>PUFA01000099.1:4800000-6000000 GCA_003508835.1 Eonycteris spelaea
GTTTAAATACATAAAATGTTTTGCTTTGTTTTTTTTATCAAAAGAACATCCCTGGCGCCCCCGGCCTGCCGTGCGTGGAGGAGGGGCTGCTCCGGGGGATGGAGACGCGGCAGGGCGCCGTCACCCTCCGCGCAGCGCCGAGTGCTCCCCGCGGCTGGATGCGCGAGCCTCCCCCGCACCGGCTCCTTCAGGCGCTGGACCCGCGCCGGCCGTGGGCACCGGGGGCGCGCTCAGAGACGAGGAACAGCAGGGCTCGTGCGCGGCAGCGACGACGGGCTCCACGGTGGCGGTGCATGGCGCGCACTGCTCCGGGGAGGCGGCCAGAGGCAGCGGCCAGCGCTGCTCCGCGCACGAGTGGCACAGGTGGCCGCCCTTGTTCTCCTTCCTGTTGCTCTGCAGGGGGGACAAGACAGCGTCAGGGGGCCGGGCGGGGACCAGGGTTTCCGCCCCCGAGTGCCAGGGAGCTGATGTCTCCTGACCGGGGCGACCTCTGAGGTAGCACCCCCAGGCACAGCCGTCGAGGGCGACGCTACGCTGGCACGCTCCTCGGAGCAGAGGTCCGGGGTTACCAAGGCGGGACACGCAGAGCCGCGGCCACCTCAACCGGGTCCCCCCTCCCCCCCCGTTCCCCGCCCGCCCGGGCCATGCGTGCTGGGCCCACAGCGTCGCCTCTGACACCGAGGAGGACCCGGCGTCCCCCGCGCCCACAGCCCGCCACAGCGGCGCGCGGCAGGCCCCGGCCCGGCCCACGTACGTAGGTGATGGGGAGCTTCCTCAGCGTGAGCGCGGTGTCCGCCAGGATGGCATTGTTGCATGGCCCCACGCAGCAGCACACCATGCCGGTTTTCAAAACGTCGCTCGTCAGCTCTGCTTGCAAGAAGTACTCCTGGAGGGGAAGAGCGAGAAAGAACGAGGGCAGTGCCTCCGCCGCGCTCCACCGGGAACGGGCTCGCAGGCCCCCCGCCCCGCGCAGGACCCGCCTCTGCGGGCCGTGTCTCTCCCAGGCTGTGCGGCCCTGAGCCCCCCAAGCACGGACCCTTGTTTTGTCCCCTGTCCCTCCCAGCACGGACCCCAGTGCCTGGCATGCAGCGGGGGCTCTATAAACCTCGCATGTGTCAACTGAATGAACCAGCAAGTGAACCGCTTATGTCACCCACACTCCTAGGTGTCATCTTGGGCGTCTGACGGTTTCACAGGGTGAAGACGGTTTCACAGGGGAAGCAGCGTCGCTCAGGGAACCGTGGAGGGGCTCACACCGAACTGCACTGCCGTGGCAGACGACCACGGCCAGCGGTGCGAACACCATCACAGGGGGAGGAGCTTCGCGGGAGGCCCTGGCCCTCAGAGATCCAGAGGCGCGTGCCGCCACCTGCACCCCATCCTCACATCACGCCAGGCTCTTGTACGGCCCCGGTCGCCTGCCAGCAGGGCCTTTGCTTGCAAGGCCCGTACGTACCATCGTCACCGACAACTTCCTGGGGGTGACATTGTCATCGTCCCCATTGCACACAGGAGGGCGCGAGAGCGGAGACATTAGGTCACTTGCGCAAAAGACCGCAGAGCTAGACTGCACAGCATGGGCTCACACCCCCGCCCCCAGGGTGCCCAAGCCCAGCGCCTGTGCGCTTCACCACCAAGCGACACGGGGTCCTCCTCCATCGCCCCCATAATTTCTAGGTACGAACTGAAATGAGGCGGAAGCACGTGACTGGACAGCACCTCCGTCACGTGGGACATGCTCCACAGTTACTGCTGAAGCAATGAGCACACGCATGCCACGGCCACGCGGCTCCTCCCGAGACGCCAGCGCCCCCTCGACACCCCCCTCAGGGGTGCAGTGTCTCAGAGACGACTGACCGCCTTTGAGCATCCCCTCAGCTCTCCCCGACTGGCGGCGAGGCAGCTGTTTCACCAGTTCGTCGTGGCCCCTCTGTCCCCCGCACTGGCTGGTTTTGCCGGGCAGGAAACAGCAGTGTAGTGATCAGCACCTCGCCAAAATACGGAGTCCCCAGCTCTGTCCAATCTTAGCACTGCTGGAGGGGAGATGGCGTGATGCTGCTGCCTCCTGGGGGGTCAACGCAAAGCCGGCCCCTGCCCCACCCGCGGGTGCAGGCCTGGGCCTGGAGAAGGAGACCCAGGTGGGGCAGTCACAGCCACGCTGCTCGACCGCACGAGGACGCAGACCCCGCCTGTGGAACACGGCAGGAAAGCCGGCTCCGTTTCTGCACCAAAAATGGGGATGTTAAAAGTCGGGGGTCTTGACTTCTAAATTAAGAAACTTAAGAGACCCAACGACAAAATGATCCTGATTTGAACAAACCTAATGTAAAAAGGCATTTTGAGATAGTCATAAAAAAAAGTTATGATCACAGTTTGGGTAGTAAAGGCCACATGGAATTATTATGAATTTTATAAGACAATAATGGCACTATAGATTTGACGAAAAGGCCCATTTTTTTAATAGATGTGTGTGTGTGTGTATATATATATATATATATATATATATATATGAGTGATTTGTATGTGGTAATTTAATGTTATTTTCTCAAATTTTTTAAGTGTCTCGAAATTTTCCTAAGTTAAAAAAAAGTTCTATTCCACCCATGCTATATGATGTGATATCACCGCTCCACGATACCTGCCTTAGAAGTTACCGGCGCGACCACCTGGCTTCGTTACTCGCGATCAAAGCTCACACGAAAACTTATGACACGTAGAGAGTATTTGTACCTATAAACTATTATTCCACTCCATTCCCCGAGATTAAGAAAAGCCACGTTTATCACTAAACCACGTTTATCTCTAAACCACGTTTATCAGCAAACCACAACCAGGGGCCCACGTCCATTGCAGGGCCTGTTATGAATAAAGTTTTACTGGGACGCGGCCGCGCTCCTTTATTAACGGGTTCCGGTGGCTGCCCTCAGGCTACGACAGCAGAGCTGAAGGGACGCCACAGAGACGCCGTGGCCTGCAAAGCCTAGCAGATTTCCTGTCTGGCCCTTTGCAGAAGAGTCTGCAGAGCTCCGCTCTTAACTGGCTCTGGAAGTGCCACTGTGACCCAGACACCTTGAGGATGCGACCGAGGAAACGGGCTTCGGTTCCGCGCTCCGCCATGTGAGCGCCACACAAGGCGAAGTGTCGCACACGGCGAGGCCCGGGCGAAGCACAGCGGCTCGGGGAACACGCGGCTGGTCTCTAATTCCAGAAACGCTCTCACGACCACACGGGCCTGTCTCGGGGGGACTGAGAAGTGAGGCGGGGCCTTGAGAGCAAAGTCGGCGAGTCTGCGAGGCGAGGCCGGACGCAGGAAGCCGCTGCTGCGCCGTGTGTCCACAGACAGCATCCTCCTGCGAAGCCGCTCCCTGCCACGCGCTCGCCTCCTCCTCCTCCAAACTGTGGGAAGCAGTCCTGCTGGTTTCCTGTCTGCCTCTTCCCCCAGGAATTTACCTCCTTCGCCTGCCATTATGGCTCCCGCGTCTAGAAAAGTGCGTGGCGCAGGTGAGGCGCCCAGTGTTCAATGACGAGTGTCAGCGCTCGGCTTTACCGCCGCTTACCAACTCTGACACTGAGAATATCACTCGTTGCAAAATGACTCCTGCCCCACTCCTCCACCCCGACCCGAGGGGCACGGCACCAGCAGCAACGCTCCGATCCTGGAGCCCCACGCGCCCGCGCCTCCTCGGAAGAGCACGTGATATGGTATCAGACTAAATCCTATCGCTGCACAAGGTCGTATATGTTTTGGAAATAGCTAAGGAAGAAAGAGTATTGCCAGTCATTTTACACTTAAGTTTTAGGTTTCAGGCTTAAGTATCTTTGATTCAGGGGAAGATGGACTAAGTAGTAACCGTTCACTCAAATTTCTGTTCTAGCTTCCAAGAGGGCTGAAGAGACTAAGTGGTTTATACTCCAGCCACGAGAGGCAGGAAAGAGGTAGAAACAGGAGTGGGGGCAAGGCTGGTGTTCAGGTGGTGTGAGTGCTGACACTTCTCTGCCTCTTGCCGGTGACAAGAGGCCAGGCGCCCGAATACGCATTCTCCCCCGGCAAGGACACGTTCTTTCTAGACACATCTATTGGTGGGAACAGCAGTTGCCAAGTCAAAGGGTCTCGGGATTGAAAGGAGACAGCTCAGGCGGAAAACACCCTTGCTGCTTTTTCCCTAAGGGTGCTGGACACCAATTAAGCAAGGGAGAAATTAAGAAATACCTGAATACAGTTGAGATTTTCAAAATAACTTTTACAAGTGAATTAGGAAAGAATTGAGAAAAGAACCCACGTGGTCGTTTCTTTGGTTAGGACGCTTCCTGTCCTAGCAATGGGCCCTTCTCATGCAATCCGGGACAGGGTGATCCCTCATTTAAACCCAGCACAGTCCGAATGCCATTGAGTTAACTTGTGCTACCTCTTACCCCAGCTAAAGTCAAAATGTTCTCCAATGACTTGGTCATGATGAGACGCTTCTTGGCACGAGTTACTGCAACGTACAGTAAATTCCATTCATCCTCAGAAAATGACTCTAAAGAAAGGAAAGGGGGAAAAAATCTCAATTCAAAAGCCTGCTTACAAAAATGTATGTTCTCATCTAAACGTTTGCTACCCCTCACCCACCCAACCGCAAAACAACCACTCAAGATCCGCTGGCTGTGTCTACAAAATTTTCCCACAAGTTCCAACCTCCAAAATGAATAAAACCCTAAAAGACTCGTGGCACAAAATACTGAGTTCTGGTTACTGCCACCACTGGTGAGGCCTGGGGACCTGTTCTCTGGTTGTCTGCCACCTGCGACGTGTGCCCGGTGGCTATTTCCGTCGGTTCTCCCAGGTTTCCCCACGGCGATCCCGTGGGGCTGATGGGGAAACAGGCTCAGGGGGCCGAGTCACTTGGACAAGCAGGCCGCAGCTAAGCAAGGGTCTAGGAGTCGAACCCACGCCTCCGAAGCCCACGCTCCTTGCTTTTCCTGACGTTCTTTTACTCAGGCTGGTCTGGGGACGCCTCACGCCTCCCTCGACCAGTCCCTGGCACAGCGGTGAGAACACAAGGAAGACCCGTGACTATGCTCACGCCGTCCCATTGCACACGCTAAATGGTGGGTGCATGGCTGTGAATGCCTCTCAGGAAGTGACAACCACCCCCAAAATGTATAAACATATATGTAGACACGTCGCGACCAGCAGGGAGAAAGGAGGCAGCGGCGTGGTAGACAAACGTCTCTTCCCCAGCACAAAGCAGCTTGCATCTCTCTGTGGCCATTTCTGTTCCCCACTCCACTTTGATTTATGTTCAACACGTCTTTCTCTCTTTTAATGAATATGGTCATCGGATTATGGAATTTTTAGTATTTCTATTTCAGTCTGCCAATGCATGCTACGCCCCGAATTTTGGATCCATGGTTAACAGAGTTTTTGTTTGTTTGTTTGTAGAAAGACTTCATTTTATTCTAAGATTTGAAGCCAAAACAATAGCACTGATGCTAGTTTCCTAACTACCTTGAGTATACATTTATACAACAGCAAACAAATGATAATGAGTGCTTACGAGTTCACCTTTTGTGATTTTCTGGCCTCTTTAATAAACAGGAGAGTTCATTAGAGGGAAACAACATGGTGATGAGCACATAAGCTGCATGTTTTAAAGCTCTCCTGCGTCTGCTGGTGAAGAACTGAGGCGCAGAGCTGGAGGGCCGATGCAGGTGACATGGGGCCACACCCACCCAACAAGCAGTCCCGAGAGGTGGGCCCTGGAGGTTTGGTTTTTTCTTTCTTTTTTCTTTTCTTTCTTTCTTTTTTTTTTTTTAGGCAAGGCAGCCCTTGGTTGACCTCACAGGTTGCAAAGACCTTGTCAGCTTATAACCCCTTATTTTTTTATTTTTTACGCCTACAGCACCTGGTCTTCCTAGGTGGTCTCCCATCCAAGTACTAACCAGGCCTGACCCTGCTTAGCTTCCGAGATCAGATGGGATTGGGCTTGTTCAAGGTGGCATGGCCATAGATGGAAGTTTTAGTTTTCTAAAAAAGTGTAGTATGAGAATAAAATATTAAGACTAGGAGGTACTTTTTGCCTTCTAGAAGAATCCTTCCAAGAAGCCACACTATCCAACGAAACGCAAGGCCCCCAAAGGAAGCATCCCCAGCCCACTCTCGCGAGGCCCGTCGTACAGCCAGGCCCCTTACCGACTCTGAAGTGGGGCAGCTGGGCGAGGTTGTGCCTGGCGCAGGGCACCTTCACAAAATCATCCAGAACATGCACCGTGTCAAACTCCAAGCCTTTGGCCTTGTGCACGGTGCCCAAAATGTACTCTGGAATAAAAACACAGCATAGCCTTAGGCAGGGGCTTGACACAAAGAGAGAAACCAAAGAGAGAAGACACGTTCTCTTCCTATATACTCTTAAAACTCTAACTTTGTTCTCCTGTCTGTGTGCGGCTTTGTGGGAAAAGGGAGAAAGAAGAAAATATAGACAGAAAAAAAAATAAAAAGAGGAAAGAAGAAAGTTGGTTGCAGGTGAGTCTGCGCAGCTCAGAGTCACATTCCAGAGCTCACGGTGACTTGACTGTGACCTATGCTTCGTACGTGAAGGAACAGAAGGCTTGTCCCAAGTCGCCCGGCAGCATGGCTGAGACCAGGACGTCCCACCGTGCCGGCCTGGAGGCAGAGCAGACGGGAGGATGCGGCCCTGCCCCCTTCTATCAGGCAAGGCCAGGAACCAGCAAAGCCACCCGTGGTCACGCGAGATAACCGTGCAGGCAAGACGCGGCAGAAGCCCGTGCAACCCTCCTCCAGGTGGCAGCAGAGGACGGAGCGCCCCCGTACCTGCGAAGTCCCAGTCTTCTGTGTGGCATTTTCCTATCCTTTCCACCAGTTCCGGAATCCTGATGTTATACTTTTCCACAACAGTGATCTTGGCTTCAAGCTCCTTATCCTCGGCTGCGGCCACGTACCTCTTAAAGCCACTGAAGCCTTCTTTGTGCACCCATCTTCTAATAAACCTGTCTTTAATCACGAGGTTTCCTAAGGAGGACACACACAGGTTACCGTGGGCCACGTGGCAGCGGCTCCACGTCCGTAACCAACCGCACAACAGGTGGGGGATGCAGGTTCCAGTCCCGACTGCATCACTAGGCTGCTGTGTGACCCTGGGCAAGCCAGTGAGATGACCTGTGCTTTAGCCTCTCTGTCTCCAAGTGACAATCAAGAGCCCTACACTTGAGATCCTTCCCAATGTCACAGGGATTTGAAATAGCGCAGTAATGAGAAGGAAGGTGCTATAGAAATCCTAGCGGTGATTGTGCGGGGCCCACGCAGGAGTTTTAATGTGTCAAGTTGCCCAGGCAGATGGGGAGATGGGGAAGGAAGGCAGCCCCAAAGAAATTTAGACTCCTGAAAGAATTATCTGGAAGAGCTATTGGTTCCTCTGGAAAAGGAGGCCTCGGGCATCCCAGTCTTGATGGGAAAAGGGAGACACCAGCTCCACCCATCTCCAGAAGGAAGGTGAGAACTCTGAGAACAAGCCCGCCCTGTCCCATCCCTCGTCACCCCCGGGCTTCCGTCCACTGCACGGTGGCCAGCAGGGTACTCACGTTTCTTCCGTTCTTCCTCTGGCTGCAGAAGGATCCAAATATCAATGATTCTGTCCAATCCAAATGATTTAATCCCCTGAAAAAAAATTTTTGGTGGGATTTTTGTTTTGTTTTTTGTTTGTTTGTTTTTGTTGTTTTAACAAAGCAAAGGAAACTGAATGTAGAGATGGGATTCTGATATGAGACGGTTTTTGGAAACAGATCTCGAATCCACCCACAGCATAAAGACAGTGAGCAGGAAGCTCATCGAGCACAAGGCTATAACACAGCCCAAAAAGGCAGGATTATCAAATGCTACATTTTAGCTGTTACCTCAAACACAGCCTCTGTTTTTTAAAAAGGCAAGAACTAGCTGTACTTTGCTTTCTTGTCAAAAAGGAGCAATTTAAATCATCTAGCTTCCAAAATATAAAAAGTTGCAATGAAGAACAAAGAGACACCTGACACAAAGTGCAGCGTGAGAAATCTTGCCATCGTTTCTTTTGAGGAGAGAACTAGAGAACGTCTACAGGCCCAGCTTATTGCATGTTTTACAGCGGCGGTCCCCAACCTTTTTGGCACCAGGGCCTAGTACTCCCATGAGCATCTAGTGCCTGATGATCTGAGGTGGAGCTGAGGTGGCGATGCTGGCGCTGGGGAGCGGCTGCAAACACAGATGAAGCTTCGCTCGCTGGCCCGCCACTCACCTCCTGCTGTGCAGCCCGGTTCCTCACAGGCCACTGACTGGTACAGGTCCGCGGCCCGGGGCTGGGGACCCCTGTCTTAGAAGGTTACCCCCGGAGGAAAGGGCCTGACTAGGTCACAGTTCAGCCCAGTTCCACTAGGGGCACCAGGCCCCAGCAGAGAGGCGGCACGGGACGAGGGCTCCATACTCCGAGCATGTATCCTCATTTTGGGAAGGGACACAAGACACATCGACATAAAACAGGGACCAGATTAACAGAACACACATTGCAACTGGCAACCAGATGCAGTCGTGTGCCACGATGCTACAGGGGAGGAGGAGATACGGAGGGAGAGAGCAACTTATTAACAGTATTTCAAAAGCACTATTTTCTTACAATAATTAAAACGGCTAAGTTATGCTATATCCACTAGAGGGAATGTTATAAAGTCATTAAAGGAGCAACACGAAAAAAGATATGCTTATGTGTTGAGTATACCTTTTAATGTATTCCATGACTACAATCGCGTAAAAGTATACATCCATAAGGATACAAATGTAAATATGTGAAAGACTGTGATCAGGTTTAATTCTTTTCCTATAACTTGGTTATATAATCTTTTAAAAGTTTACTTATTTTTGATTACAGTTGATATTTAATATTATTTTATATGAGTTGCAGGTATATAGCATAGTGTTTAGACATTTCTATAACTTGACATGATCCCGTCTGATTAGTCTAGGGCTCACCTGACACTACACATTGTTATTACAGGTTACACAATCTTTATTAAAAAAAAGTCAGAACATCTCTTGATTATGATTCACTCAATATACCTACCGAGTGCCTACACATAGCAGGCCCTCGAAAACGTTTTTTCATAAATAAACGAGTGAATGTCTTCTAGTCGTATAACTTTTCCAAAGGGTTAAAAATGCCATACGCATGTCACATGTCCCCGTGAAACAGGCAAAGGAAAGGCATCGTTTTCATCTTAGAGATGGCGAGAAGGAGGCGCACGGCGGCTGTGACTCGCCGTGGGCCACACAGTGACGGAGCCAGAGCCAGAACCCAGGCGGCCCACGCTGGAACCGCTGGCGTGCTCCAGCTGTGCTGTCACCTCCCCTGTTCTTACACGAATGAACAGCACACATGGGAACGCGTCGAGAGCCCGCAGGCCCGTTCGCACAGTCAAAGGGGAGAAGGACGCTTACTTTTTTTTAAGAGTAGAAGAAAAGGTCCTCGGTCCGCATTGGGGCTGACCACGGGAACGTCTGGCTGGCATAACCACAACGGCCAGGGAGAAAAAGGCCAGTCGGGGCACAGACGGTGAAAACTGTCAAAAACCCAAGCGTGTGCCGGCATAACCCTCACTAAATTGAACGCTCCAACCGGCTAAGTCCGCTTGCGACATCTCTGCTCGTGAAGTCGACAGAAATTGACTCTTACCCCAATCAAATGTATCCTCGCAGGCACCTCTCCATCGGTCACCCGTACGGCCTCATCGAACACATTGGCATTGGTCCGGGACAACAGGGCCACCTGCCCCTTTGTGTCACCTCGAATGCTACCTTTTGGGAGAGAGCACAAAGTCTGGCAAATCCAAGTAAGGAGGAAAACCAATTTTTGTAACGGAGTGACTGAACGCCTTACTCTGATGGTTTCCTCCGACCAAAGTCTTTTTCCTCACTCCCTTGCAGACGTCCAAGATAGTAGCTCCCACGTACGCTATTTCCACACCAAATCTAAAACTCTGTTGGAAAACAATGAGGTGAGAGGAATTAGTGACGCTCCCTGAGCACGTCAGCCCCTCTCTACCGCTGCTGCAGCCTGGCCTTGCCAGGCCCAAGTGACGGTCCCCAACGTGCCCTCCCGGGAAAAGGCATCCGAAAATGGCCCTGTAAACCCCCTGGACTGCGTGAGAGCCTGCCACCAAAGGCCACCGACTTCACACCTAAGTTTTCAGAAGAGCGTTTTCCACCTTGAAGCCTTAGAGTTACCCATTTTCCTTTACCCGTTGCCACGAAATCCAAATGTTGACAACGCCCCCACCATGATCCTATACTACTTTTCTTACCACTGCTGCCAAGTCGGCTCTGAAACCTGTCATGCCTCACCCACATGGTCCCCCCGGCCCGGTCTCCTCATACTGCCAAACACCCCCTACAGCTGTCGGCTGTCGGCTGAGCCACACGCTCCCGCCGACCATGCCCTGACTACAAAAAGGAAGAACCACACGAAGGGAAAGGGGGTGCGTCCATTTTCAAGGTTCCTCAGAGCCGTGACTGCCTATTTCCCTTTCTTCTCAAAACCGACAGCAAACTTCCTGTAAGCAACCCTGCGCTTCTCTCCACGTCGAGTCTAATGAGCGTGAGGGCGGGCGGGGCGGGCCGCTCCGCGCGCCTTTTGGACTCCTCCACCGTGAGTCTGAAGCCACCGGCCTCCGTACCGGCCACAAGAACAAGCGTTTCCCGTGCGTTTCCCGCATCTCCCTGCCTTGGCGCAGGGCCCAACAGTCCCCTCCCCTTCGAAGCTCATCCGACACCCTACTCCTTGCCCACTGCAGCTGGAAAGGCACCGTTCTTCCCCAAACTCATGGCGTGTGCTGCCTTTTCCAGGCCTTTCTAACTTAAGGTAAGAAAGTATTCCATGCTTTGGTGAACACCAATAACGCAGCCTAAGAAAAACGAGACTTTCGACGAGACTTCTAGTACTCTGTCGCTATAGAACTATTCTGGGTGAACCACGACCCGAATTTAAATAAATAAATGACTGAATAAATAAATGACTGAATAAATAAGTGGGAGAGAAGGCACAACTCTCTCTTGCAGAAGAACTCCAAATAATTTATATGGCGCTCCAACACCTAGCCCTTGAGCGAGGGCCAAGCACAGACTTCCTTCCGCCATGTGCCGCGCTCAAGGGGGACAGCGTCACAGCGGAGGAGCACGGCAAACACGAGCCCAGCTAGATCATCAAGGTCAGCTTCTTCCTCCCCCAAACCCACGACATTAGTCTGATCATGAGAAAAATACTGAACAAATTCCAATACAGGGGCGCTCTATAGAATGCCTCACCGGTACCCTTCTAAACTGTCGAGGTCATCAGAAACAAGGCAAGTCTGAGAAACTGTCATATCCAATGGGGACCTAACAAGACGTGACAACTACAACGTGAAAACTACATATATGGTGATTCTAATAAGATCCTGCAACAGAAAAAGACGTTAGGTCCAAACGAAGGAAATCTGAATGAGCTATGGACTTGATGATAATGTGTCAATACCAGTTCATTAATTGTGGCAAACGCTTCACACTAATATTAATAAGGGAGACTAAAGGCACAGTGTGTGGGAACTTTCTGTACTATTTTCTCACATTTTCTGTAAATCTGAAACTAAAAAAATTACTTGAGCAGACGAAACTCCAGATCACTACAGCACACAACAGGACCTCAGCAGAATAAAGTCACAGAGTCATGTACAGGACTTTCTAGAACAGAGCAGAACAGGTCAGATTGCACCTGACTACAGCTGGCACACCTCACATCCTCTGTCTGGAAGGGAGTGTCTTAAAAGTGCCTCTCGCACCTCATGATCTCAGGGCTCTTCACACTTTTAAAAACTGCTGAGGCCCCGAAGGAGCGTTTAGTCATGTGAGTTACAGCTATCCCTATTTCCCACATTAGAAACTTTAATTCATTTAAAAATAACAATAAGTTCATTACATAATGACGTTAACAACATATTTTTTAAAACTGTATTTTCCAAAACAAATTTAGCAAGGGATACGTGTTTGCAAATCTCTTTAAGATGCCCAGACTGATTAAGGACAGCTGAATTTTCAGCGCTCTCTGCATTCAATCTGCGCAATGTGTTGTTTTGGCCAAAGTGTATGAAGAAAACTCAGCCTGGCGTATGTGTGCAGAAAAGGGGAGGAATGTTCCAATGGCCCTTTCGGACAATCGAGGACACCACGAGTGCCTCTGTGACACTCCCAGAGTCAGACGAAAGCTTTCCAAAATGTGACTTCACTCGAAGAATTTTATCTTTGGCAACGAACACTGGTCAGTTGCTTTCCTTAAGTTACGTGTCATGTCACTTGTTTTTGGAAATATACCCAAAACCCAAGTCTGAGTGACCGGAGTTGGTCTAGCAACTGTTCTTTCAAGGACAAATAACTCTGCAAAAACAGGTGACAGTGTAGCTCACAGCTCCGTCACAAAGTTCCCTTCACCAGACGACCAACGTGCTTCGGCATGCGGAGTGGCTCACTGCTGCTTCCCGGTTCATCGCCCAGAGTGTCAAGGAGACGAACCCCAGGGACAGCAGTTCATAATTTATCGTTTCTGCTGTGTCAAGTACATTCCTACGTGAACTGCTCTGTTTTCCTCCCGTGTCCTTGTCTTTAACCTCTATGAGCGTGCTGCGATACGGAGCACGGTGACCAGCCGTCCTGTCTGGTGCTGGCGCCGCGGCTCGTGGGAAGCACCCGCAGCGGTACCCCCACCCCCGCCCTGCACCTGCAGTGCACAAGCAAGCCCGTTCCGACTTGGTGGATCCCCTGAGAACCACCACTTAGAAGCGAGGGTTGGCTGCACACTGCGAGCCTGACACAGAAGCGTGCGCAGGGCCTGGCACGGTCACCTCGGAGGATCGAGGGTAGGGAACCACAGTGCTTGCTCAGCGCCTCTGGGGACTCGGACGCGAAGCGCGCTTACCTGCGTGAGATAGAAGACGTGGGTGTGCGGGACTGTGAACAGCGCGTTGACCGCTCCACGGAAGGTGTAGATCTGCTGGTGCGGGTCCCCACGAAGATCTTCCCACACGGCTGAGACAGAACTATGTTCATGATCGCTGCAACCAACAACAAGCCAAGTAAGCGATCCGAAAGGATGCTAACCACATCGCAAAGAAACTGTGCTTCGGACAGAAAGGGATGAACATGCTTTCACGAAACCAAGCCAGAGCGCCCTGCACGACGAGCTGTCTTCTCCTGCAGGATAGGTGCACCCAATCCAACAGTGGACAAAAGACACAGTTTCTAATCCTAGGAATGTAGATTTTTAGTCCTGGATAAATTCTTGTATAAGAAACCACACAGGCAAATTGTGTTTTCTCTCTAATATTATAACTCAAGGCCCCCAAATGTCCTACAAAGTCACACTATTTTCTATTAACCATGTGAAAATATACAACACAGACCGTTCACTCTAAATTGAGTACTGTTCCCCACCCAGCAAGTCTAGATCCCTATCATCTGACGACCTACGCTTAGTCAACATTTTAAAAATAACTGAAGCAGAACATTTAGAGGAAAATTAATCTGCTTTGGATGGGGAGAGGAGACAACTGCTGAAACTGCAAAGTCAAATAATAAAGGATTTCGGAAAGACCGAATGTCGTCTGCTCCTCTCATTCATGACAAAGAAGAATAACCAAGCTTATCACACACATGCGTCTCGTACGTAACAGTGCTGCTGTTTCTATGTATTTGAGATATCCTAGATAGCGCATCACCTGGGTACAGTCCTGCGCCTCGTCCACAAAGATGGCATCAAAAGAGGCCAGCAAAGGCTTGCTCAGCTGCCAGAGTTTCAAATAGCCTAAAAGAAGGGAGCGGCAAGAGTCAGAACTCGCGACTAAAGCAGTTACACTAACAGATGTCCAGATCGGGGAAGTCACATACCATCGTGAGTCATCTGGTAAGCCTCTTCCTTGCATTCCCCCAGCTTCTGCATGTTGTCCCAAAGTCGGCTTGCTTCGAGGACGCTGTTCTAGAAAATAGTAATTGGTAACTCACAGTTTACAACCCGGAAAGAAACACCCAGAAATCACACTTTCGTTCCCATGTAGTGAAGTCGGCATGAGGGCACCACCACGGCTCAGTGAATGACAGTCACCTCCCACGCTTCTCCTGGCTCCTCGACAGCCTTTACGTAACGTCGAGTGTGAAGGTAAGCGAGAGCTGGGGCCCCCCTCAGCCGAGTGACAGAACACTGCCCAGAGAGCACAGCGTCTGACACCCCGGAACAGGCTGGATCACCTCTCTACATGCATGACTGACAGGTGATCACGAAGGGAAAGGCAAGCGATTGCAAAACTGTGGGCAAAGCTAGAAAAGAGACCCCCACGCTTTACACCCGCCCAGCAGCCCCAGCGACACGCTTTTCTGAGCCCTGGGTGGGTGGCTCGTGTGCTCACTGGGGGGCCGGTGAGGAGGCTGAGGAGCCGCCAGTGTGCCCTTCACGGAAAACACTCCCTCATCCGCAGCCGTCGCGACGGGCCTGGTCTCCCCCATCACCTTTGATTTCTGCCAGCAGTTCTCAGGAACGAAAGACACATATCACACCCTACTATGTCACCGCCTCTCCTTCACCCCCAGATCCCCAGCACTAAAGATATTTAGATACTCACCAGTTTTTCACTCTGTTCAACCATGACCCTCTGTCCATGGGTATCCTTACACCAGATAGGCACGTGATCAATAGTCAGCTCTTCGTCCGCCGAGGCGAAGAAGTTTTCTAAAGTCTTACACACCAGCTTGGCCCTTACGAATCCACCTTTCCCTTCGGTGAGGACAGAGTTGACCATGAAGGGTGTCAACTTGAAGAGATTCAATTTCTTCTTTGACTGGTACCTGTAATGCATATCCCAAAGGAACAGTATGTGGCTTTACTGGCAATGCCAATTAAGTGCGCCCCACTCCCAACCCCCTCTCTCCAATGACACAAGGTCACTCTCTGTCATATATGGGTGAGGTTAAAAAAATAAAAGAAAGCCGGAGAAGCTGAGCCAGGTCCATGTGTGACTTGCAGTGGCTCCACGAGGCTTCCCGGAGCTCACGTATGCTAATCCAGAAGATGGAGAGGCTCATGGCAGAGCTACCATTCCAGGTGCGGACCAGACTCCAAGAGGCCCGGGGCAGGGGGGACTCGAACGTCCCGGAAGCCTTCACGTCCAAGGGAACGCTGGTTCAGAGGCGCCAGGAGCCCGGAGCCACGTGCACCTCAGCTTAGTCTCCTGCCTCTCTACCCCTTTCAAGGAAAGCCTAAACCTCATCGATCAGATCGCCAATGTCCTGACCTCTGAACGAGTCATCCTGACTTCCTGTGCCTGGTTCCAGGGAAACGAGAACACCCCCTCCAACGAGATACCGTTACTTATAAACACTGTACTGTAATGGGGTAAAAGTGCACGTCACGAAGTCTACCTTTATGTTTCCTGCCTGCAAACGGAGATAAAAGCATTACATCTTCTTAGTGTTGTCGTGGTGTGAGTTCACATGTGATCATGATGACCGCAACACACACACAAAAAAACAGTAATCAGACATAACAACGATGGTGGCAACGCAATGCTCACTTCCGCCCGACGTGTCCAAAGGCCATGGAATGAAAGGTTTTGCAGATGACATTGCTGGGGAAGACTAGCTCGGCCTGCTTTGCGATGCTCTTATTGAATGTCACATACAGAAACCTGCTCCCAGACCACTTCTCAGCGTACTTGACCAGGGTAGAGGTCTTCCCGGTGCCTGGGGAAGCCAAGAGGAAAGGAGGTGACCCTCTGACCAGGAAAAACTGTTTCAAAGGATGCCCTACTCGGGTCTTAGCCACGCTTAGCTCGCCTCTTGCTTGAGACCAGATGGTGACAAGCTTTTCAAAACTGACAAAAACTAACGGTGGTGTCGTAAAAAGAGCAGCAGATTCCAGGCCAGATTAACCTGTGCTGGGATCGGGCTCTGTTGGGGTCTAACCAAGTAGCAAAGGGCAAGCCACTTGACCTTGACGGATTCCAGTTTGTTCCTGAGCCATGAGTGGTTATAACACTGACCTTGTAGAGTCTTGCAGCATAAAGACAATCATCAAGGGACCCAGAAGAACTCATAAAGTGGCAGCTACTGCTGGCCTAGGAGCCGTGGATGCTTGACAGCAAGAGCTCGTGAATGAGATTCTCTCCCAACTCCCCTGCCACTCCACCACGCACTGGGGCGTCTGGCTAGTCCGCCGTCAGTCACTCAGCGAACACTCCCTGAGCGCCTGCCACACATTCAGCTGCATGCTATGCACTGGGGGTATGTATGAGTATGTTAAAAGACACGAAGCTAGACTCCTGCGTTAGAATCTAGTTGGAAATAAAATACCAACGCAGCTAAAACAATTAGAACACAATGAGTATAATGGTAACACAGTAGAGTGAAAAGAATATGGATCTGGAAACAAAAAAAACAAATCTCACCTGTCAAAGACGAAAAATCATTCCCCTTGCCCACCCTTACGGAGCTGTTTCAAAGATCAGTGACACAGTGCGGAAGTACTCATACAACGTGTATGCTGGCTGTTCTTACTACATCCTCGGGCACCAAGTAGCTAATTTGGATGCTTAGTTACAGGTAAGAGTTCAGAGATCATACAGGACTCAAATAACTAAAGAAGCCCCAAGAAGAACCAGAAATGATAGGTGTCAACAGAGTGGGGCCAAGAAAGAGACGGAGGGGGAGGAATGAGAGGGGAGGGAAAAAGGCATGTTTTGGGGGAGAAACAGATCCAGCTTTGGATTCTACTTCCATCTCTGATTTGCTTATTAAACCTGGGACAAGTCATTGAAATTTCGCTGAGCTTCAAATCTTTATCTATAAAATAAAGATAACCAACCAACCAACCTTACAGAATCTTGTCAGGATTGGCACGTGGCAGGATTTAAGAAATCGTTGTTTTTAGTAGTGTAATTAGGCAGAAAAGAAGTAGGAAGAAATTCCAGGTATAGAAAATGGTATGAGCAAAGGTTCAGAAAAAAATAATAACCAAGTACCTTAGGAGATTGTGAGGATAACTAGCTGACTAAGGCAGGAGACTAGTAGCCAGTATATCGAGGAACAGAGGTTAGACCCAAATGGGGGAAGGGCCTCCCAGACCTCACCCAGCGGAAATGTGAGGGAGACTAGCATGACCTGCCAGGCCATAAGCCATCAGGGCCTGAGCATGTGTGAAGGTAAACGAGGCTGGGTTGGTCCCGTGGTATCTACCCCACAAGCTAATTCCTAAGAGCTACTGGTCTGTTCCGCCAGGAGCTCCAGCGTGCATGCTCCCTGAGTGGTCAGAAAATCCAAGCGTTACTTGGCAACGGCTTCTCCGCCGATTGCACTGCAGTGGTTTGGTAACAGGTCACGGAAAAGATACCCTGGCAGGTAGCAGGGAAAGGGGATGTAGTGACAAGGGGTATGAACCCGACTCTGTTCCGTGCTGGTGAGCACCCTTACCTGCAAATGCCATGATTTTTACCACCTGGAGAGGTTCCATCTTATGGTTCAGAATCAGCTGTTGTTCATGTGTAAGCTGGATGTTTGTTTTCTTGCTATAATCATTACAGAAAAGAAATTAGAAAAATACAAAAGAATTGAAAAGACCAGGTGACAGACCATCAAAAACCAAACAGACAGACCAGAGGAATGAAATCTAACCAAAAGAGGGGGCCTCCCTTTAGGGTAATAAAAATGTTCTAAAACTAGATTATAATAATGGTTGCACACTCGGTAAATTTACTAAAAATCAATGAATTATACAATTAAAAAGGATGAATCTTATGTAATGCAAATTGGACCTCACTAAAGTTGTTAAAACAAAACACGTCCCTTCCTTAGGTATGAAAATAGTCAAGAATGGAAGGCACACACACATGCACACACACGCGTTCATCCACGCACGTACCTTGGCCAAACTGTCGGCTTCTCTCTCAGCCCAGTGGCCTGAGTACATGAATTCTCTTGAAGATACAGGCAGTAGAAAATGTTGTAGTGAATCCTAACGAGGAAAAAGCAGATTTAGAGATTTTTGAATTAAGTCACAATCTGTACCTCATTTTTCCTTAGGTGTATTTAGACTCTTTACCACTTCTAAAAAGAAAACGCCTACCACCATTTTATGAAAAAAGGGAAGAACAGAACTCCGAGCTGACCAAAGCCCTCTGAGAGAGCTACCTGGCTCCAGTGTGTGAAGGGCGAAAGGAGGGAGCCCAGGTCACGCTCTCTGGGGAATGGGGAACTAGCTGTCACTTTATGAGACAAATAATCACAACAGCGAATGTAAATGCTCACTCATCCCAAGGAAACGCTCCGGGGCCTGCCTCCCCAGGGCTGCCGCATCACCCCACTGCCCATCCATGGTCGGGGGCCGGGGCCTCCAGCCAGCTGCCCTTCACGGCCTGGATTTCACTCTGACTTCTTTCGTGGCCTACGGCATTTCCCGTCATCCGGTGTCTGAGGCCCTCTCATCATCGGATGCTGGCCTCCCTCTCAGTCACTACGTCCTCGCCACTAGACATCTTCAGTTCCCTGCAGGTACAAAATTCATTCCCAGCCTTGGGCCCTTAGATGAGGTACTCCTGCTAAAATGCTCTCACTGCAAACCTTAAAAACAGCCGGCTCCCCAGCGCCAGCATCACCGCCTCGGCCCCACCTCAGATCGTCAGGCATTAGATTCTCAGGGGAGCATGGGCCCCGGTGCCACCGAGGTTGGGGACCGCAGGTTCAACGCAGCTGCTCACAGAGTACCCTGCACTCGTGCACGCAGCCCACGCGGACAGGAGTGTAGCCGCCTCCTTCACGGTGGCGCCGCGAGTGCCTGGAACCCTCCCGACACGTGACAGGTGCTCAGAACGTGCGGATGTACACGTCCGCCCCAAAGAGGCCCGTGCGTGTCTGCGGCGGAGGGAAACCACGCGGTCTCTGCAAACGAGCAACCCACATGCTGCAGAGCCCTTGTCACACTAGGAACAACGACAAACGAGACAAACAATTCTTACAGCTTAACCCAAAGAGGTGAGAGACGGAGGAACCAGACTCAATGTTTTCCTGGAAAACACAGCCAGTTATGAATAAAGAAAGCCTTCAGCGGGGGGACTTCCTCGGGCTCCCACGGCCTCGAGGGAAGGGCCTCGGTGGTTAACGTGACGGCTGCGGAGCGTGTTATATTTGCAGAGCGGAGTTTCGCAGCTCACCCAGTGTAGACGCGGGCGGCAGGGCTGGGCCCTGTCGCAGGCCCAGGACGCTCCACCCACCCAGGGTCTCTGCTCTCCCTCCCGCCACTTTACCGGTTGCTGACGTTTATGCCCCTCTCCCGCATGGCGTAGAGGAGCACGGCGATGCAGTACAGGGTCTCCGTGGCGTCTGACATGGTCACAGTGGAGCTGGGTCTGCGGAGGCAGAAGAGCAGCTGCTGGATGTCCTTCACGCTGCTGGACAGCAGGACAATGGCTGCTACCAAAGCCCACACGTTGACACCCTGCGGGGGAAAGACCCCAAAACACAGGGCACGGTTAAGAAACATCACATCAGACAAGCCGTGAAGAAACCGTTTGCGGGTCAAGTGCCAGCTGCAAGTGGTCTGAACTGAGCACAAACTTCCCAAGTGACATTTGGGAAACGATGGGAACTTTTCCTTTTTGCCCCTGGATTCCCCTCTTCTAATCACTTCTGGACTTGAGTTCTTAGCTTTCTTTAATTAAACATTTATAAAGCATTTAACACAGAGCGCTGCATGATCCTCTCATACCCCACCCTCCTCTCCAGGCCAGGTGAGAGCGCCGGGGCCACAGATGCTCAGCGGCACAACGGGTCCCTATTAAATGGGAGCCTGCCCACCTGGGAGACACAAAACGGGACACACAGAAGGTAGCAGCCTTCGGTGGGGTGGGGAGGTGGTCAAGAGTGGCGATTCTCTGGCATTAAGATGCTAATTTACTGCTCATTTCGTTATTATTTAATAATTACTAAACATTAAGTTAAATATGAAATAAATCATTGAAAACTTGTTATTATGAACACAGTATGAGCCACTTAGTAGCGTCTAGGATGTCCACTGACAGGGAAACAGTGATGCACACACAGCCACATCAGTCTTCATTTTACTACACGTCTCCCTATTAAAAAACACATTCCAAAAAAAAAAAAAAAAAAAAAAAAGCACTCCTGGAAAGGGAAGGTCCATGCACCTCTCACTGCAAGCATCCTGTGAAAGAAAGCTCAGTCCGCCATCACCGACAGTCACTTCCCTGAAGACGGAAAGTGACTCGCCCTCTGCGGGCTGCAGAACACAGACAGCTGAGGTTGCACGGAGCTTCCAAAAATTCCCAAAGTCCCCGATCTGGATGAGGGGCCGCAGGTCAGGAGACAGGACGGCTTCTGGTCTGGTGTTACGTGCTGCGCCTCTGCACAGGACCCGCCGTCTGCCCGGCCCTCACACACCCTGTGCTGTTGCCAAGGGCCGCCTCGCAAAGAAGTCCCCACAGAGTTCGGGGTGGGAGGGGCCCTCCGCTGTTGAGGATTCCTCGGCGGAACGGGAAACGGGCTACATGCTTTCTAAGATCCCTCCGAATTGAGGAATCTACACCAATGTGGCCTTCTACTTCTCTAATGGGACAAATGACAAGGTTTGGCTTGAAACAGAGATTAAACAAAGATTTCAAAAATGAATCTGAAACAACCTTCAGCTGCACCTAAAGCACCAAACACACTTTCTCGCCATGAGAAAAGGTTTCGCCTGGCCCAGGAAGTCCCCACGGCCTCTTCACGTACCGCGGCAGCCACGCAGAGGTCAGGCAGGTGCTGCCGCACGCAGGCCTCTGCCTCAGGAAGGAGGAGGTGGTCCCTCAGGCTCCACAGTGCCCGCCCAGGGTCCACGCTCGGGGAGCATTTGGTGGTGGCCATGTAGCTGGAAGACACACAGGGCAGCGTCCGTGAGGAAGACGATCGCATGTGGTCACGCACCAGATAGGACGGAGAGACCGTCTCCCTGGAGGGAGCGAAGCAACTCACCGGATGAGGTTCAGCACGCACAGGTCGGAGTCCTTCTCTATGCCATGGCTCAGTAGGATGCCGTCCACCTTGCTGACGGCCTGCTCTTCATTCATCAGGTACTGATGATACAGCTTCTTCCAAGGGATGAACTACACGGTTCAAAAAATCCAAAATAGCATGTGGGCAGTGGCTACCAGAGAGCAGATTAGGTCACAAACATCCTGCAACCCTCCGCCGACCGAAAAGCAATTACAGCTCACAACGCAAAAGCTGGGAGAATGAGGTGGACACGTGACACAAATTTTGGTTGGACACTAGAACCGGGTCTTGGTTTTGGTTTTGACACTCACTTATTATAGAACCTGGGAGAAGCTAGTGCTTCATTTCTCTGTCTGAAATATCAGGGCACCATGGCTCAGAGTTTCTATGAGGATTAAAGAATATGAAAGGCGTGGCTGTACTAATATCAGGCGAAATAGACTTTAAGTCGAAAATTATTACGGGCAAAGAAGGAGACTATATAATTATAAAGGGGTCAATTCACCAAGAAGATGTAACAGTTATAACTATTTATGTGCCAACAACAGAACTCCTAAATCTAGGAAGCAAACACTGGCAGAAGAGAAGGGAGCAATAGATGACAATATAGGAGACTTCACGATCCACGTTCAAGAAGGGAGAGAAACAAAGCACCTGACCTGCACTAGGTGAACGGAACCTAACAGATACATACAGAACACTCCGCCCAACGACCACAGAGTACACAGTCTTCTCAAGTGCACACGGAACATTTTCCAAAATAGAGCACGTGGGAGGCTACAAAACAGGTCTTAACAAATTTTAAAAAACTGAAATTACAGAAAGTAGCTCTTTCAATTCGTGTGGAACGAAACTAGAAATCAGTAGCAGAAAGAACACTAGAAAACCCGCAAGCACATGGACAGTAAACAACGCACTCTTGAAACAATCAATGGGTCAAAAAGGAAATCACAAAGAAATTAGACAATACCTTGAGACATGTGAAAACAAAAATACGGCACACCAAAACTCACGGAATGCAGTGAAAGTAGTGCTGAGAGAGAAGTTCAGAGCTGTACACGCTTCCATCAAAAAAGGTCACATATCCACAACTTAACTGTACACCTAAAGGAAGGGAAAAAGAGGAACTACCCAGAGCTAGCAGAAGAAGAAAATAAAGACTAGAGCAGAGATAAATAAAATAGAGACTAGAAAATTTTAAAAATCAGTGAAACTAAGAGATTGTTTTTAAATGAACAAAATTTATAATCCTTAGCCATATCGAGAAAAAAAGATTTCAATAACTGAAATCAGAAATGAAAGAAGGGATATTACAATCGATGTCACAGAAATAAAAAGGATTTTAAGAGCATACTGTGAACAACTGTACATTGACAAACTGGATAACCCAGAAGAAATGGATAAATTACTAGAAACACAGAACCTACCAACAGTGAATCATGAAGAAATAAAAAATCTGAACAATGAGTATGGAGATTAAATCAGTCATCAAAACCTCCCCCCCCCCCAAAAAAAAACAACTCAGGACCAGAAGGCTTCCCTGGAGAATTCTACTGAACATTTAAAGAATAGCAATCCTCCTCAGACTCTTCAAAAAACTGAAGAGGAGGGAACACCCCCAAACTTATTCTATGAGGCCAACATAAACATAGACCCAAGTCAGAAAAGCGACACCGTAAGAAATGGAAAGGAAATGAGCGCGATAAGAGGTTACTGAAAATAAACACCTCGTGTCATTGATAGTGAGGACAGAAGTCGTGTTATTGTAACACTTCGAGAGATAAGCGTAGACTGGAATATCTCCCCCAAGTCTTCTCAAGAGAGCTGAGAAAGCTCTCAGCGACGACTCTGTTCAGTCCACCTCGGAGAGATCTCAATTTAGTGGGCAGAAATACTACGACCCAAAACAGAGTTCACGTCTAAAGGCAGAAAGACATTTCTCAGAAAGCGGGCAAAGAATGAAGCAAGAGTGATGTGAAATGTCCTCGAAAATCCTTTGTGCTTAGAAGAAAAATGTACTACATCTTAATATATCCATCTCTAAATTTTTACACTTTAATGCACCTGAAGGGAGAGTTAATCTTTGCATCTCTGATTTCTCCCCAGGGGCTAGTCTAAGGAATACCTAAGACAAGCAAAACATCTCCCCGGTCCTCAGGTGTACCTGAGAACCTGGACCTGGGGTAGGAAGAAGTGGAATGAACATCAAACGGAAGAAAAGGGGGCTGGGGCAGGGACACGGCCAACTGTCACGCGGAGAACTCTTTTCTGAGAGCATCGGCTGCCCGCTGCATCGACCTCGAAAGGTGCCGCGCCACAGCGCTCCTGCATGCAAAACACCGCGAGGCACAAGGGAGAACGCAGAACATCGATGGAGCGACCAGCCTGCTGTCAACGAGCTGCCGATTTAAGGGGGGAGGGAGGCTCTCTAAGCCATAAAACAGAACATGATACACGTGCAACAGAGGTGAAAACTCCTGCCGCAGCATAAGGAAGAGAGAGTAATTTCAGGAAGGCGAAGTGGGAAGCAGAGTGAGGCCCTGAGGAAGTAAGATGTCAACGGAGATCTGAGGGGCCCTTTACGTGGGGAGGTGGGTGGGGTCGTTAGACCCACACGGGGCAAGCGAGATGCGGTCTGGGGCGCAGATGCAAGAAACCGTGTGCTGTGGGCAGGACACAGGCATGTGCTGAGAGGCGAGCTGGGGTGACAGGTGGGCAAACGGAAGGCCTCCTGTGCCCCGAGGGAGCCTGGATGTTACTCTGGAGGCGGATGGAAACCGCCGTTTCCAAGGCCACGCTGCAATCAGAAGTCCCGGTGAAGCCAAGCCGTGTACTTTCAGAGACGACGCCACAGAACTACAGCGCCCTACGCACCAGGGGGTCACGGATGATCTCCCGCCACAGGTGGCACACCAGGCTCAGGTTCCAGCAGAGGTCTTCCATGGGGAGGAAAGCAAAGATGTGCCTCAGGACTTCGCTGGGCAGGCTACAAATGTGGCTCTGGGGCTCCTGGCCGGGCAGGGTCCCAAGAAGCCCATAGTAGGAGTCGGGGACGAGGTCGGGGCCCGCATCCCCCATCTCCTGGCTAGATTCTTCAGACTCCGCAGAGAGCCGTGACAGAGAGTCCCCTGCTCCTTGCCTGGCGTCCCTGGGCTTTGCGTAGGACAGGGACGACCGGGCCGTGGGGCTTTCTTACAAACCCCGTCCCACTGATTGGTCCCTGTCGCTTGGCTGCTCTCGCCCTCGAAGGACCGGGAACGCTTCCTCGCAGAGCCTGGCGAGCCCCGTCTTGCTTCCCCATCAGCGTCCTGAGGCAGGGGTACAGCCGCCTTCTGCGGCAAAGGTCATTTCATCCTCTGAGTCCTTAGAGCTGTCTTGGCTCCCAGAGTTGCTCTTGGCCATGTCATTGGTGCATCGCTGCTGACCGTACCTCTGACATCCTTGACCTGTGCAGAGAACCCAAACAGAACGAATGAGAAATGGATCATGCCTGCTGACCTATTGTTGGCTCAAACACGACAAACTAAGTTTCAATGACCTATACCGACAGAGGAGAGAGACAAGGATATAGTGATTGGCCAAATGATTTTAGAAAGAGCTTAATCCAAAAACACATTCATGGTTGGCTCTCCATATAGTCAGACACACATCTGGAAAGAGACAGCGACCAGTCTTCAGATGGTGTGAGGTCCATGTTACATTCTGTGATACAGATACACTGAATACGTGAATAGACGGATGAAAAGCAAACGACTGTTCATTCACACGTCCACTTATGAAAACCCACGCCTCCTGGTTGCTCTTACAATAAAAAAATCCAAGTTTGCTTAAGTAGAAAGGAAAAGGCTTTAGATTAGCAGGATTCAGTGAAACCCACGTCGTGTGACAGTTAAAAACCTTTCATTTTCTTTTCCTCCCGTGAAGCTTAATTTATTTTAAAAAGAAAGGAGTCAGAATTCTCTTCATATTATTAGAGTGGAACCTAATCTAGTCCACACATTTATTCAGCAGGCATTTACTAATAAGCACCTATGATTCTGAGACAAAAATAAAGTAAAAACCAGTATACATACTCCCTGACCTCAAACTTACTGGCACTTAGGGGAATCAAATGGTTATTTCACAAATCACCACTGCATTTTAAATTCCTATAAATTATTGTAAAATGCCAATGACATATTTAAATGCCTTATCGACATACAACAAAACCCATGGTTCCTTCCTGAAATAACCATAGCCAGAATTCTCACTCTGGAAAATAAGAGAATAGAACAAAACTAGGGTTAGCTTTTAATAGAATTTATAGACTTTAATATATGTGTGTGTGTGTGTATTTTTATGTTTGAAAAAGAAAAAAAACATACTGCTTCCGGGCAGTTTGATGGAAACCCAGAGTTCTGAAGTCAAACAGACCTCCGTTAAATCCTGATATTTTCTAATTGTGGAATAATCATAGTGGTGTCTCTAGAGAGACTACTATATGCCCCACTGAAAAACATATGTGCTGACAAAGTCCTTGTCAGTAAAAAGCTCACACCACAGAGGAGAAGTTGACTCATATACATGAAACAAAATATAGGTTAAAGCTGCCTCATGAATTGGTTATGGCAGTTCCAAAAAGTGATAAACACAGGTTACGATATTTAAAGAAAACTAGATGAGATGCGAGTTGGATTCTGAAAGGAGACGCATCACAGGGAAATAAGGCAATCTGGATCACACCAAGGGCTACGAACAAAAGGGACACGTGGATGGGTCACAAGAAAACCGAACTGCCGTGAAAACGACCTTGCACGTAACTGATGATGAACATCGGGTGATGGCGGGTTGGGGCTGGAGTCACAACAGTGACAGGGAAACGCGTCACTGTAGCTTCTTCGAGTGACCGTGACAGAGTGACAGGAAATGGTCCTCGAGAACATTAACACGATGCTGTACATAAAACCTGAAGGCAAGGAGCGGCATTCCTGCAGCAGGCCAGGTCCGAGGCCGCGGAGGGCGCAGTCTACCATGAAGCCACGGGGTGAGGCAGCGGCCTGGAGGAAAACGAGCAGTGACGACGGGACAGAGAGGACGACGACCGCAGGGCGGGAGCTCACCGGCTCCACGTGGGATCGGGGTGCCGTCGGCACGTGCTCTCCCCGCGCTATAATTAAGCAGGCGGACTGCACGCACTCGCTCGTGCTTTCCTGGGGCGTGTACCCACGCTGTAACAGGATGGAATGTTCACGGAAAACCCTCAGACAATGAAAAAAGTGTCAAACTGCTGCAACAGGATTACAAAATCACAGCGGCGATACTTAAGAATACTGGGAGACAGTCTAAGGCCACACACGCTACAGATTCGAAATGCAAGGTGCTTGTTTGGAAGACGTACCCCTAATCCCTCTCTTTGCTCTGGGTCTAGGATAGAGACCGTGGTTTGGGTCTCTGTTTGTCCATCCTTGACTGAAGGGCTGGGTCGCGGCCAAGTGACTCTGAGCCAAATGTCGGCAGTCGATGGCTGTAAGATGCTTCCGTTTAAACCGTCTCACTGTTTTGTACCAACAGGCAAAAGAAACAGGACACTTTTAGTTATCACCAACTCTATAAGCTAGCCGGCAAATCAGACTTAATTTTCGGGAAAGGACCACCCCAGCCAGCCCCTTCCTTCTTCCCTATATCCTCACCAACTTCTAGTCGTTTCATAGTTTCTTAGCATTTCTTCCTTAGAATTTAAAAAGGACTCCTAAAATAAGATCCTAAAAAGACTTACTTTATTATACTCTCTAGAAGCCTGGTCATGAAATACTCATTCAAAAAGATGGATAAATCGAGGTCTGGCATCGTTTCTCTGACTTTAGCTGGGACATTTACGCTCCCATAATAACCACAAATATTTAAGAGTTTATATTTAAATATAAATTCATTCATCATCCCTTGTACCAGCTTCTCCGAGTTTCAGAAGCAGAACGCAGTGACTAATAATAAAACCACTGTAATTCCTACAGAAGGCACACTGCACGCCTCTCGTCCCCAGAGGATCCAGTACTGCGCACAGGCTGGGAGCAAGGCTCCCAAGTAGAAGAGAATCAAATCCACTTTTAAGAATCTTCAGAGCAAATTCAATATTCTCCCTTAGCAACATATTATAACAACAAGTGTACCTAGAATTCTGTCTCAAACGTTTGGAGACCTACCCGCCTGTACTATCCCCTCAAATTCAGCTTTTTGGAAATATACCAGACAGAGGCTGACAGCAGATTCGTACAGAAGAGGTATTCAAACATGCACGATGCAACTCTTTCTGGAAGAAGTATGTAAAAATGACTGTATCCCAGCATTCTCAGCCAACTAACTATACTAATGACGCCACAGTAAAAATACACAGTAAAAATACAACCACCACCGACTAGGAAGTCATGTCTTAATGACATGCCTAAGGGTCAGACCACGCTCCAAGGTAAGGACGTATTCTGTGCCCCCTGCATGGACCACGCAGCACAGGTTCAGTGAATACAGAAAGCGTGGAGGAGGCGACAGCAGGTCACAGTGGTAAGGCTGGGTGGGAACCCGAGCACCGGACCGCTAGGATCTGCTGTCACGACGCTTTCGTGAGGCACCTGGCAGGGGCAGAGCACCTTAAAAGTGTCACCCGCGGACAGACAAGAGAACATCAAAAATAGAAGAGACTGTTTTGGGAAAATAGGTAATACAGACTTTTATTTACGTATTCATTTTTGTTAGACATGTCTGACTCTTAAGAGCTTGCTAAAAGACTACATGTTTTGGAATTCGAACAGAGGCACGGGAGCAAAAGAGAGAGGTGAGGCCGGGGGTGGAGGAGCTGTGTCCTGCTCCCAGAGTGCTGGGGTGTCCCGTGCATTCCTGCGCGCAGCCGTCGGGCCACGGCTCAGCTTAGCAGTGGGGGGCAGGGCGCCAAGACTGGCCAGTCCGGCTTCTGATGCTAACACAGCCGGCTCCGCTGTCCATCTGGATGGTGTCCTGTATCCCCTGGGCCGTGCCTGCCTCTCGGGGACGCAGAGCTCACACTTCCATTGTATCTACATAGCAAAAATGACTAGTTTGACTTCAGCTGGCCAGATGTTAGGACAACTGGACTGTGTTTCATCTGCCCCTCTGAGGGGTGGAGGGCTGCGAGTCACTGAACTGGACGCCGGGAGCCCCGCGTCCACCTCCGGAGTTAAACAAGTCGCTGATCTCAAAGGCTGCGTGGGTATTCCGATCGGGAGTCACAAGGCCTCCTCCCCCTGGGAGGTGCATTAATCGCTAAAAGGCTGATTCCCTGATCATTAAAAACGGGGACTGTAATAACCTGCCACACCGAATTCACAGAACGGTTACATGAGGTTCAAATGACTCAATCTAGATAGCAGTACTGTGTGACACCCACGCAGGAGCTGTCAGCTGAAATGTCAGAAGAATTACACGTCGACGACACCATCCTGAGTGTCTCTTAAAAGGTGCACTCAGTTCCTTTTAATAGGATTGATATTCTTGTAAAATTATTTTTAAAACTATCCTAAAAATCTAACCGCCCTTCTATTCTTATTAATATACTTTTAAACCAGCGGTTCAAATATAACTTCAGTCAGAGTTAGGGAAGTTGAAAACAGCTTCATGAAGACTTTGGCCTCAAAAGATGAGCAGGATTCAGTATGGCAAAATAAACAACATGTGCAAAAACAGAGAGAAATAACACGGCATTGGCGTGGCGGAAAGTTGGGTTTCATTAGAACAAGAGGTTCACAGATGGGGGACAAAGCTGGGAAAGGAATTTGGAGGCACAGACTATAAAGGTTCTTAGGTACAATGCTAAGGAAATTGGAATTTATCAGCCAAGCGATTCAGAGAATCACTCGGCTTTTAAGCAGGGTCAATGCACAGTCAAATTTACACGGCAGGACAGTAACCCGAGGTAGGGCAGAAGATAGGTAAACATGAAGACTGTCAGGAAGACAAGGTGAAAAGTGACTTTACTGACCAAAGCAAGAGTTGGTAAAGGCCTGAAAGCATCAGCAGCAGAAATAGGTAGAGGGAAATGTGAAGATCGACGAGTTGTTTCTGACAAGACTGGGAGAGAAAAAGGAAAGAGAAAGAGCAGAGAGAACTGACGTTTCTAGCTCGAACTTAATGACAACGTCACTTTACCATGCTAAGGAGTCAAGGAGAAACAGCGTTTTTGCTTTAATCACTTCTTCCTGGACTGAGAGGAGGATGCAAGTTTTCAGTCTGGAAAACAGCTGTTTGTTTTGTTTTAAAGCTGCCTGTGAAATGTCAGGTAAAGCTCCAGGCATGTGAATGACAGCTGGAGATGTAGGTTTGAGATGCTTTGTGAGATGCTTCCAAGTAGGTGATTCCATAGCCACAAGGGCAAAGACAGAACCAAACTCAGTCTTCAAATAAAACCAGCCCAGGAAGGGTAGAGGGATACGATAAGCGGAGAAAAGATGATGGCAACGGATTTGCAGTTAGACTTTTAAGTCCAATACCAATAGTTTAGTGTTCACACACTCAGAGATCGCAAAACATGTCAAATGATCATGACGCCGACGACCACAGCTGAATGTTACATAACCGCAAAATACGTTAGCGAACGGAAAGGAGACAGCCGAGGAGCAAATGACAATGCCAATGTGACCACATGTGAACTGAGACTGTAAAGGCCAGACCACAAACTCCAAAAGCCTGTGCAAAAGACATGGGCAGGCCAACTGGGAAATCCGCAAGACCCAGCACAGCTCCAGCCATGCTCCAGAACGTCACAGGGGCTGCGGAGAGATTCACATACACGATCACCTAGTTACCTAAAGGGGGCTACAGACCCAAATAAGTTTCTAAAGAGGACAGGTCAGGCAGAGTTGAATCTGACACCAGGTAAGTAACCAATCATCCGGATTTAAAGTATTCTGTTGGATTGTGCATCCATGTGTTCCAGCTCAGGGAAACTGGAGGCATAAGGTGAGAGAAGGTGTGGTGATCTGTAATGGGTGGGGGTCGGGGTGGGGGAAGCACTAGCAGCAAAAAGTGTGAAGCTACCAGATGCCTCTACTTCCACCTGCACTGACTCCAACAGCTGCAGAATGAACACTTGGCATGTTCTGAAACCTCCTGTACTTCTAAGCACTTTATGCCTTCCTCTTTTTTTTTTATTGAAGCAGCAAAATACACAATGGAACAAACACTTTGGCCAGTTGATCCTGGACCTAGTTCTGCCTCCTTATAACTCAGTGTGTTAACCCAATTTGATCTGCTCGATGGTAAAATGGGCTTGTTCTCACAGGTTCATACCAGAGGACTTTTCCCACTTTATCTCCCTTAATTTATGTTAGCACAGGGCCAGGCACTAGCACACACTCGCTAGTGCTACCATCCTTCCTTCCATAGGGCTTCATTACCTAGACTTCGTGGCAAAATCACTAACTTCTTTAGGTTCAATAGCCCCCTCGATGATGCCTTAGAGTCCTATGTGGGTTACGTAATTAACGTGAAGTGCTTTGTAAACCACAAACTGCAATATAACATGTAAAGCACAACTGTTTCTAGAACTGGTAAACAGTAGCAACTCCCATTCTACCTTTAAAAGAACTGCAAACACCAAGAGGTTTAAACGACTAGTACCTAGTAAGTCAGGGGAAACGAACTCAACACCTACCTAAATCCCTTCCATCACCTCACATAGCTTGCTCAGATCTCAACGTATCCTCCACAAGCTCAAGGCCTTCCCACATACCTTAATTTTCTTAATATTCAGGTAAGGGGTAGAGAGGCTACAAATGAAAGAATCAAAAGGACACAATAAAATGACTTGCCCAAGGTCAAAGTCCCGGAGTAGAAAAGGAAATGCTGGCTTGCCGGCAGCCAAGGCCACGTCACCTGTGACTCCCACAACCACGGAGAAACAACGAGCTCCCCACTTCCCGGGCGCAAGGACACGGTGTAGGGGTGCCCCCCCCCCGCCTCCTGCATGCACCCCCTGCCGCTCCTCTGCAGGTCGCCCGCCGCCGACAGCCCCGGCCCCGGGTCCCCACGTCCCCCCTCGCCCCCCAACACACACACAAACACACACACACACACACACCCGGACCCGCTCCCCGCCCGGAGGCCAGACCCTCGCTCAGGACCCCCCAAAAGGTTAAGAGTCCACAGCGCAGGGGCCCGCTCGCGCTGCCTGCCGCATCGGAGGCCTCACGCACTATGGCGCTCCGGATCGGGGCTCCAGTCTCCACCGTCGCCTCCGGGCCCGGGGCGTCCGGCCTCCCGGCCCCGGCTATCCCAGGGCAGCGCGAGCTGTAGCAGGCCTCTGACTTCCTCTGACAGCTCCACCCCGCCGCGGCCGGGGGAAGAGCCGCCGCCGCGACTGACGGACTCCCCCAGCGCCCAATCGAAACGCGCGTGCGGAGGGGCGCGCTGACGGACAGCGCCGGCAGCCAATCGCAACGTGCGCCGGCGAGGGGTGCGGCCACCGCTCGCCGCCCCGCCCGCCCGTGCTTCCGCCAGGACGAGGAGAAGAGTGGAAACTTTCCCAGAGTTCCTCCGAGCGCGCGGGGCTGACAGAGCGGCCAGGTGAGGGGCGCGGTGCGACGCGAACGCTCAGGACCCCTCAGCGCTGCGGGCCCTGCGGCGGCGCCGGGTGAGCGCGGGCCCCCGCGGGCGCCAGACGGTGCGCGCCCCTCCTGGCGGGGTCCACGGCGGCTCCCCGGTTCCCTAGCGTTTCGCTGCCCTGACACGAGCCGCGCGCCCGCGAACGCGGCTACGCCCGCACCTGGAGCGCGCGTTCGCGACGCGAGCTGCCCGCAGGCGTACTGCCCGCCCCGCGTAGGGGCGCGCGGCCTCGCTCGGCGCCGGGTCCGGCGGGACCGGGCTACCCCGGGAGGCGGCCGGCGGCCAGTACGCCTGCCCCGCGCCGGGCAGGACTCGGGGCTCGTTCGCCGCGCCGGGCCCTGGGGGCCATGACGGCGCCCGGCGACCCGCGGCGGCTCCACAGGCTGGTGCAGGAAGGCCGGCTGTGCGCCCTGCGGGAGGAGCTGCGGGGAGCGGGGCGCGCCGCCTGCCCGGGGCCGGCCGGCGACACTCTCCTGCACTGCGCCGCCCGCCACGGGCGTCGGGACGTCCTGGCCTATCTGGTCGAGGCTGGGACATGGACATCGAGGCCGCCAACCGAGACTACAAGCGGCCTCTGCACGAAGCTGCCTCCATGGGCCACCGGGACTGCGTGCGGTACCTGCTGGGTCGTGGAGCCGCGGTCGACTGCCTGAAGAAGGCCGACTGGTAGGTGGCGGGAGTTCCAGAAAGACACCCCTCCCCGCAGTCATAGATTCCCACGTACTTTGCCACCGCAGCACAGCTTCTCAGCCTCCCCCGGAGGGCACGTTGCTCCTGCCCTGGGGGTTAACTAACTGTTCCGTCCAGGCTTTGCTGCTTTTCATGAAGCAGAGAACAGTATAGAATATGATCAAAAAGAATACTGTGGAACAGCGAATTGTTTATACTGCATATGACATGAGTCCCAGGATGTGAAGTGCTTCTGGGGACATCTAACTGAGTGAATGGTTACTTCAACAGCATTGCCTTAACTTTTTATTTTGAAATAGTTATACGTTTGCAGAAAGTTGCATGGAAATGTGCAGGGAGGTCCCATGTCCCCTCCCCCTGGCCTCCCCAAAGGTAACATCTTACATAGTTGCAGCACAATAACAAAGTTAAGGAACTGACATGACTGTAAGCAGTGTTGTATGCACGTGTCACCAGATTGTACGCACACTTGGGTGCCGGTGCTCTCAGTTCATCAGGTGGAGCCTCGCAGGACCGCCTCCGCAGTAGAGACACTCACCTGCACCGTCACACAGACCAACTGCGTTCTGTTAGGTCAGCCTTGTTTTCGGAGCTCACTATGGGCTCCTTAGAGATTACGAACGTCTTAAGAGTCATAGCATAACAATGTTCCTGCCTGCAAGTAGTCCCTGATGTGGTGGAAACAAGAAACACAGCGGGCAGCCATACGCAGCAGCCGAAATGAAACTTGCCCACTGGGAAGCAGAGGGGCCTTGTTCTTTTGAGGGTTGTATTTTGACTATGACTAAGCACGAGACTGATTTCTTGTACTGCTGGTAAATTAGTCTACAGACAGTTCCAAGAGGCATAGACCTCATACACTCCTCAAAGCAATCCTGCAGATAAGGAAATAGCCTCCTAAAAAAAATAGAAAAGAAAAAAAAGAAATGAGGTTTGTTTGATCTGTTCGGGAGAAGTAGTCATGGTGAGACATTTTTGCACATTCTCACCGTTTTGGATTTCTAGAATACCTCACCTGCTTTTCCTGCCTTGCTCAAGATTCATTCCTGCTGTGAAGCCCTTGAAGATTTCAGCCTCCGTTTCTCTGGTTTCTCCTTCTTAATCTCTCGTTCACTATCATTACTACATTACCCCACAAAAAAGCAGTGTTGGTAATTAATAGAGCGATCATAAAGGGTAGGCCCCAGATGAGACCTTAGAGCTCATCCAAGCTCCCCCTGTGGGCCGGGCATGGCTCGAACCCCGCAAGTAGGAGGTAAACGAGTCCAGTGCCCGCTTTTCAGGAGCCATAGCTTCCTCATTTGGCAGATGAGAAACCAGAAGCTCATGGAGGTGAAGTGGCGTACCCCAAATCATTTATGAGGGAGCAGAGGAAGGCCAGAGCCACCTCCCTTGATGTGAATGTAGTTGCTCCCCCAGAGTCGTGGACACAAGTCAGTTTAGAAGCTAATTACACGGTTTCATTTGCTTCAATGTACAGCTTATGGCTAGGCGCAGTGCTGAGTGCGTAAATGGTCTCCGACTGCAGTGAGTGGGTCAGTCCAGCACAGCGCCTCTTGCGCAGCTCTTCTTCAGGACGGGCTGCTTGTGATTTGGAGTAGCTCGGCCTCGATTCGGTGCCATACCCTAAACCAGCTCAGAAGCCGCTTTGTCGTCCTGGTCTCCTCCTCCTCTAGGCGTGCCTGCCTCAGACATTTTCCCCTCGTCATCTCCTCCAGAGTCCTCAGGGCAAGCAGAGGAGTTGCCAGTCAAAGTTGTTTTCCTGGCCCCTGAGTCCTCTTGGTTTTCCACCTCTGCCGAGGACGTGTGTTTTTCTGAAGACCTGGTCACATGCTGCTAATGCCCTTTGATCTGATAGCTGGTCCTGTTTGACCTTAGGACTCCTCTGATGATGGCTTGCACGAGGAGGAATCTCGAGGTGATCCAGGACCTTGTGGAACATGGTGCCAATCCGCTTCTGAAGAACAAAGACGGGTGGAACAGCTTCCACATCGCCAGCCGAGAAGGTGACCCTTCGGTCCTCCAGTACTTGCTCACCGTTTGCCCAGTTGCCTGGAAGACAGAGAGCAAGATTGGCAGAACTCCTCTGCACACGGCAGGTATGCCCAGAGCCACCCGGGGTACAGGCACAGGTGTGCGGCCTGCTGCCACAGTGCTGCCAAACTTCCCCGAGTCAGGGTGACCCAGAGGGCGACAGAGGCAGGAAATAAGAGCAGCTTTGGGCTGTTTTGGCATGCGCTTGTATGGAGCTAATGCCACTTCGCACTCAACATGCTCTCCTTTCTCGCACTAGTTCACTTTTCATGCATATCTGTCCCCCTTCCCTAGGTAGATGGTAAGCTGGTTCCTCACTAAGTCTTTGACCTTGGACCAGGAACTCAGTCTCTCGATCAAGTTTCCTCATCAGCAGGATAACAATGATAATGCTGCCATGTGACAGGTTATAGGGCTTCAGGATAGGACGCATGCGAGTCCCTTGGCACAGGGCTCGGCTCCATGAGCGCAGAACTGGCCACCGCTATTTTCATGATCGTTTTCACATCGTGATTATTATTAAAGGCAGGAGGAAAAGAGACCATTTAAAAAAAAATCCTCAGCAATACCTACCTCTAGTCCTAGACATTTAAATAAATCTAGGTGCTTATAATTCAACACCTGGGCCTGAGTATATTTTACTTATCTAGTGGTAATGCCAAGTATAAATTTGGGGTACAGTTTTCATTGTTTGGAGTAATTATCCTTAACTCTGGACTATTTGTAGGTTATTTTAAATTAGTAAAAGGCAAAAGTGCTGTGGTATCAGATGAAACGGATTTGAAGGAGCTTAAGGGTCCAGATCAAGACACTGAGAAATCTTTAGCCTCTCGATAGTACACTGAATTAGAATGCAAGGCTTTTAGTTTCTTTAAAAGCCAATACCAGTGACAAGATATAATTTAGGAAATACGCATACGATTATTCTACCTACCGTGGGCAGTTAGGGACCAAGGAATCCTTTTTAAAACTTGGCCAGTGAGTAGAAAACTGTTCTGTTCTTGCGAATTATTTAACTAGCTCCCCTGCTCTTCTGGAGAGAGTCAGCGTCCCGCCATTTCACAGAATAGTGGAGAAAAACAAGTAGTCAAAATCTTTATTATCAACTATAGCTGTTTTAGTCGGAGAATTAAATTCCTGGTTATTTTGTCATGGATTACTATTAAAGTATTTTACGTTTCCTGGGCAAAATCTGACAGGCCCTAGGGATTTGTATCATAAAAGTGGGTAGATAAATTTAGGATTAAAAATTTGCCGTGAAAGTGCTCATAAAGACAGAATAATCAGTGTTGGCTGTAAACCTTCAGTAAAAGCATCCTTCTTTACTCCTTATCCAGCTAAATTTTTATTAGTGTACCTAATTACTCCTTCCTGTAAGTCATGGCTAAAAGGATCGGGCAAAGACAGGTGCCAGGAGGAAGCATCTCATATATGCACTAAAAGGCTCTAATTCTCAACTCTCTCCTCCCAGCGATGCATGGCTGTTTAGAGGCAGTAAAGGTGCTTCTTCAGAGGTAAGAACAAAATAGCAAATCGAGAAATATGTACCAATTATGACAGTTAATATTGATGCTACGCAAAGAGAGAGCTCAGACAGATTGTTCAAAGAGAAACTACCATACCAAAAAAGAAATGAACAAAGGACGTAAGCAGATAACTCAAAGGACATAAAAGAAAAATAGCTAACTGACATGAGAAAAAATTTAGCCATTTGTCTGTTCATTCAACAAATATTCGTCTGTTCCCTTGGTGCCTGCTGAACTGTACCAGATGCAGGGGCCACAACAGACACAAGACCGGCTTCCCCTCAGAGAACTCACAGAAACCGCATAGCCGTGTGAGTCTGGCAGATGTTACGAGGAATTGCAGGCTCCCTACAGGAGCATGCGACAGGGAGACCCAGCTTAGCCTGGGAGTCAGGAATCTCAGCTCCGGTGACACCACATTGTGACCTGACGGAGGCTGACAGTGGGAGGCTGGGGGCATGCCAGGCAGAGATAACGCGACCGCGATGCTCAGAGCTGGGAAGAAGCACAGGGCACGTCAGAAACAAAGGCGCTCGGGGTGTGCCTGAGGCCTAGAGGGGAGAACTGTGCGAGGTGAGGCAGGAGAAGGAGGCCAGGTGTCGATCAGGTGGGACATCGTAGGCCACGGGAAGGATTTTGGATTTTACCCTAAGCATGTTAAATGCCATTGAAGCGTTTTAAGCAGGGGCTGAGTAATACGCTTGCATATTTTTCAAAGATCTTCTGGTTGCAAAATAGAGAATGGACTAAAAGGGAAGCAGGACAGGTGCTGTGCAAGGTGTTGGGAGGCTGTCGTAGTGAAATGAGAGAAATCACGGCGACTGGACTAAAGCTGACGTGGGCACGAAGACAAAGACCTGGAGATACTTAAGTAGAATCAACAGATCTAGGTGAATCACTGAATAACGGGAATGAGGGAGGAGGATGACTCAGGTGTCTCGCTTAAGCAAATGGTGATGGTGGCGATGATGATGATGATGATGGTGATGGTGGTGGTGATGGCGGTGGTGGCGGTGGTGGTGGCGGCGAAGGCAATGGTGATGATGGCGATGGTGTTAGGTGATGGGTGATGGTGATGGTGCCATTTACCGAGGTAGAGGACAGCGGAAGAGCAGGTTTGGTGGTAGAAGATGACAGTTTCATTTTCAGATGCATCGAGTCCCATGTGCCTGAGAGACACCCAAGCAGAGACATCAAGTTCGCATTACTCCACTTAGATCTACTGTTGTACTGTTTTCACCAAAACAATTCGCAGAGGATTTTCACTTTTACAAAAATAGCTGTTACTGTACTAATGTAGGTCCTTCGTAAAAGTCAAGTGGCAAACGCGAACTTTCAGAAAGCCAGAGATACGCTTGGCTTTATGCCATTTGGTTTCCAAAAGGTTTCATAGGCACACTCTACTTTCAGATGGGGGGAGACCTGTGCTACTACAAAGAGTGATGACGTGGAAGCAGAGGTGCTGTTGGTGCAGGAGGGGAGACAGGCCTCTGTGAGGTCACACTGAGCTGTGATTTGAAGAATGAGTTGGAGTTTGCCGGTGAATAATAGAGAAATAAAAGCAGAGGGGTCAGCAAATGCAAAGCCAGCAAAGTGCTGGGCAAATGAAGGAGCGGAAGGAGATAGAAACAGAAAAGGTAGTATGGAGAAGAAAGACAAGAAGAAGGTGGGACAAATAGGAGGAGGACCGAGAAGAAAGTGGGAATAGAAGATGATTGGACAGGTGGCAGGTGGGACTCAGGAGATAGGACAGGAAGGAGGTAGGGCCAGGAAGAATGTGGACGGTAGGGCCATGAGGAAGATAGAAACAAAAGATGAGACGGGTGGCAGATGGAACTGAGAACATGGGAGGACAGGTAAGACCATGAAGTAGGTAGGAAGGAAAAAGATAGGACAGATGGGAGGTGGGACTGGACCATAAAAAAGTAGAACCATGAAGATCGGAGGCACGCAAGTAGATACACCAAGTTGGACAGGTGGGACATGGTAGGACCACAAGGAAGGTAGGAACGTAAGGAGAGGTGGCAGGCAGAACCGAGAAGATGGAAGAACCATGAAGTAGGTTGGAATGGAAGGAAGGACAGGTGCTGGTCGGACTGAAGAGATGGGAGGACCACTAGAACCACGAAGGGGATAGGAACGGAAGAAAGGATAGGTGGCAGGTGGAACCAAAAAGATGAGAGGACAGATACGAACAGGAAGCAGCTCGGACCAAGAAGAAGGTGGGACACTTAGGACCGTGAGGAAGGTAGAAATGAAAGAAGAGACAGGTGCCAGGTGGAATAAGATAGAAGGACAGGAAGAACTTCAAACAGAGAAGATAAAACAGGAAAGAGGTAGGCACGGAAGAAGGTCAGGGTGTATGATAAGACAAGTGGGAGATGGGACTGAGAAGATGGTGGGATAAGTAGGACCAGGAAGAAGGTAAGAACGAATGAAGATAGGACAGACGGGAGGTGGAACCGAGACGATGGGAGGACAGGTAGGACCATGAGGAAGGTGGGGATGGAAGAAGATAGGATAGGTGGGAGGTCGGACCACAAAGAAAGTTAGACCGGGAAATAAGCAGGACCGAGAAGGTAGGAACAGGAAGAAGGTAGGTTGCCGTAAGGCCAGGGTTGTGGGCTAGAGAAACTTGGAGAGGTAAGTTGGTGCCACATTATCCTGACCATTGCAGGTCATGTTGAGGTTTCAGAGTTTATCCTTTGTTTTTTGGAAGTGCATTGTTAAAGATTTTGAACAGGGGCAGTCATACCCAAGTTACATAGTGAAAAGGTTATTCTGGTAGCTGTGATAACAGGTTGGCAAGGTGGGAGCTGAGGTGGGCAAAAAATATTAGGAGGCTTTTTGTCTGTCGACGTGGTCTTAAGGGGTGAAAGTGGAGATGGAGAGAAAGATACAGTTTTAAAGATACAGAGATTTTCATAATAGCTCCGTCATGAGGGCTAAGGGATGACTTCGGGGCTTCTGGCATGAGACGCTGGAGCGGTGATGGTCCATAAAATGGGATGAGGACGGTTAGAAGAGGAGCAAGTTTGCTGGGGAAAATCAACACATTGTTGAAGAGCTAGATTCTGACCTTGAGGTGGGAGGAAAGGGCGAGGGCTCCAAACTTCCACAGCTCTGCAGTGAGGCGCGCCATCTTCTGCAGGTGGTGCAGCGGTAGCTCTTCTCAGCTCTGTTATTCTGGGTTTGGGCTCCAGGTGTCAGTATGAACCAGACTGCAGAGACAGGTGCGGCCTCACCCCTTTTATGGATGCGATTCAGTGTGGGCACATCGACACAGCCAGGCTGCTCCTCGAAAAACATAAGGTACAGCAATGCTTTGGTTTTGTTCCTTTGGTTCTTCCTATGAGTTTTAGGTCATAGGATAAACAGAAACCTTAGTTATTCAGATCCTGGGTTCTTATCCCAGCATGCCACGCCCCCTGTGGACTCCTTGACCTCTTTAAGCATCAGTGTTCCCATGTGTAAAGTGGAGACAAATTAAAATTCTAAAGAGGGTCATTCTAAGATCTAACTAACATAGTGTGCAAAAGCAGTTAGCAAAGTATTCAATAAACAGCTGTTTTATAGTAATAATGAACTCGTCCCACTGAGTACACTGTTCATTTGCTTAGAGAGTCATTGAGGAATCTGGCAAAAGTTATATAGCATCTGCCCAGAAAAAAGTACACAGACAACAACGTTTAGCCAAGATGTCAGATGTCCACAGACCCAGTTTCCTCTGCTTCTTAGTTTGTTCCTGTTTCCCCAATCTACTAGGCTTGCGTTTCCGCCGAGGACTCCCTGGGGGCCCAAGCCATACACAGGGCAGCAGTCACCGGGCAGGACGAAGCCATCCAGTTCTTGGTGTCCGACCTCGGCATTGATGTAGACGTGAGGGCAACGTCAACCCACCTCACGGCACTTCATTATGCAGCTAAGGTTGGTTTCTTTCACAAGGGTGTCCCTGCTTCCTTCGGCTTGCTGTACCCCACAGGGGGACAGCTCCACCGTCCTGTTTCTTCAGCTCCATCTCTGGAAGAAATTGCCTGTGACACGCTGCTGAAATGCCATGGCTCTGAAGTCCCGTGTTCTTTTAAATAGAAACCTGCCTTTATTTGTTGCTGGGTAAAAACTGAGAACATCACTTATTCCACATAATGCTTGGGCTTGATGTTTCCTCCCACCGTTTTTTGTCTTTGAGATTAGTGTTATTAGAAGCCATAAAAATCCATTGCTCTCTATCCTTGATGGTGGGTTTCGTGGGTTAGGGAAGCCAGGGAACTGCATTTACCGTGCTCTCCAGGGTGTAAAATGTTCAAGACACGCAGAAAGTTTTCCTGGGAAGAGCCACTGCTTGCATCCTCCCGTTTTAAATGCCAGGAGTATTTTCCATATTACCTTTAACACGATTAGCTACTTGCCTGTACTTGTTTTTCTAGCAACAGGAATAAATATTTTCTGGTGAACTGCACCCCCCTCCCTGCATTCCTCTGTGAGGAAGTGGAGGGACAGAGGGCGTGGGCTGGGAGCGTGGTCTGCGGCCACAGGGCGTGAGGAGCTGGTGGGTCCTGCCATGGGAAGAGGGAACTACAGCCTTGATTTTAATCTCAGCACACATTGGGACTAACTGGCTGGACAGAAAGTGTATAAATTGCCTCGTGAGTGACATGGCCACTACTGGGACAGGACTCCCCAGGGAGGTTGCTGTCTGTTCCGGTTTCTCTCTGCCTTAAAGGTTTTAGCAAAGCCTAGGTTTGCTTGGGAGCGATTGGGATTGTGTGTTCTGTATAGATCACAACGCACTCCTCACGCTGAAGAGAACCCAGTCGATGGGGTTCTTAGTCGATGCTTCGGCCTGCAGAGTTGGTCGTCTGTGCTCTAATGGCTGACTGTCACCCAGACTTGTTTTTAAAGATTAGTATTGGACTTTGAGAGTGATGTGACGAGTTTTCCTTTAGATGGGGAAACTCAGTTTTAGCAGTTGAGTGTTTTGGAAAAAGGACCTAATATGTGCGCTGGAGTTTGTGTCCTTGCCACAGTGCTAACGAGTTTATTTCAACCCTCAGGAAGGGCACGTGAGCACAGTTCGGACACTCGTCTCCTTGGGCGCCAACCTCAGCGCTGAGGATAACAGAAAGCGATCAGGTACGGCGTGTTCATACGTGTGCCTTGAAGTTACTGGTAAAGGAATGTAAACGGTACGCAGACTTTTAAAAACATTGGCGTTGATGCTGAGCAGCTCAGCAACTTTACTTTGCAATAACATCTTTGTTTACAACGCCGTAGCAGTACTGCTGTTACCATGGTGACGATGATGCCTGCTCACCACTACTGCTGTTATGATTGTCTTTACTGTTTTGAACCATAACAGTATGTGTGACGTAAAAGCATTTTGTAGCTTTGTCCATGATGCCGCCAGCTATCCAGGTGTCATGTAGATTCTTCATAGGTCAGCTCTCTTTGAAGTGTATTCAGAAACTATAATCACTGCAGTTTTCTAAATTTAGGGCTGAGAAGGATACTTTGAGAGCTAAGTCTTTAGATGTGGACTTCAGAGAAAACTTCGTGATGTTCTTTGTGTCAGTGGGCATCTCACCAGGGTTTCAGTGGGCGCTTCGTAATGCCCCAGACCCACAGATGACTAACCCTGCCCTGGGGCCACGGGCACGGTCACTGCTTCCAGGGTCCCTTCAGGGCTGACTTCTAGTCGGGGGAAGATTCGTCAGCCACTTTTCTTTATGTCACATCATTCTTTTTCGTGGTGAGATTATTACTTACCCAGGGATTTCGCAAAGCTGAAAATGTTTTCATACCATTTAGAGTCTCTCATTTTTCATTAACTTGCTGTGTTGTTTTCGACAAATCTTTTAAGCCCTTGCCTGTTGCTCTTGTTATTCTTAAACCAATTCCAACTCAATCAGAAAAAATGTTTTGATCCAGTGCAGGCAGAGTCACGCAGATGGACGGTGGGAATATAAAATCTGTGTAACCGGAAGAATCGGTATTTTGTGAGGAGCAGCCTGCTCGCCAGGCCAGTGTTGCTTCGGGGCCATGCACTAAGTTCGTGTGACCTCTGTCTCTGCTCAGCCCTGCACCTGGCCTGCGCGGGTCGGCACGCAGCTTGCATCGAGTTTCTCCTGCAGTCGGGGCTGAGGGACACCCCAGACGTGACGGGCACTCCGGCTTAGCAGCTCACACACAGCACAGATGTCCTTCGGTGCTCCGGCCACAGTGTGACGGCATTTCCCAGCAAAGGCGATGAAACGCTGCTAAATCGTCACCAGGTTCAGTGACATCGGTGAGTGGCCCGTGTTCTCAGCCTCCCTCTCCACTCCAGCTGGGGACTCCCGGAGCAGGTGGACGCTGGCCACACTGAGGTCTTGACACACTTGGAGTCTCTCCTTAGGCTGCATTTCACTTTTTTCGTTCCCTTCAAGGGGACTTAGATGAAGTTTGTGTGCTCCTCAGAGAAGCACGCAGTGCACACGAATGTAACGTGATTACGTGCATTTGTACACGTGTTTGTGTGTGGATGAAACGTTTTATAGTAGGTATTATGATAAGGCAGCGATGATGTTAAAAACATAAGGAATTGCTGTTGGCTTGAGCCGTAAGTCCTGATCGGCCTGTCTCCATCACAGTGGCTTAGTTCGGGCTTCCAGCCAGGGAGGAGGTGCTTGTGATCTACTTACACGAACACGTGCAAGGAATTGCTGAAAACATTCTGCATTCTCAGTAGTTGCACTGCTGGTTAAATTATGTTTTGATCTGGAGGTGATTTTTTTTTATTAGGCAAGTACTTTATTGACTTCCTTTGGGTAATAAATATACCTAAAAAGTTCATCCAAGATATTTTCAAAACTTTTCTGTTGCCTTAGTTGAAAAATAGGGTTGTCGTTCAAGCCCATAGGTCACATTTTCTGTCCTGTGCCATCTGCCATCAAAGCCTGTAATCGTGAAGCAATGAATGCTCGCTGTTGTCACTTGAAAGAAAGTTGTGGCAATTTAAACAAATTGAAAATTGGATGAGTGTTCAGGCATTTGGATTCTTTCCCTTTATTTAGTTTTTCAGTCATTTTCTCTGAATTGCAAAGGATAATTGGTCCCAATCATTCTGGTGAAAGGCCGTGCGCATCCGTCACAGGCCAGACCTGGCCCCTCTCAGTGTCGCACACCCAGCTGTTCTTCTCAGTGTGCTGAGCTGGGTGAATAGCGAGAAATTCCAGATTCTTCCCCATTAGCCCTAGGTGGTGCTGGCTGAATCCTGTCCCTGACAGCCAAATAAAGCCTCTGGGGGAAATACAACCTGATTCTGTGCTGTGATCTCGCCAAGTCACACAGTGTGCATCCGAGTTGATCCAGGCTTCAGGACGTCTGTGCTCTGCCCTTTGGGTCAGATGCGCATAGCCACATGTGCAGGTGGGGCAGAAGAGCATCTGGCGCTGGCCACCTCGTCCCTTTAGCACACGTGGGAAGCAGCCTTTTGTTTGCCGTGACTGTGCATGAGACCCGTTCACACCTGCAGCTTGGCCTCTGCCTTACCAGCCCTCAGGTGCCTGCCGGCCAGCAGCGACGGAATATCAGGTTACAGATTCGTTCCCAGGCGTTCCAGAGATGGCCATGATGCTGGTCATGTCGATTGTGGCAGAGGCGGTGGTGGCAACATAGTAACACTCTGTTACTGTAACGACGTGTTAAGAATGCGCATGACAATAGTGCCGATGACGACTGTTCCCTACTTCTAGGTGTACGTCCTCTCACTTCCTTCGGGTCTCTACTTCACAGTCACCTTCTCAGTGAGGTGCTCTCAGGCCACCTGATCTGAACCTTTATTTCCAACTTCAGCATTTCTGTCTCCCTTGCTGCTTTTTTCTCCTTCACATTTACCGCTGTCGGCTGTACTGTACATTCAGTCATTTGTTTCTCGTCGTCTCCCCCACGGGAATGTCAGCCCCTTGGGCGGGGCTTTGTCCCTCTCGTCCGCTTACTGTATCTACAGGGCCAGTAAGGTTTAGAAATTCTTACATGTGGTAACGACCCACTCCCGGTACGTGGTGGGTCCTGTGCCGAGCGCCCTGCCCACGTGGTCGCAGTTCATCGCTTGGCTCTTGCACGGTGCAGCTCTCCTGGCTCCGTCTCCAGCGTCTGCCTCACCCAGACGTGCGTGACGGGCTGCTCTCGGTCCCCAGCCCCCAGGCACTGCTCAGCCCACTGCAGCCCCGCTCTGCCACACCAAGTAATGTAGTCTGCGTCCTCACGTTACCGGTCCTCTTGGTCCAATTATCAGTCACTCCCGCTTGTTCTGGAAGCTCGTCCTTGTCACCTCTGATGACGCGCTCCGGGATTTTCGTTCTGACTTCCTTTTCTGGCTCCGCCGTGAATGCCTCTTTTAGGGCCTGTCCCGTCAGGGCTGGTGTGCCTGCTTCTGTCTCCCCTCACTGCTGTCCTTGTTCTGCGTGTGCTTCCCCAGCAGCTCCCCGCTCCCCTCGGCTCACCTGCACCCGAGCCTTGGTGACACTCCTGTCTCCAACATTTATTTTCTGCTGCCTGTTGTACTTTTTTATGGATGTTCTGAGGCTATTCCACATTCAATTCCTTCGAAACCTAGGTCTCCTCATAACCTGCTTCCATATGCGCCCGTGTTCGCTGCCTGACCTGATGACACCACGATTCACCTGGTCACCCACACTGGGAACCAGGAGTCCGACTTGTCTGGCAGGAAGCCCTGCTCAGTCCGTTTTGCTGCATCCCAGCTGGCCCAGGGTTCAAGCCCGCTTGGCCAGACACTGCTGCAGCCTTCCAACTCTTGCTGCTCCCTGGGCTCGTGCTCCTCACAGGCACCCCACAGCTGTCAGCTCCCACTCACAGGACCAAGGGCACTGGCTGCTGAGGGCAGCCTGCCGCGTCTCCCCACCAGAGAGCACCCCACACGCGCACCAGGGTTCCGGCGCCTGGGCCAGGACCCGCTTCCACGGGGCTTTTGGCGGGTCCTGGTCCACAGTGACGTCCTGATATTGACCAGACAGAGGTCCTGGGAAGAGACGCAAATTGCTAAGAATAGTAAACATTTGAAAATACCTAGGACCCACCTTGTTATCATAATAAATTACATGAAAAAGTACTTAGGCGATCAAAATAGAAAAGGGATTGCAAAATGGGAAAGAAAATCAGAAGCCCAGACCAGAAAAAAACGAGAGAAGTGCACAGGAAGGGGGCTGAGGTAGTGTGGTTGGGGCACAAACTTCAGCTTCACCTTGACGTTACTGGAACCCACCAGCAGGGGGCAGCCCAGAGAAATGTCCCTTTTTATTTTCCCAGAGTTTTTTAAGGCTCCTTGTAAAATACAGAACAGTTAAAAGAGAAAACAACAATAACCTGTAATTCCACTACCCGGCGGTACCACTCTTTTTCCCACTAGCCTCTCACCTGCGTGTAGTTGGGATGATGCCACGTGAGCAGCTTTTCTGTAACTTCCCGTTGCAAGCACATCCTAATGCTCTTGGAAACTGAACTTCTGTTTTTATCGCTCTTTAGTACTCCACCCTGTTGTTGTCGGTGTTTGTGCGTTCATGTTGCTTTTGCCATTTTGTTGAGATGAGACGTAGGCAGGCTAGTCAATGGCACCGTGTCCATTTGGACTGAAAGCAGCGAGGGCGAGGCCTGAGGAAAGGCACGTGGATCTGGTCACCGGGGGGCCGGGCTCGGCCAGGGCTGGGAGGCGGTGGGCCTGAGCAGGCGTGTGCTCTTTGGAAGCGTCAAGTGACAAAGAAAAAGGCCTAAGAAGGCAGCTGGACGGGATAGATTTTTGTAGAGCGGGTGAGGCCATAGTGTTTGCAGACACAGAGGAGGACCTCGTGGGGGAGAGTGGGTGCTCTGAGCTCCAGGAGCCGAAGGAACTTTGGGAGAGGAAGAGAGGACGGAGATGAGAGAGTTTCTGGGGGAGCCCACCTCATATCTTGTTCAACATCAGTACTTGGAGGCTGTGGGGTTGGCGGAACGTGTTACATTCCCTACAGTGATGAATAATGACGTTGTACATATTTGATAGTCCGGCTTCCTGCCTTCTTAGAAAGAGTGATGGGATCTTACTGAGAAAAAATGAGGTAGGAATGGGGCTGGCCTCTGGCCACAGCTGTGGCAGGGTTTGCTTGGTGTGCGTGGCGAAGGCGTATTGTACAGCATTTACAGCAGGGGTCCCCAACCCCGGACCCAGCTGCACAGCAGGCGGTGACCAGCGGGGCGAGCGAGCGAAGCTTCATCTGTATTTGCAGCCGCTCCCCAGTGCCAGCATCACCGCCTCAGCTCTGCCTCAGGTCACCAGACACTAGATTCTCATGGGAGCACCGGTCCCTGGTGCCACAGAGGCTGGGGACCGCCAATGTATCTTTCTCAGCATCCCTGAGAAAGATAACACACCATGTGATGCAGACAGGCCAGGGCATTCCTGAGAAAAGCCCTGGGGAATGGTTAACCTGTCAGCCACCTGGATTTTGTCCCCTGCCGCGTCTGGCCTGGCATGTCAGCCTCCGCGTGTGTGCGGGTTTCAGCCCCCCTCCAGCTCGGATCACCCCGTTCCCTCCAGGCTCGCAGAGGCCCAGCGCGCACTCGCGGGGAGGCACACTGGGGGCCTGTGGGGCAGCAGAGACCACGGAGCCTGCCGATCTCACCCCCGCGCAGGGGCTCCCTGCTCAGCGTGGTGACAGGCGGCAGAGCGGTTCCCGGGCAGGCGGAGCCGGCGTGTTTGTCTTCAGTGGCACGGGTCCTCGTCAGACTCACGAGCCAGCAGAACCCGGCTCACATCCAGACATCTCGCCTGGGGGAGACGCGGGTTATAACTACTGCCGCTGCGGTGTGGGAGTCACACAAAAGGGAGGCCGGATTGGGTCTGGGGTGCCACACGCGCACACACGCCCACTGCTGGTATCGCCAGAGAACCTCCAAAAGGCACCGCGTGTGGCAGCGCTGACCCCCTGCACCTTCACGGGCGCCAGGATGTAATAGCTCATTGTTTTAGTCTGTTTCTTCAATTATGAGTCAGATTCAGGATCTTTAGATTTGTTTGTTGGCCATTTTTATTTCTTTTTCCTATTTTTATCTGTATTTGTTGTCTGTTACCTAGTAGCAAACTCTCCTGATATTTGGTGGCTTAAAAGTTCTTTTTAAGTTTATCAGTTTTACATAAAACTCAGATGGTAACTATGAAATTGTTGGTATATATGTGTAAGTGAAAACAACAGAAATAACCTATACAGCTCCTATTTAAAAAGCCTGTTGAGTATGTGCAGACGCACACAAGGCTAGTCACTGGGGTGCTCGGGTGGGGAGACCGGCAGCGTGGGAGGGGGTCGTTCTGTCCTGATCACTGTCTGCGGTTACTTTGAAGCAGCTCCCAGAGTTCTCGCGCTTTCACCTGGGCCAGATGCAGTATTCATGGGCTTTATTTCCCTTCATTTTGCTGGAAAATTCACAATCAACTAAGGTTCAGACGAATGTAAGAAACCCAGGAACAGTGCCAGCGTGCAGAGGACCCGGGCCTGGGGAACGGCCTTCTGGGTCTCTCGTGTCCTTCCCACACTTGGCCAACTCCGTTTTATCATGTGACATTAGACTGAAACAGAAGCCACTGAGTAAGAGGTCTGCAAGAAAGGGAAGACATAACCCCAAAAGCAAGGGAAAACGGGTCATCTGGACCATCAGTGTAGGTACCAGGTTTTTCCAAATCCCCACCTCCCTGACCTTGTGCACGTGTGCACACACAGACGTACGTGTCCATGGGACAGGGATCAGTAAAAATATTTTCTCATGTGATTTTCTCTTCTCAGAGCTTCCATAGTGTTCTATTCACACCTCCCCCGTTGCCTGTTAGGATATAATTTAGCTCCTGTAGCTAAGACCCAAAATAACAGTGGTGTAAACAAAGCTTATTTCTCTCCCACAGAGGGGCCCGGGTGAAACCAGCCTGGGGTGAGTTAGGTCAGTGAGCCAGGCTCCTTCTGGTGGCTCTGCCGTGATGAGCACCAGGCCCTCTTCTGTGAGGTCCAGGATGGCACACCAGCCTGTGCCGGGACAAGGGTGAAGGGGAGGTCACACCCGTTTTTAAAGAAGGCCTGTATGTCATTTCCACTGATGTACCATTGGCCATAGCTTAGCCACACGATCTTAGAAGAGCATTTGAGTTGGGGGCACAGAGGGCCCCTGTCATGTGCCTTTAGCAGAGACACACACTCTCCTCAGTCACAGCCTTTAAAGTCCTAGCGGGCAGAGAGCAGTTGGCTCAAGACTTTTGAACCGTAAGGGACACGAAGCCATCTGAGACGATAGAGCTGGGTGCGGGTCCCCCTGCCCCTGCCCACCAGTCCTGTGACCCTGTGTGCCTCACTCAAACGCCCTGCCCTCTGGGTCAGTAAAAGGAGTAACAGTGGCATGCCCTTTGCTTGTTGTGAGGACGAGGGGGACTGGTGCCTGTGACGCCCGCCACACAGGGGCCTCCGTGAGCATCAGCTGTTGGTGTCATAGCTGGCACCGGCAGCGTCTCCTTGTCCAAGGCGAGTGAAAGCCGTCACCGCTGAGAGCAGCGAGCATGACAGGGAAGGCCCACACCGCATAGTTGTGGAGGCGCCACTGGTATTTTGTGTGCCCCGTTGTCTTTCTTCCTTCCCTGGGGACACCCCCGCCCCCGCCAGCCCTTGGTGCCCCCATTTTCTTTGTCAGGAAACTCGGTCTCAGTCTTTATCCGTGCTAAATACTAGTGAATGAAAAAAATTCAAACTTCACCAGTCCCTGAGTTGTGTGCATTTTACACAAGAATCCAACCATTAAAGCAAATGAAGGTCTCGAACACGTGCATCCTTAAAAACATAAAGAAATTTTAAAGAAGGCGTTGCACCTGGGCCTCCTGTATACCTCCACGGTGGAGACATCTTCTGTCCCCTTCGTGACTTTTGGCATCTCAGATGGGTCCACTTCCCCCCAGGCTCCCTGTGCAGGTGTCCTCTTGTTCCGGGTCAGGGGAGGGCAGGCGGCAGCGGATCACAGCTTCCCTGCCTCTGAGAGTCATGCAGTGTCACACCCCAGGTCCCTTTGGTCAGGGCGAGGGCTCGCCAGGTTTCAGGGAAAGGCAGTAGGCTCCGCCTCTCTGCGGGGAGGGGCACAGCCGTGGGACAGCAGGTGGGACGTGGGGAGGCTTTTCGGACCTAGACACCGCCTCTCAAGCCTCAGTGACTCTAACGGCCTCGCGCTGGTCTTGCTGCTTCTGCTTTTGTCCTTCCCTTCCTGTGGTTCTCACACAGCAGTCCCCGAAAGCTGGCGACGGGAGGTCACGTCCTGGCTCCTAGCCCTCCAGGACACCTGCCCACAGCCCTTTGTGCATCACGCTTCACATCACAGTCCTTTCGGTTCCTCACACAGACCAGATTGCTCAGCGTCTTCCCAGAAATGTTTCCTCCTACCTTGCCACGTGTTGACCCCTAGTCACCCAGGTCCCTGAATGTCGCCCCCCAGAGAAGCCTCGGCCAACCCTTCGACAGCCAGGTGCCTCCTGGTGAATTCTCTCGCAGCTTCACCGCTCTCTCCTGGAGCCGGCTGTTCAGGCTTGCTGCGATGCCGCCTGTCTTCCCCACATCCGCGTCCCTTCGTGCTGGGCGTCGTGTGGGCCCTCTGTGCATGGGTGGTGGGGACGAGGAGCGCCAAGCGTCTGCCTCTGCCCTCCAGGGTCTGGTCTGAGAGAGCAGCAGGGCTTGTCACGTAACTGTGACAGCCCCGTGTGAGACGTGGCCTTCGGGCTGGGACTCGAAGGGCGGACATAATTTGACTTGCGGAGATGGCGGGAGCTTGTGAGCAGAGTAGCCAGGGTGTGACACGAGATAGGGGTCCTGGGCCCAGTCCCAACAACACAGGTCTCAGACCCAGCAGGGTATCGACGGAAATAACGCCAACTGCATGTTTCATCAAAAAAGGATATTCGGCAAAAATAAGGGGGCTGCAGCCCAGTGCGTGCCGATGCGGCAGCCACGCGCGCCTGGCCCGCGTGCCGGGAGGGGGGGCTGTGCAGGACAGCGGCAGCCAAGGGAGGGGCGCTGGTGCCGCAGAGCGGTGTCGTGGACAGAGTTCTTCCCACAGGGGTCCCCTGCGCTGGGTTCTCCCCGTTACGCAGAGGGCGAGGACTTCCACGAGCCCCAGCTCCTCCCATAGACCCTCCCGCCCCATTATGTCTGCTTAAAGTTCCAGTTCTTATCAAGGGTGTCCCAGAATTCAGCTCCACTCTCTAGGAAGAGATGGCGTCAGGCCCCACAGGGTAAGGGTTCAGTCCCGCTGCCTCAGGAAGCGACAGCTGACGGAGGAAACCGGACGCCAAGACAGCTCTGTCAGAGGAAGGAGAGTGAAGGCCGGCGGAGAGCGTGGGGCATGCAGCAGCCCAAGGCACCAGCTCCCCTAGGTTAGATTTATCACGGTTTGTATACTTCTGCAGTGTCCACGCAAGGGGCGCGTGATCCTTTGTCTGAGTTTTCACGCGTGCCTCAAGACTCAGGATGGGAGGGGGAGCTTCGGGTGGGGGGCCGCGAGTGGGGAGGAATTTCCAGACCGCTGTTCTTACAGGTCGTTTGTCTTGTGACCCTGGCGTTATCAGCACTGTTACAGGATTCTCGGACAGAGGGACATTGAGGCTATAAGCAGGACGCAGCACTTACTGATGCCGGCACCTGCTCAGCAGATTCCTATCCAAAGGCGAAGCCCCGATTGTAACATGACCAGCAGTCGTACACAGCTTTGTCATTCCTACACAGCTACAGAGATAAGGAAGGACATTAGTTGGATACTAAGCCATGAATCAACAGATGTGAGCTGGACAGTCCTTGAGGTGGGGGAGGGAGCTATGGGGAAACGTGAGCTGGAGAGCCCTCGGGGGGTAGGGAGGGCAGTCAGGAGTGGATCTGAACAGGCTGAGTCGGCCATTTCTGCTGACCCTTTCCCCTGCACCCTCTCAGATGCCTCCTCTCCTCCCACACCACAAGACCGCCCCCCGACGCACACGCACACAGAGATGCCAGCCTCAGCCCAGGCTCCGACCCACTCCTACTCGGGATGCCGGTGGCAAGTCCAGGTTGTCACTGTGCTTCTGACAGGTGTAGGTCAGTTTCCCACAACCCCCTCCTCGAGGTCAGTTAATTTCCCGGAATGGCGTGGGACGTACTTACTCCAGAGAAGGCTTTGTTGTTGGTCTGAAATTCAGATTCACTTGGGCGTGCCCCAGAGTTTGGTTGGCGAGGTCTGGCAGGCCTGAGTCGGACGCCATCTCACAGAGCGGCGTGCCTCTCCTGGGCAGCTGTCCGCGAAGCGGTGCCGCCCCCTGCAGAGTCCTTGGTTTCCAGTCTCACAGACTGGGAATGCAAGGCATGGAAAGTGTGGCTCTTCCCTGGGCAGGCCTGCACGCGGCCCCCCTCAGCCCTGGCCGCCTTGCAGTAGCGACACCGGACAGGTGGCTCTCCTCGACGCCAGAGGCCCGGGACACGTCTGCCTGGGTGCCCTGAGCCCGCTGCCTTCCTTCAAGAGCGGGTGGGCAGAATGAGCTCTGTTTAAGTCACCATGATTCATGAGACTTTGGACCAAGGCACTTGCGGAGGGCCATAGTGCCCACCCGCACTGTGGTCAGGGCAGTGCCTGGCACGTAGAAGGTGCCCGTGACCTGTCGCGTCTCCATCTTTAAATCTAAGAAACCGTCCTTAGAGCGTCTCAGAGAGCAGCTGGCGCCCTGCCCTGTCAGTAAACAGGATGTGACGGCTCGTTTCCACACGAAAGGGTTAGCTGCATTTGTTACTGTTTTCAAATAGCTGGGAGACTTTTTTCTTTCTTTTAAAAATCAGAGTTGTGCCTCGACTGGAGCTGTAGTTTCCCAGTGCGGTTGCCCAAGTATCATCCGGGGAAATAAAGCCTGAGAGCTTTTCTGACCGTTTCTCGCCGGCCTCGGCACCGTGTGCGACTTCTCTGCCCAGAGGCCAAACAGCCTCTCCGTGGGGCTTACTCATTTTTTCCAGCACATATGACACCCCCCAATAGTGGTGAAACACTTTCACTATTCATATGTCAGTGTGGACCAAAAATAGGTTGCTGTGACAACAGGCAATTAACAGGCTCGCCCGCACTTTCCCCGCTTTGCTGTGTGGTATTTATTTGGTTTCGAGCTTGGTTTCTTTTGTCACATCCAGGAACCAGCTAAGGGGCTGAACTGCCTGTGACTCGACAGCAAACCTGGGACCCTATAGCTGGGGGTCTCCCGTGGTCAGCACTGCGTTGTTGGGATAATGCATCTTGACCAAATTTTGCCAAGTGACAAGGGACGGTGGGTCAGGGAGAGAAGCTACTCTGTGACATGAGCTTCTCAGCTCAGCTTCGTGACCAGTTGCAGCAGCCTTGGCTGGTTTATAGTGGCAGCCTTTCTCATATGGTGTCCAGAAATGGAACGGGCTGCAATAAAACTTGCTCCCCAGTCTTAGGGATAAACAGTAATCTCTCCTTTTCTCTTGACCCAAAGATGAAGAGCTGCATTTTACAGGCGAGTCATGACCTTCAAAGGAGCCCTCAGAACATCTGGAACCAGTTCTTCACAAGTTATTCTCAGTGAGAAGCAAGATACCACTCCCTAGCCTGGATTTTCCAACAGGGCAGATGGCCACACTGACCAGCCCCCTTGGCAGACTGGGCAGACTGGCCATTGTATGTGTTCATGGCTATAGACGAAGTGCCTGGTTCCGCAGGAAGGCTCGAAAAATAACCTTTGGCAAAAATGAGATGGGGTTTAAGACTTGGCGTGTCTAGTCAGAGCACGCGTTTGCAGGGTGTTCCCTGAGAACGAGCCATGACGGCATCTGGTCAGCTCCGTCCCCGAGACAGGCACGTCGTGGGCAAGGTCGCTGGGAGCTGCTGAGCCGGCTCCCGCACCTCAACGCCGAGGGGCACCGGGCGCTGCGGGGACTTGGGGTCGACGCTGGCCACGCTGGCCCTGGACTGGAGTCAGCGAGTTGGAAAACGGTGGTGCTGTTTTCAGCCCCCCTTAAATGTCTGTGTAGCTGCCCTTTCCTTCAGTGTCTGCTCTGAGGGGTGCTGCGGGTCTTCGCCTGGAGGCGAGGGGACGTTGCTGAGACCGGAGGCGTGCCGGCGGGGCTCGCTCGTTGGCCTCAGTCAGCCTCTGGTGACGTGGTTTCCTGGCACGTCATTTCGCGCAGAGTCCCGGCTTCCCAGAGGCCCCGACGGGACGCTGTTGGGCAAGGGCGCCACGCACTGCTGCTGTGCGGGGACAGTGCGTCTGGGGGGGGTGGTCAGTCCTCCAGGGACTGGTTCAGTTCTTGGACATTGGAGCTCGCGCCCCGCTGCCCGCCTTGGAGTCTCCCCGTCTGTGCACCGGCTCCGGTCGCGCCTGCTTTCCTGGCGGTCACAGCGGCTACGCGGCTGTCACCTGAGACCTGCCTGCTGCGGCCTGGCCACATCCAGCCTCGCAGGACTGGCTTGATTTCGTGTGAGAGGAACCTGCAAGAATGGACGAGGGGACCCCAAACAGGCGGGCGATGTCGGTGGAGAGGAGAAGCCGGGGGTGCTGGGGTGTTTGTTACAAGAAAGCCTGGGGGCGCCTCAGAACGGGGGCTTCCCAGGGGGCGAGGCCCCGAGGACAGCGGGCGTCGGGCCTGCCTCCCCTCCGCCCGGCCACTGGCCGCCCTGCAGCCCCGCGTTCCCCCAGGGAAGAGGGGACCTCCCAACGCTCCGTCACACAGCAGCGGCTTTGCGCCTGCCAGCGTCTCGCCCCAGTGACGCCGTGCAGGCCGCCATGGTCACGTGGGGACACGCAGCCCGGGAGAGCAGGCCCTTATCCCAGCCTCTAAGTCACAGTGACACACATAAGCACAGCCGAGACTGGTCAGACCCCGAACCAAGACCCACCTCAGCAGGAGAAGCGCCTTGTGGAAACGAGGAGCGGGAACTTGGGGTGCCTGCCTGCGAGCCTGTGAGCGGGGAGGCCGCCCTCCTCCGCCCACCTCCCCGTAGCCACGGACCGGCACACTGGTTCACAGCATCGTGCAGCCACCCTCTCCGGTCCCAGGACGTGACCGCCACCCACAGAGATCCCGCTGGTGACATGTGCTGGGCTGCTTTCTACAGCCGACGTCTGGGTGTGGTTTTAAAGGTGTCCCCACCCCCCTTCCCTGTCCGTCCTGTCCAGCTACATCTGGTCGGAAAATCAGTGCTCATTCTCTGAGTGGCTTCCCCTCCCCCCCACGGTTGCCGTTCCCCACATTCGCTTTGTGTCCCCTCTAATTCAGAGCTAATTTCCTCTGCACAAATTTCTGCTCAAGAGTGCCACTCATGTTTGGCCCAGGGAGGGAAATTGTTTTATCATCACCAATCCTGTTTCAGTGCGAGAGCCCTCACGAGCTGGTCTTCCTGGAGCACCCACTCCGCACCTCGCACACCCCGTCACCAGCCAGCGGGCCTTCCTCCCCTCCAGCCTGCCGCCAGCCTCCCCAGACCCACCGCCACGGTGAGCTGCTCTGGTCTGAACACGCTGACTCGTCACCCATCGTGTGTGGCCTCGTACTGTTTAACTCTCCATGGGCGGCGTCCAGTCACTAACTAGGTAGGTGCCTGGCCAAAATCGAACCTCAGAGGAGTAGTTTGATTTTATGTGAGTAGAACGTGTATGGACAACAGGAAGTTTGTAGGTTATTTGGCCCAGTCTCTTCATTCTCAGAGATGAAAAAACCAAGGCCCAGAATGAGTAGGTGGCTTGGCTCGGAGCATATGTTTCGTGCCCTGATTTACAAGGGTTGGGCCAGGGCTCCTGACATCTGGGTCAGTAGTTTCCTAGGTCTGCCTTAAGTTACCACCAGCTGGGGGCTTGAAACAGCAGAAGTGTGTTCTCTCCCGGTTCGGGGGCTCGGAAGTGTCAAGTCACCGTGTGGTGGGCCACACTTCCTCTAAAGGCCCAAGGGAGGCTCCTTCCTGCCCTTCCGGCCTCTCGGTCCCCCGGCCTGCCTTGTGGAGCAGCACGGCTTGCCCCTCTTCACATGGCTTTGCTCCCTGTGCTTCTGAATTCAGGTCCCACTCTGCCTTTCTCTGACAAGGACACGGGTCATTGGATTTAGGTCCCGCACTAAGCCCCGATGATCTCATCTTCGGATCTTTAACTTCGTTACGCTTGCAAAGACCCTTTGGCAAACAAGGTTACTCACGTGCATGTGTCCCAGTGGTTAGGGCGTGAGGCTCTGAGGGGCCACCACTCGCCCGCTGTGTGCTCCCTGGGTGAAACCCCCAGTCCTTCCTTGGGTGCATGCTTTGCCAAAAAGGTGCAGGTTACTCTTTTATTTGGAGGTTTATACCAAGTGTCTCCAAAGCCTCGTCACCTTCAGTGTTTTAATATATACTAGAACCTTAGAAAAATAGCATGGCTGGACCGTAGAATGCCACACGGCTGTTAAAAGATGAGCTAGCGCTGTATGCGCAGAGACGAGACAGCGCGCAGTGAAGGAGCACCTGCGGCTGTCCCCTGTGCACGCTTAAGTCTGTAAATTTATTTTAAATCAAATTAATGAAATATATATTGTTGGCTTTTGATGGGTGAAACCTGCAATGTAAGTTTTCCAACAGCGTAGAAACGTTCGGCTCGAAAGTCATGTGCCACATCACAGGATTTCTGTCCTGCCAAGCAGGCTAAGCCACAGTCAGGGTTAGCTCGGAGCTTCCCACGAGGGGCGGGGAAGGTTCTAGAGCACACGGAGCACCCAGGTGCTTCCCGCAGTAGGCCACGTGCCAGGTGACCCCAGTGTGCAGCTGCAGCTGTGGGCCCAGATGCCACTGTCCGGGAGGCACTTGGCGAGCTGAATGAAGGGTTGCAGCTCCGCTGGGCACGCCCTCAATTCCGGTCCCGGTCACTTTTGTGCTACATCTAGGGCACTCTTTGGCACTGGGGTGGGCAGAACCCCTGGAGAGCTAACAGCCCCGACAAACCCATTGGACAGCACCACGCAGACAGGCAGAGGGACAGAATCAGGGCTTCCCAGAGGGCGGAAGCGCCTCCTTCTGTCACGTATCCAGACAGCGCACAGGCGGATTCTGCCTTCTCCTGTCAGTGGTTTGCGAAGGTGTCCGAGGCGCCCGGGGGAGGCCTAAGAAAGGGGAGAAAGAAGGCAAGGAGACAGGACGAGAAGGGACGAGGAGCGAGACCAGAGGCTGCACGTCCTTAGTCCGGGGCACACCGGCGGCCCGCCGACCCGGTCCTAAACCTGTCATTTTTTTAGAGTGAAAATGCTGTGTTTTACTTCTTAAATGCAATTCTGTCCCAAAGCATTTTTTAAAACTTCCGGTGGCTTTTCTTTAGTAGGCTTTAGTTTTTAGAGCAGTTTCAGGCTCACTGCAGAACTGCGCAGGAGGCACAGGGTCCCACGCACCTCGCTGCCCCTGTCAGCAGCCGCTCCCAAGTCTGTGTGGACGGGGTGTGTGTGCTTCCCTCCGTGCCCGTGAGCCGGGATCAGGGCCTGTCCGCGGCCCGCCGCCTGCCTCTCTCTCGGTGGTGGAGGGGGCGTGGCAGGAGGGTCCCGGATCCCATTGCTCCTTGTGGGCGCCTTTGGCCAGTTAGTTTCGTCTCCACCCAGCCCACTGCCTGGCCTTCCAGGTACCTGTTCCCCGTCTTTCCGGTCCCCCAGCTTGAATGTGTTGGCTACCTCCTGCCCCGCACCTCCCTGCAGGCCCTGAGGGTTCCGTGTTCTCTGGCCTGTCAGGTCAGTTAGATGGGCCCACCTGCTTTCTGTCAAAATTCTGTCACCTTTCAACGGTCGATCTTTTCTCTTTGAACTCATGGGGTTATATCCTATTTTATTCCTTTAATGCCATTTTAACAGACTTTGGGGAGAGAATCAAGTTGAAGGCATGTGTCCAATCTGCAAAAAGTTCAAGTCCTTTATTATTATTTTCCCACCCTCTTCTCCCCACATGCACCCACCCTAGTGAGCGCCATCACAGTTCAGGTCTGCTCGGGTTGTTAAGCATGAGTGTATTTCGAACAAGGTATATAAATGCACACGTTTAAAATTTTCACAATAATAGTATTGCACTAGAAATCTCTGTTTCTCATTTTCTCAACAAGCGTTTTTAGCTTCCTCCACTTTGCTACATTGTAGTTTAGTTGCTGCCTGAAGGTCACCTCAGCTCTTTGCTACTGCGGATTAGAATTTGATGGACATTTTAGTACATTTTATACACAGGAAATTAATATTCAGTATGTACCCAGGAACAGAGAGCTGGGACAAAAGACGTACACATGTGAAATTTATTAAATATTACCAGATTTCTTTGAAAAACGGCTACGGCAGTGACAACTTACTCAACTTGACGCGTTAATTGTGACTCTCCCAAAGGGGGGTGTAGCAGGCAGCAGCTCTCAACCGTACATGGCCATGGATCTCTGCCTGAAAAGCACCTTGGGCCTTCCGCGCCTCGCAGTACACTGTGGATACTGGCGAAGGCCACGCGGGACAGGAGGAGCGGCAGCTATCTGGGGCGATGGGGTGAGATTAGCAGCTGCAAAAACAGCTCGTTTTTAATCTAACAGAGTCATTCCGTATAACCTTCACTGCATAGTGGATCCTTATTTGCTGGCCAGCCCGATAACTTATGTTCTGTTATCTGAGAAGAGTCGAGATGTTCTTCCTAATACTTTGTTATTTTTTTTTTTTCCGGTAGGAGTCAATTTTTGTAATTTTTTCCAAGGCTGTGGGCAACTGAGATTCAGCGTCAAAATTGTGATTGTTCACAAACTGCTAGCACAAATGCCAAGACCAGTGTTCAGTTCGGATAGGCAGGGAACCCGACGGCGGTATAAAAAATAGCAGTTAGATACCAAAGGTCAAATGAAAATGAAAAAAGGGCCTTATTCTAAATTGGACTCCACTACCGTAACCGTTAAATTAATCTGGAAGTAAAGTGTAACTTCTGTGTACGCAGGACCCAATCTGCTTAGCTCAGCAATGCCCAGCCCGGTGCGTGGCACAGAGGAGACACAGTAAACAACAGCTGAGAATGAAAAAGATCTGACTTTTTGTTTTAAAAGCCTCATAGTAGAAGACTTGGGGTTAAAAATTAAAAGGTGTGCAACATCATAAGTACATCTCTGAGAACAACTTCCCTCTAAACCACCTACGAAAACAGTACATAGGATCTGGCTGGAACGCCTCACTTCTGCAGTTACGGAAACGTGGTGGACACCCTCTGCAGTGTCCGGCCACCCTCCCACCAGTGCGGACTTCTGGCAGCCCTGTTTCTGTCACATGACCCAACGCCCTGGCTATAGTTAATTGGATCAAGTTGGACTCAGAGCCCGGGTGGGGCTGAGCAGATTCTTCTTCTGGTAATTTGATGTTAGTTATGAAACCCTGGTCGGTCTGGTCCAGTGGCTCTTGTCTGTGGTGATTTTGCCCCTCCCCCACAGGGACATTGGCAGTGTCTGGAGACATTTTGATTGTCACAGCTGGGGCGGGGAAGTGGTTGGGTGTTACTGGCATCAAGGAGGTGGAGGCCCGGGGTGCTGCTGAACACCCTGCAATGCACGGGCCCGCCCCCACCACAAAGAGTGATCCCGCACAGTGTCAGTGGTGCGAGCGTCTGAACAGACCCTGAGACTCAGTTGACTGGGCTGTCACCCGTCATCTACCCGCCACATCGGAGGGAGGCAGGCAGCCAGCCTGTAGAGAGAAACGGGGTGTCGCACAGAGAGGAGCTGAGCTCTCCCGTTCCCCGTTCCAGTTCCTGCCAGAGGCCTGCGTGCGGTTTTGCTCCCGTATCCTTCTAACATGTCGCCCTTTTATACGTAAGATACCCTGGCGTGGCTTAGTCACAGAGTGACTTAAATTAATACAAGAGGCATTCAAGCGAATGATTTTCAAATGACCTAAGAAATGTTAAGGCTCATTTAGCTGAGATCATTCTAGTCTCCTGGGATGGAACAAATAAATGGAAAGGCCGTTGTCATTACTTTTCTGTGACGGCCGTGCTGTTTCCCACAGCTTCTGTACAGTTAGGTGCTAGAGTGAGCCGAAGCCTTTTGCAGGGCAGAGGGGTCTAGAGCATGTCTGCACTGCACTTCGTGGCTTCTGGGAACCAGGGTGCCTGGCTCACCTGCTCTGCCACCACACTGAGCCCCGCCCAAGTCACCAGCGCCTCGTATGACAAAGCTCCAGGGAGCTGCTACTAATCCTATTTGCTAATGATTTCCATTTTGCGTATTATTTTGTATTTCATGTACATCATCAGTCTTAGTACTGATTTCATTTTTCTGTTCTTTTAAATTCAGTAAAAGTTGGGATCTAGGGTAAGCCACTGAAATGTTCTTTGATACTGTTTCATCCTGGAAGTTACATTTTTCTTTATCTGAGTCCTGGGGTTATTGTGAATTCATTCCTTTATTCACACGTATGGTTTCTTAACCATTTAGGAGTCCTTGACCCCCTTGGGAGTCTGGTGGTGGGTCCTCTCTGGAAAAATGAGCAGGTGAGCTCTATTTCCATGCAGATCTGCGGGTTCCTGGACCATTCAGAGACATCAGTTACCCCTGGGTTATGAACCCTGCATTAATATTTATTTAGTGTCTAGTATGATCTAGCCAGTAAAGGGGGAGGGGTGAAATGTTGAGTTCTACCCCTGAGAGGAACACAACTTAGTAAGACTGCAGAGTAAACACTTGGTTACAACCTAGGTGACACGTGTCAATAGAAGGGCCATAGAGAGCACGGTGGTGACCCGGAAGAATTCAATCCAGAGTGGGACTGAGCCCTGACTGACACAGCAGTGAATCGGGAAATATGGTAAGGGAGGGAGGAGGGTTGTGATGATATTTGGTGGACTAGGCGATTGAGGGCCAAGTCATCCAAGCTCCTCTTAGGGACTGATCAAGTGTTTGGACTTTAAGACCAGTGGAGACCCGTGAGGGATTTTGAAGACATGGTCAACTCAGTCACTTGATTTTTAATGATATGGGCTGTAATATAGAGAACAGGTTTGAGACACCCAAACTGAACGCCGGGAGTCCAGTTACGAAGCTTTTACAGTTAAGTGGGAGAGAATTTGGTCGTCGTCAGTACTAGGGTGGTGACAGTGTGGCTGAAGAGATGGAAGGATTTGTATGAGGTGGAGTGCCAGAACGACATGGGGTTTCACAGTGGATCAACCATGGCTGCAGATTCGTGGGCTCTCTTCTGATTGATCGGGAAGCTCTGCAGTTCCTCCTGAATTTGGGTGTGCTCTGGAACTCCTTTGACAGAGAATATGGCAGAAGGGACACTGGGCCAGTTTCTGGGCCTTAAGAGACCAGCAACTTCCATTTCCTGTTTCTTGGAACTTAACTCTTGGAACACAACCACCATACTTGGAGAAGTGCAAGCCAAATGGAGAGGCCTCACATACATAGCTGCTCTGGTTGACAGCCCCAGCTAAGCTCCCAGCTGACAGCATCAACCATCAGCCTCGTGAGTGCACCATCTTGGCATGTGCTGTGCTGTTGAGCTTTCAGATGACCCCACCCAGCCACTGACGGCACCTGTGCCATAGACCCAAGCCATTTTCATGTATCCAAGTCCATTCAGCTCAGAGAACCGTAAGAGGTAATGATGCATTTTTGTTTTAAGCTGCTAGCGATTTCTTAAGCCGCTAAGTTTTGGGGTGGTTTGTTTTACAACAGCAGAAAATAGGAATAGATATGGACAGAGAGAAAGAAGGCAGAGTTTAGGATGACATGTAGAATGCTGGTTTGGGCCCAGGATGGAACCAGTAACCGCAGAGGTGGGGATGAACAGTTCATGGGGGCAGGTCGGGGCGAGTAAATGATCTACCATAAACTAGGAAATATATATCTTTGGGACTTCATTAATTTTTTTTCTAGATGCCCTATTGTTTTATCTTCAGCATTAGCTATCCAGGTTCTAAAATAAACATTTATATTTTATAGATCCCTATCATTCAGATCCTCTGTAATGTTTTTAAAATCTTCTATAAGAATGGCTGCCCTTCTAAAAAGTATCAGGAGGAACTGGTACCTATTTCACCACATTTAGTTCTTGTTGATCAAGGAATCAATTTTCAGATCTCTTATTCACTCATCAAATATTTATTCATCATTTGCCAGGTACTAAGCACATAATTGTGCACAAGATAGATAATATCCCTGCCTTCATGGACTTTACGTTCTGATTGGCAGGCAGACAAAAAACAATTACCAATTTGATTTTTAAAAAAAGACAGATAAGCAAGTGCTGACAGAAAATAAAAGTTCAGGGGAATCTAGATAAGGTGGCCAGGGAAGATTTTTAAAGCAGAAACTTAAGGAAGTGGAAAGAACTAGCATGAGAAGAAGTGACAAAGGGGAAGTGAGGGTTGGTACCTCTGGGACTGACAAGAGGGCAAAGGCCTTGGTGTGGCTACAAACTTGCCCAGGCTCTGGGAACTGAAAGACTACTGTATTTGGAGTTAGTGAGCAAGACGAGGAAGATGAAGTCAGAGCGCGGTGCAGAGGCTAAATTAAATGGTCCCTTTTAGGCTGTTTCAAAAGATTTGCATTTCATTCTAAATGCAAAAGATGAGTATGAACATCAGATGCACATTTTAAGAGGATAATGGTCCGAACAGACAGGGAAAGCTGGTTGAGCAACTGTGCAGTGATTCAGGACAGAGAAAGATGGCTTGGACTTTGGTTCAATCTAATTTTCTTTCCTGGACTCAAGACTCTTCTTTTGTAGAGGCTTAGTAGAAACGAATCAACAAATAGATATTCCCAAGGCCCCAAGTGTAAACAAGACTCCCACTGGACTCTTCTGTGTAAAGATTTGAAATATGTTCGAGATGGATGGTATTTTTCACTCCTCTCCACCACTGCCTCTTTTCCCCACACCCAAGGTTACTCTCTATCAGGAACTATCTATCATCTGTGGCTTTTGATACACTGAACCAATTAGTGGCTTTCAGGCCACTTCACCCTAGATAGTATTTGTTGTCTACCAAGTTCCCTGACAACTGGGAATAGGTGGGTGGAAGGTGCAAGAGCAGGCACAGAATTTTAGGATTCCATCCATGGAAAATGAGTCGTGATTTTGTCTGTTTTGGTCCTCCTGCAAGGCCACAGGACTTGTACTGCCAACAAAACCAAACTTGAGTGTAAGGGATCAGATTGAGAGTCTTATTAGCCTTAAATTCAGTTCACTTTCTAGTGCTTAAGCTGATATGCTTAAAAGCCTCTTCAGCTTTCAATATGTGAAATATTGTGAAAAAGGCTGTTATTATTGCTAGTTTTAAAAAAATGGGTCAATATTTATGTCAGTTTAAAAATGTGAGTTTAGTAAAGCAGCTCAGAGGGAGATCCCTTGCCCTTGTGTCATGTGAGGACACAGTGAAAAGAAAGCACAAACCAGGAAGATCTGCACCAGACACGCCTTGATCTTGTACTTCCTAGCTTCCTGAACTGTAAGAGAAATTTCTTATTTATAAGCGCACTGACTCCTGATTACTTGGAGAGCAACAGCAGAACCTTCTTAAGCCATCATGTTTGCCAACAGAAAAGTCATTTATATCCACTGCTATATAATTTGTCTAGCAGTCTGGTAAACTCTGCACTTGATTTGTTTACTTACAAAAATTCTTTTGATCACTAACTTATACAGATCCAGTGAAGGTTCTAAGTAAAGGTCAATTGCTTTCCCTCCCTGCCCTAAAAAGTTCCATTGTCCAACATACCTCCTTAAACTCCCCGGATGAAGAAACATTGTAAAAAGTGGTTAGTTACATTCTTTCCTGAATCTGAACGATTTAAAGAAGAAGGAAGTTCTGTCTACCAAGATTCGCTCTGAATAGCTAGCTTCAAGGAAATAACTCTTCTGAGAATGCAGGCTAATCAGTCTGAAAACACTAGTTTGTCAACGCCTTTAAGAAAATCACGTCTAGGCCTCGACAGATCTTTTCTCTGGATTGAGAACACAAGCCTCTGCTTACACCAGTCTCCTCACCCAAAGCTGGAGATTCCAATGAGAATTCTAAAAAACCGGGTGGTTGTTGGGGTTGGGGTGGGGCAGGGTAGAGGAGATGAAAGGCAGATTCCTTTCTTCTCCGCTCATGGCCTAAACCCATTCATACACCGGTCAGCTATTTTCATTGCTGGTTAAAGAGCTCTAAGTAGGCACAAACCTAACTCCTAATCACTTCTGGCCTTCCCCCTTTTATGCTAAGAGTTATTTTTTAAAAGATTGTTAATTTCTTAAGATTGTTAATTTCTTAAGGCTGCACCTGAGGCAACGCACGAAGCAAGAACGACACAGGCGAAAAACAAGATAAAACACGTGATTTCCGAACTCCTAAAAACATGTGTTCGGTCCTCTGTCCTTTAGAAAAGAAAGGCAGGCTAGAACGAAAAACAAAGGCTGAAAACCGTAGGGCTGGGGCCCCGCCGCGGGAGCCGGCCCGCCCGCAGGCCGCAGGGGCGTCAGGCCACATTACGTAACCCCCGGGGGCGGGCCGGGCCCGCGGCGGCCGCCTGCGTTCCCCGTGCCCGCTCCCGCCCAGGCCCTGCGCGGCGGGTTCCGGCCCACGTGGCCGGCGCGGGCTCAAAGTCCAAGAGCGCCTCGGGGCCTCGGGCACGCCTCGGCTGCCGCTCGGCGGCGGGCGCAACGGGCCGGGGAGCCGCTCTCCGGCCGCCAGCTCGCTTCCCGCCAGCCCCGAGGGCTCGTGCGCAGCCACCCCCGCCCTCGCCGCGCCCGCCGCGGACCGGACAGGGACCCGGAACCGTGGAGAGGGGCGTGTCGCCCTCTTCTCGCGAGAACTGGGAAAGGCAAAGGGTTGGGCGGGCGATGGAGACGTGGCCAATGGCCGGCGGGGACGGCGTGATGGACGGCCCCCGAGCACCGCCTCAGCCCCGCCCCGGCTGCGGAGGCCCGGGTCGCCGCCCGCCGCCTCGCCCCCGCCCCGCTCTTCGCTTCCCGTCTGAGGTGGCGGCCGCTCTCTGAGCTCCGCAGCGCCGCGTCGCCGCTCCTCCCGACTTCCCCTTCGCCGCGGGCCCCGAGGCCGGCCCGAGCGCTCCCGCGTCGGCAGGGCGGCCGCTAGCAGCCTGCGCCTTCTCCTTCCTCCGGGCCGCCGCGCTCTCCTGCCCCGCCATGAATGAGGAGTACGACGTGATCGTGCTGGGCACCGGCCTGACGGTGAGCGCCGGGGCCGGCCTGCGCGCCCCCTCCCCGGGCCGCGCTCCGCCGCCGCGTCGGCCGTGTGCGCAGGGGCGTCGGGCCGGCGCGAGGGCCGCTGGGCCGTGATTGCAGCGGGTCGTCTCCGACCAGGCGCCGAGGCCGGGACGTGCAAAAGCCGGTCCCGTGGGGGACTTGGTGAGCGGGGACGGCGGAGCACAGCCGGTGGCAAGGAGCGTGTCGCTCTGCTGCAGAAAAGACCCAGAGCCCGGTGGCGGGTTGCTGCCCGTCCACCCGTGCGCGCTGCCGGCCTTCCGAGTGGAAACGGAAAAGCGCCGGCCAGAGTGGGGGAGGGGAGCCACTCCCGGTTGCATTTCCTACTCAGCCTTCAGCCTACCACTAATTCTCGCGGTGTGTGTGTGTGCGTGTGCACGCACGCGCGTGTGCCAAAGCTAGGCACAAGGTTTGTGACAGGTCTTTGGATAACTGCTATTTTGTAATTGCTAGAGTTAAGTTAATTTAGGTTTTTGGAGAACATTAGTTTTCTACCCCCTCCCCCACTCCGAAATGAGTGGCATTAGCCGTTCTTTTAACTACCCTCCCTCCTACTTACGGAACATCTGGAGCCTTGAAAATGAGTTTTCTCAAAACTTGTCTATCGAATGCTTTTTCACCTGCCCTGTGCCACCCTCTCCTTTTGTTTGGTCAGCTCCTAGCCTCCATTGTCTCTTCTCAAGGCTTTCCTCTAAGAAATGATGGGTGATGGGTTGCTAGAGGGCAAGTTCTCTATTTTGCTCTCTTCGGGGAGTTAAAAGACGAATCAGTAACAACAAAGAATACAGTTCTAATGCGAATGCCAGGTGTTCCTGATATCGTGGTCAATTTGTTTTTCTGGGCGTCTGCTTAGAGACTTTTAGGTAACTAATTAATGAAGGCAGGTTTGTTGTGTCTTGTACTTTGTGTTTTAAGAAAATGGAGACTTCATCTTGCAAAAATTCCATTTGAAGAGAGGACCATTTTTATTATCAAATTTTCTTCTGGAAATTTGAAATTCTGACTTTAGGCTACTTCGTCTTAAGATGAACACTGGTTTATATTTTGTGTATCATATAATCTGACCTCATAGTCATAAATCATTTAATGTAAACCACCTTTTCAAATTTGTTGAAATGCGTTAATTCTCAGGATCAAATTAGTATTTTTTTCCAGGTAACACTCCAAATTAACTATTTTAGGTTTCTCTGCACAAGAGAAAACCTTCAAACTTTCATTTTGTTAAATTTTTAGGAAGAGTTTGTTAGGAGCCAGAGTGGTACTTTTCTGGCCAGGCATTTTTCTGTTTCTAGTGGTTTTGGTGATTGTCGAATACTCATTTCTGAATGCTTCATTATGTTTGACCAGCCCAGAAATAGACTTGTGACGGGGCTAGGAAATAGTACCAAATAGATGAGATTACTTAAAGTACCTACTTGGGATTTTGAACTGAGTTTAGTAGTTTGTGCCGGACATTACTCATCAGCAGCACATTGTAAGAGCCAGTTTGTCCACTGTTTTTTCTACGGTTATTGCTGGTCTTTCAGACTTGCTCTTGATTAAGGTCAGCTGAAAGTTGAACAGATGGGTGCAGATTCACCTTCTTGCAGGCTCAGAAGCAACACTTTGTATCAAAGATACAGTTTTATTGTATAACAACCAAGTTAAGATAATCTACTTATTTCACTTGCATTATTTATGACCTGTTTGATGAATGGTAGATACAGACTTAACTAGAAATCAGACCGATTTTTCCTGTCACTTTATAGCTGTGCTAACTAATCCCTATGACCCTCCCAGGTCCGTTTTCTGTGATTTTTGAGGATTAAATCAACTCAGCAGTCACTACTGACATTGACAGGAGTGGTGGTGACGGGTGATGTTGATAATGATGAATCTTCTACCCTCATTTTATTGATGCAAAGACTCGATTAAAGTTAAATGAAGAGACCACCAAAGTTTAAAACCCTCCAATTACAAATAACTTTGAGTAGTTGGAGTGAACATAGATTTAATTTTCTTAATTTTTGGTTTATAAACATTTAGTGCCTGAGTTTTAATCACCTAAAAACGGACATAACCTCTCAGTTATGGGTACCAAACATTACATGCCAGTGTGTCCAGTACTTTTAGTGCAATTAACTTGTTACTTTTAAAATAAAGTGTAAGGAGTGTTGGAGTTTTTCTTTGTTGCCTAGTGTTGTTATTGTTTTATATTGTTACATCGAAAATAAGGTCATTACTCACAAATACTGGTATATTAATTTACAAGTACTGGTAGTAACTTTAGTAAAGAAGGCATAAAATGATTTGGTATGATTTAGCAAAATTTTTATTCTCTCAGAAAGGGAACATTTTGGATAGGAATTGAGGGTTATCCCTTTAAAGAACCACAACTTTTGGATAAAATCCTTTCCAAGCAATAACAGTCTTTCACAAATCAGTTTACCTGTTAGTAAGATTTCACACCGTGAGGATTAATGTGTTGTGCTAGGACGCAGTGAAGCCACTGAGACCTGATAGGAACTTGGCCCCCTGACTCAGTAGTCTCAGACTGCGTGGCCTTCTGAATTCTTGTTTACTTTGTTTTCCTTTTTGCTTACTTTGCTGGCAACTTTTTATATTTCTTTCATCTCAGAGTGTATAGACAGCCTCTACCACCTGACTTGCAACTTTGATTGACTTTGGGTTTGGCAATAAATTCCTGAACCTTCTTAGAAATAGTATATAAAGTAACAGCAATTAGCTCCACAGCTTCCGAAAAGTATTCTACATAGTAATTCTAGTAAGGAGTTACAAATAGAAACGTATACTTTAGTGATATTTAGCCAGATTGTTCTCAGCATTGTATGTTTAAAAAGTTGTTTAACATCCCATAGTTTTTCTTCTTTATAAAAATTTTGTGATCTCAGAACTTTTGAAGTTGATTTTAAAATCTCAAATGGTAATTTAAATTTGTTCTTAGATTTGCTCCTTGAAAATCCTTGTTGTTGTTATGTTAGCCTTCTGTAGACAGAGGGCTTTCTGTCAGCTCAGAGGTGGTCTTGGGTCTCACTGTTGGAAGGTATAAATCTTGCAGGGTGTCTGTATTTTTAATCAGCCTAAAGCATACTGGCCCAAAAGAACAGAAGTAAAATCTGACATTTTGTAATGGTGAGACATTTGGTTTGAAATGGTAAATGTTTTGGCTCCCATACCTGATAATCAGCAATACAGGCAGACCTTGGAGATGGTGCTGGTGGAGGGCCTTCGTGCCTTCAATTTGTAAAAAACGCAGCATCTGTGAAGCACAATAAAACAAGATATACCTGTGTCTCACCTCTCATAGTACCTAATTAAAGGCTTTTACTGGAGTAATGCTCACCAGTTTCAATTAAACTACTTGTGGTCAGTTATGGGCAATAAAAGTAAACCCCGGTCTATAAGTAACTTCTCATGTAAAGGTAATAATAATAAGAGTTAACATGAAGGTACTCATTGACATAGGAGAAGATACATGTGTGGGAATTTAGATGGAAATCAAGAAAATTCCATAAAGAAAAAGGTGTGTAAGCTGACCTTTAAAATTTTTTTTTTTTTGAGAGAGAGCAATGTCAGTCAGTACCAAGCAGAGATAGATATATAGAAAATAGGTGTATGGGACAAGGAGTTCGTTCTGCCGAGACAGGAGGCATGAAGAGAGGAACTAAGAAGTAGGGTGGGAAAGAAGGCTTGTCGCCAAGGATGTCGAAAGCACTAGGCTGAGACGTCTGAATTTTCTTCCAGTGGGAGAGGATTTTGAGCGGGAAAGGTGTAATTAGAGCCATGTTTCAAAACGTATCTTTTGACAGTTTTAAATGAGCTGCATTAGAGGAACAGAGACATTTTAAGAAACAGATGTTGTCCTTGAAACTGATGATTGTTTTCATGGTGTTAGTGCTGTAAGACATACACCATTGAGATGAACTGATTTAAAATTTTTCTTGTTCATGCATTGCAAAAGCACTTTAATATTAGTTATCAGACGTTTTGTAATAACATTTTTGCGTGCATTTGCTTTTCTTCCGTGTTAACGTTTTCAAATGCAGTAGACTAGAGTTTTAATGGGTGTTTAGTTTGGCACCCGGCGGGTGGATCAGAATATCCGTGTGCGCTGGCTCTGTCCTCCACACCCAGGGTGCTCTCCGGGTGGGAAGGGGGGCTGTTCATTTCCGGGACACGAGGGCGCAGTTTCCTCCCATGGCCTTGGGAAGCCCCGTTCAGGCCGCCGCAGTCCAGTTGCCTAAGGCGCTGTCCACTCAGGCAGACGTGGCAGTGCTAGTGCTCTGTGCGGACGCAGCCGGCCGTGGACTCAGTCCCTGATCACGGCCTCCCCATGCCCGCCCACCGCCCCCGGAGCTAGAACTGTGCTGCCGCTGAACTTTAAACAGCTTTACCTGGTTACGTTTTATGTCGAAAACTTGAAGTGTCAGGTGGGGGCAGATGCCATTATCATAAAGGATGTGGACTCTGAAGATGGTTTTATAGTCTCAGTTACTTTGGATGTGAGTCTGTATTCTATTTTGCTTGGGTCATTTGTGTGTGACTTTGAAATTAATGTGGAATACTCTCAACTGTTAGAACTACTATGTTGGTTAATATTTATTCAGATATAAATTTCCTGGTAAAAGTTATCAGTATTCTTGACATATAATGAATATACCAGATTTTCTGGTGCAAAAGAAATTAATTTAGGGTATTTTCTCTGATATTAATATGCTTTGTTATTCTGCATTCACCAGCTAGGTAGTAATAGATTTTAATTTTGAGTTAATTTTGGAAGGTGTTAAAATTTTAGGATAATTACATACTCTGTGTTTAGATACGATTGGTAAAGTTTAACGGCGAATACTTTTTATCAGAGAAACTTCATCTCATGTTTGAAGCAGAATTTTAAAGTGTTATGTTTGTGCTACTAGTTAATTCTTTTGGCGATATAAAAGCTGGCTTTTGCAAAGGGGATAGAAGAATTGGTGGCATGTGGATTTTCAGTTAGCTTTTGGCAAATGGCGTTCGCTCCAAGTGGCCCCAAAGGGCAGTGTGTGTGGGCCCTTTGTCGCGGCCACGTCTTTAAAGCTCGGGCTTCTGCCAGGCCCACCCTTCAGTGCTCAGCAGACCCCAGTGCGCAGACCGCAGGGAAGCTCGCAGCGTTGGTGATTTTGCTTCCAGACTTGAATCCTGAAGTCAGCTTTTGTCAGCTGGACATGTGACTAGTTAGTCTTCCTCTTTATGTCATAGCCTATTTTTGAGATAGTGAATGTTATTCTACTTTCATATAATGTTGAACTGTGCGTGTTAGTGCTTCGTTAGGTTTTTTTTTTTTTTAATTGAGTGAATTGCTTTTAATGGTGTCAGGGTTGGTTTTCGTGAAATACCTTCAGGTGTTTCTCAAGACATCGTTAAGGAAGTGGAAAGGCAAGTCGCAGCATGGAAGGTGTGTGCAAGACAGAGCCAGCAGAGGACTTTCATATGTCCAGACTATATTAAACACTTTTATATGGCTAAGCTCACTAGGAAAGAGACTGAAAGCCTGTTTTAAAAAGTGAGCAAATAATTCGAATAGGCACTTGCCAGACCAGAAGATACAGTAACTACCCTAGCTTGTATGTAAGCAAGTGCGCCGCCTCAGCAGTTGTCAGGAAATGCAGATCCAACCACACCCTAATCAGAATGGCTGAAATTGAAGGCAACACAAGTGTTGGGCAAGGCTTTGAGACAGGGACCTGCACACCCTGCTGACCAGCGTAGGGCAGTCCAGCGTTTTGGAAGGCTGTTTGACAGTATGGACTGAAGCCGAAGCATGTCTATCATTGGCATACACCCAACAAATGCATACGTAAAAGACGTGTTAAGAATGTTTATAGAGCATTTTGTAATCGTCAAAAACTGGAAACTATCCGGATGGCCACCAGTAGTAGAACAGATAGATCGCGGTTTGTCCGTGTGGTATAGTGCGCTCAGCAGAAACCTCTTCGGCTTTGTTGGGCTGCGTGGTCCATGGATCGACCTTGTGCAGCACCTGCGAACTTAACTAGACATGCGGGAGGTGAGGCCTCACCCAGGATACAGTGACTCGAAGTCTGCGTTTTAACATGGCGCCCAGATGCCTTCCGTTTGCGCGGCACTGCTCTGGGCCTGCAGTGCTTCTTGGCGTTGGTCCTGGAGCGGTAGCATTAGCATCGCCTTGGAGGTGGCGAGAAATTCAAATTCTCAGGCCCCAGCCCTGCTGTCTTGGATGGGGCCACCTGTTCTAGCAGCTCTCCAGGTGATGTGGATGCAAACCCGGAAGTTTGAGAATCTGCTTAGCTTACATTTCTGACAGGTTGACACGTGGCAGCCACCCTGAAGGCACGCCGCCTGCAGGGTTGGGCAGACTTCTGCCAGGGTCTGGTTAGTGAATGTTTCGGATTTCGCGGTCCGTGGGATCTCACCTAGTCACATCTACAGTTCTGAGGCAGACTGAAAATAGTGTGGACATTATATAAACTAACAGGAGTGGGTATTACCACTAAACCTAATTTACAAAAAGAATTCGAAGGCTGGACTTGCCTCATCTGCTTTGGGGACCTCTGTTCTGTAGCAGTGATTATAAAGAAATGTCAGCTACACACAAAACATGGATGAATCTTGCAAACATAATGTTGAATAAAAGGTATATACAAAATATATATACTATATGATTCCACGGATTTTGAATTTAAAAACAAACAGAACAAATTTCGTTCTCAGAAGTCGTGAGAGTGGCTGGGGTTTGGGGGGTTGTGGCTGGAATAGGGCACAGGTGGCCTTTTGGGGTGCTCCTGTTTTCTTTCCTGACCTTATTAAGAAGTAGTGCACCCTCCTGGAGTAAAATTTGAACCTGATAGTAATTTAAAATGCATCAGAATACTAAAATGAATAGATACATTATAGAGGGAAATTTGAAATATGTGTGAATTTTTAAAATATAGTTTTCAAAGTCAGACTTCTCGGGTGGAAATGAGATCGTCCTCTGCTGTCTGGGGTCTTTGGATAAGTTTGAGAGAAGCACTAAGGATTTATAAAGATACATGGAATTCTCTTCCCTTCTGCACAACTAGAGCTCAGATCACAGAAAGCCCCTGGTCAGTGGTTTGAGTGAAGGAGTAGCCCATCTCCACCTTTCTCCCCACTATTGTATTCTTTCTTGATTTCCCCCATTTGATTTGGTGCATCTTACTAGCTCATGCTTTGTTTACCCGTCTCCTGAGCGTGGGCCTTTGTAGCCCTTTATTTATAGCCCTTCGGTTGTCAGTTAATTAGTGGTCAGTCACCCTGGTGCTTCCCGCGGGCTCCAGTTCTCAAACTCCCAGACTCCCCTCTCGGGCTCTGTTTACACTCTTAAATATTGAGGGCCCTGAAGAGCTTTTATTTATAAGGGTTATATCAATATTTACCATGTTAGAAAACACTGAGAATTTTTAAAAACTCATTAATTCACTTGAAGAGAACAATAAACCCATTAAATGTTAACATGTATAACATATTTTATTAAGTATAACTATTTCCCAAAACAAATTTATGACAGAGCATATTGTTTTACATTTTCTGCACGTCTCTTTAACATCTGGCTTAAAGGATAGTTGGATTCTCCTGTCTGCCTCAGTGTTCCGTCTTTTGTGAAGTATCGTCTTAGCTGAAATGTATGAAGAAAATCAGGCCTCATACGGCTGTGTGCATGGAAAAGGAAGGGGTGTTTTAGTACCTCTCAGATTGGCGTGCAAAATCTTTGATTTACGCCAAAACACAGTGGCAGCTCAGGTCTCAGTAATCGGATGTTGGTCAGCTCTTTCAAGTAACAGCGGTGGTCTGTGGAAAGAGGAGCTATTTCAGCTTATCAATCAGTCACACACAGAAGGTTTTCTTCGAGCCAGAGTGGCTTTCTGTGCACGTTTAACAGCCGTAACTTTATTGCTGCCTCAGGGACATTTTAACTGTACTTACCTGGAGGTGCAGAGTATGGAGACTAGTATACTGAGCACACTTCAGAGCTGCTGCCTTACTTCGTGTTATCCGCCGTTGACCTTGCACCATCAGTACTAACGTCAGCACAGTGAGAAATAGTGAATCATGTCTTAGCATGATTATGAAAGTAGTTAAACTTGGGGCCCACGGGAGCCCACAGACTACACTTTGAGCCCTGCGTTAGGGCTTTGTCCTTAAGGGGCATCGTCTGTTGCACACACATGGGCCTTACCGAAAAAATGTTTCATGACAGGCTTTTAAAAAAGTATATGAAAGTATCCATTTGAACCGCGCTATGGCCCTTTCCTTGTTTTGAAGATGCTTGTGCTTTCCCCGTAGGAATGCATCCTGTCGGGCATAATGTCGGTGAACGGGAAGAAAGTCCTGCACATGGACAGAAACCCGTATTACGGAGGGGAAAGTGCATCCATCACACCTCTGGAAGACGTAAGTATCAGACTGGATCGGCACGCCTTTTCCTCGTGAATCTCAGTTGTACTCCTAGTGGGTGGCTTTGGTTTTCGTTAGCTCACACGGGCTGTGGGGGTGGAGGTGATCCCTTCACTGCCGTCCGGAGCCGTCACCCCGCACAGCGGGTGAAGCGGAGGCTCTGGATGAAGACCTGATGCGCGCAGGCGCGATGCCAGTGCTTTCCACATGGCCTTACTTATTCTCCCAGCCACTCAGATTTTTAATCCCATGTTTCAGACGACACAATCATGTCTGTGGGGTTAAAGTCACAGAAGTGGGTTACGCACCTCGGTCCTGTGACTCCAGAGCTTAGTTCCTTTCGCTGCGCTGCCCCATGTCCTGACCTAAGGCGCGGGTGCACGAAGCCTGTCTTCCCAGACGCATCACTTCTGCGTGAGCTTCGTTCAGCGTCCGCCTCTGTGGCTAGGAGCTGCTCTGCACTTCGTGGTTTGAGAGGAGATACATAGACATCAGTTATTTAAATAATGACATAAAATAAACTTAATATTTATATCAGAGTGTTTTTCTATAGTCAGGGCTCCAGAGAAGTTAAAATACTACGACTGGTGGATCAGAAACCTTCCATCTGGGTTCCAGTTAATATCTTGCTGTGTTTGCTTCGCGTGTCTTTCTGTGGCGTTGCTTTTGAACCATTGAAAGTACCAGACACGATACTCGACCGAAGTATTTCCGCATTCCTCAGCTGAGAGTAACATTCTCGTATGTGATCATCATACCGTTTTCACATTTAAGAAAATTCACAGTATTCAGACCATATTTGAATTTTTCAAATTTGCATGTTGTTGCTGTATAGTAGTTTTTCTTTTTTTAAACCAGTTTAAACGTCACTTTTGCACTGTTTCTTCTTCTTTTCTTAACGTACTGAAGTCTCTTCACTTTCTCTCTCCTGTCGAGAAGTCCAGGCTAGTTTCAAGCAGCTGCTGTCGGGCACTTCCGGCTGCATCACAGCGGCAGGCGCGTGCTGTCTGGTTGCCTCGCCTGTCACAGCGCTGCGTGTGGCCCTGGTCAGGGCGGTGGCCGCCGCCCTCTGCATCGTGCCCATCTGGCGCGATGTGTTGGTGTTGTCCCTTCCACGCCTGGCACGTTTGTCAGCACGCCTTCAATAAGAGCGAGCTGCTTTGTTTTCCTTTTTGTTCCTGTCGTGTGTGTGTGGCTGTCCCCAAGGACTTAGGAATTTTTGCTTACTGTGTCACCTTAGACTGTGTGACTATGGCATCCTCGTCTTAAACTGCAAGCTTTTTCCTAGAACCCCTATTCATCTCCTTATTAGAAATTAACTGGAACTAATTTTAATTGCTTTTCTAATTTAAAGAACCTAAAATTTATTCTTAATCCTTACATAACTACAGAAACAAAATTAAGCTTTTTGATAGTTTTCTATTTAGGAAAGAATGAGTTTAAGTGATTTTCTAGGTTTTCTGATAAAATAAGGAATAGATCTGTAAAATAGTGTCTTTAACAAATTGTTTTGTATTCTGCTTTTCTGCTACTAAAAAACAAACCACCTCTGCAGTACTCATTTTAGCGATGATTAGTAATATGTTTAATTTGCATATGTGATTAAACATGGAATGTCCTCGTCACACTTTACCTCGTGTGTGGTGTCATACCAAAACCATGTCATCAAAAAACGGTTGCATAGTGTAATGAAAACTAAGTTTTGTTAAAATGTGGGTGTTTTTTTGCTTTGTTTGTAGTTATACAAAAGATTTAAAATACCTGGAGCACCGCCAGCATCGATGGGGCGAGGAAGGGACTGGAATGTTGACCTAATCCCCAAGTTCCTCATGGCTAACGGTAAAGGGTTCTGACCTATGTTTATGGCCGGGCGTTGAATCTGGTTTAAAAGTAGGAACTAACTCCAGGTGTGTGGAAGCAGGTTTGGTTGAATGGCTGAGGTCTGGTGAGTAACGCGTCCGTTAGAGGTGTCTGGAGCAGGATGGGGGAAATGGGGTGACTCGTGGAGAAACAGAACTGTGATGTACTACAATACATGCCAGATCGTAAGTGTTTATAACAGACTTTCTTCTTGACGCTTCGGTGACAACCTTAGCTTACTGGGCCTTGAGAAACAATGTTTTTCTAGTTTGTAGGCTTTTAAATTATTTTTTCTCATTTTTAATTGGAAGAGCTAAGTATTTTTTTAAATTGCTATAAAATTAGTATCTTTTCCTCAGATCACATTAAAAAACTAAATCGTTGTAAATCTGTCCCCTGAAACAGTACATGCCACCCTGTTTCCCTCCCCCCCGCCCCCGCTTTTGAATTTGTGTTATCTATAGTCGTTTTAATGGCAAGGTCTTAGTGAGAATTGTCTCTGAAATTTAAAGTTAACTACATTTTTGGAGATAAATTGTAACCAATTTTTTTCAAGTAATTTATTAAAATTTGCAAACATAGCTAACCAGAAAGGAAATAAAATTTATATAACCAGAACTTACCATCTAGAATTATGGTTAACATTTTGGTATATAACCTCCAGGCTATATGTGTATATATATTTTTCAAATTTTTCTCCCCCAGTTAACATGTGTTTCAACTGATAGACTATAGGTGTGAGAGGTAGCGAGTGTGCGTGCGCGTGCGCGTGTGACAGTCTCTGTGTCTTCGGTGTTTTCTGGGGGCTAAAGGCAGCGGTTTGAGGCCGCCCGTACGGTGCTCGTCACCAGCAGACTGAGGCCGCCTCTGCCGGGGCCTCTGCCACCCCGGGCAGCGTTTAGTTTTTGCCATTTTGTCGCACTAACAAGCAAAACGTGGATTTTAAAAATACACCTATTTACTAGCAGGTGAAATGATTTTCTAGATGTTTATGACTTTCATATTCTTCAGTGAATCGTCCAGCCTTGTGCTTTGCACATTTTTCTGTTGAGGTCTTTATAAAGGCTCTTTATAAAGGCTATTAAATACCTTTACAGTATGTTGGAAATACCTTTTCCAGCTTGTCAGTTGGCCTTATATGTTACTGTTGTGTGTGTGTACATACAAAAGCTTTTAATTTTATATGACCCTATAGGCTGATCTTTCTTCCTTTTATTATTCCTGATTTGGAAGGCTGTGCTTAAAATTTTTGTCTACTTCATGGTTATAAAAATACTAATATTTACTTTTATGGTTTTATATAGTTTTTTTTCTCTACAAATTTACCTATTTTACCACATAAATTACTTTATTATCCTCCTGTAAGATGTAGAAATGAAATTTATATTTTCGAAATGACTGATCAGTTGTCCCGCAACATTGATTTGACCTTTTGTAATACATTAAATTCTTATATATGAGTCTATCGTTTCCCACTAATTCGTAGATAATACAGTTGTACATTGTATTTTAACATCTGGTTGCATAAAGCACTTCTCATTATTCTAAAAAAAGAAGCCCTTTACATTTTGAACTATTTTAGTGTATTTGTCCTTTCAAATGAGATTTAAAATAATTTGGTTTTTCAAAGAAGTTTGCTATTTTTAGTATACAAAAATTTCTTTTGGTTTTAGATAGGTAATATTTTTAATTGTATGCCTGGCTCTTTTTTTTAATCTAATCATGAATTAAGTGTCTGTTTTAATTAATATAAATTGACCTAGAAACCGAAAAGCACAAATTCCTAAAAAATTTTGCCTGAGTTGCCTCTCTTAAAATGTAATAGGAATTTGAAAGACACTCAAACCTATTTGTAATAGTACTGTAATTCTGAACCTCATACTTGTAATAATTGTGTAGCTTTTATGAAAGCAAGTTGAAGTTTTAACCTTGAAGCTATAACATTTAAAAAAATATTTCTAAATACGTTAAGCAATAGGTGTGCATTCTGATCATCCCCATTTAAAATATGGCTTTGGAGACCTTTTTGTAAGAGTTATTATACAATGCTAAGAAAAAATTGGAAAGCCATTGGTGTTTGTAAATATACTTTTATTTCTGCTCGTTTTTTGAGGGTAATAGGATAAAAATGACAATGTGAATCATATGACTTTTGTAGGTCAGCTGGTTAAGATGCTGCTTTATACCGAGGTCACTCGTTACCTGGACTTCAAAGTGACTGAAGGGAGCTTCGTCTATAAGGGAGGGAAAATCTACAAGGTCCCTTCCACCGAAGCAGAGGCCCTGGCATCTAGTAAGTACTTTCATTTTCTCAGAATGCTAAGATTTTATAGTGTAAAATGAATCTTAGATTGAATTTAATGGCCTTTTTGTCAACTATCCTTCCAATCATCCAGTCTGCAAATACTTACCGAAAGTCTGTCTTGTGCAGACACCATTCTGGGCAGTCGAGAACAGAATGTTCGAAAGCCCCGACTTTGGAAGCTTACAGAGAGTGCCTGGGCCCATCGCTGTGTTGCGAGGCTGGGCACTGGCGAGTCTGAGCCCACTGAGGTCTAGTTGTGCTCGGTCTCTAGTACCTCACAGCCCTCTCTTTCTTGAGTGTGTGTGTGCTAGGCTCTGTGCCACACACCGCACATTCATTTTCTTATTTGGCATTTAAAACGCTTTTATGAGGTGAGGCTCGGGCCTGAAATCACACAGGTGGTAGCTAGCAGGGTTGGAGCTGGGACCCTGGCCGGATGGCTGCACAGCCTGCCTGCTCTGTCACCGGGCTGAGTGACCCCTGGCCGCATCACTCAGCCCGCGGAGCAGGGAAGGGCACCACTGGGGGCCTGGCTTCCTGACCGGTGCCTCTGTCCTCCTTCAAACCTGGCTTTGGGGATCCCAGTGGGTCTGTCCGAAACTGCTCCCTCTGCTGGCTCAGCCGAGGGTTGCTTGGCACTTCCCATTCCAAGCTCTAGGCTCTCTCTGGAACAGCAAACGCCCCCCGGGAGAGCCCTCCGTCCCCAGGCGTCTGGGGTGTGCAGTGCTTTGCGGAGGACGGTCTGTGTGAGCCCAGCGGAGGCCGCGGCGGTGGGGGGCAGGAACAGGGCCCCTGACTTGTCCAGTGGTTATTTTGGCGTAGTGTGGAAATGTTTGCACAATTTTGGCAGTTTCTCTAACTCTGTTTATTTAGTTCTTGCTATTGGGGGAGAAAATGTTGGGCATAAAATGTTGAAAGACACTAGAGCCAGATAATAAGAAATACCGCTAAGAATTGTGGCCAGGTTAGAATTGCCAATTGGGGAAGGAAAGGATTGGCCCTCAGTTAAATTGAAGGGAGTTAGTGGTTAATCGTGCTAGAAATTACTTTCAATCTTGTGAAGTAAGTGTAATCCAGATAGTGTTTACATAGAAAAAGAGTGCAAGGGTTTGAATAAATCCCTTTAAGCAAAGTTTGTGCTTTTTTTATTTTAGTTCTCTTTACCTCTCATTTATTTTTTGAATTTATTTTAGTTGTAGTTGCCATTAGTTTCAGGGTACAGCATCGTGGTCAGACATTTATGTAACTTATAAATGGTCTCCTGATGAGTCTCGCCCCCAGCCGGCACCACACAGAGTTATCACACCAGTGGTGATGTATTCCCTGTGCCGTGCCCCGCCTCCCCCCATGATCACCACTGGCAGCTCGCACGTCATCCCTTCCCCTTTTCCGCCCATCCCCCACTTCCTCCCGTCTGGCAGCCATCAGTTTGTTCTCTGTATCTGTGTGTGTGTGTTTAGATTCCACACATAAGTGAAATAATAGTATTTGTCTCTTGGTATATTTCACATAGCATAATACTCTCTAGGTCTATCCATGGTGTCACAAATGGTAAGATTTCATTCTTTTTGTGGCTAATATTCATTGTGTAGATATATATTGTATCTTATCTATCCACCTAGGTTGTTCGCATATCTTGGCTATTGTAAATTGGACACAAGGGTGTATGTGTCTTTTTGAATTAGCGTTTTCAATATCTTTGGATAAATCCAGAAGTAAGATTGCTGGGTTGCATGGTAAAAATAGCGTTCTTATCTATATTAATAAATTCAGCTACCTTTTTTAACAAAAATTGAAGGATTTACCTTTTAGCTGTTTTTTTTTTCATTTTTGATTTAATTTTTTCAAATATAAGAAACATTTACTTGATCTGAAAGTCAAAATTATATCAAAGGATATATTTAGAAGTCTAGTTCTTATTTTCCACTCCCATCTTTCCACCCCGATAGGTAATTATTTTTACCTGTTTCTGGTATATCCTTGTTTCTTTTTGCAAAAATAGGTTAATGTACGTATTTTTAAGGTTAGGTTTATTAAGGTATAATTTACAGTAGGATTTACCTGTTAGTATATGGTTTCATGAATTTCACACTAATTAGCAGCTGTTTTTATATTAATGGATAGGATTTTGAAGTCACAGTGACAAGCAAGAAAATTTTAGGCAGAATAAATAAGCAAAAGTGTAGAGGTAGAGAATTTCAAGAGAAAGATAAGAACAAATTATTTTATAGTAATAGCTCAGGCTGAGCATTATGCGGGCATGTGGGTACCAGGCACTCGGCCTGTATCATCTGCCTTGCTCTCCTACACCCACGGGATGAGGGTGCCGCTGTCCACCCTACAGATGTGGAAGAGCAGCCCAGAGCAGCCTGGCTCCTGACGGGTAGAAGTGTTTGAAGCCAGATCTGACAGATGGAACCCACACTCCCAATACTGTACTGTGTAGTGTGCACGCGCAGGTGTGGGTATTTTAACCATCACATACCTTAATTCTCTTCTTCATGCTAAACATGCCCAGTTCCTGGGGTTGGTGCTCATGTAGTGTGCTGTCTTGACCACTTTTCTTTAGACATTCTCTGGTTTGCCACCGCCATCCTGGATCTAAGGCACTGTGGCCAGACCAGACGACGGTCCACGCGCTGTCTGCTCAGTCATGTCAGCGGGCTGCTGCTTTCTCAGGACAGTATTTCTGTTACCGTAGCCTGGTGACCATTGGCTTTTTTAGGAGCTGTGTACACCGTTGGTTCTTGTGACAGTTCACATGGTTCCACGTTTGGTCAAACGTTATTTTTGTCAAATCAGTGAGATGTATGTGTGACCTCTAGAGTCATGCCGCACACAGATAACAGTGACGGGGAGGAAGAGCTGAGGGGGTAGTGAGTAGGTGGTGATTTGCAGCTGTCTCGTCTGCTTTCCTGCGTGAAAAGCAGTGAGCTGGATACCCAGGCCTGCAGTAAAGTGACTAGTAGCATAACGACATCTGAATTTCTTTGAGGTCACTTTGCTCTTGGTAGCCGAGCTTCTACCCCGTTAAATGCCAGAATGCACCTTAGAGTACAGAAAAAGAAAAGGAAGAGCATACAGTTTCAGGCTGTTGGCCAAGTACAGATCAGAGTTTTTCAAAGAACATTCAGACGGGACGCCTTCTAAAGTAATAGTTTTCAAAGTCTGTTTACTTCGTATCTAATAAGAGATGTAGACATGTTACATTTAATTAAATACTGGTTCTAATTACTTGTAATTGCACTGTAAAATTAAAGACTAATTGAGCTTTGTGATTGTCAGTTTATGTAAAATATTGTCAGACACCCGTGTTTTCAAACGCACATTGCCTTACAGGAGCCCCAGACGACAGCGGGGCATCTTTCACCCTTCTCAGACTGTCTTTTCCTCACGGTCCTGTTGTAAGTGTGTGCTCTTTGAAAATTCTTTTTTAGGCTTAATGGGGCTGTTTGAAAAACGTCGCTTCAGAAAATTCCTAGTGTACGTTGCCAACTTCGATGAGAAAGATTCTAGAACTTTTGAGGGCGTTGACCCCAAGAAGACTCCAATGCGTGAGGTGTATAAGAAATTTGACTTGGGCCAAGATGTTATAGATTTTACTGGTCACGCCCTGGCACTTTACAGAACTGATGAGTAAGTGTTTTTGGTTTTTAGATTTATATATGTTTTTGGAACACTAATTGAATTTCCCAGTTCTTCAATGTGGAAATTGCAAGAAAACGAGTATCTAGCCGTGTTATGCAGTGAAAGAAGAGGTTCTAGCTGCAAATTAACGTTAGAGCCTCTCAAGTAAAATACGAAGGCATTTAATTGAAATCACTTCAGGAAAAGAAATGGAACACGAGTGAAATCCGAAGCCTTTTCTAATATCCACTTCCTCTTCTCCAGCTATTTAGATGAGCCGTGTTGTGAAACCATTAATAGGATTAAACTTTACAGTGAGTCTTTGGCGAGATATGGCAAAAGCCCGTACCTGTACCCGCTCTACGGCCTTGGGGAGCTGCCACAGGGCTTTGCGAGGTAAGAGCACACGTTTACCCTGCCTGCCGAGAGCCCGCGGGCCGTGAGCCTCCCCGTCCCCGGGTCCCCGGAGCGTGAGACGTGGCTGTGGGCGGCGAGGTGCTTGTTGTTTTTATTGAAGTAAAACCACAGATCCGCAGTGAAAGGTTGGGTCTGATAAATGTGTGAACCTGTGTGGCCAGTGGTCACTTTAGCCTGGTTTTGAAATTCACACAGGGAGGACTGCGTGTGTACTCGCTCGTGTCTGGCCTTAGCGGCACGTTTCCAGGTGCGTCCGTGTTGACGCGCGTGCCGGAGCTGGCTTCTCAGACGCGGAGGACGGGCCCATCACGTGGGTCCTGGCCTGCACCGCGCCCTTCTGCTCCTGGGTTTTCAGTTTCGCGCTGTTAGGAGTAACGACATGAGCCTTTGTGTGCGAGCTGCTTGGGCGCAGGCTTCCCCTCTTCGGAGTAGGTGTCCGGGAGCGGAGGTGCTGGCTGCAGGGGACGCGTGCGCTTAACCTGGAGAGACGCTCCAGGCAGCCTTCCGGAGCGCTCGGCCCTCAGCGGGGTGCGCTTCAGTCGCTCCCCCCTCGTCAGCATCGTGCCAGCATCGTGCGTCCTCGGTCTTTTTCATTCGAACTACCCACGTGGGTGTGAAATGCTGTCTCGTTTTAAGTCGTGTTTCTCGAGGACAAATGCTGATCACTTTTTCATGAGCTTGTTGGCCGTTCGTATAATTTTGTGGTGTGCGGTGGTTCATTTCTTCATGTTTTTAAAGATGGGCTTTTCGTGATTGGGGGGGATCTCGAAGTTTCCTGGTGGCAAGTCTTTTGCCAGATATCTGCATCGTAAATGTGTTCTCCCAGGCTGTGGCACATACATCAAGTGTTTTTTTGGTATGGTTAGTGCTTTTGGTCTCCTAGCTAAGAAAGCTTTGCCTCCCTCAAAGAGGGATTATCTTTTTGAGAATCTCCCTCGTCTACTAGAAGCTTTGCAGTTTTCACTTTGTTTAAATCTGTGATTCATCTTGAAATGCCTTGGCGTGTGGGGTAAGACTCCAAGTTCCTATTTTTCACATGCTATCTCGTTCTAACACTTCGTTGAGGAGACGTCCTTTTCCGGTTGTCCGCGTTGCCCTCGTGTGAAATCAGTCAGCCGTACGGATGAGTCTGCTGTGTCCCAATGGCCCGTTTCTTTTTCTTGCACATCACCACCCTGCCCTGAATATTATTAGAATTGTAGGGCAGGTCCTGAGGTCAGGTACTGTAAGTCCTCAGTTCTCTCCTTTTCCAGAGTCGTGTCTGTTCGAGGCCGTTTGCACGTACATTTCAGAACAGGTCGTCCGTTTCTAGAAAGAGCGCTCGCCGGCTGTGACTGGGGCGTTGCGCAGTCACCGCACTCCCGGCCCCCGGTTTCGCTCGCCTCGGCGGGGTGCGGTCGGTCGGCTTTCGCTGCACAGATCTAGCACTTTTCTCGGTCACGTTTATTTGTAAGCATTGTTTATGTCGATGCCGCTGTTAATGAAAACGTCCGCCGGTCGCTGGCTAACATGCAGGAGCACGGTTAGTCTGCACGCCGACCTGGGCCGTGCCCTGGTGCTGCCTCTGCAGACTCGGGGTTTTGTGGGTTTCTCAGAGGGTCGCGTTCGCGGCACGGTCCCGGCTGTGGAGAGAGGCTAGCTGCGTTTCAGGCCTCTGTTTCCCCGCCTTGCCTGTGTGCGGGCCGGGGCTTCCGGGAGGAGGAAGCGGCGCGTGAGAACGGGCCGCCTCGTTCTGTTTTCAGTCTTGAGGTGAACATTTTCAATCTGTTATTGCATGTTTTCTGTGCGCTTCCTATAGACGGTTTTGTCAGATACATTTTTTTTTTTAAGGGAGGCAGCCCTTGGTTGCCCTCACGGTTTACAGTCCCTTATTTTTGACGCCTACAGCACCTGGTCTTCCTAGGTGGTCTCCCATCCAGGTACTAACCAGGCCCGACCCCGCTTAGCTTAAATTCCTTTTTATTTATAGTTTGCCGAGAGGTTTTGTTTTGAAGAAGTGTTGGCAAAGAGTTAATGATGCAGATTTTCTTTTTTTGCGTGTGTGTGTGCGTGCGTGTGCACGCGCACGTTTGTGTGTCAGCTGTCGCTAGTTGTCTGTGTGTGGTTCCCCTCCACCCCGTGGCTGCTTTGAAGCTTTTCTTCGAGTTTTGGTCTCAGGATTTGCCTAGGACCTTGCGGTTTCGCTTTGCATTTGTTGAACTGCTTGGATGTGAGATGGAGATTTTCACGTGGAGTGGGAGTTGTTCACCGACTGTCCTCGAGGCGTTCTCTCTCACTCTCCCCCGTTACTTGTATGTTAGGTGCTTGGCACCATTCCTTCGGTCACTGAGGCCCTGCTCGCTCATTTTTCTTTTCATCTTTTTCTTCTCCCTGCTTCATATTGGATAATATCTGTCCATTTGTCAAGTTCACTGACTCTTGTTTATTTCCAGTAGGCTGTTAGCCCATTCTGAGAGTTTTATTTTTTAATATTGTATTTTGTGGATCTAGAATTCGTTTTTAAATATAGTTTAGATCTCATTTTGACTCCTGAACATAACATTCTTGAACAAGGATGCTTGTCCTTGACCTTGTTCATAATAGCTGCCTTTAACTCCTGCATTTTTTAGCATCAGTAACATGAGTGTGTTCGTACCGATTGTTTATCCTCTTTACTTCAGCTCACATTTTGTTTCTTTACATGTAACTTTCAGTTGTATACTGGACGTATTGATTGGTGCACCGTAGGGTCCTGGATTCTCTCTCTGAAGGGTGTTGGTGTGTGTTTGAGCAGGCCGGTAAAGATCGACCATTCACTTTCAAGTTTTGGAGGCGTGGTTCTGCCTTTTCTCAGGGTGGGGAGTCTTTCGTCTGTGGCTGAGTTCTTTGTTCTAGAACAGGATTTCTGTGGGAAGCTCGGTGCAGAGGCTCCACTAATGTGGCGGTTTCCGCCTCGTTTGTCCTCATGAGCCGCACACACCTGGCTTCCGCGCGCGTCACCTCTGGCCGTGCTCTGCCTGGCGCTCCCGGCGTCTCCCTCCTGCGGCACCACTTCTGGAGCGAGGGGCGGGATCTGACGCCATTTCACAGATTCGGCTCCCCCTTGTGTACGACCCCCCATCTGCATCCCTTTCACAGCCGGATCCTGCCCTCCGGCAGCATAAGGCAGTGAGCGCGTGGGCTCTGCCTCTGTGGCGGGGCGCTGTGCCGAGGCCTGGGGGTCCGTCCACATCAACCACGGAAACGCCTCGGCACTCCCCAGGGCTCCGGGCGGTTTTCCTTGTTTGGTTGGTGTCCAGTTTATTTACACGCGGGAGGATTAGACTCATATAAACCGTCCCCCCCATCGCTTTACTGGTCACTTTGCGAGACATCCTGGCTTCGATTTTCTGTAATTGAGGCTTTAATGACTTGTAAACTAACACCTTTTAGAAGGAAAAAGAGCAAAAACATATTGCCTAAAACCCATTAAGATTTAAGAAAAAGCACTAGTAGTAAATCATCAGTTGTCGTGTTGAACATTTTCTAGGCTAAGTGCCATATACGGAGGCACCTACATGCTGAACAAGCCAATTGGAGAAATCATTGTGGAGAACGGAAAGGTGGTCGGTGTGAAATCTGAAGGAGAGGTACATCACTTTTACATTTTCAAAAATACTGTGTTCTTGCGAAGAAAATTTCACTGTGTCGTAAGTACTCACCTGGTGTGGAGTTGCTGCTGGTTCAGACTGAAGGTCTCTGGGAAGCCCAGAGCCAGAGGCCGTGCTGTAGTTAAGAAAGCAGACCGATGCTCTGGTGTTCCGTGTGGGTGACTTCTAAAGGAGTCTTGTGTACAGAGCGCGGGTTGGTGCCTGTCTCTCAAATTTTCATTTAAATTTAGCTTTATTTGTTTCATATATATAATTTATTGCTTGAAATAGGGCTTGGTCAGTACTGACCCGTTTTGTTAATTTATTATTATGTAATAATAAATCGTTAAATATTACTGTTAATTATTAGCATTTATTTTTTAACTTGGCGTTTAGCTGTGGAGCTAGCTAGATGGAGTTTTGAGCAGTGTTTCTCAAATTCGAATATAAATCATTGTTACTTTTGTTAAAGTGGACATCCTGCATTTTCTTGCAAGCTCTCAAACCAAATCACTATAAACCAAATCACTCTTTCATGGAATAGCGACCCTTACAAATACTTAGCACTGCTCAGAAACTCAGTTTAAAATAACTGGTGTTCCTGATGGTATCCATCCCGCGGGGGAAGACCGTGCCACTGGCTGGCCGTCCGAACCTTTGTCATTGACCTTCTATGACTGTCTTATGCTTTCAGCATAGCAGGTGTCTAGAGAATGTGGATAAATGTTGTAACCTGCTATCTCAGTCTTTTACTGCAGTTTCATTTCATTCTTTGCTTCACATAGCTGCTTGCTCTTGTTTAGTTCAAGGCTTTGATGTAAACGGGAAGAAAACTATAATTTATCTTGCAGTTTAAGTTTTACTTAGGAAACACAGCATTAAGAGGAAAATGATTTTGGTAGGTTTGTAATGCCAGTAGCATTTACAGAACATTTACTCTTGACTGGTTATGTTCACATCTGACAGGCCATAAATGCTGTTTCATTTAACCCTGACAACCCTCCGAGATTGGGTAGAGCCAGGATTTGAACCCCAGTCTGCCCAGTTCTAAAACTGATGTTTCTGATGACTGTGCAACAGTTCTCCTCAAATTTGCATAGGATTTAGAATTACCAGCTCTTTTCCAGGAGAATCTGTAGGGGTTGTGGCAAGGCTAGTTTTAATAGCTAGCTATACCTTTTAGTAATTATCTGTGGTTACTTTATGAAGATAACAGATTATAGTCAAGAGTCAGTGGCATCATTATACTACCTAAATTCCTCATGGACTCCGAATACCATAAAGCCTGTCACCATCTTGTTCCAGATTGCCCGCTGTAAGCAGCTCATCTGTGACCCCAGCTACGTGAAAGACCGGGTAGAAAAGGTGGGCCAGGTGATCCGGGTCATCTGCATCCTGAGCCACCCCATCAAGAACACCAGTGATGCCAGCTCCTGCCAGATCATAATCCCACAGAATCAGGTCAATCGCAAGTCGGGTGAGTTTCAAAGATCAGCTATTTGTAGAATTCTGTTGGATATAATTGGCTTTGTTTTACCCCAAATTTCTAATTTTATCTGCTGTTTTAGTGAGGAAGCTTTAGATTACACGTGGAAAACAAAACGTGATGGAGCCCTTTTAGCTCAGACCTAAATGACCACTGAAGGAACAGCTTAGATTAGGGGACTCCTGCCTCAGGCGCCAGGCGCTGCTCTGGGCCCCTGGCTCCTCCTCAGCGGAGCGGCCCGGCCGTCGCATGCCCGCTTGTGGGCTTGTGCTTACTAGGGACCTGACTCACTACTTTGAGCTGATGACGATGCTGCTGTTATGTCATTATTTGTCAGCTTGATACTTGTATTTGATTTTAGCAGTGTGCTAGAACACAGCCCAAATTCTCTGATAAGATCAGGCTTTAACTCTAAAATCGTAATTCCTCATCTTTGCTTTAACCAGTTTTCATCCACTGGCTTTTCTTGTCTTCCCTTCAGTAGAAAGCCCTAAATCTTTTATTGAAAATTCAGTTTAAGGGGGATTAAAGCTTTAAAGTGGACAGTCAGGAGCTATCTGTATTTAATTGTTTTTTCCATATAGGAAACAAAATCTATCTAGACGATTGTTACTAGAACACAGAGACTTAGGCGGAAGTAACCTTTCAGGGGTTCCCACGCAGAGCCTTGGGTCTGCAAAGGTATGAGGAGAGGAGAAGGGAACCCAGCAATCACTTCTGTATTGGACATGATGTAGTTGCTTAGTGGTACACACACCAGTAGGACCTTATGGCAACTCAGCTTGCGCCGATTTGTAATTATATTAAACGAATGAGAAATAGCACAGAACATCCCCCCACTTTATGATGGTTCGATTTAGGATTTTTTGACCTTAAGATGGTACAAAAGTGATAACTGCCATTCTGTTTTCACTTTTAGCACAGTATTTATTAAATGGAGACAATCACCATTTTATTGCAGAACAGGCTTTGTGTTAAATGATTTTGCCATCTGGTGTATTAAATACATCTCTATCTAAGATATTGTCCCCCTACTGTGGTCTGACGGGATGTACCCATCCTAAGCCGAGGAGCATCTGTGCCCAATAAACCGTTTCTTAGCCACTTAGAACCTTTCTAACCGCAGGGTTTAGTGAGGCAGACGCTCCCAAGGAGGTTACTGTAGTTTGCCAGGTTCTCAGTTAACCTGTGACGCAGCTGGAGGGAAAGTCTCATTTCCAAGTCCAGTGGGTCACTGTCACATACATTCTTGATCTCTGGTAGGCTAAAAGTCGCTAATATTTGCATGTTCCGTGTGTGACCCTGCTTGCCTCCACATACATAGCACTTAGCTTAGAAGGTACTGTCTATTTCGAGCAATTTTAATGCACTTCGATGAAATACGGGTGAGCCTGAGCACACACAGGCCCGGGGTTCGCAGACCTCAGCAATGAGATGGTGACTCGTTTCCAGACATCTACGTCTGCATGATCTCCTCTGCACACAACGTGGCAGCACAGGGCAAGTACATCGCCATCGTCAGCACCACCGTGGAGACCAAGGAGCCCGAGAAGGAGATCAGACCTGCTCTGGAGCTCTTGGAACCGATTGAGCAGAAGTGAGTGACGCATTCGTGTGTGCCAGCGGAAACGCCAAGGGCCTTCGGCTGGGCCCCGTGGTGGGGCGGGCCCCGCGAGGCCCGTGCCGTAGCCCTCATCCCTTCTCTACCAGTCCCGTCCTTTGGGTTTCGAATTTGAGGCAGAGCAGTGAGTGGGTGTGGGGTCAGCTCACCTGCTCACTTAATTCTTTTTCTCCAGATTCGTTAGCATCAGTGACCTGCTCGTACCAAAGGATTTGGGAACAGAGAGCCAGGTGAGCATGGTGACCTGAAAAGGGTGTCCCCAAGCTCCCCGGGGAGACTCCCTGAGTGGGCTCATGTCTTTCTCATTTTTACTTCCAGATCTTTATTTCCCGTGCCTATGATGCTACAACTCACTTTGAGACGACCTGTGATGACATTAAGGACATCTATAAGAGGATGACAGGATCTGAGTTTGACTTTGAGGAAATGAAGCGCAAGAAAAATGACATCTATGGGGAAGACTAACAGCAATACATGTTATCATCTAATTAGGACAGACTTAAAATTTGGCAAATGATTCGTAATGTATGAAATCCGTGTCGTGAGGCCTGCAGAGCACTGCACCAGTCAGTATTCCTCCCTTTTCCGATATCATGTATTGACTTGTTTTCCTGGAGTGGCTATTCAGAATTGGCAGGTGACCACACTCTGTACAGTTTAAGCAATGCTGGCTTTTTTTCTAGTGAAGAATACATTTAAAACAAAAAAAAAAGTTGTGATACTAATAGAGGAAATTCGATACAGTATTGTATCTTTTAATCAGCGTAGGCTTTGCAGTTATGTGCTTCTGCTCGGGCCCTGGGTCAGTACCTGGTGGTGACAGTAAATTTGAAACCGAATGTCCCATAACGGACAGAACCCTGTGGTTTTCTGTGTAGCTTACATTTTATGTCCTGTTAAGTATTAAGACAGCGCCCTTTACCACAGCCTCAAGTCTGGCTTATGTGGCCTGAAAATTCTAACCCAGCTCCAGACTTTGAGTCATTTTGGAGGAAGCCTGTGTGCAGTGTTTTAACTGAATAACTGAAGAGAGCAAAGGGGGAACGAAACCGATCATAAAGCAGGTCGATGTGTAGAAGCTTCTTTTGTTTCCCAAGTGTGGCTTCTCCAAAGGACCAAGCTGTAACGCAGTATCGACTTGACAGAGCCCCCCCTTCAATGATGCCTGTCTCAGAATGGCTCCACATGATTTCTGTACTGCAAAATAAAGCCAAACTCTGGAAACCAACTCCCTCTCGATTGGTCTGTCTGTGTCCTGACGTTGAAGAGCCCCGAGCATGGTGCCAGTGGTGACACAGCTGTCTGTTTTTCAGTGCAGCTGACACTGGTGCTCGCGGAGGTGCCAGAGGGAGGAGTGCGCGCAGCCACCCCCGCGACAGTGCGAACTTGGATGGAGCGTCCCCGTCCTCTGGCTTCACCGTGAGTAGACCCCAAGTTACACTCCACACACTGGAACCGTGAGACTTGGTCTTAGTAGTGGCTGAGAACAAGTATTTTCCACACGACTGCAAGTTATTGCCTTTGATAATTTTTCTTACAGCAGCCTTTATAAGTGAATTGTCAGGTGGAATAGGTGTTTTAATGTTTTCGTGTAACTTATTTAGAAATCGTCTATAGTCACCCTGATAGTTCTGAGCCTCCCTGGATAGGAGTCATTTACCTAAGGTGACAACTGTATGTATTCTCTCATGGTGAATATTGGTTCTTACAGAAGGTAGTGATTAAAGGAACTAGGGTGATGAAATGTCTCCAGATACTAGAACACCTCAGTTTAGAAGCCACTGCTTTGCGTGCTAAGGTTATCTAAAGTTCCGGCAAGAATTGCCCTCGCGATGTAAACTACTCGTGCAGGCAGATGCACAAGCTGGATTAGTAGTAAGTGGAAAGAAATATAGCAGGATTTGTATGTTCTTTACTCAACTACTGCTTACTGCCAGGCTGATGGGGTACAAAGAAGAGATGACAGTCTAGCCTGGACACATTGTTCTGTGGCTTGGTTACGTGTAAAAACAGTCATAGAAAAGGTGGGAACTGAAAGGTGGCCCTGTGGGTTGGGTGGTGGCAGGCGTTTCAGCTAGGGGAGATGAACATTTGAGGTGCAACCTGAAAGATGAGTGTGTCAGGAGGACGGCGCCTGGCAGGTAGCAGTAGGTACTCATTAAATGGCTCAGTACCGAATATGGCTTACGGTCTTATTAGATTCTTATCTGAGGTGCATTATAAAATTGGTTTCTAAGCAAAAGCTCGTGTCAATAAAACTTTAGTCCTGCTGAGAAAATAACACGCAAAGCAGAGGAACAGCTTTTGGGAAAAGGTTCTATGTACAGGTCTTACGGCCCCATAGAAAGCACCCAGTGGAAAGTCCTGTGAAGGTCCTTTCTGTAGATTGCTGCTCAGTGCGCCTGACTTGGGGAGGGGAGAGCACTGGGCAGGTCTCTGGGGTCCAGACTGACAGATTAAGGCCAAGTGACATGAGTGGTAGGGTCCCCCCTGCTGAGACATCCCTACAACCCCGCTTTTTTCTATCCAGTCATTGCAGAAACAGTTTTTAGTTGTCTTTATTTAAAAAAAATGAAACAAATTAGTTTTAAAAAACCTTTGTTCCAAATAGATACTATGTATCTTACAAATGTTTTTGCTTGGTTTCACACTTCAAAGATTGTAGAAATTATTTCTAATATAAATATTTCTGCCTCAGAAGAGCTGATTTTGTAGTGCACTATATACAAAACTGAATAAGTGAAAAATGACAGTTTATAAACTTGTACCACTTAGAAAAAAGTTGAATTTTATGTAGTGTTGCTTGAATAATAGCAAATAAAACAGGTAAGATTGTAGTTTTCATGAAGGTGGTAAAACCTTTTAAGAACAGACTCTAACATGCATTACATCTAGGCCTTTTTTTTTTTTTTTTTGATATTAACATGCATAAACAAAGCTATTGGTTAAAACAGACTCTTTGCTACAATTGAGTAAACATGTTTATAAAATTACTTTTGAGTTCAATTAATAGCTTTCAAGGCATTGTTTAAAGTGAAAATAATTTAAAACAATATTGAACACTGCAACCCAAAGCTAACGGACAACTAAGGTTGTCACTGTGAATGAAGTCAGATGTTTTAAGCAGAATATCAAAAAACGAAAGCAGGAAAACTTTCTCCCAAGTTGTAAAAGCCTCATGTGTACCTCAAAGTTTTTTGAACATTGATTTGTAGTTGGCATCGTTGACGTCTAGGCAAGCTGCAGCTGAATCACCTGGATAGACACAAAATTGATAGTTCTCGGTTATTCTGTTTTAAAGATGGAATTACTATTTTATAAACTGGGTGTTACCTGCTGTGGAAAACTACACACTGTGAGGTCACATTATCTCTTGGTGATAATGTGACTGATCTCAGTCTTAGTGATCAGGACTGAGCTACAGTGAGAATGCATGTCATTTCCAGAAAATGGGTGATTCAGAGTAGGCTGCCTATTTCATGATATTTCAAAACAGAACGTCCCTCCACCCCTAAACATTCAATGTACAGCAGGATCTGTAAGGTAAAGAACAGGTTTTGGGCCACCACTTCCTTAAAGACAGGAGTAAGAAAAAGTGTTCTTACCAATAGCTACTCCTAAATGGAGCTGCTACTTTCTGTATTTTTTCAATTAAAGCTGTTCACATCTGTGACAAGGATACCACTGTTTTCAAAGACTTCTGTGGAGGCAGTAAGTTTTTCTGTAAAAAAAAAAAAAAAATCACTTCTGGTGAAAAATTCATCAATGTACTTTTTAAAAACTATAGGTGACAATGTTATATTAGCTTTAAGAGTACAAACTAGTTATTCAATGTTAATGTACATTTTTTAAAGTAGCAGGAACCCCTCGCCCCTTAGTTTTAAAAAAATCTTTTCTTGACCCCATAATACTGTAAATATTGTAGGGGTAAAAAGGAACCTGGTCCAAATACAGGAAAAGGTTTGAAGTTTTGGGAGCAGCCACCTCTGGAGGGAAAGCAGGAGACGCTGAAGACAACTATAGTCATTCCTTAAATAATTGTTAAAAGCTTAAGAATCACATTAAAAAATTAAAGTATAAAATTAAGGACTTGTAGGAGATGATGAAACTTAATAGAAACTGTATTTGAGGACGATGAACTAGACAGAATCTGTGGTCCCCCTCCCTCGCCCAGCAAGTAGCCTGTCCCTGGCCACATCCACATGGCTCAGGGTGCCCACTGGTTCCATCTCCAAGGACATGTCTAGAGTTGGCCTATTTTTACATGTGACTGATGAGAATGAGGCAGAACTGAGACTGTGACTTTACCTGTCAGGAGGACAGCAAACCTGGCTTGGATGTTTTGGATCTGCAGGTTGAGCAGACATTTCAGATGTTCTGCTTTGGTTGACGATCGAGAGTCACACGGATGATAATGAAGCAATTCGATGATGTTTGCGCTCTGATACAATTTCAATATTAAGTTCTTCTTATATGCAGTTGAATCCATTCTGGAAAATCCGTACAAATGTTAAATTTAGGTTAGTGTAAGTTTACAGACTTCTTTTATTGCATCTTAATTTTCAGTTGTTTTATTCTTAGGTCTCTTCTTGCATTCACTATACTCACTCTCCTGAGATCCTTGCTCCCTTTGTTCTTTGTGATGACACACTTGCCTTCCTGTCAGTTCCCTCAAAGCATCACAAGCAAACTTCTTTTGCAAAACAGATTTTAACAAAGGCACAGTCCTCACTGCAAGCAGGAGAGGCCACCTACCTGTTTGCCCGCCCAGACTTCTGATACTTGCTGGGCAAGCCTTTTGGGAATTCAGGGGACCTCTCACTGCATTCTCTCTTACACAGCAGTGGTTCCAAATCTTTTCTCTTCAAAACCTCTTTTCTATGCTTCTCATTAATATGTAACAGCTAAATTTTCTTTAATTTCTCAACATCCTTCAAAACCTTGTACCCATTTTTTCTTTCTTTTGTCTTCATTCCTCCCTGCTGGAGTCACATAGGTTCCCACCACTCAGTGCAGCTTTACCTTTTGCATATATTAGTTATGACTGGCATCACTGTCAGCTTTCAGATACCAACTCTTCCATGTTACTTCCTGTGACTAAACAGAACTATGCTTCTACTTCCTGTGTCAAGTTCTGTTGCATATTTTACGTATCTGTCTCTATCTGCTTTAGCCCATATCTGTTCTTATATTTTACCTAGAGATGGAGTTAGCTGGTTTTTATTTAATGATAACCACTCAGCTATAAAAACCTTTGTAGAAAATAGCGGTTTTTAAAAGCTAGGGTTTATTTTTAGATAAATTCCCAAAGGTAGAAGTGCAATTGAGCTCCGTCAGGCCAGACCAGCATGGCCTGAAGAGCACACTGCAAGGGCCAGCAGTGGGGGAGGACTTCTATGTCCCCAAAGTTTTATGAGTGCTAAGTTCATTTCTCCTTACTAATTACGGGTGTGCTGCGGCATCTTGGAGCTTTCATTTGCTTGTCATTATTCTTGAAGTGCCAGCTAGCGAGGTCATGGATACAGCCTTAGACCCTGTCAGCTACTGGCTGTCCTGTCCTAGTGTCCCTCCTGGGTGTCTTCCCTGAACTTGTAAGCCATCTTTCCTTGCAACTCCTCGTGCGCTTGCACTATGCACACTTCAGTGTGCTCTCCTTAGGAGACGGCAGCGTGGTGAAAAAAAGAAAACATCCGTCATCTGAGAGACGCACACTGGGGCACAGGCCCAGCTTCCAGACTGACTCCGTGTCCCACACGTTAGGTGGGGCGGGCCACGGACCTCCCCTGCAGCCAGAACAAGATGAGCGACACTAAATAAACCACCTCGAGTGCCCAAGGCAGGCATTTAGCAAACCTCTGCTGTGGAAAAGTCCGCCTGCCCAGCTCTCTACAGCCAAGGAATCGATCAGGACTGTTCTTCTAAAACACTGTTAATTTTATTCTGTACGTTTAAGGTGGTTTGCCTACTGATACTCTAAGGGTAAAATTCAGTTAAGGACATATTCTCATGTCAGTGTTTCCTTCTGTTTATGATGCCTTAAAAAACAATGGGGCCAGGGGCCAGTTCGTTTTATTTTTTAAAGTTCATAGCAGTGGGGCCTGAACTTAACCCTGGGACATTCTAGGGCCCCTGCATTGGACTTCTCTGCTTCTGCTGGCCTAGACGCAGCTACTCAAAGCCTGAGCCTCAAACTCTCGCTGACGTTCACAACACACTGAAAGTTCTGCCATGGAACCGAAACCCAAACCAGGAGATCCAAACGCTGCGTGTGACGCAAATGGCTTCCATCCCACACACCCCGGTGCTGACGGTCCAGGACACAGCCGCCGTTTCCGGGTGAGGCCCACGGCATTCGCCCCCTCACCTGACATCTTCTTTTAGCTTCTTATTTTCCCTGTAGTGAAGCAGCCACTTCCACCTTCCACTTCCATTTAGTTTCTCCAGGACTCTTACAATTTCCTTCAGTTGAACTACAGAATGGAAAGTGTATTTTAAGGTTTATGGCTTGTCTAGTCAAAGCCCAGAAATTATTCCTTGTAAAGAACAAGAGCCGCCCAGGTGAATGTACACCACCGCTGTCCCATGTGTAGCTGGCAGGGTCCCCCTGCACTCGTGTGGCTCCGATCAGCCCTAATGACCTGCAGCAGCACAGACCCCGAGCCCTGCGATGACCAGCACAGATGCTCTCAACGTGGTAGAGACATCACACGGCCAAAGTCTAGGTTTCTTAATACACATCTACACACACTCCGCGGTTCCAGAGTCCGTGCAGAGTCCTGCACTGCTCACACGTGGCGTCCAGGGAGTTCACAGTGGTCAGGGCCGGGGTGGGCTTAACCGCACGTGACAGCATCTGCCCTGGGCTCTGACACTCAAGGGAACTGCACAGGGCCCTCCCCACCGCCTGTCCCGGTGTCACGGAAGTGCCCCCCCCCACACACACACACAGGTCTCCAGCCTCCGGCTGACTGTGAACAACACCGCGGTGAAGTGCTCAGGTCAAGTGAGTGCCAGAGTTCACGCCCATGCTGTTCAAGCAGATAAATGTGTAGCAGCCGTTTTTGTAGATTTCCCTGCTACTGACAGGAAGGTAGGTACGAAGACAACAAATGGAGATGAGCTGATTCTAAAAAAAAACTGGCATATAGTTGACTTGGCAAGTGAAGGGGACAAATACAAGTCTCAAATTTGTGTGACCAGGAGTTCATAGGGAAGCATGGGCCCGGGGTGGTGGCGAAGACCACCTGTAAAATGAGGCCAGAGCCTGGTGGGAGGTGCCTGGCCCAGCTTTCAAGAGGTGGGGACCTATAATGAGTCAATAATTTCTCTCTGGAAATAACATCTGGGTCACTAGTTGAGAAACTTATCAGACTAGATTCCAAAGAAAACAAAGTTTAAAGACCAACCTAATGTTAAAGTTTCTAACACGCCATCGTCTGACACCACAAAGCCACCTGTCTGAAACAGCTCTTGGTAGGTGTGGCTGAGGACATCTTCAGGGCTGTCCACTCCAGCAAAGGTGACACTGGGAAAATGCTTCAGCTTCAGCAAAGAAGGAATCTATTAACAATAAAAGGATCCCCACATTCAGAGCAGGTTCACTGGGTCGTTTTTGTCAATTTTACCTGAGAGTTGCGAGATTCAGGAACAGCCAAAAATACCTTTAACCTTGATGACTGATGGGTAATTCTGCCACATGTAAGGAATATAACTCAGTTCCTCAGTGCTGCAAACTCATTAGAATTAGTTAATTACAAAGTGGTCTCTACAACTCCAGTGGCTAGACACAGTGAGGAGGAACAGTACACCTCAGGTTTGGGGCACCTGTAATCAGACAGTTAACTCACCCCATCGCGCTGTCCCAGCTTCCGCTGGTGCCGGAGCAAGAGGTCGGGTTAGGTGTGGCCTCCTGCCGCAGGGTGTGCACCCAGCCTGCGCCCACAAGGCAGGCAGATCTTGGGAGAAGCAACTACTTGTATTCAATAGGTGAATAGTCACAACTCCTTTTAAGATTACTGTTAGATGAAAATTTACCAAAATCTCTTTTTTATAGTCTCCCTTAATTCCTATGAAAAGTTTCTTAACTCTCTGAAACACATTTTGCCCTATCAATACCTTGGCTGTGACTATTACAGTATTCCATCGCACACCTCAACGCCATTACCTTCCCAGTTAGCGTCAATGGTATTGGGTTTTAACTTCTTCCCTAAATAAAAAAGGCTGATGATTACTGAATAACATGAAATGCCTGTTACACATTTCTTTGTAAGAAAGACTTCCAAACCTACCTGATGCAGATGTGATGTGAGATCTTCATTTCTGATGATGACCACTAGCGTGTCATGCTCTCTGTGAAAAGCCTGACAGAAACGCTGAGGTTCCATTTCTGTGTGGCCTCCTTTCCTCAGGAGCATCTGAAAGATTCACAAGGAGCCGTCACTGAGAAGGGTGCTGGCACGACCTTCATGGTTTACTGCGGACATCGGGAAGCACACTGTTTGCAACAGGCCGCCACGAATGGCAGTTTGTCTTGACTACTGGGTTCTCACCCGTGGAACAAACGACTCCTCAATGTCAGACACAGTTGGGTCTCTAAGTTTATTTCAAAGGCAAAAAATCACTATAATAAATCTTTTACATCCATAAAGTATCAAAGGCCGATTCTTTTTAAACATCAAACTAATATGAGTCTCACCCTCTTCAAGGGAATTAATTATCTTGGGGATGCAGAGATACACTCTAAAAGTGCCACCTCCAGTTACGACGTTTCTAGGACTCTTGAAAATGTACCCGAACAGTTAAGCATGACTTCGAGTGTCATTCAGGGGAAGGGGTTCAGGGAGCGCCACCAGTCGAGTGTGGCATGCAGGGCTGCAGACCCTGCTCTGCTGCAGCTACTCTGTTTCGGGAAGGAGAAGCTCACACAGTCAAAGGCACCCCTTAACCCGGTCCTCCCTCTGGTCTGAAGGATTCTGGAGGTTTCTACTGCACACTGTGAAGTTCCTACTTAAGCCGATATCTCCTTTATAAATACAGTGTTACTTTGGGCAATCTCCCCTGGATTTCAAACAACTCAAATTTTGACTTTCAGTTCATCACCTGAAATGGGTGGCAGTGCATTTTCTAAGGCATTCCTACAGGCAAGACGGCTTTGAACAGAGCCCACTAAAATAGCAAACCTTTAGCCCTCACTTATTATACTAATAAACTGCTTGAATGAAACATTTTGTAATGTGCAGTATTTTTATCCAATGCTGCAGTGGTCTGGGCACTGTCAAGCACTCTGAATTTTGACAATAACAAAGGACCTCACAGATATTCATGTCACCAGTACTCAGGGCCTGGCATCCTGTCACCAACAAGCACATCAGGTATCTCCAGGATGGGAGAATTACAGGGACAGCTTTCTGAGCTTTGAAAACGTTTTGCCTGACAGCACTTTATTCCCATTTTATGATGTGTCCACTTTCTCACTTAGATTAGTTTTTCCTTCGCACAAAATTTGTTCTTTTCAGTTGTAAATAGTGGGCACATGATGAAATATGAAATAATGCATTCACCATGGAAACAAACAGGATATCTACAAGTACTGCTGTTGCAGTAAACGCAACAGCTATGACCTCCTATGCGAAAACCAAGATCATCTGCTCTGTAAAGGATGTGAACAAAGATATTGCATTATTGCTTTTGAGCAGATGCAAGCAAAAAGAAATCAAGTATTCTGTGGCAAAATGGGCATGGCCATGATGCTAGCCCAGTCTACCCCTGCCTTACTGCAGCACACGTCAGGGTGCAGGATATATCTATATATCCTTAGCAACAAAACAAAACAAAAACAAAACAAAACAAAAACTTTAATTCAAGGTAAAAGGAAACATTTCCATGTTACTTTGGTAGGCTGAACATCTTCAAGAAGACTGAAGACCATTTAATACTTTTCAACTACGCCGCTTACCAAAACGGTGTGGAAACTGGGGGGGATGGGGACACAGATCTGGAACCATTTATGAAGAACCGTAGAGAACAAAAGAATCCTTGATAGGGAAAAAATTGTAACACAAAAATGAGACTCCAAAAATTTGGAAAACTAAATATTTTAAAATGACATTGGAATAATATAAAATAGGAGCCATCGTCATCTCAGAGAAGAGTGAATGCTGATGAGCAACAATGGACAGTGACAAGTTAAAGCCTGTTATCTCATCCTTCCCACCCATGTCCCACATGAGCTCGCACCAAAATGCAACCTGCAATTCACCTTTTAGAAATTACTTTTCAGAACCTCCCCAAGGACCTCAGGACAGTGAATGCCTTAGTACGACCTCTGTAAGGCCCTTCTAGCTGCAGGGCCCTTCCCAAGGGCGCACGCAGCCCCCTCACTGGGTCTGAGGTCCCCCTCTGACAATGCAGGAACCCCGGGGGCCCCGAGGGCTGGATCTGCACCTGTGCCGCGTCCACTGTGCCCTCCACGCCTAGACCCTCCTCATGTTCCTTCCCCCTCCTCCAAGGTGCATTCTGTGACAACTCGCCCTCATCAGCAGCAGAGACGCAGTGCGGGGGCGGGCTTCCTGGGGAGGCCAGGGCGAACGTGCTGGGGCACTCTGGGCCAGGGAGGGGCCTGTACCCCACTTTGTTTTTTAAACATAAACTAACAGGTTTGTATGTTTACCACATGCGTGTGTTGACTGGTTTTGTTTGCTGGGAGGACAATCACAGTGACACCCACTTGACACCGAGTTTACCCACAGCCCAGTCTTAATTCCAAGTGCTATTCTTCACTAAAAATAATCACAGCTCCTTGACTTCAAGGCCAAGGCAGGGAATATGCAGATAAGCCTGTACCATCACACTGCGCCATAGAGGAAGAACATGTCCAAAGAATTATGGGGACTTGTCAAAAGGACGCAGAAGCCAGCCTGAAGGCTCTCGCACGAGCTGTGTCTGAGCTTTAACATGAATAACGAAGGATCAGATGGTAACTCCGAGTAAATCGATGCGGAACATGGGTCCACACTGATATAAAACATGCAAATGAACAAATGGAAGAGAAGGGAACATTCCACCCTACAGCAGAATGCCAACTAATAAATGTACAAGAAATGAAGGAATCAGACCACCGCCCTGTGGCAACCATGACAGTAGTAAGCAGTTCAGCCTGGTGGGTGAGTCTCACAGGAAGTGGACGTCTACAAGTCCCACTGTGCCTCCCCTTGCTAGTAACCATGCCGCGCTTTCTGACCGGACACTGAAGGGCCTGGCAGAAACCATCTGAGCCAAGTGAGAAATGCTCACAGACCAGGAACGTGACACACGGACAAGCAAAGTCAAAGTGTGATGCTGGACCGACGGGGGTCTGTGCACCGGACAGGTACAGGGCACTGACGCTCACATCTCGATTTTCAGGGCTGCTTGTGACCCCATGCAAGTGTCCCTGCACATGGTGCCCCTCAACGCAGCGGGGCGGTGTGTCACCTCACCCGAAGGTGATGGGCAATCGGGTGTGATGGGGTGATGGGGCGTCGTGTCCACAACATTTTAAAATGGTTCAGAAAAGTGAGGTATCTGGGTAAAGGGTATCACTTCTGTAATCTTTAAACCTATATTTTAACTTATAATTTAAATTTTATGTATGTGAAATATATTTTAAAAGGTAAAACAAAGGAGAGAATGCTTTTTCAAAAGTAGAAGAGAAAATCCCGAAAGGATAAAATTGGAAGCTAATGATGAATCAAGACAGATGTGGCTCCTACGGAGTTAGAATTTTACCAGAGTTACATCATTTCAAAGTAAAGACCATGTTCTCAGCAGAACATCAGTCATCCTAATAGTCAATAATAAAAATACACAATCAAAACCAAAAGAGATCTCTCTCAACTATCCACACTAATGAAGGAACACAGGTAACAATTTTTAAAAATCTGAGTTTTACCTTTGGAACATGTTTGTATTTACATTTGACATTGAGTATGTCTATACTGGTAACTTTTTGTGAAAATCAGTCACTGCATTAATTCCAGAATATCATACAGATCTTCAAGGAGAAGGCCGACAGCAGACCCCTGTGAGCCTCACATTTAGTGTGCAGATAAAGACTGGGCTGGGAAACCCAAACACTGCTTCATAGAGCCTTTCTTTCTGAAGCCAAGAATCCTCAATTCATTTTAAAATAAAAGTAGACAGCCATCAAAATAAAAAAACTCTCAGGAAAATCTGGCAGCTTACCTTTGTTCTCATGAAGAAGGACTTGTCCTCCGTCTCAACGAGGTAGAACAGGAAGGGGCTTTTGCAAGCATCTTTCACGACACTTTTCAGTTTGATGTGCAAGCTGGTACACAAGTCCGTGATCATGTCTTCGTAGGAGGCTGACCTCCTTGGGGAAGATGCGGCTTCTCCAGGAGCAACATTTGACTCTTTATCTTGGAAGACGACTGGGCTGCGATTCATCATCACCTTGTTGAATTCTGCATACTCGCTAAGGATGAGCGCGATGTCGCTCCGGGATTCTTTCAAAGTGCTGTTGTACTTCAGTTTGTTGAGGTGGCATGGAACAGCCTGACTTCTTTCAGAATCTGTCAGATGATTTCTACTGTGGCCACCTCTCTCCTTCCAAAAGGAAGAAGCGTCTGAGCTGCTGGGCATGTGGCCTCTCAGGTGCTGACTCTGCTGTCTGGCATCCAAGTGCACGACTGTTATCACAAGGGGACTTCTGCTCCGGGATGCAGGGTACAGAACTGGGGCCTCGGGCGCATGTGTCAAAGGGAAGGCTCCAGCAGCCATGTGCAGGGTGACTCCTTCAGGAAGCCGCTGCTGGAAGAGGCAGAACGCTGAGAATCCCCATTCTTCACAATCTGTTTTAATTTATGTTCAAAACGCAGATATTCCAGGTCTAAAGTGTTCTGGGTCAGGTCATCTGACACCCGCCAAGTGTCCGTCCGAGAGCTGAGCAAGCCGCCGTGCGCGGTGAGGCTGGGGCGCCAGCGCGTGTCGTGCAGCGTCGTCCTGGTCTCTCTGAGCTCCTTACTGACAGTGAAGTTAGCGTAAGTCCTGGGGATGCCGTGGCAATCTCTGATTTGGACGTAACGCGGCACACACTTACCTTCGTTCTTCAATCCAACGGCCCACTTTCTGGGAGGTATGCTGGCCTCCGGCCCTGGGCCTCGGTTAGAGTAGCCCCAGCCTTCATTATCACTGTTGTTTAGGCTCAGGAAAGACTCATACCCATCTTTTGAAGCCCCCTTCTTCTTAGTGGGAGTACATCGCACAGTGCAGGAATCCTCCACGTCTAACTGGAGATTTCTGCACTTGCCGAGAGAGTCTTGATCGGAGTCTCCAGAAAGGGGTTCATAACGGATGTGAGAATTTGCACTGACACCCACGTCCCCACCTGGCGCTGCAGGGTCCTCGGCCCTAAGCCCCTCACCAACGGTCTTGTCTTCCACCTGCTCTTCAGACACTCCACAAACAAGAGGGGCACAAGATCTGGCACCAAAAGCAGCAGGAGGCTCTTTGTTGGCATTTTCACAGGTGACGGCTGTATTCTGGTAAGGACCGACGTGGAAACACATGGGGAAACGCCCGCCAGTCAACACATCCTGCGGCGCGTGCATGGTCTCCTGCTTGCCTTCCGCCTGAGAGCCGACACCTCCTACGTCCATGGCTTTTTCATGCAGCTCCGCTTCAGGCTCTCTATTAAGCAAACTGGCCATTCTGACTGACAGGTCCTTAGTGTGAAACGCCGTCCCTGTGTTACTGGGTCTCGTACAATAGGTTATGGCAGCGCCCCCTGAGGAAGAGGCCAGTGTGGGGGTCTCTGAATGCACGTACGCCTGCGTAACACCAGCTCCCACGACCGCAGCACAGCTCAAGGGCTGAGCCTGCAGGCCACTGCCTTCATCTGTGGTCACAGCACTGCTAAAGGGACTTTTCTGAATGCTTTGAGAGCTCGTCTGCTGTTTTAATGGCACATGCACTATACTACTGGGAGTGGCTTTAGAAACAAACGTGTCAGCCAAAGACTTGTTTTCCATAATCTTTCTAGAACTAAATGGAGGTTCACTGCTGTCCAAGGCAAGATGCTGTAAGTCTGAATGTCTGCTCTCTATACTAATTGGCTGCAATGGATTTCCCAATGTTACCAGTTTTTCTAGCGAAGTCTTTAAGTCAGTTCCAAAACTGGCCACTGAGGTAGGCTGGGTGAACTCTGTACCACAGCGCGGCGCCTGTTCTGAGAAAGAGAAAGCCTCGTCACGCTCACTGGGGACAATTTCCTCCTCAGTTACTCTACCCAGGAGAGTCAAAGGTCTTGCTCTTCTTCCTGGGTGATCATTTAACACGTGAGGCATCTCGGCAGAAAGCTGCACTCGCTGAACCCAAGCTGAGTGACCTTGTCCCACTGGGTGGGCGGGACCACCAAAAGAATCTTCCTTGGCAGTGACGGCCAAGTCCACTGCCTCGACCTGGGGGAACGTGGCGCTCTTCTCACAGTGAGGGTCGGGGCGCTTTAAACCGCGTGGCGACGCAGCCTGAGACGGCAGTGCTGCTTCAACTGGCACCTGGGGGTCAGGACTAGACGCTGGTGACACTTCTTCAATTAAAGACCCAAAGGGAAATCAGAGGTGACGTTAACCTCCTCTGCAACCTCAACGGCACAGGCCCCTTTAGGGAGCACTACGGTCAGCGCCCGTAAGCGGTCACCTTCTCTGTCCTCGTTCTCTGGCACTGCGGGAAGCGCTGGCGCGCAGTCAGCAGAAGGCACTTGTCCGTCTTCTGCGAAAGCCACCCCTCCCGACTCAGTGGCGTCTTCACCCACATCCCGGAGCTGCTCTATTTCACCAGCTCGCATTTCTCCTCTGGGGCTTGTAGGTGGTGACATCGTGAGAGTCAGGTCGATGTCAGAATCGTCCTCTAACTCTAGGCTGACTTCCTCGCCACTCATGGATAGGTTGGGTGGTTTGGTAAACAGGAATTAAATGATTCAAAATTCCCATTTTCACTGTTTAGACCACTCTTGTCACTCTTTACTTCTAAAGAGCCATCTGATGTATTACCTCTTGATGAAATGCAGTTAAAGGAGTAATTTTTTTCTAAGGCAGCAGAGGCTGCTGATGAGGCTTCTTCGACCTGTGATGGCTCCATAATCTCTTTTGAAGATACACTAACGAGACACTCAGGCTGCGGGAAAAATTCCTGAGAGAGTTTTATTTCTTCTCTGGGCAATGAATGATGAGAACTCTTAGGCAGTGGCAAGGCCTCCTCCACCACCAAACGTTCAGCCGGCGGGGGTGAGCCCAGAACAGGGACCTCTCTGCATGATGAGCACATTTCCTCAGCAAGCGTCTCTCCACTCCCTGCAGAGGCATGGTGGCACTGAGCACCTTTCTGCCCCGAAACTGCTAGAGAAGAAATGGACGTAAGACCTTGCGACTGTGCCCTTTCAAATGTGGGTCCAGGACGTTTAAGACTTGTAGCAGGTGACACTTGTCTCATTGACTCCACGTTAAAGGATGCAGGTTTACCAGTTCTATTCACAACTTCTGTCTGTACTGGTGAACAGGCATTCTTTTCAAAGGTGACAGTAACCGGTTCCAGATTAAGCACTACATAACCCCCCATATCGTCCTTCCTTTCCAGTGAAGGCTGACATTCTTTGTTTATGGGGCCGCTGTGCTGGGTAAGGCCCTGTAAACCACTTGTTTTTGCTTGTACCGTTGCATGAAAAATGTCAACTTTGCTTTCAAGGGTGCTATACACAGACTTCTGACAAATCACTGACTGACTGCTGATCCCATCACAAGTCTTGGTGAATGTGGTTTGCGTGACATTATCATTATAAGAAGTCACTCCTGTGCTATCAAGTGGCTCAAAGGTTTTACCTTCACCAGGAATAGAAGGTCCATTAGTTCGGATACTTCCAATAGTAGAAAGCACTAGTTTATCTGATGATTCTTGTTCAGCTTTTCCCTCAATTATCTGAAGTGACAAAAGCAATAAAAAATAAAAATCAAGAGTCAAACATTATTTTTTTTAAACATTTACATATATGAAGAACAGAACAGATGAGGATTCATTTTAGTCTGTTCTTTTGAATCTTCTATCTTTTTAAACAGGCTTAAAATAACCCCCAAATAGGTATTTGTTTTCTTTAAATGTACAACACACAGATGAGAGCTCCAAAACTTTCTAAGTGCGCAGCCACGATTTTTTCCTGCTTCTGTTTCCTCAGTCAGGACGGCAGATAAGCTCCACCTTCAGACAACCTGGAGGGACACTTATGAAAACTAAGTGTTTGGCATTATAAATATTTAGAAAGCTACAGAATCCACTTTCCTAGAAGAAATCAATGCCTTGTACTGAATGTGATTTTACAAAGAAAAAAGTTCTTCAAAAATAGTATCACGATTTACAATATTCAGCTTTACTTACCTCATTATTATAAGAACAGATGAAATTCTGGCTTTCTGGTGTATCTGGATGACCCTCTCTTGCAAAAATTTCTTTCTCTTCATTCTGTACCCAGAGTTCCAAGCCTTCTGCAGGCTGCGGTTTAACGAGAGGAAGCAAGGAGTCGGTGTCAGGGAAGGACGCGTCGGCACTATGACCTCTGGGGGTCCCCTTTGTCTCCAGCAGAGGGCCTACAGAACACCTGTCCACACCAGGGGGCTCTTCCATTTCACTGAATTCAAAAGAGTCTATTGTGCTATTTATAGACACAAATTTGGCAGGGTTACTGTGTTCTACCACTTTTCGGGATGATCGTATGACTTTGTTTTGATTGCTGTAAAACAGAGCTACCCACATATGAAGTAAAAGCTTCACTTCTTCCACATTATCAGGTATATCAGTGTTCCAGGGCCTGAGATTTTAAAAGAAGAACACACAAAAATCAATGAAAATGATTATTTCAGTTGATTCTCTTATCATAAGTGTCTTCAATATTAACCTTAGTTTTTGTGTTCATTATTTTAAAAATTACACAAACATGAAACAATGAATAAGATGTTGTTTTAACAAATAATTACAATGAATCCAACCTGAAAAGCAAAGCTTTAAGTGACTACTTTCAAATCACAAAACCCGGTAAGTGACAGAACCATGAATGGAACACAGCTCTCACAAGGCCCAGTCAGGGATTTTTCTATAATGAGCAAACTCTGCTGGACACAAAGCATGGATTAGGCAGATAATGGTTTCAGCAACTGCCCCAACCCTCGTCTCCTTGCTTCTGCTCATTTCTACTCTCGCGTCTCTCTTCTAGCAGCTGGGAAAGTCTGAAGATTACACAACTCTGTGGGCAATTCAGCAAAACTCTGTTCCTTTCAGATTACAGTTGCTGAGAACTTCCTGAAGCCAAAAGGGGGCACAGAAAACACACCTGGCCACTGCAGGGAGCTGGAGCGGGATGTCTCACAGGGGCGACGGAGCTGGGCTGCAGTTAAAACAGGGTTATGACTAAGGGAATGACTCTCAGAGTAGATGGGGACCCAAGTATGAGCTCTTATGAGTGTGAGCTCATAGCTGGAGCGAGGAAAGAAGTCTGACACAGTTTAGTCACTCACAAGTGAAATATTCTAGCAACAGGTAGCTCAGTGGCATTTCACAGTTAATGCTTCCTGCTGACAGTAATGGTTACCGTTTATTAGTGTGTGCCAGTCACTGTGCAAAACCCTTATGTACAGAACCGACTCACACTGTAGCTACTACTAATGTCCACTGGCATCGCCTGGAAATGTTAGCAATGCAGACTCTCAGGCCCCATCCCAACAGACTGCGTCCGGATCAGCTGAGTGAGATCCTCAGATGAGCTGTGCACACAGTCAAGACTGAGTGGCGCTGTCCTACAGTGTGGGAACTGCTGGCTCGCAGATGCTTGTAGTGGGAAAACCCAGATCAAAACCCGGTTCATCCACACTTCAGAGCCCGCGCTTTCTGTCGCTCTGCTGTTGTTGCCGTGACCCCTTATTAAGGAAGATTTATAGAACTGCCTCATGTAAAACTGCCCACTCATAGCTATCCGATCATAAGCCAGAAGGAACTCTTTAGATGTTTCTTTTGGAATTCAGTCCATGATGCATTCTTTTACGGAAAGCTATTCACGAGCCTAGTTATCTGGCCAAGTTCTGCACGTGAAAACCAGCTCCATATTCTCAACTGTCAGTAAACACGGCAGCTTATGTTAACATCGAGTCACTGGGTTCACACACTACACTGCTTTCTCCTTCCCCGTCTCACACAAGTCTCCCGCTCGCTATGCGTACCTCAGCAGGAAATGCACCTCCATTTCATCAAGTGTCACTCCTACTTACCCATGTAATGCTCTTAGCACAGTTTTCTCCAGTGGGTTGTTGGTATATTTGCTGTCTAAGCTGAATACATAGTTTGCTTCGCATTTGAAAGTGACCTTAAAGGAGCCGTCGCAGCTGGACACGGTGTGAGAGCAGGAAAAGTCTCTCAGGCTGGAGGGCAGCAGTCTACCTTGCGCCTGAGCAGCAGGTCCGCAGGCGGCTTCTGCAGAGGGGAGGTGTTCTGCTGGTGCCTAAACGGCATGACTTTCCCCACCGGGGTTCCGGCCTCAGGGCCCTTTGTGCCATTCTTGGCAAAAGCGGGCCCTGGGACCCCTCTCTGCTGCAGCAGCAGCTTTGAATGTTCTGCAAGGAGCAGGGCATAGGAATGTTCCACGGCAACAAAAGAGCTCCGGCTTGCATCAGAAGCTTCTGGTGTTTCTTCAGGAAGTGCTGTCTGGGCGTCAACAGGGCTCTGCCTGCCAGGGTCCATGCATGCTCCCTCTTGGCCAACAGGGGAGCCTGACGTTGGGTCGCTATTCTCAGACGAGGGCTGAGGCAACAGTCCACCATCCTGACTTTTAACTCCTCTGTGATATTCATGGTCAGACGCACTGCTCAGACAAGGTTCTTTAGGAAGCACACCGTTCTGTGGCAATTCAGAGGAGGGGGGGAGGCTGCTGGCTCAGATGCTGGTGTGGCAGAGGTGGCAGCGCTCAGTGCTAGGTCCGCCAGCAGGTTTAGGGCCTGGGAATCACAGCTGACCACGGTTTCTCAGCTGGACTTTCTGAGCCTCTGTGATACTATCTTGTTGAGCTATATTTATGCTCTTAGCATCTTCTTGCCCATCTGATGACATTTCTGATTGAAGCTGTGAAGCAGGTTCTCCTTGAGCTTCAGTATAAAGAAAAAAAACACAGCATTGGATTTCTATGTAATTAATTCTCTGCCATATTACTGTGACTTAGTGAAAATCAATGGTTAATATATTTAAGAAAAACGTCTTGCTATGTTGCGCAGACTATCTATTGAAATTCCGTCAGACTGAGGTCTCCCCTGACTCTCAGAGCTACTGCACTGCACGGTATTTACCAGAACAACCAGTCCTAAGTGGTACCCATGTTAATTTAACAGGAAATCACCCTTCAAAAGTGCACGTGCTAAACCACACACAAGGCATCCTGGTCAGCTAAAGGAAGACACAGAAGAGCAGAAAACAAAAATAGAAACTAAAAGAAGACAAGAACCTGCCCTCAGAGAGCTTACAGTCTAGTGTGGATATAAAAATTTGAGTTTGAACTTTATATTATAGAATGTTAACATACTGTTCTAGAAATCATTTCCTTTAACAAGTGTTTTATTAGAGAAATCATCTAAGTTCAAAAAAGATTTAAACCATATTGTTTAATTATAACGTAATAAATAAAAATCAGAAAAGTCATACAAGTATTCAGAATTGCTGATTTCATCACCTTTTAAACTATAATTTCTGCACTGAAAAGATTTCCTCTACTTTTCCTGCAAAATAGGAAATCTCCTTGTCTACTGATAATTCTCTCTCTGCAGATAATCTAGTCTACTCACTTGCCTTGCAGCCACAAGACGGGGCAACACTCCATGGAGCAAGTGGGCAGATGGACAATAATCAACTGGTCCCTTTCTAATTAACAGAAGCAGGTCTGAAGGAACTATTAACCTGTCTGCAAAGGCCAGTGACTGATATGCTTAAAGAGAAGGAAACACCAAGAATGAGAAACGTGTGTGTATTTGGTGGGAGGATAAAATTAATCACTGTCCAGTTTTTATCTAAAACGCAAAATGCAAAGGGCTAGGTGAAAGAAAGTGACCCAAGCAGAGGATCATCTCAGCACTACGGCTGTGCTGGAAACATGGAATTCCTTTTATGATCTGATTATTTACTGATACCACTTGCATTCTGTCTTTGTTAATATTACGCCCTCACATGGATCACCTAAGAATAAAGTTAATACAGAAGATGTACTGAAGTTAGAAAAAAGGTTCATTGTAATAAATATGTGTAGTCTCAGGCAATATCATTTAACTACCACCTTGTTAGAGGTTCTCAATCAATAAAAATACAACACTGATAACCTATGTCTTTTAGGAAATAGAGGTAAGATAATGCCAAATGAATTATACAAAAAATACAGAGTTCTGTAAATAAAAACTATACTAAAAACTTTAGAAAGGACAGAGAATCATTAGTTTCAATAACAAAATGATTGAGCCTTCTTAAAATCTGATATTTCAAGTATAAGAAACAAAACAGATTAGTATAGATGATTAAAAATAAAAGAAAAATTAAGAGATTGTTTAAAAGGTGGTAATCTAAAATTTTAACCTGGAATGTAGTTGCACTACATAGACAGACATTTGTAATACAAATCAGCCTATTTTTAAATATGCACTTTGAATAAACTTTTCATTTTCTGGGCTCACTTTTCTGCCAACATGCAATTGCATAACTCCTTCCCATTAATCAATCAGTCTACAACTATCTAAGAGCCAACTCAGTACAAAGAATTCAAATGACATGGCTAAGAATACAGGCATTATATATGCATCCGTGCTCACATTTATAAACTAATTGGAAAGACAGGACCAAGATATATCAAATGGCTGGAAAACAGTATGAATTTAATTCTATGATGTTCTCAAAAGACCCAAAAAGAAATGAGAGAGATCAGTGACGATCAGAACAGGAGGAACCGCCTCACTGTGGAGGTGACCTGGCTGAGCAGGAAGGGGACTGGCAGTGGCAAGCAGAGTGGAGAGAGACGTGGCACACACGGGGAGGCACCGGGCTGGCGGGGTGGGGACGCATTAGGAAAGAGCAGGAGAGATCTCGGGCCGCGGGTAAGCCCACACCGTCAGCTGCCTCGAGAGACAAGCAGGAGAGTTTCCACTGGGCATGGAGGCCAAAACTGCAACGCCTGGGTTTTAGAACGTGATGAGCTTTCACAAGATTTTCAGTCATAAAACAGGATGAAAGAAACTTAGAGGAAAAAAAAGGTGCTCACCTGTAATACCGTCACCCCCCAAAACCCATAATTTCTCTGAATTCCCAGTAAATATAAGATTTTTTTTAAATCTAAGAATAGATGAAGAAGAAAGGCGATCAGGGAGATTGGACAGAAACTGACAGAAATATAAAGGTATGAGGAAATGAAGCCTCTGCTAAAACAAAATTTAAAAAACGTATATACAACACATTAGGACCCAATACCAAAGGTCAAGTAAAATGTGTGGATTTTTCAGACTGGAAAAAGTGCACTGAGCACACAGGAAGAGGAAGGGTAAGCCTGGGCGGGGCCTAGGGGAAAAGCTGGGGTGTGCTCCGCTTCAGCGGGCAAGTCTGTGGGGACAATGAAACAGTCACTGTAGAGTAGAGAGGACCTCTCTAGCAGCTAGAGATTCAGAACTAAAGTAGTCAGTTGTCGTTCATTTAACTAGACATCATTGTCCACTTAAGCGAAATTAGAAAAGAAAAACTTTTTAAAATTAATGCCTTTTAAAACCAAATGTAAAATTCTAGATTACTACTGTCAACAATCTCTTTACAATTCCCTCTGGACAAATAAATGAACAGCTTACTTTTTGTAACCGATTATGTTCCAAAAGAATCCTGCCAGGTACTACTTACTTGTGCATTCAGTCATAAAAAAGGCCATTTATAACTTCGGTAGATGGTTCATGTTCAGGCTTTATACAAACTAAAAAGTAGGTCTATTTCGTTATATTTATAATAGGAAACCAAGTTACTTAGTCCTGTTAGTGTCTGAACTACAGAATACAGCAAGAATTGCGACAGATTCAACTGTCCCTGTATTATTTCAATACACTATCTTGCTAGTCTTGACTGTTCTGTACTGTGGTGCTTAGATTTACAGGAAGAGTATTTCTTACCAGGCTGTGGCTGCTTTCTGATTCTGGGATTCTGATTGCCTTTCACTACATTTACCCTCTGTTTTTGTGGAGATTTCTTCACGGGTAGCTTAACCCTTGGAACAGTTTTGACTGGAGATTTCTCTTGTTTCCTTGCTCTTTTAGTATTCGTTGTAACTGGAACATCTTTAGAAACAGGAGCTTCTTGGTTTTTCCTATCCAATTTAGTTGTCTGTACAAACTGTGCAGTCAGCACTTCAGCACCTTATGTAGAAAAGACACCGTTTTTTAAGGGGTAAGGGGCTCAGATATTTATCAATATAGTTCTTTTTTTCTTTTTTAGGGGCTAACTTTAGTAATAAGGAATAAAATATAAAATTTTGGGTATTTCATTAAAAGATTTTTTTTAACAAAGCAAGAGCTGAAGTTCCCATATAAATACAAAAATATAAACTAGCTAAGTCTTGGTTTACATCTCTACCCAGTCAGGATGACAATAACTTTATAAAAACAAGGCATGACTTAATTTTTTAAAAACACTCTCCATAAACTTTCCTGACTGACAAGGTGGGTAAAGCTGAACATGCTGCTTCACAGCACTGGACACAATGCACACAAAAGCAGCACGGCCCTGTCAGTCAGTGTGGTTAAACTGTAATCCACCCCAGAGAAGAGACTGTGTATTCATAAAGTGGTATCTTATACATCTCACTTCACCACCCCTAAACATCAGTCTAAACACCACCCACAAAATCATCTTTTATGATAAGACTGAAAAAGATTCACTGGACAAAGTCTCACCTGATTTAATTTCCTACAAATCTGTAATAATTGCTCGTCTCTCTTACAAATGCTTAGCTTTGCTTCTCACACAGAAGGAAATAGCTAAATGATGGAGGTATGTGACAAAAACGACTACTGACCATGTGCTTATGGAACACAACGAAAGTGTTTCACTTTTAAGAGTTAAAAATATTAAGTGCTCCTTTTGAAACTTGGACTTTATATAATTTCAGCTATTCCCGCCCAAAAATTTAGCCCCAAAGATGATATAAAATAATCACCCATATGAATGCTGGCAAATATTTTTAAATTACATTATACAGAAAATACTTTCCAAATGAGAACAGAAACATGATACTGAACAGTCTAAGAAATTGTGATGACTGTTAGTGAAATGCAGAAACAAGACCAATTTCATTTCAGTCTTCTGGGGGTTACAGAAAGGAGTGGTTTTAGATAAGTTTTGAGACTCTCAATGTTATACATTTCCCTGGCACTAGCTGTTGTCCTTCCTACTGAGGTATCACAGGTAATAAAGCAGCATATTGACTTCTCATTCCAGTCCAGTTTCATTTCCTAAAATTTGTAGCATAAAGAAAGGAACATAAACAAATTAAGAAAATAATCAAGCAAGACACTAGTTAAAACTGAATTAAGAAGAGAAAGATAATAAGATGACATGGCCGAGCCCCGGGGAGTGCTGAACATCAGCAGAGGCGGGAAGGAGGGGCGTTCTCTCACAGCCCAGTCCTGGGAGAGCAGACGTGAACACGGCATGTGCCCGCAGGCACCCTTCTGCCTAGCTCTACCACTCAGTGCCATGTTTCCCAAACTGCATGCAATAATACACTGGTGGACTGCAACATCAACTTGCAGGCTCCGACCAGAAGTCTTTCTTAAATGAAACAGAATAGAACAGAGAATATCAGATTGTATTACACACAGGGTAAATGGTTTTTGAAATTTTTGCTTCAGTCAAGTATGAATTTGTGTGTACTGGATGACAACATAAAGCATTTCTGATAGTGGATGAAATTTGAAACATTTGAGAAACAGTGACAACGTATATGTTGGACTACATATAATTTATTCAGTACCATGAAATAAACTGGTTCATAGAGAGCAGAAACTCAGTTTGGTTGGCCTGGAATTTATCTGTAGGCAGCTGTATAGTCTGCTTGATTCACTGCTTTCTATTGCCATACTTTCCACCATGCTCCTAAATGCGCGCGCGCACACACACACACACACACACACCACCCCCCACCCCACCTCCCAATCTACAGCAGGCCAGGAAACTATCTGTTGAGCCACAGGGTAAGAACTTAATTATCTAGAATCCTGAAGCTCTGCATATCCCTGACATGTCTTCTTTAGGCACTAAAGTTTCTACAGTGAAATGTAAAACAGAGACCAATTTCAAGGGTTGCAAACCTTTTCTGTGAAAGGCCAGGCAGTACATATACTCAGCTACAAAGAAAGGCCATGCATTCCCAGTCACAACCACGCATCTCTGCCAGCAGAGTGTGAAGTAGCCAGAGACAGAACTTAGTGCTTCAGGGACCCTTTGGGGGCCACGGCTTGCTGACTCCGTCTCTAAGGAGTCATATAGCATATATAGTTCCCTACTTTCGACGAAATACACTACTCATAAACTGAGACGACTCGAAGGCAAAATCGTGTTGTTTGTTGTACTGTTCACTAAACGCATCTGACTACACGCTAAGTGTCTCTGGAATGATTCGCAATTTTCAGGAGGCAACAATACCACTTGTAGAAGTGTTTCATTACATATGCCCCCAGGCAACTGGACGTTGTTTAATAGGTCTACAGCAGGATCCAGGTGACCATCTGTAAACTCTGACACACATAAAGGACTAGAAATCCTGTCCCAGACCGTTCCGGTTTTGGGGGCTGCAGCCATCTTTCCCCCTCTTTACACACGTTCCAGCTATCGGCTTTCGCTCTTTGCTGCTACTGGTACACCTGTTTTGGAAGATCCTCTTCCTACACTTTCATTTGTCCGAGGATAGCTCAGACACTAGACAAACTCTCTTTCTAAAATGGTACATAAATAACTAAAAATGTGAGCAGTTTTAGAGTGAAATATAAGCTCCTGGTGAGTGGGCTTTTAAACAGTCCAGTTTTCCCTTTTTCTTGATATTATTCTGGTATTAACATCAGTACTTCTCAAACTCAAGCATGCAGACTAATCACCTGGAGAGAAGTGCTGGCGTTTCTAACGCTTCTCACTGATACTGCCAAGCTGCCGTCCACGGGCACCGGACAGGACAGTGTTAGAATACAACGGTCCTAACGCCTCATTTTAACGGTTCACATAAATCAGCCTTACCTCTTTTTCTCTTCTGAGGAAACTGTCCTTTGACTAATTTGAGAGTTGCAGGAGAGGCGGCGCCCTTGTGTGTTCCCGCGGGAGTTCTCTTGGGGAAGGGACGGCACAAGGTCACCCTTTTACTCTGCACCACAGGCGGCATGCTCGCCTTTCTCTTCGGCTGGACTCTCAGATTTGATGCTGAGTTTAACGGAGCCACAGTTCTCTTCCTTGCTTTGAACATTTTGTCAGAATTTTTTTCGGTTTCAGTTTCTTTTCTGACTTCTGCCTCTGAGTCAAGAAATTCAGGATCTGGAGTCATAACTAAAGAAAATCCAGCATCACAAATTCCATCTAAAATACTAGGAGACTGTGGACGCTCTGCCAATAAATCTAACGCAGTAGATACTTCCAAAATGTACCCACTAGGGTCTGAAAAATAGGACTTCAACTGAGTTAAAGACTGTAAAGGGCACTTTTCAGCTGGAGGAACCAAGTCAAAACCATTGGACAGCTTGCCAAGGAACGCAGTCTCTTTCACTTCATCCTGAGGAACAGTCAATGAAAGACTTCTGTCCACCTTGTATGATTCTTGGAAGTTATGCTTACTAATGTGTTTGGACACAGCCCTTCTTCAGTGAATGATTTCTTTGCTTCTAGCAGGGCACAATTAAGGGCAGGTAAAATAGGTATCACCTTCAGTGAAATGTCATCTTCAACTTTCAAGTCTTTCAGCCCTGAAATACATATAAATATATTAAAAACCTGAATGTTTGGTCTTGTTTTATTTTACAAAAATATGCAGAAAAAAATACTTTAGATTCTAAAATCATAGGATGGTTAAATATGATACAATGTTCTCAAAGAGAAATTAATAAAAGGCTATGGGTACATTTAATGACTATTTGAATCTCTGTGTATATGCAATCACACACACCTGCAAAAGAATCATTCAAATGTAATCACTAGGCAGAATGAAAAGGGCGGCCTGCCTCAGCTCCGGCTCATGTGATCAGGAGCCCAGGGAGAGCTCAGTGTGCCTGCAGAGCAACAGCACTGGCTCTCAGAGGCGGCAGATTTGCTTTCCTATTCTTTAATTACCACTTTCTGCTTTTAAAATATGTCTTATTTTATCTCTACCTTATATAACTTACTTCAAATTCTTTTAAGAGGTTAGAATGCAAACCAACTGAACTAAAAAAAAGTAAAACCAAATCTCAGGGTAACTATTGGTGTTAATGTCATTACCAATATCAAATAAAATTTTTTAAAAAATTGTTTTAAGTGACTAGTCTGTTTCACTTCCTCTCTCTAGCTCACTCTTTGATTGAAATACTAATTTTTCTTTAAGTCAGTAACCTACCAAGGAAAACAGTAAGAGGGGAAAAATCTAAAAGGTCGTATCACTGAGAAGTGGGCAACAAAATTCTAGAAAATTTAAGTTGTCAATAATAAGAACTCAAAGATAACAAAGACCTCTGGTGCCTACTAAGCTGACGTACAAATCACACTATTCTTTTCAAGGAAAAAGAACTGTGAAATTAAAAATCAGTCCCAGCTAAATACATTTGCGCTTGAGCAGGTATTAGGAAAAGGAATAGAATGACAAATATGAATAAACAGGAAAATGTGGCTATACCTTAAAAATTCCTTTGCAATTTATCATTTAAAAAGCAGTAAGTGAAGGAAAATAAAATACAAAAACATTCACACTAGAGTAATATTTTTCCACACGACTTCATCATGTCAAGAATTTGGAAAGGCAGAACCCAGGACCCAGAACGATTTGCAATAGACTATTATAAGATCTACGAAGAGCTTTTTAAGTTTGCTAAGCAAAGTATCCTCAATTTAAAGCAAATAACCATAGCTCTGAACCTATGAAAGACCAGAAAATGTCTTGCTGAGCCAGAGGTAGATATGAACACAGCAACGTGACTCCAATGCTTACTCAATGAGAAATTCTGTGCTTTTCAATATCAAATGGTACAAACACCAATGTTTCTTATTTGAGTGGTGGTTTACATCTGAAAATAAGAATGAAGTCAAAGCTCTTACAGAAGAGGGAAGCAGTATGGGACAGCAGTGGGAAGCCAGCGTGAGAGTCAGCTGTTTAACCATGGGCAAGTTTAAGTTTCAATTGTCTCATCTTTGAAACAGTCATAAAAATGCCTATTTTAAGGGCTGCTATATACCTAGCACAACACCTGACATAGTAAATGCCCGAAAAATGCCAGCAGCTATTGCCATTATGTTGTTATAATTAGTAATGTTTTGCTTAAGTCCAAAGAAGTGATGCCAAAGAAAGAGCAGTTCTCTGCTTTTAGTAACTAAATACAATTTAAAATCAATTTTAAAAACATTTTTGTATTGGTTGTAGCTTTATAAATGCTATGTACATTAAACGCAAAGAGCATGATTATAAAACGAGAAAAATTTCCTCAAATGACAAAAAGCAATGATTTGTTTAGCAAACGTTTATTATTTTTTATGGACCTGGCATTGCTAGGTAGTAGGGATATAGCAGAATACAAGAAAGGCAGGCATTAAACAGCATACAAATAAATGTTTAAATTCTATTGATGATAAGCCTAGGGGTCCTCACTGAGGTCGGAGTGGTGATGGGAATCAATAAAGTGAAATTTAAACTGACACCAGACAGATATGAGTAACGGACTGGACTAGGTCGGTGCTGCTCCTCTGATTTTATTCCTTAATCCCTCCACCCTAAGAGCCTTTTCAGACTTTGCTTCCTAACTGTCCCCTCAAATTTTAATACCACAGAAATACTGCGGATCTATTTCTCTACCATGTAAGATTTTTCTGCCACCAAGAGCCAATTCTTGGTCTGATGGAGGCAAACACCACTTGATAAAGGAGAAGGAGACAAGGCCCAGACGAAGGCCTGCCTCCTGAAAGGCCTTGAATCTCAGTTACCTGGCAAACTGATAAAAGTATCTCCTAGCTATCATAGGGGTATTGAGGTAAATTTTTAAATTTATTTTTAGTTGATGTACACGCTATTATATTAGTTTCAGGAGTACAACATGATTCAACATTTATATACCTTTACAATGTGATCACCATCTGTTACCATACATACTCGTTACAGTATTATTCTCCTAACTATTGTTGTTCAGTAACAACAACAACAACAAAAAATCAGTTTTGGACATGCTAATTTGAGGAACACCTGAAACATCTTAAATAAAAAAGTCTACAGACAGGTGGATATGTGGGTGTGAAGCTCAGAGGAAAGGACGACGGCAAAGGGACCGAGGAGGATCGACTAGGGAGGTTAAGGGAGGAGTTATTTAAAAGAAAATAATTAGCAGGGTTGAGGGGTTAAGTAAGATGAGGACGAAAAAATGTGACACAGTTAATGAACCGGAAGCCACTGTGCTCTTACCTGCTGCCCGGGACGGATGGAACACGTGTAACCCGTGCAGTCCTATCTGCGCGTCACCAAAACCTACACAGAATGAGAACCAGAGAAAGTCAGGTGTTCATCTTACAAAACAAAAGTGAACGTACTAAAAAACAGTTTTTTTCCAAAAAAAAGTTGTCCTTACTTGTTTCTGATATTAGGGCTGATGATGTAAGCAAAATGAAAACGCCCCGATCTTCTAAGCATTTGATGAGTGCCTTAAACATAACAGAAAGAAGATTCAATTCTCCTCTCCCTCTCCCACACTACTAAACTACTATTCAGTGAATTCTGAGCTAATGAGAAAAGCAAAATAAATTTTAAAAAATCTTGAAATGTTAGTGTTTCTAGGAATCAGGAGAATTTTGCCCCCAGCAGCAGAAATTGCAAGTTCCTTAGCGCTCCAATAACCTTGGCCCTGTTAGGGCCACATATAACTAGAACATTAAAGGTTAGTATTAGGACAGTGTTCAAACATAACAAATCCATCAGAAAAGACTTATTTCCTTTTTCACTGAGATGTCTGACATTTCACACTGCTGCCTCAGTAGCTAATCTGGTACCCGTTAGCCACTATGGATTCAAGATGATTAGACTTATGATTAGCATCTTAAGCCCATGTTTACACACAACATGTCACAGAATCTTAGAACTAGAAAGACTGGGAGATTATATCCAATAAAAGAATCCTTTCTATACTCATCCTAAGAGATGGAAAATAATAGAAAATAACAAAATTAGGTCCTGTGGCAATAAGAAATGCCAATGAAAATAAATTCTTCCTTTCTTTTTTTCCCTCTACCAGTCTGAGTAGAATCTTGAGCTCAAGAAGAAAATCTTAAAATTTTAATATTTACAGTAAATTGGGGAATTTTGTCCCCAGGTCAGGGGAAGTTATTTAAAAGCTATCATTCTAAATCATAAACATAACAGTTATTCCTCATTATTCACCATTTCTAAAGCCTATATACAAATAGGATACAACTCAATGCTGTTATTTTTCACTTAAAAAAAGTAAACAAATATACCATTTTATAATGTGATAAAACATTCTATTTCAAAAAACTGATAGGTCATAAGCCTAAAAATATGGTAAATAAATTCAAGTATGAAAAAGACTTCTTTTCCAAGTATTATATTAGAACTGAATTATGAGATGAATGCATCAGTCACAAGAACAATCACTACTGTGAGCCTCCATAAGCCTCTGCTGAAACCCCTATGCATTTACGTCTTTGTCTTGCCATGACCTTATAAGTCCCTTAATGGCTGGGATTATTTTCTACTTTTGCTTCTGGGACACTGTAAACACTCAAGAAAGAATTACTGAATAAACAAAGTAATAGTTATATACACCCATAGCTTTGGTATCTATTAAATTGCAAAGAGGTATTATACTTGTTTCATTTTCTATGATGTAAAATGCAAAAGTGAAAATAAGTAGCCTCTACATTGTTTTACAATTTAGTTTTGTAAAATAGATGAAAATATCCCTTTATCTACATAAAATCATATATTTCTGCCTTCCAAAAGATGTGCAAACAAAATAAATATATAGTATAAAACATGTACTGAAAAGGGCTGCATAAAGTTCCCCTTTTAACCTTTGTGGGGAGAAATCACAGACTCTTTTAAATACCTACTTCTCACTATTTATACACAGAAAATATCTAGTCATACATGTCCTTAGCATCCTTTTTTTTCAAAGCCTACAGCACCTGGTCTTCCTAGGTGGTCTCCCATCCAAGTACTAACCAGGCCCGACACTGCTTAGCTTCCAAGATCAGACGAGATTGGGCATGTTCAGGGTGGCATGGCCATACACCTTAGCACCCTTTTAAAAAGAGACACCTTGCTCTGTACTGTTTCTTGCAGTTCAGTGTTCTAGGTACAAGCCCACATACACTGTACTCTGGGGACATTTACTGCTCATCCACTATACACCGGCCAGTAAGATGTAAAATGCCTTAGAAGACACTGATACCTCCCTCCAGGAACTCAGTATCACCAGCTGGGAAGACTGACAGGTAAAAATCTTTCATAATGAAGCAAGAAAAGCATGGTGCACTGAGGAGAAAGGACCTTACGTGATATGTAATTCCTAAAAGTAATATTATGAATGAACAGGTTTCAAAAACCAAGTTCTGCACCAAGTCTCTACTATTTTTAATACTACAAAGCAATCACAAAGTAGTCCCTTCACTAATGCATTTTCTGAAAACATCTTAGGACTTTCTGCCTTTTAACTTCCAAATATAAAATAGACTATGTTACTTCAAGAAAAGACCAGCCTATGATCCTACAGTAGATATTCAATAGTCATCCACTTGGCATCCAATGTGGCCCACTCTGCCTCCTTCCTGCAGGGCACTCCCAGCTATGGACCTGGCAGGGCTGATCTCAAGCCAGGTTCTGGAAGGTGGGCACTGAATGGCCTGAGCTAATTAGTGTAGTTCACTCCCTCTGCAGTTCCTGGCTGAGGGATGTGCAGATGACATAGACTTTTCTAATGAAACGAAAGAGATGGTTTGGAGGAGGGGTTCTCTCTCTCTCTGTATGCAGACAGGAAATAGTACTTGAACCCGCCTCATCACCTATACTGAAAAGTAAACCTGATAAAGCCCTTTACTGTTTAAGCCAGTTTGCATTTCTGTTACATGCAACTTGAAGTATGTTAACTGACACTATCTCTGACACAGCTTATATAAATTTTCTATTTACTCTATTGATTTCTCGCTATCTACCAGAGGGGACAGTCCATCATGTCACTAAAAGACTCACACTTGTTTGGTCACTGTCCCACACCCACACTCTCCTCTGGGATGTCTCGGAAGCACTCACTGTAGACTCAGCATCTACTTCTACCCTCACACTGAGGAACCCAGTGAACAGAGCAAAGAGAAGTCTTTGGACTGTTATCTACTTCTCAGTGGAGTCTTACTTTCTACACTACAGAAACATCAGAAGCAGCAACTCTGTTTTCCTTATAAACCTATGGACTGATACCAGTCACTTTTAAAGAAGTATCTCACAAGTGCAAAAGACTAGCAATCTACCCAACTCTTCTGTCAGTAAAACAAAATAAAAAAGGATTTGAGAAAAACTGTCGTCTTATTCCTAAAATCAGGAGTACAAACTGATTAGCGAAACACAAAAGTACTCTAAGATACAAAGGGGATGAAATGTTAGTCAATAACTATTATATCAATAATATGTCAATAGATATTAAATGAAAATCTTTTCAGCAAACTAAGCTAATTCAATCTAGAACAGCAATAATCAGCAAATTTTCAATTTAAGGAAAAAACTATTACATTTTAAATTGATGATTCTTACCAGTTGCTTATTTTTAATGACTTCTGTTAGTTTATCTATTTTTTCCCCTTGTTTGTTTGACAGTTCCACCTCATACATATTGAAGCACAGATCTTGGTAAGAGACTGTGGAGAAAATCAGAAAAGCAGAACATTTTTTAATTAAAATGCTATTATTTTTTTTTCTAATAGCCAATTTATTCATTTTATGTTAAGGTGAAAAAGTAGGAATACTATTCAAAAAACTATTTGTTTTTGGTTATAAAACACCTTAATAAAAAGTTACTGTGTAAAGTATTTAAAAAAAGTATTTTCATTTATATTGACACTACTATAGGGTTAACAAGACAAGTGAATACTACATAAATAATATAAATATCAATTTACCATGAATTAAATAACCAAGGAATTTCCTTCTCATGTTTTCTTCTTTTTTTCTTTATTTAAAAGTACATAACAAAACTTTGGGTGATGAGCACACAATGCAATCAATATACAAGTAATATATTACAGTACTGTACACCTGAAACTTATATAATCTCATTAACCAATGTCACCCCATGAAATTTAATAATAATTAGTAGCAGTACAGTATATAAATAAGTGAAAACAATCATAAAAATTTTTCGAAAGGAAATGGTTATGAGTCTTCAACTATTTGTAATCATGTCCACTTGCTTAAATCCCTTAGTATTCAACATTAATACTAGACTTTGCCATCTTAGATGAAACTACCTTTCACAGTTTCTAGTTAGCCTCCAAGGAAATGAAACACAGCAACTCTACAATTATCACAAAAGACCCTTTTAAGAATCACTTAAGGCAAAACCTAAGTAAAAATGTGAATGTGAGTATGTGAGAGTGTGTGTGTGTGTGTGTGTGTGTGTGTGTGTGTGTGTGTGTAAGCAAGGAGAAAATAACTGGAACAAGGCCTAGGATATATAGTGTATTATTATCACATGCGAACAGACCTTTTTGTTCCAAGTAATTCTGTTTGCTAAAGGCAACTTCTGGTAGTCTTTTTTTCAACGACGACACTTTCATTACATACTTGAAATCTAGTTCATGTGGTCTAAAAAAGAAAACAATATCATGAGATGTAATAAACATGAAACTACCTACAGCTTCATAACATTTGGTTTTCTAATATAAATGCAAACAAAAATATTGTAACCACAAAAAGCCCTTAAATTGATAAACTCCAGAATGAATAGTATGTATATTTAAAAATATTACAGATCTTCAAATGACCCCATAAACCATGGTCTCAAATACATTCACATTTTCTGAATGTATATATTTTTGTATAACCAAAATGCCCAGATGTGTGGAAGAATTATTCATACTGTAATGAGAATTTTCTAAAAATTAGGCTATATAAGAGTTGAACACTCATTGCACTGGCTACCATGTATGTCACAGAATGAACCACATCCAGGCTTGCATCATTTCACATGAGTATTTTTTCCTTCTTTAACACTCATTCTGAAATACTTGTAGACTTGTAGACAGATACTTTCCTCTCCCCTAAATACTTCTGTGTGCCCTTATACAACCACAAATTAGCAAAATCAAGAAATTAACAGTGGTATGGTACAATTATTTAACCTACAGAGCTTATTCAAATTTTGCCAACTGTCTCTCACTAAGGGCATTTATAACAAAAAAAACATATTTTTTTAGTCCAAGATTCTATCATAGACACATCATTTAGTTATGTCTGTTTAGTCTCCTTCAATCTGGAACAGTCTCTTAGTCTTTTTCTTTAATGACCTTGATATTTTTGAATAACATAGACCATTTATTTACTTTGCAGAAAGTCCCTCAATCTCAGTATGTTTCCTCCTGATTAGAGCCGCAGGATTACATACCACAGACGTGATGTTACTCACGTGGTTACTGATATGATGATGCACAAAGATGTTTACTCCGTTCCTGATGACATTAACCACCTAGCAGTATTTTTCCTTTGTAAAGCCTGTATTTTCTCCTTTGTGATTAATACGTAAGTTGTGGGGAAATATTGTGAGATATGTAAGTATCGTCAACTACTTTACGCATCCACTAATTACTATGGTGTTGCCAATAGTACTTTTCAATCCCATTATTCTGTCTATAGTGAGGAAGCATTTTTCATTCTTATCTATTTATTCACAGAGTTCTTACTTTATTCTGTGGGCTATAATATCTCTCCTTCTTAAAAAAAAAAAAAAAAAAGGCCAACAGAAAGAAAATGAATTCTGACAGCACACCAGTTTTCACCTTATATTTCAATTAAAGTTTATCTTCCAATGGTTTGGGATACAAACTAAGAACAGACTGAAAAAAAGATTTAAAAAGAAAAAACAAGATTTCTAAGATGCCCTTCACTGTTTCCAGGAAAATACTGTAATTCATTATAATGTAAATATGTGTAGCAGCTACTCTATTTAATACTAGTCTAGGAAAATCATGTGAAAACCAGAAAATTAAATACTGCAAATCTTAATAAAGATTCAATAATATAATTAAGTAGCTATAATCTATATTATCGACTATCTAGGCAAATCCAATTTGCTTCTTAGGGAAAGTCAAACTTCTAGTATCAAATCAATTTAATTTAACCTGAGAGGTCATTTTCTCATGAATAGATTAAGACACTAAAATTTAAAATATGAGTTATCAAAGATTATGAAACTAATTTTAAGGTCAAGGTCAGAACTGAAATGTGACTTTAGGTCTCCTGTGTCATGGTCCTATGCTCTATACATCTGCCCAAAAGTACTCTGATCTAAAACCAAGTACAATGGCTGTATTTCATTCCAGGGCCAACAAGCAAGAACTCAAAATAATAATTTAAAAAATTACACAAGCATAGTAAAGGACACGAATTCAATACTTACAGTTGTGCTGAAACCAGTGTGCCGTAAGAAGACCAAAGAGTTATATCACACAGCAGACAGCCTTGAATAATTAATTTCCCTTTCCACGGAGAGATGAGAACTTTAAGAAATGAGGGTAAGAAACTAGTTGATTTATGAACAAAACATTTACTTAAAAAAAAAAATCTTAAAGGAACCAATTAAATAACTTACCATTTTCACTGAGTTCAAGTCTAGGGGAAGGAAAAAAACAAAGCAACATTTTTATAAGAGCAGAGGAAACAAATCCAGGAAAGCAAAGTATGCACGTAATTACTCACATGCTTTTAGGGGTTGGCGCTGCCATCTTTTTAGGCTCCCTGTACTGAAATGCTACAATCACATACGGGTGGATCTGTCTGGGTCGCTCAACAGCAGTGCCGCCTGAAAGCTCATAGAGGTAATACTGAAAGAAGAGAAGGAAGCATCATCAGGACAGGACTACCGAATGTCACACGCGCCAGGCGGATCTCAACCAACCCAGTCCTGAAAAGTTAAACATGGGACACAGACATGTATCTTGGAAATCATTTACTCCCAGGTGACTATACCTGACTCAGTTCAAAGGCTCGAAAATGACTCGTCCTGTGAGAAACCTTATTAGTATTTGCAGCCACGTGGCAATCATAGCCAGAAGATGGGCTAGTATAGTTAGTTGTATAATTCTCAGGCACAAACTTGACTCTTCCCTAGAATGAAAATATTAAGACTAATCAGATGTCTATTTGAAGAATAGCAATAATCTTACTCTAGGACTCGTTTACAAGTAACCTAATAAGGAAGTGGATGTGTTTCAACTAACAGTTGACTGTGTTAAGAATTAGAACTTTGGTTCTTAGAAAATTATCTTTAAGGCCAATAGTAGTTTTCGTTATCCACAAATCCCTTAAAATTGTAGTTCAAAATCTGGTATGTTTCGGCATCTTTCTGAGGCAAATGTCTTTCCTTTATATCAATGGAGTATATATCAACCCAACTTTAGGAGAACCACTTCTTTAAAATAAAAATTGTACAGCTTATCAACTAGATTGGATGTTCAATGATTATAACATGAAAGATGATTAATGAAATCTAAACTTTCAAAAGATGAGCTTCCGGAGTGAACCTTAGGTTAGCAACGGTAAATTACAGGCCAAGGCACAGTTAGTATGCCAGGACCCAGCACATCAGCAAGGAACAAACAGGAAGTGAAGTGCTGAGCAGACCACAGGCCCTGAGGACTGAACGGTCAGTACTGCCCATTACAAGGTCTCTTCATCAAGGGTTACATGTTGTCCAGAAAAGGAAGAAAAGCAGTTACATTTATCATAATGAAATATAATAAGAAAAATAAAATATACAAAATGTATAACAAAATGAGGAAGAGACTATAGGCAACCTTTATTTTTTATCTTTACAAGAAAAATTTAATTACTTTTATTAAAAAATTGGGTTTTTTGGGTTGTTTTTTGCTGTTAAGGTCCTGCCTCTCCATTGATAGACCACCAAAGGCAATCCTTTCGCCTAAAAAGACAAAGAATACAAATAATCCCTCTCAGGGAGCGACCCATTTTCCTGATTAAACCTGTCAGGATGCTGGGGTGGTCGGCTCCTGAGCAGTACAATAAGGGGAACTGAGAGCATACAGGCAAAATCTTAACAGCAACACCCAGCAGACAGGGTAGGACACAGGGACAAGAAACCAAGGGCGAAGCGATCTGATGTAAATAAAAAAGCAAATGTTGTGTCAGAGCTGACAGGCACACTCTCTGCAGAACTACAGCACTCATCACAGAACAGAAGGAGAACTAAGGGGAAAGGGCAGTAACTGTCCACCAGTGCAATGCCGTTGTCCCTCCAGTTCTTGGGGACAAATTTTGGAATATGAAGAATTCACATTCTTAAAAAAAAAAAAAAATCAGTGTTGTTAGATTTATAACCAAAAAACTAGAAAGAAATCTAAAACAAAAGGAAAAACAACAAGACCACAGATTACATCTTCAAAAAGCCCACCAATCTCTAAAATTAGAGCTTTCCTACAATTTGAGAACATTCTAACTGAATGATTCACTTATATTGTACTATTTAAGGGCATTTAACAGTTTCTGAGATCATCGGTTATAGGTCCCAAATGAAGCTGTGAACAGGTCTGGATGTTTTAGGGATAGAGAAAATAAACATTTTCATTTTGACAATTTAAAACAGATGAGTGTTGTTTTCAAAATTCATCTCTGATTAACTGTAATCATATTGTTTTACAAGTAGCTACTTGTTTTCTGTTATTCATGTCTAAAAAGTGGCACTGTGGGATACGGGTGAGAGGACGACTTCACTGAATACCTTTTGTATTACATTCGAGTTTTTTTTTTTTTTCACATATCCTCCTCACATAGACTGATAACTTAGTTTTTAAAAGAAATATTACATAGAAGCACGTCTGGGCTTTACCTTAATTAGATTAAAAATTATAACATAACCAGACTTCCCATGATACCATGGTCTTGCATGAAGATAGTCTGAATATTTGGAAACATATACACCTAAAAAGTATAAAATACAGATTAATTTACAATTTTAAAAGATTGTTTCATATATACAATTCCCATGTAAAGCTACTTTTAACTAAACAAGACAACACAAAAATAAAAGTCAACATTAAAAACAGTTGACACTGCTTAATTTTTAAAAAACTATTCGAGTTACTCTAAAGGTATGGTAACATTAGAGCTAAGACAAGAAAGAACATATCTGACTGATAACCAATTTTCTACTTGGGTACAGGAACCAAAATGGGATAAATATATAACATTCTTGGAAAATTCTAAGTTTTTTTTTTCTCCATGCAATCATTCAATGAAAAGATTTATGGTAATGGGATTCTGAAGTTATTTTTTGCAAAAATTCTCAGTGAGTGCAGCAGTCACACCTTATTCACAGAGAATGTGTTCCAAGACCCCCAGTGCATGCCTGAAACCGCGGATAGTGAATCCTATGCATATGTGTGTACTGTTTTCTTACACATGCATACCTATAATAGCTTAATTTATAAATCAGGCACAGAAAGAGATTAACAATAAAAACAGAATAATTATAACCATATATCATGATAAGTTATGTGAATGTGGTCTCTCCTTCTCAAAACATCTGATTGTAGGCATGTCTCGCTTTATTGCTATTCGCTTTATTGCATTTCATAGATAATTGTGTTTTTTACAAATTCAAGGTTTGTGGCAATCCTGCATTTACGAAACCATTTTCCCCAAAACATTCATGTCTGTGTCACATTCTGGTAATTCTCACAATATTTCAAACTTTTTCATGATTATCATATTTGTTTATCCGTGATCAGTGATCTCTGATGTCATCATTATAATTTTTCAGGGTGCCACAAACCATACCCACATAAGACTTAATTGATGTTGTGTGTGCTCTGACTGCTCCACCAACTGGCCATTCCCCGTCTCTCTCCCTCTCCTCCAGCCTCCCCTTCCTTGAGACACAACAATAGTGAAATTAGGTCAATGAATAACCCTCCAGTGGTCTCTAAGTCTCAAGTGGGAGAAAGAGCTGCATGTCTCCCACTTTAAATCAAAAGCCAGAAGAGCTGATTAAGGTTCGTGAGGAAGGCATGTCAAAGGCTGAGACCAGCTGAAAGGTAGGCCTCTTGTGCCAAACAGTTAGCCAAGTTGTGGAGCACATGGAGAGTTCCTGGAGAAAATTAAAAATGCCACTCCAGAGAACACACCAAAGAAAGTGAAACAGCCTTCTCACTGACATGGAGGAGGTCTTAGTGGCCTGGGAAGATCAAACCAGTGACCACATTTCCGTAAGCCAAAGCCTAACCCGGAGCGAGGCCCTGGCTCTCTTTGATTCTATGAAGGCTGAGAGCTGAGGAGGCTGCAGAAGTGAAGTCCGAAATTGGCAGAGGTGTTTCATGAGGTTTAAGGAAAAAAGCCATCTCTACCACATAAAGTGCAAGGTGAAGCAGCAAGTGCTGATGTAGAAGCTGCAGCCAGTTATCCAGAAGATCCAGCCACACTAAAGAAGAGATTTTCAAAATAGACTAAAGAGCCTTGTATTAGAAGATGCCGCCAACTTGGATTTTCATAGCTAGAGAGGAGAAGTCAATGTCTGGCTTCAAAGCATCAAGGACAGGTTGACTCCTTTAAGGCTAATGCAGCTGGTGACCTTAAGTCGAAGCCAGCGCTCACTCACCATTCTGAAAATCCCAGGGCTCTTAAGAACTGTGCTCAGTCTACTCTGCCTGTGCTCTATAAATGGAACAAAAAAGCCTGGATTGTTTCTGTTTACAACATGGTTTACTGAACAGTTCAAGCCTACTACTGAGGCCTACTGCTCAGAAAAGAAGAGATTCCTTTCAAAATATTACTGCTCACTGACAATGCACCTAGTCACCCAAGAGCTCTGGAGGAGATGGAGAATATGGTTTTCATGCCTGCTAACAAACATCCATTCTGCAGCCCATAGATCGAGAAGTAATTTCAACTTTCAAATCTTATTTAAGAAATACATTTCGTAAGGCTATAGCTGTGATTGACAGTGATTCCTCTGACGGATCTGGGCAAAGTAAATTGAAACCTGGAAAGGATTCTCCATTCTACATGCCATTGAGAGAACATTGTGATTTATGGGAAGAGGTGAAACTATCAACATTAACAGGAAGTTGGAAGAAGTTTATTCCAACACTCATGGATGGTTTGAGGAGTTCAAGACTTCAGTGGAGGAAGTAACTGGAGATGTGGTGGAAACAGCAAGAGAACTAGGATTAGAAGTGGGCCGGAAAACGTGACTGAACTGATGCCATCTCATGATAAAACTTTAACAGATGAGGAATTGCCAATGTGATTTCTTAAGATGGAATCCACTCCTAGTGAAGATGCTCTAAAGACTGCTGAAATGACAACAAAGGATTCAAATTAATACATAAACTTAGCTGGTAAAGCAGCGGCAGGCTTTGAGTGTACTGACTACAATTCTGAAGGAAGTTCTTCTGTGGGTAAAATGCTATCAAACAGCATCACATGCTACAGAGAAATAATTTGTGAAAAGAAGAGTCCATCAATGCAGCAAATTTGTTATCTTATTTAGAACCAGCACTCTGATTGGTTAGCAGCCATCAATATCGAGGCAAAACCCTCTACCAGCAAAAAGATTACGACTCGCTGAAGGTTTAGATGATGGTTAGTGTTTTTCAGCAATAAAGTATTTTTAATTAAGGTATGTACTTTTTTTTTTAAGACACAATGCTACTGCACATTTAATAAACTACAGCATAGTGTAAACTTAACACATGTGCTGGGAAACAAAAAAATCTGTGACTTGCTTTATCAAGGTATAGTCACTCTACCGCGGTGGTCTGGATCCAACCTCGCAACATCTCCCCGATGTGCCTGGACTGTCCTCACCCTGCCTCTCGTGACATCTTGGTGGAGCCATTCCACCAGAAATGAGTGGCTTTCTGACTGTGTTGCCAGAACACGGGGAGCTCTTCTTCGTTTCTGCTTCTGAAAGTGTGCGGGCTCTTGGCTCTGTACACTAGGCCTGCTTTATCACGTGCCCTGCAGTGCTGCCACATACAACCAGACTTCATCCAGCCTCCCAGGTTCCGCTTATGCCCTGGCATGTCCTTTGCATTTTTAGGTTCTTTTGGGCATCTTATCTTCTTCCAGAAGAGCCCAGTTTCATCACAACTGAAGACTTGATTTGGTTGGTATCACTTTTCTTTAATCAACTTCTCCAACTCTGCCAGCTTCTTCACAGGCAGATGTAGCCTCTCCAGTAATATTTTACTTTTCAGTTCAAACCTATTCCTGAATCTGTGTACCACCCCTTGCTTGAAGTAAATGGCTCGGTGTCACTCATTTCAGGGGGTCCCTTGCTGACGTCTTCATATAAGCTCACTGCTTTCTGGCGCAATGCGATGTCATCAATTGAAACACGTTTTCTGTTCATGTCTTTCACCACAAATTTAATGTCTTTTCCATCTTAACTAAGCATTTACCTGGTGCTGTGGCTGTAAATTTTGCAGGTTTAGATGCAACAGCAGATCTAGCATAAATTTCTTTTTCCTTCTTCATAATTTCACAGACAGAAGATTTGTTCTTATCATAGATCTCAGCAACCTCAGCATATGGTTTTCCTTCCTCACTGAGAACTTCCAAACTTTTCACTTAAAGGAAGTACTTTATGGGCTTCTCTCTGGCACATCTAAACTGCCATCATCACTACTCTTGCACTTTGGGGTCACTACTAAGTAAAGTAAGAGTGACTTGAACACAACACTGCCATACTGTGACAGTCAATCTGATAACTAAGAGAGCTACAAAGTGACAAATGGGCGGGAAGCATGTATAGTGTGGAGACGCTGGACAAAAAGAAGACTCACATCCGTCGTGGGACAGCTCCAGATCTCATCACGCTGCTCAGAACACATGCAATCTAAAACTTATGAACTGCTTGTTTCTGGAATTTTCCATTTACTATGTTTGGACTTTGGTTGACTACAAGTAACTGAAACAGAAGAAAGTGAAACCACAAGATAAAGAAGGCTGCTGTATTTAATGACATGTGAAGTTTACTACATGATAAAGGTCTCTGCTAGGCAGCTGTGACACAAAGGTAAATAAAAGGAACAAAATTCTAAGTAGGGAACAGAGTGAACAAAAGTATGGAAGCATTAAAGATCTTAAATTATTTAGAACAGTAGGCCAGTGCTGGAAGCAGAGGAGAAAGTGGTAAAAGCTATAGCTGAAAAGAAAGCTTGACACTGAACAGTGAGATCTTTGCAGAACTAGCTAATCGGCTTAGACTTTACTCTGCAGGTGGCAGAGACTCAACAAATCTGAGTTTAAAGAGGGGAGAGACTAGAAGCAAGACCGACTAGAAAGCCGCTGCAGGAGCTGAGACAGGAGAAGAGGATCCCACAGGGCGGCAGAGGGGAGCATGAGGAGGAAAGGACAGATTTCAGAGACATTCCTGAATGGAGCGTCTCTTCTGAATCATGAAAGATAATGGTGAGAACACTCTGATCTACTGGAAGAGCAAAGAACTGATGGTCAGAAGCCTGGGTGCCAGTTCCAAGTTTTACACTTACTAATAATGACCATGCGGCTGAGGACTATGTCACTTAAGCAGGGAGGGTGGGCCTGGGTCACAGATACATAAACCACTAGGTTCTCCGAAGAATCAGAAAGAGCCGAAAACTTTTAAAGCTATAAAACACTACATCAATATAAAATATTACTATTATACACGAACTAGCCATTTCTATTTGAGCCCAAAACGGTAACTGTGTACACATGCACAGGCAGTGGTGCTGTTTTATGATCGACCCCAGTGTGTATGTACTTGTTAGAGACAATGCAGCTTCCACTCCCCCATCACGGAAGCCAGCCTCTCACATGGCAACAATAAAATCAGGGCATTGTAGGAAAACAGCCTTATTGTTTAGAGATGTAAGCTGAGATGTTTACTTGTGATTTATTTTCAGATTCTTCGGCAAAAAAAATTTTTCAACAAATGATGGAATGATGCAAAACATCTGTTAAACCTAGGATTTATTATACTACGGGTATATTATACTATGCTCTCTTTATCTATGGTAGCATTATTTTTCATAATGAAAAGAAGGGGGATTTAGAAAGAATAGGCAAGAAGATAAAGAGCTTTTATGCAAACTGTTATTGGGTTATGAATTTATCCCCTTCCATGTCTCCCAGAAGAGCTGAATGCAGTTTTAAAAGTTTTGTTTTACAGTTACCCAGCAATTCCACTTCTAGGTATATATACAAGAGGAATGAAAACACACATCTATACAAAACCTGTCCATGAATATATATAGGAGCATTTTTCATAATAACCAAAATGTGGAACCCACCAAATGTCCATCAACTGATGAATGTATAAAGAAAACATGCTATAACATGGAATATTCTTCAGCCAAAAAGTGAATGAAGTACTACATGCTACAACATGGATGAAGCTCATAAACACTATGCTAAGTAAAAGAACTTAGTCACAAAGATCATATATGACTTCATTTACATGCACTGTGTTGAACAGGCAAATCCACTGAGGCAAAAGTAGCTGAGTGGATGCAGAGTTAGTGCTAAAAGGGATAGGATTTCTTTTCAGGGTGATGAAAACGGTCAAAATTTGATTGTGCCAATGATTGCAAAACGCTGTGAATATACCAAAAATCACTGAATTGTACGCTTTAAATGGGTGAATTGTCTGGTAGGTAAATTTTATCTCAATAAATCTTTTTTTTTTTAAGTCAGCAGGAATCTAGCCATGAAGCTCAATTATCTTTCTCAGTCTTGATCTCCAAATTCCATAGCATATGACATTGCTAAATACCCCTCCTTAGAACCTTCTGCTGTCTGTAAGACTTTACTTCCTGGATTCTTCATCCACCTGACTGCTCTTAACGCCTCCTCCTTCCATGCCCTCCCCTTCCCTCCATATCTTGGCTCCACAACAATCCAAAAGTTCTGCTCTCTGCCATCTCGTCCTTCTATATACTGCTCCATGTAACGGTATCTTTGGCTTCAACTAACACTACCCAATCTCCACTCCTGATCTCTTCCCCAACTGTTTTTACTATCGGCAGGATATCTCCCAGAAACTTATGAAAATCTCGTTATTTCTCAAATTTAATTCATGAAAAGTAGTAGTATCCACTGACTGAGAGTTTACTAGGTGTGTGCTGTGCTCAGCACTTTTAGTCTCACATGCCCTCACAAAAAATCTAGAAGACAGTTTTACCTATTTTAAAGATGAGGAAACTGAAGCTTAAAGAAATCTAGTGTTAATCTATGTTCTTAACCATAAGATTACCTTTTTCTTTTAATGTATCAGCTTTCCTACCAATCTCTTCTCCTTCTGTGTCTCCCTTCGTAAAAATCACTGTAGTGTTCGTTTAAACCCTTATCTTTGATTATGTCCTTTCTCTTACTCATCACATTCCACAGTTGCCAAGTTTGGTAAGTTCTATCTACTCATCATTCCTACTGCCATTATGATAGTGAAGAAGAGATCTTCACTAGCCCTGGATACTTGTAATAACCTCCTGGCACTGAAAGATACCTTTAGCATCTTTTCTAGTCCAACCAACCTTTAAAAGAAAGAGTTCTGACCATGTAACTCCTTTTGGAAAACCTTTAGTCTTAGAATCAGAGCTCATTTATATGATAAAGTTCTGATTCTAAAGATGATTGTTTATCATTAATGAAACTGGTGCTTAATATGGGTATCCTATGAAATAAATTAAACCCTATTCTGTTTGTAAAATCGATTTTTTTTTCCTACAGACTTACCTTTTGCTGGGTCACCCAAAGTGCTGATAGCACTGCTGCCAATACAGAGTCCACGCTGACATACCAACTTTGCCTTTAACAAAAAATAGTACTTTGCTTATCATATCAGTCTTGAGAGGTAATGAAATAATGCTATAATCTATAAGCTTTCAAATAGACTCTGTACACTGTGTGTATTCATGACACAAAGTAAGCTTATATAAGGCAACTGTGTTCTTATTAATAGTTCAAAGTTTTTCATGAAATTCTGTCATTTCTGTTAACAAAAATGTCACCACCAAAACCAAATTAAACAAGATCACACATAAGTCCTCTCTTAAAGATTTTTCAATTATAGCTTTGGAATCACTAAATTTGAAAGCATTTTATCCCCAAATGTTTTTTTGTAGGATGAATCCATAGTATCTTATTTAGAAATAGATGATATATAAATTCTTCTGGTATTACTGTAAAAATATCCTTACATTATACACTAATATTAATCATTCTTGAAGCAAATCCAACCTTGTTCTTTAAAAATCATTAGCCCAACCAAAACATTATTTTGAATTACGTTAAAACTGTATCCAAATGCCAAATATATCTTTGGAGACATAACCTGCACATAGTTCCTCCTCCTACAAGTTAGGTACAAGCAATGGTATGGATGTTCAACTTCAAAAACAGGCGTGAAATGATCCCAATTAACTAGAATGCTGGAAGTGTTCCTCTTATCTCAAAACCATGTATTTAAACTTGAAAAACCTCCACGAGAAACATAAAGTATCTATATAAACAATAATACTGAATGGAGAAATATCCATTCACTCCATTAAAAGGCATTAGTGATACTTAAGAAATTGTTTTAATTCAAATCTCACCATGAGATTACAAATGTATTTAAGATAAAACTAAAAAGGACCTATAAAAAGTTGTATAAATCAAATCTCTCATAACTGGCTTTCACTGTCGTTTACACAGCCACCAAACTAAATAAAAAAGATGATGAACTGGTAATCTTACAATTCTTACATAACTGAAATACCAATACTTAAGTTTAATGATATCACTAATTTTGTACATTAATATCACAAAATTATTTTTCTACAACCTAATTCCCTTACCTGATTTTCAGTTTCAAACAGAAGAAACCCGTAAGTTTCTTGAAGTTCTTCCTGAGTATAGTTACTTGCTTTTTTTTCTTGGTAAAAAGTTTTGTACTGTATAAAAAGAGAATAACCAAATGCTATAAACATGTTATTTTGCCTTGCAAATTAATTTTTAAAATGCATCATCTGCATTTGAAGTACAAAATGGAATGAAGAAGCACTAATCATTAGCTACTGAATAGTCATAGGGAGCATAGTCAATACCATTGCAACTGGCTTTGTGTAGTGCCAGATGGGTGCTAGAGAACTGGGGGATCATTGTTATAAATCATATAAATGGCTAACCAATGTACTATATACCTGAAACTAACATAAAACAAAATGAAAATAATAACCGCATCATCTGAATTCCTCCTGCTAAAAGACTAATAAAATGTATTATTTTCCTATCCCTTAGAATACATTATTATTACCTTCCACGTGACCATTTCCAAGGATCTGGTATCTACTCTGAAAACTGACAGCTTAAAAGAATTAGGCTTATATACCCAAAATGATGGGTCTATTTCTTTAAAACTAAAATAAAACACACAGATACAGTGTGTACCAAGCACCTCACCTCGTTTAAGAAAATGTCATTTTTCACCAAAGTCACTTGACTGTACTGAAAACCATGCTCAGATGCAGAGTCCAAGTAAGAAGTATGGAGAATTGAAACTGCCCTCTGGAAGACAGAGTCTGAACTCAAGGACACTGTCTCAAAAACTGTAAAACACAAACAAAAATAATCAACTGTTTAAGATAACCAAAAAATGGGTTTTTTGGCACACTAGATATCACTGAATACTTCATCTATTTCCTTCCAATATAACTAAAACGTTTACAATGTATTTTGGCTATCGCATCTATAGTGTCATAAAAGATCACTCATGTGAAGAAAATCTAAATGGAGTACAACTGAGGGTGAATTACTTTCAATACAAGAGTAAAACATATTCTGCCAGACCGCTTACGCTTTGTGGTTTAAGTTGTTGCTGTAACTGGAGCTAACTGTATTGTCAAGCTTGTGGTCAGCAGTCACTAGACTCATGTTTCTCACCTTTACAATTTTTTAAACCTACACCATATTTCGACAAACTTACCCTTCCCACTTTCTCATCAAATCTCCGAGTCTACCAGCTTCCTTTAGAGGGGCCTCCTACTGCGCGCTCCACAAACCCATTAGAAATCACCAGCTTAGATGTGTCTATAGAACCTTACTTCTTATGGATTGTATTATAAAATCATTTTTTTCATTTTACAAAAATAAAACTTTATTATTTTTTTGAAAGTGTTTTTTTGTTTGTGTTTTTAAACCATACCTATTTGCTATCCCACAGATTCTGATACGCCCTTCCCAGGAGGGGCATGTTTCCTAATTAAGAACTGCTGACACATCCAATAATTCTCTTGATTGAACCTGAGCCTTTCAACTTTACAAGTCTTCACTTTAGCAAGAACTGAGCCTAATGAATTCTTATAACATTTAACCATTTGATTTGTTCACTGGCCTCTGTATCCTCTCTACTTTTGTATACAAGATGGGAGGGGGGGGCGGAGGTGGAGGTACAAACTGATAATTTATAAATAATAAAGAGGACAGAATAATTCTATAGCACTGGAAGCTTTATATAGTATAAATAAGTACATTAATATGGCTTCCTAATCTTACCAGAACTCTGCAAATTAAAGTTCAAAAGTTAAAGGGAAAAAAAAGCATTTTCAGTAAAACTGACTTATGAATAACACAAGTTAAAGACTGTCATAGAAATGAAACAAACACTTCGGTAAAATTAATTTGGACTAAACTGTCCTAACACTTCAATTATAAAGGTAGTTTAAAAATGTTTTAATAAGCAAAACTTCCTAGTAACAATGAAAGATTATAAATAGCAAGGAAAGAAAAAAAAAGAGCATGAAACATTTAATATTCTGAGGTTGGTACATCTGATCCATATAAATTGTTATACTTTTTCTCAGTTTCATTTTCTCCTTCAATATCAGTACAACGTTCAATCACAAGGACATTCTAAAGAGATTAAAACAGCAAAACACCGTGACAATAATATTATGGCTTTCTTTAGCTGCATTAACTCAAACAAACAGGGAAGCTTATGCATTTGCAAATCATCTTACAAATTATCTGTACTGCTAGCTCTAATACAAATGAGGAGTCCTTTAAAAATTATAATTTTGGAAACCTTGCATTTAATATTTTTTAAAAGGCAATGTAAATTAAAATCTAAGTATACTCTAAGACTCAATATTTGAGCAATACGTCACTTACAGTGAAATAAAAGTTGTTACAGCTTTGGAAATGAACCCCCTGTGATTATCAGCTCCTCTAAATTTCGCAAGATGTTAATAAGGTAGGAACAGATTCTAAGTTTTGTAAGTACTGAATACTACATATATACCTATTTTTGAGTGTCAATGAATAAACTGAAAACTGTTTAAAAAAATAGTGCAATTAAAAAAAAAACTGATCTCACACAGTGCTTCACAAATACATGTGATCAGAGGACACTTTATGCCATTGTGTGGATTGCTGTTCCCAGCAGCGCTAATAAAGATAATGATTTAAATAAGAACAAGTAGAAAATGAATTACTTTGTGCTTTCATATTTTTATTTCTAAAACTATTTATTTATGCTTTAAAATGCTCCCCCTTTAGGTCAGCATTCTCCAAATAGCAGTGTATTTATAAAAGTAATCATTTTACAGTTAAAAGAAAAAGCATGTCAAAAGCCAAGTTGTTGGAAAACCACACTAAATCTTGAACTTTCATGACTTCTTAAAAAATTACTTCAATTATACTCTCTCAAGAAAGCACAGGTTTTCTGCTCTGCAAATAAGTAGATAAGAATTTGAGAATTTGACACTCTCTTCTTACAAAATGTACTTTCATTTAAGAATCTAGTGTATGAAACAATTATAAGCAAAAATAAATGAATGACCATTTTTGCTGAGCAATACACAAACTTTTTTATGTACTCAAGACTATCGGGAAAATGACGAAGGGGAGTATTCCACAAAAAACCCTAAAACACCTAAGATGGCAGCTTGGAAGTGCCTGCCTGTAAAGTGGAAAGAGTGTCCTTAGGACTTAAGTGATCAGTAGAGAGCACATGGAGAAAATTTATGTTCAACCACAATAACTCTGGAAATTGAGTTAATATGCTTTCCTATAGCACCTGGATTTGGGCACATTTCTCTATCTGCGAATTCAATCTGAAAAGTTAAGTCAAGCTTTACACAAGCTGGATTCTGCTCAGAGTATCCACATTAATCTTTCTTTCTCAAAATCCATTACAGAGACAGTGAGTATCTGGTTCTGGACACCTCTTTCTAATTTCTAATAAAAGGAATAAAAAAATGATAAACCAATTGCTGATGCTATGCCAGAGTTCTCTCTTTTTCATTCTACAAACAACTGGTCTGAAAGCAAATAATGAGTTGAACTAATGTCAACAACTTAGGTGTCACAAAATTCTGATAAAAACTAATCACTTCTACATCTCCCCAGAAATTTCATGACCACATCTCCTGTTGTGCATTAAACAACAGCACTCAACAAAGAATCAGAACCCAACAATATCTGCCATTAAAGGCTCTTATTAACATTCCCTTTAGACAGATTACAACCTACATCTGTTATACTATCTATGACTGTACATTTATCTAGTCTAAGTAGGCCATTTGATAGCTGTCAAAGGAATAGCTCATCCCTTAATCATTTAATCCTAAAATGTATTACCTTTAAGATATTAAAGAATTGCCGGTTTAAGATAAATACAACTTTTTTAGAGCACAATTTGGTAGGACCTACAAAAACTTAAATGTGCATAACAAACTACTATTCCATTTCTGGGAATCTATACCTCAGAAATACTAGTGTAAGTGCACAGGATATATGTACAAGAGCGTTCCATGCACCAGAATCTATAACAGCAAAAACACTGGAGATAACCCAAATTGCCATCAACAGGGAAATGCACTGCAACTATTACATAAAATAAACCTGTATTATGCAGTGACATATAAAGGTTATCTATTATGTACTGTAGGGTAAATAACATGCATTATATAATGCCATTTTGGTAAAATAAATAAATGAAAAATTACGTGTTTGAAAGTATCTAGAAAGACGGGAAGCCAAATTGTCAACAGTGTTTAAATCAAAGGTTATTGAGATTGGGAAGTGGATGAAAAGGGAACTTATACTCATTATATAATTAGTACAATTTAGGTTTTTCCTATATAAGCATGTATTACTTCTATCTAAAATACCTCAATTCAGAATCAAGTAAAATGAATCATAATTTCAAAGAAATACAAATATAGGAATATAACAATTTTTCTTGAACGAATATCTTTACTGATGCAATCTGAAACCCTAATCATGTATCAATTCTGGACTAATAATCGTAAAAAATTTGTAGCTATTGGTAATTATTTTCTTAAAGTCCTTTCATTTCACATGATCAAAATCAAATTTGTAAAAATCACATTGGTCTACTTTGGATCTATTAGTAATAACTTAAAGCATTTAGTTTGATACCTACTCTTTTCTGATATGAACCCTGTCTCGGTCTTCTCTAAGAGAGAATGTAGCTGGGAGGGTGTTCTTAATTCATTTTCACCAAGTATACACCCAGAATTCTTGACATAGTCCTGTTCTCTGTTAATGTCATAAATGCTAAAATGAAAAAGAAAAAATTAAATCATAAAGTGAATAGTTCTATTAATGGCACATTGACTACAGAAGCAATGTTTACTGAGCATCTAATCTGCATTAGGTACAATTCTGTAATGTTCACCTCCTTTGACAACTGCAGAGCTAAGGGCTAAATTTGCTCTATAAGCAAGTAACACACACAAAATGATATGCTTTTCTTCCAACATTCTTTAAGTTCTGAAGAAAATTCTGTTCACAGAAATAAATTATTCTAATAGGACATACTTTTGCCTCACTGAAAAAAATCTTTCCAAGAGTAGAGATTATAGAACCACATTCATGTTCTCCTTGTTGGAAATAACGAAATCAAATAGAACACGAAATCTCTCCCCACACCCAAATGAGTCATATGATTCATCCATTCATTAAAACAAAACTATTAGCGGCAATTACTATATATCCAAAACTATGCTACATCCTGAGTTTATCAGACTAATGAGAAAGAGTCTCTATAATGAAAGCTTGCGAAGAACCAGTACCAGTACCTAAAGCGTGTAGGAGACTCCAGACACAACAGAGTGAGTGCACAATGGTATGCACTCCCGACTTCATGAGATGGGGACATGTCACGAAAAGTTTCAAGCGCCAATGATACTTGAAATGAGAGTAGCATTCAAATGACAAGCCTTTCAGAAAGGGGCACTAGTGTGTATGTCTTCTAAGGAACAGGAGCAGTAGGAGCAAATGCAGAGGTAGAAACAAGATGCACCTAAGGAATGCTGAGTTATTTGAGGAATTCGATATGCTCTATAAAAAAAAAAAGCTACACATGTAGTTTTATAATAGTATACCTTTTTCCCCAAAGGATATGAGGTTGAACTGTGTGACTATATTCAAATTCTTCAGGAAAATTAGCAATATTGATGATATTCATTAAGCAAATAGGTTATTTAAGTGATGAAGGGAGAATTACATTGGGAACCAGACCAGGATTCTAGTGCAGGGCTGGCTATCACTAACTTGTTTTGAGACCTTAGTGTGATTATGTTAACTGCCTCCCCAATAATCATGCCCTTTTTTTTTCTTTTCTTCCCCGACACAATTTTGTTTAGGTATTGGTTGATCCCATAATTCGGGAGCAGGGTGTGTGTTTGAATCTTAATCACTCTAACCTCATTATGGTAATTTCACTCTCTTTAGTGAGTGATTATTTTAGGAATAAATGTGACTATTCTTCAATGAGATGTGAATGGACTCCACAAAGAGAATTCCAGGAAAGGTTTCTCACAAAAGAACAGGAGGGGAAGATGCACTCTCCCTGCCTCCACCTTCCTCTGGCCTTGGGGCCTGGTCTGAAGATGAGTTTGTTGCCTGGGACTCCCTGCAACCAAGATGGGACTGATCAGCCAACACACCGAGGACGGAACCAAACAGAAAGAACCCAGATCCTTGACCAAGTCCTCCAACTGCTGAATGAACTAACCTGGAGCTGCCCTGTCTCCGGGATCTTTTGATACATGAAATCATAAATGTCCCTTGTTGTTTAAGTCACCTTTATTGGCACCTGAAGGCACAGTCCTATGGACTCTGTTAGAGTATTCTAAGGCCTCATATAGTGTAAACATCTTCCTATGGGTCCTTTCAGTCCTAATATTGTGACGCTACAAAGTGCTCTCCTGAAGGCTTGTTATATATGAGGCACTGTGCACTACACTAGATAATTTAACAAGTTCTTTTTTTATTTGTTGCCATGTGGAGACACTTCCCCTAGTACTTATTAGCAAGGAAGGACAAAAGTTAATGAAACGTCTGTGAAAACTTGAAACTTAAAATATAAGGTATTTAAAGCCTCTGACTGCTTGATTTCCACCTACTCACTAAATCACATCTCCTTCTCAGGCACAGGGGCAAAATACCCTGACTCAGATCACTATTCACGTAATGTCCCTCATCAGTTATATATAGTTTTATTTTCATACCCCTCCCCTGCTTCGTGTCTAAGTTTTCTTCATATTTAAAGCCTAGTCCAAGATCTAGCTTCTCTGATGCCTTAAGATTTCTCCAGCTCATATTAATCATTCTTCATAAGCATTCTACAGATATTTACCATAGTCCTGTAATTATGTATAGCTCTGACTGGAGCTGGAAATTACAGGGGGAAAATGAAGTCCCACTGCCCGCCTAAAAGGGTAGTCTTTAACATTTAGGCCATCATTTTAGAGTTACGTGTCAAAACAATTGTGTTCAGGACAACATCCTCTTCAGACCAAAGGGAAGGAGTAGAACCACCTTTGTGGCACCAGGGACCAGTGCTCCTATGAGAATCTAATGCCTGAGGATCTAAGGTGGAGCTGAGGCAGGGGTGTTGAGGACCCCTGATTAAAAGCAAGATTTTGGAATCAAAAGGATTTAGCAAAACAAGATTTGGAACCTACATCTTTCTAGCTTTGTAACTTTGTGAAAGCTACTTAATCTTTCTTCCCCTTCTTTTAAAAATAAATGCCAACAAATCATGTATACTAAATAAAAAGCCAAATCCCACCAGGCTTATCAGTCGCTGCCCCTCCTTTCCAGGTGGCCCTATTTCCACTCCCCTTAGGTGACCACCTTCAACTTTAGCTGCATCTTTTGGTATAACTCCAGGTTTCTAAATAAAAATACCTATCCACTTCAGATATTCCTTTAATGGAAAAATGCCCTCACCAAACATTAAAAACACACTTCTCCTTCCCATCCTCATAGTCATATCACTACTTTTGTTATCTCAGTATTCAATGTTTCACTAAATAGTACGTATTAATCATGGCTGCACCACAATGTGCCAATTTTCTTTCTGACACGGTTTTGTTTGTCTGAATTTCATAATGCCTCTGCTTCACTTTCAGTTACCAATCATTATGTCAGCCTAAAAGTTTACTAGAGAACTAAAAACATCCTCTGAATAGATGGGTACGTCAGGTGTTTTTGAAGACCCCCTTCACAAAACACTATGTCGTCCAGCTTCGGTCTGGGCCGTGCTCCCCCATACTATTGCCTGGCTTTGGGAACTTGCTGGGGAACACTGAGACACAATGATCTACAGATGTGCAACGCAACCCCAGTGTGCAGAAACTGATGACTTGGTTCTAAAACTTACATGGGAATTCAAAGGATTTAGAACAGCTCAAAAATTCTGGAAAGGAGGAACAAAGTTAAAGGACTCACTCACCATCTGATTTTAAAGAATTATTACAAAGCTAACGTGATCAAGACTATGGTGTTGATGTAAAGATAATTGGATCAGCGCAACAGCGCAGAGTTCAGACACTGATTTTCAGCAATGCTCCCAATATAATTCAAGAGGGAAAAACACATCTTTACAACAAATTGTGCTACAGCAACCAGAATAGAAAAAAAATCCATAAACCTCAACCCCTACCTCAAACCATAACATTCAACTGAAAATGAATCATAGACCTAACCATAAAAGCTAAGACTATAAAGTTTCTAGAAAAAGATCACAGGGGAAAAAAAATCTTGATTGTGGGGCATGTAAAGATTTTTAGGGCATAAAAATCAGTTACCATAAAAGAGAAACTGATACATTAAACATTACAAAAGTTAAAACCTTCTGATGTCCAAAAGACATCATTAAGAAGTTGAAAATATCTGAGAAGGGCTTGTATTCGAAATATATAAAGAGCTCTTAGACACACTTCACAGAAGACACACTACTGGTAAGTAAGTACATGGGAAAATGGTCAACATTATTAATTATCAGGGAAGTGCCAATTAAAACCACAGTAAAATACTACTCACCCCTAGAATGGCTAAAATTTAAAAGAAAGAAAATACTAAGTGTTGACATGGATTAGGAATAACTGGAACTCTCATTCATTGTAGGTAAAAATATAAAGCTATAGAGCAATAGTTCTGCAATTTCTTACAAAGTTAAACATATACTTACATGACCAGCAATTCTATTCCTAGATAGTACCCAAGAGAAATGAAGCATATGTCCTCACGAAGATCTGTACATGAATGTTCAAGGCGGCATTATTCATAGTAGGCTAAAACTGAAAATGACCTAAATGTTTACAACAGGTGAATGGATACACACACTATGGTATATTCATACAATGTACTAGTGCTCAGCAATAAAGAAGACTGCTGACACATGCATGAACCTTAAAAACATTAAACTGAGTAAAAAGTCAGACATAAAAGAGTGCACACTATAGGATTCCATTTACATGAGGTTCTAGAACTGGCAAAACTTATCTGTAGTGATAAAAATCATAAGTGATGCCTGTGGTGGAGGGCTGGAGTAGGGAAATCGATGGCAAGTGAAGTTAAGTTAGCACAAGGAAACTTTCTGGGGTGACAGAAATATTCTGTACTTTTATTGGTATGATGGCGACATACTGTATTTACCAAAATTCACTGAACCATATATTGAAAATGTGTTCAGTATTAAATGTTGATACTGTACTGAACACAATTTCTGGCCAAAATCCAGTAAAATTACAATGCAATCATAGAGTTCACTCAAGAGCCCATGATTGGAAATCTAAAAAAATTTTTAAAACCCTACTTATAATTCATAAGTTAAAAATATATTATAATGATATGTAAAAGGGTTTGAAATGAATGACAATGAAAACACCATCTACCTAAAATACCTATAAGGAAACTGTTAGTTTTAAATGTACATAATAGAGAAGAATAACATTCGAAAACAAAGAAACTGAAAAATCACTTCAAGAACTTAGAAAATAGAGACACAATAAATTCCAAGAAAACAAGGTGAGGAAGTAAATAATAAAATCAGAAATAGAAGAAAAAAGAAGCGCAGAGCAGGAAATAAAGATTAGTTCTTTGAAAAAAAATGAGACAGTACCAGTCAAATTAATTTTTTTAAAGGCACGTAACATTAGGAACAAAAATGCGTGTGATTTATGTACATTATGAAAATGAAAAAATAATAGAAACAAATTTATGACATAATTCTTGTGGCTGTTCTATTTTGGGGGAGAGTTCTTCAGCTTTATTATTTCTAATCCTTGCATTTAAAAAAATTTTTTTAAATTTTTGCTGTCACAGAGTTCGTTCCTGTTTTCTGAACAATTTCTCCCCCCTTTAAAAATAGAACTTCTTTCATGGATGTTGTATCATCTCTTTTCTCTCTAAAGATACTATAGTTGTATTTTGTTGAAGGTTTTTCTGTTATCTGCAGTGAATCTATTTCTACCAAGCTCCTTTATTTCCTACCTGTTTACTCCTGTTTGGTCTCTGCTGTTACAGATTTCACCAAATGGCTGGTGATCCTTGGCTGTCCATTTCTGTTTAACTGGAGGCACTTAAAGCTGACTGAAAGTTTCATGCATAAACAGTACTTCTTGACCAGCAGCCCTCACTCTCTCAGACGATCTGATGGTGATGCAGCTGTTGAATCAAGTGAACTCCAAAAGTCCTTATCTGTTAAACATTTTGCCATGGGTTGATAAGTTTCCCCAGAAAAGAATGAATATCTTGTTTAGGGTGGAGCATAAGCCTGACTATTAGTTCTGAGAGCCACACAGGAAAGGACAGCTCTGGTTTCAATGCTCAACTGGCTTTAACTTATCCTCATTTCCTTGTAGGTGCTTCGCCCCTACCTCAGCTGTCTAGACCCTGTCTGGTTAATGTCTCCTGGGTGTAAACCTTCAGTCTTCTGTCAGGGCAGAGGAGAGGAGGTGGCCTGGGTGAGCAGAGTAGGGAAGGAGATCACGGTATTGATACTATAAAAATCATCAATCAACCCTTCTATTCCACTCCACTTGTATTGCTGCCTTGAGAAGTACTTGCTACCTCCAAATCCTGAGCCTTTTCGAGATGCTGTGGTGGGAATCTGCTTGCTTCTTGTTGGCTCACCTCTTTTCAGCCTTCGGCATTCTCTAATTCCCTGTCATTTACAATTTGACCATCTTCTTTCTAGTTTCCCAAATATTGATTTCACCTATCTTCTCTCTCGTTCTCTTGATCTTTGGGAATCTATATCTTTATTCTTTCACTATAATCTTAGCAGAATTTCCAGAGGGTATGTACAATTGGACACAATAAACTAGAAGTGTCTACTTAATCTAAGTCTTAATTTCTTCAATCAAAAAATGTGGAATATTCCACCTACTATGGCAGCTACTATAACCATTTTTTTTTAACTTTCAATGACCTTATTTCATTTACTTGTGTATTTACCACAGACCTAACTACACATCAAGTTTTCAGTAAATATCTGATTAGTTTTAAAAGAACTGGCTTTCAGTGCATGTGTACTCAGTAACCATTTACTCAAATACATAAAATGTATAATCTAAAGTAGATTTTCAATCATATTCTCAAAGGACCTTGTTCTTTTCTTTCAAAATACTTATTATTTATAATCTCATAGGCACAATGACTTCATTAATGTCTACTTCCCTAATAAAGCAAGCCCAATGAGGGTTGAAAACATGTCTGTTTTGTTCACCTCAAATTAGCCAGCATCCAACCCAATGCCAGCACACACTGGGTGTTCAGTAAGTATTTGGTAAATGAATGAAAGAATAATACCTATACTACTTAATCTGTTCCAAAACTCAGAAAAAGATATATAGATTCCCAATTCTTTTTCACAAAGCAGTGAAATGCTAATACTAAAATCTGGCAAAGGATATAAAAAAGGGAACTGTAGACCTATTTCTTAGGAATACTGACACTAAAATTCTAAAATATAATTATTGGCAAAGAGAATCCATCAGGATATTAAAATAATACCATTCTAGAAATGTAAGAACTGGTTCAATAAATAGAAAAAACATACCACATTAATAGGTCAAAGTAAAAAAAATCACAGAGGGGCTGCTAGAGTGTGGGATAAGGTAAAGACAGTCCCATATCAGACTGTCAAGAGAAAGTTACTATATAATTCTCTCATAAAAGATGCCTTATAATATCCTTATGTAAGGATAATTAGGTGCATATGTAAATTTTTTTGCTGCACAGTATTTTATCTATGCATTATTTCTGCCCTACTTAATCTAGAAAACAAATTAAGATGCTCTTAAATAAATGAAAGCTGTTCATTAGATAACACAAATGTCCTACCATAAACTATTTAGGAGGAAGAAAAGCAGATTACAAATAAGAAGCAGGCATGTGTGTGTATATATAGTTCTGAAGGACATATATCACAATTTCAACAACAGTCATCTTGGACATAACACTTATCTATATGATAGTTTTCTTGTGTATTCGATTACCTGCCCACCACAAGACCACCAACTTCGTGAACACAGGAACTGTCCCTTTCCATGCCATAACCTGTGCCCAGAACGGTGCCTAGTATACAGTGACATTTCAATCAACGTTTATGTAATGAATGAATGTGCTTTCCAGATCACTTCATTTCTCTACCTAAAACTATTCAGTGGATTCCCATTGCCCTCAGAACGCAATGCATAACCTGCCATGGCCCTGTAAAATCTGGCCGGGCTGATTTCCTACACCTCGCCTGACTCACCTTCCCCTGATCCAATGCTCGGTGTTCTAATGACACTGATCTTTCCCAAGTGCGCTCTCTCCTCTCTTCAGGACTTTGTGCTGCTTGTTATTTCTGACGGGGATCTTCCTTGTCTGTTCTGCCCATGGCTTAGGTCCCTCTCCTCCTTTAGTGAAATCTACAAGCTAAACCTCAGATAAACCACTGATCATCCCACCTAAAGTGTTTTCTTTAAATGACTCATTAATTATAACAGTAACTTTATCAATTTACTGCTTGGGGGTCTATCTACCACACTAAGGTCCAGAGGCAGACACTCTTTTCACCAAAGCGCCCTGGGCCCAGCAGCAGAGCTCCTAGTACCCCAGTAGATGCTCAATACTCTACACCAAGTTGTTTATGGGTAAGTCAAATACGGGTCATTTTTATATCATTTTTTACAGCTTTATGTATTATCCAAAGTGTTACAGAAGCATAAATATAAGCTGGGGAAAGTAAAGCTATTTTCATTCTGTAAAAAAAATCTCCTGTGTTCCTCAGCATCAGCAGCAAGTTAGTTTTTTTAAATGAAGACTTTACAAAGTAGAGAAAACAAATGGAAATAGTATTTCCCATAAGCCAAAACAGTAATAGAGACCAATAAAATAAAGTATCCCTATTAAAAATACTATAGAATGAGAAATGATTTTCACAAAAATTTAAAAAATTATAAATTTGCCATATTCAAAAGCTTAAAGGTTTTCTAATGTCAAGACAATCATGCACAGAAAGAATAAAACCCAAGGTACCCCTTGCTGTTATCTGAAGTACAAAGTCCATTGGGAATCACTGTTTTAAATTTCAAAAAGATCATCTAAAATGCTTTAAGGCTACACACACAGAAAGCTGTAAGAAGTGATGCCATCTCTAGCAATTCTGCAAGGGTCTGCCGACTCCCATGCTCACGGAATCCAATGAGGTGTCAGGACTAAGGCACTCCAAACCTTTAAGCACCACACAACTGTGTGTGGGTGTGCCGCCACCTGTCTCGGCGGCCCCAAAAAGTCTCTCCCTAAAGCCCGCAGCAGGTACCGCATCTACTCTGTCCCTTCGCATCTCCTCTGCACCAGCGCTCCAGCACGCAGCTCTGACAGACAGTTCGACGGCCGTCAGGTGGGTGGCCCCAGGCAAGGGAGGACCCTGGCAGCCGGGAGCAAAGGGGAGCAGGAGTTGGGGGTGGGGGCCCACCCCTCCTCCTCACCTCATGGTGCGTGGGGGAGGGGGCTGTGACAATGCCCCGCCGGCCCGGACCCCGGGCCCCCTCCGGCCAGCGAAGGCCAGTGGGGTGGCCCAGGCGGCACGGGGCGGCGCCTTTTAAAAGTCAACGAGGGCGGCGGACCGCGTGCCGGGTGCAAAACCGCAGCCGCGGCTAGGGGGATCGTGGGAGTCGCATTCTGGTCCGAGGGCTGGAATATCAAGTTGAGTGCCTTCCGTCTTCTGTTTCTGACATTCCTAGGTGGATTTTATTGTTATTTTACAATGATCGCTCCAAGCCTCTCTTTCCTGGAAGGTCTTGTCCACAGGCTCTCAGTAAGGGCAGATGGCAAATCCAAGATGTAATTCGAAGTCCTTGTCTTTTCACTACTGTGACTCCAAATTATTCTAACTCATTGTCCCTACTGTTTTCTTATTATCTCTACTTAAACCTACCGGCTACATCATGGGCTTTGTTGTAAAATTTACAACTAAAAAAAGGCCTATTGAATATGGTTTTGAGTATTTCATAGATTCCCCAAGAGATGCTGGTACCACCAACACCTGGGGTCGAGATAGGGGTGCTGCTCCCTCCCACGGAGTTACACAGCTCTAACAAAGCTCACCAAAAATAAAACTGAACAGGGGACGGAGAAGAATGAGGTATATGGCTTAAGGATAGCCCTACTTTTCATTCATGCCTTAACAAGTAACCTATATCATCTGCTTGCATTTCCTGGACAGCATCTACACTTGCCAGAGGAAAATCTAATCAGGAGATGCTAGAGAATCGCTACCAGTATTGCATTGTCTGTACAGGAAAATCAGGAAAATCTGAACTCAAAAAGCAAATTACTAAAATACATAAAGAAGCATGTAAATTAATTATATACTATTTAAGGTAACAAATTTGATCTGGGTATTTGCCTTTAAAAAAAAACATTTGGGGAGATTAAATACAACGCGTAAAATTAATTATACTACATAATCCGACTTTTTCATTTAATTGTGGCTGACTTCCTTTTGGATTTAATGTTCAACTTTGAGGATTGTTTTAACATTTTCAAAATTCAACCCAATTACACAAAGTATTTTTGCATATCAAGCAGATGCTTATAATCCTGTATGGGTCAAGTTTTGTTTCCTTCTTGCTATGCTGTATAAAAAGTCAACATATTCTTTGGAGACCATACATGCTTTCCATATTCAAAATTACACACCTTTTATTAGAATCATTTCAAAGTTATTACGGTGACATTTTTAGACACCTTTATAAAGTAACTGACCTTTGTTCTGGTTCCTCAATTCACTAATTTGTGCTTTAGCATTAAACTACCAGCCTGCAAGGAAATGGCTGCATTAAAATCATTACTGCATTTAGTACAAAAATATTATTAAGTAGTTTTGTCTCCTAAGAAGATCTTAAAAGTAAAATTTTCTCAAGGACAATTACACTTGACAATCTGGTTTGGATTTTTTTGATTATTACATGTGACAAAAGAGAAAGTAACACCAAATCCATGCCATGACAAAGGTTTGCAACCATTCCCAGATATAACCTATCACACAAATGGGCCATGGGCAAAAAACAAACAGGCCTGATCGCTTAAGGTGGCTCGCAGAGAAATAGGGGATAACCACAGGGGTGAAGCAGGTGCTGGAACTGGTCAAGCCAGGCTCTTGAATATTCTTTCTCCTAATAGGGGAGCAGGTGTACCCAAAGGTCCTAAATAGGGTCTATTTCAACATGCCAAGAAGGGTAGTGAGTCTTTACACAGAATATTAGCAGGGGATTTAGTTCTCCAATTAAGTGTTATTAAAATATTATTAAGAGAAAAAACAAATTATGCCCCAGACATATTTCTTATAATAAAAATAGTAATTTTAAAAGCACAAGCCAAATTTAAAAAAAAAAACAAAGGCCAAAGAGGTTAATTAATAAAAGCAAAAGATGGTTCTTTGGGAATAAATAAAATAGATTTTTTAGCAAATATAATCAATATAAAAAGAAATTAAATATCAAGAATATAAAAGATACAACTACAAATATAAGGAAAAGACGTCTACAATGATAAATTATCATATACAATTTATACCAGTAAACTTGAAAACCATAAGAATATAATTTATCAACAGTGGTCTAAATGGAAGAAATATCTGAATAAACCAATTGTGGTGAAAAAGCTGAAAGAGCAAGCAGTCAAAATCCTGCCCCTTCTCTCAAAGGCAAGTGGCAGAGTTTTATTATCAAGTTTCACTTTCCATTTAACGGATTATAAAAAATCCACAAGTTTGGCAATGTATTCTGTTGCGGAAACTGTGGGAAATAAAACAAAAAGAAAAGCAAAGACCAGGAGAAAATACTTATGTAGTTTATCCAAGATTTACTTAGGTTAAGATAGATCAGTAGAACATAAAAATGGAAATTTGGTTTGGAAATTATGACTAGTCAATAAACACATTTCAAAATGCCTCCAATCACAGATTTAAGAAACTAAATAATCTCAAGCAAGATAAAGATACATTACAATGAAAGAGGAGGAAGCAAAAGAAAAAAATGTCAAAGCCGCCAGACAAGTATCACCAGACAAGTATCGAGAGACTGACACCTAACTTCTCAATAGCAATAATGGAAACCAAAAGACAAAGGAATGAGATCTTCAATGTACTAAAAACAACTGCCAAACTAAACTGCTATATTATGCAAAAATATCTTTCATAAATGAGTAAAACAAAGACATTTTCAGGTAAACAAAAAGTGAGAGAGTTCATCAAAAGACCTTGAATAAAAGCCATTCCAAAGGATATACTTCAAGTAGAAGGAAATGGCCCCAGGTGGATGGTCTAAAGATAAAAGAAGTAATGAATAACAGAGAAAGCAGTAAAAATGTGGAAAATGTACATAAGCACTGACTGTAACACATAACAATGATTCTAAGCAGGTGTCCTTTCTGTTTGATAATAATCTTAAAAATTTAAACATATGATAATAACATAAAAGTTATGAAGGAGTTAAATGAAGTTAAACTTCTAAGGTCTTGCTATTGTCTAACAGGAAGGTGAAACTAGTTATTTTTGAATTTTGAAAACTCAAGGATGCATGATATTTCTAGGATAATTATAAAGAGAAAAAACAGTATAGAATTTCCAAACTAGTATGTGGGGGAAAATGGAATAATATATTAAATTATTTTAAAAATTACAAAAAGGTACAGAAAAGAAATATAGGACAGCCAGGAAAAACAGCACAAAATAAGAGCAACTGTAAATAGAAAAACATAAAAAGAAAAAATGTAAATAAGCTATATGTCCCAGCTAAAAATGTTCTATAATTTAAAAATTTCAACAAGTGCACTTTAAGAGACACATCTAAAACATATACATGCATATGAATCTATAGCTATCTCCAAATTTTTTTAATTTATTAAATTAACACAAAAAGAAATATATGATAGGGATAACCACAAAGCCAACAACAAAAAATTCACTGAAAAGACAAGTCTAACTGATAAACTACAGGCAAGATGAATTAAGAGAAAAGAGGTTTGGAACATATATATTCAATATCAGAAATAAAAAAAGACATAATTACACATGCTTTGGACATTAATGATAGTAAGAGGGCATTTTTAACCTGTGCCAATAAATATTAAAAATTTAAGCAAAATGGACAGAGTCCTAGAAAAATTTAACATACCACAACTGACAAAAATTTTAAAAATATCTGCGTAATCCTGTAACCACTAAGAAATGTCATTAGTGAAAAATCTGCTACTAGCAAAACTTCAGACCTGAGTGGATTCAACGGTAAATTCTACCACAACTGGTTATCCACGTGAGAATAAAGTTAAATGGTATCTATACTCCAAACTACACACAAATAACAATTCCAAGTATACAGACATGAAATGAAAACCTTTAAAATTAAGAACTATTGCTCATCAAAAACTAACAAAAAACTACAGAGATAAAAGATTTTTGCAACCCATTTCTAAATATCAGCTGAGACGAGATTTTCCTCAGATACTTTAACCAAAACAATATACTGCAACAGATTGAATGCAGAAGCAGACATGAGTCGCTAGTCATTAAAGATATTTGCAAAAATCTGTAAAACAAAGCCTCTTGTCACTAGTTTTTTTTGATCTGGAAAATATTTTTCATTGAAAATTTTATTTACGTTAAAGTGTAATATAGGTTTATTATTGTTACTACTACTACTACTACTACTACTACTACTATACTACTACTACTACTACAGGCATCCAATAAAATATACCAATAGATGTTATATTATATTAAAATTGGCCAGTTTTATTATCTAATGATATAATAATCCATATAAACAAAAGATCTTTGGGGTCTTCAATAGTTTTTTAAAAAGCAAAGGAGTCCCGACACCAAAAAGTTTCTGAACTGCTGAACTATAGGAAATTACATGCTTCAACACAGATGAATCTCAGGAACATAATGTTTAACAAAAGCAATTCACAGGATATACAGTATGATTCCATTTAAATGAAGTTCAAAAACATGAAAATAAACAAATGTTGGTTAAGGATACATATATAGGTGATAAAACTGTAAAGAAAGGCAAGGGAATAATTAACACAAAATTCAAGATGACCATGGTAATGGGGGAGGGAGGGATACTTTGCTTCTGGGGAGAGACACTCAATAAAGGCATCTAAGGTACTTGTGATGTTCTATTAAGCTTGGTACGCGGATATGTGTGTGTGTGTGCACTTTTTTTTTACAGTACATATAAATGGTATCTTTCACAACAAAAATTTTAATAGGAGACATACCCATTCTCTATAAGGAAAAACTCAAAAGAATGTCTCTTCTCAAATTAATCTAGAAATTCAATGCAATCACAAATATCCCAAGATTTTCTACAGAACTTGAAAAGGTGGTTCTAAATTTCATCTAGAAGAAAAATTAAAAAAAAAAAAAAAAGAGAGAGAGAAAGCCCAACGCTTTTTTCAAAAGAAAGTACCAAAATATATTATAAACCCACAACTATTAAAACAGTGTGGTCAAAGAAGCGTTCAGAACCCCCAAAAACAAACAAGCAAAGGATATGACCTGGCCAAAAATGTTTATCTTTCTTATTACCCATGGCAGATAAAAATTAAAATGCTGTTTTCAATTATTAGAAAATTAGTAAAATATTAAATATTACCATCTAGTGCTGGCTAGAAAGAAGGTAAAAACACACCTTTTGAAAGAGTGACTATAAAAGGGTACAATCACTTGAGAGCAATTTAACAGCCTTGTTATATCCAGCATTCTCACAGGAATCAATTCTACAGAAATACTATCATGAGCACATAAAAGCATTGCTTGTACAGTGAAAATGATAACCACCAGAGCATCCTTAGTTACTACACCTGATCTTAGCCAAAAGGCGAGAAGCGATGTAGCATCCTTAGTTATTACACCTGATCTTAGCCAAAAGGCGAGAAGCGATGTAGCATCCTTAGTTATTACACCTGATCTTAGCCAAAAGGCGAGAAGCGATGTAGCATCCTTAGTTATAGGGGAAGCTTGAAAATATCTTAAACATCCATTCGTGGAGGGATAAAAGATTCATTTGATAAACAGATGCTGTCTCTCTATTTAATTATACTCAATAGATACCATTCTGCATTTATTTAATAAAACGACTATGTTTCTGAGGCAAGTTTTTAGGCACTGCGGATTTTAATTCATTTACGCAAACTATGTTTGGATTGCAGGAGATGCTGATGATACAGCTTTTAAAGAAAACCAGTAACATTGGGGCAAATGTCCTGAGAACCCAAAATTCAAACACTATCTTCCTTAAAATAGTGTGTACAAACACTTCGTCACTCTTTATTTTTCTCTAGTCTGGGTTAGTTATTTACTGATGTACAGAACACACTGGATAATGCTGTTATGTTCTAGAAGGCAGTTTTTCAACAAGAGCACTCTTACACTATTAAGAAACATCTGTTTTAACTTCCCGAGCAGGTTTACCACCAATCTCAGGTCCTATAATATTAAATATCATACACACACCCTTTCCCTTCTAATGTTTTTCTGGGGAACACTGTGAACCCTCAGATCACTTGTACCCCACTTAAGTTAGAATATATTTTCATAAGCCTTATCATTCTAATTTTCCTTGACAGGGAGAATAAAGGTTAAATTTTGAGATTTCAAATAGACAAATGGTGATCAGAGGAAACTTGAGAATTTTCAAAGTATCTTCTTCAAATTTGAGGTTAACCTGCCACGTTCTCTCACAAAATGAGGCTTGGTGCCACCCTCAGGCAAACTGCTGGGTTGTCGTGGACCAACCTATTACGACATTCCTTATGTGCCACTTCAGTGTTTTCGCCCCATAATCCTTCCAGTGGAAGGGCCGCCGCCTTTTACACCCACTTTTAAAAAAAGGGGCGCGCACTGCCATAAGTCTACGGAAAGCAGCCTGATGCGCGGGGTTCGCGAAGAACCGCCGAGAACATCATTAGACGGCCAGGCCGCTCCAAAGGCACGAAGCTTCACCCAGGTGTTTATCATAACGTCGACAGGACGAGGCTGTCCTCGTCGGACAAGCAGCTCCAAGGACTGCGGAACGCGTTCCAGGCTTTCCGCCTCAAAACCGGGGAGAGGGGGAGTTGTTGAAGCCCCACTATGCCAACTCGTCAAACGCCGAGTTTCTAGAAATGAAGAGCGGCAGTGAGAATGGCCGCAGGTGGAGCGAACAGGTGGTGACGGGGGAGCGACCACCGCCCCGGAGCGGCGCGAAGGGCGAAGAACGCGCCGGGCAGTCACCGCGCTAGGAAAGCGTGCCAAGTCGATTGCAACTGAGAGAAAAGAAGTCACCCCCCCCTCCCGCAGCGAAGCCCCCGCCCGCCAGCGACCACGAACGCCACGCACTTGGCCGTGGAGCGCCACCCGGGCGTCCGCCTCCCCCGCAGGCTTTACCTGTCCTTCGCGCGGCCGCCGCCCCCGGGCCTCTGGGGTTACGCTGCGAGGTCCTCCCCATGCTCTCCACGCGCGGTCCGCTCCGCCTCGGCCGCGCCCCGGCGGCCGGACACGACGGAGGCGACCCCGGAGCGCGCAGCGCGCCGCCTCTCCTCGGGCCCCGCTCCTCCCGGGTCTCCGACGGGCGCGCTCGGCCGCGGCTCGCACGGGCTCGTCAGCGGCGCGCGGGACCCTCCACGTCGCGGCGCGTCCTTCCTCCCCGCCCTTGTGCCGCGAGCGTGAGGAGGGCGGCTCGGGCCTGGCGGGGCGGCCCGGAGGCGCAGGCGGGAGGGACGCGAGCCCGGTGTCCAGGCCCGGAGCCCGCAGCCCCCGCGGCGCTCGTCAGCCCAGTGTCGTCCCTCCCCGGGGACTCATGGAAGGGAACCCACCCCGAGACGCCCGGCGGCCTGAGGGAACATGTCGACTTTCCCAGCGACGGCGCGAGCGACCGGAAGTAAAACCCCACGGCCTCAGGAAGGGGGGGAAGAGAAAGTGAAAACTGAACTGCGGCGTTCCCTCCCCGCCTCCCGGGCAGAAGCCAATCACCGAGGCGAAGCCGCCACGCAGGCGCGAGCCGCGGCCGGCGTCCACGCGGCGCTCGCGTCTCCCCTCTGCGCAGGCGCGAGGCCGCCGCGCACAGCGCCCCAGAGGGGCGGGGCCGGGCGTCTCGCGGGGCCCGCGCGTGGTCGGAGCTCGGAGACGCGCGCGGGAGGCGCGGCGTCGTCGCGGACACGCCGGAGAGACGGGTCCGCGCGGGCTTTGGGGGCTCCCTTGCTCCGTGGCCGGCAGTGTTTGCGTCTCCCGCCCAAGCTGCCGCGAGGATGCTTTTGCCTTGCCCAAAAGGGACATTTACGAAGTCTCGTCCTCGTATTTTATTAAAAGACAAATCTGTGTAACATTTGTTTACGTGCCAATTCCGTAGGAAGAGTACCGCTCGAAATTTATAATCTATGCAGAAACAAATAGGGACCACACTGGTGTTATTAATTCTACCAATGAGAGATGTCAAGTAAAATGAGACAGCTACTGTGCCACATGATGGGAATAGGAAGATGTGTTCATTCAATATCACCTTTTGCTGTGGCCAGATGCTGAGTCAGGCACTAGGATTACAGCCGTGAACAAGCTAGGCAAGGTGGATGACAAGCAGTTACAAGTAAGTCGTCACCAACACAACAAAAAATAGAATTTCATGAAATGCTATGAAAACAAGCTGCAAATGCTGGAGGATGGAGTTGGAGGCTGGAGGCCAGAGGAAGAACAGGCAGAGCTACAAGTCCCACTGAAAAATAAAAAAAAGACATTGCGGGTCAAACCTCAATGATAACAGACTAAACCAGTCCTTGGAAGATGTGGAGGAAGAGTTTTTCAAGCAAAAGACAGTCGTGCGAAGGTCATAGAAGTGAGATTAAGTGTTCAAGAACTGAAGAAGGTTGACTGTAGAAGCAGAGAACAAAATAGAACATATATTTGAAGTACAAAACCAGAAAGTGCAATTCTCCGAATTAGCACAAAGCAAGTATTTTTGAAACGACCACCCTAGCCAAGAAGTAGAGCATTGCCAAAACCCCAGAAACTCCCTCTTGTGCCCCCTCCCAACCAGTGCCCACCCCCTTTCCCTATCCTTTAACCTCACCAATAATCTAACATCCATGGTAATCGCTTCCTTACCTTTCTTAATAGGTTTGCTGCTTAAACATACATCCCTAAACTTGAAGGAGGGAGAATTAAACTTGAAAGTAGATTAATAGAGATTATGTAAAATGAAGAACAGAGAGAGGGAAAAGAATGAAAAAAAAATGATCAGAGCCTTGTATAAATGTGGGACAACATAGTACACCAACCTGTGTAATGAAAGTACCAGGAGAGGTGAGAAAGAAGAAAAAAATATTCAAAGAAATAATGGCTGAAAACGCCCCAAACTTATTGTAAAACAATGATATAGACATCCAGGGAGCTCAATAAACTCCAAGTAGGATAAATTCAAAGAGATTCACAAACAGGCACATCACAGTAAAATGCTGAAAGTCAAAGACAAGGAGTAGCAACAGAAAAATGACATCACTTATAAGAGAATCACAATAAGATTAACAGAATGAATTTAAAACAATCCAACCATAAGCTGTCTGCAGGAGACACACTTTAGATTCAAAGATAAAAACATATTGAAAGTAAGTGGATGAAAAAAGATATAATGCAAACGATCCATAAGAAAGTCAAAATAGCTATACTAATATAAGATGAAATCAACTTTAAAACAAAAAAAGTGTTACTAGAGCTAAAGAGAAATTTTATAATGATGAAAGGGTCGATTCATAAGATATAACAACTATTAATAGAAATAACTCCAAAATGCTGAAGGAAAAACTGTAGAAATGAAAGGAGAAATAGATAATTAATAATAAAGACTTTACTAATCCACTTTCACTCATGAATGTAATAACTAAAAGGAGATCACAAGTAAATGGAAATCTTGAGCAACACTATAACAGACCTAACAGCTCTGTAGAACACTCCACCTGACAACAGAATGTACGTTCTCAAGTGCACCTAAAACATACAGATCTACAGAACATACTAGGTCGTAAAACAACCCTCAATAGATTTAATGTGTTTTTGAGAACAAGGGAATGAAGTTAGCAATTTATAGAAAAAAATTAGGAAACTTGCACATGTGTGTAAGTTAACACACTCCTAAGTAGCCAATGAGTGCAAGAATAAATCATAAGGGGGTTAAAAAACATACTTTGTGTTAAGTGAAAATTAAGACACTACATACCAAAACCTATGGGATATAGCTAAAGAAATGCTTAGAGGAAATTTATACCTGTAAATGCCAATATCAAGAAATTTAAAAAAACTCAAATCAATAATTTAACCCCCACCTTAAGAAACATAAAAGAAGAGCGAACTAAACCTAAAACAAGCAGTAAGATAGACATAAGAAACATTAGGCCAGAAATTAAGGAAATGGAGAATAGGATAACAATAGAGAAAAATCAATAAAGTCATATTTGGTTCTTCGAAAATATTGACAAAATTGACAAACCTTTAGTGAGATTGACTAAGAAAGAAAAAAAGAGAAGACTCAAATAACTAGAATCAGAAATGAAAGGGAACATTAGTATAAACCTTACAGAAATGAAAAAGGGTTATATACAACTGTGCCAACAAATTAGATAAATTGGATGAGATAATAAATATCTAGAAGTACTAAAAAGCTACTGAAAACTGATTTTAGAAGAAATAACAACCTGAATGGAACTCTAACAAGTGAAGAGATTGAATTAGTAATTAAAAAATAAATAAATACAAAGAAAGCCCAAAGAAGTCTTCACCATTGAATTCTACCAAACATTTAAAGAATTATTATAAATTATTCACAAACTTCTTCAAAAAAAATAAGAGGGGCAAACATTTACCAATTTATTTTATAAGACTAGTATTATCCTGATCAAAAAAAAAAGATAAAAATATCACAACAAAGGAAAACTACAGACCTGTATCTCTTATGACTATAAATGCAAAAGTTCTCAACAAAATATTAGCAAACTGAATGCAGTAACATATAAAAAGAATTATACACCATGAACAGTAGAAAATATCCCAGAAATACAAGGTTAATTTAGTATCAAAAAAATCAAGTAATGTAATAAATCATATCAATAGAAGAAAAAACAGAAGTCATGTGGTTTTCTCAATAAACACAGCAAAAGCATTTGACAAAATTCAATACCCTATCTTGATTAAAAAACACACACACATGTACTCAGCAAACTAGGAATAAAAGGTATCTTCTTCAACTTGATAAAGACATCTATGAAAAAACCATTCTAAGATCATATTTAAGGTGAAAGACTTAAATAACGACTAGACAGAGTTTATCCAGTCTAGTAAGCAATTTAAGAACTGTCAGTTTGATAGCTCTGTTCAGTGGAATGTGCTAAAATTGGTTCTAGTAGAATCTTTTTATTTCATAAAGTATTTCGATGTAAAATATACCAAGGACAAAGTGAAAAACTTTCATCAGTGCAGCCTAATTAATCATTTGTATAACTTAGCCACATTAGATGGTAAATAACAAAAAAAAGGTTAAAAAACTAATCTAAAAAGTGGTATGTGTAGTTTTTGAAAGTTCCCGCGTTTCAAGTGTAAAGACCTTAATACTGTGTTTTTTTCCTTAAAAAAAAAATGATAACTAAGATTACTGAAGATTACTGGACGGTTCCCCTCTCCCCACTCTGAGATGGGGAACAAGACAAGGTGCCTAGTCTCATTATTTCTATTCAACAAGTTACTGGGAGTTCTACCCAAGGCAATTAAGAAAGAAAAATACAAGGCATCTAGATTAGAAAGGAAGAATACGATCTCTATTTTCAGATGACATAATCTTATCTACAGAAAACCCTAAAGGAATCCAGTAAAAAATTATTAGATGTAATAAAATGAATTCAACAAGATTGCAGGAATAATGATAAAAATAATGTAAAAATCAATTGTATTTATTACATTTAGCATAACAATCTCGGAAAATAAACCAAGAACAATTCTGCTTGTGATAGCATCCAAAAAACAGAAATACTTAGGAAGAATGTAACAACTGCAAAATTTACTCTGAAAACTACAAAGCATTGTTAAAATCTAAATAAATGGGAAAGCATCCTATCTTCACAGATCAGAACGGTATTGTAAAAATGCAATACTCCCCAAATTGATTTACATTACAGTCTCTATCATATTCCCAGATGATTTGTAGAAATTGACAAACTGATTCTAAAATTCCAGAATAACCAGTAAACAATCCTGAAAATGAACAAAGCAGGGGAACTTCTTGATTTAAAGGCTTACTGAAAAGCAATGATAATAAAGACACTGGAGAAAAAGGAACCCTGGTGTACTGTTGGCGGGAGTGTAAATTGGTGCAGCCATTATGGAAAACAGTATGGAGTTTCCTCAAAAAAATCAAAAGTAGGACTAGCATATGATTCAGGAATTCCACTTAAGGATATTTATCTGAAGGAAATGAAAACACTTAAACTTGGTAAGATATATGCACTCCATGTTCATTGCAGGATCACTTACAATAGTCAATGCATGGAAGCAACCCAAGTGCCCATTGATGGATGAATGGATAAATGAAATGCATTACACACATACAGAGAAATACTATTCAGACATAAAAAGGAAATCTTGCCATTTTGTGAAAACATGGACATTATACTAAGTGAAATAAGACAAAAAGAAATACTGTATGATCTCACTTATATGTGGAATCTAAATAAAAAGCCAAAAAACAAAACAACAATGAGAAAAACAGAGCTTTAGATACAGAGAACCAATTGGTAATAACCAGAGGTGGGTGGAGGGGTGGCTGGGAGAAGTGGATGAAGGTAGTCAAAAGGTACAAACTTCTAGTTATAATACAAGTAAGTCATGGGGATGTAATGTAAAGCATGGTGAATATGGTTAAAAATACTGAATATTTGAAAGTTGCTAAGAAAGTAGATCATAAAAGTAGATCATAAAAGTTCATAAGGAAAGTTATAAGAAAAAAATTGTAGCTATGTGATGGATATTAATTAGACTGACAGGTGATCATTTCCTAATATACACAAATATTGAATCATTATGTTGTATATCTGAAACTAATATGTTATATGTCAATTATATCTTGATAAAAAAAGAAAAAGATAATTGGGATCTAATATGCAATAAAAGATCAACACAAAAATAAATTAATCAATATTTAATATGTATTTTGGGAACAATTCTGTTTCACTTTAGAAAAAAATTAACTTAGACCCTATATATTGCAACAAATTCCAGATGGATTAAAGACTTAATAACAAGAAAACAGAATAATATACATATTCTGAATCTTGATGGGAAAATACACAGCATATATTTCTGAATATATAAAAACTTTAAAAAGCTTTTCTGCAATTAACTATAGAAATCAAGCAACAGAATGGAGAAGAAATTACAACATAATAAGCTAATTATAAGAATATTTGCTTTGCAAGTTTAGCAAATACTTGTGTACATCCATATATACACATAAATACATACATATATACATAAATATATATAAATAAATATGTATGGTTTATATATATGTAGATACATATTTAAATACATATATATCTATATTCAGATCTAGACGATACTTTGTCAAGGAGGGAATATCAAAGAAAATACAAATATACAAGCACATGGTATTGTCATGGGGAAAACATACTACCCCATGGCAAATACGTTAACTCAAAAATGTACTACCTTTAGTAAAGAATGCAAGGCACTCGCAAAAACATTCAAGAGCTTAATTTTGGTAGACAAGTGGCAAAAAGGGTATTCACACACATTGCTTGCCGATAGGCTCGAAATGTCATTCTGAGGCCTGAAGTTCTCCATCCCCAGCATCTTTGGATTCTGACAGGTAGGCTCAGTCCCTACTCAATGTAATGCCTACTGTCCATACGGCAGGTAAAGAAAGATTCACCACCTCCTAGGGAAACCTCCCCAGGGTGGCAGATCAGGCCTTCTGCTCTCTACTAGCCCTTATGTATTTCCGGATCAGCCAATCCGGATTATTTGACTTTCCAGACCACACGAATTCCTACGTTTAGGCTCAGTTCAATCAGGGTGGGTGAGCAAGGTTCTGTGGGGGCTGCCGCGAAATTTGGCAAGGTCGAACCTTCTCAACTTTGTTAGGGGCTTTACCAAAAACAAAACAAAACAAAACAACCTTCCTTAATTGTCAACTTGGAGTCACTCAGAAACAGGGTCTTCATTTCTGCCAGGACACCTGGGAGTGTTTTTGTTCTTGAATGAATGTGAACAATTTGGAATTCACGATTTCCCTTGGAAGAAGAAAGAGACAGGGACTATGCCAGCTCCAGTAGGAATTTCCTCCTTAAAATGAAAGCGCGGAGGAACTCCGGAGCTTGGCCAAGGGGCATCCATGCAAAAAGATGGCAGTGCGTTTTAGCAGCGGGACACGCTTTGCACAAGACGATACAGACGCGCGTTTTGCACACGGCACATGTGTTGCGCTTGGACACAGGCACACGCTCTGCACATGGGCACGGGCACGTTTTGCACGCGGGCATGTGTGCGCCGCGGCAGTGACAGCCGAGTCGGACGCAGGTTACCGCGACGTGGCGCTGGCCACGAGTCCGGGGAAGCGCGCCTGCCCCGCGGGGGAACTACAACTCCCAGCGCTCACGGCCACCTCCGCCGGACGCGGCCGCGGCTCGGATCAGCCCGCCCCGCTGGCCGCGGGTCCCCCCGCCCTTGTCCCCGGCACCGAGAGTCGCAGGGACCCGGAGCTGGAGGCGCGGGGCAGCGAGCGGCATGGAGCCCGGGACAGCCGACGGCCGCTTCCTGGGCGACGTGGGTACGTGCGGGGCGCCCTGCAGGGTGCAGGCTCGGGGGCTGGGTACAGGGAACACGGGTCTGGCAATAGAGGACCTCCCTTGCCGGCTCTTGGAGACCGAAGAGGTGCATCTGCTGACATTGCCTTTGACATCCGTGACGTCCCTCCTCTAAGAGCGTCGGCAGGGGAGTTTCGGTGGGCCCAGGTTGAAGGGCCATGTCCTTAAGGGAGCGGGTCCGGCGATGCGATGCATTCGGACGTGGTTTTCTGTGTCCCAGCCCTTTTCCCCCGGCCAGCGCATGCAGCGCTGGTCATCATTGTGACGCCACAGTAGTGGGACTTCAGAACTGCAGACCCACCGGAGCGTTAAGCACCTTGGGGAAGATGCGGGGCCGCGAGGGTGGGGGTAGAGTGCGTGGTCATTGCCAAATTCGAGAAGAACCCAGAAGAGGCCCATGCGAGACCCTTCCCTGGGCAGCCCTGGCCCTGTCGTTAGCATCCTACACACCCCGGTGTGACAGAAGGAATCAGCTCCAGAAGGAGGATGTGCCCTTGTGATATTATATCACACTGTGTGAACAATGCGATCTCGGTTCTTCACAGAATTTTCTTATCATTTGGGCTCACCAAGAATGAAATGAATTCATTCTTTTGGGGAAGCAAACTTTCCTGCCTGTGAAGTAATATTATGGGAATAAAATGAGCTTCGGAAGCCTGGAAAGAAAACAAAATCTGAAGTATGTTTACGCTGGTAAACACAGTAACAGGAATCAAAGTGAGAAGTCTCTTGAGTGTAAATCTAGCTTAGGAGGAATTTCAGTCATGGCAAGGCAAAGTCATTTAATTTATTTTGCAAAAGAGCTACCTTCAACATGATCCTTTTAAGGCATTTAATAAACGTCTGTTTGAACTTGGCACTCCACCCCAGGCAGACACAAGACTTTGACCCTGCCAGTGTGATCTATCTTTGATTGGCTCAATTAAATAAGCAATGACTAGCTAACCGTGGAAGCCTATTTAAACACATATTTAAATATTTTTATTCCTGTAGAATACTCAATAGCACAGCATAACTTCTGAGCATTTTGTTTTTTGGGGTTTTTTTGTTTGTTTTTGCATATTTAGGAATGTGTCTTTAGAAGAAAAGCACATTCTTAACTAATGGATGGATACACAGCTTCTGGGGGTCATGGATATTTTTGACTTTGTTTTAATATATTTCTCCAAGGTATGTCCTGACATTTTCATTCTCAATGCTAACGAATCAGCTGAATGTGTTGAATTCCCCTCCCCCCCCAAATAAAACACTGCTATCCCAGCAGAAGTACATCACCGGCTCTTTAAACATTCTGACCTCAAATTCTGTAGGTATGATGTACTTCAACCAAAGCATGTAGATTTTCCTTTTTTTTTTTTTTTTTCTTTAATGTAACACCTCACAGAGGTAAAGATTGCAGGGTCTTACAGTATGGCCTTATCCATAAGTACAAAGAATTTAGCACAAGTCACATCCTAAAGTGAATGTGATATTTATTTACAACTCAGCAAATGTAATCCAGCTTCTTATTGACCAAAGGTAAGTGTCTATTTGCAAAACTGAAAAAAGGGACCCCAAATCCGGCATCCGTCCTCAAGAGCTCCTGACTTGGAAGTGCAAGGCTGGCAGAAGGTGACCGCGTGCCTTAGGGACTTTGGTCTCTAAGCAAGGTGATCTGCTGCTAGCCTGCAGTTAGTTACCCTTAGCCGAGAACTCTAAACACGGTTCACGCCGCCTACAGTGTTCAGGTGGACGAGAGAGAAAAAGGAGAGGCTGCTCCTGGGACCGTGAGGGGAGCCACTGAGCTACTAGGGCACCAGCTGCTAGACAGTCATCACTTTGGATAATTTAAGGTGAAACTGAGTTCACACAGCTGTAAGGAAGCAAAGCTGAGGCTTAAACCCAGATGGGGTTTTTAGTCTTTTCAGTTGCTTCTTGTTTTACACTAAAAGGTTCCCACTCTTCCTGTCAGGCAGGTTTGTCTCTAGTCGGTGTGTAGGATTACCTGGAGTGCTGGCCCAGTTTCGGGATGTCGGTCTGCAGTCACGAGCACCCAGTGCCTGGGAACCTATATCCAAGTCCATCATTCTGTTGCGTCTGCAGAGTAAGGGATTTTTAAAACATACAATTATGTTGAAAGCACCTGGAGAGAGCTAGGTGATCAGTGCCCTGGCTGAGAAATAAACTGCCCCAAAGTCTTCTCAAATCACGCTTGTTCCTGCCTTAAAGCTGCATTCTAGAACTCTCTAGAAATATCGCTTAGTGGAGAAACCTCAGACAGCGTCTCAAACTGCATCTCCTTCTTTCCTGATTTAACCCCCTCGTTTCAATGGGACTCACCTTCCAGGGATGTCCCACAAAGAGTGACGAGGGGGCGAGTTGAGACCTTGCTGGTTGTCCCCAGATGGCCTGGCTCCGTCTCCACACGTCGTTGGCAGCCTGGCTGGGTTTGGAATTCTGGGCTGGAAATGCGTTTCCTACAGAATTTTGAAGACAGCGCTTCTGTCCTTACGTTTCTAGAACTGCCCAAAGAGATCAGATGCCATTCGAATTTAATTCTTGGTTCTTTGAATGTGATTTTTTTTCTCCTCTTCTCTAGAAACTTTTAGGGATTTTCCTGATCCTTGCTGTATGACAGCGTGGCTTGGTGTGGGCCTTCTTTATACTTGCTCTGACTACACACGGGACCTTGCTCAGCTAGACTCTCTCATCTCCTTTAATTTAGGGACTTTTTAGTGTAACTTCTTTGGGAAGTCTGTTCTCTTTCTGGCACCTCTGCTAATTGGGCTTCAGACTTCCTGGATGGAACCTTTATTTTTCTTACTTTTTTTTTTTTTTTTGGTATACTTTCCATCTCCTTGCCTTTCTGTTCTATCTCCAGATTTCCTGAACTTTATTTTCCAATTCTTTAATTGGATGGGTTTTTAATTTTTGTTACCTTTTTTTCACTGCCCCAAAGCCCTTCTTATTCCCTGAATTTTCATTTAGAAAGATCCCTGCCATTTCAATATTTTCTGTCCTCTCTTCTGAAGTATCAAGAAAAGTTCTTTAGAAGTTTTTCCCCCACATTGGCCAGGTTTCTTCAGAATTCCTTATTCTCTTTCTACTTTGATCTCTTTCTCTTTCTATATACACCTCAGCCTTGCATCTGTGTTTGAGAGAGGCGCTGTGGAGAGGGTTGGGAGGCAGGCTCGTTGCTTTGATTTCATGCAGGGAGTCTGGGTGTGGACCTGGCTTTCTCTGATGAATCAGAAGCTCCGTGAACTTGGGTGCCAGCATCTGCAGGTCTCCCCGCACCCCCACCCAGGGCCTTTTCTCATAGGGAGAGCGATATTGAGAGCAGGAACGCTTATCCTAAAATCGCACTTCAAAGAGGATTTGTAAACAAACTTAAAAAAAAAAAAACGATTTAGGGCGCTCAAAGAAATCACGCACAGTGAGTGACAGACTCTGACTGAGCACTTCTCTGGGCAGACCACTGTATGCCATCCATGCTCTTCCTCCACCAGCCAGCCCCGAGAAACATGCTCTCCCAGGGTGAGAACCCCGTGGCTTAGATGACTTCCAGTGGAGAACTTGCCCAGGTCCCTGGGCCCGGACGCGGGAGGTGGAGCAGGCCTGCTCAGTGGTTAGGGTGTGCGGGGGCTCCCCCTGCCCCTCCCACACACCCCTGCGTTCTGACGTTGGGGAAGGAGGAACTGGGGCGGGTGCGGCCCAGAGGACCTGCAGTGAGCTCTACGGTCACTTCTTTTTCTCTTTTGCTTTCACTGCTCCTCTTTCACTTTCTGTTTTCCCCTCTCTTGCCAAGTTTGGACTGTCTTGTCCCTACAGGAAGGTAACCTTTAAAAAAAATTTTGTTTTTTTTAATTTTTACCTCATTTAACTCTTAAAACCCCACTTGACATTACTGACCAACGATTCTTTGGATGTTCGTCATTAAAACGTTGAAAAAGACCTGGCTGAAAAATCTCTTAAAAAGCAACCGGACAGCCAGCCCCAATTCCTAAGTTTCTACAGACAAAATAAATAATAAATAAAGAGTTTTTGTTTGCCCTGGAGAGTGCAGGTGACTGCTACTTTGCAGTACACTGAAACTCTGAGACCGCGCGATTCACAATTGCTGGCCGTGACAAAGCTCATTCATTAAGCCGAAGTGCTGGGGTCTTTCACATACAGTGAGTCCTTGACCCTTAGGGCATTCTGTAGTGGTGCTGTCATCTTTAGGGCTGGTCTCTTTGTCCTTATGGGTTTGTGACCCTTTTTTAAAAATTTTATTCCTTTACGATCAGAGAACTGGGTATACGTGCTTTTCTGGAAGGGCCGACTATAAACGATTTCCGAGGTCCTTTCAGCTCTTAGCTTCATTGTCAGCTTTTGTACAAACAGCCTTGTGCTCCCGGCCCTCGGGGCGGTCTGCAGGTCACAGGCACAGGCCCTCTGGGGCAATGGGAGGGATCCGGAGTGGGGAGACTACACAGGAGGCCGGGACTCTGTGGGCCGGGGGGGGGGGGGGTGGCAGGGAGCATAGAGTCTCCCCTGAAGAAAGGGGCGATCGAGGCGTCCTGAGCAGCCTCCATGTGACCCACCTAGGGTCCAGCTGCGCTCGGGAGGGGCCCAGGAAGGGCAGGGAGGGATGGGATGACTGGAGGGGCAGTGGGAAGAGGGGTGTTAGGAAACCAAATCACTGGCAGGGCTGGGATTTAGGGGAGTGCTCATCCTCGAGGGAACCTGTTAGAACAAGGGGAGGGTCTCAGGTTTCCAGGTGGCCCCTCTCCCAGGGGGCAGGGGTGTCACGTCACAGCCAGGGTCCAGGCACGGGGCTGGAACGCAGCCTGAGGTCAGGCCCAGCTGTGGGCTAATGTACAGTGTTTTCGAGGCTGTGTTTTTATACTTTAAGGCTAATAACGCCCCACCTCTTCAGTGAGGGAAGGCCGAGCCCCCAGGGAGGGCCGGCGTGGTCACACAGCTCCTGGGCACCACGCAGCCCCTGTGGCCTTTATGTAGGGGCGCTCCTCCCCTCTCTTGGCTTCTCAGCCCTTCCCGGAGTCACCAGAGGCCACCCCCTGCTCCCCACCCCCACTGTGACTATCCCTGTCGATGACAGCTTGTCCTTGGTACCAGCTGCAGGTGACAACCTCCTCACCCCCAGGGCCTCCTCCATCATTTTGCTACTTTATAAAAAGTAATTTTTTAAAGTTTTAACTGTAAAAAAATAAAAACACATAGAAATGGTTAAGTTGGATGATAAATTTTAAGTGTACAGGCCAGTAGGGTTAGCTATGTGCACACTGCTGTGCCTTAGCTATTCAGAACGTTTTCTTCTTTCAACACAGAAAACTCTGCAGCTCCTAGACCCCCATTCCTCCCCTCCGCCCAGCCACCCGCAACCACGGTTCTGCTTCGTGCCATCCTGAATTTGATGGCTCCGACAAGTGGAATCATATAAGGGTTTGCCTTTCTGAGACAGGCTCATTTCACTTAGCATAACGTTCTCGCTGCGTTCACGTGGCACATGACGGCCTTCCCCTCCTTTTGAAGGGCGAATGCAATTCCAGGCTGCGGAGAAACCGCATTTCTTCATTCATTCATCCGTCCGGACACGATGGGGGGCAGGGTGCTGCCCCCCTTGGCTATTGCGAATAAGGCGGCAGTGACCACGGGAGCCCAGATACCTCTTCCATATCTTGCTTTCGATTCTTGGGTCGGATGCAATCCTCTTGAATGTTTTGAGGCACCAGAGTACTGTCTCCCATCGTCACTGTACTGCCGCACGTTTCCACCAGCAGTGCACAGGGCCCCATTTCCTCCACATCCTCACCAACGTTCGTTCATTCATTTATTTATTTATTCTGGACAGTGGCCGTCCCGATGGTGTGAGTGGTCGCTCCCTGTGGCTTTGTTTTTGTTTTAGGTTGGTTTGGGTTTGGTTTGGATGATTAGTGGTGCTGAGCATCTTTTCATGTGTGTGTAGGCCATTTGTATGCTTTCCTGGAGAAATATCTATTTAAGTCCTTTGCCAGTTTTTAAAGGGGATTGTTTGTTTATGTTGTTGAGTTGTAGGAGTTCTTCACGTATTCGGGATACTAACCCCTTCGGGTGTTGATCTGAAACTATTTTCTCCCGTTCCATTGCCTTTCGGTCTGTTGATCATGCCCTTTGATGTGCACAGGTTTCTTTTCTCTGTTTTCACACCTGCTGCTTCTCATCTCGGCCCTGCATGGCTGCTGCTGGTTACCAGTAAGTTACATTTCCTCTACAGACTGGTCATCAAGAAAGAAAATTAGATTTTCTTTAAGAATTCTTATATCCAGACTTTATCATTTCTTTTAGTAATTCCCTCCATTCGTTCACTCATTCATTCAGCAAGTGGGTGGATGTGTGCATCTTCGCTGAGCCACATTCTGTGCCAGGTGCTGGGAGTACTCAGCCAAACGGTCAGGCCGGTCGTGGACTCACTGCAGCCCGCCTCCTCCGAGATGCCTTCCCGCTTGGCCCTGGACACTTGCTTCTAAGTTCCCACCACTTAAACATCCCTCCAGTATCGCAGGCATCTTGTTGTTCTGGATTATCTGCACATCCCCCGTGACCGTGAATGCTGACTATCCCATCCCCTTCGTCTTTGTACACTGCAGTGGAAGATGCCATGTCTGATGGGATACCTGTGGGAGCCGTGCCAGGCTACCTGCCACAGGCCCGGGGCCCAGCCTTCCTGAGCTGCACGTTTCCTTCTGCGGCAAGTCCTAAGGCCTCGCCCTGCTCTCTCTCTCCTCTTTTTAGGGTCGTAGCTGCTCCTTCTGCCCTTGGGGTGTTGTTCCCCCTAGACTGACTTTAAGGTGACCTGTAGCCACTTTTCCTCCACCCCAAGACAGGCCCGCGGATGACTGTGCATGACCACTGGGAAACACACTTAGGGCCCCTTCTTGAGACGCTAAGGAGAACGTTCCACAAGCGTGGCTTGCGCGTTGTGTGGGAATCAAATCTTGCTGTGCGCTTCAGGTCTCCCTTCGTCTCCCCCGCCCCATGATCTCATCCCCTTTTCAGGGGTCACACAGGCTCTCTGGCTCCTGGGCAAGACAGATAGGTACGACTGGGGGGGGGTAAAATACTGCAGACAGACACCCTTCATTGAGGGGGCTCAGAGGAGGGGCTACCATCCCAGCACAGATGGGAGCTGAGAAGGGGAAGGCATCTTGGAAAAAATAAGCGTTGGATTTCAGTCAGGAGAGGTGCAAGCAGAAGCTGGCTAGGATGACGGGGAGAGGGAGGTCAGCGGGAGGGAGGCGCTTGGAGGGGGGTTGGAGAAGTGAGGGAATGGGCCAGAGCTAGAGAGAACAGGCTTTATTCAGACAGAGGAGCCTTGTCTAAAGCGATGGTTCTCCACGTGTGGTCCCCAGGCCAGCTGCTTCAACACCACCTGGGAGCTTGTTAGAAATTCAGATTCTCAGGGCTCACCTGTGACCTACTGACCCAAATTCTAGGGGTGGGACTCAGCCCTCCAGGGGATGCTGATGCTCACGTGTGAGAACCGTGGTTAAAGGAATAGGGAGGTCGGGGGCCACATTTTGTGCACCCCATTCTCTAGAGCTGAAGGTGGGTGGCGGACAGGGAGTGATGAGATGAGAAGGGACAGAATTCCACTCCCTTTTGGGGTAGGATGGTGCCTTTGTTTTTTATTAACAGGCTTGTTGAACACGTACTTGATGAGGTTGGAATGCAAAAATGAATAATTATAGTTTGAGATGCATGGACACGAAGACTCAAAACACCAAATTTTATGAGATGCTGCTCAAGCAGTACTTAGAGGAAATGTATAGCAGTAAACACCTGTATTAAAAAAGACGAAAGACCTCGAATCAATGACCTACCCTTCCATCTAAGATGCTAGAAGAAGAGGAAACTAAATTGAAAGAAAGCACAAGGAAAGAAATAAAGATTAGAGAGGAAATTAATGAAACAGAGGCCAGAAAACAATCTAGAAAAATCAACAAAACCTAAAATTGATTCTTTGAAAAGATAAACAAAATTAACACACCTTTCGCTAAACTGACCAAGAAAAAAAAAAGATGACTGAAGTTACCAGATCAGGAATGAAAAGGGGGACATTCCTAGGGAGCTTGCAGAAATGAAAGGGACCGTAAGGGACAACCGTGAACCACTGTGTAGCTCTCAGCGAGGGCCACCACAGCAAAGCACCGCAGACTGGCGGCTGAGATGACAGACATCCTTTCTCACGGTCTGGAGGCCGGAAGTCCAAAACCAAGATGCTGGCAGGCTTGCTTCCTGCTGCGGCCCCTCCCCCTGGCCTGCAGACCCGCCTCAGCTGGGCTCTGTGTGCCCACGTGGTTTTGCTTCATTTATGCACATCCTAGTATCCCTCCGAGCCCTAATCTCTTCTTATAGAGACTCCAGTCAGATCCGGTTAGGCCCACCCTGTCAGCCTTTAATTTAATCACCCCTGTAAAGGACCCCACCCCCCCAAATACAATCTCATTCTGAGGTACTAGGGATTAGGGCTTCGATGTATGGATTTTGGGGAGCAACACAATTCAGTCCATGACAAATTGTATGCCAACAAACTAGAAAACACGGATGAAGTAGACAGATTCCTAAAGAGCCAAAACCTACAAAGTGACTCAGAAAATAGAAAATCTAAATAGACCTATAACAAATGAAGAGATCAGTTAATAATTTAAAAGTTTAACACAGGTAAACCTAGGCCCAGATATCTTCACAGGTGAATCTGACCCAACATTGACAGATTTAATACCAATTCTCCAAAAACTCTTTCAAAAATCAGGAGAATACTTCCCAACTCATTCTGTGAGGCCAGTATTACCTTGATACCAAAACCAGGCAAATACATCAATCACAAGAAAAACAACACTTGTGAATATAGACACAAAAATCTTCAAAGAATACAAATAAACCAAATCTAGCATCATATATAAAAATATATATATGTTATACCCCAGGACCAAGTAAGATTCATTCCAGGAATGCATGGTTTAACATCTAAAAATCAATAAAACTAATACAGTATTTTGATAGGCTTAAGAGAAAAAAAAAAAGCTGGCATGATCATTGCAATAGATGCAGAAAGAGTATTTGACAAATTCCAACACCTTCTGATGATAAAAACACTCAACAAACCAGGGATAGAGAGGAACTTCCTCACGCGGCCACGCCTAGCGTCAGTGTCGAAAGGGTCCCTGTGCGTGGGCTCTGCTCCTCTGACCCACCTGGGCGCGGCACCCTGGGCTCAGCACCCGGCCCCTCTCCCCGCCAGGCTTCTGGGTGGAGCGCACGGCTGTGCACGAGGCCGCCCAGCAGGGCGAGGCGCTGCGGCTGCAGCAGCTGATCGAGAGCGGCGCCTGCGTCAACCAGGTCACGGTGGACTCCATCACGCCCCTGCACGCCGCCAGCCTGCAGGGCCAGGCGCAGTGCGTGCAGCTGCTGCTGGCCGCCGGTGCCCAGGTGAGCGGCGGGACCGGCTGCGGCTGTCAACGGGGGCGGGGCCAGCCGAAGGGACAGTAGAGGGAGGAAAAGAAGGGATTGGGAGCCGCAGGCGGGGAGGGGCCGTCTGTGTCCAGTGCACACTGAGACCAGTAAGTGTGCTCATGGACTTGGCTGGTAGGGGTCACCGCGTGGGCAAAGAGAAGGCATGGGCGGGGCCTGGCAGGCCGTGCTCATCGCAGACACGGGCTCCTGGGGGAGCCGGCGGGGTGACTAAGTGGGGTGCCGGCACACTGCTCCCTAGAAGAAAGGTAAACAGGAACAGAAACGAGGTTCCGATCTGCTCTCCTGCTTCCCTGGTGTGAGTACTCACGCCTCGCGGGCTCAGCCGCGGGTGCTTTCTGGCGGGCCGAATTGCAGGATATTTGACAGCGGGCTGGGCTGGGCGAGCCGACTGGACACCGCCGGGCTGGGTGGTATCGGGGGGAATGCAGGCTCCAGGGTCGGGGTTCGGGGTGCGGGACAAGGGACAGTGGTGAACTGCGTACTCCTTCCCAAAGCTGGGCCGTGAGGGCAGAACGAGATCCGGACAGATTCTACCAGAATCTCTGGGCCGGGGAGCTGCCTCGCCCCGCCCTCTGGTTTCCCGGCCGGAGGGGGCACGTGAAGCAGTTTCAGACTCGCCTAGCTGAGGCTGGCGTCGGAGCCGTCTTTATGCCCTGCCTTCCTCGGCTGCAGCCTGGAGCTCCCCGCGCCCGTGCTGTGCGGACTGGGTGCTGGGGTGGAGGCCAGAGGCGATCCTGGAAGGAAAAAACCCCAGACAGGAGGGTGCGTGTCCTTAGGGGGCTGGTAGGCGGCCCCAGCCCAGGTCCCTTTCTGTCCGAGAGCTCCCTGCCCCCGTAGCTCCTCAGCACATGCTGGAAAACCTAAGAACTTGGAAAGACCGGGGAGTGTCTTACGTGCATCAGGATGAGAAAGGGAGCTTTCCCTTCTGCCCCGGTGACACCTGTCTCTTCCTGCCCACGAGGTGGACGCTCGGAACATCGACGGCAGCACCCCGCTCTGTGACGCCTGCGCCTCGGGCAGCATCGAGTGTGTGAAGCTCTTGCTCTCCCACGGGGCCAAGGTCAACCCCCCGCTGTACACGGCCTCCCCGCTGCACGAGGCCTGCATGAGCGGTGAGTGGGGCGGAAGGGAGCTGTGTGGGTGGGACATGGAAGCCGTGGGCTGCTCCGGGGCTGCTCCCGGTCTGCATCGGCTCGTGGTCACTCGGCCGCAGGGGTCCCCAGCTCTCCCCCTGGAGACTCCTCGCCCAGGACTGGACGGGATTCTATGCTCAGCAGACACTCGGTGCCTTTCAGACGCTAACACCGGAGACCGGTCCTCGCTGCGGCCTCTCTCAGTGTTCACTGTTGTTTGGCCCTGTGGGCCCCTGCTCTAGCTGGGGGACGAGGCTCGGACACATCCCTGAGGACAGGGGCTCTCAAAGTAGGGCAAGTTGGTCCTGCAGGGTCGGGGAGCAGGTGGGGCTCCAGCTGCCCTCCCAGGATGGGTGGACTGGCATGGTGGGAGGGGAGGAGGAAGGCCCAGCACAGGGGAAATGGCGTCCGGTCTCACTGCATGGGAAGCTCCCGGGAGGTAAGACTTAAGACTAGAAGATTCAGACGGGCCCAGCTGGAGGACACTTTCCGAATGACAGACCGAGGGTTTCGGGTTGTACTCTTTTGGGCAAAGGCGGCGAGCCCGTGGCCTGTATTTCGATTGGCCGGCAGGACGTTTGTCATCGTTGCACTTTGCTGGGGTGTGCGGTGTGGCCTCTTCTGTGCTTTCGCGCGGGGCCCTGTTGGCAGCTGCCTCACGCCCCAGTCCCCCCCGGTTACGTCATCTGTCACCACCCACAGGCCCTGGGGATTTGCTACAGGCAGCTCTTGAAGGTTTACGAACAGATGTTGACTGACAAGAAAATGATATTTTTAAGGGTTGGTTTAGTGGCCATCTGTGTATAGTACAGGGGAAAAGTTTACCTTCCTTAGGGTCCCTGGTGGGCCCACCCATTCGTCTGACACGGTGCTGATTAACAAGAAGAAACAGAAGTTCCTTAACGAGGGCAGGGCATGGCACACACGCACGTGAGAACTCGGCGATGTGTCCGTCACTCACTCCAAGGGGTGGTTAGAACAGGGGCTTGCGTAGAATGACAAGACAAAGGAAAACGCTTCTAGGATGACAAGTTGGGGGAGGCAAATATATGGGGGAACTAATGGTAGACGGGGCTGGTTTTAGCAGCTGCTGGTGCGTAACTTCTGTCCTTTCTGGTAGACAGGAGAGAGGCACGTTTACAAATGTATGTCCTACTTTTAGGCAGTTTGGGGGAGGGCAGAGGGCTCTTCTTCTGTCTGTTTCTTCTCAGTTGTCTTTAGCTCACAATAAACCTCGTGTCAACGTGACGTATTCCGGGGTGGCGTGTTCCACTACTCTTCATGGTGGTGGGGGGGGAATGCCGAGAAGTGGGGGGTGAGTTGGCACTTCACGATGATCCGAGCGCAGAGCATTGGAGCCCAAGTGAGATGGATTCGTTTAGGAAACTCAGAAGAATTAACAGGGCTTCGATGTGAGGAAGAGGAGAGCATGGTGTCAAAACCGACTCAGGGTTGAGCGGGGAGTGTGGCCAACGGCTGACAGGGGCCGGCCAGGAGGACTTAGGGACAGGGAGGGGACGGGGAGGCCTTGGTCGTGGTCCAGACATCCAACGAGAGTGGCCAGCAGACGGCTGTAGATGAGGGGCTGGATCTCAGGGCTAGAGAGGAAACGCAACAGCTGCCCAAAGGAAGCTTGATCGAGCGATGAGAAAACATGGTGTCTCGCGCACAACGGAGCGCGGCCCTAACCTGTGTGTGAGACACCTGGAGAGGGGCCGGGGGAGGAGCAGGAAAGGCGTCTGTGGGCTGGGCCCCCGTGGTTATAAAGTCTAGGTAGTTCACCCAGGAGACTTAGACCGGGGGTGCCCGTTTACGTCATCGCCTCCCGGCCTGGTGCTCCCAGCACGCCGAGGAGGCCGCCCCGAGGCGGGGAGCACCTTCTCTCCCACTGAGAAGCTGGGGAGCATTGAGGGGGTCCTCTCTGGCTGTCCGGAAGTGGCAGTCTCCAACTTTCTGCTCTCCCAGCAACAGGGCGGCTGTGTGCTAACTTACTGCCCCTGCCAGGAGGCTTGGAGAACCGCTGTGCCCTCAGGAGAAAGGACAGGCATCTTCTTGCCCCTAGGGCCACGCGGGGTCGTGAACTGCTCTGCTCTCTTAGGTTGGGACGTAGGCCTGGTTCCCCTCTCTGCCCCGCAGCCAAGCATGGGGCCACCAGCCAGTTTTGTCATGCTCGTCATTTCAAACGTATGTGTTCATCGACAGTTTTCATTCTTTTCCATTTCTTTGAAGGAAATTCTGAATGTGTGAGGCTCCTTATTGATGTTGGGGCCAATCTGGAAGCGCACGATTGCCATTTTGGGACCCCTCTGCACGTCGCCTGCGCCCGGGAGCACCTGGACTGTGTCAAAGTGCTGCTCAAAGCAGGTGCGTTGTGTTTACCTGCACCATGTGCTGGTGGAGAACTGGGTGGTACCGTCAGATGGCCCAGGTGTGAAGCTGGCTCTCCCACTTGCCGGCTGAGACTTGGGCCTCAGTTTCTAGACCCATCAAATTGGAAGCATAAAACCTATTTTGCAGCTTCCTCGGGAGGATTTGTGATAATGTTTCTGCAGGACCTGGTACATAGTAGTGCTCGACAAATGCTGATAATTATTTTTGGTGGCCACAGGGGACTGTCCACAGTACCACCTAGTATCTAAATCAGGAAGAGACGGGGGTCCAGGGGAAAATGGAGTTGGCAGCACTTGCAATCCAGCGTGTTGTCCCGTGCTCTGAAAACGCCCAGTACTTCCAGTCGAGATGAGGAGTAGGTACACTCTGTGCTCCCCTCTTCCCATGACCACATCAAAATCACAACAAATTAGAGAGCCCCGTTAGTGAGACTGGCTGAACAGAAGCCCTGTAATGAAGGACACTCAGAGCAGCCACGTCGAGACTGGTAGGAGGGGCGGGGACACAGAAGAGGCAGGTCCCACACCCACACGCGGTGATAAAGCATCTGGAGGGACGTTATAGGTCCTCCCTGAGGAACGAGGGGTTCCAGCCCCACATCAGGCCCCCCACTCAGGGCTCAGTGCCAGGAAGAGGAGTCCCCACACCACCTGGCTGTGCAACCAGTGGGGACTCTGTCCCAGTGAGCTGGAGGGCTGGGGGGGCCCGGGGTGTCCCCTTGAAGGGCCGTGCACAGCCTCGCTCTCCCACCCTGGCTCTGGGCTCCACGCGGGGCACCAGCCCCTCCCGATGGAGTGCCAGGGACAATGACAAGATATCTAGATTAGAAACCATTGTAAGTCTTCCAGCCACGTCGCTCATCAGAGGATTGGTCCCATGTGTCAGCCCAGGTAGGGAGTCTACCTGTCATCACCACAGAGCTTTTAAAATGTGGGTTTCACAGCGCACCAACCCTCTGCTGGGCACCTGGTCTGGACGCCTCCGGACTCCCTTTCTGTGGTTGTAGCTCCTTTCGTTCTGTCTATAGGGGAAAGGATCAAATTAAAGGTGTTAACCCCAATATCCGCTCTGGATTAAGTCTTTAGAGGTGATTTCTCCTTTGCGATAGGAGGCCAGCTCCACCTGGCTGAGGCGTTTAATTCTCGGTCGGGCAACTGAATGGATCAGAACGAGAGCAAGTTTCAGGGTCAGTTCGCCCTAAGGGTTCAACCGTGTCACCAAGAACGCACGTCCTTTGAATTTTGTAATTCCTCTTTCCTAAGTGTTCACCTGACCCCCTGCGTGGCGTCCCGGACGGGGTAAAGTGGCTGCCGCAGAGGTGGGCTGAGTCAGATGCGTCACCCCCAAGGGTCCCAGTAGCCTTCTCCTCACGCCTCCCATTATGTCCCATCGGCCTTCACTGGGCCCCGTGTCCGAACCTCATCCTGTCCCTTTGGCCAGACTCTACCAAATTCCGATTGGCTCGGGCCTGAGTGGGAGCAGGATGAACCCAATCAGGGCCCACACTGGACGCTGGAAGTTAGGTCATCCCGCCCACCCCCCGGGACACCCCCACCCGGACCACGCCCACCCCGGGACCACCCCACCCCAGGACCACGCCCACGCCGCCGGGTGGGTTAGAAAGGCGTGAGAAGGTGGCCGAATGTCCATCTAAGCCTGAAACAGGGGACCTGGTAGCTTTCCAGGTGAGTTTCCATAGACCTGGGAGGCTGCATGAGGGGTGAAGAGACCCTCCTGGGGACGATCCGAAGTGTCAGCGCCTCTCATGATGCTGGCCGCCACTGCGCGCGGGCTCGAGGCTCCATTCCTGATTGCTACTCTAGCCTCCGACCGTCTCTGACATTCCTTCTTAAGGACATGCAGCCTTTTTCTTTTTTAAGGAAACTATTTTTTATGGTAATTCTTTTCATTCCAGAAGACTCTTTTTTTCCCCTTCTTTTTAACTATAGGAAAAGCAGAGAGAAAAGGATAGCATATGGATTCTTTTTAAAGCAGTGATTCTCAGCAGGGCTGGTCACAGACCCCTTGGAAAATCGAATGAAAGCCACTGACCACGTCTCTAGAAAAAAAATGCACGTGATTTCAGAGAGGGCGGGGTCCTGCTCTTGCAGCCAGCTGTGGGGGGCCAGGGGTGACTGCAGGGGCTGATACGGAGGCGGTGGGTCTCCTGTAGCAGTGAGGCGGAGCTGCATACGATTTGTGCAGAGGAGGCCGTCTGAGGAAGGGGAAAGTCCCATTATTACGGTGGGGTAATTTTTAATCTGAGCGCCGGCAGTCAATATCGAACTCTGCTGCCAGCGCTCAGAGCAGCTGACCGACCAGGGAGTGTTTGCTCCCCCCTCCCAGCACAGGGCTTGATGTCGCCCGTGCCTCAGTTCCTGTGTCAGCCACACAGAACTGAGCTGGGCCAGCCTGCTCTGCGCGGGAACTGTGCCGGGGTCTCGGCGTGCTGAGCTGGCGACAGCCCCTCCTTGTCTTCACTGGCTGAGGGTTCACTCTGAGTCCACCGCAATCCTATTTGGCTTTGAAATCAGGATTTTGATAATGAGCAGACTTTGACCCCTTTTCTCTGAACCACGAGGTGGAGGATACTTAGTTCCCAGATGGCGTTGGCTGTTTTGCTGACTCTTAGGCTCTCTCTTTCTCTCTGTCCACACTCAGTTCAAGGCACATTATCATCCTTAGTCCACACCAAGCCAGTTCCCCCCGCTTCTCCCTTCTTTCCTCTGCCCCCACACCCCACCCTCTGACGTGTATCTGTATGTGTTTTGGTAAGGTGCACATTGTCGCTTGTGACGTGTGTTTGTAATGGACATAAATGGTACTGTGCTATAGATCTTACCCTATTTCCTGTTTTTTTTTTTTCTTTTTTTTCCCCACTAGCCCTGTGTTTTCAAAACCCGCCCGTGCTGCCCTGTGTACCTCTGGCCCGTTGTTCCCAGCTGCTGCAGAGCCAGCCAGCTTCCCTCTTAGTCACCAGCCCTTTCTTTACACCCAGTCCCATGATGCCAAGAACACGTTTTAAAAAGATCCCGTTTTGTACCCTCTGGAAAGAGTCCCCCCTGAGAGGCCTGGTACACAGAGAAAGCACACTGAACAGGAAGGAAGGGAGTGTCTTCTGTAGGGCTATTTCCAGCCACAGTTTTCTCCTTGACCGTGAGAGTAGCTTTACTTGCCTTGTGCCCCGTCTCTGTGCCCCCGTCTCTGTCAGTCTCTTTCGTTCCCTATTGGCAAGAAGAATATTGTGAGGATTAATGACCGGAGAGAAAGCTACTTAGACTTTAGATTCTGTAGACGTTACCGCTTCCTTTTCGTTACGAGTTTGCATTTAGCATTCAAATTCTTATTTGCATGATGACTGCAGCACCATACACTTCTTATCCACGCATGGAAAGCACTGGAAGAAACCCCGTGATGTGGAACAGTGGTTAGATCGCAGGGAAAATGCTTCTTTTGCTTGCGATATGTTTTTAAATGTTATTCTTATCATGCTCTTCTGCCAAATTAAAACATTAGGCAATTTAGCCTTCTTCCTCACGGGGGGATTGTGTCCTGACTGGACTTTCTGATTTGGCCGTGGGTAGTGGAGAGAACGTCTCTTCACCTGTCTCAGCGTGGCGGGGTGCTTGCTGTGTTCTGGGGGGTCACACGGTCCACTGTCACGAACCTGGCTTTCATGTCCCACTAGGGGACCGAAACTATTTTCAGTCCGACATCAGAAAGCAGGATTTTTTCAAATTTTTTGAGCAGTGGGACTAGAAAGTCTAATAGCCTTAGCCCTCCGCATATAGCATTACCAGGTGACATGCTGGTGATCTGATGTTTTTAAACCCCCACTTTAATAATATTTTATGACTACGATTTGATCTATTATTTGGGGGATGACTTCACTGATGCTGGCTATTTGCTGGACTTCTTTAAAATAGTTTTCTCCAGGGGAACCCACGTGTACAGTTGGTGGGATTGTAAATTGGTGCAGCCACTTTGGAAAACAGTGTGGAGGTTGCTCAAAATTAAAAATAGAATTACCACATGACCAGGCAATTTTACTTCTGGGTATTTATCCGAAGATATTGAAAACACTAATTTGAAAAGACACATATGCACCCCTAAGCTCATTGCAGCCTCATTTACGATAGCTAAGATATAGAAACAACCTAAGTGTCCTTGGATAGACGAATGGATAAGGAAGAGGTGATCTGTATATACAATGGAATATTGCTCAGCCACAAAAAAAGAATGAAATCTTGCAACAACATGGATGGACCCAGAGGGTAACATGCTAAGTGATGAGTCAGACAGAGAAAGACAAATGCACATGATTTCACTTATATGTGGAATCTAGAAAACAACCAGCAAATAAAACGGAAACAGATTCATAGATACAGAGAACAAACTGATGGTTGCCAGATGCGAGGGGCATTGGGGGCTGGGTGGAAAGGGAAAGGGATGAAGAAGCACCAATTGGCAGCTACGAAGTGGTCATGGGGAATTAAAGTAGAGCACTGGGAATACAGTCGATGGTATTGTGATAACTATGTACGGTGCCAGACGGGGGCTAGACGTATCGGGGAGATCACTTCACAAATTATATAAATGTCTAACCACAATGCCGTGCCTAACCTGAAACCAATATAATACTGCATGTCAACTATAATTGAAAAAAAAGAGTAGGATTTCAGGATTTAGAAGGTCCGGCCCAGTGAATGTAGAAAAAAAAAACAGACAAAAAATCTTTTCTATCTCCTTTCTCTATATCCACTTAGGAGCAGGCTTTGAGGAAGTAATATTTTTCTTAAAAAAATTTCGAGGCTCCAAGAAATCCCACTGTATAGAATTGTGACGGCTGTGCCCTAAGGATGACATTTTAGGCAAACGTTTTAATCACATCTGTGTTTTTAAATGTATTTAAAAGTGCTGCATTTACCTATTGTTCAGTCTGAATGTCTACTATTCTCACGGGCAAGAGGCGGACAGCAGAGCTAAGTTCACAGCTACCAGACTCCTCCTCTTACCTGAACTCCGGGGTGTGTGGGAAACAATCACCTGCTTTCCCTTTGGGCTTCTCTGTCGTAAAAAAAAAAAAAAAATTTATGTGTGACTATTCCCTCATTTACGCAACACATTTTTAGAGCCTCTGTCCTGTGCCTCGGTGGTGTGTGTGTGTGTGTGTGTGTGTGTGTGTGTGTGTGTGTGTGTGTGTGTGTGCATGGTGTGCACACGTGTGAGCTATGCGTGATGTGTGCACATGTGCCTGGACAGCCAGGAGAGTTCGAGTCGCTCAGCCTGAGCCTCTAGTCTCAGGGGCTGTGGACATTGGGACCACCTGTTAACTCACAGGAAAGTCATTTCACTTTTCTTGTTTTTTTTTTCTATTTCCAGTTATGTTTCGTTAGTGTTGCTACTGGTCCTTAGCTCTCTCGTTGTAAGAACAAAAAGTAATTACTGGTTTTGGATTTTGAAAAAGATTTTGAAAAGGCTGCAGCGGAGTCAGTCTTGATTTTGTTTCCTGGACCAGGATTGCTTTTGCATCCTGTGCTAGACGAAAAGATCCCAGCCCATGCTTCTCTCGGCCCCAGATTCTCTCGTTGCTGATGGTTCTTTCCGCTCTGGACCCGCAGGGGCCAATGTGAATGCGGCAAAGCTGCACGAGACGGCCCTGCATCACGCGGCCAAGGTGAAGAATGTGGACCTCATCGAGATGCTCATCGAGTTTGGGCATCATCTATGCGCGGGACAACCGGGGGAAGAAGCCCTCTGACTACACGTGGAGCAGCAGCGCCCCGGCCAAGTGCTTCGAGCACTACGAAAGTGAGGCCCGCTCTCCCGGCTGTGCGAATGACGCAGGGCCTTTTAGAGTCGCCCGGGAGGCCTTTATGCAAGACACATAGCAGGTCATTTAGGAGTAGACACGCCATCTCAGACTAAGTCCACGTGTGGCTGAGAATGTAGGTGCGGCCTTCACCTGTGCTCAGGACACAGCGTACAAATGATCTGGCTAAGGACAAGATGTCTTCTTTGGGCACACATTTTTAACCGACTTCACAGAGAATGACAGTCACTAGAGGCTTTCAAACACCTGTTGGTTTTCAAAAGAATCGCTTAATTCAAAATTTTGCCAGCCCGACCCAACCAAAATCCAGTATGAACTTGTGGCAAACTCCATATCTCTCAGCTAAACATCTCCTGAAAATGATGGTCCCCCCCCCCCCCCAAATAATTGAGGAACAAAGAAACATGGGAAAATGAATTCCATCAGTCATTTTAATTTTTTTCTTGCCAAGAACTTTTATTCTGAAAACTTTCAAAACTAGAGAATACTCTCCAGTTAATTTATATTTTTGTCAAACACGGATCATTCTAAGAGGCAGGCCCTCCGGGCCAGGCTGTGCTCTGCAGATGCCCCCGTGCCCCAGCGGCCAGGGACCTCCAGGCAGCTGCCGCCCTGGGCCCTGGCATTCCTGAGCCACAGCTTCAGGCTTCTGCTTAGTCCTGACGTCCTGACCCTCCGCCGTCGGGACCAGCATTGCGTCCTCTTTCCGAGCTGTTTTGTGGTGTGCCTCATTTCTCCTGGGGTCCCCTTGCGCCCGCCCTGGGGCACTCAGTAGTGAGAGCAGAGCCTGTGACCCGGAGCGGCAGGCGCTGGCAGCCAGCGTGTGCCTGGCACTGACCCTCGCCCTGTCCCTCATTTGTCTGGAAGTTTGATAAACAAGCCTACTAGCTGTAGATTACAGCTTGGCTGGCAAAGCCTCGTGCTAGGTTATATCATAGTGGGAGAAAAAAAAATCGCAAAAAACGAAAAAAACAAAACCCCACAAAAGCCCCCACAAAATGAAACGCCCGTGGACGTCAGCGCGATTCCGTCGCCCGCCCTCGCCCCCTCAGCCCTGGCCGTCCTTCCAGAGAAGGTGTGCGGGGCCCTGGCCGTCCTTTCAGGAAATGGGAGGTTCCTACCTTGGCACTTTTTGAGTTGAAGGATAGTTATCGATGTTCAACGCTGTGAAGCTAACCTCATGTGCTTCCTGTCCCTTTCTCCAGAGACGCCCCTGAGCCTGTCCCAGCTGTGCAGGGTGAGCTTGCGAAAGGCCACCGGTGTCAGAGGCTGGACAAGATCGCCAGGTTGGACATCCCGTCCAGGCTCATCGATTACCTCTCCTACAACTGAGCCGCAGCCACAGGAAGCGGGCGCAGGCCGGGGGCTGCTGGCCTGGCCGGTCCCCACATTGTTTGTCTGGAGCCTTCGATTGCCACAGATAGGACGATGCTCCCCGAGTCCCTGCGGGCCGTCCCGTTTCGTCTTCGCTGCAGACTCCTGGGGAGTGTTTCCCGCCTCGGCTTCCGTTGGGGACGTGGCCCTGTGCTGGCTCTCCTGGACTCTGCTCTAGCTCTGGTGTCCCCAGCCGTCCAGTTGTCCTCTTTCCACCGACCTTCCTCACAGGGGCTCTCGGGAAAGACCCCTCGGGAGCACAGGGGAGGCCGGGCGGGGCTGGGGGCCCAGGGCACTAGCGATTTCACACCCCGCACGGTGCCACCTCGTTCATTCAGCACCGGGGCGGCCCTGGGGGTTCGGAGGGTGGAGCCTGTGCCCCAGAGGGCGCTGAGGCCCGTGGGAGCCGAGGTCCCGCACACGTGGCCCAGGACGGCTGCGTTGCTGACATCAGCCACCTGGATCTGTCTCCTGGAGCCGTGGTGGGCACCTTCCCAGGCCCACCTGCCCAGGTGTGCCCAGCACCCAGGCCGTGTACGGTCGTGAAGACTCGGGCACGCGGTCTCCACAAGCAGCACAGTGTTTCGCGGGAAGTTGTTCCTTCGGGTTTAGGTCTCTTAATAAGTTTATGTCAGGGATGAAGAAAACCTCTAGACATAGAGGCTGTAACAGGTTTTGCTAACGAGCCTTACAACAGAAGGTAACGTGAGGGCGTGTTAGCACACACTTCCACGAATGTGAATGACTTTCATGGTTCTAACGGTCGCCAAATGAATTGCTCCCCACCCTCAATTTTGCTGATTCCTTGAAGTTCTGGAGTTGGCGGAGGGGACGGCCAGCACCCGGTGGCCAGCACTGACCGCCGAGCCGTGCATTCCGCAGACACGCGTGGGACACCGTCTGTGCTGAGGGCATGGTCGCGGCATGTTGGGCCCCCATCCGAAGCAGCCTCGTTACCCAGCACGGGGAAGGAAGGCTTTGCAGTCTGGTCCGTAGCATAGAAATCAGTAGTTCTGCATGATAAGCCATGAGGTGGAGCGTATTCAGACTGCGTTTGTCTGCCTAAGATCCTGTATTGTAATGATAAGCAAAACGAACAAAAAGACAGGGAGTTTAAACTAGGGGACGTGGCAGTTAGTTCAGGTATATTTGGTTTCTGGGGAAACGGAGAAGGCACCCCCTCGTGAACATCCAAAGCCAGTGTCCCCAGACATGTGGACATCGCCTCACCCTCCGAGGTCTGCCTCGGCCACCTCCTCCCAGAGAATGAGCCTAAGCGGTCCGAGGTCGTGCCGAGTGTCTGCACGGCGACGTGGCGGGGCCCCCGGCGCGGTGGATGGCGTCCTGCGGGCCGCACAGGGCCCCCCCGCCTGCCGAGAAGGCCCGCCATTCCCGTTCGGTTTCAGTCTGGGGTGGGGCCGTGTTTCTGCGTGTTTGTTTCTGAGCGCGCTGATGGCGATGAGGGGAACAGCGCTGGCTCTGGCTTTCGGCTGCGTGGCAGGCCTCCGTGCGCACCACGAGCCGGCGACATTGCCACAAGTGGGCGCTCAGGGCGAAGGGTCTGGGCCCCACCCTCACCGGTGGCTCAAAAAAAGAGCCCGTCCGCGGGTCCGCCTGTGGCCCTTCCCTCGTTGAAGCAGAGACGTGGACGGGCTCCATCCGGCGAGTCCAGGGGGCCGCTGTCCGTCCTCCCACGTCTCGGAAGGTGACGTGGTGGTGCCGAGCCTGACCCAGGGGCCCGTCTTCCTGACTCTCCTCCTCTCCTCGCGCTGAAGCTCGGTGCCACCCTCGTTGTGGAGAGACGCTGCCCCGGGGGCCAGATGACAGGCTTAGGGCCTCCTGTCCCTCCCCCGCCCTCGGCTTTATGGAGCGCGATCAACAAACAACCAGCCTGTACCTTAAGTAGTCCGTGACCCTGGACAGACTTTTCCTGGCTGCAGAAGAGAGATCAAAGCCAGACTTCGACCATTAAAGGATGTCGATGAGCAAACGAGTGAATGCCCACAGAGGAGAAATGGGCCCCCGCCTAGCCTCAGAGGTATTTTGAGGCTGAAATTTGTGATGAAAGGTGCCTCGAAAAGTACGAAGTGCTTCCCCATGTCAACTGCAAACACTATGACTGGACTGCGGTTTTCTCGGTGGATGTAGACCTGACAGCTGTGCGAACACCTCCCCTCTGACGTTGGGGGGACCGTTTCAGGAGGAATGTAGGCAGAAGACCTCGCAGTTGACATGTTAACACTGAAAGTGCAGCCGACAGATTTGGAAAAGATGTTTGCAAACAGCTAACTGCTCGCTCGGTAATGTGAAAATATAAAGATCTGTTATAAATCATGAAAAAGATGAACAATCCTATAGGGGAAAAAAAAAACAAAAAACAGGCAAAGACTATGGAGAGGAAATGTACCAAAGAGGAAACTCGGTGTCCCCTGGCAGAAAGAATGGCCAGTCATGATCAGAGAAATACAAGTTAGTGACTATTTAATTAAACACAGTTCTATCGCCACAGCCTATCAGCTTGACAAACATTAAAAGGTCTGACGGTTTCTTCATGTTGATGGGCAAGTGGGGAACCTCGTAGACTGCTGAGTGGTGGTGTTAATTGATTGTGTGTACTTTGTCGAGCTGTTTAGATGCTATCTAGGACCATTAAAAGTGCATAATACATGTGCCCAGTACTTCTGCTTTTCCAAACATACCTTAAAGAAACTCAGACGTTGCTGCACAAGGAGAGCGTGGGGAAGTTTAGGGCAGCAACTGTTGTAATAGCAAAAGACCCCATCAGCAGGGGAGAAGCCGGAGAGGATGTTTGTACAACGCCTGCGCTCTACGAAAGTTAAGGTGCATTAGAGTTATGTGTTTTAAACACTCGTAGATCTACAAATTAAAACGACAGATGAAAAAAAAAGTTGCCAACCTATTTATATACGATATGAATCTGTTTGAATAAATTGAACAAAACAGCCCAAGTAAGTAAGCGGGGTGACCGATGTGCGTAGCATAAAATCACGGGACCCACATGCCAGCGTCATGCTGTGCTTACCTCTGGGCGAGGAAGGCACATGGGCTGTGGGGACAGGAGCAAAGGGAACCTCAGTGCCCTGTGACATTTCACTTCCCAGAAACAGATGGGGCACACCTGAAGAATGCTGCTCTTCACACCGGGTGGCGAACACGTAACGTGCACGGGTGTCGTTCTCCACGTATTTTGGCATTTATTTAGTTTTCTCATGGTAAAGCTCTAAAGCACAGTCGGGAGACGAAGGGCAGAAATGCCTTTTTTTAAAAAAAAAGGACGCGGTCCGTGTGGGAGCTACGTGCTGCGTTCTGTTTGAGAATGCCTTTCGGCTTCCCGTTGGCCACGAAGTCGTATTCTGGGACACAAGGTCTTGGATTCCCCGACAGGTGCTGACGCTTTTTTTTTTTTTGGACGCACCTCATCTTTGGACGCGGAGACAGGTCGCAGCTCCTTCCTTGCATAGACGGGACTCCACAAGCTCGAGGGTGCTGTGTGGCTCGCGGGGCCTGCCTGCACCTGTCTGAAGGGGAATGTCCTGTGAGGGCCCCTTTCCCGGCCTCGCTCCTGGGCGCTGCCTGCCCTCTGCAGGTGGGGTGAGGGAGGTGCAGGGAAGAAGGGGGTCTCCCAGGGAAGGAAGGAGCGTCTTCTCCCCTGCTCCTTCCAGGCCGACGCTGATGCTGGCACAGAAATGCCACCTGTGATCACCTATCGATACTCCTAGATGAGTCTGCACAAAGCTTTGAAGTTGCTTGAAATGGAAAGAATGTCTTGCGTGTCCACGTCCTCCCCAGGGCTGCTCGTTAGAACCGCCCTTCGCGCTTTCTTTCCAGGGGGCAAAACTCTTTCCTCTTAGGTGGTTGAGTTCCTTGATTCGTGAAATGACCCTAGGACTGGCTCCCAACACAAAGCCCCCGCCTCGCTCACGTCGCGAGCAGCCGTGGCGTCTTACAGTCGTCATTTGGGACGGACCGCGAGGGTGTAGCAGGCGGTGTTCAGCTTTCCCACCCTCTGGGCAGCACTGTGGCCTTTACTGTTCTCCCTGCAATGGCCTGGAAAATACTTCCGGACCCCGGAGTCTTTCTCGGTGTTGGTACCACATGGCATTGACAGCGAGGCCCCAGTTCTGTGAAAATCTTGTGATCTTTGGCAATTTGAATGAAAATGTGTCTTAAGTGGGTCCAATCTAAACAGGGTGCCTCCTAAAAGCCGAAGGTCTCCAAACCATAAAGATTCATGCAGCGCTCTCTCCCCTGCCCCCCTCACACACACACGCACACACGCACACACACACACACACACACACACACACACACACACATTCCCAGCTGGTCTCCAGGTGCGCGGTTCTTGGGAACCCCAGACTTCAGAGCAGAAAGAGGATTCGCATCTGAACTCTGAGCCAGGATGTACAGTTAGTTTAGTTCTCTGCTTTCTGTGTGATCAACAAGAAAACTCCCATTGACTCTTGGTGTTACCCTGAATCCTGCGGCCCCCTGCTGTGTTAGAGACAGAGCTTATGATCAGACAAGAGGCAAGAACATGCACTCATTGCTTGGTCCACTTTATCCATCTATACACCTGTCTGTGCATCCATCTGTCCGTCCGTCCATCCATCCTGTTTTCCTTTCTTCTTTTTTATCCTTTTTCAAATGAGTTACTCTATTTTAGGTTCTCTGCTGGGTACTAAGGATACAAACAAACAAACAGACAAACCAAAAAAAAAAAAAAAAACCCAAACAACCCATAAACACAAATTTTGGCCCTGAAGGCTCTCGCTGTTCGCAGGAAGCAGACGCAGGAGCAAACGAGAAGGAAGCACTAACTCTGCTCTTGGGGAGGTGAGCAGAGATGACCTTCATTCTGCTTCTTAAGTCTGGGGCTAATAAACGCAACTGCATAACATAAAAACCTTGTTTTTACATTCATGGTGTGATGCTGTTTACAAAGCTTGGTAAGGACTTGGATTATTGGCACAGAGGAGAATGTTTAAGCTCATGGAATTTTGCACGGTGAAGAGTTGACTGTAACCCCTTCTTATGCTTATTTTTCCCAAATAGCCAGAAGTGGCCATTCAAGGCACACAGGGATTCTGGCCATGGCCCTTGGGAATCCCATTGCAGAACAGGTAAGGAGTGATTCTTAAAGACTGAGATGAATGAGCCGTAGGAAAAAAATCCTCATAAGCCACATTCAAAGGGTCGATCGTTAGTTTTTCCTTTTGGGGAGTCAGAGGGTCCTTGGTTTCTCATAAAAAAGCAAAGAGTGTAAAATTTCATTCAAGAAATATAGCAAGACCATGACTGCATTCCATACACTAGCCAGCTGGAAATGGGACAAGAAGGGAAAGGATGGAGGTGCTGAGTGGGGGGAAGAGACTGCTGGCGGGCGGTGGGGGAGGGTGCCGGGCCATGCCGGGTGGCCAAGTCTGTGGTCTACCCCTGCCCTTTGTGACATCACCTGAGGGCGTAGCAGCCAGAGCTCTGTAGGGATGAGAACTTCCCATTCAGAACAGGCTGCTGCTAGGGCCCGTGTGGGATGAAGGTGGTGCTGATCAAAGCGATGTTATCTGAAGGGCCGGATGACACCAAACCCGAAGCCCCACACCCGTGCCTGCCAGGCCCAGGGAGGCACACCTGGGAGGCACACCTGGGAGGCACACCTGGAGGCACACCTGGGGGGCACACCTGGGAGGCACACCTGAGAGGTGACGAGGCCTCTGCTGACCGCCTGACCTAGCCCACGACCGACCCCGTGGGGCCCTGAAAAAGACTCCATAAAGGTAGGTGACATTTCTGGGTACGAGGAGACCGTGACCCAAGTCCGAACACGTTTCTTTACGGAAATGAACGTTCCAAGCCCCAAGGCCAGCCTTCACAACATGTCCCTTTGCATCCTGGGAATGCTCGACCGATGCCCGTGATGGTCGGGCCACTCTGCGCGGGTCTGCCAGGGTCACAAAGAGACGAAACCTGGGGGAAGGCGGCCGCTGACCAAGGAGATGCCCAGGTAGCTGACACCTTACCACTGGGGTGTCATGAGGCGGGCTGTGCAGGAGATTAGCATTTGAATCTGTGAACTGAGTGAAGCAGCAGATCTGTCAAGGGCAGGGAGAGAGCGGAGGTGGAGGAAGGGGTCTGGCTGCCAGCCGGGACAGTCATCCTCTCCTGCCCTCGGCCGGACTTAGGCCATTGGCTCTCCTGGTTCTCAGGCCCTCGGGTGTGGACTGGACTGCACCCCTGGCTTCTTCGTTCTCCAGCTTGCCCGTGGCAGGTCATGGGACTTCTCGGCCTCTGTCACTGTGAGCCACTCGTGATAAATCCTGCTCTCCCCACCCCCTCTGTGCATAGGTGTGTGCGTGTGTGCGTGTGTGTGCGTGTGTGCGTGTGTGTGTGTGTGTGTGTGTATCTCCGTCCCCTGGTTCTGTTTCCCTGGGAACCCTAACACCAGGAGGATGCACTTTACAAATCTGATTGTCATAATTTGTTTACTGGGCAAACATGAACCTAGGACCCGTCGTTAGCCAAGCGAGGTCATGTAAAACATCGCGTTTGTTAAACTGCGTAGCACAGCCTGCCCCCTACCAAGTGGTGTGTTCTGTCGGGGGGGGTTGGAGGAGAGTGGGGGGATGGCGGGGCGCCCCGGGTCCCAGGCTCAGACGGGCCTGAAACGCGCAATCCCACGCCCGAGTCACCGGGGAGGGAGACGAAGGTGGCCATGCAGCGTTCCCGGTCTCCGCAAACCTTCGGGTGCTTCAGTCAGCTGGGGGGCTCCCTAAACCTTCGGGGTGCTTCAGTCAGCTGGGGGGCTCCCCAAACCTTCGGGGTGCTTCAGTCAGCTGGGGGGACTCCTCGAAACACAGGTTCCTGGGCCCCACTCCCAGTTTCTGGTTCGGTGGGCCCAGAAAGGGGCCTGAGAACCTGCATTCCTAGCGACTTCCGGGGACTCCGCTGCCGCTGCCCCTCGGCTTCAGTCAGCTGGGGGGCTCCCCAAACCTTCGGGGTGTTTCAGTCAGCTGGGGGAACTCCTCGAAACACAGGTTCCTGGGCCCCACTCCCGGTTTCTGGTTCGTGTGGGCCCAGAAAGGGGCCTGAGAACCTGCATTCCTAGGACTTCCGGGGACTCTGGGGCCGCTGCCCCTGGGCTGTGGGGGAGGACGGCCACTGTCCTCACAGCTCCCTCCTCACCAGGCACTCCGGTTCAGGCCCTGGACGTAGTTCAATGCCACGTCCTGGAAGTCCAGTGCTCCCGGGAGACACGGGGCGTCCAGAGGCCTGGCGCGGCCGGGGCCCACGCCCCGTTGCGGACCCTTGGTCCAGGCTTCTCGCGTGGTCCCCGGCCTCTTGCGGCTGGCCACGTGCGTTGCAGACTGCCACCGGAACACAGCTGTGCTTTTCACTCAGCCGGCCGTGCAGACTCCCGGCGGCCGCCAGCACCGGAACTCGGGAAGCGGACGTCGTGACCGCGTGCACTTCCCGCGGACGGACGGCTGCCGGTGGCCTCGGAGCGGGTGCAGATCTTTTTTCCGCAGCGTGTTCCGGCCGCGGAGGGAAATGACGGATGAACGGGAGCGATAAATCCCTATAAATCCAAGGGCGATAAATCCAAGGGCAGCAGATAAATCCCTACCTCAGCTGCCGGTGACTGTTGTCAAGCTGAAACATGTAGGTTACTTCCATGTGACCCAAATAATTGATGCTGAGAGAGTCCTTGCAAGCTTTACTTTTGGGGAGTCAGCCCCCCAAGAGCAGCCCCACAGTTTCCGCTGTTTCTGTAGGTGCTGGGGTGGGGCCGGGAGAGGGGACCTCCCATTCTTGCACTCTGGCCTTCCTATGATCATCTAGTGCTGCCCGTGACGGTCTAAAGGTCACTGTTCCCTGGGGACCACCGCTGACCCCTGGGCTTGGAGGTGGAGACCCTGCCGCCTGGTCGTCTTTGCTCCCAAGAACGGGACAGCTCTCCGCCATTAACGCCTCCCAGCCCAGGGCACAGCGGGCTGAGACTTCCACCAGAGCCCGCTGCAAGGCTGGGCATAAGGGGTCGGCCGAGGCCGGCCCGTCTCCCTCCCAGGAGGCCGCCTCCCGTGAGCGGGTGGTGGGCCACCCCCGGACGCTGTCTCTGCTCCTCACTCAGCCTTTCACCTGGATGGGGTTCAACTCAAGAGAGAAGAGGAACCGTTTGTTCCCTTCGAAGGCCCGCGTCCCACCCCGAACAGGTGTCCCAAGGTCCTCCCGGGATAAGGAGTGAGACCGGCCGCCGACTTCGGGGGAATCGCATGGCGTCCACTCACAGAGGTCTGACCCCCGCAAGAAAAGCGCGACAGGGTGGCCGGGAGCATGGCCTCACGTGGGGACTGCTGGGGCCTGCGGAGCGCCCCACAGGAGGTCCACGGCCCGCCCCAAGGTGGGCGTATGCAGCCGCGCCCCGGTCCTGACCCTGTCCTGCGAAAGCCCTGATGTCCACGCTGTCACCCTGTGAGCGGCGACCCCCACGGCGGAAGGACCGGGACTCTCGTCCCCGAAAGGCCGAGAGCTCGTTCGGACGCTTTCTGATGCTTCATTCTTGAGTCTCTGTGTTAGTTGGGAGAGGCCAGCTGCTGTGACGAACAACCCCAAATCCCAGAGGCTCCGTATGAGACTCGATTTTCCCTTCAAGGCACAGGGAACATGGGGCCAAAGGGACCCTGCTCCTTGCCACCGTCGGGGACCTCGGTGTTCTCGTCTGAAGCTTCTGGCCACAGACAAGGCAGAGAAACCACGTGGGGGAGACAGGCCCCTCCCTCCTGCCTCAGCCTGCAGTGACACGTGTCTCCGCCACTTCCAGCCTGTCGGGGACAACAGGGCCCACCCAGAAGGAAGGACGCCGGGAGAACCGGGCGGCGGTATGGGGGGATGGCACGGAGCGGGGGACCGCTGGTGGGAGTCTGCCACTGTGCCCGCGTCCGACAGAAGGCGTGTATCGACACGCGCCAAACGCGGCCTCGTTTTAGAACTTCTCCCAGTTCCGCGGGCCTTACGTCCACCCTGCAGAAGGTCTGGGCACAAGGATAAGGCGCGCTCTACCGCGAGGACCAAGAAGCCTTTGTGCCCTTCCTGGGGCCCAATTTCATGCTCCTGCCCTCGTCGTCCCTTTGGGACAAGACACAGAGGCCGCCTCCCTGGCCCAGCGCTAAGTTCCAGCCCCACAGGCCACGGGGCACGGCGGGGTCTGCGTTTTCCCTGACGAGGCCGAACGCCAGGCACCAGGAGAAGGGAGACGAGGCAGCAGAAATAGCCCCCACCTGAGCTCGACCGAGGCTCAGGAGACGCTATTTCCCAAAATACCGTCATCTCAGGAAATCAAGCGTAGGAAGGAAGGAAGACGGACACTTGAAGCCCAACACAAGGACAGCGCAGACAACGGCAGCGTCAGCGGACAACAAGCCCCGACGGTGCCCGGCCGGCGCGTTTCCCTCTTCCGGGCGAAGAGGGCTGTTTGCGTTAGACCCGACAGAGAAGAAGTTAGGACATGTGAGCCCGCAGCCCCCACGTCGATGCCGACCTCCCCAGTGGGACTCCAGCGGAGGAAAACCCCAGGGCGGGCCGAGGCCGCCCACACTGAGGGAACGTGCCGGCCGCGGCTCACCGTCCGTCCGCCCGCGTGGGGACGGGTCTCAGAGCCAAGCCGTTCGCTGTGTTCCGCTTGCCTCTCTGGGCCACTCAGCACGAAGCACCCCGCGGTGTAGTCACACGCTGCCTCAGGCAGCCCCGGCAGCCGGGACGAGATAGCCCGGACCGGACAGCTTCAATAACAGACGTCTGTTTGCTCACAGTCCTGGAGGCTGCGAGTCGGAGATCCAGGCATCAGGAGGGTCGGTTTCTCCCGGGGCCTCGCTCCTCGGCCGGCCGTGGGCCGCCTTCTCTGTGTGTCCTCACGCGGTCACCCTCTGTGTGTGCACCCCCTGTGCCGCCGCCGCCTCTGAGAAGGACACCAGCCCTGTTACATCAGGGCCTGCTCCCATAGTCGTGTAAACTCTAAGTGCGTGGAGTGTAAATAATATTACTATACCAATTAGACTGTGAGTAACAGAAACCTGACCTCGTGTCTTAAACACGGGGTCACTTATTTTTACGGAAGTCTCGGAGCAGGCAGTCACTGCCTGTGGTTTAGCGGAGAGGTTGACAAACTTTTTCTGTCAAGGACCAGATAGTAAATATTTTTGTGTTTTTGAGGGGAACATGTGGTTTCTGTCCTGATTACTGTTATTATAGGACAAAATCGGCCACAGACAAATGAATGAGCATGGCTATATTTCAATAAAACGTTATTTACAAAAGCGATGGTGGCCCAGGTTTGGCTCATAGGTCATGGTTTGCCAGTTCTTGGTGTGGAAGCTCAAGTAAGCCAGGGCCGCAGTTTCTCCACTTTCTTGCCAGTCCTCACGTTGCCAAAGTGGCTGCTGCAGCTCCGGTCATCACCCTGCTCCAGGCAGGAAGGGAAAGGAAGGCACAGGGCCTAAGGCGTGTCTGCTAGTTACATGAGCCTTGTTTCTTGGAGGTCCCACCCGATAGCTCCGTTCTATCTCGTCGGCCTCCCGTATATGCAAAGACAATTGGGAAATATAATGCTTTTTATTTTTTCTTTTTGGTTTTGTTTGGTATTTAGTTTGGGCATACTGCCATCCCAAGCAACATAAGTTTCCTCTTATGATGGAAGAATGGAGAGTAAGTAGTACCTAGCAGCTCCACTGCTCGCTTTGGAAAAAAAATCTCCAACTAACCAGTCAGTAAGGGCTCCTCAGTTTACTCATGTCTGGTCTCCTCTAACTTCTCTCCATGATGGAAAAGAGAAGAGACCAACTTTCGGAGTCTAACGCTGCAAAAAGGCTACTCAGCTTTTCCGATCCTCGCTCAAGCGCACAGACACACACATGCACGCACGTGCGCGGACACACACACACACACACACCCCTCAATAACTCCTTTCACGCTGCCTCGATTTCCAGGTGGGGAGCAAAGAAAAAAAGAGGCAGGACGTTGCACGGCAGTGGCTGTGGGCAGCTTGAGAGGGGAGGGGATGGCAGGGCTTCTGGGCGTGACCGGCGGCGGGTGACGGACAGGGACCAGGAACTGCCCGTCCCGCTTCCCGAGGGCCTGGGGAAGCAGAGCCCCGGTGCGTCCCAATCATCGTTCGACTGCTCCCTCACAAAAGCCTTATATGAAATGGCGGGAGTTTTCCCTGAGCCTCGGGTTTTGCTGTTTTCCCTGAGTCTCCCCAACCACAGAGTCGAGGCCCCACAGACACTGTGGGCCCGAGCGCTGTCTATGCTGTGTCTGGAGGTGAATGGGCTCCATGGGTCTTAGTGGGGATTTAGTGCTGGGGCAGGGGCTGCGGGGCTGCCCTGGGCGGAGGGGCCTGGGCTGCTATGCCTGCTGAAGACAGAACCAAAGGGGGAATTCTCGAGGTTGGCTTTTTAACGTCACCACTAAGCTTTGAGCCTGCGGTCCTCTGCAGGTCCTCGGCTGTCATGAATGAGCTAAGAATTGACCCCCAAATAATGGTCAGCCAGGGGCAGGCGTGGACACTCACGGCCTGAGTCTCCATGCACGCAGACTTCCTCCGCTCAGCAGGCCACTGACCCGGGGGTGAAAGGTCAGGGCTAAACTCAGGTGAAGTGGCCCCTCCAGCTTTGCGTTGCTCCCCAGCCTGGCGTTTCAGCGTTTGGCCACATGGGGGCACCGACGCACTGGCCTGCTGCCCGGATGCCCAGGCCTGGCTCTGCCCACCTGGGTCTCTGAGCCGGGTCAGTGTGGCTGCCAGGCCTGGCAGGGTTTGCCCTCTGTCTGAGGCCTGGGCCAAAGCAGGGCATTGATCTAGAGGGCCTGCCTCTCCCTGGCACCCTCAGGAACGCCCCCCCCCCCCCGGAACTCCCAGGACGCTAAAAGCATCACAGTTCCAGGAAAATGTTGATCCGGAAGGAAGGCGGGGCTGGGCTGCCACCTGACTTGTCACCACTGAGCTGTGTGGCCCTGGGAAGGACAGTCACCTTGCTGGCCTCACATTCCTTGTCTGAAACGCTGGGGTGGCCTCTCAAGCTCTCCCAGGCCCCTCTGCTCCCAACTGCTAGTTCTGGGGGAAGTAAGTCCACAGGGCCCGCCAGGCCCAGACAGCCAGGTCCCATTTCCGCCGGCATCACCTGGGCGGGGTGACCTTGGGCAAGTCACTCCCACTCCCGGGTTCTCATCTGCTCTGTGAGAAAGGCCTTTGCATGGGCCACCAGCCTGTTACACGTCCCTGGGGCCCATGTGACCTATGCCTTCCCCCACTGCTCTCCCAGACACTCACAGAGAGAGGGGTGGTGGGGGTCCGGCTGGAGGCAGGGGACTGGCTGGATGCAGGCCTCCAGGCACCCCGCACCTGGAAACTAGAACCGCCCACCTTCCCACTGCTGCATTCTGGGGGTGCGGGCAAGCGGGGGGGGGGGCCGAGCCGCCGAGCCGCGGGCACGTTCCTCTCCCATCTGCCAGCAGATCTTCCAAGAGCTCCCGCTTAGCTCTGCGACTGGCTGCTGGTTACCTGAAGGGCCTTCGTGGCGCTGCAAAGTCTCTTGTACTTAGATGTCTGGGTGTCTCCAGCGTCCCCATAAGCATGGTGCAGAAGCCAGCTGGGGTGCTGGCTGAAATACAGAGTTCCAGGCCTGACGCCGATTTCACCGGCCTGGACGAGGGCCCGGGAATCGGTACTCTCTTAACCCACTGCCCAGGTGAAATAATGGCATAGAAATGTTGTCAAAAGCACGAATAATGTCCATGAGTGGGTGTGATGATTCTTTTCTAGCCTTTCTTTGTTGTTTTTGTTTTAAATGGAATCTTAATACCTTGGAACTCTGGGAGCCGGAGAAAAAATAGTCATTTTTTCAGAGCAGCCTTTCCCCGGAGCATGTTTGGTGGGGGGCAGCCTTGTCAGCCTCCCCCAGAGTTTTGGTCACTGTGGAATGCGTGTGCCAACGTGCACCCCAGCACCCCATTCTCCCTGGCACTCAGCCCCTAGTGCTAAGGGCTGGGAGCTGGGTCACCGCCAGGCACGTGCCCCCCACGCCTGGCCGAGGGCACACATGGTGCTGCTTTGGTCCTGGGGGCCTGGGAGGCCGGACCCTAAATCCTAGCCCCTGGATTTTCGCAGGCGCCTGAGCAGCATTTCCGGGAGCGTGGCTAACACCTGAGCTCGGAGCCCACCGAAAACACAGTGCGGGAGGCCCCCTCCACGGGCGTCCGCAGGTCCGTTTCCTCCCTTCTTCCCATTCGCTGGATGGACCTCTTAGACCCCAAACCACAGCCCAGGCGGCCACGCTGCTGCCCTTCGGGGTGGAGCCCCATCCGGCCAGGGGCACGGGCTGGCAGGCAGCCCTGGAAGGCCGGCCCGCCCTCCGCCCACGCTGGCTAGGGGTGCCCGACCCTTCAGCCTGCTCTCCCCATCTCTGCACTCGCCACCCCCATCCTTCCATCCTCCCATCCCCCATCCCCCCATCCCCCGTGCGTCCTCCCCGCTCCATAAGCCAGGCCCCAAAACCAGTCATAACAGCTCACAAAAGAGGAAAAGTCAAAAAAATGCGTCTCGCCTCAAAACCCAGAGCGGATTCCCTTCCAAACCACTTAAAAGAGCGCTGGTGCTGAGGCCGCGACTTCGGGGCCAAGGGCTCTGCTTGGGGGGGTGGGGGGGGCGGTCCCTCCGCCGCGGGGGAAGGGCTCTGCTGGGTGGGGGTGGTCGTGGGAATGGAGCCGTGGCGGGGGCACAGTCCCCGCGGGGCAGGGCTGAAGGCGGCCTCCTTCCCACTCGGGGACTCAGAGGAGGTGTCCCGGTAAGGGTCACTCCCTGTCCCCTGCCCCGCTTCCTCGGCCCTGCAGCCTCCCAAACCCCAGCCTCTCCGGGGCGCGCTTGGGGGGCGGGAAGAAGGTCAGCGCGCATGCCCGTGCTGCGTGTCACTGCGGGACTCAGGGGTGGGGAGCGCGCCGACCCCGCAGGCCGCCGTCGAGGTGGGGGCGTCGCTCACTGTGCCTGTCCTCCCCTGTCTCCGTTCCAGGCCCTTTCTTAGAGTGACAGGTGGCCGTTCCAGACAGGGCAGCGGGCAGGAGAGACTCGCGGGGATGCTCCGAGCCACAGCTCAGCCAGGCCACAAAGCCACAGGAGCTGCGGCCCCCACCCTGCTGGGACCCTCTACCTTGCCACGTGGGGAGCTGGGCGCCTGGGGGTCAGGGGTCCTTCCGCCTCCGACAGGGACGTTCAGATGCTGCCCGCGGCTCTGGACAAGCGCAGGCCTGCGTGGCATGATGCAGCCAGCCACGGTCCTGCCCTCCTCCGTGCTCTGGCCTCTGATTCTACCCACCTGCGCCCTCCACGGACTCGGCCCTCCAGGACATGTCCCTGTCCCCTCCTGAACACCAGACGCTCTGTGAGGCTCAGGCCAGCTTGTCCCTCCTGCCCGCCATGCTCCCTAAGTGGGGCAGCTCCCTACCTGAGCTTGGCCCCTTGTGCGGCTCTGCCGGTAGCTTCGCCTCCAAAGCCCAGTTCCCTCATCGGGAACATGGCGCAAGCTTCTCAGAAGGGTCACCGCCATTCAGCGGTCCAAAGACAGTCTCAAAGCCAAATGCGGGAGAAACAGGTCATCACAACGGCTTAATTTTTGGTCTTGCGATACGCCATGTTTTCACATGTGTTGTCTGCAGAGGATGGATGTTACCACCGTCCCTAGTGTGAAGTTCAGGGCCCCGCGCATGGTCACACTCCTGTTGGGGGGTAAAGCTGGGATTCCAGCCACGGTGGGACTCGGGGAGCCACCCTGTGTCTCCCAGCTTTGCTGAGGTAGGACGGGCCGACAGGCACACGTCACCACAGCCGGCATCACGGTGAAGCGAGCTGCAGCTCCTTTGCTGACGGAGGGTCTCGCCTTCCATCTGTGAACACACACGGTGAGACGAGGCGTACCCACCCGTGTAACTGTGCGAGTTTAAGGTGCACGGGCTGGGAGCCTAGTTCTGTGGCGTCCCGGGTGACAGGGCCACCCCCCACACCCACCCTGGTGCACCAAGAAGGAACCCACAGAAGGGGTCTCACCACACACAGCCGAGGGCTGGCCCAAAGTCCCCAAAGCCTGCGTGACAGCCTTCTCCCACATTCCCACACCCAGAGAGAGGGAGAAGGCATAGAAACGAAAGAAACAGAACGAAACGTGCCCCAAACCCGTTTACTGCAGCCATCCGAAGGCTTAACTAACTGGTGGAGACCGTGTAATTTGCAGCTCCGTGTCTGGTGCTCAGGCATGCACCTGGCCCCGAGGGCAGAAACCCAAAGCAAGACCAGAGGGCGAGGCGCTGGGAGCCTCGCAGGAGGAGCAGGCTGCTGTTTGTCCAGAGAGGAAAAGGAGATGGTATGAGCAGAACCAGCTGCGGGGGGAAGCTTTTCCAAGAAATTCCAGGGGGACCTCTCCCTCCAGAGGGCTGGGGCCTCTGCAGACATGATCTCACCACCCCTGCCCTGGGGCCTGGGGGCGGGGAGGGGTGGTTGGCGGTCCAGGGTCTCTGCCCAGTCCCGAGACCAAAGACTCAAACCTCGACTCTCCAGGACCCGACGTTTGCAGACACGGAAGGGCCAGAAAGTCCCATCGGTGGGGTGCTACCTGTGTGCCCGCACCGCGCTCCCCAGTGACAGACACACCGAATACAACGAGCCCAGGCCGCTTAGCAGTGCAGCCCGGAGGGCATGGTGCTCCAGGGGCTGACGAGAGCCCACTGCAAGAGAGAGGGATGAAGCCGTAGAAGAAAAATAACTCCCCATCGTTGCCGAGCACATGAACAAGGGAATCAGCCACTTATCCCAGGGACCACAGGGGTCAAGAGTCCAGGCCGCGGAGCCCGACAGGCCAGCCCGGACCTGGCCGTGTCTGTGAGTGGCAGTGTGACCTTGGGGAGGCCACAGATGCTGCATGTACGATTTGAATACGGAGAGGAGGATGTTTGGGTCAGAGGGCTGTCGGCAGGATTAAATCGCATGGTGTATAAACGCGCCCAGCACGGGACTGGCCTACCGCAATTAGTCGATACATTACGTCATGAGCTTCGCCCCAGCGCTGGGTCTGTGAACGCCCCTTAGATTCCCACGTCACCTCCTGGGGTAGCTTACCATTCTTCCTCGGTGCTACTTCTCCCTAAAACTCCGGGCTAGGTTTCAAAGTCTTCCCACGTCAACACGAAATGACACCTGCGGGAACCTAACTAAGGCTCGTTAGCATGGACAGTCGCGTTTTTGAGAGAAAACAGGCCTGTTTAAGTTGCCGACATGACTTAGGTTGAAATCTGGAGAGACCCTGCTGCCCGTGGTCATTGAATGATACTAGAATAAGTGGCCAAAGGCTTTACAGAGCTCGCTTGGTCTAAATATTTGAAACAATAATAAAGACGGTAGGGCTCAGGATTACACAAAAGAGAAAGCAACGGCTAAAATGCCACGAGGCTCCGGGGGCTCCCGAGGGCCGTGGCTGTTGGACTTGTGCTTGTGAGTGCTTCGTCAACACGTGAGTTGTGCGCTGACGGTGGAGAGGTGAGCAGCACCCTCCGCCACACGGGTCCTGACAGAAGTGGCTGGGAGGGGACAGAGCAGAATGAGCCGTCATTCCAAAGACAAGGTCTGGGATGGCTCGCCGATCGCAGAGGCAAAAGGGAGGTTCAGAGGGATCGAGGGCCTCACGTCCCCACGTCTTTTTATGGCCTTCTCTTGCCAGCGTGCGCGCTCTCTCTCTCTCTCTCTCCTGATCCTTTTGGGGTTTGGAAGCTCATACTGTTCCCTCTAGGCTCACCCGCCATCTTGGGTCCTCCTCTCAGGCCTCCCAGGGTCAAGAACACGTAGAAGCCTAGCCCACGCTGTTTTCCTGCAAGTCGCCGAAAGACCGGGGAGAAGCGAGACTCCTCTGCCCACCCCCTTGTCTTTCCATCTCCCTCGCCCCTCTTCTCTCATTCCCCAGGCCACAAGATGACAAGATTTGTAAAAAATGGAAACAGAGAACTATAATAAGACATGTGCAAGCAATGATTCTGCTGCGGGCGATGGAAAAATAAACCATGTCCACATTCCTATTTTTCCCAGGGTCTGAAGAACAACCTTGGCTGTTCGGGCAGTTGGCTATTCCTGGGTACAATTCAGAAATAACTCGTGTTTACTGACCATCGGGTATTTATAACCGCATTTCAGAGCAGGTTGCCGATAACCCCACAAAGGAGGAGGGAACGATGTCACCGCTGCTGGTAACGACAGCCCACCGTCCCCCAGCATCGCTGCTCACGGAGGCCACCGCGTGGGCAGGCCTGGCTGGACTGACAGACAGGGCTCCGAGCTCTGTTTCTGGGCTAAGTCTGGAGCGGATTGCTGCTGGCATTTGATGGGGCGTGCACACACATGCACACACACACTCGCATGCACACACACTCACACATGCATGCACACACGTGCATATACGCACGCCCACAGCACATGCATACACACTCACACACATGCATACTTGCACATTCATGCTTGCACACACACACTTGCATGTGCATGCTCGCACACACGCACACGCATGCATACTTGCACGTGCATGCTTGCACATATGCGCACACTTGCATGTGCATGCACACACACTTGCATGTGCATGCTCGCACACACGCGCACACATGCATACTTGCACATGCATGCTTGCACATACACGCACACACACATATGCACACACGTGCGCACACAGTCGCACACGCACACACTCCAGGTGTGGACAGAGGTTCCAGGTGACATTCCTGGAGGCACGGGGGGGTGGCGGGTTCCTGCCCGGTCACCCACAGACCTGAGCCGCCCCGAGTCGCTGCTGGCTCCGGGGCACTGACATCACCCCCTTCTGGCTCTGGAAGGAGCCCTCTGACCCGCAGGTCTCCGGGCCATTATTTTTAGCCAGCAAACCCATGCCGCACATTCCCACGGCGCCCGAAAGGGGGCCCGAATTCCGGGAGGGCCCCACTGACCTCACCGAGCGTCCTCGTCCGCCTCGGCCGGAGATCTTGTTCAGCGTGAGACCTCGGAGCCTCCGGTAGATGAGCCTGAGGGGTCGAGTGCCTTGTTCAAGGTCAAACAGCGGGTGGCAGGTCTGCCTGCCCGCGCCTCCTACCTGGCCCCGCCTCCGGCTCTTCGTTCCAGCTCTTCCCAAGCGCCTCGGGAACCCATAAACTTAAAGCCGAGAAGTTTTAAAAACACGCCTTATTAAGTCATTGAAAACACATAACCTCATCGAATGTTACTATCAGATATTTGATGACGAATAAGTCTGTTTTCCAAAACAACAACAACAAAAAATTAGGGGAAAGAGCGCCATTGTTTTACAGTTTGCAAATGGCTCGAACATCCGGCCGCACAGGTGGCAGCGGGGCCCTTACGCGGGTTCCGCGTTCAGTCAGGTGCGTCCCACGTCCCACGTCCCACGTCCCACGGCGTCGCCGCCTCCGGGGACCTCCCCTGTGAGAGGGTGAGCGGCGGCAGCAACGGACCGCCCCTGGACTGTTGGGACCGGACCCCGACCCCCAGGGGTCCCCGCAGCACACCGAGAAGCGCACCCGCCTTTGCCTCCCTGCGACAGGCTTCGCTCCGGCTCCTCCGGCCACGCCGCGAACAGTTATTGATGAGCGGCTGGGGATTACGTGGGAACCGGAGACGAATGTGGCCTCCGTGACGCTCATGCCGAGACGCCGGCTGCCGAAGGAACCAGGCTGACTCGACTCTTCTGCAGCAGCGGTCGGTGACCCCTGGCCCCCCTCCCGTCTCCTGCCTCCCTCCTTCCCGGGCCCCCCTGACCCAAAGCCGGGGGATGTCCTGGGGGTCTCGAATGGTGCGAATGCTTTGGGGGGCACTTGCGTGGCCGTCGGTGCTCAGTGCACACGGGAGCAGCTGAGATGCCCACTGTCCGGTCTGGTCACCACCCCGGCCCTGGGCTTCCACGTCGGCTCGAGGTGGGGGACGCATGCTCGCGTGTCCACCTCCTCTGTCCCTCAGGGGAGCAAGAATGTGGGTGCAGGTCCCCACCCCTCCCTCGTTCCTTCTTCCTGTCCCTTGGATCCCTCCTCGGGGGCCAGGTGAGTCTTTCCACAGGGGAAAATTCTTCTGCCTGCAAGTTTCTTCAAGACACACTCTCCCTGGAATTCTCTCCACAAAGCCCGGGAAAAAACATGCGGGCTATTTCTGCTTTCCACCCTGCCCCGTGCCTCCCTTGGGATTAGACGGGTTAATAATAAATGTGCCCGGCACACACTCAGTACCCAGTAAACGCGGCTATTGATAGTCTTGCTCCTTTTACGGGGGACGTCGAGGCACGGTTTGGACAGGGAAAGGGCAGACTTCGGGAAGGGAAACCTTCCGGAGCTCACACGTCCCAGGTCTCGCGAAGCTGCCGCCTGGGCCCTGCTTCTCCGGCTGCCTCAGTTACAGCCTCCCGAGGACGAGGTGGGGGTCTGAGACGTGTCCCTCAGGTCCCCTCGTCTCCGTAGCCAGTCTCCTCTCTCGGATCACACTGCGTGCTTTGCTCTCGGTTCTCCTGCTCCTGGGTCACCCCTCGGAGCCCAGGAGGTGGGGTCACCCTCATGGGATGTGGGACTCGGTGGGTCCCCAGCCAGCCTGTGCTCAGGCCACTCCCGGGGTGGGCAAATCTGCAGGGACAGCCCGGCTTTCGCCAGTACCTCGGGCCCCCTTCGGGAGACCATCTGCAGCCACTGGAGTTTCCGGTGGCGTTGGCTGTGAGCTCAGTGCCTCCAGCAGGCACCCTCTGCAGTCTGAGGGTGCTGTCCGCCGGCCCCGGGCCAGCCCCGGGGACTGTGGCGCGGGCAGACCGTGACGTGCGGGGTGGCAGGTGTGACTGGGAGGAGGCAGCCGTCCGTGTGCAGCCAGAGGGAGTCCTGGACGAGAGGTGGCTTTGCCCCTTCCGCTGCCGCCGGAGCCGGAGCCCAGCTGGGGCCTCGGTCTTCTCCGAGACTCGTTCTGCTCATCGCTTCGGTGCCCACCCCGGTGGGGCTGCAAAGGCAGGGTCAGCGCTCGCTGCACACGCGTGTGCGTGAGACCTGCCGTGACCGCGTGTCCGCAGGGCTGTCAGCTGCGGTCCCCTCCGGCCAGCCTCGGGGTCACTCCGGAAGATGTGTGGTTGGTGGACAAGGAGGACTTTTGAAAGTGGACTCTACCCTCCGTGTTTTCTCAGGTGTGACATTCACAGCCGAGCAAGTGTCCAGCCTCGCGAGAGCCTCTGTCGCGCTTCCTTGTGAGGCCGGGCTGGTGACGGGCAAGGAGCCCCTGTCTCCTGGGAGCTCAGGACGAGTGGGGTCGGCTCCTGGCTGGACCCCGTGGCTGGACGCCCCGCTCCTATGACTCTGGGTGACCTTGTCCTTCTGTTCCCTGGAGCAGAAACAGGCCCCTGCTGAGCTGAGAGCCCAGAGTGGGGTCAGGACTCAGCCCCACAGCCCCGGCCCTGGGCTTCCTGCACGAGCCGCGTGACCTGTGGGGCTCAGCCGAGAACCAGGAGACGCCCGCTCAGGGAAAGACCCCTCACCGCGTGGTCCCGAGCAGGCTCGTGCGAGGTGAGGTGAGGCCGAGGTGAGTCAGATGCCTTCGGAGGAAAATGACTCATCGGGCCGACCTCCCCTGCCATGGCCTCCGCCCGTCCTTGCAGAAAACGAAGGGAGCAAGGGAGAAGACCGTTTGCAGCCTCCTGGTGGCAAACCTCCTTTTTTCCAGGATCTGATGGACCTGTCGTGGCTGGGAGCGTCCGCGGGGGAGCTAGGCGGTGCCTTTTAGCCACGTCAGGCCCTTTTCTGCGAGGTTAAGCGTTCCCTGAAGACGAAAGGCCATCCTCCGTATACTTTCCGGGGTCCCCTCTCCCACAGCGCTGAGGGACGGGGTGACCTCGCAGGTAGCACCCAAAGGCCAAGGGACCGGAGACGCCGTTGCCGCCAAGTGGCCCCTGCCTCACAGGCCCTCACGGCGCCGAGCTCGGAGGGCGAGCGCCCCAACCCCGTCCTGCGTCGCCCTCAGCCCCGGCCGGGCCCGGGGCGCTGGTCACGCAGCTCGCACCGTCTTGGACGGCGCCCCGCCTGGCGTGCCCCGGGGGCGGCAGCCCCGCGTGGCTCACCGTGGTGGGACGGGGGCTTCTTGAGTCGTGTGTGACTTTGTCCGCAGCGGCAGAGGGAAATTCGGGTCCTGTAAACCTCTCATCCGGCAGAAGAGGAAACTGAGGCTCGATACCTCTGTGACCGGCCCAAGGTCACGGAGCAAATTCATGGAAGAGCCAGGACAGGTCGCCATTTGCGTCCCGGCTGGTCCCCGGGGTGCTTTGGAGTCTCCGCGAGGCTAGCTAATAACAACTAAATTTTTCATGTGCTGTTATGAAAGATAATAATGATGGTGGCATAGCGTTTCTGTAACTCTGGAGACCTCCTAAGTGTGGGTTTTAGGTCTCTGTTGCCCGACACTCTTAAAGTTAGGCTTAATGCAGCCTAACCTTCCTGACGCCTGACTCCCGGATGGGAGTAGGCACTGGGATTTGGGGCTTTTTGGGTCTCCGTAGCCTGGAGTCTAGATTCCCCGCTCTGTTCTCACGGTGAGGCGGGCCCCGGCTCCGTGAGGCCTGGGAACCGCTCCACCACAGAGAGAGTCATCGCTTCACTTCACACCCCCGTCGACGACACGTTGGGCCGCAACCCACGTGGTTCAGAGACCGGAGTCCAGGCAGTGAAGACGACTCCCTCGTGACGGTCTGCGCTGAGGCCCGCGGAGCCGGCGTCTGGCCTTAGTGCCTGCGAGAAACCGCTAGCAGATGACAGTTCTGTCCTGGGCCTGAGTCTCTGGCCTTCCCCCCGCCCCACCCCCCGACACCGCGGCTGACGGCAGCCCTGCCCCGGCCCCACATGTGCCCCGCAGACGCCGGCTGCTTCCAGGACCCGGGATGCCTCCCAGCAGGGCCGCATGTGTGCTGGCTGAGGTCATGGCTGTCCCTCTGTGGCGGTGAAGGCATTCGGTGTTAAGAGCCACAGCGCCTCCGCCAGGGTTGGCTTTCAGAGGAGAAAAACAGCCCCGAGTTCTTTTCCTGTCCCAACTCCGGAGGGACCAGCGCTTACATCAGCGGCCCGCCGCTTAACCCTTCGGGGTGGAGGGAGGTCCCAGAGCCTCCGGCCGGTTCTGGGTGCCCTGGCCCTCCGGGGAAGGTGGTGCGAGTCACAGCGACTTGCTAGGAGCTCCCTAAGGTGTGCCCGGTGTGCGGGCACCAAGCCGGACAGCACGGGGACTGAGGGGTTACGTCGGGGCTGGGACAGACACCGTGGGGCTCCGCAGGATGCCTTCAGATCCAACACGTTACAATTTAGCAAAATCACGCTCGTACGGAGAGAAGGCTGGAGGGACAAGGGGTGACCGTGGGCGACAATACACACGATTTATATAGTTTCTTCTGTTGGTTCATCTGTATTTTCTAAGTCTCCAACCCCCAACACAGACGAATTGTTCTGGTCATGAGAAAAAGAACTTTCACCCCACTTGGTTGGTGATTTGGGGAAGATGACGCTCAGGGCAGGTCCCCAGAATCAGGGCTTTCTGCTCCGGTGAGGGGAGCATGCTCGCACTTCCTCCCTCATCACTGGGGTTGTAGGGGTTCCCCCCACACCGGCTCCACAAGCGAGAACCACGAAGAGCCTCGTCTCTCCGTCTCGCCATCCTTCCTCACGCTCCCGCCAGGCTCCCCGCCCTCCGGCATCTCCGTGGCTTCCTGTGGGCTCTGTCCTCGCAATAGTTCAGGTCCGTCTGTCTGTCAGCCAGCCTCCCCGAACCTCCCAGCAGGCCACTCGAGAGTGGTAATTGTGTCGTCATCCTTTTACATTCTTTCTTTTTATTGTTGTTTAGTTTTCTGCCTTTTTTTTTTTTGAGCTTTAATGACATACAGCGTCGTGCAAGTTTAAGGCGTACAAAGTAGCGATTTCACATACGTATGTATTGCAAAATGATCCCACGCGAGGTTAGGTAACGCGTCCAAAAATACGGACCTCCTGGTGCTTCGTGTGTTATCCCTGTGAGGGGGCCAAGCTAATGGTCTCTGGAGAGGTCGGTGCTGGCACAGGGACCATTTCCAACGGCCTCGCTGGGCGCCTCACATGCGTTCAGCGTCGAGGTTCGGAGTCAGGCGGTGATCAGCCTGAGTCTCACACATTCCAAAGGCTGTGGCCGCCGCGGTGAGTGCCTCACGGGGCTGCACCCGCCTCCCCTCCGCCCGGGCCCAGCTCACGCCTGGTCCAGCTCCATCTCCGCAGCTGCGGGGCAGAGGACGGAGGTGAAAGCAGGCCCAGCTCACTGTTCCCAGGATGCCTTTGCCACGTCTGCTGCCCCCTGGGGCCAGCACAGGCCTCCGGCTTGGAGCGTCCATGGGAGGCCGGCTCTTTGAGCCACAGTGACCCAGAAAGGCCGCGTGCCAGACCCGGCCCGCAAAAGCTCCCGCATCTGAGCCTGGGGAGCTGCTCCGGGGGCTGAGTGAAATGCAGGGACAGGTGGGGGCCGTCCCCCGGGAGCTGGCCTGGGGCCCTGGTGGCCGGTCAGAGAGCACATCCACCTCCAGGCCTGAGCCCCGGTCACCCTGCCTCCCACAGCCTGGGGCACCGAGGATGTCAGGTCCTCCCTAGACCTTCCGGCAGGCCACTCGAGAGTGGAGATGGTATCCTTTTCCCCTTCAGTTACTTCCAGTGGCTTCACTGGGTGTTTTACTCCCATTAAGCACTGAGGGGTGAGTGCACAAATGCAATTGGGTGCGAACCACACGGCGGGCATCCTGCCTGAATTCTGAGGCTCTGTAAGATGAAGACCTCGAGGGACCCTAACTGAAGTGGCTGCCTCGACCAGAGAGCGCGTCAGAGGACACTAACCGGGTAAAGTGTGCAGGAGAGGAGCCAAACCGGAGGGCACCCTGAAGCCGGGGAGGGGGCTCGGCCTGCACCCCGGGGCAGTGCTGCGGGGGCCGTCCGCTCCCCGCTTCCTCTGCTCCGGTGCCCAATGCTTCACCTCTTTGTCACCACATGACTCCTTTTACCCTTTTCTTTTTTTTAAGGGGGGGAGGGGAGGCAGTGAGTATGAGTAGATACGGAGTCACGGTGAGGTGGCAGACCGGGGAACGCTTTGGGAGGAGGGAGGCAGCTGGGCCTCCAGCTCACACGTGGACAGACGGGACTGACCGTGGCTCTGAGCATGGCGCCAAATCGAGCTGTAAGCACAATCTGTGACTCGGAGCGGAACCCGCCCGCCCCCCGCCCCCCAGCCCGCCGTCTCCACGGGCCACGTGGCAGTGAACGAACCCGCTGGGTCACCGCCACCGTGTCAACGGCGACCGCGGGCATCGCCGACTGCCTGCAGGACCCCACAAGATGTTTTCACCACTGCGCCGCCTTCTAGAACGTTCCAGGCCACGTGTGGAACATGCAGGCCAGCGTGATGGGGTGAAAGGCAGTACGGTGGGTTAGACCGTGGACCCCAGAGCTCACCGCCTGGGAGTGAACCCCGACTTGGCTGCCTGCTGGCCGTGCGCCTTGGGCATGCTCCTCCACCTCCCTGTGCCTCGGTTTCCCCCTCTGAAAACGGGGTGCAGCTGAGAACAGCGTGTGCTCTGCTGAGCGGCCGTGAGGGTTACAGGAGCCAGTGCTCACCGAGGCCTCAGGGCCGTGTCTGGTGTCCGCTCTGACAGCCCGGCCGGGATGGATGACATAGGTCACGTAACGAATAACGCAAAGCAAAATCAACATGTGGCCCCAAAGGACGGGGAGAGCCCTGCTCGGGTTTCCCGATGCGGTTTGGCAGTGTGGAGTGTGTTGTTTTTTAAGCCTAGTTTCGGTTGCTTCGAACCTGTTCTGGTTTGTGGGAAAGGCATGGGGGGCGGGGGGCGTATGGGGGTGATTCCCAAAGCCGGGCCGGCCCCCGGAGCAGCGGCTACGTCCCTGCGAAGCGCCGTCTCAGTCACTTCTCCGCGAGGGTCCCGGGCTCCCGAAACCAGTGCCCCGCGGGTGGGGAGACGGGTCCTGGAGCATGGGGACGTCTGGGTGGCGTGTGGGGCCAACGGCAGACACGTCGGCAAGGGACTGAGCGGGAGCAGGGCTTTTCCTGCGCACGAGCAGACGTGTGGGTAACGTGACACCCCGCTGGCCCCCCAGCCCCTCCCCAGCCTCAGTGGGGGAGAAGACAGACTCCCAGCAGAGCAGGGGCGGAGAGGGTGGCCCCTTCCTCCTCTGTGGGACGGCTGCGTATGGTGCTGGGGTGGAGGACGCACTTTCCTGCAGCCACGGGTCCTCAGGAGAGTGGGTCCCTGTGGGCCAGCCGGGGCGGGGTGGTGCGGGGCAGACAGCCCCGTCAGGAGCGGGTCCCACCAGGGTACCAACGCGGGCTGGGCCGCGTAACCTTTGCCTGCCTGGGCCTCGTAACCTTTGCCTGCCCCGGAGAGAGACAGGGCTACCTGGGTGTGGACCTCACCCCTTCGGGGGGTGGGGTGGCCAGGTGCAGCCTGGCACGAAGAAGCCAACGAGGAGTTTGGAGATCGAGTTGGCCAAGCGTGTGGCGGCTGGCCAGGCATTCCGAGTCCCGGGCCCGCAGGCAGAAATAACTCACCCAGCTCTTAACGCTTCGGCTGAGTCACTATCCCCAGTGGCAACCACTCAAAAGCGTTTGCTGTGTGCCGGGCGCTGTCGTGGGTGTTTGATCTGGAGTGCCGGCCCTCTCCTCGCCGAACCCGGGAGACGGGTGGTGCTGTTCCCTCCCCTGTGTGGACGAGGCGGCTGATACACAGAGGGTTGAGGAACTCCCTCCGGGACACGCAGCTCACAAATCCCGGAGCTCGGTTCCGAACCCGCCGGCCGGCTCCAGGGTTCTGGCTCTCAACTGCAGCGCTGAACAGCTCCCGAGTTGCTCGATTACCTACGTGCACTCGAAACACGATACCGGAGCCCGACGTCGAGTGCCGCGAAGCCCCTGAGCTCCGAAGACGCTGGGGGGCTCGCAGGTGGCGGCGCGCACACGCGTGTGCCCCGGCCGGCCGCGCTCAGGTGGCACGTCCCTCTCGGCTCGCGCGGCGTTTGCGGGCGAGTGAGGCCGTTCTGTGCGGCCGACGCCCCCTGGCACGTGTTTCCCAGAGCCGTGGGTTCCAGCCCCCGGCTGCAGCCTCACGAAGCCTGCTTTGCGGGGCGGCTGGCTCTGTCGGCGGAGCCGGTGCGCTCGCCTGGCCCGCGGCGTCCCCTGTGGGCCGGGCAGGCGTTTTCGCTGACCGGGTGTAACAGTGAAGGAACAGGATGCGCAAAGGCAGGGTCTGCAGTCGTTGGGTTAGCACCACCTGCTCAATGATTATTACCTAATCGGCCCCACTGTGGCCTCGCAGGGTGTCACCGAGCGGCCCTCCCCTCCTCCCGCTTCTGCCTGCTGGGCTACTTCTGCGGGGGGGGGGGCGGGGCGCTTCACCTTTCCTCCCAGATCCTGTTCCCTCTCTTACCTGGGGAGGGGCCTCGGGGACAGGTCCCGAAACCAGAGCTGCTGCCCGACACCCTCCTTTGTCTTCAACAAACCTGCCTCGGGTCACGTTACCGCTCCGGGCCCGGAGGGGGAAGGCTGTTGCCGAGGCAACCACTGGTGCAGGTCCGGAGTTGAGAGGAGGCCAGGGGCTGGGCCAGGCCCGCTGTCCCGGAGCGATTGTTCCAAAAGTCCGGCACGGTCCCTCTGCCCGCTGGCATGCCGGCCCCCAGCACGGCTGGCCAGGGGCCGGGGCTCTGGCGGAGAGACACACGCAGGGGACGCCTGTGCCCCGGACCACAGCGCTCGGGCATCGTTTCTGGCTTCTTGCAGTGTGCACTGAATTATGGATTTTACTTTACATAGTTTGCATCGTTTAGTTCGACTGGCTCCGTTCCGACGCGCGCCCTTACCTCCACGGGGATGCTGAGGAGCAAAGGGGGCGTGCGTGCACGTGAGTGCCCGTGCGTGAGTGCATGTGAGTGTGCCGGCATGCGCCTGTGACCATGAGCCTGTGAGTGCGGTCGTGTGTGTGAATGCGCTAGGCGTGTGTGATTGTGGGAGCCCGTGAGCATGTGCTTCCACGCACGCCCGTGAGTGTGCACGCACACCCAGGAACACGCACGGGGAAGGCAAATCCACAGACGCGGACGTGGGCTCAGAGCCCCAGGCCCACAGAGGGACCGGGAGCTCTCCTGAAAGGCCGAGCATGCCCGCCAGAAACACGACCGTCCCGGAGAGAAGCTTTGAGGGCCGGCAGCTTCCCGCCCCACAGCCCCTCGGCCTGCTCCTGGTCCCCACGGCGGGGGTGGGGAATGGAAAACGACTGTCTGGAGGAGGCTGTGGCCTCCTCAGGGGGAAGAAGAGGCTGAGGAGGACAGGGAGGGAGGTGGGGAGGAGGAGGGAGGGAGGAGGGGAGAGGGGGGAGAGGGAGAGAGGGGGAAGAGGGCAGAGGCACCGACACCAGCAGGCCTGAGGCCTGGGGCACGGCAGCAGAGGCAGCAGGACCCACCGAGGCATGAGCCGGCTTTGCCTGGAGTGCTCCCGCCCCGCCTGAGGGGGACGCGACGCTGTCCCCACCTGGCAGAAATCATTTCCCGTGGCCGGGGCAGGGTCCAGTCTGCAGACAGGGCCTTGCTTGGAGGCGGGTGGGAAACAGGGACAGCTGTGCCCTCTGCCCCGGCCCCGGAGGCCCCTGGTTCCCTCGGGCGAGGGTCACGGGCTCAGACCCCTGGTCCGGGCTCGGGAGGGGAGGTCGGCTGTGAGGAGCTGCAGGGAGAAGCGACGGGAACAGCCAGGGGTCTCTCGAGCGTCCCATCCGTGACTTTGCCACATCGGTCCCTTTGTCGCTGCCCCTCCGTCATTGCCACAGCTGTGTGTGTGTGTGTGTGTGTGCGTGTGTGCGTGTGTGTTGTGTGGCTTCCTCCCAAGTCAACGAGTGGCCGGATGAGTGACTTGAGAAGCCGAGTGGGTTCCCTTTAAAGACGGGTGCATGGCGGTCGCCGTGTGAACCTTCTGCCCTGTACGTTTCCAGGAGAGACATCGCTTCCTGGGCATCTGCTCTAGGGGGCGACCGTAAGACACGGCCCTTGCCCTCAGGGGTCCACTGTGGCGGGCGGAGACCGCCACCGAGATGACAGGACCAGGGGCCACGGAACCAGGGGCCACGGAACCGGGGCCACGGAACCCGGGGCCACGGAACCCGGGCATCACGCTCGCACAGGGCACTACCTGCTTCCCACACGCACGCGCGTCTAACCCGACGGTCGTCAAGTTTTATAAATGAGGAAACTGAGGCACAGAGAACTGATATGCCTTTGAAACCCAAAGCTGCATGGCTGGGGAACTAGATTTGAAGCAAGCCACGCACCACCGCCCGCCGTGGCCTTGCAGAGACAGAGAGTCAGTGAAGGCTTTGCCAGAGGAAGGTCCCCGAGCGAGGGCCGCAGGGGGTGGTGTCCTGGGAGGGGGCATGAGTCAGGCGTGTGTGGGCAGTGGGGCGGCGTACGGGCACCCCCAGGGTGCAGGGTGTGTGTGGGCAAAGCCAGGACACAAGGAGACGTGTCTGAGCCTCTGCCTGGGTTGGCTGTGTGTCTGAGAGTCCCCTGAGCCAGGTCATCATGTCACAGGACATTTTTGACTATTCACAAAGCAGCAGGCGCTGGTGAACCCGCAGCTGGTCATGCTGCCCAAGCACCGAGGACCCTGAAGGTGTGTCAGTCAGGCGGCTCCCCTGGCCGGGAGGGAAACAACCAGAGGGACGTCACGGGAAAAGGGCCCCAAGTCGCCGTCGGACCCTTCTGCGGAGGCCGAGCCTTGTCCAGGGGAATCTGGCCTCCTCGGGGGCCATGTGGTCACGGAGGCAGGCCCAGCCGTCCATCAGCTGTGGCCCCCTCGGTGGCTCTGTGGCAGGCGTGGGCAGCCCGGGTCTCCTCACTGGGTAATGAAATTCCTGCCATAGTTCTCAGGCACAGGAATCCCGCATGCCGCCCAGTCCAAAGGGAGCAGCTGCGTCCTGTCCTCAGCCTCCTCCGGGCTGACCTCAGAGCCGGGAGGGGGGCTCGCCCGCGGTGCATGGCGCAGGGTGGGCACACGCTGCAGTCATGTATGGGGCGCCCGGAGGCGGGATGTTATTCTAGACGGGACAAGTGCAGAGCCAGCATCTCACGCCAGTGGGGGGGCCTCTGAGGACCGTCGGAGGCCGGATTTGCCCTTGGGAGCGATTTAACAGGCCCCTGGACACCCCGAACCACAGCTGGTCACCAGGAGTTACTGGGGCCTCCGCAGAGCCATCTCCTAGGGCCACTGCGAACACTCCCCGAGACACGGCACGGAAGGCTTGGCACGCTCAAGCTCCTGGTTGAACACTCACTCATTCCCCACCCTTCCCGCCGGGAAAACGCGCCTGCACTGACTCAAATGCCTGCACGTTCCACCGGCCTGCGCGTCCTCTCCCTCCCGCCTGCCGAGCTGTCCCGCGGCCGCTGTGAAGCACCGGCCGCGCGGTGAAAACGCGTGGAGTGCATGCCCGTGGCCAGAAAGAGGCCAGGCGGTGCCGCGAGTCAGGGTACTTCTCGGCTAACCTCGTCTCTGGCTCGCCGTTGCAAGCTCCATTTCCCTTTCCCTTGGGGGCCTGGCCTCGTCTAAACAGCGTTTGCAGGGCGGCCGACCGACCCAGCGGGCTGCCACGGGCGTGGCCTCGGCCATGTGCTTGATCTCCGTGAACTCGAGACTCCTCGCCCCGTGAACGCCAGCAGGTGCGGCGAAGCTCACCACGTCCGGACTTCGCGAGCCTGAGAGCCGCGGACCACAGCTCCAGCTCCGGCTCCGGCTCCGACCCCGGGGGCTCATGCCCGGAGAGGCCTGAGGAAGCTTTCGAGTGCTCGCCTGGAGAGGGGGTGGATGGGAGTCGGGGGATGAGCCAACCCACAAGGAGACCCTCCAGTTTCAGAGCTGTGAAGAGCTTGTGGCTTTGGAATATTGGTCCGTCCGAGGACCAGGCTAACCCAGAGGTTCTGGTATTTGCTCAGAGGCTTGCAAAATGCCAAGGTGACAGTGACTGAGAGAGGCAGGGGGCTGACGGCTCCCTCAGGCCTGGGAGCCCTCGCAGGCCCCCAAGACCTCCGGCCAAGCGCGAGGCCCGAGAGCCCTGAGGCTCTGCGGCGGTGTGGCTCCTGCACCAGGAAGGCCAGCTGCTCACGACCGTGACCCGCTGCGGAGTGCGGCCGCCGGACACCTGGGTCATCGCCCTCGGCTGTTCCGCCTGCCCCTTCCTCCAGGGAAGACGCTGGCACACACCACCGTGGACAACACACGCGTCTGCGTGAACGCATGCACGGAGCACGACGGCGTGTGAACCGTGTCCTTATTAGTAAACGGAGCGCCGTCTACAGCGATGGCGCCACACACGTCCCTGGCACCTGCCGGACCTCTGTCTCTGCGCTTCGGAGACCTCGAACGGTTCGTCCAAGACCACACAGCCGGATGCCCTGCTGCTGGGACCCCCCGATGAGAGACACGGAGGGACTCAGGGGCCATCGGGAAAGAATTCGACTCGGCGCAGCGAGTATTTATCTCGTCCTCACTCTGGGCCAGGCTTGGCGCCAGGCACTGGGCCCCCGACACCGTAAGGCAGGGCCGTGGTCGGCAAGGCAGCGAGGAACGCCGACACCGGTCACGGATGAAGAAGAATCGGAAGGCACGGGCTGGCGCTTCGGCCTCGTCCCCAAGCGGCCCCTCAGGCACCCTGGTGCTGCCGGCCCGGATGGGTTCCGAGACGCAGCCCGAGGCCCACCCCAGGGTGCGGAGGCCCGGACGGTGTGCCCGCCCGTGCCAACGCCCCGCCTGTCCTGTGCGGTGGAGACAGACAAGCACGCGGCACTCGGCTGCCCTGCCCTCCCCGGCCTGCCTGGAAGGAGCGGCAGCCGGTGGACCCCGCGTCTGCTACCATGACAGCCCCTCTCGCTCTGCCGGGCCCCTGCTTAGTGGCCCAGCCGCTCCTTCTGAAAGTGCGCGGTGCCCACTCCGCTCCCGACAGGGCAGGGGCGTTGCCCGCCAGGTGAAGCTTGACCCCCGACAGCGACGCCAGTCCTCTGAGTATGCACCTCCCCGTGGGCCCCCAAATGCCTCTCCCTGCTCCCCCACCCCTCACCCCCAGGTCTTCCGCCACCCAGGCCGTCAGACAGCACCCAAAGCCCGAGGCCGGCGTGCCCGAACAGCTCATCTTCAGATCCCCTGGTGGGGCGGAGAAACACCTTTCCTGGTCCCCACCTACAGGCCAGGCCCAAGGCGTAGGGTGGGGCCCGGAAATAGGTGTTTCTAAGCTAGTCCCAGGCTTAAACCCCCTGTGGGAGGATGCATGCCCTGTGCGGGGCTTCTCGGAGAGCACTTTGCTGGGCTGCCCCTGACCGGCTAGGCTAAGAATCTGGACAAAGAGAGGCAAGAAAGATGGAGCAGAGGTGGACAGCTCACGACCCTATCCTGTGACGGGAGTGAGGTTGGGACCAACCTCTGTGGTCATCTAGGTGACATCACCCCCTCCCCCAACACACACAATTTGGGAAGCATCTCGAACTCTCCGAGGTTCACCCTTGGCACGGCCTCTGAGCCTGTCTTCTATTTTTCTGGGATCGTGACATGAGAGAGTGAAGTGTACAAAGCTACCCAGGTCATGGATACTTATACGTGTATACACCTGTGAGATCTCCTCTGGATCCAGGCTGAGACTCTCTCTCTGGTCATTTCAGATCTGAACAACGTACCTCGTTATACCCGGCAAGCCACACTGGGAATGAGCTCACCTTTCTCGAAAGAGGTCACCTCTCGTACCTGCCACCGGGTGTGGGTTTTCTGTTTAGGGCCATTCACGTGGCCATATATTCATAAAACATACACAATGGCATTCGTATCACAAAGCAAAATGAAACACACACACACATATCAGAAAAAAGCGTTATTCTCTTGTACCGTGATGAAAGCAATAATATTGGTATTATTTAATGAGCCGAGTCTCTTAAACTGTTGCTTAAGGAATACAGTTTTAAATGAGGGGGTATTATTCCCTTTATCGCTGGGCGAATATGTATGGGTGGTTACTGTGACAAAATGTATTTCAATCTATACCTTCTGAATATTTTTTTATGGCTCACAGATATTTGATAATATCTTGGGGAGTCAAATGCAGCATGTTTGTTACCTACAAGATACAGCAAGGTTTGTGAGATGACCTTCATTCGTGCCTGTCTTTTGTGCATTTATGGCTTTATTTTTTGAGCAAAATCACACACCAAAGCAGTTTGTGATCACGAGTGTGAGAAAAGTCTTCAGTTTTTTGTCATAGGTAGAATAGGCCTTTTTTGAAAAAACAGGTATATGCTTGATGACCTTGCACTTTAGGTTTTGTGCTGTGCAGGGACCTAGAGCAGCCCCCCCTTTTTTTATCTGAGGAGGTAACCCCCAAGGCAAGTCACCTACTCCCCACCCCCAGGGGAGGAGTCTCCTGCCCTGCCCACAGGTCTAGTCACAGAGCTGTCCCAGCTACAAACAAACAGGCGGAAGAACACTCATCAGTGATGGTTGTGGGGGAGTTGAGCCATCACCACTTCGCCTAGGGCACGCACAGTCCCTGCCGGGGGCTCATTCCTAAGACATCTGTCTGCCAGGATGGGGAGGGTTGCCATGGCGACGGCCAATCAACACAACGAAAGAGAAAAGAGAAATTTGGTTTGTTTAACATGAAATGTGAGTCTGGAAAGAAGAAAGCATGGATATGGGAGAGGTCAGGGGGCATTCGGAGGCCTAGAGACAGGGTCTACCACGTAGTTCCAGACACTTGGACTTGAAAGTCACTGGCCTGGACCCGAAACCAGAGCCGCGTCGAATGACCATCCGAGTGTGTGGACGTGAAGCGGTGCCGGAAAGCCGGGCGCGAGCTGGGTGGCCACGTCCCCGGCTTTTGTATCAGGGTCCCCGACAGTTTTGGATTTGTGGGTTTCCATCTCAAGCGCGTAGGACACCCGAGGGCCAGCCCCGCTTTCTGAGACCGCCGTGTGGCTGGCCGCAGGCTGGTGTCCGGCCCTGAGAGCTAGCTCTGGTGCAAATGGACCTGCTGTGCAGATGCACCGGCTGGAGGGTTAGGCCCAGAGCACGGGGGGGGGGGGGTGGCCGTGGCCGGGAGTGACGAGGGCCAGCACGAGGCAACCGTGAACTTGGGGGCGGGGCCAGGAGAGGCAGGGTGTGGGCCCCGGAGCCACGCGCCTGGGTGGGAACCCGCACCCTGCCACGCTGAGCCCTTGACTTTGCGACGCCTCCCTGACCTTTCTGCACCACGGCGCCCCCACCTGCAGACGGGCGTCTCTGCCCACAGAGCGTCCGCAGGCGCTGGAGGGTCCCTTCCCGCCAACGGCCCCGAACGGCCCCACCACGTCAGCGCTCAGGCAATGGCTGTCGTCGTTTTCGTTACTGCTGTCACCGTCGGCATGGCGATGGTGGCAAGAAGCGAGAGGGAACGCTGCCCACCGACCGAAGTCCAGCACCGGAAGCGCCTGTTCAAGCCGCCACCTGCTCTGGCTCACCTGGCCCAGCCTCACTCTCGAACAGAACCCGGCTGCCCCTCCCCCGCCCCCCTTTCCCATCGGGGCCAGGGCCGACCAGGTGGCAGGAGAGGACGTGCTGAAGGATGCCGACTGTCGGACACACGGCCTGAATCTGCCCACTCCGGCCCCAACTTGGGTCCCCCCTCCCGGTGGGAGGGAAGGTGGAGGGGTCTCACTCACCGCTGAGGACACCCCACGGGCTCCTCCTGGGGAGCCCTGAGGGCCCTCCTCACTGGGGGTCACTCACTGGGTGCGGTGTCCAGGACAGGAAGGTGGGCCAGCAGAGTGGACGCAGCGGCCCGACCCCCGCCCTTGATAAGAAAGCCAAAATGCAGGGCGAGCCAGGGCTGTGGTCAGGGCGCTTAGTGAGCAGTTCCCCGCCTGGCCTGTGAAGCTGTGGTCACTGCTGACGCCTGCCCTGTGGCCGCCCTCCTCCACGGCGCCCACGCCGCCTGACCCGCCGCTCCACGCCTGAGCTACCACGGATCCCATGACGGCCACGGATCTGGGGCGCATTTCACAGACGGTAGTGACGAGCCAGCCGCACGGAGAACTCGGGTGGGCCGGGCCCCCTGCGTACCTCCTCCGCTAACCTTCAGACCCAGCCGGAGGTGGGAACTGGCACTGTGCCCATTTCACAGGCGGGGAAGCCGGAGCGTCGGGGGCTGCGGGGACTCGCGCAGCCGATCCGACGTGGCCGGTGTGAGGGGCAGGGCCGGACCTCGTGGCCAGGGGGCTCGGCGCCTCGCCCTCCCCCGCCCCCACGCTGTACCCGAAGCTTCCTGAGAGCCAGCGTCAGGCCTTAGCTTTTCTGCTCTTCCCAGTCAACGGCCACCGACTGCCTGGCTCGCCCCGCAAAGCTGTTTTTCAGGCACCCGACGCCCTGAGAAGGTCCTCTCCAACCTGTTTCCGAAGAATCTCTGGGCGAGAACAACCTTATTCCGACCTTGCGGCCGCCCCCTCTGCCAGAGCCCACGCAGATGGCCTTTTCCCATCGCGTACACACTGTCTGGAGACAAAGCCAAGGGCGCCACACGAAAGAGGCCGAGGCCCAGACGCGTTTCAGACGAGAACCTGGAGTGACCTAGCCGAGCTCGGCAAAGAACCCTGCGTCTAATTTTAGGCGCAGAGCTGCCTTAGCCCTTTAAGCCCTGCCAGTCGGTTTGGGTGACGTGTCCTTGTTTAAAGTTTACATATTCCTTGCGTTTTTTTCCCTCCAGGACGGCAGTTAAATTAGGAGCTGGCGGGAAGGCACACGTTATTTATGGATATGTGTGCCTGCCGCTTGGGCCTAGCTAGCTGCCCAGGACTTTCTCAGGCCGTCTGGGAAGGGAAGGTGGGCTCGACACAGAGCACGCGCGTGTGCGTGACAAGGCCCTTGAGTCATGATGGCAAGGTGCTCGGGGAAGACCCGACTTTATTTAGACATTCTGCGTCTTCGCTGTTTCTTCTCTGAGGGCTCTTGGCTCTCTCTCCAGACAGTGAGTGCGTGGGTGGGGGCGGGGTGGTGGCCGCAAGATCAGAGAATCACAGGTTTTTATCATGAGGGAGATTGCACCGCCCATTCTTGCAATTCCCACGTGGTGCAGTTTGATTATTGATTTGGTCCAGGCTCCCAGGGGCATCATGGGTCCCGGGAGTGTAAAACTGCCCAAGTCGCCTTGTCAGAGGTCACGAGCTCGAAGAGGGCAGTGGTCAGCGCCTAGCTGCCCGAGGGTCGACACTGAGATCGTTGCTAGCTTATTAAGCATGACGCCGAGGCATTCTCCCCGGAGGGGAAATCCCATAAAAAAGTTTGCACGCTTAAAAACAAATGTGCATCTCCATAAAGCTGAGCGTGGCTGCCGGATGACCTTCCCACAGCAGGCACTCTTGGAAGACAATTGTGGATGACATCATCTGTGATTTATCTGGGTCCAGATGCACCGGGACACGCGATAATCTTGAGTTGGAACGACACCTAGATCCTCCAAAGTCCGCCCCGGCTCCAAAGCAGGGTCTGGGGACAGGCCGCCCTCCTCCCTCACAGAGGACAATAGACACCGACAGCTGGCTGGCCGCCTGGAGCGGATTCCCGGGGCTGGCTCCAGACGGCGGGGCCTTGTTTTCGATGCAATTCGGTACATATTTTTGAGCGCTTTCTACATGCGGGGCGCTCTCCCTGTCCAGGGCAGCCGGGATTCAGGATGAGTAGGCATGACACATAAGCAGAGGTTTTAAGGCCCCTGGGATAAGCCCAGATGCTCCAAGAGTTACGAAGACACGGTCTTCCTCGGGCAAGGTGTTGGGGGCCCCTTCCCAGACAGGCGGCCCTGGAGAAGGCCATGCAGGATGGCGGGGGCTCTTCCTGTGGCTGCCCAGGCCCGAGGCAACGAAGGCAGGACCTGTGCCCCACCCGGTCCCGTGGAGATGGCCGCCTCGGCCCTCGCCCCTTGTGGCCGGCCGTGGCCAGCTCCAGAGTCGGTGGCCGGGGTGCACGGTCTCCGTCCCGTGCTGGGAGGAGGCCGGGGCAGCAGTCACGCATGGACACGCGTGCGGACGCTGCCCGGTCCAGCTCTGCCCGGGCTTCGTGGCTGCCATCTCGGGCCCCGGGCTGGCTCTGCTCTGGCGCACGACCCCAGGGGCTTTGGGACGAGCATCCGGTCGGCACACGGGAAGACTCGTGCTGCCATCGTAGCCGGCTCCCCCCCACTCTCCCCCAGTCCTGCCAGGAGATCCCCGCCCCCCCGGCCCCAGGCAGGTACTGTGATCAGTCTCCCTCAACCGACAGCTCAGTGAGGACGTTTCTGTGACCCTCGCTTAGCTCACGACCAGAATGCAGGGCTGGGGCAGGGCGACCTCCCCTCTGAGGAAAGGGGAGCACAGCAGAGTCTGCCCCGACTCCCTCCCGAGAGAGAAGATGCTGAGAAAGCATATGACGAAGCGCCCGGCGGACAGGATAGGCCGTCCTGTGACTTAGGAACTCGGCGAGTGAGAGGCCAGCGGGGGTCGCCTTCTGGAAAGCCAGCTTGGCCGTGTTCTGGGACTGTCACGGGACAGTCTCTGCTTTCCAACGAAGTGGCCTTTGATGCGTGGTTTGGCCCCAGGTCCACACACGGAGGTCGGATGTGCCACGCTTCCCCTGGTCCACACACAGGCCACGCGTGGAAGACACACTTGGCAGAGCTGAGCTCGGGGAGAAGGCCTGATCCTTAGGGGAGGGGACGTCTGGGCTGAAAGACGCTGAGTCGCTCGTAACGTGCGCCCGAGGCTGCTTTGATGTGAGATGGGCTTGTTCGTTTGGTGAAGTGTCGGGGTACAGCGTGGGGAGCAGGGTGTCCCTGGGTTTCCACTGGGGAAGCCCAGCAGAAGCCGCAAGGGGTGTGCCCAGCAGGGAGGAGGGGCCTCGCCCAATGCCAGGCAGAGAGCCCCGTCACCAGAATGCCCGAGCAGAGTCTGCGGGACCCCAAGGCTCTGGACGCGATGCTTCTCGCCAGCACCTCGAACCCGTCAGCTCCTGAAAGCAGGTCCTTGGCGACCTCGGACCCCCTGGCGGTTTGCAAGCTCCGACTCCAGTCCGGCCCACCCGTCTGGTCTTCCCGAGCTGGCCTCCCTGTCTTCACGGGCCTCTGCCTCTTCCGAGGCCTCGTTCCCACCTCTGTGAGGTCGGCTGGGACTCAACCCTTCATGGCAGGAAGGGGGCAGGAGCTGGACAGGAGTGGCCGAGGGGCTCAGGCGCCCCCTCGGGGAGCGAGAGTTTGAACTTGCACATTTGGCCGAGCCCTGGGGAGAGGATGGTGGCTAGCTCCCCCGGCAGGCTGCCGGGCCGCCAAGGCTGCCGTAGTGCTTGTCACTGCTTTATCTCAAGGATCCTGGGTACCGTCTTATAGGTGCGGGCCCAGGGGCGGGCTCTGGTGGTCCACGTGGCCAGGCTGGCGGGCATCGGTGACGGTCCTGTGCGAGGCAGGGGCCCGTGAGATGCCGAAGCTTCTCTGTGGAAGGCCGAGGGTCCCGAGTTTAAGGGGGCAGCTCCGGGTGTGTGTGTGGGGGGGGGTCCAGGGTGCTGAGTGCATCCAGTCGAAGGGTCTCTGGGGATCAGGAAAGAGGACAGACCGTGTGCCCGGCAGTTCTGCTCAGCGCTCAGGTGCTGACGGCTCCAGCGTGGGCACTCTGGGCCTGTATGTGAGCGTGTGAGCATGTGGTGCACGTGTGCACATGAGCATCTCTATGCGCATGTGAGTGTGTGCATGCATATGAGCATGCGTGTGCATGTGTGTTAGTGTGCACGTGAGCATGTGAGTGTGTGCACGTGTGTGCATGTGCACATCAGCATGTGCATGTGTGTGCACGGGCGTGCACGTGTGAGCATGTTAGTGTACGTATGAGCATGCAAGCACACACATGTGCGTGTGAGCCTGTGAGCATGTGTGTGCATGCAAGCATGTGCACATGTCTGTGTGTGCACGTGTGAGCGTGTTAGTGTGCGTATGAGCATGCGAGCATGTGTGCATGCGTGTGTAAGCATGTGCACATGAGCGTGTGTGCCTGCGTGTGTTAGCATGTGCACATGAGCGTGTGTGCGTGTGTAAGCATGTGCGCATGAGCGTGTGTGCATGCGTGTGTTAGCATGTGCGCATGCGCGTGTGTGTGCCTGCGTGTGAGCGTGAGCGGCGTTCGTGAGCACGCGTGTTTCTGTCGTCCTTTCTGTCTGTGTGCACTCGGAGCCTCTGCTCTGAAGACGGGTCCTTCCTCTTTGGCAAAAGGTCCGTTTGTGTCCTCGGGTCCGTGCTGTTTTTCAGGGCACGGTTCCAGGGCGTGCCAGCAACTCAGGCCAACAGCAGCCGCGGGACCAAGACGGCTTTGGAAAAATATTTGTCTAATTAGCAGAAACGATCAGAATCCATTTTTAACTGGCTGGCCGGCAGCCAGGCCTGATGAGATTTTCCGCGGGACTGTGTTTTGACCTCGGTCACTGGTGTCCAGCTCCGACCTGACCTCTGGCACGGGCAGGGTGGCACGCGGCCCCGTTCACACCGTGTGCTTTTTCTTGCCGGGCAGTGCCGAGCACACGCGATGGAGCCTTGGGGACGTGCGGGCGCCCCGGGCATGTCAGGCCCCCACAGAATGGCTGAATTCGTTCTCGGACCCTGACACCGGCCCCGTCACTCTAGAGCGCCTCTCAGGACTCTGAGGCTGTGCCTGTGTCCATCGGGCCTCGTGGGTTTGATGTCTGGTCGCCTGGGAGGCAGAATTGCATTTCCATTTACAGAAAGGCATTTTCTCAGGGGACCCCGGGCATCCTGGACGCCTTCCTGTGGCCCCCTGAGGTCTGACCTGCTTCCTCCCCCGAGACTGAGCTGCTGGGCCTATCTCGGGGGACAGCCTTACTCTCTGCCTCCTGGGGTCGCAGTGGGCAGCCTGGGTGGGAGCTCAGAGGGAGGAGAGCGAGGTGCAGGGTCAAGTTGGGCTCGCTGCGTCTGGCCCAGGGGTCACGGCTCCCCTCAGCCCCCTTATCCCCTTCACCACTCCGGCCTCTTCAGATGTCTGACATCGCCGCCGTGTGGGCTGGCACCTCCCCCAGGGCCTTCCTGCACCCTGTGTGACCTTCACGGCTGGTCCCTTTGTCACACCCTCCTTGGATTATCCTAATTGGAAAACCATCTTTTCTGGACTTCTCTATAATGTGAGAGCTTTGACAGTTTTATTCTTGGAAAAAAAGGTTCCCCAAAGACACCCGCTGGAGAGCAAACCAGTGGGGGGATTTTCTCAGAGCCCCGGGGCAGGGGAGCCGCAGCACGTGGTGCCGTGGCCCCCAGCAGAGGTCCCGTGCTGGGCGGGGCGCCTCGTGCACGGGCGAGCGTCATTGGTGCAGCCGAGGCCCAGTCTCGGGGTGAGAGGGCCCCTGGGCTTTCCGAGAGGCGTGGGTCAGAGTGGGGGTGCGCTCTGTCTCCTGGGATCCCCCGCTGACCGCTGGCGACTAGAATGAAGTCCTTTGTTTGGGGGACCCATCTCGGGCCACGCATCTTAAACCTCCCAGGGTCCTGCATGTGCCCAGCTCCTGGCCACGGGTAGGGGGTGTCAGACCAAAGAGAGACCGCGCTGCGGCAGTGGCCAGGGCTGTCCGGAGAACCAGAGCCGGCAGGGCGTACGGACACGGAGGAAGGACGCGTGCCGGAAACCCACTCACACGGCTCTGGGGCCCAGAAGCCCCGCGTCTGCCGCCTGCAGCCGGGGGCCCAGGACACCGGTGGCGTGGCTCAGGTGGAGGCCGAAGGCACTGGAACCAGGAGCACAATGTCCGGCAGGAGAAGGGGCCTGCCCTCCTCTGCCCGTCGCCCTGTCCGGGCCCTGTCGGTTTGGATGCGGCCGCCCACCGTGGGGACGGCGGTCCGGCTGCTCCGCCCCCTGAATCGACCGCGCACCTCTTCCAGAAACACCCGCGTGGGACCCGCGTGGCAATCGTGTTTGCCGGTCCCCTGTGCGCCCCGCGGCTCCGTCAGGTGGCCGCATACGACGACCGACCGCACACGCCCAAGTCGCAGGAGAGGAGGACGTCAGGAGTGGGTTCGCTCTAGGCTCATCTGCCCGGGCTCTGAGCGCCCCGCCCGTGGCAGAGTCTGCCGGGCGGGCGGAGGCGCCGGACCCAGGAGCCGGCGTGCCCGTGGGCCGCGGTTCTACGAAGCGGCTACGGAAGTACTCGAGCTGGGGAGCTGAGTCCATCCGGCGGCCCGCCCCACAGCCGTAAGGACAGCCTCGCTGTGTCCCACCTCCCACGGGCCGGCCCCAGCGGGAGCCCGTCCTCGGGGTGGGGGCCTCTCTGCGCCCCGAGTCGAACCACCTTGGCCTCTCCCCTTTGCTCCCTCGGCCTTGGGGTGACACTGCAGTGTCCCCTTTCTGCCTGTGGTCACCAGGTCAGCAGCCATCGTGCACCTAGGTGAGCATTTGCATGAACCCTTCTCTGCTCAGGTAGACAGGTGGGCGGCCTCCTGTCCCCAAAGCCCGACGTCACAGGAGTGAGACACTTCGCCCTGGCCTGGAGGAGACTGGCAGGGGACCCCGGAGAGAGGAAGGGGAGCCTCACGGAGGCAGCAAGGAGGAAGGGGCAGCTCTGAAGGCAGCCGAGTCTCTTCTGGGCCGGCATCTAGCGGGGGGCCGGCGACATGCTCACACATCTCGTCTCGCCCTGGCCGCTGTCTCTGCTGAGAGCCGCCCAGCCAGGGCAGGTCTAACCCTGGCCCCTCCACACGGGGCCTGGCGCCCCCCACTCCGCCTTGCTCACTCTGGGGGCCCCTGAAGGACTAGGAGGCCGTGGGTCTCCCCGGAGGAGACTGAATCGCTCCACACCCAGCTGAGATGCCTGAGACGCCTGTGTCCTCTGCCCTTGCCCGAGTCCTCCCTCAGGAGCCTCAGTTTCCCTGGTCTGCCCCGGCCGGTTCCACTGGCAGTGGCCGCTTGGGCTCAAGCTGGGCCCTCGGGAGGCCCAGAAGCTTCTGGAAAAGTGAGGGCTTCACAGAAATGAGGCAAACATGGGAGCTCTCTGTCATGGAATTGTGTCCCCCAAACTCACAGTCGAAGCCCTGAGTCAGAGTGGGGCTGTATTTGGAGGTGGGGCCCGTACAGAAGGGAGTAAGGTAAAAGGAGGCCCCACACCTGGTCTGCTCAGTGTCCCTATCAGACATTACGACGGAGAGGTGGCCGTCGCTGCGTCCAGGAGAGAGGCCTCAGAGGGCACCAACCCTGCCGGCCCTGGGTCTGGGAATTCCGGCCTCCTGAACCATGAGAAGGTCGCAGCCTGTCGTGTGAGCTGCCAGGGTGGCCGACTGGGACAGTCCCAGGTTCTCGTCTGATGTGAGGCCCCCCCAGCTCTGCTTTGCCTCTGCGTCAGCTCCCCACGGAGGCAGACACGGATGACCACGGACTTCATGGCTAACACAGCACAGTCCCTCCTCGTGCGTTTAAGGGGTTAATGTCCACGACTCTAAGGAACTCATCCAGCGCAATGCCAAACGAACAAATAATCTGATTAAAAACATGAGCGGAGGACCGGAATAGACATTTCTCCCAAGAGGGCATACACATGGCCAGCAGACATTCGAAAAGATGCCCAACATCACGATCCTCAGGGAAATGCAAACTGAACCGCAGTGAGATATCATCCCACCCCAGGCAGAATGACCAGCGTCCGCGAATCGGCAAACGAGTGCCGGCGAGGACGGGGAGGAAAGGAGGGGTTGCAAACAGCCACTAAGGAAAAAGGGTCTGGAGGTTCCTCAAAATATTAAAATTAGAACTCCCACCTGAGCCAGCAATCCCGCTTCGGAAGAAAACACTAATTCGGAAAGACAACCTGCATCCTCGGGCTCCTCGCAGCGTTTCTAGGAAGGGCCCAGATACGGAGTCACCTAAGCGCCCGCCAATAAAGGATTGGAGGGAGGAGAGGTGGCCGCACGCGTCCGGCGGAAGGCTCCTCGGCCGTGACAAAGGATGACATCACGCCATTTTCGACAACGCGAATAGATCTAGAGGGTATTGTGCTGAGTGAAATAAGTCAGGCACAGACTAACACCGTATGACCTGGCTTGTACGTGGCATCGAAGGAACCAAATGAGTAAACAAAACAAGACAGAACCAGACCCACAGAGAGAGCTGACGGTTGCCATAGGGGAGGGGGTGGGGGTGGGCGGCAATATAAATAAATAATTGGCCTCGCCCCTCCCCGCCGAGGCCCTGTCTACACTCAGAGTTCGCGCCCATCATGAGTCACTCGGAGTGAAGGGGTGAGCTATTTACAGGCCAGAGTCACCCTGAGATACAGAGAGAGCTTCTTGTCCCCGGAAGGTGCCTTATCTCCCGGTCCACTGGGAGGGGGTGTGTGTGTGCGCGCGCGTGTGTGTGTGTGTGTGTGCGTGCAGGTACAGATGTGGGTGTGACCGCGTGTGGGCATGCAGTGCGGCAGGCAGGGAGGCTGACTCACCGCTGGAGCGGACACGGCCCCTCCGAGCGGGAGGCCAGAGCGGAGGCTGCCCAGGGCTCCGTGTCCTTGACTCCCGCGCAAGGGTGCCCGGCCGGAGCTTCGGGCAAGGCCGTCACGCTGCCTTCCTGCGGGACTGGTGCCGGGAGCTGGGCAGAGGCTGGGGGGCTCTGGGGGGCAGACAGGGTCCCACGCAAGCCGCGGGCCTCGCGGGCAGACGCCCCTGGTTCCTGTGGCCGCTGTGAGTTTATGCAACCTCTTCCAGGCCGTTTCCTGGTCCCGAAGGTGGGCTCCACCTCGCCAGGCTGGCTGCTGGAGCCGCTTACACCGCTGGTTTGGGCAGGCCCCAGCAGATGGGGACTCTGCAGGCTCGGCCCGGGGCTCAGCGCGGAGGCGCAGTTTCCAGGGCGTGCGCTGCCCTCCCTCGTCCCCGCCCCCCCCCAGCAGGCTCACCCTGCCGCCCCCTCCTCAGGGGAGGCCTTGGCGAGGTCCCCGTTTGCCTAAACCAAAGCCTTGAGGCCTCTGAAGGGGAAGCCGGCTGAGCCAGGTTCCCCTCCGCTCGCTCACAAGGAGCCTTTGTTCCCACTGAGCCTGAGCTGGCGAAAGTCAGAGGTGGCGGAGGGCGTGGGCCAGCGTCCCTGATCCCCCAGTTCTTAGGGGAGGCCAGCCCCCCAGGCCCGGCCCTCCTCCGGGCCCCCGTGGCGGGGTCCTCCGCCTCCGCCAGCCCTCACCCCGTCCCCCGTGTTGGGGACTGGATGGCCCGGCCTTTTAGCCCCATTGGATTTTAACTTTCAAAATAACGACACCTGCCACTTATTAAGTTACGTAGCTTCTGCGTGTTTCACGCTGTTGGGAGTGAGTCGACGACCCAGGACCCCTGCTTAAGGTGAGGCGGCTCCAGCCCGGTCGCTCGGTCCCGGGGCGGACGTCACCGGTCGACCCGCACTGCCGGTCACCGGTCACCGCTGGCGTCGGCGTGGACACGTCCGCTGGTCTCGACCCCCTTTGTCTGTAAGGAACGATATCTAGGGTAAGGTTTGTGAGTTCCCGTTAAATCGTAAATGCCTTCCGGCAGGCCGCCTCATGACCAAGGGCCCTTTGCAGCTGTCCGGGGTGTGACCTGTGAGACAGAACACGGTGGCCATGCCTCTGGCTGATCCCCTAGGATCGATCCGTCCCCCAGCACGTGGAGTGGCGCCCTCGCCGGGAACTGTGGCTTCGCTCCCAAGACGGGTGGCCCCGGGGCACTGGGCCGGTCCCTGAGCCCAGTGAAGGGCCTCCCCCGCCAGGCCGCCCCGAGCAGGAGGCACCGTGGGCGGCACACGGGAGGGCATTTCTGGGGGCCTCTGCGGGGGCGGAGCCAGCAGCCCCAGGGTTCACCCGAGGCTGCGGCAGAAGGAAGGAGATCCGTCTTGTTTCTGTCCTGACTCAGAGGGGACGTTGTGAAAGTTTATGAGCCTCACTCCTTCTGGCTCCATTTCCTTATCTGTTAAAAAAAAAAAAAAAGAAGAAAAAATGCGGAGCAGAGAGCCTGGCCGGCCCACACCAGCTCTGAGAACAGGCAGAACCAAATAGGGCTGGGTTTTGTGAAATACCTCTGGGCATAGCCCGCTGTCACAATACCTGATGGCCCGGTGCCCGGGTGGGGGCGGTGGCCTCCGGAGCAATGGCGTGTGCCGTTGCCATGGTAACTCCATTCTTTCCTGCCGCTGAGGAGGGACCCTGCCCACGGTAACGTCTGTTTGGGCGTAAGAGAGCCTGAGTTAGGATTTCTTTGTTAAACAGCTTTGCTGAGGTACAGAAAGGGCAGCCTTTAAAGTGGACGCCCTGATACATTCTGACATGTGAGCACACAAGTGAAACCATCACCCCAAAGGAGATCATGAACATAACCGTCACCCCAAAAGTGTCCTCGGGCCTCTCCCTCCCTACGCCCAGGCCGCCGCTGTCGGTGTTAACTTAAAGATACTTTCCACCTTTGGGGAAGTTCCCTACGCTCCGGAAGCCTCCGTTTCCCCGTTTGTGAAGTGGGGTTAGCGATACCGACCCCCTAGGCTTGTCGTGAAAGTGGAATAAGCTAATTTACCTAGGTGCCTGGCACGGGGGAGACGATCGAGAAACGGTATCCGCCCTCCCTGAGTCGGATCTGAAATGAAGAGCCGTGTGTCAGAGACGTGAGTCCCACCCTGCTGGGGCTTGCTGTCATCCGACCACCTACTGTGTGGCTGGAGCGTGGCGCCGAGGCGTGAACAGCCCACGACGGCCGTGGCTGCCTGTGTCCTCAGAACCGACTGTCCCTGCCACTACTCTCCCCACGAATGGCGTCGCCTCTCTCCCGAACCCGTCATTCAAAGACGCGTTCAGGCCTCGCCACCTCCTGGAAGCCTCCCCTGATTGCTGTCACCTCGGACTCCAGACGCTCACATCTTATCTCCCCTCTAAACCCCGATACTGTTTGGGCTGTGGCCGCACCATCGTCAGCTGTGAGGGGAGTGTCCTGCGTTGTTTTCTGTCTCGTGTGCCTCTATTTGGATTTGTTTTGAGGGTAAGTTTCTCGAGGATGGGAACTTTTGTCATGCTTCTTTGTGCCCTCAGCCACACCCTCAGGGCCGCGGTAAATGAGGGCGGGCGTTCGGCGGACAGGCGAGCCTTAACTTGGGCGGTGTGGATGGTACCAGCACCCGGGCTCGTGGTCACCACACACAGAGAATGTTCGGGACGACAGGTGAGCGTGAACACGTGTCTGTCGGCTCAGCTGCTGCGGCCGAGCACCACCCACTGGGGCCCCCAAACAGCAGACACTCAGGCTGGGGTCTGAGGTCGGGACACTGGCGGATTCGGGGTCTGGTGGGGGCCCCCCTCCTGGTTCACAGACGGCGTCTCATCGCTGTGACCTCACGTGGAGGAAGGCACAAGAGGGCTCTCTGGGGTCTCTTATAAGGACACTAATCCTTGACCTTGTTACCTCCCAGGGGCCCCGCCTCCCGACACCACTGCACCGCGGGGCAGGAGTCAACATGTGGATTTTGGGGGATGCGTTTGGCCCATAACGGTCTGTGTGGGGTGACGCTAATGGTGGCCACACTGACCCTGTATTGTGTCCTCCAGGGACGCCCTCCTCCTCCAGGTGGCCCTACACTCCTGTGGCCTTGCAAAGAAGGCCCTCAGGTCGGTCAGCCCATGGACACCGGCGGCTGGCCAGCCCTCTCCTGCCCAGGGCTGCGGCCGGCTGCTGGGCCAGCACCATCTTTCAGGACGAGTGACCTTCAGCTCTGATCCGTTGGGCTCCCACACGTGGACTCACGATGGCATCTTGTCGGCTGACCTCTACTGACTTCTGCTCGGCCTGTGGCCTGACCCAAGGCTCCTCCCTGGGGGCACTGTCCCCTCCGTCCCCCACAGAGAGAGCGAGGCCTGGCGGGCTCCTACGGCCGCCCCCACGGGAGGCCGCGCGGACACCAGACCGGCCTGCGTTGTCCCCGCTCTCTGATCCACTGCTCGTAGAGTGACTCATCACTAATGTGTCCTGCCAACAACCACGCGCACCGGCCGGAGGCCCAGGGGTCCTTGGCTCAGCGTGCCTTGCTTGACATTGACTGGAAGCGGAACCCAATAGACGGAGGGCTTTGTGGGGCCAGAGGGAAGGAGAAGGAGCCAGAATTCACACGAGGTGAGCCTGAGCCTGGGGCCTGCCTGGGTGACCGCTCGGGCGGGTCAGCTGACGTCCTCTGGTGCTGTCCTCCGTGTGCTCACTCACCCCTGCCCCGCTTACTCGCGGCCGGCCCGTGGCTGGTCCCTGCTGGCCCCAGGAACGCCATGCTGGACAGACAGACCCTTTGCACCCTTGGCCGGAAGAGACCCGGGAGCGGGCTCCGGGCCATGTCCCGGTGTCACCCTACATGAGGAGTGTCGTGGACGCTGGAGTCGGGGAGACCTGGCTGTAAACCCCGCGTTGCTGCTTACGGGCTTGACGGCCTCAGCAAAGTCACGTGACCTCCATGGCCCGCGGTCTCTGTCTGTAACGTGGGCATAGTGCTTCCTGTAGGATTGCTGTGAGGATTAAGGATGACACATGTGACGTGCTAAAACACGGGAGAGACTCATTCCCTGGCAGCTAATCCTATTTAATTAGATAGCTTCATCTCTCAAATAAAATTAGCCCCTGGGTGGAGTAAAAGGAAATTGAGTTAGAACTCGGGCCTTTCCAGCAGTGACGGTGGCTCCCCTTGACTGAGCGTGTGTTCCCTGGTCTCTTCTGAGGACCCCAGAACTTGGGGTTGCTTCATACATCTCGTTCTGGCCAAATCTCGTCACCAGGTCCCAGGCCGGAGGCTGGGCCTCACCAGGAAGGCCGCTCCTCGCACTACGGGCTCCGCTGCCCTTCACCCCACCCTGACTTTAGGGCAGTCTCCCCCACGCTGCAGGACAAGTGCCCGAGGTGCCTGGTGAAGACTGAGCACTGGTCCCCATTCGGGCATGGTCACAGCTGACCGGAGAGCAGGCAGGGGCATCTTTCACTCTCCAGCTGCCACTGTCCCCTGGGCCACCAAGGAAGGCACTGGGTTTGTGGAAAGATCCCCAGGAAAGAAACAAGTCCATGGCCCCGGGCCCCAGGGAGGCAGACAGCCAGTTAGAATGTCAGGAGGACATTCGTTCGGATGGAGGGAAGAACTTTCCACCGTGATGACAAGACATCACAGTCAAGGTGTGGGTCCCCTGGCACCTCAGGCCTCTGTCCGTCCGTAACCCAGCCGCTGGTGCTGGAGTGTGGGGCGTTCAGCTCAGAGGCGCACTGACACTGTGCCGTGTGACCACGTCCATAGTACAAGAAGGAATATCTGTGTGTCCTCAGGTTCTGCGAAAGTGAATCTGTCTGAAGCAGCCGACCACTGACCCCCAGCACCAAGCTCCAGCAGCAGCCCTGGGGTGCCGTGGACGAATCAGCTAGCAGCGCTCCTCGGAAGATCTCGTTCCCGTCCGGCATTGTCGCATTGGGGAGCAGTCCCACCCCGCGTTCCGATGCGGACCACCCAGGGCCCAGAGGGTCGGTGGGACGGGTGTCATCTTTCTTTTGCAAAGGAAGAACTAACTTGCTCAAGGTTGCCTGCCCAGCAAGCAACAGGCCCAGGAGAGGAAGCGGGTCTTCCGGCTCCTTCTATTAAGCCTTGTCCAGACAAGGAGTGAGTCCGCGACGGTGGACCCGATCCTGTGAGAGCCTCTGGAGCCCAGACTTGTACGGTGGAAGCACCCGGCACCACTGGTGGGAGCAGAAATTGGCACAATTTTTAGGAGTATGATTTGGTAATCTGCATTGAACATTTTAAGATACATTGGCTAATTATTTTCACTGCTAGAAATGCATCTTAAAGAAATAATTAGGAATGGGCATCAGTTAAAAACTTAGACATAGACTTACCCTATGGGCTCAACAATTCCACTCCTAGGCTCACGCCCCCAAAATAAAGACCTCCATTTACACACACACACACACACACACACACACACACACACACACAGTTGCATGGACACGTGAATAGCAGCCTTGTTTATAATAGCCCCAAAGCGAAAAACCAGTCCATCAACTGTGGAATAGATAAATAAAATGCGATATAGTCACACAATGGAATATTACACAGCCACGAAAAAGACGAAGCCATGTGACACATGCCGTGCAACGTGGCTGACTCTCAAAAGTGTGATGCTGAGTGAAAGAAGCCAGTCACAAAAGGCCACATGATGTGTGGTTCCATCCGTAGATGTCCAGAATTTGTCTCTACGGGCAAATTTATAGAGACAAAAGTTGGTTAGTGGTTGCGTAGGGCTGGGGGCCGGGAGTGGAGAATGGAGCTTGACTGCTAATGGGTTTGGGCTTCACGTTAGGAGGAAAAAAAGCGCTTAAATTATAGTGTGGTGATAGTGTACACCACTGCAAGTATACTAAAAACCTGAAATAAATTGCATGCTTTAAATGGGTGCATCATTTGGTCTGTTATTTGTATCTTAGTAAGCTGTTTTTAAAAATGGGCACCAGGAAGGCCTTCTCAGCATTTTAAAGCATTAATAACAATATTTGAAATACTCTACATCCCTAGGGAAAAAAGAATATTTAAATAATCATGGTATATCCATCAATGAAATACAAAGCAGTCAGTAAATGTAATAAATAAGATATTTTAGATGATGAGAAAATGCTCATGATATATCATTAATTATAAAACATAGGAGATATGAAAAGGCGATCCCAATTTTATTTTGAATTTTTAAAAATTTAGTGTTTTATTTTGAGATCACTGTAGCTTCACACGCATTTTCTCAAGATTATTGACCTTATAAAAATTAGCTCTTTGTTTCATTTACTTTCCCTATTTTTCTGTTTTTAATTCAATTGATTTTGGCTTTTATCTTTATAATTTTATTTCTGCTTCTGGGGATTTGTTTTATGCTCCTTTTACTAGGTTCTTGAGCTTATTGATCTGAGGTTTCTCTCTCTCCTAACGTAGCCGTTTGGTCCTATAAATCTTTCTCTCAGCCCTCCTGTGCCTTCGCCCCAGAAATTTCAACATGTCATGTTTTCATTTCCATTCAGTTCAATGTGTTCTTTTAAAGTTTATTTTGAGGCGTCCTCTTTGACCCACTGATGATTTAGAAGCGTACTATGTATTTGCCAAGTGGTTTGAGATTTTCCTATTATCTTTTTGTTATTGATTTCTGTTTGCTATTGGCTTCCATGTAGCTGGCTAGAACGTGCTGTAAGATGTGAACATTTTTCAGTGTGTAGAGATTTGTGTTATGGCCCAGAAAAATGGTCTATTTTCACATGCGTATCTTGGACTGTGAGAAAATGCTGGTGCTATGTTATTGCATAAAACATATAAATTGTAACATGCACATATGCACTGTGATCCCGGTTTTATGAATAAAAAGTACGTATGAGAAACATTCTGGAAGGCTGTGCGCCAAATGCTGACAGCACTTTATTTTTTTCCCCTTCTTTGAATTTAGACCTAAGTTAACAAATCTAGCTTTTACGATCGAAATCTTTTTTTTTCTTTAAATAAAGAGAGCAGCAGAATACACCTGCAACTGATATAGTATTGTATGTCAACTGTAATTGAAAAAAATAATAATTAATTAAAAAAAAGAGAGAGAGAGAGAGAAGTGGATTGAGTGTCATGAAATGTGATTTCAAAGACGGGGCCCAGGCGCCTCGGTTCACCTCAGGGAGCCTCACGGCTCGCGTGGGGCTCAGAGTCTCCACCGGGCAGAGCTGGCCATTGACTGGGTAAGGCGCTTTGCAGGGCTAAAGCAGTGCGCACACTCCAGCTGCGTTCTTAGTATCTTTTTAGCATCGTGAAAACGCCGCACTTTTTCATCTCCTGGGCCCTTCCAAATGATTCATTTTTAAGCTTCCTTGATTCTTTCACTGAAAGGCAAATAAGAGGACAATGGAATTAAAAGGTGTCTAAAGTATTTCGTGCCTGTGGGCAGAGCTCGGCTGAATTGCTGTTCTCCAGGTGTTTCTGGAAGCCGAGATTTGGGGTGTGACTTGATTTTTCAGGAAAGTTCCAACACCCAACGATCTGTCCTGTCACTCTCGTAATGTAGGAGGGCTGGCCACAGATGTAATTTCATTTCTGGCCAGGATAATGCAGATATTGGGTTTAAAGCTTTGCCCGAGAGGAGAAGAAAAATTCTCAGACATCCGACACACAGAGAGACACACACAGACACACAGACACACACACACTCCCTCTTCTCCAGAGCAGACGGTAGTGATTGAAGTTCCTGGGAACAATCGAAGTTCCTGAGAGCAAGGATATCAGTTGGTTTTACGACCTGAATTCCCCGGCATTCAGGAAGAGAGACAGGGAGTGGGGGCTGGAGGCCGAGAGAGGTCGGGTGGTGACTGGCTTCCCTCCAGTATGACTTCGTTTGAAGTCCTTCCCTTCCCTTTCCACGGCGAGCTGGCCCCCAGGGGAATAAAGGCGGCAATGTCTCCTCTGTTCGGTCCCCAAGGATCCCCTGCCCCTCCCTGGCCAACAGCAAGTCCCCAGGCTCTAGGAAGAGCCCTTCCTTTCCACGTGTGTGACCTTCTCTGAACCCATCTCCCCGCTGGGGACCGTGACCTCTTGACCTTGACGGGGAGCAGCTTTTCTAAGGACGTTTCTCGGGATCCCGGGATCCGTCATAACAATGCTCGAGACTCCATGGCATGCTGTCACGGGAGAGCAGGGTCCTCTCCCGCACGTGGTTCAGGTTCTTGAGGTCTCGAACGAAGAATTGAGCAGGACGACGAAATACTGTCAAAAAGTCTGTATTAGAAGGGCAAGCCCACGTCCAGCGTGGAAGCGGGCCTGAGCAAGGGCAGTGAGGCGCCAAAGGCCTGGGTTCTTATCCCTATTTGCTGTGGGTGGTGACTTTTCCTAGAGGAGTGGGCTTCCCTGATTGACGCTAAGATCGACAGGACTCCGTCATTCATCATTTTGCCTTCTGTGCATGTTTGTTCCCAGAATTCATTCTGCTATAATGATGTTAATGAACTTCTGGGCATACGCATCATATTATAATGATGGTAGAGTGATGCTTCGTTGGGGTCTTCATTGTGCAGGTGCGAGTGACTGGCTTAAATTGGTACCTAATTCTCTGCCTTACAGTTTTCTTTGTGTGAGTTAAAAAAAAAAAATGCCTTTTCTTGGCTTGCTTAATTATGGGCAGATTAGGACAGACCCCCTTCTAGGATAAGATGATCTCAGTGTCTTTGCAGGCAGACCTGAAACTCCTAATTTTCCTGCCTCTTTTCTGAGAGTCACGAATCCCCTTATTATTATTACGGGGTTGAGGGATGGGAGGCCCTTCAGTATCTGCTTCCTGCTGAGAATGGCTGTAGTCCCTGCCTACTGGGGTTCCATGGAGCCCATTTCCCTCTCTGCCTCAGTCAGGGCGGGGTCTTGGGTTTCCTGAAGTGCCACCTCAGTCTCGACAAGGAAAAGAAGATACAAGCTTATTATTTAAATCACACATCTATTAATTTCTATTATTGATCAAGTGAGTAAAGGAAAACAGGCTTGGTTAATATATTTCTTCAAGAGAAAAAAAGACCTTTGGCCTAAAGTCCCCTTCCCACTCAGACTCTAAGGACCCTGCCTGGCCTAATACCACTTCTGCTAACAATGGGCTGATGACCCTTATCAATAGCCAGAGGATCTGAGTCACCAGTTTGGGGCAATTATCGGGATTGGAGAGACAGGGCCTTTTTCCCCCGAAGAAAGGAGGGAAGAAAACTTAACTAGGTTTACTAAAAAGATTAAGAACTCTGCAAGCATCATCCCCTATTGTTTCCTGCTAAAAGATTAAGAATTTAACAAGTGATGCCTGTATCAACGTCCCCTCTCCCAGCTCCCTGTTCATTAGGCATGCAGCATGTGTTGACAAACAGGCCTTTACGGTCAGCATTGTTCAGCTAATTACCGACATGTCCTCTCACTGCTTCCAGGCGAGAGCTTCATGTCCACAGGCCCTGGAGGATGCAGTATTTTGCGAACAAGGACTTTGTTTTGCTCTCTATAGCTCATGGAGGGCATTTCGGTAGAACGTGTTAACTGAGTGATAACCACACAGGTACACGTTTCTGTGGAAGGTCAGACCAAAACAGACAGGACGAGAGGGAAAAAAAAAAAAAAAAAAAAAAAGCCGAGAGAGATTCCCAGACGGCTGACACACACTTCTCTTCTTGGCTTCGCTGTCGTGTCTGAGGTCAAGGACGTACCCAGAAGCCCTCCCATCTCGGGCAGTCCCGGCAAAACAAAGCGAGAGGCCCTGGGCCAGCTCCCGCGGTTCCTGGCTTTGAAAGGAAAGGCTGCTCAAACGCTCACGCCCCAGGAAGGAAAAATCCGCCATAAAGCCGTGTCCCGGGGTCAAAACCTTAAACAACTAATGAATAAATAAGACCAAAAAAAAAAAAATTGTTCGGATAGAGTGGAGGTTCGACTGGATTTGGAAAGAAAAGGGAGGGTCAGGGAAAGAGGGGGAGAGAGTCAGGAGCGAAAGAATGAGGGCCCAGGTGCTGGAGAGAAAGGTCAGAGCAAACAGTGAGGGAGACAGCGCCAGAGGTGACCGCGAAGGCGGGAGAGGGAAGGAGAGAGGGGAGGAGGGGCGACAGCGACCTAGGTCTGAAAAGGTGGGGAACGGGAGGGAAGCAGATTTAAGAGGAGAGCTGAAGAATGCAGGAACTGGGATGAGGCCCGCACGGACGGGCCTGGCCGAGGGACGTCCACGCAGTGGGAGAAGCCGGCAGCCCACCCACGGGACAGCGGAGGGGGTCCGGCGTCTCGGCGCCTGTCACGCGTGCAAGGCCCGCCTTAGGCCTGCGTGTGACGGGACGGTGCCGACCTCCATGGCTGGGGCAGCCGGCACTTGAGACGCTGCTCTGTGTGCTCTGCAGAGGAGAGCAGCGAGCAAGGACCTTGGGAGGGCTTGGAACGCCACCCAGACGCGCCCTCACCGCGGTGACAAGGGCGTGACAAGGACCTCAAGCTTCTGCCCCCAGGCCGAGGGGGACACGTAGCCACGGGTCTTTGCACGGGCTCGGTAAGCGCGGGCGGGACAGGTGTGTGTCTCTCCCTCCCTGATCGAAGCTGTTGCTCCGTGGCAGACAAGCAACGTGCTTGTGTGAGGCTGATGAACGTCGGGATGGAGCACAGACGTGCCGGGAGGAATGTCTGGTCGCGCCGTCCCTGGGCATTGTCTTCCCGGCAGCAGGAGGAGCTGCCACCGCACAGACGCGTCCCCTGTCCCCTGTCCTCTGCCTTCCTCCCCCCCCTCCCAGCGTTGCTGGGACCAGATTCTGGGTCAAAGAACCCGGTCTTAGCGTTTCTTCAGAGTCTCCAGTGGCCCGCGGCCCTTTGCCCAGAGAGCCCACTTGTTGCCAAACCGCTTGGCCTGTGTTTGTTCCCTCCGAATGGGAGGCTCGGTCTGGCGACAGAGCCGAAGTCCCCCACAGGCTCCGCGTTACAGAGTCTCTCGCTCCATCCCGGAGCGTCTGCTGTGGGAGCCTGGCGCTATTTTTTCGAAGTGGTGACCGTGCAGAATCTGGGACTTATGTACGCCCAGCGAGACTCCGGAGTCCAGGACGGACACTTAACTTTGACAATGAGGTCGAGGAGAGTGGACCGGGGATTTGCTGGGATAGCCTGGGTCCGGGAAGCGCAGCCGGCGTCTCTGGGGACACTCTACCAGCCTTTCACGCAGGACTCAGGCGTCTCCTCGGGCGCCCCCGTGCAACGCACAGCGACAGGGCTCCACGGGACACAAAGACTTTCCCCACACACGGGCAGCGTCCCCACGCAGGCCGCATTGTCCCCAGTCCAGCGTCCTCTGTAAGCACCTCAAAACCCTGCGCTATGGTGAAATTCTTCCTGCTCCCCATCAAAATCTCCGTGGGAGTTTCAACCATTCTTGTGGTTGAGTCCCTTCTGGACAAGAAGGACAAATCCTTACTGGCTTCTGCCTCGTCCCCTCTCACAGGCGTGTGACGTTGGGAGCTATTTAAACTCTCGAGGCCTCAGTGTCCTCCCGAAGGAGCTAAGAAAAGTGGCTGCCACAGCCACGTCTTCTGAGGGCGCAGCAGCTACCGTGGTGCATGGCAGGCAGCCGCACGGCCCGGCCCCTGCACACGCGCGGCCCTCCCGTCACGAGAGCTGTGGGAGCACGAGTCAGGGCCTCGGGCGCGGGCCGGGTGGGGGGGGAGGGGGTGTTTTTTTAGGCTTTTTGCTGCCATTTGCCATGGGGCAGTCTCCACCCCACACGTGAGCTTTAATTTCCATCTGCCTAGCGGAGACAGAATCATTTCAGGCTGGCGGGCCCCGAGCCTCTGACGCCCCCTGGCCCCGAGAGGAGCCTGCAGGGCTGGCCCGCGCTTGACTTAAAATTGGAAACAGGAGGCAGGGGACAGGCTGTTATATTCCGCGAGGCCCGGGAGCCCAGCGCTGATTTATGAGAAGCTGGTGGGCACCGCGGTGATATTTATAAATTCCTTCCCCAAGGGTGATGGAACGTTCTAGGAGGCCGTCGGGGAGTAGTGCCTTTTTGGGAGATTGAAGGGATGGCTTCGAGTCCAATCATTCAGCGAGAAAAGAAAAGGGACTGAGGGTGAGGAGGGCCTCGAAGGTGGTTCCGGAAGCCCAGAGGGAGGACGCGCTGGCTCAGCCTCCTCCCTTCCCGTGGGGACCCCCCCCCTGCGCCAGCGTTCGCCTGGCCCCCGGGCCTCCCCACCCCACCCAGCGAGGCCCGGGACTACACCTGGTAATCACGACCTGGCTCGGTGTCTGGTGGGGACCTCACAGGGCCGGCGGCGTGAGCAGGAGAAGGGGATGGTCCGGGGAGGCTGCACAAGGCGGAGGCGTTCCCCGGGCCCCGAGGCCCAGGCTGACGCGTGGCTGGTCCCCGGAGTGGGGTCGCGTGGCTGCCAGGCAGGGACTCCCCCAGAATCGGGGGGCGTGGCGCTCAGCCGCTTCCCCCTCAGCCTGCCGGTCCTGTTCCTGTCCTAACCCGGCAGAGGTCGGAGGGGGCCGAGCATGGTGGCCCGTGAGCGGGCTGACGACCTTGCTTAATGAGAAAGGACCGTGAAGATGATTTTAAAAACCGCATTCAGGAGCGTGAAACCAAGGGGTGAGGCGGGGAGGATTCAGCTCCTGGGCCACCGCGGCCCTTGTCACCTTGGACGTCCCCTGAGGACGGAAGACTTGCAGTTTAGAACCGAGGGTGTGTTTCTGTCCGGCCATCAGAGTCACGGGACACGTGGTGACCGCAACACGGGCCGGGTGGCCTGAGGCCTCTGCCCGCTCGGGGTGCGGGGGAAAGTGTCCCCCTGCGCCACCGTGCGGCTGACCGGGCTTGCAGACGGAGCAGGCGTGGCGAGCGCTGTCCCCCGCTTCCCCCAAGCGCAGGGCCACACGCGCCTCCAGGGGACACCGCGCTGCCCCACGAGGCCACCCCCGTCGTTGCAGGAGGCAATGTGGTGTCCGCTGTCTCTGCTACTGGTTTAGCCCAGTTCTTGAAATTAAAATTCAGGACTTACCTTTCCTACACCGGTCTCTTTCTGCCACGCAAGATTGCAACTGCATTTTCCGAAAGGCCCCAGAACGGAGACTCTAAACCCTGGATTTCACAGGGAGCATTCACGGAACAGGGACAAAGACCCATCTCAGCAGCACAGCGTTTTATTTGCTCCCTGTGGCTCCCCGTCCCCCGGCCATTCAGGTCCCTCCTGGGAAGGTGGACGCAGACGGCGGCCACCACGGGCTTTCCCAGCGGCCTGGGCGGGCGGAGGGAGCAGGCGGGCCGCGTGGCAGGGCTAGTGCGGCTTCTTGCAGGCCTGGCCCCCGGGGCCGGGGTCTGGTCACCACTCCCCGGCCAGGGCGAGTCCTCCTGCCCGGCACCCGGCGCCGTTCCGGGGCCCAGTCCTGCGAGGGCCGTGTGGTGCCACACCGCCGCCCGCAGGCGGCTCGTCACTGCGACTCGCTCGTCCTCCTGCGCGCCGTCCGTGCCAGGCGTGGCGTCTGAGGGACGCAGGGCACTCCGGGGTTGCTGGGCTCGGGCCTGGGCGTGGGTGAGGAGATGTGGGAAAAGGCACCCGAGGGAGATGCCCGAGAGGCGGCGGCGTTGTGCCCAGGACATGTCCTCACGTGTCGCCACTCGGCGCCGGGTGACCGGGCCGTCGTGGTCCCTGTGGACCTACGGGGAGGCCCCCTGGACCTCGTCCTCGCTGCCCCCGCCTGCCCCCTCCGGCCACCACGCCAGAGCTCGGGGAAGTCCGGGCCATCTCACTGGCCGCGGCCCGCACCTCGGCCTGCGTGGGGCTCTTGGCCTGGGGCCCGTGTCACGGTGATGTGCCGTCCATGCCAGACCAAGGAGAGGCCTCCGAGCTTCGGCTGCCTGCTCCCCTGTCAGCGGTCGGGCCTGGGAGGCGCGGGGAGGTGGGGTGCGTCCAGTGCAGATTCCCGGCTCCTCCGGGGTTCTGCAGGGCGGCCGGCCTGCCGGGGGCGTCCAGCTGGCTCCCCTGGCTGGTGCCACGAGGCCAGGTCCCCCTCACACTCAGACCCCCCCCCTGCGGTCAATCTGAAGCCCACGTCCTGCTGGAACCGGAATGGGGCTGCTCGGCTAACTGAGCAGACGCCAGCACCTCTGTGCGGCAGGCGGTGGCCTCCCCCAGCCCCGCTCGGCGGCCAGGACACCGAGGGTGGGCAGGGCGACCCCTTTCCCCTTCCTCCCCTCCAGTCTTCACACCCCTCCTCCGGACACTGACCAGCCCTCGGCCAAGGTTTCTGGCAGGATGAAGGGCAGAAGTCACGCTCGCCTGGAAGGCGCTTCCTGTCTTTGTCTTCCACTTCCTGTCCCGAGGATCAGGGTTCCCCAGAGGGCTTTCCGAGAAGAACAGAGGTTTTTCTTCTTCGGGTGGGAGCTGACTGCCTTCTTAACTCCAGAAAAAAAAAACAAAGAACAAAAAGAAAAACCAGAAAAAAACATGGGTGGGGCAGGGTTCCGTCCTGCGCATTCGCTGACTCGTTTGCTTGTGGGTGTCCGTGACGGGCCTGCTCGGCGCAGGTGCTGCGCAGGGGCTGGGGACAAAGCCGTGAACGGGACAGGCCACCCCGCCCTCAAGCAGCCTGCGCTCCACCCAAGGAAGGGCTGGTTAGCAAGACAACCAGTGAGCGAGACACGTGGGTGTTTTTGGTTTCGCGCCCTGAAGGAAATGGGAAGGGGACGCTGGAGAGATGGCGAGTTCACGCTTCTCGTGATAAGGGGAAGAGAGGTTCCTCTGGGGAGGGGCATTTGGGGGTCACTGGAGTGGGGAGAAGGGCCTTTCCAGGCAGGGGGTCTGAGCGGGCTCAGCGTCAGGGGTCGGGGGACTTGGCACGGCCCGGGGACAGTGCGGTGGCCCGTGGAGCTGCGGCCTCCGGGGTGAAAGGGAGCAACAACGAGGATGTGGACAGAAGCAAGTGAGAAACTCAGTCGTCCTTCCCCAGCAGCGGGAACCCCCGGACACGTTCACCAGGGCCTGTCTGGGCCCCTGCTCTTGGGCGGAGCCAATGAAGCAAGGTATCTGGGATAGAGGAGAGAGTTTCGAGAAAGGCCCAGTGGAATGTTCTCCGGGCACATAGACCCGTCTCCGACCCCAGGAAGCTGGGGCAACGACCCCCCACGAGTGAGGAGGGATGCCGCGCCTGTGGAGGCCCACGGAAAACCTGCAGAGTCACATGGTTTCGAGGGACCGCTGACCTCAAGGCTCATCTCCAGCTGCGGTGACCCACAGCGAGGCATCGGCAGCTGGTCCGCGGAGCAGGCCAGGGACCCAGAAAGGGACCCCATGACTCTCGTCAACTGGCCTGGGACAAAGGAGCCAAGGCCTGTCACATGACAGAGGAAAGGCCATTCCGTTCACCTCCAGCCAGCGATGCCTCTCTGTTTCAAGTAATATGACCACGGGGCCACGGCTTTCCCAGCCACATCACTGCGAGGAGAGAGGGTCCTCTCAGCCAGTGGGGGCCCTTGCCGTGGGGCCCGCGGGCCTGGGCCTTCCTTTAAAACCTTCCCGCCAGAGGCCGGTCCAGATTTGGGGTGCGACCCAGCTCCGAATTGGTCAGTTCCGTGAATCACCAGGGTTCCCCCACGGCTGGGCTGGAGGGAGCGTAAGTTCCGGGAGGAGACGGCTGTCCTGGATCGGCCCCTGAGTCGTCTGACCGAAAGCTGATAAGTAACTGGATCAATCACCCTCGGGCGGCCGGGGCTGAGACGCCTCTCCCCCAGCTCGATGGCGAGAGTGGGTGGGGTGCGCCTCTACCCCACGAGGCCTCAGCTGTGGAACGAAGTCCACCAAGCGCAAAGGACGCGTCTCCCGGGCCTGCCTTCTTGGGTCGGGGTGTCCTCACCGGACGGCAGGGTCATGAGTCAGCCCCAGGGTGCCCCGCCTGGGCCGAGGGCCTTAGCTGTTCACCCTGTCTTCTGAGGCTTCTCGTGTGTGCTCACAGCGAGGTCCCTGAGTCACGCCTGCCACAGCCTGCCACCAACCACGACGCAGTGAAAGGGGCTTTCGTGGTTGGCGGGGTGGGGTGCGGGGAGGAAGGCGGTCGGCACCCCTCCCCCGACTTCTCGTGCCCCCTCCCCCGTGCACCTCCAGAAGGCTCAGAGGGTACCGAGAACACAGGAAGAGCCCAATAAACATCAGCTATCACTCGCCAGAGGGGTGAGACTTCATCTGAAACGCGACTTGAGCTGCTGAGAGCCACTGTCCTGAGAGCCACCGCCCCGCCCAAGGCCCTCGTCTCACAGTCGAGGACACTGTGGCCCATGAAACGTGAGCATTTTCCCAGGACCATGCGCCTGCTTGTGGGGTGAGGGGCGTCGCCTGGCTGAGCCAGGCCCTCCACGCTGTCCAGGACCGGGCGGCCTGAGGAGGGGACCCGAGGGTGTCCCAGGTGCCGAGGGGACTGCCTCGTCAGCCTCAAGCCCTTGGGGGGGGGCATCTTGTTTCCAGGCCCAGCACGGTCCCCGGCACAGCACGTGACAGGCGTTGGGGAAGCGTGGCCGAGGCCGCGTGGCGGGGTGGAGGCCGAGCTGCGAAAGGGCCCGGGCGTCTGGGATGGATGTGCCGGAGGAGCCCGGGTGGCGACGACGAGGGCTCGTGCCCACGAGGAGCACCGCGTGGAGGGAGGACGGGGCGGGGTGCTCCCGACGCGGGCGCCATCCGCCGTGTGGCCCCCGCGTCCCAGGGCAAAGCCACAGTCTCGAGGCTCGGTCCCGACTCCGAGGGCGCCCCCCGCGCGGAAGACCCTGGGGCCTCGCGTCCGCACGTCTGCGTTCGGACCAGGAAGGGAGCACCCAGCTCCCGAGGCCGGGGGAGCCGGCCGGAAGGCGTCGCCCAGACCGCGAGTGCCGGGCCGAGAGGTGGCCACGTCTGGTGGTTCAGGGACGGGGCCCCCCAGGATGAGCGGCGCAGAGCCGGGGCGTGCTGCGTCCCAGGGGAACACAGTGAGGAGGGGCGGTGATGGCGCCTAGCGTGGGGAGGGGCCCGGCGTGTGCGGAGCCCGGAGACGTTCCCTCCCTGGTCTGGCCGCGGCCACACTGTGCGTGAGGGTCGGACAAGCCCCCGGGTCGGGAGGCGGGACCGGGAACGAGGAGAACTCCTTCTGGAATGGAAGGAGGAGAGAAAAACTGGAGGGGGCGGATCGAGGCAGGAGAAGAAGCACCCCTCTTTCCACACTGCCAGAAGGGGGTCGGACACGCGCTAAAGAGAGCGAAGAACGTTCTTCTGAAAGAAGCCTTGACGGGCAGAGACCTTCGGACAGCAAGTCGCAGTCCGCACGTGTCGGGCACACGTGGCGGGTCGCAGGTGAAGACCTCGGACCACAAGGGTGGACAAGGAACCGAAGCTCAGATAAGGACATCGATCGGCTCAGCGGAGACGAGGTTGTCGGGGGAGAGAGGGGTCCGCGCAGCGTCAGAGGGCCGCTTGTCGCAGAACGTTCCGGAAGGAAGGAGGATCGCGCAGACCCACGTAGGAGCAGACCACGAGGGCGCCGCTGAGGCCGGCCGGGCCGAGCGCGCACTGAGCTTTCTGAAGACTGACTCGGAGGCCGGTGGCCGGGGCTGCGCGGCTGGGGAGCGGCAGGGCGGGGGCCGCTCCTCGGGCACGCGGTGGGCTCTGCGCGCTCCGCTGTCCCCTCCCGCCCTCCCGCCGGGCCAGGGCCAGGCCCCGCCCAGGGCCGCGGTACCGATGAACGCCGGGACCGTGCTGCGGCCCGGTGCATCACGGCGGGGTCGTGACCGTGCAGCAGAGCCTCCCCCCACCCGGCCCGCACCGCGGCTCTGAGGGCTGCGTGGGCGGTGGGTCCCCGATCTTCAGCAGCCCGTGGAGGCCAGGGGACAGCTGAACATCGGACGCAGGGCGGGAGGGTGTGGTCTGCAGCGGGGCGACCCGTGGACCAGCCGCGGGGCGTCTCTGGGCCGCGGCCCTGGCTCCTTCCTCCGTACCGCGGAGGACGGGGTGAGGTCATGCTCCAAGCCCTCGGCACAGCACCTGCCGGGTGTGGGGAGCCGCTCGGGGTGCTGACATTCGGGTCAGGTAAGTGGGACAGCAGGGGCGGGGGTGGCTCACTCAGGTCGGGCAGGGAGGTGATGTCACCTGGGTGGATGACCCAGTAACAGATAAGGCTGGTGGAGCGGACGCAAAGGGCTGCGGGAACCCCGTGACCGAGGGTGGCAGGGAGGCGGGGGGCCACGTCCCGTCAGTCACAGAGCGGCGCCGTGACCGGGGGCTCGGGAACACAGTGCCGTTGCCTCTGGCGGGGCTGTGGGGACGCAGGGCAGAGGCGTGCTCCGGCTCCCCGGAGCTCGGCCGTCCCCTCCAGATCAGGGACGGGGGACGGGGGCCCGGCTGTGGGGGCCCAGAAAGGGGGTCCGCGGCCCCTCACGAGGGGCGGAGAATCCCGGCCTCCATGGGACTGCGGCTCTCTGGGCTGGTGGATGCAGGGACGCTGTGTGGACAGTGAGAGGTCAGGGAAGGGGCGCAGGAGGAGCCGGGAACAGGGGGAGAAGGGCTCGGAGGAGGGTGAGGGGCCGGGGCGGGGGGGCCGCTGCGGACCAGCGGGGAGCTGGGTCCTGGGCCACGTAGGTCCCCGTGGGCCGTCCTGCAGGAGAGGCCTGGCTGCCACCCTGGGCGTCTCTGCCCACTGGGGCTCCAGCCCACCCCCCGGTCTGTTTAAACTCATGGGAAGTGAGACGGAAAGATTTCCACCCAAGACGGTCGAGGTTAAGATTCCAGTGACCTGGGAAAACACCCGACTCAGCACTCCTCGTGGAATGTGCTAGATCACTGGGTTCTCGTCGTCGCGAGGGCCGGCAGGCGAGTGAGCACAGAGAGCCGTGTGGGTCCTGCGAGTTCCCAGGTGTGTTGCTGAGCGAAACAGGGGGCACGCCTGCCTGGCCCCAGCACCCCCACGGGGCCCGGCGGGCGGGGGGCCCAGCACCCCCAGCACCCCCACGCCGGCAGACGGCTCTGAGGGCAGAGTGTCGCGCGTGACCCCCAGGTCGTGGACATGTGAGGCGTCTCTTTGAGCGCCATCTCACGAGAGTGGTTGCCCCGGGAGCTCGAAAATCACGCCTGTGAATCACACCTGTGGCTGGACGGGGCTCTCCAGCGTCTTCGTCCTCCAGGTGGTGCGACCACTCCCTGCAGCACAGGGGTCCTCTGTCTGTCGAGTTAGCACCTGCCCTTGGCCTCTGTCAGGGGAACAGGTGCTTAACTCAGCTGGAGACAACCTGAGAACAGCCACCGGGCCTGCCTTGAGGGTGCTGGGCCCTCGGCCTGGCAGGGGACTCCAGGAGGGAGCGGTGCTTGGGCGGATGGGCCAGTGAGTGACAGCAATGCTCCCTTTCCCGAGGCTGGGCTCTGACCGAGTCCTCTCAGCACCTTGTGAAGCAGGTACTGGTATCACCTGCATCACAGTGCAGGCAGCTGATGCTGAGGAGGTGAAGTCACCTGCCCCAGGCCACACGGCCGCCTGGGGAGGCCAGGGCCAGCCCTGCAAAGCCTGTGGTGCAGCCATAGGCGGGACCCTCTCCGGGGGGGGGCACGGGGGCGCATGAGCCATGTTTAAGGGAGGGGCGCAGCGAGGGTCGAGGGTTGGAGCCCACTGTCCGCTGCGCGCTGCTTAAGACAGCGGTGATGGTGGGTGGCCTCACGTGGACAGGCTTCCCTCCCGGGCTCCGTTCTTGTTTCCAGGGGTGGGGTCTCCCCAGCAAGGTCAGGGTGGGGCCAGCACCAGACGCTGGCTCAGGAGCAGGGACAGGCAGGTTCGAGCAAGTCGGAGGAGCCAGGGACTCTCCCAGACCCGTCTGACCGGTTTCTCACGAGCCTTTCGCCCACAGAGCCACGCAGCAGTGGGGGTGCTGGGGAGCCCTCTGCTCCGGGGAAAGCCGGGGCGCATCCCCCCCTCCCAGCACGTCCGGCCGCGTGACGGTGACCAGCAGCGGGGGCCTGCGTGAACGCCCGAGTGCTCACCGCTCCACCCTGTGACCTCTGTGGAGGTCTCAGCCCCCCTCAGTGAGGGGGACCCTCTTCTCCCGGACCTCGGCCCGTTCTCTCTGGGAAAAGCTGGGTTTCCCAGGCAACGGGGTCAGTGTCGGGGGGCTACGCTGAGAGGGGGCAGGAGAGGGACTTGACCTCCGACAGGCGACCCCGAGAAGGCTCAGGCTCTCTGCAGCAAGCCCCCCCACCCCCCTGACCCCTGCCCAGCCAACCACAGCCCCCTGCTTGTGGGTTCCAGGTTCTCCGTCCTCAGCAAACGTGCCTCCCATGACGTGCGGTGACTCAGCACCCTGTTCCTGCTTCTTCTGTGGCCCCCGGAGCGAGGGGCAGTGTCAGCCCGGGCCCCTGCTCCCATGGCACGCGGGGGGCCTCGCAGGGGGTCGGCCCTCTGAGGTGCTGGGCTGGGCCGCACCCAGGCTGCTGAGAATTACGCCAGTGGGCGGAGAAGGGGGCCCCATCAAGCTTGGTTGGGGTTCGACGGCCAGTGCCGTGCCGTGCCCTTTTCCCAGCCCGAGTCTGGCCGTCGGGAGCCCTGTGCTGCGGTCACCCGGGCCGGGGGCCAGCCCTGCTGCGGGCCCAACCGCTTCAGTGTTGGCTCCCGCTCTGAAGCGAAGGCACCGTGTCGGGAGGAAGCAGGACCCTAAGTGGCGGCCGAGGACGCGCCGTACCCAGCCACAGTCTGGCTGTCTCCCCAAATTCTGGGTGGCCTCAGGCATAGGCCTTGGCCTCCAGAGCCCCCCTCTCTCCCTGGAGAATGAGAGTCCCGTGGATAATGACCGTCGTCCGTCCCTGGGGGATGCTTAGCCAGCTGCTCTTTCTAGAGAGACGCCTCTGTGGGGGGTGGGGCGCTGCCCCCCGGAGCCGACCAGCGTCCAGAGCTGTGGGCCGTGCGCTGTGACTCCAGCCTCTAGGCGGACAAGTGTAATGCATTCGTTCAATCAAGAAAGGTGTGATAACAAAATTGAAAGCAAGGTCCCTTTCGGGCGGACATTTTCCAGAGCGTTGGTTTACGGCAAACACGAGCCAGTTTGCAACCGAAGCGAGACTCGTTGTCAGATAATAACACCTCCCATGGATCGCAGGCCTGCGGCCTTTGGCCCTGAGAGAGCCGATCAGATCCAGCGGACGCATTATCCGGTTCTATAGATGAGGGCATTTGGACAGGAATTAAGTGCGCACATGGGCAACTGAACTGGACCAGGGGCCCGGCTCTCCCAACGGTGCCTGACAAGCCCGTGTGCTCACAATGCATATGAGGGAAAACAAGAAAATAACAAGCATCTTGGAGTTTCCATCACAAGTCCTGCAAATAAGATGCGAAGAAAAGAGAATTGTAACATAAAGATTTATATCTTCAAGTATTCTTTAAAAAAAATGATGGAGGAGCTGGGGTGCCCCGGATACTGGGGCTCCGCCTGTGTCCCAGATGGACCCACACGCCCCGTCGATACTGCCTGTCGGTTTCAGTGAGAAATTAGTTGCTCAATATGCATTGAGGTCTCTGGCACGTGGGAGAGGTGGCAGTGCTTCCTCGGACGGCGGAGCAAAGGGCGCCGGATGACGCCAACCAACCCCCTTGCCTCTCTCTCCCTCTCCGTCTGGGTCCCCGGGACGTGGGGTGGGGGGCGACCACCCAGCTGCCCTACAGGGAGGACAGACCCCGTAGTCTGCCCGAGGGCTGAGCCGGAGGAGATGGACGTCCCCACGCTGCTCGGGAGACGGGGGGAAGGGGTCATTCCCGATGCCCAGGTGGGGCGGGGGCTGGCGTGGGAACCCACAGGGACTGAGTGCACCTTTGCTTGAGAAAGGCTCCGTGGGGGCTCCAAGGCAAATGTCCCCTTGCAGCCTTGGGTCTTACTAGCTAAGGCGTTGGGGACAGTCCCCAAGGGCCGAGCTCTTGGTCTACGCTCCGCTCCTCAGAGCGGGGCAGCAATGACCTGGCAGAGAACAGTGCTGGGAGGTTCCCGGCCTGGGTTTCTGAGCTGAGGGAGCTCGGCCGCGTGCGCAGGTGCGGCCGCCCTCCTGTGTCCTTTTGTCCTTCTGAGCCTGAGCACCTTCCTGGGCTGGCCTGCTCGGGCCTCCCGTGCCCTCCGGTCTCCCCGCAGCCCTGGAGGGTGAGCGAACAGCACTTCAGAGGCGAGGAGAAGGCCTCGGTCCCACAGGTCCTTCTCCCCCTCAGCGCCCCTGACTCCCCTCTGCAGACTTCCGCTTCACTGGCAGTCCTCGGGACCCCCTATGAGCCCGGCTAGCATGCCGCCGCGCTCCTGGCCGTCCCGAAGCCCCAGGCGGCTGGCGGCCTCCTCCAGCCACAGATCTGTCCACGGCCCTGGACGGGGCAGCGTCTGCTGACGCCCACGGGTCCACCCTGCTAGAATTCCACTCGACTCTGCCACCATCTGCCCCCGCCAGCCCTGCCCTGAGAGGGGAACAGGAGTGCTGGACACAGGTGTCCCACAGCTCTGGGGCCTGCCGCGTCCCCAAAAGGGGGTCCCTTCCTCTCCCAGCCTCAGGCTCTGTGGGTTGGGGCAGCCGACCCGACCCCTCAGCCTGACCGGGTTCTCTGTGAGTGTCACCGGCAAAAAGCTTCCCAGTCAACGTGGTCTCCTGGGACCAGGAGAGGCTGGGGGACCGACGGCCGGTCCCCAGGATATTCCCTGCAGCCTCCCAGGGCGGGCCCTGCCACTCCAATTCCTGCCTTTCTTGTCTGCAGCTGGCCTGTCCCTCCCTGGAGGAGGATTTCGCCCGAGGACACGGGGTGGGTGGGGAGCCGGCCTCCTCCCTGCGCTCCGACTGCAGAAAAGGAGGGTCCCCACCCCGTGGCAAGGCCGGCACCGGAGCTCGGCCCCCGTCAGTCGCAGCCTCGTCCCAGCTCTGCCGGGAGCCCTCTGCGCTGGTCAGCGGCGACGCCATGGCGGGGAAGCTGTCCAAGGAGCAGGAGGCCGAGTTCACGGCGGTCTTCACCAGGTTCGACACGGACGGCGACGGCACCATCAACCTGCAGGAGCTGGGCGACGCCATGCGGGCGCTGGGCCAGGACCCCACAGAGGCCGAGCTGAAGGAGATCATCGCCCGGGTGGACACGGACGGCGATGGCGCCATCAGCCTGCAGGAGTTCCTGGCCGAGATGGCCAAGAGGATGAAGTCCGGCCTCAGCGAGAGGGACATGCGGGAGGTCTTCCGCGCCTTCGACCTGGACGGCGACGGCCACATCAGCGTGGACGAGCTCAAGCAGGCCATGGCCCAGGTGGGCGAGAAGCTGTCCCAGGAGGACGTGGAGGCCATGATCCGTGAGGCGGACGTGGACCAGGACGGGCAGGTGAACTATGAGGAGTTCACCCGCATCCTCACCCGCTAGCGAGGCCGGCCGGCCGGGTCCCCCGCCCGACGCCGCCTCTGCGGCCCGGCCCGCGGGCTGCGGACACGGGGAGGGGATCCGGGGGGTGGGGCCCCTCGCCCCTCCTGGCCTGCGTTCCGGCCAGGGGACCTGGGCTGCCCCTGCGCCTCTCTGCGGTGAACGGGCATGCTCCCCACCTCACAGGGCTGTTGTGAGGGCCCCCGAAGCCACGTGGTGGCCCGAATAAAGAGACGTGAGCTCCGAGGGCGGTGTGCTGTGCTGCGTGTCCGGCTGGGAGGTCGAAGGGCCCCCATCTGGGGCGCTCGGAGCCTCCACCCTCTTCCCTGGGCCCTGAGTAGGCCAGACGGCCAGCCTTGCCTCCTCTGTGGTCCCCAGGAGGACAAGGGGCGTGGGTGTGGTCTGGGGGTGCGGGGGGTGGGAGTGGAGCAGGCACAGTTCTTGGCCTGATTGTTGCGTCAGGGGCTGAACCCCAGGATTGGGACGCCAGGTAGGGCACACACAATAAAGCTTTTACCACCCTGTGAACACAGCCGACAGTTATTTGGGCTCAAGTCAGTTTTTAAAGAGTGTGTGTGTGTGTGAGTGAGTGTGTGTGTGTGTGTGAGTGTGTGTGTGTGAGTGTGTGTGTGTGCACGCGTCTCCTGCATGTGAGATGCAGGCTCACGTAGGTTTACATACTGCAGAGGCTGAGGCACTGGAGGACCAGCCCGGCCCCGCGGGAATGGGGGCGGGACAGGCGGGCACAGGCGGGCGGTGGGAAGGACGGAGGTGCCGTGATGGGCACAGAGACGCGAGCAGAGGGCCAGTCACCTCTCAGCTGTTTGCCTCCTCTGCTGCCGCTCACAGCCCTTCTGTGAGCTGGGGCTCCCAAGCTGCTCCCAGGACTTGCGGGCGGCGGGGGGAGCCCGAGGAGCCCGGAGGAGACGAGCCGGTCCTCGGCTGCCCCGCCCACCCCATGCCAGAAGGCGCAGTTCGAATTTGGGTTTTTGGCATCCCCGCCCCGCGTGGCGTTTGGAAAGTGGCTGCTTGTCACAGCTCCGCGTCTCTGAGGGCCCCTCTCCCGGCTCTCAGGGGCAGCCTGGTCTGAGCTCCTCTCGCACGCGGGGAAACCGAGGCCCGGGTGGTGAAGGCGCCATCCGGCAGCGTCCGTGACCAGCTCTGGGACCTCGGGTGCCCTCGGGGTGGGGACAGGCGGAGCTGGCTTACCTGGGGGGTTACTGCAGAATACTGGCCCTGCCCAGCCGCCCCCGCAGGCCGGCTCCTGTGCTAGGTGCGTGGCAGCCTGTCCAGTTGGTCCAGTTGGTCCAGTTAATCCCCAGGGTCACGGGCGGCGGTGGGGGGGGGAGGGCTGCCTCAGTGCTGACGTTTTTCTTGTATTCTCCCCTTTGTGACATTATCAGTGGACCACTCCAGTCCCCTGTGACCGTCACACACTGCAATCTGGTTCATCCCAGCCCTGTCCTCGGAGTCCAGCCAAAATCCTTCCAGTGTGTGGCCTGTGGCCGGACGTGGTGAGGGGAGGCCCTGGGGTTGAGGGCGGGGTGGTGGCCCGTGGGCTGCGGGGACCCCTCTGAGGGCGGGGGAGGGGAGGGGAGGGCGGAAGAGGAGGAAGGCGCTATCCGGAGATAAAGACAGGAAGACGAGGAAACCGGCAGAGGCCTGCAGACCTGGTGTGTGATCAGAGACAGGGTGGCCGGCAACGTGCTCCCTCCACGAAGCCCGTTCTCCAAGGGACACAGGTCACAGCGGCCTGAGTTTCTGCATTAGTGACTCCCAAATGCCAAGCGGTCCGAGATGAAGCTCCCCAGTCTCAGCGTGGAAATGAGGAAAATAAAGACGTTTTGGACTAACCTGATGCCTTCAGCTTTTTAAATTCCGAGAACATGCTCTTTTTACATTTTTCGTGTTAGATGTTCTTCCCTTCACGAAGCTATTGTAACTGCAGATGATAGTTCTGTGGGTTTTTCTTTGTCCATGGTCTTACTCTGAGCCCTACAAGTGCCCCAAATTAACTTTGACATTTTACTGGCCCGCGAGGTTCGGTGTCTGAAAACAATTCCTTGTTTCAAGTCTGTGGAATGTAAAACTGATTTTCTTTTCTTTAAGAAGACGGCTTTTGTACCCCCTGACATGGCAGAAACACATGGCTCACACACGGGACAGTGAACCCCAAGTTCAGGAGGGGGACCACACAGGCCCCCAGCTGAGGCCTCATGCTTTGTGTTCCAGCCGGCAACAGCTAAGGGGGAGCTGGCCGTTTAGTCTCCCTTCTGTTGTACGTCTGAGCTACGTCTCACTAAAACTAATAATGCTCACGGCACGGAGGATAAGGACGGAGGAAATGAAGCCGTCGGCGGCTCGGGGCTGTGGGTCTGGCTGGTGTTGGAGCCAGGACCTCAGGGGCTTCTCACTGGTGATCCTGGTCCCCAAAAGGGCTTGACGGGGCCTCAAGGCGAGACGCGAGCAGGGGCTTCTCTTAATCGACTGCCCCAAGAGAACAGAGAGAATCTGAGGGTCTGGGACAGGAAGTGACTCATTTCAGGCGCAGCATGGCAGAGGGGCCTGGACAGGACTGAGGGCTCCAGGGCCCTGCCCTCCAGCAGAGCCTCGTCACCTGCCCGGCGGGTCTGGCCCTGGGAGGGGGCTGGCTGGGGCGCCCAGGGCAGAATGTCTTGTGGAAGCCGGAGTCCTGCGTTTCAGTGAGTCTCTCACTCCTGACTCGCAGGAGAAAACGCTTCGGGTCCACGCGGAACATCCTCGAAGGCTTGGCGGGTGGGGCGGGGCTACGCCCCCCAGCATTTTAAACAGCTTCCCGAATGGCAGGGACGAGCGTCCTCGTGGACGGGACGTGTGAACAGGTTTCGGAGGTCTCTCTGGAGCATCCTTCGTCCAGCTGAATATTTGAGTTCCCCGCAGCTTTTCACCTGCGGCTGGGTGACCGACGTCGGTTTGCCGTCAGTTCACCTAAACATCGCACCACCATCTGGCGAAGACGGAGTTCCCTGCTCTGCTTCTCGGCCCACGGGGCCTGCAAGCTGGGGGAAGGAGAGCTGACCCTTTTCAGGCCTGCGAGGAGCCGGAAATCGTGGGTGGGGCCGAGGCCTCGCTCCTAAGAGATCCATCCGGACTGTGCGTGGCCTTCGTGCTCCTTTGAATTTGCAGAGTAATCAGCAGGCTCGGTCCACGGATGTGGGTGCGCGCGCGTGCGTTAAGTCTGCGGTAAATGCTTGGTGTCTGACACATGAATCACACGCAAGGCTGCCATTCCGCTGAGCAGGACTGAACCCACACACCTGCTGGGACAGGTTGGGGTGAGGACACCTCTAATCTAGACTGAAGCAGAATTGCCCCAGACGGCTCTAGCTCCACATACTAGACAATACCTTTTCTTCGCGGGATTACCCCGGATCTTTTAAATCCGATTTCTGCCTGTTCCTGACCCGCCTGAAAAACCCATCCCTCTTTTAAGGGCCACATCAAATGCCTCCTCCTCCAGGAAGCTTTCCAGAACAGGGCCGGGTGCTTCGTAGACACCGGCTACGTGCTCTTGGGGAACACGCCTGGGTCGCCCCCTCTTTGCGCCAGCCTTGTCACGACGCGCCTTGTATTATGGCTCCTCGTGAACGGGGCCTCGCCCCCACCTCGGAACCCCGAATAACAACGTGAGCCCATCGAGGGCGCACTAGAGCGTGCCCTCGGGGCGCAGGGAGAGGCCTGGCTGTTTGGGATGAATCCTGCACCATCCGCAGGAAGCCTCCCCCTGCCCCCAGGCGTCCCCTCCACCCGCAGAGATGACCTCTCTGCAAGGCCACTCCCCGGGGCGACGGATGGGCCCAGGGGTGACTGGACAGACGGCGACCCCATGGCACCCTGTCGTCTCTGCCCGTGTGTGATCACACACCCCGCTAGGCTGGGACGCGTCAGGGTCCCCGGGGAGACCGAACCGACAGGAGGCAGAGACATCTGAGCGGCTGGCTCCGCGGTTACGGAGGCCGAGGGGTCCCACGGCTGCCACCTGCCGGGCAGACCCGGGGGCGGTGCCGTCCTGGGCCGGGTTGGGGGCTGGCGGCGCGCGAGGGGCCAGGGCCGGGGGCCAGTGTCCACTGTCCGGTGTCTGCTGTCCGGCCGCAGGGAGATGGATGTCCGTCCACGCCTCTTGCTCGGCGTATCAGCGATGCCGGCCGAGTTGCGGCCGGGCCCGGGCTCCACGAGTTCACGGGTCCAAACGCCAGCCTCCTCCGGAAACGCCTGTGGACACCCCGCAGACGACACTCGCCCGCTGCCTGGTGCCGCGGGCCCCGGCAGGTGGACACAAGGAATGAGCCACCTCAGTCTGCTCCCTCCCCGTCTGGAAATACGGAGGTCCCAGCATGGGCGCCCATAGGACAGACGGGATTTAGACATCGAGTCCCTCCGACCAGTTAACAGGGTGTCAGATGCAGGCTTCTCTCTTCCCAGGGCACCGACGACCTTCCCCCCCACCCCACCCAGATTCTCGACTGCATGTACGTTCCGGTCTCAGGAGCACTCCAGAGAAGTGATCCCGTCCCCTTTTCTCTGTGAACTAGCCCAGGTTCTGAGTTTGGGGGCCAATAAATATGGCCGCCCGCTCCTCACCCTCGGCATGTCCTCCAGAGGGAGCCAGGGCGGGTCCGCAGCCTGGCACCTGTGAGGGCGGGGCCTGTCTGCACCTGCGCCCAGCCGCAGAGGACCTCACCCGCCCTGCTCTCTCGGGCTTTGCTATACTCTGGGAACGGCCGATGCCTCCTTCTGCTTATCTGCAGTCCTTCCCTGTCTGGGGGTGCTCTCTCCTCTCCCCCCGCTGCGGACGGTCGTCACCCCGGGGCGCTGGCACCCACTTCCCATTTCACGTTGCCTTTCCAGCCTGTGCCCGCCCTTTACTGGGACCTGGAGAGTCTCACTCTGGCTGCACAATCAGAGCCCCCAGAGCACCCCTGAAACAGGCCACGTGGGCGCCTCGTGTGTCCTGACCCCTGGGTAGTCTGGGGCCTCCGATTTTCTGGCCCCCAGTTAGTGGGAAGCTCCGCCTTGGTATCTGCTTTAAGTTCCCGGGGGCTTGAGGGGCGAGGCTGAGGAGCCAAGGAGTGGAGGCACTGCTGGGGCCCGTCCCTGGTCCCTGGAGACCACGATGTGGGAAGCGGGGTGCTGACGGGGGCTGGGGGCGGGAGGGCGCGCCCGGCCACACAGATCCCAGGTGGGAGGCTGCAGGTTGCACAAGCCGAGGCTGAGTCACTCTGTTTGGGAACAGCTAGTGCTCTGCTTGGTGACCTGCCAGCCCCAGGACCCACTCTGCTGCCCAGACACGAGGTGCAGGAGCGTCGTCGCCCGGGAAGTCCCCCTTTCGGCCCGGTTGACCTTGGACCCGGATGGAGTCGAATCTTGGGGAAGGGGATGTGAGTGCTTTTGAGAAAATTGTATTTTCTCCAGCCCAGAGCCTGGTGGTCACAACGGCTTGGTGGAGGTGCTGAGGGTGGTGACACATTCATTCATTCATTCGTTTGTTCGTTCATTATATAAGTGTTCCTTGAGCCGCCCACCTTGTGGGTCTATGCGAACACGAGTGAGGTGTCACCCCAGCCTCTGGCTTCTAAGACGAGATGAGATGTGGGTGTAAGTGACCATATGCAGAGACGGGTGACCCGTCGGTGGATTCCAGCGTCCCCCGCAGGCACGGTGACGGGCAGAGACTCTGAGGTGGTGGTGCTGGGCTCTGTACTGGACGTGGACGAGGCTCTCAGCAAGTGAGAGGATGCTCTTGGCAGAAGGAACCGCGAGAGTAAAGTCTGGGGTGGGGGGGGGTGGTGTCCGCACTGCCCGGGAGACCGGGGAGACGGTGGAGCAGTTACGGAGGCCCGGCTGTCAGGACTCGGAATTCTCGTCCCGTCCCAGCTGAGCCGGGTACGGCCGTGTGACCTTGGGCCAGTCACTTGTACGCTCGGTCTCCTCATTCGTGAAGCTGGGGGAAATAATAACGACAGCTCCTGGATGCTACGGTGAGGCCTCAGCGAGGAACACAGATAAGTTGTGCCCGGAGCAGCTTGTTCACGCACGTAAGATGCGAGACAGACCCCCCCATCCCCTCTCTCCCACTCCGGGTGCTCGGGCCAGCCCCACTGGTGGCCTGGGGGAGGGGGAAGGGGTGCTTGGCTTTACGAGTTCTAGAAGGAACCGGGCAATAAATTCGGCGAGGTCTTACTCATGCCAGTTGTGGGTGGGGAGCTGAGGGGAGCAAAGCTGACCTTGGCGCTGACCTTGAGTGAGATCTCGGGTCCGAGCTGCTTGGTTTACTCACGGGCAGGACCTCGTCCTCTGCCGACCGCACCCCTTGGGACCTGGTCAGTGTGGTGCAGACGCACCCGTGGGGGACGCTGAGGTGCCCGTGTCGTCCCACAGGCTTCTGTGCTCCTGCAAGTGTTGTCACAGCCCAGGGCATCGCCCTCGGCCTGGGATGAGCATGTTTTTTTGCTTCTCTGACTTTGGGCGGAGCCTGACCAGCCCTGGGGGCTGCTCCCCTCTCTCGGTTTTCCATGAGGCAGAGGGGATTTCCCGTCGGTCAGGAGCCCCACTGTATCTGCCTGGGCCAGCTGGAGGGAGGCTGGAAAGAGCTCATTATCGCTCACAAAACAATGCTGGTCCCTTGCCCTGCGGGCTGGCGCTGGAAAATTAAAAAAACAAAACAAAACAAAAAAACGGTCTTTTCAGCATGCACTTTGAGACCGAGGTTTGTATCTGGGTGTTCTAACATTTCGTGGGCTGTACCCTGCCGCTGGGAGGCAGAGGGAGAGAGAATCAGACGGCAGTGACACATTAGCCTGGTGGCTCTGAAAGGGACCCTGGGGACCTTTGCATTCCTCGTCCACCAGGGCGGGCGGGAGGCGCTTTTAGGCCTTGAGCGGGCCGAGGTAACGAGGGAGGGGGCAGAGCGCCCTTCCTGAGGCGCGGGGCCCCGGGCCCGACTGACCGGTGACACTTGCTGGCCGGACACTGTCATCGTTTCCTTGACTTGCGGGAAGGGCAGCTGGTGTTGCACTTACAGTACTGATAGAAGGAGGTCACTTAGAATGCAGCCACGAAACGCAGCCGTGTAGATGCGAACCACCCAGAGGATACTCTGAAAAACCATGCGAAATGGTGACGGTGGCTTTTGCACGACTGGCCCTCTGGAGACGGAGCTGTAACCCCACCTCCCACTGTCCTGAGGCCACAGAGGGACGGGCTTGGCCAGAGTCCCAGGAGAGGAGAAGGGGTGCTGGGGACGGGCTGTGAGGGGGGTGGCGGACAGGGCAGGGGATGGGGAGAGCAGAATGGCGGGGCCACGGGCAGCGGGGGCGGGCGCGGTGGAGGACTGAGCTCTGGGCTCTCGGACCTCGAAGGGGCACAGGGCTGGTCCCCCCTGTTCCTTCCTCAAGCCCAGGGGAGCTCAGGACCAACATCGAGCTGCAGCCACAGCGGGGACTTTTGAAGGGCACAGCGTCCACGTCTTCTGATTCGTTTCACCAAAGTTTCTCAAAAATTCCACGGGGCCTCCAAACTTCTGCTTTTGCTCATCAAGAAAAGTACCGGGGCCACTTCTTGATCTTGTGACCTGTAGATTCCCACCAACGCCCGGGGAGGCGGGAGGCGGGGAGGCAGGACTGGCAGCTCCGTCCTGAAGCGAGGCGAGGAGAGTGGCCTTCTCGTCCTCCGGGTCCAGGGAGGCGGGGGCATGAAGGTGACGTCCGGGGTAGACAGCCGGGGAACGCCCTCGACACACGCAGAGGACAGCGCCCGGGCGCCTGGTGAACCGTGGGCTCTGAGGCCAGGGCTCGGGCCGCGTTGCTTCCGGACGCTTCCAGCGCGTGTTGCAGTGTAGACAGACGGCTCGCGAGGGGGTGCGGGGGGGGTGCTTTCCTCACGTCCTCTGTGGTCCTCCGGCACACACGGAGGCATGGGTGCCAGAGGCCGGCAGCCATCGCTGGCTCTGACGAAGCCGTCTCGCGGGACCCTCGAGCAGGACAAAGGGACATCTCCGGGGACCGGGCGCTGGGAGTCCTGGCCGGGTCCGCCGGGGCGGGGTGGGATCCCCTGGGGAAGACCGCAGAGCTGCCCAGGCTGTGGGTGGCGCGGCCCAGGCCGGACGTGGAGTTGGCTCCCCGGGGTGCCCGTGGGGAGGACAGGCCGTCGTCCGCTGCCGAGGAGACCTGCGGCGACAGGCCCTTCACAGACCTCCACCTGCCACGCGGGGCCGGGCGTCGGCGGCGGACTGCTGCTTTTCGGCTGACGTTGGAAGCCCCATCTGCTGTCTCAGGGGACGGCGTCTTGACATGGATCGCACACGCGTCCCCGCCTCGGGCCGCCGGGGTGGGGGCTCAGCCGCCAGGGCCACTGTCGGCCCCCGAGGCGTCTGCGGCACGCCTGTCGCTCCGCCTGGAGCAGACTTCAAGACTACTGAGCCTGCGGGTCGGGGCCGGCCGTTCCGGCCCCTCGCCCCGAAGGCCGGCGGAAGCGGCTCCCTGGCCTCTTGCTGGTGACGCGGGGCCGGAGGGAAGCAGCTGAGCCGCCCCCAGAAAATGAAGGTCGTAGTTACTACGCGGGGGCCGCACACATGACAACTGAGCGTGCTGTGGGGTGATCGCAGGCCCCCGCGGCCACATCCTGGCGTCTGGACCGAGCGCCTGCGGCCGACGTCACAGACCCCGCCGCGGTGGCCTTCCGGAGTCGCCTGGCTCCGTGTCCCTTGCCCACGGGAGGGGCATGTCTTGGCCCGTGGAGGCACATCTCGGCCCCGGGACTGGCTGTTTGGGGGGATCGTGTTTGGGGGGGCTGCGGGCAGAGCGCGGCCGTGTGGGCCGGGCACGAGCCAGGCCCCTCTCACTGCAGGACAGAGCCGGGGCGGGAAGGAGAGCAGACAGGCTGGGCCGCAGGCCTCGGTTCGTCGCTTTTATCCCCAGTAGTAGGGGGTCCGTGTGCAGACGGCAAACACGTAACAGACGGTAGTTCTCGCTGGCCGTGTTACTCATCACGATCTCACGTGTCTCACAGATCTTGGGTGGCTGTCACGCGTCCAGTGTTAAGACGATCAGGAATGTTCTGTGTGGAGAAGGAGGCCAGGGCTGGGGAGGAGGGAGGGAGGAGGGAGGAGACGGGAGCCCCACCCCGCTCGTTCCCCCACTGGCAGGGGCAGTGCAGCTAGAAGGGGGCGGAGCTGCAGGCCAGGAGCAGGTGTGGGCTCAGCTTTGCCTCCACACGCAGGGCCACAGGCCGACTGGTCGATTGGTCGGCTCCCCGCTGGGAAACCAGGAAGGGTTGAGTAAGACTGGGCCCCCCACCCCCCGCTCCCCGGGGCGTTCAAGGGCAGCCTCTTCGCTTGCTTGTGCCCTGGATGCGGGATTCAGGGACAGAGGGCAGCAGGCCTCAGGCCGCCGGGTCACTGTGGGCATGCCCTGCCTCTCTGCTTTTGGCCTTGGTTTCGCTTACTGAAATTTACTTATTATTTGTTCCCTCTGTTTGGTCCACACCCCAGGGGGCCAGCGAGCTCCTACGAGCTCCTGTGGTCCCCACAGCCACGACCCAGCCGAGCTTGTAGGACCCGCATCAGTTATCCACTGCTGCATTAAAAATGACATAAAACCCTCGTGGCTCAAAACAGTATCAACCGCACATCATCTCACCATTTCTCTGGGAGCTGCTCGGCCAGGGGTCCTGGCTCGGCTTCTCTCTGGAGGTGGCGGCAAAGAGGCCACCGGATGAGGCTGCGTCGCCCGCAGGCTCCACCTGGGGCTGCAGGGGCGCTTCCCATGGGGTCCCCTCACAGTGGGCGAGCGGGTGCCGGCCTGTCCCCCCAGACCCGTCCCAGGCCAGCTTCGCTGTCCCCAACACGGCGTCTGGCTTCCTCTGCAGAGAGAGACCTCAGGCAGAGCAAGGCAGAGAGCACGCCTTGCCACGTCTTACCCTGTGGGTCCCGCAGACCAGCCCTGACACGGGCGGGAAGGGACCGGGGAGGGTGTGAATCCCAGGAGCGGGTGGCGGAGGCCACCTGCGGGCCCTGTGGGCCTGACGCTCTGCGGGCCTGACAGCCACGTCCCTGCGACACTGGGTCCCGCTATGGCAGAGCTGAAATCACGTAGCCTTTCTACCTCCTTCTGCAAACATGTCTGAGCACATTCGTGTCGGGAGAAGTGGCAGGTACTGGGGACACCAAGGCCAATAAACTCAGGGACTAATGGAGAAGGCGACACTCACACTGGAAAGTGGTAAGAAACAGGCAGCAGGTAGGTCCCCGGGGCAGGCAGTGTCAGGAGCTGGGAAGGGGCGAGGCCGGCTGGGTCCTGCGGGGTGCGCAGGAGGTCGTGAGGCTGGGGGGATAGCCTTCCGGGCGGGGTGCCATGCGGGCAAAGGCGCAGAGCGGACCCGGCCTGGCTTGTCACGCACGGGGAGCCGAGGCGCTGGGCCCTGCTGGGTCAGGACGTCGCTTCCCTCACATGCTCTGATTTCAGGACCTCCCAGAACCAGTGGAAAGTTCCACACCCTTTGTCATGTACCGTCAGGCAGGCAGGTGCCGACGGCCGCACTGCCTGTCCGTACTGCGCCAGAGCCGCTCAGCGGAAAGTTCCTGGGAGCGTGGCCCGGGGACCTGGCTGTAAGTCAGGGCAGGGGGATGACGGCATCGTTTCCACTGTGGAAAAGCTGGTGCCCTGCTCCGGCCGAGCGTGGCGGCGTCGGGGGCCCCTCCCCGGCTGCTCGCAGACGGCAGGGGGCGCGGGGCTGTGTTTATGCGCCTGTGTGCTTCCTTTGCTTTGGAAAAGTGTGCTCCCCCGGGGTCGGCCGGCACACAGCAGTCCAAGGGAACACGTGTGGCTCACGGGCCTGCCCGAGCCGGCGGGTGCTGAGTTCCGAGCCCCATCTGCCCCCTGTAAAGTGCACTGTCTACACCCTGATGCTCTGGGAGAGGAACGTGCGAGCTGCTTATCGCACGCGCAGCTGCTGAGGGGTGGCCTGCGGGCGGCTGCGCTGTCGAGACGACACGTTCCTTCGGGGCAGGACGGTGCTGAGCCCTTCCTCCTGCCCCACGTGTGGACACAGCACGCGGACACCTGACACACGGTAGAAAGCACGGCCCGCGGCTCCACCGTACGGCCGGGCCCCCGTATCCACAGAGCTGTCCCGCGGCCTTTCCCCGTCTCCCCCTCCTGTCCCCCAGACGCCTCAGGCTGCACGTGCTTCTCTGGACGGCAAGGGTGGGGAGCTGGGGGCTGAACCCACGCCCGGAGACGGCCCGGGGCGGGGGGGGGCAGGGGCTGGAGGGGGCCCTGCCAGGAAGGCGTGGGGCAGGTGAGTGATGTCACTCAGGCAGCTGACTTTTCCAGCCCCGGGGCAGCTGAGCAGTGGCAGGGGGCCTGCCACCAGCCTCCCAAGTCACGTCCCACAGGCGCTTGTAGCTGGAGCCGCGGAGAATGCGGCCCAGTCTGAGCCTTCAGCTCTCTCGCTGCGCCCCGCCGGGGAGGCCGCGTGGTGGTCGGGGCACAGGGCCTGCCTCTGGCTCCCATGGGCGCCATCTCCTCCAGCCGGCCGGCGAGGAGAGAAGGGAGAGATGCAGGCAGTGGGCCCAGCCCCGGCCTGGACCACCCGGGTTCGGGAAACAGACTCAGCTGGGGAGGACAAAAGGAGGTTAGGGCTCCCCTGCCCACCCATGTGGGGTGTTGCTGCTGCCCCATGATATCGGGTGACACGGTGACCCTCCACCCCGGTGAGGACCGGGCCCACGGCCACGCCACACCGTGCAGTCTGACCCTTCAGCGGTCGGAGGTGCGTGGGGGTCTGGGCCAGCGGGCCCGGGTCGAGCCTGAGATCCTGACCCCTGGATGCACAGCTCCCCAGCGACTGCGGTCTGAAGGGAGGGCTGTGGCCCAGACATCCACACAGGCCCGCGTCACCACGCTAGGCCCTTACGTTCCGTGTTTGTAGAACACGTACAGAAGTATTCGAAATTTGGTCTTTGTTCCTGTGACTTGAAGGACGTGTACTCCTAATGGCACTTTTCTTTTCTTCTGGTCTGGGTACTTTCCTTTTTTTTAAAAAAAGATCTTATTTTCAGAGCATCTTTAGGTTCGCAGCTAAGTTAGGTGGACGGGGTGAGGCTCTTGTATTCCTGTACCGCCCCCCCCCCGCGTGCCCCCCACTCTCTACATCCTAGATCAGACGTTACAACCGATGGACCTCCATGGATACGTCACCCCGAGTCCCACTTTACCGGTTCACTCCTGGTGCACTACATTCTGCACGTGTGGACAAATGTAACGTGACATGGGCCCGCCATCATTGTCACGCCGAGTCATGTCACTGCCCTGAAAACCCTCCGTGCCCCACCTGCGCGCCCCTCCCTCTTGCCAGCTCCTGCACTCATCTGTCACTGTCTCTGCGGTTTCGTCTTTTCCAGAATGTCCTAGAGTTTGCAGCAGACGGGCTTCCCTCAGCGACACGCACTTAGGGCTCCTCCGCGTCTGTGCAGGGCTCACTGGCTCGTTTCTTTCTGGTGCTGAACGAGATCCCATTGTCTGGATGAACCACAGTTCATCCCCTTACCAAGGACGTCTCGGCTGCTTCCAAGTTTTGGCAACTGTGTACGAAGCTGCTATAAACACCTGTGGGCAGGTTTTTGTGTGGACACGTTTTCAGCTCCTTCGGGTAAACATCGAGAGCGTGACTGCTGGGTCACGTGGTAGGTTTGTAGTCTGGGAAGAAACCGCCCAGCGGCCTTCCGAGGCACTGTGCCATCTTGCATCCCACCAGCAATGAATGAGTCTCCGCTGCTCCACGTCTTCAACAGCCTCTGTCCCCCAGTGTTCTGGATTTCGGCCTTCTAATACGTGGTGTCTCGTCGTTGCTTTCATTTGCATTTCGCTAATGACATGTGATGTGGAGCATCTTTTCATATGCTTAATTTGCCATCTGTATGTCTTCTTTGGTGAGGTATCTGGCCAAGTCTTTTACCCACATTCAAATCGGTTTGTTCATTTTCTCCTTGAGTTTTAAGGTTTTTCTTTGCCTGTTTTCGATACTAATCCTTTACCAGATGTGTCTTTTACAAATACTTTCTAGTCTATAGAGTCGGGGTCTTCTCACTCTCATCAGATAATTTTTAAAATACTTTCTGAATTTTCCAAATTTTCCACGATGAAAATGGTTTTCAGCATCAGAAAGCTATCTCGAGCACTCTGACATGCCAGCTACCCACGGGCTGACTTCTGCATCAGGAAGCCTGCCCCGTGGAGCGCAGACTGGGGAGTGGAGGGGGCGTGGGGGACCGCTGATGCTGCTCTTCGGCTACTGCCGCCAACACTAACGTGGAACGAAGGTGGCGGGCGGCGTGAGATTGATTTACCGGCGCCGTCGTGGGACGAGAGCAGTCAGGGGTATTGGACGGGACGGGTGGTCATGGCGTTTACCGAGATGGGAGATGAGGGAGGTGAGGATTAGGGACGGAGAAGCCAGAGCTCTTGAGTGGACTGTGGATACGCCGGGCTTCCCAGTGGTGTGCCAGGGAGGCCGCTGGTGGCAAGTCTGGGGCTCAGGGACGGGGGAGGCTGGAGATTAAGTCCGGGAGTTGTTGGGTGTTGGTGTTTAAGTCGCGGTGAGGGAGATGTCCCTGGAGCATAGAGGAGGTCTGGGGACGCAGCCCTGAAACTTCCCAATGTGTAGCGGTTGGAGAGGACTCGAGAAGCAGCTCGGAAGGCAGGGGACAAGGAGCCGCTGGCACGGGAGCTGGAGGTGACGGTGACGGCTGCTGGGGGATGGAAGCGGGGATCCCAGCAGATGTGGGCCCCTGGACGTGGGGGGCACGGTGGTCGCTCTTCTCAGAGGAAGCTGATGAGTTACGGTGCAGAACGAGCCAGGGCTCGAGACGCCTGGGCCACCGTGGAGGCCACAGGTCCTCCCCCGGAGGCTGACTCCCGGATGGTGGCAGCCTGGGGTGGGCCTGGGGGTCCGGGGGCGCTGGACACACACATACAGGACTGGCCGCTGCTGCCCTTCATGTCGGTTTTGCCACGCACCAGACGATGCTCTTGGGCGCGTCACCTGACCTCTGTCCCTTTCCCAAGCCTCGTCCGGGGAGGAGGGCGTCAGACTAAGAGCTCGGCGCACCTGACGCCCGTCTCTGTGGGCCTGGCTGCGAGTGGGAGGGCAAAGGAAACCCTCTCCCCGCCCCGACGGCAGCTACGGAGGTCGGAATTCTCAGGCGGATCCTCAGGGTTCTTCGCACACAGCTAGCTGTGCCTTCCTTTCTGGTCTGTGCTCGGCAGCACAAGCCGTACCAGACGCTACAGCGCTGGCTCCTTGCTCGAGAGGAAGGAATGCGGCTAACGAACTGGCACTTGCCAGGGTCCCCAGTCCCGAGCTGCACGCGGCCGCTGCAGGGGGAAGGCTGGACACTCACCTCTCGCTGCCTCATTTGACACCCAGTGTGCGTCCACGTCTGTGCGGGAGCATGGGCTGGACGGGGAGGGACACAGGGACAGGGAAGGCGGGAGGGAGAAGGCCAGGTGAATTAAGCCGGAGCCCAGACTGGTCTGGTACTACAGCCCCGCCGTAACAGATGGGACACGAGTGTGGAATTTGGGCCTGAGGTTTGAGTTTCTGTGAGATGGTGGCAGAGGCAGCTGCTTGTAACGTTCCACCTCTACTTTGCAAAGTGAAGGCTGGGGGCTCGGAGGGGCTGACAGGTTGAGTTGGAAACTTACTAGATACAGGAATTCTTTAAGCCTTTTCCTTTTAAGTGAAAAATGTCACACATACACACAAAGATATGCAAAGAGTGAAACAGATTCTCAGTATTTCTCATCCAGCTTCAGTCATTCTCAGCTTACGGTCAATCTTGTCTCATTTTTATCCTCATTTTCCTGCTCCGTAACTTTGAAGGAAATCCCAGACGTCAGACACGTCATACACTTTGACCAATAAGTATGTCGGCATGTGTCTTTAAAGGGGCTGTCATGCTAGTACTGCTGTTACATGTAAAAACATAGTAACAATTGGACTTCAAATGGCCAGCTGACACTGGATATTTCCGATTGCCGTATTAAAAGTTTACTCAATTTAGAGTCCAATTGAGTCCATACAATGCGAGTGCTTGATATGTCTCTTCAGTCTAGGTTAGGAAGCTGAGACACCTAAATTAAAACCTGAAATTAATCAAATCGATCATGATGCTTTGCTATTAGCCTATCATAAATAGTGGCCAGATGTTCAGTTGTCTTGAAGCCAATCGCTGTTTCTGATTATACTGACTTCTAAATGGTTTAATAAGATGCAGAAAGCGACCTAAGTGAATCTTTCTCTTATGCATCAAGGAATTTCAAAGGTTTAAGTGTGTATGATTGTTTCAAACTTTTGTGAGGCTTGCCATCACCTCCTTTGTCGTTCCAACACATTCTGGCAAACATCCCCCAAACATCCATCAGCCAAGAAAGCTTTAAGGGTGATTATGTGTGTGCTTTTTTTTTTTTAATTGTATAATTCATTTATACAGAGAAATCATTTGGATCGAGCTATTTACAGTCTTTTTCAATTTTCATTCCACTGGCAAAATATATAGTTCATGTAATCGTCAACATGTACTTGAACTGATTGCCACTATAATCTGCCAGGACACAGGGCGTTCCCTCCTCACCCTTAAAGACTACGACCTCATGTGAACGGAAACACTTTACAGAAGAAGACTCATCAGTCTTTTTTCCCTGTTATGAATCTGATACTGTCAAATTTTCAACATGACTCATTGCTTTTCAAACCCATTATTTGCAGGTATCGTCAACCAAGGCAAATAAGGTCCACTTCCCCCAACCTTCTACAACTTACTACACACCCTCGAGTTTAGCTTTTACTATCTCCTTTCACATTCTGGCACAACCAGACATTTTTACTTTAAAACAAAACTACTCTCTTTTTCCTATTTTTTCTTTTTTTACACTTATCACCAGTCAACTGCCTTCCCTCTTGCTTGTCGAACACTAAAACTTTCAATAAAATCCTTAACATGGTTTTCTTTCAGTAGTCCAGAGATACCGGGTCATTTCATGTGTGTTTGCCGCTCTGAAATGCTACACTTTCAAAATTGCAATTTTCTTAATTGGCTCAAAAACAGTATGGCTTGGTTTCACTTGGTAAAGTCAATATGATTTAAAAAACATGTATTTATATATATATATACATACAAACGCACACCCATTTTTAATCAAGGAAGAAAAATACTTTAAAGATGTGCCAATTTGAAAAGGCATCAAAGTAAAAAAATAAAAGCAAATACTAAAAACTGTAAAAAAAAATTAAATAACTGGCAGGTTGAATGAGAAATGAGGACTGAGCAGTGAAAAACAAATATAAAGCGTTCCAGTTGATAAAATGGGAAACCCTATTTATGTTTTTGCTGTTTTCCAAGGAACTTATGCTTCGATATAAATTCTGAAATTTATATTTAAATATGTATTCCATATTTAAGGTGCCAATGTTAAAATCTCAAATTCTGCAAAGTTTATCAAAGAAACACTGGTAAAATCCCAGTATTTGCAAAACTAAGTTTTGGCAAATATTGTAAATATCACAGTTGGATGGTATTGAAAAGTCATGAATGCAGAATGAAGGGAAAACCTATTTCATAAATATTTCATTTGATTAAAAACACCAGGCTTGAATGTTCTAAATCTGAGAAATATCTTAAAAAAAAAATTGCATTTTAACAGTAACCTGTAAATATATCTTTAGCTGCCATTAAAAAAAAAACAAAAGGAAAAACCACCCAAACCAACCAAAAACACAGGAAGTGTTAGACTGGTGCGAAGCGAGCCCGCAGCGCTCCCACGCGCGCCCCACGAGAACGCGCGACTGTACACATCTACGGACAGCGTCCCGCGCGGGCCGCGGGGCCCGTCACACCACGGTCTCCTTCCGCCGGCCGCCGGGCTCGGCGTGGCCCCGCGCCTTGCGGGCGCCGGGCTGCGTCCGGGGCGCTTTGGCTCTCTTCACGCCGGCTGCTGCGTGCGCCGGGGCGCCGCGCTCTGAAGCGTCCCCACCGGGCGAGGTGGACGCCCTCCTCTGGGGCCCGTCCCCGGCGGAGGGGCTGCCCCCCTCCCACTCCTCGTGCAGCTCGGGCAGACCCTGCAGCCCCGCGGGACCCGCGGCCAGCTGGAACGGCGGCGATGGCGGCGCGAAGGCAGTTGCACCACTGCTGCTTGTGGAACGCGTCGTTGGCCTGCAGCGTGTGCGACTGGCCCGGAGCCGGGTCCTGGAAGCGGACTCTAAAGATATTTTTAGCTAGAGAAATAAAAGAGGAGAGAAGAGGAAAGCTAACTTAAAAGAGGCTTACTTTCAGACTAAGATACATCTTAACATGGTGCTGGGATTTACATGACACGCACAGCTATTAGGAGGGACCGGAAACGAAGCCTACGCGTTACTTGTCAAACACCTGCTACTGTTAGAGCGGAGAAGCGCCTGGCAGCCTCACGAGAGCGACAGGCGCGGGGCCAGGGGACCCACGTCATTGTTAACTCGCCGTGCAGGGACAGAATTCTTAGACTATAATGGAATGCACTCAGGCTCCGAGCTTACGGCTATTTAAACTGCTCTGAGCTGGCGGCCTTACCTTTATCGGCGTTGCTGAAAGCCCCGCGGAAGGACCCGCCCATCCTCACGTCTCCGTCCTGCACATCTTCCAGGACCAGCTCCCGGACCGGGATTGGCTGCCGGTACACCTGATAGGAGTGACGCTCGTTTCGCGTAACAGGCCGGGTCAGAACCAAGATGTCTTGAAACAGGAAAATGTAAAGTTTCTGGAGAAACAGGAAACAAAGCTTCCTAAGTATGAAACTTTGTGACTTTAGGGGACCAAAATCCATTGCTAAAGTAACTTGATCGGACATGACTGATTTCACACGTTTGCTGAGAGCCCCTTACAAGTGACCCCACAGGGACGGCGACACCACTGCAGGGCAGGCTCCACCTGGGGAGTGATGCTAACCTCAGACTGTACCGACGTGTGTACAGGCATGTGGCCCCAGACTAAGCAGCCGCTCCGTAAACGCTGCGCCCTAGAGCCTTGGCCGTCGCTGTGATGTCACTGGCAACACCAGGACTGTCTACCAGCTTCCTAACAAGGATTAGAAAAAATGCAAAAGCTGGCAAAAATGTAACGTTAACATCTGTTAACGTTTCGTCTCAGAGATTTAAACCGTTTAAAACAATTAGGCCTCAGGGTAGAAATCAAGAGATGTCAGGTTTCAACTTTTCCCAAAAAGAACCCCGACTTATAAATTGGGCTTCTGGAAAGCACATCACAAAATAAAACTGCCATCCATTCTTATACTTAGTTCCAGCAGGTACTTTTGTAATTAAGATTTTAAAAATGTTTGCTTTCATTCAATCTGCTATAGAATTTGTTTAGTAGTGCTAAAAACGACTTCCATCACTATATAGTAAACTGAAAAAAATTTTTGAATGTTTTATTAAAATTATAAAATAATTTACTTAGAGAGGAACCCCTAGACAAATAAGATGTATGCTTCAAAACTAAAACACAAGTATTACTGATTGTCCTCTGAGACATTTAAGTCATTCTGCAGTGAGAATCCAAATGTTTGCTTTATCAAAGCCGGTAACATAAAATAAAAACTAGTAACCTTCCTTCATTAAGTGATGAATTTATTTTATAAACCTGCTTCATAATTCGTGTTGAAAGATTAAAAAGAGTTGGAAAAGGAAAGTAAAATCTCACTTCATGTTAGCACTCAAATACACTTACGTGTCCGTTTTTATTCTTCAGTTCCCCATGGCAAAGCAATACTTTGCTTCCTTCAATTCGAGGATCCTTCTGCTTTTCATCTAGATACTCCAGTTTGTCAATGTAATATTGGCATTCGGATTCACCTTTCTTCAAGTTGATATCAGAGAGAACTCCTTGTATTATCAATACCTAAAAATGATCAAAAAATTGATGAAGCATTTTCAGCACATTAATTTATCCTACAGGGCTAAAACATCTCACTAAAATGATAGAATTATTGTAAAGCTTGAAGGGATTCTAGAAATCAGTTAATTCAGTCAGTCCTTTGATTTCACAGATGGAGAAACAGCATCCGTCAAATTGAGTGATTTGCCCAAAGTCATACAGCTAGCCAGTGAGAGACCAGATTAGAATCTAGTCTTCTGATTACAAGTAAATGTCCCATCTTTATTGCTCAGTGCACAGTACACCAACGTACAGAACACTTCACTACGCTGATTCAGTACGCAAAAAATCTGAGCATGTCATTGTGCACTTTTCTACAGCAAGTGAATATATAAACTTGCAGGGTAAGAATCATTCGTGGGCCTACTTACGGCTTCCTCCAGAAGCTGAACATCAGGGTGGTCTTTCGGAGTGTGTCTAAGAATCTCCTTTAACAGTAAAGGGTACTTGACTAGGCGACTTCGAGGAATATCCAGAAAGCTCCACAGATCTAGTTTCCGACTGAAGGGAGACTCGAGGCAGCGCTGCAGGAAGTCCTGGACTCGGGGGTCCTGCTTCTTCTGATCCAGAAGGGCTTTGGCTGCCAGCTGCTTACTGCAGTAGCCTTTGTAGGCGTTCAGGCCTGGCAACTGGAGAGTCAGAACAGAACGCAAGCTGTGAGTTCCTGTTGCGATTTAGTCCCTCAGTAAGCCTGTGAACGTGAAACAAAACTCGCAGCTATTCTCGACAGTTTTACAAGCCGACATTTTCCTGCAGTTAGCAGTGGGGAAACGGTAGGGTTTTAGGCTGACATCAGAACCACCTTTCCCCATTTCCCTAATTTGGCTAAATCTAACCAAAGACTTGCGACTTCTACTTCCCCAGCTTTGTTAGATGCTAGTCTTCTGCATTCCCGGGACACCTGTCACATCTGTTACCAACACTGAGCCTTCATATACTTGGCTGTCCTCTCGCCAGATCACGAACGCGGACACTGTCTTTGCTCCCTGACCCTGCAGCGACGCCTCCTAGAGCAAGGCGCAGCACCTGGCAGGCACTCGGATGCTGACAGAAGGGATGAATCTAACTAATGCTGTCTGAACGCTGTCCAAGGGGGAACACGGGTTTAAAACAAATAAAACTGCATCACTCACGAAGTATTTTCAACAGAGATGGTAACTTCTTGTAGGTACATACATCTGTTCAATTGTAATGCCCTGTTTATCTGTCTTTAGAATCCAGCTACTACAGCAAATCGATCTGATACTCATCAAAGATGACAAGTAAGGCACATCTATAAAAACTATCTAAACAAGTCGCGACGTACCCAGTTCACAAGAATGTGACCAATTTGCTCTACTGTTCCATCAGGCTTGGTAGCTTCTCCTATTCTTGCCAACAGATCTGAAGTGTAAAAAAAAAGCAGGAATACCAATTATTGGTTTACTTTTTAAATAATTCAGCACTAAGTTAGTAGTTTAGACTTAAAAGTACTTGCATTACTGCTGTTCAGATGCTAATAAAAATTAAGTAGCATAGCTTACCTTCATGCAGAGGTATGTAAGCATCCAAATCACCAAATATTTGTGTTAGTTCCTCTTCTGACATAATAGACAACTTTAACATGGGGTCATGGTAGGCCTATCAGGAGGGAGAAATGTGTCACACAAAGAGATCAAGCAAATAAAACATGACGAGAGATCTGTACTTGAAGGCAAGCATGACTAACTATATAAAGCTAGCGTGGATTCTATGTTACACATAAAATTAAAGTGTATGTTAGTTCCCAAATAGACTCTCCTATGGATACTCGCATCTGAAGAGATGTGTCTAACAAACCTCATCTAAAAAAAGTATTTGCCAGTATACAGTTTCTAATTTTCTTCTTTCAAAGGTAAAAAAAACCCCACACACAAAAAACAAAACTATCCTTTAAACTCGTGAAATGTAATTTTTAAAAACTAGGGCATATGATCAGAAGTTACTTACTGACCTTTCTTGCAAGCTTGAGATCCTCAATTAAATCCTGTTCGCCTCGGGACATTTCATATATTGCCTAAAAAAATCCAGCAAACACCACAGGTCATTATATACAACTGATACTTACCATTATTTAACTAATGTTTTGAACTGTGCCTTTTAAAGTGACTCAGTCTGAAATCTATAATTCAGAATGGACTCTCAAAAGGTTGCCATGTTTCATGATTTTACCCTTTCATTAGAGTTGTTAAGTTTGCTGACTGCCACCTGTCACAAAGTGCTGCTCAACACATGTTAGGAGTTGCCACTCAAATACAAAAATGTAAGTTGATTCTGCCACGGGCATTAATTTGCCAGTGTTCTGTCAAAACATATGTTCAAAGCACAGGGACTATTTTTTTGTGTGAAAGCCGACATGTATGGCCTTGCTGCTGGATGCCAACCCACCTCCTGACGCCGGATCTCCTTGGCAGTTAAAGACTCCTTCATAGTGACGTCTAACATCTCTGACCACAGGACACTGCTTCTCCTTTTGGCAGGTGTGGGGACTGTTGATCTGCTCGATGACTTCTGGGCAGAAGCTGGGGATCTGCTGTCACCACGAAGGCTAAATGACTTAAAAGGGAAAGAAGAGAGGTAAACAAAAGAGAAAAGATTTGGAAGATACGGTAATTATTCCTTCTTCTTAAAAAATTAGACAAATTAAAAACAAAGTTCTGAGAATTTCTCAATGCATAAAACATTCATTTATCTAAACTTTATCATTCTAAAATATTTATCAGCCAATATTCCTTTTAGGGAATAAAAGCTATCCAAGACCATGCTTTGATATAAGATGCGCATATAATCAAGTTAAATATGTTCTGATAATCAGAATAATTAAATAAAAAATAATAATTTTTTACCAGCATATTCCAAAAAGAAAATTTATGTTTAAGTACATCAAGGTAAACCTGTTTGTACAGCACAAAGAAAACCATGAGCTTCAGGCCTCTAGAAAACACCCCTCACTGCACTGCTTGCTCCCCACCCGGCCCCACTCACCTGTATCGTCTGACCAAAGCGCCTGACTGCTCCATTTCTTACAGGAGAGATTAAATTTGCCAAGGATGTGACTCGAGCTAGAGGTCGAACTCTTTTATTGCTTGGCTCCTGTAAAAACAAAAACAGATTATGTTAAAATACTGAGAACACTAATGAGCAGGAGTAATTTATTAAAAAAATAAATGGCATAAGAAAGGCCAGATACCTGAATAGCATCGAGAACATAGTATTATTATTAAACAGAAGAAAAACTAAAATAGACAAGCAAATTAGATTCTAAAATCCTATAAAACTTTTTAGTATAATACAGAGGTCAACTTTTAAGAAACCACATTTTTATGAAAAATTTCAAACATACACAAAGGTGGAGAATAGCATAATGAACCCCAAGTACTTATCACTCAGCTTTGACAGTTTGGGTGTGACAATATGTTTCATGTCTGCCCCTACTGGAATACTTGAAAGCAAGCCCTAGGCTTTACATCATTTCATCCTTAAACACTTCAGTGTGAGGGAGCAGCTTTAAGTGAACGTGTCTGAGGCTGGAATGGGGTGGCTCTAAAGCTGCTGAGGCCCCCGTCTTGGGAAGTGCTCAAGCAGAGGTGCTTGCTAGGGAACATCCTGGGCCTCAGTTTCCTCATTTGCAAAATGAGGTTAGTAGAACTTCTCTTTTAAAGTTGTTATAAAGATTAAATATGATATGTTTAAAGGTCTCAAAACGGTGCGTGCAACATCTTATTGTTTTAGCTATTACTAATATATTTTCTTAGAAATATTTCCACTTACCATGGAAATGTTAGGATTTATAAATAATTAGATCTTCTCTCATCAAGAAGCTTCTCTTGCTTTATTAACTTAAGGGGAAATTATTTACAAATTCATGAGAAATAGTTATCATTGTACATATATTGTTTTTTTAAAAAATAATAACAGCATAGTAAATATATCACTTCTTATTCAAGGATCTCAAAATTTTACAAACTGCATTTTCCTATTTTCCTGCTAGGAAAATGGAGGGATACCATTAGATGACTCACACAGCTATTGAAGTAAAGAAGTCCAGGCCAAAAAACAGGTCTATCCTTTTTAATATCTATGGAGTAGAATTATTTGTTTGTATTTGATGCCTTTGACAACTGTGGTATACTTGACAAAATAATTTTGATGAAAATTCAGAAAGATATAATTAAATTTTTTTATTAAAATTAGCACTTAAAGATAAAATTACCATTTAAAATAGATGAAATGTTTTTCCAAAAATTCTTTGATATGACTGAAGTCATATGAAAAAGGGGTATAGAAATTGCGTAAAAATAATCCATTTAGAGTAATTTAAGAATAAAATGGCAGAGTCAAAATTCTCTGCAGAGAAACGTAAATGATCTGAAAAGTCAAAGAAGCAACTGGACTTATTAATGTTCTCAACGGCAGACACACAAATCAGAGACGTGTGACACCCACTAAAGCATAATCCACTCAAGCCCTCGAAGGCCTTAAGAGGTGGAGCTGTAGGCCGGCCCTCCCCCACCCCAATAATCAACTCCAAAAGTAAAACTGAACATAAAACCACTCAAGTGCAAATGTTAAATGAACTGAAAAAGAAACCTTTTAAGATATGCAGCAAAATGCCACACTGTGTGGCCAAGGACATGTGTGAATGCCTTTACGATACACAAGTGTGCAAGACTGAAGTGACACATGCCTGGGCAGGAGGTCTGGCACGAGGCATTCCTTTCTGTTTAGTAAAGACAGTACAAAGAGTCTTCTGTTTGGATGGAGATAGAATTACCTCACAAAGTAAGATGTGCCAATGCGAACCAGAAACAAAGCAGTCACCAGAAAGTTCTGTTCCACATTTTGGAAAGAGGTTATTTCCTCTTCCTTGGTCAAAGCATAACAAATCTGACTTCTTAGTAATCACAAAATCTTTAATTTCAATTGAAAAGTCTATGGAAAGGTACTCTTCCCAGTGAGTTTGAAAGGAAGAGTTAGCTTAGCGGGGAGGAAAGTAATTTTTGATATCTATTTTTAATACATAAAATCAAATTAATAAAAATTCTTTATAAGATCAGATACTGTACAACTACTATTTTTCTCATAACTCAAAATTATGTGATATTGAAAATTAAAGCTATAGAATTTAGATTTAGATAGTTAAATGTAAACACATCTGTAGCATCTTTCTGAAACAATTGTGGATTTTGCTTATACAGTCTCTTTAGGGTGGCAGGATATTATGCGAAGCAGTATTTGGTGGTTAAATAACGTTCCTTCGTCCTTTAGAAACCCATCTACAATCTCACTTCTTCACAAAGAATGTTAGTTTTAAGAGTTTCTCTAATCTAAAAGGCCTTGGTAAGAGCGCCTGGCTGGCTCAGTCAGCAGAGCAGGAGACTTAAAAAGCCTTGGGAAGAAAGCACGGCGTTACATCAGGACGTGGTGGCGGTGCCGGGGGTGGTGGGGGCACCTCTGTACTTTTCGCACATGCTTCTGGGGATCCAACAGTAACTTTCCTGCCTTACTAAAAGGACATATGTGAAGAATGCTTGGCAGACACAACACAGACTTTCAGCACATATATTTCAAAAATATAAAAAATTTTAATGGATACCTTAAAAAATGTGATTTAAATGTGAAGGCATAATGCTAAACGTGGTTCACTAACTTCAGGACACACACTATTTGAAAAAACTGACATACGGAAAACCTTTGTGGCAGTGATATGGACTGATTAGGCATTCATGAGTCACCCATAAGATTGAGACAAAAGTCTGTCTTTTAAAATGCAGATTGGGATTTGGCCCCTGTGAGATACACCCAGAAGTAGTTTTTCCTTAGAGATCCAGACGCATGAGTTTAACGATCTCGGTTTGGTTATTAAGAGCCTAAACATTTGCACTGTCATAAAATATATTTTGAAGAACAAGATTTCCGGGAACTGGCATCGCACCTCCCACTGGCTCTCTCTGCGCACACAGGGTGTAGGTACAGTGTTGGCAGTGAGGAGTGAAGAGGGGGCAGGAGTCTATCTCACCGGATCCCAAGATAAGGCTTACATATTGCTTTTGTTGCTGTTACTTATTTTTGTTCTGGATTGCTGTTAACAGCACTATGGTGAATACAAGAAGCTTAAAGAATGGGTAAAAAGACATTGAAACTATATGGTCCCCTCGAAAGACAATCTGAAAATCTACAATGTTTGCAGGAATCAACAAAAAATACCAACAAGTTTTACATGTTCAATGAACTTTCTACCACAGGCAAACCTTTCACCAGGGCTAAAAGTTTACTTAGACGGGAAAAACACCCAACACCCTCTAACATAAATCTATGTTGTTTATTTAGCTTAGCTTTTAACCAGACTATCTAGTTTAGCTTGGCAATCGCAAGCATTTCTATGGGGAATCTGCTTTTAGACTGAGTTTTTAATAAATTCAATTATTTTACTAATCCATATGTAGTCAGATTTTTAGGTCTTACAGTATTTTATGGATATCTATAAACAGAAAATTGGTAAGATCAAGTTAAAGTCTTTTATTGGAATGTACCTTACACATAAAAGCAACAACATGGAAAAATTGTTGTGAATTCAGTTTTTTTGTAAAAGGGTTTTTTTCTACCAATGGTGTCATGTAAGAGAGTATATTTCAGGAGGGCTTCTTTTACAGTCAACCAAATCAAGACCCTTAAATAAAAAACAGTATGTGTCTGGGTTTATTTGTTTGGGTTACTGGGTAAAAAATCTCCATCTGGCAAGAACTTTAAAATAAGAATGAAAAAAAGGTACTTATAAAAAGATAAAACTGAGTTCTGATCACATGTGATTTCTTCCCTTTTTACAGAGTAATAAAAAATAGCCAAATTTAGTTATTTATTTAAGGCTGTGTTGCTAATTCTAAAACCGGACAACATTCCCAGCAGTTTTAACCTTTAGGATAAAGGTATGCCAGAAACACAGTTAGTGTCTGATACCAAACAAAAAAGATGATCAGTCTTAGTATTTACACTATGACCACATACAACTTGCTCTAATCAATGGGACTGCTGACACATTTCGAGAAAACTGAAACATATAAGCAAAACCCAAAAGCAAACAAAACAAAACCCAAAGCTAAACCACACCAAATGGAAGCATACCTCCTAAGGCAGCCATTTAACCACTGGAAGGTTGTGTGTGTGATATACAACCTCACTGAGGTCCACGAGAAACTGAACACATTTAAAAATATATAATTAGGTAAGTTTTGATATATGTATATGGCCACAAATCCATCACCACAATCAAGATTAGTACAGAGTTAACTGAATACAGAGATGCTAAAGTAGGTATACTGTAGTATGCAGTATAAATGGAATACCCACCCATGCAGTATTAAACCAACTGTCAAAATTAAATAAAATGGCATAAAATCACTTGACTTATTTTGATAACTACTCACAAAGACTTTTAAAAACCACAACGGCTTCAGAAAATTAAAGCAGGGAGGGTAGCAGTATCTAAAAAATGATTCACTGGTTTAAATACTTTAACATATTTTTCTTACTCAAGAAAAAATATCACACACAATGAACTTATTAGCTGTGAAAAGAAAAATGAGCACTAGGTCAGACAGCGTTTTAATTGCAATTTGTTCACTAGTATTATCTTACAGGGGAGTCTTCTTGACTCCATAAAGCAGTTCCTCAGACTGGGTAATAGAAATACAAGTTATTTTTTTTAAAGCAACTGTATTAAGCATCAGAAATGTGACCAATTTAACCGAACTGAGTAGCACGTATATTTAAAATCTTTTCGTGTACAAGTTCGCGAACGCTCGTGCTACGCTATGCACAGACCTAGCTGTGCCACAGCCCGAGCTCACACCGCAGCTCCGAAACCCGGTTCCAACCGTGCAACTGAATCCGTCACACTGGAATGCTCAGGCCAGAAGTTAAGTTTAAAACTGTACTGTTAACACATGGTTAAAAGTCTTAAAAGTTCCGTGGAGTTAGAAAACACTCCTCTGGCTGAATTCTTCTCTAAGTCTTACCTCTTGCTCTCTGAAGGACTGGTTATTCACGTCCAGGACTCGTATGGTCCTCTTAATAGGTAGGAGCCCTCCAATCTCATCATGCGCCACCATGCTTTACCGGGTGCCCCTCGGAACTCTCAGAATCGGTCCCCCTCCCGGCCGGCCCCGTCCCCGAGCCCCGCGCAGGCACAGCTTTCGGCGCGCTCAGCCTCCCGCGGCAGCCATCTGCCCCCGCCTTCTGCCGCTGCGCTGCTGCCTCTGCGAGCCGCAGCGGCGCACGCAGACCCCAGGGCTCTGTGGGCGGGGCCAACGCCGGCCAGGCTCCGGGGGGCGGGCGCCTAGGGAGCACGTGACTCCAGTTACCGACAGCCGGGCGCACCTAGGCTTCTCAGTTTTCACAGTGCAAGAGAAAGCTTTTTCAAGAAGAGGTCTGGAATGCGCACAGGAAGACGAGCAGGGAAGAAAACCGGGGCAATGGTTAGGCCTCTCCTGGTTCCGAAGCACTCCCAAAGGGAAACTAAGTGCTCACCCAGGTCACCTGCTCCAGCGCCTGCTCACAGGCGCGGTCCTTTCTCTATAAAACTCTATCACCAAGAAGGGCATTTAGAGCGGACAATTTGGCAACTTTAAGGAAATCGTGATTCAGAGCTAAAATGTGTCTATGCTAAAGAGATGCCTAATTATCCAGGGAACTTGCCTTTATTTTACACAAGTATATTCACAGTTGTAAGATTATCTAAGTCTCAGCAAACCGGTTCCTACCATTTTTTCTTAAGACCAGCAGAGTAAGAGCAGTGTGCACCCTCAGGTCACTGTTTCCTAAAGCACATCTCCCTAGGGCTGTGGGCAAAGGGCATTCCGGCTCCCTCAGATTTTAAAGCGCGGACCTGCCTAGACTTTAAGGCAAAGAGTTTTTCTTCTGCTTTAAAAATCTGGTATCTGTGTAATAGATGTTTTAGAACATAAATACATAAAAGGTGATTACTGCTCTAATAATGTATAACAGGGCCGTTCTCCATCATGAATTAACTGATCTTGATATAGTCCCAATAGGGTAAAAAGGCCTACTTATAAAGTCTTGCATTTTACTGGTGAAGAAATGAAGTTCACAGAGGTAGAGGGACCTGCCTGAAGCCATATACAAGTAACAGTCTCTGAATTTCTTGTTTGAATCTTTTCCTCTATGAAAGCACACTACTTGTTGGTTTGGTGGGCCTGCTACAAAGCAGAGTTTCTTCTTTAACAGAAAGTACTATCTTCTATTTTGAAAGGTAAGATTTTGATTCTAACTGTATATATTACTATAAATGATATAATGCTGGTAATCTGCAAAAACATTTCTATTCTTAGGATTTATGAGGAGCAGAGAAGCTTGAAAACTCTACCATGCAGAAGGCACTATTCTAGACACAGTGGGTGATATAAAACAGTAAGTTTCATCCCTGGTCCTAAAGTGCTATGAGGCCATTGTATAAGGCCACACAGAGAGGTGACTAATACAGGCAGCTTCTGCAGATTCTAAAACAAGCTCTACAGCTACTCAGTGCTACAAGAGTTCAGGAGAAACCACTCTGGCAGGTTTCCGAGCTGAGTGGTGCCTTGGAGGCCACGGTATGCTCTCATAGGTCTGAGCGGGGGAGATGTGCATGGCGTTCCCAAAAAATGTGTGTGTAGGGGGGAGTATGTGTGAATGCACAGTGAGATCACGGGCTGTGGGTAAGGGGAGAGGGGCAGATGCAACAGATAAATGAAAGTTATGTTGTAAGGTGGTCTTTAAAATGGTTTGGAAGACGACTGGAAACAACGCAAAAATCACGAGCGGGTATGAAGCACTGTGTGTCACATAGGAAAAGGATATATGCAAGGGACAACACATGCGAGAAGTCAAAGATGCCTGTGATTTTAAAGTTAGGAGGGTAACTGTTAATGCAAATAGAGAAATAAGGAGGAATAAGCTTTGAACGAAGATTCTGAGTTTCATTTTATATGTGCCGAGTCTGAGGTGGGCGAAGAATGTGGAAATGAAAATACAGAGCTGGCATGTGGGAGCGCCGCACACAACTGGGAGAGGCCAGCAGGGAGATCTGACTGAGGAGTCAGCGCCCAGCTTTAGGAGGGAGTGAGATGCCTGGGAAAGAAAATCTGGACAAAAAAAGACAGGTCCAATGCTAAGGGAAAAAGTTTTGCAGACGGAACAGTCAAAAGGAAAGAGAGCAAGATGCAAGGGAAGAAAAGGTGTCAATTACAGCAAAAAGGTTAAGAAGGGTAAGAAAAGATTCACGATTTAGTGATTACAAGTTTAAGGAGGACCTATTATAGAGGTTAAAGAGCGAGTAGAACAAATAGTGGGCACAGAACTATTTATAATGACAAATAATCTATTAAAAACAACTTATTAAGGTTTGCAGGGCAGTGTTACTTCTTGTAGGAAGGCCCAATGCTGTCCTTCTGTAAACACCAATGTGTTTTGTATTCAAGATGATGTTAATAACTCGTCTTTCTGCACTGAGACTTTTTAGCAATGGAGATTGGTTATATTTCACCATCTATCCTTTATCACCCGGTCTCAATATGCACGCATCAATACACACGATATAGCTGGCCTTCAGAGGAGCTGTTTATAGAAGACAGCTCTATACAGCATTCCAGTGGAGTCACCTTAGAGATTATGGAATCCAGTTCCCTAAATGTCACAGGTGAGAACACAGATCTGCCTAAGCCCTCTGAGAGAGTAAGAGGCTAGACTAGAAGCCAGGTGTCTGGTTCAGTTAGTTTTAGCAGTAGACACTTAGTTTCATAAAAGAACAACGGACCTATGCATAGTGAGAGGAAAGAAGCTTCTAGGGCAATCTCATGGGTCTCTTACCTGATGTCTTTCTCCAAACTAGGTTTTTCTATTCAGTTCTGATCCAGGTAAGGCCAAGATAATGAGGGGAAGGAATAGCTCTTGTTTCTCCCCTTCAGCTGAGAACCCATGAGGTAAAGGTGGAAGTCTTTATACGTAACAATAAAAAGTCTACAGGAGCTAAATAGGGCCTCACGGTGACAGTCGTAGCACAAAAATCCCAGCTCACCAACCCTAAAATCTTAGTTTCATTTGGAATGTTTGGGTTTGTGGTCTAAATATAATTTGACAAATGCAGATAGCATCTAAAAAAGCAGTAACAAACATGGGGTGTTCAATTAGCAATCTGAGTGACGAGCCTGAGTGTCCTGGCTCCAGCAACGCTTCATAAAATCAAGGGCTGGAGGGGTCCTTTGAGATCATTAACTTGAGGAGGACAAGGAAAGACAGCCACAAAAAAGAAAAGGGGGCTGCCAGTCCTTACTCTGCGCTAGGAGCTTTACACATGCTATCTTATTTAGCCAACTTTACGAAGTATGTATCATTACTTTCCTTTGCAGATGAAGGAAGTTTAAGAGCCTTGTCCCAAGAGCCATGGGTAATCAATGGCTGTGAGGCCGAATCTGGCCTGCTCGGCTCCCACTGGAACATGCTGTGCAGAGAAGGCACTCAGTGTAACACCTTCAGCGCATGTCTGGTGCATGCTCAGGCTGGAAGCCAGGGGCAGAGTCAGGTCCAAAACCTCAGTCTTCCAGCCTGGGCCAGTGTTTGCTGAAGAGCTGCTAGTATTTTAGAGAAGGAACCATACAGAAATTCGAGAGATTATTTGCCTTCCAGCCTTTTTCTATCAAGGCAGTTAAGTAAAAAGATAAGAGATCTAGCTGTTTTAAGTTTTAGAAGAGATCCCGGTTCAGTTCACGGCTATGGGTAAAGAGAGAACTAAGTCTAAGCTCTTTGCTGCCCTCTACAGGGGATACTGTGAAGTGCAATTGCTAACCTGCTTTTTTCTAACTTTGTAATTAGGTTTATTAGGACCTTGTTATAAAGAGGGATGCATTAAAAATTTTAGTCTATACAGAAACATTCATATTTTCAGCCCTTGTATAGCTCTGTTTTTTATCATTAAATTAAACATATATTTAAAAATCATATACGTGTATAAAAAGATTCCAGAATTCACAATAAGGACTTTTTCTAAATATAAGACAAGCATGTTCTACTTTAAAACCCTAGAGTTCAAGATTACAAATAACTACTATGTATCTCACTAAACATAGGTTAGTTAAAAATAGAATTTCAAGTTTTACTAAAAAAAGAAGCACTGATCAAAATATCAATAAAACAGAACTTCGGAGAAACCAGAATTCCAAACTATCTAGTAATGAGTGAAAAAAAAAATGACAAAGAAAAGTAATTGCATTTGGACTAGATGAGTATGAAAGAAGATAGTGATAAAGTTGTATGTGGGTCTGAGCTTTTAAAATGCACTTGGATTAAAAATTTAAGTGTCTCCAAGCCTTACTAAGAATTGGTCTGGGAAAAGATGGATTCAGATCAATTAAATACTATTGAAAAGGCTATAAACACTTACAAAAACTTTTTTACACTTAAAAATGCAAAAAAAATCCCAGGATCCATTATTCTTTTAGCACAGAAATAAATGCTATCTCGTATTTTTAAATGCTTTGCTTTGACAGCAGTAAGGCTTACCTTCAGATCCAGGCTGCTAAGGCTTACAACATCATCATCTTTTGCTCTTCGTTTTCTTTTCTATAAGAAAAAAAAGGATTTCATTATTATACAGAAGGAATGCATGAAACTCCACTGAACAAGACTCCATACAACTAGAAAAATCACTTTAAAAAGTGAAACCTTGGCTGTGTTTATAAGAATATTTTTATGAGGGATGGTCACAAATTATCTCTACCATATGTACTGTCTAAATAGTGCACCCGACTAAATCATCTCTGTTGTGAAGTGATGCTATCCTGTTAAAAAACCTACTTAGGAAAAGTTTTTTCAGAACAGAACTCTTATAGAAGTCAAAGGCTGTCAAGTTTTTAGGCAACAAATTTTTTAAAGAAAGGAACACAAATTACTCTATAGGAGGGAGGGGTCTTCACTAAAAAAAAAATCCTTTTCTCATGGTCCAAAGTAAGATTTGTTGCTGAGCAGGATTTATCAGCTGGAGGATGACATACACATCCCTGAAGGACTTTCTAGTCATTCATTGCCTTCATTCAGTCCTACTGGCACCATTAGTGGCAAAACTGTATACATATCTTTATTCCGGGTCCTTAACCAATACTGAAGACTCTTTAAGTAACACTTCATTCTCCCACATCTCAAAATATCTTTTCAGATTATTTGTGATAGAGCTTAGCTTTTGTGAACTCTCAAAACTGACCAGACATAGCTCCCTTCCAGGACCTGACCCAGCCTTGAAGAGAAAATGGTAGGAGTAGAATCAAAATCAAGCAGGACAGGGACAACAGAGGATAGGAAAGATAAAGTCCAGGTAGAAGTGGAGGAAAAACAGGGAGCCTGGAAGTCTCAGAAGCAAGCCATCCTGAAAACAACAAAAGGGGGAGCTCTATGAAGTTAGAAAAGCTATCTGAACCAAGCCTCCTTGTGAAAAGTTCAGGAAAACTAAGTTCATTAAAATGAACAGAAACTTCTCCAAGTCAAATCCTACAGGAAATAACTCTAAGAAAAAAAAAAGAACAAGGGGAAGAATAACAGCCCTACAGGGAATGAATAAAATGCTTAAAGAAGCAAAGAAAACTGTAACATACTATTTCAAATTTAGCTAAAAGACATTAAGAAAATGATATAAGACATGGAAGAATATAAATCAGAATTAGAAAAAAAAATTAAAAATGAGGCGACAGAACTCAAGAAATCTTTATTGATCCTAAGGTCATATCCAGACGATGCAGAAAAGTATGAATAATAATATGATCCAAACTTTGCAAAGCAAACTAAGTAAAATTCCTGCGTCTGTGTATCTTGCCTGTGAGGCTGTGTGTATATTCATGAATAACTATATGAGCAAAACATAAGAGGGATACACATGGTGTGGCTGCCATGGGCTACAGCAGAGGCTGGGGGATCGAAGGACTTACACGGAGTAGGTGGGGGGAAATGTGGGAGGAAATTGCCAAGCAAAAAGACTGAGCTGAGGGGAAAAAGCACGTACATGATCACACTGACGCATGTATATAAAATTGTACATACGTGGGCATGCGTATGAAGAAATTTAACAATTTTATACATTCTGCTATATTTTCTTTTAAACATTTTAAAGTTTTGCTTTGTCATATTTATATATTCAATCCATCTAGAGTTTATTTTGTATGTACCTGGCATGAGGTGACACAGCCGACATGTCAGCACCCCCAGACACCATTTCCTGACAGCACCGTTCCTTCCTAATGCTCGTGACACAGGAAGGTCTCACATGCACGTGGGTCAGCTTCTGGGGTCTCTATTTGGTTCCATCAGGTCTACTTATCCATCCCTGCACCCATATCATGCTGTGTAATTACTATACCTTTGGAGGAAGACTCAATAGCTAATACAGTAAGTCTTACGCTCCCCAACTTGTACACGTTTGCTGTCTGGGCCTTCCACTTTTCCACAGAAATTGTGGAATGAGATCTATTATACTCTCATGGGGTTTCTATTAGAACTACACTGAATTTATGAATTAATTTGGGGAGAAATGACATTTTTATGCTGAGTCTTCCCTTGCACAAGAATGGTATATTTCTACCTAATTAGGTATCCTATGTTCTTTATTAATGCTTCCAATATTTTCCAGCAAACTCTGAGATCTTTTCATAGATTTATTCCTAGGTTTCAAAATTGTTTTTTCATTAAAAGCATCTTTAAAAATTATATTTAACGGTTTATTGCTAGTATATATATTCGATTGATTCCTTCTTATCACTTTTATAGCCAGTAACCTTGCTTGAACTCTTATGAGTTTAATAGCTGCTATTAATATCCTCTTGGATGTTTCTATGTAGACAACCACATTTTTTCTGAGTAATAAAATCATACTAACTTTCCTTCCCAATTTGTCCTCCTGTCTTACTGTGCTAAGAACATTAGACTAGTAAATGCTGAATAGATGTGACAGCAGGCTTTTTCTAAACTTGAAAGGAACGTCCTAAACATTTTATCATATGTTGTTTGTTTGTGGTAGGTCTCAGACTAAGAAGTTTTTTATTCTATTCTTGGTTTGCCAAGAATTTTATCATGATGGGTGTTGATTTTATTTTTTTCCACTCTTACTTTTCTTTCTAGTTCCTTTGGTTTACTTCATTATTCTTTTCCTAACCTCTTGAGTTAGAGGTTAATTTTTGTTCTTTTCTTAACCTATGTATTTAAAAATTATAAATCTCTCATAAAACTCCTTAATTGCATTGAGAGTTTTAATACATGAACCACAAGAAATTTCTTTTGTCATGGGAGACATCTACAAGTGTTTTCCCAAGTGGCATACACCCATCCTGAGTATATGCAAGATCTCTTCCCTAGAATGCAGGAGGAAAACATCAGAACTTTTTAAAATGCATTCTTAACTCGTAAAAATAAGCTTAATTAATATTTAATTTACAGATGATAAGCTCATCATCACTCACATTATAAGGTTAAAGACAATGGCGACCTAATCAGACCCAATAGGAAGTCAGTCCAAAACTGAAATTATCATGGCTATTTGAAATATATATTTACGTGTACTATTATGTCTCACTCTAAATGAGTATTGTGCTTTGTGATATTAGCTAGTAATGGTGGTACATGCATAAAAATTATAAGTAAATATATCAAGGCTACATGTTCAAAATATTTTTGCTGACAGGCTTGCAAAATCAAGTTTGGAGACACTTCTAAACTTTTTCTGTTTAAGTTTAGTCTCATCAGCTAGTAAGGGAAAGGGATCAAGATGATAAAAGTTTCAAAGGAAAATACAAAATTGCATTAAAATCAGGAGACACTTTTGATGAATGCTTTACTGACCAATTAATATATGTAATCATTGTAAGAGTACAGAAATCTTGAACAGGAGTTCCCAATGTAATATAAATTAAAAACAAAAAAACAGAACATAAATATGTATTGCTAAATGCATCAGCACATCACCAATACATGCACACAAGAGAAGTCTGGCAAACTAGAAACAGAATCATTTTCGCTATTTCTCCCAAACAAGAAAAGTGTAAGAATCATGCTCTAGTTGTACATACTTTATTTATATAAGTACTATGAGGTAATGAATGAGTTTTTAATTATAAAAAATATTAATTTTCTGATGCCACTTTGGATAAAGTTAGATAATGCTTCTGTAAAGTCTCATTTTAAAAATAATGAAGCAGTCCCTCTATACTAAAATGATTAATAGTGAAATAATTCATTCATCATCTATATTTTTGTATTTATCAATCAAGAAAAAAGGTATTAAGAGTATGTGCATAAAAAACTTCATAATATAGACTCTTAATTTTAACACTAGTAGATTTAAGAGGAAGGATTATATAAAGATGAATAGGTCTGGTAGTTTTCAAAGTTTGTTTTATATTTAACTGAAATAAAATTTTCCTTCAGTTTGTTAGCAGAAAATAAATTAGGCTGCCAAAAACTCTGTATCTCAGGATATTCAGAGAAACACACACTGCTGAACTGTGCACCAGACTGAAAGACAACCCAGGAATTAATACTAGCTCATGGCGTCTACTCACCAAAGTGAAGTCCCAGTGGGGGCCAGGTGTTAAAAATGTGAAGGAGCTACCTCTCCGAAGGGAGTGTCTGTCAACAGGAAATTAAAAGAGTAGATGAACTGAGAGCAACTTCATTACAATAAAGCCAGTTAAAACCGACAGTTAAAGCTTTTAACCAGACAGTTAAAAGCTTTTTCATAGTTTCAGAATCATTTAAAGTAGCCTTTCAATCATTCAATCATAGAAATAAGAGTGAGGGCAAGCAAAAAAAAAAAAAAAAAAAATCAGGGTACAGGTTCCAGTCACTCTCAGTCAGATTTTTTTTTCTCAGTCAGAATCTTTACAAAGGTGACAGACCTTTATAAAATTAGTGACTAGATTAAGAGTATATAAAAAAAAGTAATTCACCAAACCTAGCAGAATTTATTGTAAAAATATATACATTTCAATTATATGAAATCTCGTTATATATTGCATTAATAGGTAAAAAAAACAGTAAATGATGCAAAAAATTGTTGGATAAAAATTTAACATTCATGCTTAATATTTTAAAAACAAGAAAGGTATTCTTATAATAAATAACACCTAAATACATTTAATTTGCATTTCACATTAAATTTCTTCCATGTACTGATTTTTAAAAAATATTATAATAAACCAAAAAAAACCTTTGAATTACATCTAGACAAAGGTCTCAAGTATGATTAAAATTTGACTAGGATTTTGTTTTCTATTAAGTGACAGATTTTTCTTCCTGTGTCATCTTTCATTCAATGTGAAGCAATAGAATTCTTATGACAAAAATCTGTCTTCAATTTATAAAATATAAACCTGTTTATAAAATATGCAAAAAACCCCAAAACATAACTAGCACAGGAAATAAAGACAGTTTATAAACTATAGTTTTTGTTGATCGCTTCAGATGTAAATAAAGTTTTCTCCCTTGTGGAAATAAATGAAGATGAACCAAATGAGAGAAGCACATGCTATTCATTCAGAGCTTGCTATAGCAAGGCCCCCATCACTTGCATTAAGGCAGACTAAGAAGCAGGCGGAGGAATAACTTTATAGTAGAAAAAAGAGATGGCTTTGGATGTGCCCTGATTGAAGGCTGCTCGCAGCAGGGAGCTATAGGCAGGCTAACTAGGATCAGGGCATCCTATGTGATTGATTGGGGCGCAATTTGTCTTGCTCTGGTTGACTCTAAGTTAGAAGGGAGCACAAATTTTAGGGAAGCTGGAAGTTATTGAGCAAGTCCTGGATATCTGGAGCCAACTGTTATAGAAGTTATTGTTTGGCTACCTGAATTGTCAGGCCATTGTCCATTTGTGAATTCTGTCTCTCATCCTTGATCCTCATGGTCTTTGTTCACTGTAAGTTATAGAAACATCACAAATGGCTGTTTTTTCCTACAATAATTTGCAAGCTTAAATCAAATACAAGGGCTCCTGTAGTTTTCAAAGCTAAATATAAAGCAGAAGTTTATTTATGTTTTAAAAGAAACACAAGGGAAAAGGGCTACAGGAGAAAGAAGATGTCAAAACAGCTTCACAGAAGAATTACTAAAGCCGAATCAAAGAGAAACAGCAATTAGCACGGCGTATGAGAGAGCCGGGAAGGCGCTCTGGGCATAGGGCACAGCAATGTTCAAGGAGGAGTGAAATGAATTACATTCAGGAAACTGCAAGTAGTTGCTTATGTTTGAGAATCAAAAGAAATAATGAAGAGCTAGGTCATGATGAAAGGCCTTACACAACCCTTAACACAGACTTCATCTTGAATACATGGGGCAGCCATCGGCTTGAATCTACGTGAGGAGGAGGCTGGCTGGGAAGAAGGCAGGGCTGGCAGGAAGACCAGGTAGGAGGCAGCTCCAACATTGCTCGCTCCTCGCGGTAAGGGGCTGAGGCGGCAGCAGCAAGGTCTGGGCAAGGCAGGGTAGAAAGAGGCCTCTATGACAACATACGTAGGTTTCTCCTTTTCCTCCCTATGCCTGTTCAGTTACTACCAAGGCTTCCGGGGCAGTGAAATACGATGCCACTAATGATAATTAGAAACAGATGCAGAAAGATCTTAAGGTATTTAAAGCAAATAATTCCTAAAAAATTATTTGGGAAACATTTGTTAAATGACAAAAATTCAACCAAGTAAACTTTAAAGATCAAATTGGCTTTAATGAATGATTCACGAACTGGGCAGCATCCCATCCAGCACACACACAGGAGCCCCAGCAGCTGCCCTAAATAGGTTTTTAAAGGCAGAGAGGGGTGGGGAAAAGACTACATTGTTTCAGGCAAGGTTACCCTCCTGAGGAGAAGGGACCCAGGAGCGCTGCCCAGGAAACCTCACCTGGCCCAGCTGGCCACAGACTACCACCCTGGGAGGCTGGGACTGCAGGTCCCTCAGGCCGGAAATCTTGGCTTGCTGCTGTGTGGGCACAAGCGACTCCATTTTGGGCCTGCAGTTTCTTTTTAACAAATTAAAACACAGTAAGCCTTTGATTCTCTTGGGGATCAAAAAACTTTTTTGAGGCCCTCTTCAGTGGAGCAAGGTAAATGAAGGAAACAGTTTTGCAGCTGTAGAAAAGGTAAGCAGCAATGTTAAAAAAACAGCATGCTTTTTGATAAAACAGTGTAACAAGGTGTGTAAGTTAAACATCTGAAATTCATGATAACTCACATGACTACAAGGCAGATATAAGCAAATGCTATAAGATTATATGAAGAGCAGACCCCTGCACCATAAGTGGTCCATAGACCACTCTTTAAAAACACTGCTTTGGGTGTTACATTAATCACATGGTTAAAAAGAGCCATCATGGGGCCTGGGTTGCAAAGCAGCAATTATGATTTCTTGGATTATTTAAAATCTAATACAAATGTTTACTACACAGTAGTAATCATAGTGGCACTTAAAATATTCAATAAACACAAGTGTTCGGGAGAACTCAAAACTAAAGTTATTCATTTCTTTATTTCCTAGAATCGACCATACTGACCTCAGAATGAATTCTATGTCTGAAAGCTGGAAAGAAAAATAGCTCTTAGGAATTTTAAACAGGTCACAAACTGGAAAAATATTCCCAATTGGATGGCAAGATTCTTTCCAGCACTAGCTGGAATCAGCTTCACAGTAATGCTATTTTTTCCCATTTCAATAACAAGTACCTATTTATTTTGAATACCCACGGAAAAAAGTAACCCGAAAAACAAATCATGCCCAGAAAGCATGCGAAACAGTGCCAACTTTCAAAACTCTTGGAAAGACATAGTCATTTTTCACAGAGGTCAGACTCAAAATGTAATAGCTATTTTAAATCCTTGTGGGAAAAATTTTTTGATTTCACAAAGCATTATTAATATAACTACCCTTTCTAGAATATGCCAAATACAGTTCATTTACAGAGGAGTTTAAAGGTTGAAATAAGAAGCGACTGCCCCTCATCTTTTCAAGAATTTTTGTCCAATCTCCCTTTTTATCCATCTAAATAATTATAAGATATAAAATAAACTAATATATGAAGGAACTAGCTTGGTATATAAAATCGTGTTTCCTACCAACACCACTGTGATTATTCCTTGCCTCCAACATACTTCCTTTCATATTATTTGGTATGTTTTTGAACAATGTGCATTATTTTTACATTAAACTAGATATAATCTAAACGAAGCATAATTACAATGGTAAAGTTGATGTTCAAAAAAGAATCATTCTGTTCAATCTTAAGCCAACTTACATTTTCAGAGATTATGGTCTGTGTCACTGCCCTCTCCTATCATGGCAGATAATTAAAGAGCTGAACTGGAATTATAAATGGCAAAAAGGTAGCTCCATGAACATTTTCATAAAATGTACTAGACAATATAAGTGAAACAACGCCAATTAAAAAGGAAAATAAACTACAAAAACATAAAGACACTGGCTTCAAATAAGGAAGGTATTTAAGGGTTTACAATGTAAAACAACCAAAATGAGTTAGCAAAGTAAAGTTTTTAAAAAGTGAGCAAAATAGAAGGATGAATAGGAATACAGCAGAGAAGGCCACTAAAATTAGCAAGAAGATTTGAGGCATAGGAACACCTAAAATATGACGAAGTGTAATTGAAAATTGTTTAGGATGCCTCCACATCTGTTAAAAAGGATTACTTCCCGTGTGAAAACAAGAATACAGTAGTGCTGAAAGGTAGCTGCTTGGCTAAGGAAGTCGCTGGCTCCCACGCACCAGGAGGTACAACTCCAATAAATGCTCAGCCTAATTACAAACTACCAGACATAACCTGTAAATGCCAAGAGTACCAAGAATGTAGAAAGAATGATGTAAACTATACTCTAGAGTTAAAAGTTGTTGATTTTGGCGGTGCTGAAATATTCAGGCTCTCGATTTCTTTGCAAATTAGGCAAAGAGAAAGAGAGAGGGCAAGAGCAAGAGCAAGCGAGAGACAGACAGACAATTATCATAGAAACAATTCATTTATTTGGGTCAAACATGTGATATAATAAACCTCTCTGACTCTTTTGACTCCTACCTCTTAAATATTCTGGAGGGGCTGATAATCACGCAGATTCTACCCTTTACAGCATGCGGGCTTCTCACCTGTACCTGAGAGTCCCAAACAACAGACAGCTCTTAGAACATCTCTAGTCCGGAACACAGTTGAGCATCTAGAAACCATCACACACGTTCCAAGCACCACCTCAGACCCGTGTGATGCAATTCTAATATACTTCTCAGGTTGCCTTACCCACAGCACCAAATTCAGAAGTGAGGGTGCAGGGGATAAAAACAGTAAGTAACAGTGAGGGAAGAGAAAAATATCTAAAAGCATACATTATTAAAAATTAGTAGCCTTTGAGAAACAAGGGTGTGGCAACTCCTTAAAAAGTTAAACTTAAGTCTGTCATGTGACCTAGTAATTCCACTTCTAGGAAACCCACCCAGGAGAAATGAAAACATAGGTCCACAGAAAGACTTGCATGTAAATGTTCACAGCAGCTTTATCTACAATAGCCAAACCGAAAATGATTCAACTTTCCAAAAACCAGTAAGAAGGACAAAATGTGGACTATTCATTTTATATAATGGGATACTATTTAGCAATAAAAAGGAATGAAATACTGATACATGCCCAATATAGATGAACTGCAAAAACATGAAGATGCAAAAGATTATATATTGCCTGATTCCATTTATATGAAATGTCCAGAAACAGAAGTTTACAGAGATGGAAAGCAGATCAATGGCTGTCCAGGCTTGGGGGTGGGAGTGGGGAATGACTGCCCAAAACCTGAGGTAATCTTTGGGGTGATGAAATGTTCTAATAGTGGATTGTGGTGATGGTTGCACAACTCTATAAATTTATAATCATAAAGCTGCACGTCACAATGGGTGAATGTTATAATATATGAGTTGCATCTCAATCAAACTTCAACAAGTACAGTCATTTGACACAGGAGCAAACAGTCTTAGGAGCTAATGTGGGCATCCTTTTATTTTTAGCAACTAGTAGAAAGAGTAATAATAATAGTCCTGGGTTATCGAGAACTGGCTCAATTGTTTGTGTTTACATGCCCTGATTTAGTATCAAATGTTGTGACAAACAGCCCACCCAAAAAGTTCAACGAAACAGGAATCCTTAGATCTGAGTTTATACAGAAGAAATAAACTCAGGAGAAATAACTAGCCTAGCCTGAAACTGTACCTTTAACCCTGGATATCCATTCTACAAATTCGGCAATTTTACTGAGAAACAAAATTCGAAGAGTAAGGCCCATCACTACTGGCAGATCATAGCTCACAGTATTATTATCTTTTCTACCAATGGAGAGCGTTACTTCAAATCTGGTAAAACGTTATAAAACCCTTGAAAGGATGAGTATGTATTTATATTTCCACCAAACGGGTGATACACAATGTCCAATGGATTCTCCCAAGGCCTCGCAGCGCAGAAACAGAATTATCCAAATGTCATTTATATCCGATATTTACAGTATTCGCAAAGGTGGGCTCCTCGAATGTGGCTGTGAGTGAAGGCCATTGTTCCACGGGTCCACGTCACCAACCCGTCTTTACAGACAGTCAGGGGAGGGAGCACGGCCGACGGGACGCTACGCGAGAGTCAGGGACACGGGGCGACACTTCCCCCGCGTCCGGCCGCGACCCCGCGCCGAGCTGCCTGCCATCGCGGAGAAGCGGCACCCACCCCAGCACTTCGATGCACGGCTCGACGCTGTCCCGGGGCAGCAGCGACACCGCTGGCGGAACGCGCGCCTCGGACCCGCGGCATCCGCGGCATCCCCAGCGCTTCTGCGGGCATCGCCCCGCGGTCCTCGCCGCGACGCCCCGCGGCTGCGGCCCCGCGAGGCAGACGCCGGCCCCGCGCCCCTCCCGGGGTCCAGGCCTCGGGGCAGTGGCGACGGGGCCAGGGGCGCCAGCGGCAGCCCGGCCCCAGCGCGACAGGAGGCCGGCCGTCGGTCAGAGGTCACGGCGCTCGGGGTCACGGCCTCCCCGCGCCCCCGGACAGTTCCGGGCTTCTCATTTGCATATCGGAACCGCCCCCATGCCAGCCGGTACCGGCCCCGCGCCGCCCCGCCGCCGCCGCCGAGAGAGGGAACCGGGGGAGTGACCGGCCGTGCCCCCCCCCCCACTCGCTGCGCCCCCCGCGCTCACCTGCCGTCCGCCTCCGGCCCGGGGGTGTCGGGCGAAGGCCCCGCGGCCCGCCAGCGCAGAGCTCGGACGCTCGGCGGCTTCGCCTCCGCGGCTGGGGCTGCTTTTGGACTGCCGGCTCGGGCTCCATGGCGCGGAGGGGGCGGCGCGGTGGCGGGGTGCCCGGAGTTCCCCAGGGACGGGCACCGCGCCCGACGGCTTCGGCCGCGAGCGAAGTTTCTGTCAGGAACGCGGCGTCGCCACCGCCGCCGCCATCTTCCGGGGTTTGAAAATGGCGGCCGCGCTACGACCAGCCAATCAGGACGCCGCGGGCGGTTGCTAGGAAACGCGAGTCCCGCCCCTCTCCTTGCCTTTCGACTGATAAGACGAGGCCCACCCATATTCTCAAGGGTAGTCTTTACTTAAGGTCACCCGTTGTCGGTGTTCACATCTACAAAACGGCCTTCCCAGCAGTACCTAAGTTAGTGTTTGATTGAATAACTGAGCACTATAGGCAAGCCAGCTCGACACATAAAAGTGTCACACCATAAGACTTTCCAGACTTGAAATTCCAATGGTCATTGAGGAAACTTTTTCTTTTAAGATTTAGTTTTTCAAAGAAAAAAAAATTACTTTTTCTAAATTTTTTTTAAAGTTTATTTTTAAAGAATATTACAAAAGAGATTTTTTTCTTATTTTCTTCTAATTCCTTGGCGAATCTCAGTGAATCACAGCTTTACCTCTGGGTGTTCAGGTCACCACAGCTACCTCAAAACGAGTGAGCTGAAAACTGAAAAAAGGTTGTGCTTTAAGTGAAACCAGCGGCTCAGCCCTCAGGCGCAGTCACTTCCTGCCCTGTGATAAGGCTTACCTGGCCCACTAGTCAGTTATACCAGAGGGCACCTTAGATCAGCCTGGCAGGTGGCTCTGGGACTTAATATTGTTGACAATCTTGCTTCGGTGTCTAGCAAATTTACTCATCGCATTTGGCCTTCTTCTCCACCAAGCAATTCTTAATAAATTCTTAATACAAGAGAAGACATTTCTAAAGAACCGTTTGTTTTTTTCACTATCCACATTTGACGTTGATTTGCATAAGCCCTTACTTATTCAGCTGTAGTTTGCATCGTTCTGGCAAAGTTTAGTTGATTTGCAGTTGATCACCGCCTTTAATTGAAGTGCTGGAACAGTTAGTTTTTGCCTTTGTTTGAGACCTGGCATGCTGCTCTTTCCATAAAGATTCATTGCTTCTCTTTCAGTTATGCTCTTGGAGTTTCCGGGGACCTAGACCCAGGCAACTATTGTGAAGTTGATAGAGGTGTGGCAGGTAAAGCGTGCGGACAAAAAGCGTGCGGACATCTTTGTCCTCTCTTGAGTTTGGTCCTTTGGGGATGATAATGAATACAGTTACTTAAATCCTTCCGTTTGGGGACCACCTTTTAAGACCCACTTCTCCTTTCATCTCTTATGTGCCAGTCGTAGAGATTGTTAGCGTCTCAGAATTCTTGATTCTTAAAGAGAAGCAAGCTTTCAAAGCCCCTTTCCTCCTTGAGCTTCTCACCCCACTGGACTCTCCAACATTTTAAGGATGTTTAAATAGTTTTGCTCTTAAATATTATGCCTTCCTCTACGCGAGATCCTTGTGGCAATGGAAATGTTCTGTGTCTTGACTATCAATTAGGTATTCTAGGCATGAAATTCACTATAGTTTTGCAAGGTATCTCCATTGTGGAAAATGGGTAAGGGGTACAGGAGGTCTGTGTTAACGCTATGACTTATCCATATATTCAGTGAGCATTTTACAATCTTTTGTTATTTTTTAGTTTGATTGCTATTTTAACAGATAGTTTGGAGAGCAGGGAAAGGCTTAGAGAAGAATAAGGTGAAAACAGCCTTCTGTACCCTGGGGCATGGATATGTTATAAACTCAGCTGCTTCTCAAACCAGTAAGAGCAAGATTGGCCCTTGCCGGGCCAGTTCTGCCCGAGTTCTGCCACGTGGACTGTGAGAGAAATCTACCTGTAAGTGGTTTTCATAATGTAGAAACAACAAATCCCCCTTTAAAATTTTTACCTAAATCTCGAGACTTAAGTATGTTTTGGTCTGATGACGGCGGCTAATGTACTGAGATCATTTCAAGTCCGACAGGGGTGTGAGAAGGCTGTTACGGCAGAACGTGTTGTTTTGATTTTTTTTGTGCCTGAGAGGTTGGAATATTGCTTGATACTAAGGGAAGTGCTTTCTACGTAGCCTTCGTCATGAGAGACTGATGGTTGCACAGAGAAGAAACAAGGGGGAAATATGCAAGTGGCGAGCTTGAATTCCTTGTAAAGCAGAGAGGACCACGTCGTGCCTCGTGACTCGAGCAGGCAAAGGGCAAGGGTTTGGTGCCCTGAGCAGGTGCGGAGTACAAGTCACATTGCAGGGGTGCGACCAGCTGGGAATTCTTCCCACTAGAGATTTTCTTGCAGTTAAATGTCAGGGTTTGGGAACCTAAAGCCCTGGAGGAGGGCTGGGTTGCCAACCAGCGCATCAGGCAGGTGAAGAGCCTGCAGAGAGCCCTTTGATGCAGAGAACAGGCTTCTCATCCTGATAAGACTCCTGTGTGGACTTGTTCCATGACCACTGGGAATCAAAACTCAGCCCTCGTAGAGGAGTGGATATTTGTGTCTGTTTAAATTACAAAGTAAGGAAAAAGTCATTTGCCTTTTTTAAAACCTGAAAAGTGATTTAAAAGGAGGGAGAGAGTGGAGGCCAACAAGGGATGCTTGGGGCCCATCCTGGGCCTGGCTAGCAGGGGAAGGTAAGGGAGTGTGGTCAGAGAAAGGGCTTCACGAATTTAAGCTTCTGGGAGACAATTTTAAGAGGTGACGATTCAAGTAGAGTGGCACTGAATGACATTGGGGAGAAGAAGCCAAGGAACCATCAGATAGTCATGGAGTCTCTGAGGGTGCTGGGTAAGGACTCTGGGCCAGAGGCTCAGGTCAACGGCCAGTGGGGAAAAGTGCCAGGAAGTGAGAGGGGACAGTCTGAGCAGCACTGTGATCACTGACCTCTGAGAAGGAGGATGTCGCTGAAAGAATTTATGGAACTAATCACCCTCAAGAGCTCAAGTGACCACTGGCGTGGAGAAGCAGGCTTCCACAGATTTCGTAAATTCCCTCCTGAGGCCAAACTCAGCCTTAGAGTTTCAGGTGAGAAGCAAAGAGTCCACCCAGAATTATACGCCCACTTATGCCTTGTTTATAAGCAAATCTTTTAAAAATCCCAACTTCACAGTCTTTTTTTGTATGTTCGTCAAAAGTCATTTAAACTTGATTTTAGTAAATTTAAACATTTGGGGGTGTACAGGATTGTCGTTGAGAAATTCATGGTCACATACAGGAGAGCCAGTTGGTTGAGAGAACCATCTTGCTCTGAAAAAATTAGTGCTTTTCCTTCTAGGCAGTGAGCTTCCGGGGCCAACTGCAGGTGACCACGGCGCCAAGGCCACCAGTGTCCGGAGAGCGACGTCTGCACCCGTGCACGTCGGGGAGCCAGCTCTGTCATTGTTGTTTATGATTCTCGTTCCCTGGGCCGTGCATCGTGCCCTGTGATCTCATTTAACCCTCACCACGACGGCAGGGCAGGTCCTGTTATTATCATCCTCGCCTGTGAGCTGAAGTAGCTGAGGCTCAGAGAGATCCGGACGTGTCCGTAGCTAAGTGAGGCAGGCGCGGACGGACGGACGCAGGAGCCCGGTTCTTACGCGCGGGCCCTTACCTGCTGTGCAACGCAGCGTCCTGCTGTGACCGGCCATGTCCCACAGCCTGCTCAGCTCTAGAACACCTCCGCGCCATTCTTCAGGAATCACGCATTTGGGTAATTCTGGGGTGGGGGAGGGGGAAGGGGGATGCTGCTGCCAGCCAGGGAACTCCAGGGGCCGTCAGCTGTCACCCGTTGGGAGGGAGACGGGGGACACGTTCCCTCTCAGAGGCTTCGGGAGGAACCAGCGTGGCTGACACCGTGATTTTGGACCGCTGGCCTCGGGAACTGCGGGGGAATAAATCTCTCCTGTTTGAAGCCACTACGATTGCTGTAATTCTGATTTGTGTGGGTAGCTATACCTTTCCTAGATCCAGGAAGGCGGGGCAGCAGTTTAAACCTGCTGCTTCCCCACGCATGGGGGAAGGGAAGGGCCAGGGGCCAGGGCCAGGGTCCCGGCTGTGTGAGAAGGAGCCCGGGCCAGCAGCTGGGGGTGGCGTGGCGACCAGCTGACCAGCTTTCCTATCTGCAGGTGGGATGGAGCGGACAGTCCGCTCACCCTTCCTCCCAGAGCAGCTCCTCAGGAGGAAGCAGGGTGCTGCAAACAGCCACACCCCAGGCCTCTACTCTCGGGTCGGAGGTCATGACCTCGTGCTAGAGAAGTTCCGAAAGTGGGCAGGCGGCCCCCATGTCCTCTGCTGGGGGCCCTGCCAGGCCTCCCACGTCCCCCGCCTTTCTGCTGCAGCATCGTCACCATCGCCACCCCGTGTCCTCGGAGCTTCCTGCGATGCTCAGGGCTGGGCCGTGTCCCCACGTGGGCGTCGCACACCTCGATGCGCAGGGACGGCGACAGAAGCACTCACGCTTTCCGCACAGCTCCCACTTGTGCTTTCTTTTTATTTATTTATAAGGAAATGTTTTATTTTACCCCCCCCCCGCCCCGCCTTGTTGAGATATAATTGGCGGTAACGTTGTGCGAATTTCCGGGGCACAACCTGACGATTGGATACACGCACATGCGTGTTGCGAAATGATTTCCACAGTAGGGTTCGTTGACACGTCCACCCCTCCAATGGTTGCCTTGTTTCATTCCGCGGTCGCGGCCGCCAAGGCCTCCCCTCGGCCGCTCCCCCGGACGACGCGATCCACGCGATGCGCCGACGCACCTGTGACCCGCGCGCCTCGCCGCCCGCGCCCGTTCCGAGGCTTTCAGCGTTTCCTACCGCAACCGGTCACAGCACGCACGCCCTCCTGGGGACCGGTCACTCTCTTGACTGCCCGTCAGTTCTCCCATCAGGACCTGCGTCCGCAGGAACCTTTTCAACCGGGAGACCGTGAAACCCTCAGGTCGATGCCTTTCCCCGCCTGGACCTGGGGCGGAGGCACGACCGATCAGCGACGTTCCTCCGCGTCTCTGTTTCGTCCGTCGACTAACGAGCGTTTTCGGTGTGCGCCTTGCGTCCCGGCTCGCTTCTCACACAAGCGCACAGCCCACAAGGATATTCCTGGGTCTTGTGCAGGTTGGAACCCGCGTGTCCCGCAGGACAGAGGGTAAAAGCGACCCCTTCCTCGAGGAAGCGTCCTCACAGCGTGGCCCGCAGCGCCCCCCTTCAGACCCGCTGCAGAGGTTTGGAGAAAATGCGATTTCTGAGCTCCGTTGTGGGCTCGCTTAATGGGGAGCCCCGGGAACTGGAGGGGGTGTGCCCGAGCATGCGAAGTTTAAAAACACTTAATGGCACTGAATTTTGGTATTAGACTGTCCCATTTTCAAATGAGTTATAATTTAATATGGACGAAGTAGCTATAAATGCATTAACATCACCAGCCAGAGTTTTGAAATCCATGATTTTCATCTAATCGTTGGAATTAAGGTGAACTAGATGCTGCAGCGTGCCCCAGCTGGCTTTGCTCTTGAGTTGATGGTGGCTGGTTTTGGGGCGCCCCATTCACCCGCGGGGTTTGCCTCCCAGCCGCCGGCCTTCGGTTGTACTCCCTCGTGGCCTTGACACGGCCCGAGCTTTTGGTCCAGTAGGCCCTACAGCTGTGACTGGAGGTGCGAGACTTACCTTCTTACGTGTGTCACCTGGACCCACGACAGACTAAATCACTGCCCTGAGGCGTGGCCTTCGAGAGCTCCATTCGAACAGAGAACCGCTTTGCTCGTTTTCAACTCAAACCGTTGTCACCATGGGGGCCGGTGACCACAGCTGGGTGGACAGGATAGTGAGATGCTCTTCAGGGCCGGTGAGGGATGGTCTTCCAGCCCGGGCGACTGTCAGTGGGTTTTCGCTCAGTCCTCAAGTCTCCAGGGATCTGGCCGGCTCTCCTTTTGGACCCGACTTCCAAGGCCCTCTGCTACCGGCCTGGGCCACACCGACATCCAAGCAATGTCGTTCCAGAGCACCCTCTGCCACCGGGGCCGGTGATCCCTCAGATGTGTCTGGACTCCCAGTATTGTAGCAGGGAGAGAAACGTGATTCTTCCTCGCATGTCTCTGACCTGCTGTGATCAAGTGTTTGGAGAAAGTTAAAAACATTTTTTTTCCTCCAAATAAAAGGAGCGATTTGGTGAACCTCACCGTTACTTTCAGCAAATCCAACCTAGACCAGCTGTGGACTGTCTGGCCTTTGCTTAAGTGTGGAAGAAACCCTCTAATACTGGAAGAAGCCTACACTCATGTCGGGTTACTAGGAGGCTCTATGTTTCGGTTAATCGTGTCTCTCATGTTTGCATTTTAAAATCATCCCTGTCGGATTCAGTTGTGAGTAAAGCCATTTGATGACCCAAGCACCGCGAGCCTCAGGACAGGGTCTGCTAGAGAGCAGGCATCAAGATGCAAATACTTTTCCCTAGCCTGCGTCTTTAAACCAGGTTTATCACCGTGGAATGGAAGAGACACATTTAGCTAGATTTTAAGAAAGGCAGGTCCACGTGGCACTGTTACAATCAGGTGACCATGACATGTGCACTTAGCTTCTCTGTATTGTAAAATCCTCATCTCGGACAAGGCTGTTTCTAAGCCCTTTCCAGTTCCAAGGTTTTGCGAGTCTTAAGGATCACTTAGCTTGTGATGCTACCTGCCTCTCCGTGCCACATATCAACATCGGATTCGCCAGGTATTTTTCTTTATTACTTATGTTTCCCCTCTACCAGCTTGTTAAATGTTCATGTAAAGGAGTGTTTCAGTGGCTGCCCTGGAAATTGCGGCATTCAGACCTGACTTGGCGGCGTCCACCACGCCTTAGGGTTTTCCCCTTTCCTGGGCAATGCGAAGGCCGCAGGACGCTTCCCCTTCGTTCACTGTCCTCCCGCTTTTTGTGCGTTGTGTTTTAACGCCATGCGCGTCTTAAACCCCACAAGACATTATATCGTTATATCGTTGCTTTAAGCAGTGGACTTTGCTTTGATTTCCCCTCCTACTTACTCTTCACTCCTTCTCGCATTTTCCTGACAGAAGAACTCCCTTTCCTGTTTTTTTGTTTTTTTTTGTTTTTTTTTAATGTGGATCTGGGGTTGAAGAGGGCATAATTGCCTTTTCTTCCTCAAAGAGTGAGACCACCCGAGCTAACAATGGAAATAACTCCAAGGACATAAGGGCTAATTAATTGTGACCTTGAGGTGGGGACGGCCTTAACTGTCCGTGTCACTCCGGGGTCAGGCGCCCGGCGGGTGCTCAGTATTTATTAGAACAAAAAGCACCCATAGGATTCCCTACTTTATTTAAATCACATCCATCCCACTCGAACTCCTTATGTTCCTCTTTGATCTCCCTTTGAAACTATCTTGACTCTTCGCCTATCCTCTGCTCTCAGAGGACCACCCTCTCCTCTCCAGGCCGTGTATTACTTTCCACCTGAGCGGATTCTGAGCAGCACACACTGACTTTGCCCACTGCCCTCTCTGCTCTGCTCTCTCCCTGGAATTGCGTCCTGCCAACTCTGCTCCTGTAACGTTTCCAGAATCGCGTCCTCCAGACGAAATGTCTACCATCCCAGCTCAGGTCATCAGATCCCCTCCCCGGACCCAGCGCGCCGCAGGCCAGAGGCTCTCCTGCCTTCCACGTTGTCTTCCTAGTCCTAGTCCGTCCTGCTCACGGCTCTGAGACCACGTGACCCGAAGCGTGGCCTGGTTACCCCGTCCCCACACAAAGCTTCGCGACTCCCCATTGTTTAAACTCCTGCAGGCACGCGTGGAGCACCGGCCCCCCTAGTTCCTGCGTGAGCTTCTAATCCCGGCCTCTCCTACGCGTCAGGCATGCCTTTGAAACCAGACTCCCCAGCAGGCTTCTCTCACTGCCTTCTCCCTTCTGCCCTGCGACCCTGGGATGTCGCACCCACTAACAAACTCAGTGCAGATGTCACCTGTTCCACGTAGCCTCCGGGGACGCCTCTTCCGTGTGCCTCACGGAGCTGCCAGAGCAAGGTGGACTGTCCGTTTCCTTCCACCCCAGGATTCAGGGGGCCTGGGGTACACTGTGAAATCTCTCACCGTGTTGAAAGCATTGTAGTCAATATGCAGTGATGAAAATTTTTTTCACGTTGCATGTCCTACACAGTGCTTTTAACTTTTTAACCTTTACTAAGTCTTTAACATTTTTCTTTAATGTGCATGTCTTGTTTCTCTCTCTTCAGACACTGGAGGGCACTGGTGAAATGCTTAAGTAACTGTTCACTTGTTCATATGAGTTTCACTGAGCTGGAGGGTGTGCGTGAGTGTGTGTGTGTGTGTGTGTGTGCATTTGCACACTCAGGAATGCCATTTACAGGTTTTCCTTTGTTTTTAAAAATTAATCTACTAAAATTAAGATAAAAAATTATTTCTTAAACTTTTCATTTCAGCTTGTGAATCTTACTATTTCTAAGTCTAGCCAATTTCCCATAATCACTTTTAAAGGGAATATACATGGATTTTTCATGCTCTTTGTAATCTTTGATAAATGCTCCTAAATATTTTATATTGCCTCCATAAATTTGGCACATTTTACTTTTCCTTTAAGGACTTTGACGCATTTTCTCAAGTACCTTATTCAGATCCTTGCTTCTTTTCCTTTTGGGTTTTTTCTCCCCATTCCGCCCCCCCCCGCCCCAATTTTCAGTAGCTCTTTGCACATTTGGTTAACAAGCCGTTTGTCTTATGCGACTGGCACACATTTTTCCATCGTCGTCATTTGCCTGTGGGGTGACTTCGCCGCTGCTGGCATGTGGGTACGTCCTGCATGTCGCCATGCAGGAGTTCGTGTTTGGGACGCCTCGCCATGGGCAGTGAGGGGACCTCGGTCCCTCTCTGGGAATCTGGCCTTTGGGCTTCGCTGCCAGAGGCCAGCGAAGTCCCCGCCCGTGCCCGTTGTCAGCGGCCTGTGATTCACGTGAAGCCCTGATTCACCTCTGAATTCCTCACGGACGCTTCACGCTAATTGCTGTCACTTAGCAGTGCATCACTGTGTGCTCCCTGGTGGCCTTTGCTTGTTTCCAGACTGGGTTCTGTCTGTTCCCCTAGGTGCTGGCTCCTGAGAGCAGAGGCCTAGCCTCCCCCGCACCCCCATCTGTGTCCCCTCGTGCCTGGCATGGGCCAGGAAGTTACTTCCGGTCCAGGGAACGCCTATTTAGGGCTTGCGACCTGTGTTCCCTGGCCCTGTTCCCTCGCAGGCCATGGAGGACGGGGGTGTCCCGTGAGGGGATGGAAAGCTCCCTGTTTTGTCTGGCCCAGACCGGAGGTTGTACCCCTTGGGTGGGACCAGGCCACGCAGATGGCTTTAGATCTAGCAACAACTGACAGTCCGGCCAGCTCCGCGTTTCCCAAGCTCTCTACTCCCTCTTCGACCCCCCAGAACCATGTCCATCTGGGAGAGATGGGAATGGGCTCGCCCGAGCCCCCCTCCCGCACCTCCCCTTTATGAGCTCGGAGGTTGGAGGTAGCTGGCCAAAGAAGGAGGAAGAGGCAGCAGGGTTCAGGAAGCCACTGGTTTTAATGGGGGAGGAGGTTGGTGAGGGAGCCGGTGCTGCTGTCTCCCCGCCCGGCCGGGCTTGGGGAGGAGCCCGAGCGCCTCCTCTCAGGCCTCAGGCCGGAGTCCCTTGGCGGGGAGCGTGGGGCAGGGGAAGAGAGGCAGGGAGCACAGGGCGAGACAGGGTGGCCTCGGATGGTGAAGGCGGGACAGGGCTGCGGTCTGCGCATGCGCGGTCTGCGCATGTCCAGAGGCGGCGAGGGCTGGGGGGCTGGGGCGGAGGCCGGGTGGGGGGTCGGGCGGTGAAGCAGCCTGTAGGACTGGGCCCCCCAGACGCGAGGGACCCTCGTGGCTACTTCCGCCCCACCTGCGCCATCAGGTGAGCGTTGGCCGCCGCCTGGGCGCGCAGGTGCTTGGCCTTGGCGATGTTGAAGAGGATGTTCATGATGTTGGTGGGCACGTCCAGGGACAGGGTGAGCTTGGCGCCGCCCGTGCGGCCGCCCCGGGGCTGCGCCTGGGGCGGCGGCCTGGCCCGCGGGCTGGCCGGGGAGGTCCTCTTGTCCTTGTGCTCCGCCTGGCCCCTCTGCTCGGCCTGTGCGGAGGCCGGGCCTTGGCCGGGCAGGTAGGACGGGCCTCTCTCGCTCAGCGGGGGTGCCTCCTCCAGCCGGCTCCTCTTGGCCTCAGCGGGGGCTGTGCCCGGGCAGCAGCGGGACATGGCCTCGGCTCCGGAGGACTTCTGGGCGAGGCCCGCCCTGGGGGCCCCGAGGAGCAGCAGCAGCAGGACGTGGGCCGGCAGGAGCATGTCTCCCTGCGGGGGCAGAGGGCGGCGGGAAGGCTGTGAGGGGCTCAGGGCTCGGAGGACGTGGGTTACGGCCCTGCGGGGTGTGTGGCCGTTCCAATGCAGCCTTCCCCAGGGGCGCCCGGACCACGGCAGCCCCCGGGAGGGTGTCAGGACGCAGGTGGTCCTGGGGATTGACTTTCCCCCCTCTCCTGCTCCCATCCCTCCGTCTCCACGTCTGTCTGTCTGTCTCCCGGTCACCTCTGAAAAGAAGCCCCCTGCGAAGACAGGAGACCCTTCGCCCCTCAGTGCAGCCTAAGCCGCAGCCGAGCAGCCCACCTCCCACGCTGTGGTTGCCAAGGAGGAAGGCTCCGCGTCCGCACTGCTCTCGTGTGGTCACCGGTTCTTTAGGCTGGTCACAGAGGTGCCTTCGCCCGGCACTTTAAAGCTACACCCTCACTTCTGAGAGCTGCGACACGGGCTCAGCCCAGGGACCTGGGCCGGTGAAACGCGGAGCACCCGTCGCTGGGAGAGGGTCCTGGAGGGGGCGACGGGCCGGGGGGCCACGGGCGCCGCGTCCACAGCCCTGCCCGGGGCCGGCCCCGCTCCCCAGCGGCGGGGAAGGCAGCGGCATCCCCGTTTGGCCCAGTTTGTCTGCAGACGCCAGTAAGAAGCTGAATTAACAAACGAGGGGTGTGAGGACATTTCGTGAACCTGTGATGCAGCACCCGGGGGACATCAGAGCGTCTCGAACGGTGTGGCAGTGAACCTGAGTGAGTTCTCCGTGGCAGACTGTGGAAGTGTGTGTGTGTGTGTGTGTGTGTGTGTGTGCGTGTGCCACACACACGCGCCTGGAAGCGGTTCGCCCTCGAGGCGAGCACTGAGCGTCTGTCCCTGAAAGGCTCGTCCGCTGAAGGCGGAGGGCGGCCAGCAGACAGTCGACCCGTTATAGATAACACGGGCACCTGGCAGTATTTGCATTACTGCTGTATTATTTAATTTGTTCTCGGAACTGGTGCGTGTGTGTGCGTGTGTGCGTGTGCGCACGCGCGCATGAGTGTGTGTGGTTGCTAGATGGCTATGTCTGAGGAGGAAACTGCTAACAGGATTTCTCAGAAAACGGGGTTTCAGATAGAGACATCACACATCTTCATGGTCCCCCTGCAGACATCCGTGTCCTGCCTCCGGTGCCACCACTGCGGCAGGGGGAAAGGCCCCCGGGCTGTGAGGACCGGGGTTCGAAACCTCCCTCACCCTCTCTGCTGCCTTGGCGAGTCACTTCACCTCTCGGTCCCCGCATGCTGAAGAAGAGAGATCCCCTGCCTCACAGGTGCAGCCAGAGAGTAAAGGGGGAAGACAGAGGAGAGGGGTGCGGGCACAGGAGAAGCGAGGGATGCAGGCAGGCACCTGCCGCTCCTGCAGGCGTGGGGGTATCCTGTGGTTTTTGTCCCTCTCCCCATTTGTGACCTATTCGCAGGGGCCGCTTTTTAGGGTCACAGCTGAATTCTGTTAAGAAAAAGAGATTTGCAACAAGAACCCATCCTGTTTCCCATCTGTTACCTTTTGCAAACCAGGTATTTCTTCACCAACAAAGAGAAGATCGGTTTTCCTCCTAAGAAACTTCTCCATGGTCGCTTTGGGGCCATCTCTCTCTCTTTAAAACACCGTGGTGGTCAACACCGCCTTTCAGCGCTCATCTCTCACCCCGGTCCGGTCCCCAGCACTTAGGGCAGATCACTGAACCCTTCGTAAAGAAGCCCCCAGCCAAAATCTTACCCAAGAGCAGCCCTCCTGTGGAGTGGAGATGCTCAGTGAGGCGGGCACGGCTTCAGGACCGAGAGGTCTGCCCCGGGAGCATCCCCCGAACGCCGGTCTCTCCTGGGTCTCCAGCTCCTCTCCTCGTACGTCCCCTCTCTGTGGAGACCGCTCCCCCTCCGTGTGTGTGAAAGTGACAGATCACAGGGCGGGTCGTAATTCTAGACGTTGCGTCTCCACTGGGATGCAATTTTGTTTAAAATACAACCAGAACCAGCTGTCCGCATCACGGAGACGACGGGCTCTCTGTGTCCCTGATCCCTCCTACCTGCCTCCCTCCCAGCCCTCCCCACCCGCCACCCCTCCTGCCCTGGCCACTTACTTCATTGATAAAAAGAAAAAAAAAAAAACAAACACCGTTAAACCGAGAGGCAGTTTCTCTGAAGAGTTTTATTGCTGGCCTTGGTTCTTACTGATTTCACCCTTCCTACATCCCTGTCACCCTACCCCACCTTTTGGAAATCTAGAGCCAGGGCCGGCTTGGAAGGTAGAGAAGGCGATGTGACCTTCACCTGTTGTCTTTTTAGTTCCTGGGGATTCTGACCTGCAGTATTTTCTTACAAAGCTCAGTATAGTTGTCCTATCATGGGGCTCGCGAAGGGGCAGGGACAAGGTGCCTAGAGCTTTTGGTGGGAAAGCCTTGACTTTTGCACAACCATCCACCCACCCACCCATCCGCCCACCCGCCCGCACACCTGCCCTTCCGTCCGTCCGTCCATCCGTCCGTCCATCCATCCATCCGCTATTTTGGTGCACCCGCTGAGTGCCAGGTGTTGCAGGGCCCTGAGAAATCCCAGGAGCCAGTCGCCACCCCTGCTCCTGCCAAGCCGTTCGCAGTTTAGAGAGAAATGTAGAAACAGAGGCGGCTTTCAGCGCGGCCGACGCCACGATACGGAAGGGGGCCCCTGTCCTGGAGACTCGAAACAGGCACCTGGCCGGGAGAGGCGAGCAGAGGGTGTCAGACAGAAAGGGCTTCGGTGGGGAGACCTGACGACAAGGGTGGCTGGCCGGAAGCCGGGTGGGAGACGGGGGTGGGGGACGTGGCGTGGCCGGAGAGGCCAGTTCACGCTGGCGGGTGCTCTGATCTCGGGCGGGGGTTGGGTTTTATTCTCCACATAATTGAACCAGGTGACCCCTCGTTTCACAGACGAGGACGCCGAGGTCATGAGGGAAGTGACTCGCCAGGGACCACACAGGAAGCGGGCGATAGTCAGGGGCAGGATCCAGGTCCCACGTGGGCACCGAGCTTTCCACGGCCGCCTGCAACCTCGGGCCACGCCAGACCCGCACCCTCTCCAGGTCCCCGCCCCGAGCCCGACCCCCGTCCTGGATGGGCCCTCCGCGCTCTCGACGTCCCGCCAGGTGAAGGGTAAGTGGAACTCTGGATTACGAAACTCCTGAGTGCTCACGGCATTTTGTGGGACAAACGGGAGTCTTCGAAGAGAGGGGCCCGGAGCCCCGCGTTCCCGCCTTCGTCGTGGAGGGAGGGAGGGCCGGCCCTCGTCCTGCTCCTCCTTCGGAGCCATCTGCGGGCCTGATCCGAATTCATTCATTCATTCACTCATTCACTCACTCGTTCATATATTCTAGTTTTGGGGAGAAGATTTTTCTCATTTCAGATGATTAGGCAGTAACGGAGTTTGCGTGGCTGAGGGGTAGATAGCTGTCGACCTGAGGTGACCTCCTTTGCTGCCTGCCTGAGCCCTGGTACCAGGAGGCAGTCCTGAGGAGACACCAGGGCTGGGGCCCCTGGGGCTGCTGACAGCCGGGGCCGGGGGCCGTGGGGGCCGTGGGGGCCGTCCTGAGCCCTGTAGGGCGTTCGTGGCATTCCTCCACCTACTAGGTGCCACTGACACTCCCCCTCTGCCCAGCTGTGACACTGAAAAATGTCCCCAGACATGTCCCCTGGGGGCAGCGTTGCCTCCAACTGAGAACCACGGCCCTCGGGCGGTGCCTGTGGCCGGCGGGTGTCCTCTGGGACCACCACCCCCTCCTCCGGATAGGCGGGCTCATGGATTCCCACTGGCCCATTCTGGGTTGCCTTGAGATTGGCAATGCTTCCAGAAGCTTCCGCACAGAGTAGGCAGGCTCCCCTCACCCCGTCCTCGCAGACCTGGGTGTCAGGGAGGTGCCGTCAAAAACGCGCCTGCATGAAGACCTCAGGAAGCGGCCCGTTCGCTTTGCAGCTTGACCCTCTTTCAGCTGCCCTGGGAGGAGGGTGGGGAAGTCCTGGGCAGAGCGAGGACGGCCAGCGAGCAGACAGCTCCGCGGTGGCGCCTCCCCTGAGCACGCCTTCCCTCGCGCCCTCGCTGAGCGCGGGCATGTGGCCGTCTGCCCGTCTCCGGCCTCCGTGGCTCCCCTAGACGGGCGCTCGGCTCTGTGCACAGTACGTGGAGGCCCGGGCTGGGAAGGAAGATGCCGACGGGCCTGAGGTACGGATGGAAATGGCTCCCGTTCATCACACTCGTGTCTGCACAGCGCTCGGAGCACCTTCAGAGCACGTTTTCTCCGCGTTTGAGCCAGGCCGTAAAGGAAAAAGATAGGACAAAGGAATCGGGCAACTGTGAGGACGCTGGGTTTATAGGAAGGTTTGCCTCCTGCCAGGAGGGGAGTCGGCATCCGGCCTCTGTTGCTAGCTGGGCTCTTGGCGGGACGCCACTTACATTCTCCACCTGTTTCCGGTTTGTGAAAGGCAGATCGGCGGGCCTTGCCCATCTTTCTCGCAAGGTCGATGTGCAGATAGACAGTATCTGTCAGAACTCGGGAACGGTTCACGGGGACGCGGAATGTCATCGTCACTCTCGTTTTCCGATTCTCGTCTGGTTGCCCCTCGCCGCTTTTAGTTCCTCGGTTGCTGGAGGGTGTGTGATCGTCTCCCCGTGTTTGTGGGTTGGCAAGTCTGTCCTTTTTGACTTCGTGTATTTCAAGGGCTGGATACACAGAAATGGTTCCTTGCATCGTTTTACTGTAAACCTTTGACTGCCAAATAGTGCTTTTCGTCTTAAAGTTGTGCTTTGCCTGATACGCTCCTCAGGCTTTCTGTTGGCTAACATTTGCTTGGTGCATTTTCCCAGTCTTTTCTCTGTCGGCATTCATTCGTAAATTTAAAATATCGAATCTAACCACCTCTGTCTGAATAAGGCCTTTAACGCGTTTACGCTAATCATGATTCCTGGCATGTTTGGGTTATTTCCTGCTCTGTTACGTCATGCTTTCTATTTGCACCCCCTTTTCCCCCCCATTTATTCTTGTTTTTCCTCTTCTGTATTCCACTGGATTGACCGATTCTTCCTTTTCACGTTACTCTCTCTTAGTTTATAACATAAGCATGTAAAGCTACCCTTCTCCCGCTGAACACTGCTCTAGCTGCATCCTGTGAAAATGAGCGTCGTCCACTTGTAACCTGGAGAAGCTGTTCTGGTCCGTCGGGTAGGGAAGACCCTTCACTCGACTCACATTTTCCCCAACACGCAGGGCCAATTGATGGCCCACACCTAGTCCTGCGGGGATAACAGCGTTCCGGTGACGCCGCGGGCCGTTCCGGTCCTTTCTGATAGGGGCCCTCCAGCACTTCCTCCACGGACCTCTCAGAAATTGTTGACACTAGACTTAGCAGCCACCTTGAGACCAGCAGCCATGGGAACAGGCGGAGGAAGTTCCGGGCTGTCTGCACGTCCAGGGGCACCGGTGACTCATCAGACACTTTATGGTCCTCTCTAAATGGGCTTTTGGCGGCTGATTGATTCATAGAGCAAAGATCCTGGGGGCCACGGGCAGGATGCTGCTGTGTCCATCAGGGCCACATGAAACGGAATCGAAAGCTTTCTGTCTGTCCCTCTCCGGGGAAGAGGGGGGCACGCACCTTCTTGGCCGGCCTTGCATGGCGGTTTCACTGCCACTTTCCCAAACTCGGCCCCACTCGGCATGCAGATAAAATGACCAATACCAGCAGATCCATTTAGAGGATGTAAGTTTTCGCTAGAGACAAAGAAATGGAAACTCTTGAAAACTTCTGCGCAGCGCAGCAGGCTGGGCGGCGTGCTCCCAGACGGAGGTCCCGGGGTCTGGGCTCTCACGGTTCTCCGTAGAGACGCAGTCAGGCTTCACGGTGGCCAAGGCACCCCCAGTTCTTCCAGGTGCCATAAACTCGCCTTTGCCTCCCCCCCGTCTCTCCTAGCCACCTCCCTACATTAAGTGTGTTTCGGGGCCTCTGTGTACCTGTCCGCAGGTTAACCAGGCACACGATGCTCAGTCGGTTCAAACCAAAGCAGCATACCCGATCTGCTGCTGAGTTTTCCCAAGTGTCCCTTGGCAAGCCGAGGCTTGGGGCTGGCTGTGGTCCATTCCTACGTGTGCCCATTTGTCCGCGAGCGGCTCGAGGCCGAGACTTTCCCGCCGCGGAATCACGAGGGACGGGTACCACGAACACAGTGGCCGGGCATCCCCGGGGACTCGACGGATGAGTCGAGCCCTTTGGTCAAGGTGGTCGTGGTCTGGAAAGTTGCCGGGAACAGGGAATTGCAAATGCCGCATCCTTCCCGAGGAATCAGGTTGCTCGTGCGCCTCTGGCCACGTTTTCAGAAACGTTTTCTGTTCAAAGGCACCTGCTTAACATGTCTGACTGATCCGTGAACATCGAATCGTGGCTGACAGTTCTACGACGCGCACGAAGCTCATCCAACACACGTGTTCTCTGTAAGTTACATCATGGTCTTCTGAACTCGGGGACAGTAGACAGCACCCAAGCACTGTGCTCAGGGGCCACTTCCAACAATGAAATCACCCACGAAAAGCACGATTTTGGAGTTACAGACAAATCGTAAGAAGCGTTTTGTATTCGTTCGTGAGATGGCCGGTCAGGTGCGACACAGGAGACAGAAGGGGCTCGGGGACCGATGGCTTGTGACACGCGGTGCTAGTGACGGGAGGCACGCCAGCACGCGGGGCCACTCGGGGCCACCCTGGGCTCGTGGCAGGCAGACATGCGAGTAGGCGTGGCGGGGGAGCCTCGGTCACAGTTTTCCTGGGGTTTGGTATAGTAATAAAGACATTAAGTGACATTAAGATATTCGCTTGGGATGGGAGAACCTTTTTCTCTGTGATTCGGGAGGCCGTGCTAACTAGTCAGCACCCGGGGCTTGGACTGTGGGAGTTCCTTGTCACAGCCTTTCTAAGAGAAGTCTGCTCCGGTGCGGCAGCTCTGTGACATCCTGTCCAGTGGCCACTAGCCACACGTGGCTATCGAGCACTTGAAATGTGATCAATCTAAACTCAGATGGTTTCGAGTATAAGACGCACACTGGATTTCAAAGACTTAGAGCAAAAAAAAAAAAAAAAAAAAAGTAAATTTAATTATTCATTTTTAAAAATTCTTAGGTTGAAAAAACAATATTTTGGATATGTCAGGTTAAGTAAAATACATTATTCAGATTAATTTCACTCACTTTTTTTTTTTTTTGCTTTTAAAGAATTTGGCTACTGAACAAGGTAGAATCGCATATAACGTTATCATATTACGTTTCTGTTGGATGTTGCTCTTCTAGATAAATGACATCATATTGGGGGCGGTCAAAATGGTGCCATGCAAGGATCTGGTACACTGAAATCAGACGAGTCTGTGTACAGCCTGGCTCTGCCACGTTTAATGTGGACGGACTTTGGCCAGAGTTTTCGACTCTCTGGGTCTGAAATTTTTCATCAGCAGCGCACTATGTTGGGCCGTTGTTAGCATCAGGTGAGAGACTGTGTGTTATCACCCAGCACAGGATGGAGCCTAAGAAAAGTACCTGTGAGACGTAAACTCCTCCTTTTCTTCCTGGCAACGGAAATAAAACTTCCATTAACTGAAGCCCGTAATGTCACGGTGTAGGAGACCTATCTCCTCGCACCTTTACCACCCCTGAATATTAACGTTATGAGTGTTTTTTGTTTCCATTTGCCCTTTTCGTTGCATTCATGAGGCTTAGCACCTTTCGGACACCATTGGTGGTCGTATGAAAGTTTTCTGAGATGATTTCATCAAGAAGCTCTTAAAAAGTTTGCCGATCCTTTTATTCAATGATCTCTCCAAATCTTTTTAGAAAGAAGTCATAGCAAAGGACCAAGATACATGTTTGAGAATCGGGGATAGGCCCAGGAAGCTTCGTGTTTAAGATCAGGTTAAAATAGTGAGATTAAGCCTCTCAACTTGGAATGTTATTCCTACCAGCCAGGACGCGAGCCTGGGAGAGGCCTCGGGGCGGGAGCCGCTGGCGCCCTCTGGAGCTGAAGCTCTCCCCCATGTTGTCTCTGCTTCGTGTTGGGTCCCGCTGACCTTTCTCTTTTCTCCCCCTTCCTTCCATACCCCGCCCCCCACCGCCACCTGCTTGTCACCTGTGAACTTTCTGCAGGGGAGACCCTTGCTTTGACGCTATGATTCTCCTAAACATTGGTGGTTTTTCTTCTTTTTAAATGCCAGGAGTGCCTTCTGCTCTCTCTTATGCTTAGGTCTTTGGGAACCAAGGCCAAGAAGACTTCCAATTTACCTGCCTGTCCCATCCCTCCCGTGAGTACCTGATGAGAGGCTAGCCTAACTGATTAAGTGGGAGATGGGGAAAGAGAAATGTGCCCTCACGAGGAAATTTAAAAAAAGACTTTAATACATCAAAATAATAACCCTCTACATATCTTACGTTGATACACGAGAGCAAAACCTTTGCTCAGGAAACCTTTGCTCTTGTTGCCCTAGAAATCCCATTTGTTTGCAGAGCAATTAATTTCCTTATTGTTGTGATTGTGGTAAAGAACACCTACTGTAATCCATACGAGGCATATTGATCGCTTGAATAACAGGGTGGAAATAATATGGAGGAAATTCTTCGTGATAGAAGCAGAATCGTTTTATAAAATATCCTAATTTTTACCTTCTAAAAAGGGCACTTGTGGTGGCATTCGTGGACAGGACTCTGGACCGTGTGCTTACTGTAGACGGCCACCTAAATCTAAGGATTGTGGACCTACTTCTACAGCGAGTGAGGAAGCACAGTGGGGTCTCAGTTTCCCATCTGAAAGCTGGACCCCAGGACCCAGGGCAGAGATCAGACAGATGTTTACCTTCGCAAAGGAGTCCTCAACAGGTCAATAGATGCGATACTTCTCTCCTTAAAGTTTCACTACCACAAATGCTTACATTTTGGCATCCACGTTAAGAGAGGAGACAAAAGCTCTAGCTAACAGGATGCTAAAAACGCAAGACCCGATTGATTTGAGAATGCTGTTGAGGGCATGCATGTAGAGAACGCGGTTGGTTGTTTGTGTTATATATTTAAAGTGATGTGATGGGCTGGAGTTTGACTCGATATGGCTGTGTAAGACAAAGAACCTGAAAATAAGCCACGAGAGCCAAATAAACAGGTGGCATTTCATCTGAGGAAGAGAAGACCAAGGAGAGAATGTCAGCTCACACTGGAAGGGCTCCGTGTGGAGGAGGGAGCAGAATTTTGTGAAAATGAGATTCTAGTTGATAAAATAGGTTTAATGAATAAGATTACGAAAGGACGGAATTTTCCTTGTCTCGAAGCTATTAGATTTCCCCTCATCCAACCAAAAAGAAAAGTGTCCTGTTATTGGAAGTGAGCAGTGGTGAAATGACCATCAATGGGATGCGTGGACTTTGGGGTTCTGTGGGGTGTTTCCTAGGGGAGCGTGGGAGCCAGGCGAGACAGGGTACAGATTTTCAGGTTGCCTTGCACGCTTTAACCAGAATGTCTAGTTTTATTTGTCTTACATACTGGGTTACTGAACAAAATTTCATTTGGAACAAGGCTTTTATTATGATAATAAATAAAATGAAATAGATTCAAACCCAAACCAAACAACCCTTCCAGGCAACAAGCCTGTAAATGTCATCGCCAAAGAGAGGATTGGGTCAGTGGAAGCAGAAACATAGTGTGCGCGTGTGCTCGTGTGCTTGTGTGCACATGTGTGTGCATGCACGTGTGTGCGCGCACGTGTGTGCACGCACGTGTGTGCACGCACGTGTGTGTGAACTCTTACTGAAGATCACAGTGAGACTCCATGGCAGACTGAGGACCAAGTGCAAGCCATTTGCTTCCTAGATCTGTGTGGAATATATTTTAATCTGAAAATCTAGAACGAGGTAGAAATAGCAAACTTGTGTGTGTGTGTGTGTGTGTGTGTGTGTGTATTATATATATATATTATATATATTATGTATGTTCTAGTTGCAATCAATCACATGCACCTGAAGAGATTTTTTTAGGTATTTTAAATGTTTTTGTTCCTGTGAACTGTTCTAGAATCTAGAATGTTTGACCTCAAAGAGACCTCACTATCTAATCCCATCTCCCCATTTGTCAGAAGAGGAAACTGAGGCGCAGACGTGTTAATGACTTCAGTGGGGTCGCACACGGGTTATCATTGAAGCTCTGGCCTCCCGACACGATACTCCCGAGGGCGTCATTTTCACCAAGCTGGGTGTGCCCACGTCTGCCCACAAGCAGGACACTTCTCTGCGCCTCGAGAGGGAGTGTGGTAGACATGGAGCCCATAATTGAAGATAATATTATTGAAATGAAATAAAAACAAGAGGTTATTAGGCATTTATTCAAAAAGACAAGTGTAGGGAGTCAGACGACATTGAGATTGCATTTTATCTCTAGTAATGAAAGGATGAAGAAGGATGTGTGTTTTTTCTCTGCAGACCGTGAAGGCAGGAATGCCACCAGTAGTTTGCTTTCGATAGTGTGAGATCGTGTAATTAATTCCCATTATAGAAGCAGAAGGAGCAATCTAAATTAAAAGGAGGATGCGTGCGTGTGTGTGCGTGCGTGTGTGTGTGTGTGTGTGTGTGTGTGTGTGTGTGTGTGTGATAGGGAAAGTAGGGGGCAGTAAACAACAAATACATTTGTGGTTTGGGCCAGTGATTATGATGAGGGCCGGGAATGAAGCTGCTCTAAGCAGGACAAACAGATTCCCTCTCGAGGCAGATCTCCGGGTGGATGGGTCGGGAAGGCCCTCAACTCGTGATGCTGTTTCTTGTTTTGCTTCACAAGCCAAAAGATAAGCACCTTCCTTGCCTGTGCTGTTGCCACCTAGCAATGCCCCAGCCTCTCCGAGGGAAAAAAAGAACAGGAGTCGGAGGAAAAGCAGATATCTTGATAGAGCTTTTTTCTGCATTCTATTATTGTAGAGACAGTCGATAAATTCAGTCATCCCTCCAAAATATGTTTATTGGCTACCTGCTAAGTAGGAGAACATAGGCGATGAGGATGTAGGACTTGGTGTTAAGTACCACAGTATTTGGTAAGTACTCTAGGAGCCTGCTGCTCGAAGGGTGGTCCATGGGCCGGCAGCGTCAGCATCTGTGGGAGCTTGTTAGTGATGCAGGATCTCAGCTCCCAGACCGAGGGAACTACAGTCTGCATTTTAACCAGGGTCCCGGCACTAACAAATGGCTTTCTTATAGGAATATTTGCGTAGATGAGTTTGAGGGATCGAGCGATCGAATGGGCAGTGAGCCTCCCCAGATGAAAAGCGACCAGCTTTCTGACTCTTTGTGGAACCCGGCTCGACTTCACTGCAGTGAAGGCCGAGGGGAATATTGCCACTTTGGTCCCAGCAGGGTCCGGGGCTGTGGGGAGGATGCCCGCGTTATCGAAAAGGGCGCGAGCATGGGTTTGCAGCCTGGGAGATCTTGGGGCGTGTGTATTTGGAGCCATAGCATCAGTATTATTTATATTCCGCCTTTCCCCCAACTCCCACGGCATTTTCGAACGTTTCAGAAGTCTGTCGTGTTTCTGCTCAGCAAAGACTGACTTCCCCACTCTGCGTCACGGATGATAACGTTTCTATTCCCGTTTCACACCTGCACCAGGAGGCTGGCTCACTGAACTGCACGTTCCCCTGGGAAAGGGAGGTTTGAACAGCCACCCGGGCAAGCCACAGGCAGGCGCCCGGGTCCTGCTGCTGGCAGGAAATATTGCTAGCATCACGCACATAGAAGGCCGAGAAAACTGAGCTGAACTCGAGCTGCTAATGAGAACGCCTCTGCTCTCGAGAGGTGAAAATGAGATTTCCCCGAACAATGATTCATTGTCCATTTCTGACCGCTGATCCTTCTCCTCTAGGCTATTTCCAAGCATCCAAACTTTGTTATTGAGGAGCGGGCCACTCGTCAGCGCTCCGCCGTCAAAACGGCTCCCTGTGCATGCGTCTGTCACCCCCAACTTTTGATACGGAAAATTTTCTGATCTCTAGAAAAGTAGAAATGAGAGTGCGATGAACTCTTTACCTAAATTAACCAATTGTTGACACTAAAGATAAGAACGTAGATACATGAAATTGAGACTAGGAAAGGAGAGAATCAATGAAAATTAAAGCTGGTATTTTTCAAAGACCAACACGGTTGATGAGCCTCTAGCCGAACTGACCATGACAAAAGAGAGAAGAAGACACAAATCACCAACGTCAGGGATGAAAAAGGGACATTATTACTGACCCCTCGGTGTAATAAATGAATATTAGAAATGAACGTATGTCCATAAATCCAGCTATTTAGTGAAACGGAGATATTTCTTGAATGACACAAACTCCCATAGTTCACTCAAGAGGAAGGAGATACCTGGCATAGTTCTATATGTATTAAGGAAACTGAATTTGTAGTTACAACACTCCCAACATAGCAAACTCTCCTGGCCTAGATGGCTTCACGGGAAAATGCTATCAAACACCGACAAAATAAATAATGCTAGTCCTGGACAAACTGTCCCAGGACACAGAAGCAGGGCTGGGACTTGGGCGAGGCACGGGGGACTTGTGCAGGGGCAGGGCTGGCACCGGCGAGGGACAGCTGCCAGACATTCTGCACGTCAGGTGCCTTGGTTGCCTGGGCAGCTTGGGTGCCTGGTCCCAGCCCAGTGTAGAAGAGGAGGGACGCCTCCCAACTCATTCCGTAAGTCCCACAAGAAAAGACAACTACAGACAACATCCGTCATGAACACAGATGCCCAAATCCTCAAACCCATACTAACACATCAAATCTATGTATGTATATATGACCACATAGAATTTACCCCAGGAATGCAAAGCTGGTTCAACATTTGAACATCAATAACGTTAATTCACCATATCAACAGACTGAAGGAGAAAAATTATACGATCATCTCAAGAGTTGCAGAAGCCTTTGGCAAAATTCAGCATCCATTCATAAAGAAAAACTCCCAGCAAACTAGTAATGGAAGAGAACCTCTTCAACCTACTAACATATTTCATGATGAAAAGCGAAATGCTTTCCCCCTAGGATTGGAAACAGAGCAAGGGAGTCTGCTGCCACTCTTCCTGTGCAACACACTGGAAGTCTCAACCACTGCAGGAAGGCAAGGAAAAAAACAAAACCATACAGATTGTAAAGGAAGAAATAAAGCCATAGTCACAAATGACATGATTTCTGTGCTAAAAATCCCGAAGAATCTACATAAAAACAACTAAAACCAGTAGGTTAGTTTAGCAAAATTACAAGATACAAGGTCGACATATAAAATTAATTGTTTTTCTCTGTGTTAGCAATGAACAATTAGAAGTTGAAATGAAAATGACATGCCATTTACAGTAGCACCAAAGAACAACAACAACAACTACTTAGGCACAAAACTCACAAATCAGGTATGAGGTCTGTATGCTGATATCTTAAGATGCTTTAAGAACTCAAAGAATACCTAAATAAATGTAAAGATATACCATGTTCATGGATTAGAATACTAATAGTAAAGATAGTATTTCTCACCATACTGACAAAATTCCAATGAACAAAATTCCCATGAATATTACAGCAGGATTTTTTTTTAAATCGATGACCACTTTTAATGTATATGGAATGTTAAGAAGCTAGAATTCCCAAAGCAACTTTGAAAACAGAGAAGTTAAAGGACTCGCTTTAACTTAATGTCAAGGGTCAATAAGGCTACAGTAATCAACAGAACATGACTTTAGAGAAAAAATTAGACATATAGATTAATGGAAGAGAACTGAGACCAGAAATTTAACCATACATGTATGAGCAATTGATTTTCAATCAAGAGCAAAGGCAGTTCAATGGAGAATGGATGGTCTTCGACAACTGGTGCTGAAACAATGGGCTATCCACATGCGAGAACATCCCTCTCAACCCGTACATAATTCCACATTTAAAAGGAGCTCAAGATTAGTCATAGACCTAAAAGACTATAAAAGTTCCAGACAAAATAAGGAAAGAACTCCTTATGCTTTGGGATAGGAAAAGATTTCTAAGATACAATGCCGAAAGCATGCAGCATTGAGAAAAAATATAAATGGGATATTATCGAAATCGAGACTCTACTTTCCCTCTTTCAAAGGTCACTAATGAGAGAACGAAAAGACAAAACACAGACTAGGAGAAAGTATTTACAAATTGCATTTCTGACAACTGGGATCCAATATTTATATAAAAAACCTCAAATATTAAAAAGATTTACAAAACTATAAGACAATGACACTCTTCTCACCAAACTTAGTTCTGATTTTGGATTATATAGTTATTTTCCGTAAGATGTTTTCATTTATGTTAACAGGTGATAGGTTCGTTATTGTCATTTTTAAATGAATTAATATCCATTTTTAGAATGTGCCCGTTTAAATGTCGATTATGGTAAATATTGATCATAGGCATGACTCATGTAGACAAAAGTGCTTAGTCATTCTCCTTGGAGTGTAACGGGGCCCTGAGCCATGAAGTTTGAGATGCGTGTTACTGACGGTAGGTGTTACAGGAGTTCAGTACCAGCCTTTTCTGTGGTTGTATCAGCCAGGCGTTCTGCGGGGGAAAGTCTCTCGTGCAGATGAAGGGAAGGTTGTTCTCAGATCAGTTTGGTCTCATTTGGTGGACGTGGGCTCTCAGGTGGCCCTTACCTGCCAGTTTCTCACTGTGGTTACTCATTAGATCTGTAGTCAGCACCAGATGCATTTTCCCAGATGAGGCGGGAATGCCCTGATTCTGCCCCTATCACCGAGTGTCATTCTGCGGTGCTCACCTGTCCAGGTGTTACCCGCAGGCTTTTGGTCTGGCTCGGTCCCATACAGGAAACCCCTTCTCTGTGTTCTTTGCAACTCGCAGTCACAGCGGCTAGTTCCTGGCCGCGTGCTGCAGCAGGGGTCCGGCTCCTTCGCGTCTCTTCCTTCGGACTAATTGTCGATTAAGGCCTGGCGTGTGCTTGATTCTTTGGTTGTCACATTTCTCCGGTGCCCTAACCTTTCGTGACACTCCTCCACTGAGTAGTCTGAGGAGAATTAGATGTAAATGAGGATAAATCTGTCCAGAAATGGATTTTCTTCAGAAATATTAGCAAGCGGGGGGAGTAGGTGGCAGAAAATCTTAAATGTCAGTAATAAATATGTTTTGGTTCTCAACAAAGGAAGTGCTTCGGAGACGCCCGCTTTGCCATTTCACGATTATGGAACTGGTTAATTGTCCCACTTGGAAAGGGGGGCGTGCTGGGTTTCAGAAGTAGACTTTACATCATGAAGAAAATCTGAATATCTTAAATATTTGTTGACTGCCTCTGAATGTGAGGGACCGTCTTGACTGCCAGAGATTGAAAATGGAGGGGACAGTCATGATTCTTGGTCTCAGAGTAGCACCTCTCAAAGCAGCATTTGTCAGAATAAACGGCCACCTCATTTCCTGTTGAGAATAGGTAACTCCTATTGACTCATCAGTTCTCAGACTATTAGGTTAGCTGTCTAAGCGCTGAGGGATCAAAGGATCTGTACTTTTATCGTTTTAAAAGATATAGTATTTGAAAAATATTGCCAATTGCTCTTCTAGTGATTTATCCCACTTACACCCTTAACAGCAGTATATGAGAATGCAAGTTAGAGCCCACTCGTTCTGAGTCACCTGCTGGGGGAGCTGGCGTGGGCTGGAATGGATGAAGAGGCAGTGGAGGGACAGCGAGATGACCGACTGCCGCAGGAGGGAAACCTGGGAAGCTGCGAGGCCATCCTCAAGGGCCCCTTGTCCCACCTTGGGGGCCACCGAAAGGTTCTTAGACATCGAACCTCGCACTTAGTGTGAGCTCATGGCTGTAAATCCTCCCGGAAGACTTCCATTTTTTTTTTTTTTTTTTTTACCCAGATCCCGATAAAAATGAGATTTTCTGTCTGTCCGCATAAGTGGAGAGATTGTTTTTTCCCCCTGTTTCTAGATCATGCATTAGAAAAAAGCACTTTTAACAAATACATGGATCATGGTTGGGTTTTCCTCAAGCAAAGACCCTTGGTAGACAGTCTGTCATCCCTTCCACGTCCACGCCGATGCCTTGACTAGCAGAGCAGAGCCCCGTCAAGCCTTAACAGCAAATCTTAACCCAGCCTGAAATCTCCAGGATGTCCAAGACCTTTGCCCTAGTTTGCCTGTGCAGAAATAAACCTGAGCAAATTGTCCTAAGAGGTGGGAGAGACACTGTCAGGCCCGGCTGAGCCGTCCGATGGCGCCAAGATGGACCTACAGGTTCCTCTTAGGAACTTCACCGAGGAATGTGAGTGAGAACATGGTTCAGCGAGGTCCCCAAAGCGTTTTCTGGAACAGTTTTGTACCAGGTTCTGTTTTGGGTCCAGAAACCAAAGCAGGTACAGTAGGCCCACTCCACTGTCCCCCATGCCTCACAGACAAATGGAGAAAATAAAAATAATGTAATTAGTCCATAAAAAATACCATGAAGTTTTTTAAATGCTATAAAAATTGAGCAATTACTCTGTCAGTTGGGTGTGTGCCACTGTCTTTGCTAGGGAAGATGGTAGCTCGTCCATGGCCAATGAACTACTCAAGAGGGAAAACGAAAATGTTTGCCAAGGCTGGTTGTGTTGACGAGGTAGGCGAGTTATCCTCTTCTTAGCAGTTCTCCCTTCTGGACACTGAGAACTGCTGTCTCCATGTGGGGTGCTGGCGTTTTCCATTCAACCCGCGTGTTTTGAGGACTTCCCTGTAGGGGGTTCTGCAAAGGATACAGAGACGAGCAGGGCTCAGTGCTGACCTCAAGTGTGTGTGTGTGTGTGATGTCAGGGACGAAGAAGCTACCATGGATGGGGTGCTTCTCTACGCCGCACTGCTCAAAGTTTTTTAGTCTCATCTAACCCTCTCAACAACCTTGGAAAGCAGGTATTATTCTTGCTTTATGGCAAGTGACTTTTCTAGGGTCACAAAATTATGAAGACGAGGATCACAGGAGAACACGCAACGAAATGATATGTGGGCTGAAATGACTTGAGGGACTTCCACATTTGAACGAGAAGACATCTGAAGTTTCCCAGGGGAGGGTGTGTTCGAAGGCCTTGCCATCTGGGCAGTGTTGAAAGGTGACGATTGTGCTTATGGGATGTGGGCAGTAATCTTGGCAGAGGGACGAAGATAAGCCACGGCCCAGGGAGTCCAGGGCACAGCACGAGCAATTTTGCTAATCTGTTCTTCACTCATTCGCTCACCCACCGGCCTTCGGTTACGGTCCCCCAGTGTGCCGGGAACCGAGCGGGGTGCAATGAGTGTGAAGGCAAACGGGACGGTCCTTGCCCTCGAGGAGTGCGGTCTGGGAGAGCCCCGTCAGTTAGACCGCCGAGGGTGGGCCGTGCCGCGCCAGAGGCGTCCACAGCCTCCCTGAGAGCCTCGGCGCCTCCGGCGCATCCTTCGGGACGCGGCGGGAACGCGGCTTCCTCTAGGGAAATTTTCCGCAGGGCTGGCCTTTCGCGTCTCAAGGCAGGTGCTGTCGTGACGTCGCGTTGTACCACGGTTATCTCTGCCCAGCTTCCTCCTCTGCTGCCTTGCGAGTTTGCCCAGGTCGGGGACGGTGCCCTCGGCGCCGAGGACCTCGATTTCAAAGGCCAGCACTTGGGAGGTGGACGCTCTCAGAGATGAGAATGGGTGACCGTTAGGAGGGCGTTATCTTCGGGGGCCAGCTTTGATGAGGGTGACAAGGATGGAGCGAGAGAAGCCTTATGGCGGAGGGCAGGGCGTGGGAAGAAAGCGTCAAGAACCACTTGCCCATCCAGCCCACTCTCGCTGGAGCTTCTGCCCGCCACGCTTCCGTTCACGCGTGGGGCGGTTTGGGGGTCTGGGTGTGGCTGCGAGCACCGAGGTCGCGCCCCTCTCCAGCCGGAGGAGTTGGGCTGGTGGTGCCCGAGAACCACGCTTTCCACGCCAAACCCCTCCGGCATTCGACCTTCTGAAAATGAGGGAGGAGGGTCGGAGTTAGGACAGAGTGAGGTGGGCCCCAGCTTTCCACCACGGAGGAGAGGCTGGGCGTCTGACATCCGACCGACGCGTTTCCCTGGCACGTGACTGGACCTGAGGTCAAGAGGTCGGGTGGCTCGTCCGACAGCTTGTAAGCGCCTAGATCTGACTTCTGCAGCAAGACGTTTCTTGAACTGTGAAGCTAACGAGAAGCCAGCTGGAGGTTTCTTGGAAGAGTGAGTCAGTTTCACACCGACGCAGATGCCTTTCTTCTTTCCGGCTGTGGATTTATTAGAAGTCATCTTAGACACAGACAGAGCAGGTAGCTAAAGTTAAGGAAGGGGCCTTACGAGACCCCCAGGCATAATATGACTTCCTACCCACTCCCGCCCCTTCCATAGGAAGTTACTACACAGAACAGTGCCCTGGACTCTCTGTGGGGTTTATCACCCCAAACCTTGTTGGGGCTCTAGAGAAATGACCTCCTTTCCTAAAAGTTCAGCACCTTCTCACTTCGCTAAACACCCACTAATTCTGAGTTTCTTCTCTTACAAACTTCATGGCGAACTCATTAGCGGCTTGTTAGCCAGGACTGTGGGAGCTGAGCTGATGCTGGTTAAGGAAATTAGTTGGAGGAGCTTAAATCAAGGCCGGAAGTGATCCTCGTCCAGGCGAACAAGAGCTTGATAAATGCTACAGTACATCAGGCAAATGCCGGCAATCAGCAGCAATAAAGCTATTAACGGATTTCAATAATTCAGTCCCGAAAGGTCGCACGTCAGTCAGGGCTGGGCTGAGCAGGGGGAGGACGTAGGAGTCGGAGTAACCTCATCAGGGACACAGTAGGTTTGCTGGGTTTGGGGCAAGGAGGCAGCGCGATGTTGGAGGCAGCCCTGCCGAGCGACCGTGAATGAGTTGGAGCGATAACCCTGCTTCCTGTCGAAGAGGTTCATTGACCTCCGGCAACTCTGGCGACCTTGGGTTCCTTATCTGCGTGATGGTCGAAATGGCTGGTCAGTTTGGATCCACGGGCAGGGTCTGCTGGTTAAGTTGAGATGAGCTGCTTTCAGAGGCTAGACAATGAGCGGACTATTAGTGACTGTCTGAGCTGTGAAGGTCGCCTCCAGCCTTCAGCCTCATGCTGCACATTTAGGTCCAAGGACCTCCAGCATGGGAAGACGTTGTTGTTGGCTCAGATCCTACATGGTTAATGAAAGTAACATATGAAGTAATATATTGATAAGGAGAGTTCCACTGCCACGGGCCGACCCAGTCGGTAAATACCAGCGCCTTCGGCCACCTGAAGACAGACCATCCCTTCTCCTGAGACTCACTGGGACCTTAGGGAGACTTAAGACTTCAAAAGCAGAACTTCTGAGGCTGAGGCCTTTCTTAAAGAAACTGTAACTTCAATTTACATTTAATAATACGCACCTGAATTCTGATTAAAAAAACGTATCAAATTGGCCATAGAAGGAATTTCTTTAACTAAATAAAGGGTGTGAAGTCTAGAAAAATCACCAGCCTAAATGGAGAAATATGAGAAGCGTTCGCTTTACCGTAAGGAAGACAACGAGAACGATTATTATCACCACTTCTAATCATTGTATTCGAGGTCCTAGTCAGCGTTACAAGACGAAAAAGGAAACAAAAAAGGGAGCCTCCTCACACTGTCTCCCTCCCCTTGCACACGCAAGCACCTTCGCACCTACCTGGCGGCTTGCGTGGCTCCCTTCCTCTAAGCGCCGCTCCTCCCTGGGCACGTGGTCCACGAACGTCTCTTAAATGGGTGACACTGCCGCGTGGAAGCGTGCACGGCTCCAGCCCCCGGCTCGGAACCAGCTGCGAGATCGCGACGTGAAAACGGGCTCCTTGCTAAAAAAGCAAACAAGCCAACCAAACCAAGCAGAACGAAACACCAGCGGTGTCCCGGGTCGTGACGGGAGCACGTTAAACCCAGCGCGGGGCCCTTGGGGCGCGGGACGGCCCGCGGTGGCACAGAGGACGCAGGGCCCCGCGTGGAACGTACTCAGCGGGCACACGCAACTGAGCGCGTGGATGAATGACCTCCTCCCATCATCTCAGGTCCCACAGGCAGGGCGTACGAAGGCGTCTCAGAGCGCTAAATGGCTCGCCCAGTTTTACAGACTGCGTGCCCTACCTTGGCCAAATCCCATCGGAAGTCAGGGCAAAAGCCCGTTGATGGAGTCCCTGCATACGACCTCTGGGGCGCAGAGCGGGTGTGGGTGTCGGGGGCGCACAGGAACGGCAGCACCCCCTAACGCACTCTACCCTCGACTTGTTTCTCGAGGCTGGTGGAGTGTTCGGCGGCCCCCGAACCCAGCCCCGGGGCAGTGGAGAGGGTGGGTTCCTTAGGTGGGCCGTGAGTTACAAGGATCAAGACCTTACTGCAGAGAATCACAGGCTTAGAGTTCAGCGCAGGGTACGTGTTATTTCATATATCTTTGTTACGCGAATTTGTCAGCCCTTGCATTTATGGGTCTGTATCGTGGGCGCAAAATCATAGATTTACCCAAGTCCATTTAATGGCAAGGTCTAATCCGAGGAAAGGCTCTGAATTTAACTCTGGGCATGAACCAGAAGGGAGAAGAAGTAGAAGTTTGGGAACGGTGCCTCTCCACTCATCACCGGGAACGGCAGCCCTGGGACGTCTCGGGTTGTCGGTGTATCTGGGGACGTTTAAGGGAGCCGTTCATGGCAAATGACAGCCGTGACGAAGAGGGGAGGTGCAGAGGTGGGGGAGCAGGGTCCCGAGCCGGCACAGCCACGCGGTGCTGTTTAGAACGGGTCGGTGGAAATGCCGAGGGCCCAGTGGCCATCAGAGTGAGCAGCGCCCTAGAATCTCTCGGGCCACTTACAGTTGGGGTAAAAGGAATTGACGGGTGGGGAAAAAACTGGGGTTCAGTAGTCACACCGGGAAGGTATCAGACTGCAGGGAGAGGTGGCTGACACCCGTCAGAGGCGTGGCAGAGGACTGGCTGAGCGGGGTGGCAGGCGGGGCCCCCATCCATGCAGGGAGCCGTGAGTCGGGGGGCTGACCGCAGATCCATCCACCTCAGCGTCTTCACATCCTCACGTCTCGGGGGAGGGAGGGCATCAAGCTCCAGGTGGGGCTGTGGTTTCTGACGAAGGCAGGAAGGGAAGTGCATCCTGACGTGTGTCTTGTTCCCCCTCCCCGGACGACTGGACAGACTTATTTATATTTAAAGTTTTCTCTACCGCACTGGTTTCTGGTCCACCCCCCGCCTCCCCAACCCCTTCCCACAGAACGTGGGCAGGAGACCGCGACTTCGATTGTGTTAAGCCCAGCACCATGATCGATCTGTGTTCTCTGCACCTGGAAATAAAATCAGAGTCAAAGCTGATCACGAGGAACAGAGAAACCCATTTACGCTGTGGGCTGCGCGGGCCATTTCCACCACTCCCGGCGGGGGGAGGAAGTGCGGCTGGTTCAGTGAGCACGCAGAGGGGCCGAGGCTTTCCAGGAAGGTCGGGTAATAAAGCTTAACGTGAAGCGAGGGAGGAGTCCCGGGGCGGCTGTTGCTTATCACACCCGAGCTTCCGGAACGTCTGATGTGTTTGTGCCCCTGAGGACTGTGCCTCTGTCCTGCGGGCCCCGCCGCAGGAGGCGGGCGAGAAGGCGGCACACACTGTGCGCGTAACTTGAGGGGCACAGAACCACCCCTCCCACGGGACGGTCATGGCGTCCGAGATCAGAGCGTCGGAGGTTTGCTTGCTTGAGGCTTGAGGCTTGTTAGTCTTCAGAAACCCAGACTAAGATCCCAATGCCACGGAAAGAGTGATTCGGCCACCAGCAGCGGGGGCCTCGATAGCCGGCCAGGAGGACACGGGGCCAGGCACAGCTGGGGGCGGGAAGAGGGGCTAAGAGTCAACCTGAGACCAGCCGGGTCACGATCTTGAGCAGGGATGGCTCCAGTGACAGACACTGCTGGCTCGTTATCGTCTAAGCTGATGTTCTGGGCAATAAAAGGAGTGAGCTGGGCTGGCGGGGGGCTCTGGTCCGTGGAGCTTGCGCCCTAAGATTTAGATGTTTCGTGGGAAGATGGCCTCTTCTTTGCCCATCGTGGACCTCTGTTCATGATTTTCTTTCAACTCTGTTTAGAAATGGAACAACTGCATGCAGTGGGGATCACACATATCCTCACGGGCCCTGTGACACTGGCAGACGAGACGCTCAGTAAATAGGCGAGCGAGGCACGCGAGCCCCTGCGTGTCTCAGCCTGAAACACCTCCAGGGAAGCGGAGGCTGGCCGCCCGGCGGCACAGTAGCACTGCTTAGAAAAAGAAGTTGGTATTTCAAGTGCAAAGGAACAGGGGATTGGATTATAACTAGTTTTCAGTTTCTTCCTTCTCTGTCCCCCCCCCTTTTTATAAAAGCAATGAAACTGCTTGATCGAATGCAAGTTTGCTTAGAACTTCAGTACACGGCTGGTTGATGGGGGGCAGCCCTCCCTCCGTTTACCCCAGGCGGCCCCGAAGGCACCGGAGTCCCAAAAACATGCTTCATCTCAATCCAGGAGAGAGAGAGCTATGACTCCTAAGTAACTTGAAAGTCAGCAACCCTCTTTTAAAAATATGGCCACAGTGTTTTTTTTTCCCCCTTGTTTGTTTAGAGTCAAACTCCAAATCAAAACCAGGGAGAAGATGTTAAGTTCATGGTTGTTTTACCCGATCGTTGATTTGATTCGACGTGACGAGGATTCTGGAATGGGTAGAAACTGATTTTTTTTTTTCAATTTTTTTTCCTCCTGAAAACTTTTTTTTTTTTTTTCCTCCTGACACTTATTTTAGAGCAATTTTTAGTTCACAGCCAAATCGGGCAGAACGCAGACATTTTCCGTGTTTCGTGTTGTTAGAATCTCTCTTACGACACATCTCTCCCGGCACAAAGGTCTCATTTATATATTCTCAGGGAACCTATTCTTACCATAACATTTAATCATGTATCGCAAGGTCCTCGACCCCGTGTTTTCTCTCCTCCTCACCCTCCCCCCGTGGTGAAATCTTTCTCTTTATTTTGCGTATCATTTAACTATTTCTTGCTCACGGTCTTTTTCTCCGATGGGACCCAGAGGCAGTATACGCGCTCTCTCTGAGTTATGGCCTTAAACATCTCTCTTTTACACTGATAGGCAAATGGCATTTTGGTTTCTGAAAGGGCACGTGGGCAGCGGCCTTTTCTCAACAGGCCTGAGATGCTCTCTTACCGTCTTCTTCGACATGCCTACTGATCACCGGGGACCTTGTGACGATGCCTGGGAGTCTGCATTTCTGACAGCCGGTGATGCCGCTGCCGCCCATGGGTGGCCTCACTTGAGTGCTCCCAGCTTCCTGGGTAGCGGGGAGAAGCCCAAGGCAAGCTGAAGCGCCGCCCCGCCACCGCCTCCATGGGGGGCTTGTTCTTTCCCAGGAAGTTTGCAACTTTCTCTCTTGATCGTGATAAGTTTAGAACTTTATCAGGACAGGCTCACATATGTGTCTTTTCTCCTTCACTAGGATTCAGTGAGTTGGGTGTGTTTCTTCACATCACGGACATTTTTCTTCGAGCATTGCAATCTGTCCTCACTATTCACTGATTCGTATTTGCAAATTTTCCTACTTGCTGCAGCTTATTTTTAACCCCAGAATCAATACTTGCACAGTAGTTTGCTTGTCTGTTTCTGGGTCATTCACAGACGTGCGCCCTGTCAAACATTTGCATCGCGCGCTCAGCTGGGCATTCACGTTTCAGCTCACACTGTAAACAACGTCCTTTTCACTGTCCATTGAGTGCCACATTTTAGCTTTTTGTTCTTTTTCTTGGTAATTATGCTGTTGAAAATGCCCCCCAAAGCACAATGCTGCAGTGCTGACTAGCGATCTTCGGTGTAAAAAGGATGACAGTGTGTCTTATAGAGAAAACACCTGTGCCAGAGTTGCCTTCAGGCGTGACATAGGGCTGTTGGCCGTGAGTTCCGTAATAATGAATCAATAACATGTAGTAAATGAGGCCTCCTCCAGCAGGAAACACACAGCACCTGGCTATGTATTGATCAGTGATGAGAACGTTGTGACCAGAGGCTGGCAGGAACCTAACCTTTATTTCCCCTGGGAAGATGGTTCATTATTTGCTGATTCGGTGTTTACAGGCAACTTTATAGAACATAAAAACCAAAATGAATGAGAATTGATAGTATTTTTAGAACTTTGTCTTTTCTCTGTTTCTGGGATATGCCATTTGATCATGATGTATCATCTTCTATAATATCATGGGACTTGATTAGCTAGTATTTTGCTGAGGGTTTTGGTATCTGTCTTCACGAGGGATGTTATTCTGGCTCCTGGTCCTTTACCTTTAGATGTGCTGGGATTCTCGTTCTGTCGTCCCCTGGGAGTCCCATCTTCCCGCTGGAATTTGCATAGAGGTAGGAATGCTGAAACCGTTTCACGCTGCATCGTTATGTTCTTGTTGTTGTTTTTACTGAGGTATAATGGACAAGTAGAATTGGATATTAAATATCTAAGGTGTGCAATGTGATGATTTGATGTACATATTTGCTGTGAAATAATCGCCGTAGTCAGGCTCACTGACATACTTCTCATCTCATAAGTCACTAGCTCCTCTTGTGTGTGTGCTGAGAACATAAGGTTTACCCTCTCAGCAGATTTGAAGTCGACGATAGTTTTTACGTATTGTCACCACGCTGTGCGTTAGGTCACCGGACGCACTCACCTGCTGTAGCAGACCTCACGCCCCTTGACCAACATCTCTTCATGCCCCACCCCAGTCCAGCAGCCACTGGTCCCTCTCTGTCCCTGTGAGCTCGCCCAGTCCAGATTCCACATGTCAGTGAGACTGTGCGGGACCTGCCTTTCTGTGTCTGGCCTAGTTCACTCTGCTTAGCATCCTCCAGGACCATCCACGTTGCCGCAATGGTGGGATCTCCTTTTTTAAAGCTGAAAATCGATGGTGTCTTTTCCCTGGATGTTGTCCTACACATCCTGACCCTGGGAAAACAAAGACTTAAGCGGGATCAAGGGCAGAGGCCGTTATTCCGGTTTTTGAGGCTCCGAGCAGCGCGGCCCCGCCTCACTCATCGAGGGATCCTGGTCTTTGCCACACAGTGTGTCAGGGCGTGGGTGCGCTGACTTTCCCACGTAGGGCCGAAGGGGCGGTGTCTCCCTGGGACCACATGGGTAGGACGTGGAGAAATTGGGCTCTGACTTCAGACGCGTCTGGTTTGAGACCCTCGACCCCTTTGCTTTACCATCCAGCTTTCGCCTCTGTCTGTTCGCCTGGGACGTCCCGCGTGGCCTCCACACTCAGAGGAACCTTCCCTGCTCCCCTAGTGGAAGGACGAGGTCAAGGGCAGCACCTCCCAGCCTCCCACACGTCCATGCCAGCCTCACCGCCCCGCGGGTATTATTACTTTTTAAATTACTTTTCCTACCCAATGCTTAATTAAAGAGCCCGGTAGGGTGGGTGCTGTTATCGGGATCGGTCCCCACTCGCGTCTGCTTTGCCCTTCCCCACCCCTCGCCCTTTGGATGAGCTGACTCACAGGCCGGCTCCTATCACCACGAAACCCGGGGGCAGAGCAGCGCTATTTCTGGCTGTCATTAGCATTTTTATTTTGAAGCCCTTTTGAGTGATGGGCGTAGCGTGCTCAAAACTTCTCCTGGGGACTCAGAGAGTCTCTGCTGAAGGAGTGCTGGGCACAGCCTGAGACAGACAAGATGCGGGTTATCAGAACCAATTCTCAACAAGGCCAAGTGGGTTTTTACAGAACCGAGTGATGTGTGGGAGGAGGTCCGAGGGGGAAGCCAGACACGGCGGGGACCCACTGGGGGCCGCTGCGGGGGCTCCCTGGCGGGAGGGGGAGGGTAGTGTCCTCCTTGTGCAATGGGGTCAGTCAGAGCCAGGGTGCCCCCAGAGCCCAGAACGGCAGCTCTTACCCGGACGCGTCCTGCCCCCGTCTGGGGACCCCCAGCACAGGTTTTCTTTCAGAGGTCCCTGGAACGTGTCTCTGGAGGTGCCGGGGCGCAGGCCCTGGGCGAGGTGGGGTGCCAGCCCCCGCCGCCCGGAGGAGGCAGGCCTCGGGGTCCGTTGCCGCTGAGGCCAGAGAGCCGGAGTCCGTTCAGCGGGAGAATCCACGCCTCGTGCTTGGCGCTGTTCAGGTGACATGGCTGCTGCTGGACCCGGGCTGGGTGGACACAGGGACCAGGCCCTCGAGCCCCCCACCCTCCCGAAGGCCCACCCTGCCCTGCGCCTCTCCCCACCCTGCCAGCTGACGTCTGCTGGCTCGGCCTTGGAGCCCCCCACCTGCTCGTGACGCTATTTCAGCGGTAACCTGGGACCCGGCCGTCGCAGGAAGTTAGTTTGTGCTGCGAACCCTTGTCCCCGGCAGGTTTTCAGTTTCCGGGGCGGCCGACGCGCGAGCGACTCTCCCTGCCACGGAACCGTCTGGAAACGAGTCGGCTCCAGGAAGGGGGTCGATGAGGGGCGTGACGGCGGGCCTTGGGGACCCCGAGGCGAGTGATGACATAGTCTCTCTCGTCTGGCAAAGCCACGTTTTTCGCTCAGCGCTCAGCGACCCCGCCACCAAGAGTTTCATTGCTTCACTTGCCAACAACCTCCAATAGATTCATCGCGGGTCGGGAAAAAATGAGAGAGGCCGTGTTCGCGGTCTGGGACAGCCGGACGCGTCGGTGGCATTGGACTCTGTGAAGGAGGGTGTGATGAGGCCTCCCCGGGACCAGCTGACAGCCCCCCCCCGCCCCCTGCTCCACCTGTGGCCGGAAGCGAACGTCTCCTCTGCCCGCACCCCGGGCGGCTGCTGGGTCTCTGCCTTTGGTCCAAGGGACCCCCTTTGCTACGAGAGGGACACGCAGTGTGCTCGTCGGCTTAACCCCGACGGCGGAAGTCAGCGCCTTGCTGGTGCCGTGCATCGTCCCCAGCCTGATCCCTCCCTCGTCCTCCGCCTGTGTTTACGCGCTGCGTGTCCCTCTTTACGTGCTTGGTCACCCACGTTGCTCCCTGTCCTCCATTGTCTGGGGACGTGGACAGGAAGCCTGGACTCGAAGTCAGGAAACCTAAGTTTCAACGCGAGTCCCGTCACGAGTGAGCCGCTGACCTCTGGGCCCACTTGTGCCGCTGAACGGCGCTGCCCTTCGGGGTGCTGTGGCAGTTCGCAGAAAGCACCAGCCACCTGGGTTATGACCTCAGCTCTGCCGCTGAGTTTCTGGGTGAGCCCAGGGGACCCGCCCCAGTCCGCTGGCCTTCCCGAGACGAGGGGCAGCCTGGGCGGCCTCCGAGATGAGGGCCGGCTGGACGATTCCAGAAGCCTGCTTTCGTCTCCCCTCGACCAGTTAAATCTTCCTCTCCCACCCCATCCTTTCACTCTTGACGTAGGACACCGGCGGTGTTTGGGGGCAGAGAGAGTTTCCCAGGGCAGAGAAAACTTCAGAAGCTCCTCCTTTTCCGAGAAAGGGGAGTGGGGGCTTTGCGACTGGTGCCGCCTCTTGGAAGATGCTTCTTACAGTCCTGCTTGCCCCGTCTCAGCAAGGTAGGGTCATAAACGTTATCCTCTCGCGAGCCGTTGGAAGGAATGGGCACTCGATGTCGTTTGACATACTTTCCAAGGTCAAGGCAGTCCGCTGTTGCTACTTTAGTACAGTGTCTAGTAATATGAACTAAGTAGCATCGTCCACCTGAGTCTCGGTGCTGTGCTTAAAATTCCCTTTAAGGGACAGTAGAAACCAGGAAGGTCACAGGGCCTCAGCTTGCTGGCCGTGCAGTGTGGTTTTGGCCACCACGGTGGCCATGTGACTCTGCCGCGTGATAAGGAGACGTCTCTCTCAGGCTGGCCCGTGGCCCAGACAAGAAGGACTGACATCTTCGCCCTGGAACCATCCTCCCTCGTAAAAGGTGGATTCTTTACGGGGAGAGTTCGCAAACTGAGACGGAATTCGCGGATCACCCCGGAGGTGTGGACTGCCCGCCCCTTTAAGAAGAAACTGCCGCAGGAGAGCAGCTGCCCTTCCCGGGACACACGACGGGTCAAAGTGCCTGACGAGGTCCACATCCCGGCCCCTGCCCCCCGGCCGTCCTGGCCGAAGTCCCACGGGCGCTCCTTCCCCACCTCACGAGATTCGTCTCCTCGAGACACCAGCAGCCTCCGTGGCGTCAAACCCGTGGTCCATCCCTGACCCGCGGGGCACTTTTGACATATTTCAGGAAAGCGTTAGACGGGGTTAGTGCACATTTTTTCCTTGAAATCGCTCGCCCTGCTTCCGGGATGCGAGACACTCCTGCTGCCCTCACTGTCCCCTCACACGGGACTCTGCTCAGCCCTGCAACGTGGGGGCTCGCTCAGCGCCCCTCGTCTTCCTGTGCCCCACGATCCCCTGGCAGCCCCGTGCGTCCCCAAGGCTCGGCCAACCTTACAACTCAAACCCACCCTGGGCTCCAGAGTCTCAGCTCACCTGTCCAGTCGCCTGCTGGGGCTTTGCATCTGGGTGTCCTGTAGGGCCTTGAAACTCTGTCTGGGATGGAGATGATCCCTTCTCTGACCTCACGAACCTTCTGGCTCCTTCTCCCGTGTCCTCTCCAAAGCTCCGCATCACCGTCGACCCCTCGTTCTTTAAGCTGGGGAGCGAGGCGGCTTTGCTCCCCGGCCTCTGCACGCCGGGCCGCATCTCCCAGTGGTGCTGGCCGGGTCTCCCGTCCCCAGCCCCGGCCTCTCCCTCGCCTCAGCCAGCGTGGCTCCGCACGTTTTCCTCTGCTTGACGGACCCTTCGGCAGCCCTCCGTCTTGTCGGGATCCAGTCAGGGACCCTTAGCTCGGCACAAAGCCCGCGTCACTGCTCCGCTGGCTCCCCGGGGTGCTGGTTCACTCTGCAGAATTTCTCCCACAAGGACCCTGGCCACATGAAATTCCCAAGAGGGCAAGTGCATGCTCTACAGCTAGTCGAATTCGAAAGCCTAACGGGGCGCCAGCGGGCCTGGGGCACGGACCTCCTTCCAAGTCCCCAGACACTTTCTGTCCCTCTGTGATCAGAACCCTGGCCGATGTAATGTCGCAGCCACACACCAGGGGCAGCGTTGACTAAATGTGCGGGAAGTCCCTGCCTGCCAGACCCTTGCTTGGAAGATGGCTTCGCTTTGTTTTAGCAAATATTGGGGATGAAGATCACAGCGGAGTGAGTGCAGTGGGGCACCCCGCACCCGGGCATCGGTGCTGTTTAACGTCTTTATTTCTCCAGACGAGAAAGCCCCGTGTGCCTCTCCCAGAGGAGACCGGGAGCCATCCATCACCTGACAAGCGGGGTGACCTCGTCTTCACAGCTCTTGGGCCAGGACCACTTCCTGTGTCCCCGAAACCCTTCTGGCCGAGACAAGCTCTCCTCATTCTATCCTAAGCGAGGGTGGACGACGGCCTGGTGTGGCCGCGGGGGACGACCTCTGTGTGTTGAAAACGATTAATCGTCGCTATGTCTCTTTGTTTACTTTAGGCTGGAAACTTTTCAGTTCCCTCTGACTCGTCGTCCCCACAGGGTCCTCTGTGAGTCCTGCCCGTGGCTGGGGCCTGGAACTTGCTAATGGGAGTCTGACGCTGAGCCACAGGTGTCCCCATCCCTCAGGGAGCTCAGGGTTCCGGAAACACCTGTCTCCTGCCCTTGTGGACAATGACGGAGACGACATTCAGTGCACAGCTGTGGGCCCTACTACGTGTCAGGCCCTGCGCTGGAGGCTGGGATGCCACAATCAGCAAGGCACAGGAGCATACAGAGCCAGCAAGCGAACGGGCCTTTTCAATAACAGTGACAAGTGATAAGGGTAGAGGCGAGCACACTGGCTAAGAGGACCCATCAGAGGGGCCCTGCCTAGTCATGGAGTGCCTTGGGGGCTTCCTGGAGGAGGCGGTACTGCAGCATCACACGGAAGGACAGGTGAAGATTTGCGAGCCAGAGGAACTTTCTGGGGAACGGGGGCGTAGACGGCTGGGGACCAGGAAGCGAGTGGTTTGATGGGGGGAGAGCAGAGCGCAGGAGCCATAGGACCTGCTCTGGGGGCGGGTCGCAGGCCCCGCCCGCCCCGCTGGCCTGCACGGCCATCCCCTCATGCCGGCTCGCCATCTTCCTTACTGTGTCTCAAAGATAAGGGCGTTCGAGTCATCTAAACTGGTTCTTTTTCAAAATTATTTTCTTGATTCCAACTCCTTTGCTTATCCAATTTTTTTGTTTCATTTCTTAAAAAAAAAAAACAAAAGGTCCTGGGGTTTTAGCAGGATTGCAATGAAGCAATGACCTACAGAAACCTTTTGGGAAGAGTTAATGTTAAATATATCTCTCCATTTTTAAGTACTCTTAATTTCTCTCACCAATATTTTATATAGTTTCGCGTATGAATAGTGCACATTTTTAGATTTGTTCAAAAATATTTTGTCTCTTAATATAATAGTAAACGATACTGTTTTAAACTTTTCAATGTCTGACTTCATTGCTAGTATACAGCATACCACTGACCGTTTACATACCGACTTTGTACTCCGTGTCCTTACTACACACGTATTAGTTCCGTAAGTTGAAAGATTGTTCTGAGGGTTTTCCATATTGCTAACCACGCCTCCTGTGAACAGAGGCAGCGCCGTCTGTGTGCTCTTTGTAGAGAGCACGGAAGAGATTTTGCTTTTTATCCAGTCTCGATACCTCTGCCTTTTAAATGCAGGATTCCGACCATTTGTAGCTGATGTCGTTGTTCACACGCTTAGGCTTAAACCTGCTGTCTTGCTGTTGACATCCTATTTGTCTCATCTGTTCCTTGTTTCTTTTTTCTCTTCTTCTGCCCCCCCCCCTTGTTAACACTCTATTAGTCGTGTATTTAGCTTCACTCATGTCTTATTAGTTTAGGGCTCTTTTGACCTTTTTTTTTTTTTTTTTTTTTTTGGCGGTTTCTCTAGAATGTACAATATTCATCTTCTCAGGTCTGTACTGAAGTCCATGGGTGTCCGAGACAGACCCTCCACTCTGGCTGGAACCCAGGTGTGTCCTAGCCTCCTCCCCTCTGGGACCTGGCCAGCTAATAGCCCCCTCATCTTCTTTGCATGGCTTTGCGGAGCGTCACACCTCGTTTCTGGGGGCGTCACGGCTCTGAATAACACGATGTGCTAAAAACACACCCGCAAAGAAACGCGCAGGTCAGACCGTTCGGAGAGTGGCAGTGGTTCGGGAGCATTTAAAACTCGAGATGTGAGATGGACGGAGGCCGTGGGGGACGGGGAGGCGTACCCCCTGGGGAGCCTCGGCTGGGCGCGCGCGTCCTGTGTGGTCAGACGCTCTGCTGGTCGAGAACTTGGCCTTGTCCTGCGGCTCCAGCTCCAGGGAGCGTGTGCGAGGTCCCCCGGGAAGCGGGAGCCCCGGCTGCCTGCCACCCTCACGCTTCCCCAGGAGTCGGAGCCCAGCCCCGTGGGCCCCTCTGTGGGTGGTGGGCGGGGGCGGGATGGGCCCGTAGCCCTTGGGGGCAGAGTCTCTCTGCCGCTTCACTACCCTCCAGATGGGAGTCCGCTCTGCTCAGTGCCCTGGGTCACACTCCCCTCGGAGTCAGGGCCACACTGAACTCGGCCCCCTGGCGAGGGTCATCTCTGCCTTCCCTCCCAGCATCAGTGCTTCAGAACAATTCCGCCTGGGCCCCGCCTTCCCCCTGCGGGGAGCGACAGTCCTCATTCCCTCCCCACCCGCAGGCCCTGCTCCTGGGTCAGGGCCACTTCGCCCACCGTCCGAAGTCCTGATGGGCGGCAGGCAGGGGACGGCAGGACACAAAGACGACGGCCCCCAGCGGCGAGGCCGTGTGGCTGGCAGGCTCTGCCGGAGACCTGCTGTCACCGAAGCCTCTGTCCTACACGCAGCTACCGCCTCCCAGCGTGAGGCATCTAGAAAGGGCGGGGGCACGGGCGACAGCGGGGCAGAACCGCGCTTCCGACGGGCCGCGGGGGGGCCGCGGGGCACCTGGTGCCCCACGCTGGCCGCGGCGAGGATGGGGCCACGTGGAGACGCGGGGCAGTGTTCCCGGCGGGGGCGCGTCCCTGTGACGCACGAGCCCCACGAGGGGGCCTGGAGCGGGCTCGGCAGGAGGTCAGGTCGGATTCCAGGCGGCCGCCCAGCAGGGTCAGGGGGGCTCAGACACTGAGAGACACTGGCCACTCGGGGCTGGCGTGTTTCATCCCGTCACGTTGCCGCTTACGGCCGCTCCCGCCGTGAAGGGTGGACGTCAGCACAGCCCACACGGGCCGGGCCCCTCACTCTGCCTCCTGCTGCTCCTCGGCCCGTGAAGCTCTTGTTCAGCAAGAACTAGCCAGGGAGGCGTCCCCGCCCCCTTCGAGGCCTGGGACGTTCACATACTCAAGGGTAGAAGAACGAGTGGACTGGACATCGGTCGGGCTCCACTGACCCCCTTTCCCCAGAGTTGCTGCGGGGTGGTGGGGGGCAGTGTGTGGCCTCCAGGCTTTTCCGCCCCTAGGAGCCTGTCCTTGTACCTGTCACCAGGACAAGTGTCTCTGCAGCCAAGATGATCGCGGCCCGTTCGACGGAGCGCCGAGGCCCACGCCCGCCGGAGACGCCCGCTCACGGGCGCTGCGGTGCCCCCCGCGTGCCGCTGCGTTCTCTGGACACGCGCCCTTCCGCAGGAGACGCGCGGAGGTCGCTCCCGTCCATTTCCCGCCCTGGACGTGGACGGCCTCGGGCAGAGGACTCGGGCCCCGTCTGGCCCATGAGGAATGGCCTTGGGGGCAGGGGTGGAGGGGCTGCGAGAGAGTTGCCCTCGCCTCCGATTTCCTTCGGAAGAGGGAATTTCAAACACAGGCGGCCGCTCTGCTCGCCGTGATGGGACGATGAACCGCCGCCCGCCCCACCCTCACCCCCACGGGCGATGCCCACGCGCGGGAGAGGGAGAGCCGAGGGCGGGCGGGGGAGGGGCGGGCGGCCCTCCCTCGGGGCTCCTGCTCGTGGAGGTGGCACGTGTCTGCGGGGTTAGAGCCAGCTTGAGGCCACTTTTCTTGACCGGCGTGTGCCCTAACCAGAGCAGCCACCAGAGGTGACAGTTTCCCCTTCACAGCTCCCCTGCGCTTCGCACCTGGCCAGGCGTCTCGGAGTCTCTGAACGCTGCGGGCTCGTCCGCCGGATGGGTACTAAGGGGTTGGCTGTCGGTGGCATCAGGCGACATTGGAATGAAGAGCGACTCGGCAGAGGCCGTGTGCCCGGAGGGCCTCGCTTCCTGCTTCCCGCACGCTCAGGTGCCTCGGACGCACGTTCTGTTGACGAGACAGAAGCTGGTCCACGCCGTGACGGGTTCCGCTTCGTTCGGTGGGCTACAGACGTCGTCAGACGCCGCCATCGAAACTGCAGCACGGTCCCCCTAAAGGTGCGCGCCCCTCCCCCCGTTCCTCCCAGGGCCCAACAGCACCTGGAGCAGTCCGAAGCCCGTCGGGTGTCAGGAGCCCAGCGGGGCCCCGTCAGCCAGACGCTCCGGCCTGCTGCCGATGGGCTCGGGGCCCACGGGGACATTTCAGCTAGAACACGGGGAAGCGTGACTCCTGCAGACACGCGGCTACCTGGCCAGCCTGAGAAGGCGGGCGTGCGGGGTGGGCCTGGCGCAGCCGGGCGTGACGCGCCGGCGGGGGCGGCTGGGCAGGGCAGCTCTGGCCCGCTCACCTCGTGGCCGCCGGCAGGGCGCGTGTGGCATCGGCGGCCCCCTGGGACCTCTGCCCAGTCCCCGGCAGCGTCCCGTGAAGCCTCGGGGACCACAACCCATCGTCACAGGCTCGGAGGGGAGAAGGAGGAAGAGGAGGCGGGCGAGGGGCTCTGCACGGGTCGCACGAGCGACTGACCCTCGAAGGAACGCGTCTTCCTCGCCAGCGCCGTGCTCGCCTCAGACCGCTGCCCACTGCGGAGGCCACGGTTTCCATCCTAGAGACGCCGGCCTTTTCGTGCCCGGGTCAGGGCAGTCCACATCCCGCCACTGGACGTACTGCCTGGATCGATCCTGCCTCCGCAGGGCAGACTCAGACCCGTGCCTGGGAAACAGGCGTGTGGCCAGGTTTCACATCCTGGGGAGGGTTCACGTGTGCGCCGAGGAGCGTGAGAAAGGCGTGTGGCCTTCCTCTCAAATTCTTAAACCTGTGCTCAAACGCTTCCTCTCATACGAGGTCTGCGACTCGAGCCGCGGCTTAGGAGAGAGGTCAGCAGGCCGCGGTGGCGGCCCCCGGCGAGCTGGCTGGCTGGTCTCCCAGAGCAAACAGCGAAAGGCCGGTGAGCGCGCAAACGTGGCCCCCCGGGCCTCTGGGGCGGCTGGCTCTGCTTTGAGCCGTGCTGTTCCACGGCCACGGCCAGACGTGTCCGCACACCCACGTCGACGTGAGCACCTGGAGCTTTGCGCACGGAAACCGCGCTCTGACGGCAGGCTGCCCCCCTGCGGCGCTGTGGGGCCGGTTCCGGTGACAGGTGACCAGCCGTGCGCTCACACGCACTCCTCCCTCATACTGAGCGCGTTATCATCTGTCGCCTCTGAAATGCGGTTCACTTACTGGATTGATTTAATTTTGCTACTATAAAGAAAAATGATAAATGTAGGATTTTAAATAAACACATAAATTATCACGTCTTTAGCTGAAATTTTTCTTTTTTCTTCTCCACTAGACCCTTTTCCGCAACCCTCATCGTAAGCGGTGAATGTTGACAGCTTAGCAAGCGCCTTCGAAATTTATTCATGCTCGTCTTATACACCTGTGACCTGTGGAAGGTGTGGTCGTGGCTAGCAAACCCGGACCCTGATACAGCAGCCCCCCTTATCCGCGGCGTTGCTGGCCCCGGTTTCGGTTACCCACGGCCAACCGCGGTCTGAAAACATCACGGGGAAATCCCAGAGGTAACGGTCCGTGAGTTTCCCACCGCGCGCCGTCTGGGCAGCGCGATGCACCCGTGCGGTCCTGCTCCGTCCCTCCCCGATGTCCTCCCCCGCCCCGCTCCCCGTCCAGGTGCTCTGTCTCTCAGTCATCACAAGGAGCGGGAGCTCAGGACAGGAAGGGACTGACACACAGAGAGACCACGTCCCAGAACTTCCGTTACAGTCTATCGTTACACCTGTTCTGTTTAATCGTTAGTCATTGTCGTTAAGCCCTCACCGTCCTAGTGTATGAATGAAACGTCACCGTAGGCTCATACGTATGGGACAAACTCACAGTATGTCCAGGGTTCCATGCCACCCACGACTTCAGGCATCCACTGGGGGTCTCCGAATGTGTCCCCGCGGAGCGGGGGACAGCTGTACGCACCTTCCTGTTTGGCACATGGACACCCCAAGAGTGCTAGTGTGGCAAACGCTGCCCGGAGCGAACGCGCCATGATCACCCCATGATGTCCTGTGTTTACTCGGTTCCCAGCACTGTTCCAATAACCCAATGTGTGCCGTGTCGCGGGAGCTTTCATTTCTGTGAGAGCAAGACTCAGAGGTTAAAGGCTTTATGAACTTCTAGTTTCAAGAGTTGTTGCCAGATTGTGTTGCAAATTCAGTGTCACGCACCTAGCTGTAATCTGAGAGAATACTTTCTTACAATACAAAACGAGACTTCTTTAAATTTTCGCCCATCAGGGTGCTATAAGCTGACATCTCCTTGTTGCTCTAATTTGCTTTTTCCCAACGACGAGTGCATCTAAGCACCCCGTACTGTGCGCGTGGCCATTAGGGTTTTTCTTCTGCCTAATGTCTCCTCAAAATCGTAGTCAAATTTTTACAACTCATTTGTTTTTTGTACGAGCTCTTTGAGGTTATAAACATCAGCTCCTTTTCATCTGGTTTTTAAGCATCTTCCAAATGTATCATTCGCCTATTCACTCTGTTAAATATTTGCGTGCAAAAGTTTTAATGTGCCCTTTGAAACAATATAGTTTTAACTTTTAACTTTTTTTAACTCTTAAGCTAATTTTTATAGGTCAAACATGTTTATTTTTTCTTTCGTAACATTTGATTAATGATTTAATAAGGTCTTCTCTCACTTTCAGCTTTTTCCAGTCTGGGAAACTCTCCGTCTCTCCTTCAGTTCTAGCCCGTAGCCTGGCTGGGTAGAGTCACCTCGGGTGCAGGTTCTTGCTCTTCATCACTGACTGCCCCGCGCCAGTCCCTCGGGCCTGCAGAGCGTCTGCGGGGAAGTCCGCTGAGGGTCTTACGGGAGGGGAGTGCCCCCTGCAGGTAACCGAGGGCCTTTTCCTTGCTTTTCGGGTTCTCTCTTTTGTCTCTGACCTTTGGCATTTTAAAGATGCGGTGTCTCGGCGGCGTGGGCCCTGTGGGTTCATCTTGTTTGGGACTCTCTGCAGTCCTTGGGCTCGTCTGTCTGTTTCCCGCACCAGGTGAGGGAAGTTTTCCACCCTCATTTCTTCACGTACGTTTTCAGTTTCTTGCTCGCGCTCTCCTTCTGCTGTCCCTATGATGCGCATGTCGGTACACCTGGCGTTGTCTCGAGGCCCCCTGCACTGTCTTCACAGTTTTTTTTTTTTTTTTTTTGGATACTTTGTTCTCGTTGCTGTTCTGACGGGGCGTTTTCTTCTACCTTGTCTTCTAAACCACTGATTCGATCCTCTGCTTCATCCGGTCTGTCGTGTCCTCTTGATTTTAGTTGTAGTCTTCATTTCTGACCGGTCCCCTTTGAGGTTTTCTGTCTCCACGTCCTGTTTTCTGTCTCTTTGTTCAAGTTCTCACTGAGTTCACCCGTTCTTTTCGAAGTTCGTCGAGCACCCTTACAGCTAGCGTTTTGAACTCCGCATCTGGTAGATTGCCTGGCTGCAAAGGGGTGACGATCAGAACGAATGAAGTACTTTTGTGGGGTGCATGCTCCAGCATGGGTGGACCTCGAACACACCACGCTAGGCGAAGGCGGGCAGTCACAAAGTGCCACCCCGGGCGTGAGCGCGTCCACGGACAATCTGCACAACAGGCAGACCCACAGAGACACACAAAGCAGTTGCCAGTGGCTGGAGGGACAGGGGGTGGGGAGTTGCTTCTAATATGAGGTTTCTTTAGGGATGATGAGAATGCTCTACGGTGGTCTAGTGGAAACGATGCTATGAATGTACGACAATCCACTGAATCTTGTAATTTGAAAGTGGTGATTTTACAGTATTTGACTCTTATCTCATTAAAGCTGCTAAAAATAGCAGTCACACTGTTCTCTTCCCTCTGCAGACTTCTCTCAATAACGAAAATCGGTTTGTTTAGCCAGAAGGGTGAGCGAAGATGAGTCTAGGAAAATACCTTTTCAAGAAGCTGAACGATGGACACTTCATTCCCGTCCTGGGATTTGGCACCTCTGCTCCACCTAAGGTGATCACAGCGGCTTGCAGGGGACAGGCAGGGTCCTGATCAGAGCCAGTCACCCTGTGAATCTGGAAGGTCCACATGGGCCTCCCTTTCCTCATTTGAAAGATGCGTTAACATTTGTAGGATTTCTCCCCAGGTTAGGTGATTCCTGTGCAGTGAGTCGGTGCTTTTCGATCTGAATAGGCGTACATTCTCGGGGGTCTTGTTAGAAATGCAGATTTGGGGACTCCACCCGCGGAGGTTCTGACCCTGTAAGTCCAGGAGAAGGCACCAATGTCCACGTCCCAGCGAGCTCCCGAGGGGCCTGCTGCTGCTCGGAGCACCACACCAGGGAAGGGGGTCCCCACTCAGCGGTCCAGGGGCGAGCAGGTCCGTGCCCGTCACTCTCCCCTGCTGTCCGGTCGGAGCCATTTCACAGAGAGTGGAGGGAATGAAACCCCGTGGTCAGGATCGCCAGGGCCAGCTCGCCTGTAGGGAAGTCCTGTGACTTCCGACGTCCATCTGTCCCTGTGTGCCGCCCGCACTGGACGCGCAGGGAAGCCTCAGTGGCAAAGGACCTGGAGGGAGAGAGAGACATGAGTAGTGCCTGAGAGGGTTTTGGTGGCCTGGGCGTAGGTGTGGGATGGTTGTTTAAGGGAGGTCATGGGGTGGGTCCCTCACGCGAGCGCCACGCGGTGTGACTGTGGAGGACAGTGGCGTGAAGTGTTGCTTTTCCTTTGATTGGGCCCCTCAACCTGTGGACAGTCAGCGAATCTCCACCAGGAGTTGAAAAACGTGGACAGACATCCAAGAGACCTTTTAATTACGGAGCGCGGTAGAGGGGGTGAGGGAGCGGGAAACAATTATGGGGACTTAAAAAGCCTCCGGACGGCCTAGGTCTACAGACCCGGAGGCCGAGGGCGAACCCCAGCCGCCGGCTCGCGAGGTTCAGTTGCCTCTTTCCCCCATGCCGGTGGGTCGCTGGCGCCAAGGGGCGCGCGTCTGCCCCACGGAAGCCGGGCCACGACCGATCAGGACTTCTTTCCTCTCCAGCCACTCGTTATGCGTTATGCGTTCACCGCTGGCCAGAAGCCACCTCTAGCGCTGTCCCCTCCGGCTGCCTCGCCCTTAGACAAGCCACAGGTTCCCTCGATGGCCCTTCCTGAATCAAGCAGGTCTTCACCTTTTCACATTGTCCCAGGTGACTGAGAGCGACGTGGAAGAGGCCACCGAGAGAGCCATCGGCGCTGGCTACCGCCACATCGACACGGCCTACCTGTACAACAATGAAGAGGCGATTGGCAGGGCCCTCCGGAAGAAGATGGCTGACGCCACGGTGACGAGGGACGACCTCTTCTGCACGACGAAGGTGCCCGTGTGCGTCCGCGGCGCCCGCTCCCCGCCCGGCCCAAGCGCGTGGGCTGTCGGACCTCGAGCCGGGGGGCTGGTTGGGGGCCTGCCGGCCGGGACGTGACTCCTATAGTCAGACTTTCCGCGTCTGAATCCTGCTACGTGTGTGACCTCGGACGCACGCCCACCGAGCCTCCGCGCCTCCGTTTCCCAGGCTGTGAAATGAAGATAGTATTTACATCACAGGATTTCCAGGAGTGTTGCATAAAAAGCACATGTAAAACTTTTAAAAAGGCATTTAATATATTTTAAGTGCTAAAGAAATTAAGATATTTTAAATGCTGTTATTAGATAGCTGTTGTTATCATATTTTTTTAAATTTGGGAATGGATTTGGCTTTTCCAACTCAGATATGCTCAAGTTTGGACTCAGTGACTTAATCTTTTCTTAGCTAAGATATGAGGTAATGCCATTTAGTTTTTGGAAACTAATAACCAGTTTTAGTTATTTAATCGTCTATAGATTTGATGTTGTGAAATTTCTTAACAGAAAAAAGTTTTTTAACCTCTCTGAGCTTTAGCCATCTTATCTCAATCTATTACCTGGTCAATAAATATTTATTCTCCTTCCTATGAAGGGGAAATAGTAATCTCACACAAAATTGGTGACAAGCTCACGAGCTTCACTGGGCGGTTTGTCACTGGCCACCAACTCCAAGTGGGCTATGGTCATGGATGGTTATTTCCTATTTTAATTAAATCTCTCCTAAGGAGTCGTAAAGAAATTATCCCACTTTTGATCGATGCAGGTGTGGAGCACCTTTCTTCGTCCAGAATTGGTCCAAACCAGCCTGGAAATGTCCCTGAAGAAACTTCAGCTGAGCTATGTGGATCTTTACCTTATTCATTTTCCAGTAGCTTTGAAGGTTAGCAGAAATTGTTTTACTCTGGTTATCAATTTAAGAATTGAAGCTAAAAACAGAGGGGATATAGTCTGTGGAAACGAGAAGAGACACACATAATGCTTTGAGGTCCCCCCCCCTTTTTTGTGACCACCCCCATCCGAGTTTGCTATTCCAGCCCCACAGTGGCGAGAGTTCGCGGTCTCGACCTCACTCCTGGATCTCCAAGGCCCCGTGCTCCTGGACCGCAACCTCGTGGTCGCTTATGTCTGGGGACCGTCCCCATGTGGCCTGTGGAGGTAGAGGACATTTAGAGAGGGGAAGACAGCCCCGAGCTGCCGACAAGTCGCTCCCTCATGTGACCTCACCCGGGAGTCCAGGACCAAGGAGCCTGCCAAGCCCTGGCTGTCCCCCGAGCTCCCCTGGGTGGTGTCCTGGTTGTCCCAGGTTGTCCTCGGCACAAACAGTATTTATAAAAGCTTCAGAGTTAAAAAAAAAAATTTCTAGACTGTGTATTTGCTACACATGCTTCTTTTCCAAGAACGAGGACAGCCTCACGGTCTACGGGCCGCAAGCAGCTTCTCTTCTGTGTTTCAGCCTGGGAAGGAGATCTTGCCGAAGGACACACAGGGCAGACTCATTTTTGACCAGGTGGACCTGTGTGCCATGTGGGAGGTGAGCGCAGCCCCTGGGCGGGGGCGGTGTGGGGTGGAGGCGGGTCCCGGCCTGTCTGCCGCCTGCTTGCTGAGAACTGCCACATGGTGAGGGCCGTCAGCGGGCGGAGCCGCGGTCTCTGCCCCCGCAGGGTCAGCCCTGCGAGGAACTGAGGGTGCGGGGTGCGGGGGGCGGGTGGCGCTCGGGCACGGGGGGTGATGGAGGCGCACCATCGCTCGGCCATGTTTCTCCAGGTGTCCAGCCGAGGGCCGAGGGCCGCGCCGCCGCCTCCCGCTCTGGCCTGGCCACTCGAGTCTCATCTTCTTACCCCCTTTTCCATCTCTTTACTTTTCATTCTCCTCCTACCTGGTCGACCCCTGTCCCGTTCACGGCCACCTGTGCCTTTCGAGACTTCCTCTCCCTGCCATCTCACGGTGTCTCCCACCCCCAGCCCCCAGGCTCCCCACGCCCCCACTTGTGACCCCTCACAGCCGCCTCCTCCTCAGGCCCTGGAGAAGTGCAAGAATGCGGGTCTCACCAGGTCCATGGGGTGTCCAACTTCAACTGCAGGCAGCTGGACCTGATCCTGAACAAGCCCAGGCTCCAGCACAAGCCCGTCTGCAACCAGGTGAGTGCGACACTGGCCTGGCCCGCCCCTCCTTCCCTCACCCTCCCCTCCCCTGCTCCCCGCGGCCTCCTCCCCTCCCGAGTGCCCGAGTGCCTCTGACAGTGTGCCGTGCAGCACCGTGCGCTCCTGGGAGCCTGGGCCTTGCGGTCCATACACCTCTGCTCGGCGCTCCGCAGGTGGAGTGTCACCCGTACCTCAACCAGAGCAAGCTGCTGAGCTTCTGCAGGTCCAAGGACATCGTCCTGGTCGCCTACGGCGCCCTGGGCTCCGACGTCGGGAAGGCGTGGTAATGGGCCCTGTGGGGGTCACTCTGGCCGTCCGCGCGGTGCCCGCCAGGCTCTCTCCCTAGCTGTCCAGGGGGCGTTCATCTTCGTCAGCCCTTCCCCGGCCTGCATCGCAGACGCTCAGGACACATTACTGAGTCGTCACGTTACCGATCGAAATGCTCACGGACCAGAAGCTTTGGCTCTGAGGGGTGACGGAGGAAGCCGCAGCGCGGTTCTGACACTCGGCAGCGGAGTGACCGCGAGACGAGTAGCCGCCTTCGAGCCTTTTAGTTCTTTTCTCTTCAGGAGGCAGAGACATGCACGCTTTCAGCACGGGTGGCGAAGCGGAGGGCTGATAGAAAGCAGTTTTCAGAACAGCGAATTCTTATAACGTAGCTGTTCGTTGAGTGTGATGGGAGTTATGGCTGGGTCTTAGTTTAGACAGCAATTTTGTCTTCTTCTTCGATCTTTTACTGAATTTCTTAGACATGTTTCCAAATGAAACAGTACTCGAGTTTCCCTTTCTGCCTTTCTCTTGCCCTTTGCATTTCCAAAAGAAGCAAAGCCAGACCTTGAGACAGCCAGAGGGTAACAAGGAGGATTCTAGAGAATTAGCCCCCGCTCCCCCCAGCCTGGGCCGGCGGCCCCCACTAGCATGGACGTGCAGCCTCAGACGCGCAGCTCTCTGCCCCCCCACCCCAGGGTGCGCCAGGACCTCCCGGTTCTCCTGCAGGACCCGGTGATCAAGGCCATCGCCGACAAGCACGGGCGGACCCCGGCGCAGGTGGCGCTGCGGTTCCAGCTGCAGCGGGGGCTGGTGGTCTTGGCCAAGAGCTTCAACGAGAAGAGAATGCGCGAGAACCTGCAGGTGCGGGCGGGGCCCGGGCAGGGGCGCGGCCGTGGGGCGTGTCGGGGCGAAGCCCGCCCCTCGCGCGGTGTTTAACTCGTCCGCCTGCTGCGGGGAGGGGGCGTGCGCGTGGCGAGAGCAGCGAAGAGGGTCCGGCCGGGGGGCTGGGGACCCTGTACGTCGCCCCTTGAGCCCTTCAGCTGCAAAATGAAGGCCTCGCGGGAGACGCGGGCGCGGCCGCCCCTCGCGTCCCTCGGCCGCCGCCACGAGGCGCAGGCGCCCAGCACGTGCGGCGGGCGAGCCGTCGCCTCCGCCCGTTTCTTTTCCGGCAGGTGTTTGACTTCCAGCTGACGTCGGAGGACATGGACGCTCTCGAAGGCCTCCACCGGGACGCGCGCTATTTCTCCGAAACCAGGCGAGTGGCGGCGGGAGGAGCGCGGCCTCGGGTCCGGGCGGGCGGCGCCCCTTCCTCCTCTTTCGGGAAAGTTGCTGGACACGGCTCGTTCTTCGGTGTCACTCCGGGGCCCCCTCTCTTCGTTCCCGGCTTGAATTCCAGGATGCGTGGACAGAGCGACCCCCTTGGCGCGTCCCGCGCGTGAGGTCCGCCCCCCTTCCACCTTCCCTGTCCTCTGCAGGGTCTCTTCCTCAGCTCGGCGTCTTAGCTTTGGGGCGCCCTCCCTCAGGTCGGCGTCTTAGCTTTGGGGCGCCCTCCCTCAGGGACTTCTCTTTCTAGCCACGCTCACGTCCTCGGTGACTTCATCTAGTCTCACGCTTGCAACACCATCTACATACAGTCTCCCCGCTCCTGCACCCCCTGACTCCCCCCCCACTCTCTCTCAGCCCCTCCAGGATGCCTAAGAAGCATCTCGAACAAACAGCTCGCTGGCCATAGTGTCTGTAGCCCCGCCCCCCCCCACCCCCAAAGCAGGCTCACAGTGTCCCCGGGCTACCGGCCTCTGTGCTTTGGCCCGTGGGTTAAAAAGTATACCCGATCGTGGACTTTGCCTCTTGCAATCTACCTGGCGGCTTGCCGTCAAGGCCATGTTCCTCACAAAACCTGCCATGGCCCAGGGGCTAGTCCCCACCATGTCTCGCCCCGTGTCCCACCGCTGCCCCCTCTGACTCCAGCGCAGCCCCAAGGCCCCCGCTGTCCCTGGCGAAGCCAGGCTCTCCTACAACGCTCTGGTCATGGTCTCGCCATCTGAAAATGCCCAGCGCGTCCTTTCCCCCGCCCTGACTTGTTTATCTCCTGGTTCACGTTCCTAATTAACACGCCATAGAGCTCACTGACCTGTGGTGTATTTTCTGTTTACCACAGAATGTTAGAGTTCTAGGGCAGGGTTTTAAAAAAGTGACTCTTTCCCTGAGTAATCAATAAATATTGGTTGAATGAATGACAGAATGATAGCTGGGAAGAAAGGAGGGAGAGTAGAGGAGCAGGTAGTAATAATCCTTAATGATTAATATCAGTAATCTTAATAATCAGCGAGTTAGCATTTTCTATCTCAAAAATGACTATATTGGAGTTTACGCTCCTTGCTAAAAAGGATCTGTTGAAGTGACTTATATAATCAGGTATCCATCTCTAGGTCTAATACATAATGTGTCGGTAAAGGCATAGATAAATGATTTCTAGGTGCCTGAAAAAATTGAGTAGTGGTGACATTTTTATCACCTTCCTCATCATCACCTTGAGATATTTGTTAACTTTATATATTAAACCAGATTGGCATTGGTGTTTAAAAGAGGCAGAATTCACTTCTGCCCCCTTGGGAGTTTAAAATACCAGAAGAAATAGTGTATCTCCGTAAGCTGCAAAATTAGACTATATCAATTTATTTTCATGTAGGTGCCCAAGTGCTTATAAGCATATTTATTTTTTACAATGTATTGCAGCGTAACACCACAGTGACTGGTCCAGTTTGTACTAGAAGAAAATTACATTAATTTTCACACTTAAGCCACTTTAAAAGAAACCCTCTACCCAGCCCGTAAACAGTCACTTGACTGAGACCCCTTCTCTTTTAGTTTTAGGGATAGTCCGAACTATCCGTTTTTAGATGAATATTAACAGCAGCATCTGTGGGCGCTCCGGTTTTCATTTCGGTTGATCATTGGCGAACATCGCGAGGATGAGAAGGTGTCTGGCTTACTCCACGCCCGCTGGGCGCAGTATGGCTGGAGTCCCAGGATCAAGAGATGAAAGTCTAAACCCAGGCTTTTCCCCGTGAAGTAAATAAAGATCTATTCAAACAACCTAACCTACCGTTGCCTTGGCTTTTTTGTTCGCTTCTTTTGCTTTTTCCCCTGTGTCACTGGGGTCGAAATGCTGACGTCCCAGGAAGTGATCACAGGGGACCATTAACTTACACTTTAAAATTTTTCAAAGTCCACTTTTTCACTTGTCTGTAGTTCTTACATTTCCCCCCTTTACATTCTATGAATTTACCACACTATAAAATCTTACTGGACCTTTTAAAGGGATCTGAAACTTAATACAAAATACCTGAAATGTCCAGATTTCAATAAGAAATTATAATACCAAGAACAGGAAGGTATCAAGCTGAATGAATGACAAGCGACAGATGCCTACAGCACTGTGACCCCGGAATCAGAATCATCTGACAAAGGTTTCAAAAGCCATGAAAAATCTTGTTTCAACAAGCAATGACACATGCAGCTGGAACCAGTGAAAACAGAGAAAGTGTCAACAGAGAAAGTTCAAAGGAATTTCTTCAGGAGGAATGGGGCACAGGAGATGCAGTAGGCAGCGAGGCGTGGGGAGCCGGGGGGCATGCACGAGATGCTCCTGGTGGCTTAAATTCTTTAAGAGAAAAGTAAGCATTTCAAGGAAAAATAATAATATTGCATGGCGGATCCCATTTGGAGGGAGAAATAACAAAGGAGGGGGAGAGTCACGGGAGGCACCGCTGCCAGGTGCTGACATTATACGCCAGACAGTGACACAATATGCCAGGCGGTGACGTATGCCAGGTGATGACACCAGTGCCAGGCTCTGACATCATACAGCAGTGACACTATATGCCAGGTGGTGACACCACACACCAGGCGGTGACACCGTATGCCAGGCAGTCACATTTTGCTTCAGAGAAGAATGCAGTCAGTTGAGGCCCAGGGGCACTTAACCCCTGCCATGGGCAGTCTGGGCTGTCATAAAACAGGCATGACTCACCGCCCACCTCCGCCCGCCTCCTCCGCTGGCTGCCCGCAACCCTGATGCCTGCCGGCCACCAGCCTCCTTTCTGGACCTGAAACACACAGGCTGTCTCCTTCCTGGCTCTGTGTGCCTTAATGTCCCACTGCTCTCGGGTCTCCTCCATTCAGGTGAAAGCCGATGTCTGCTGGGACCAGAGCCTGCCCCGTCCCCAAGTCACCGGGGACACAAACTGGCTGTGTGACACAGGACCTGCCTTCCCTCGTGGAGCGTGTCCGCAGGCAGGAGTGGGGTGTGGGAAGGAAGTGCAAACCAACCCACCTACCCTCAAAATGGAATCGTGCTGCGTAGGTGACCTTGGCCTTCAGAGCCCCCGTGAATCTGAACACTAGTCGGTCTCTGGCGTCCCCTGGTGGCGAGTTTAGCCAACAGCTTTCCTGATTGTGCGACCCGCTCTGAGCAACAGAAATTGGGGCCACCTGCGCTGGTTCCCACGGGGAGGAAGGAGGCCGCGCGGTGCCTCCTTTCAGTTCTCACCGCATGCACGTGTCCCCTACACGGTGTGTTTAGTGCCAGGGCTTCTCGTGCGTGTCACTCTTGGTGATTTTGCTATTCGAAATGATCCTAGTAAAAAAGCTATTTAAAAATTGGTGAGAACGTTTTTATAGAATATAAAGTGATATAAAAATGGCAGCAGCTCTTGGACCAGGGCCCCGTGGGCACTGCAGCCTCTCCAGGCTTATGGGTGTGAGTGGCAGCCGCAGCCTCTCTCCAGCAGGCAGGTGTGAAGTATTTGTGGCGCTGAGGAGACCGCGTGACACGTGGAAGTTATTAGATCAGACAGGACGAGAGTAGGATGAGTTAAAATTACGTAGCTTAAAACATACAAAATTAAAGGCCGTGTGATATTTACCGACGTTGCTTAGTAAAACATTAAGTGAACAGCTAAATGAACCGTATACCCAGTATGTTTGTATTTTTAGAAAGGAAATGCCAGCCACTTTGACCTCCTTTCATTGAGGTTTTCTCAATTTTCTTTGCCTTCTGAATCAAGCAGAATGACTTCATTAAATAGAAAAATATTGTTATTAATAAAATCTCTATTAGCCAATCGTGCAGACTTTTTCTTACAGTTAACATACCCAGGGAACATCTGGCGATCCATTCTTGATGATAAGCATCCGTGTAAAGGAATCTACAGCAGCTTTAAACAATGGTCCCCAAAGCAGGGCAGAACGCTGTCTACTGTCCCTAAGAGCAAGTGGCAGTGCTGTGCCTCCCGGAGAAGATTCGTGTCAGGTCAGCTTTGCCCGGGGGCGAGTGACAGTGCTGTTGGCTGTGAGTTCAGAGCCAATGACAACACCGTGTATGCAAAATAGGTGTCTTTAGACAGATGCACACCGAGTGAGCTTATGCACAGCTGGCTGATGAAAACGCCATGACCAGAGGCTCGAAGGTCCCTAAGCCTGTGCTTCCTCTGTGTGTCCACTAGTTCTGTGTTTGCTGTGACTTTAGCAGTGGTCCCCAACCTTTGTGGCATCAGGGACCTCTGCTCCTATGAGAATCTGATGCCTGATGACCTGAGGTGATGCTGAGGCGGGGATGCTGGCGCTGGGGAGCAGCTGCAGATGCAGATGAAGCTTCGCTGGCTGCTGCTCACCTCCTGCTGTGTGGCCCGGTTCCTAACAGGCCTCGGATCAATCCGTACTGGTCCATGGACTGGGGGTTTAGAGACCCCTGATTTAGAGAACAAAACCAGCTTGGGTGACCAGGACCTGCGGTGCGTGGGGGCGAAAGCCAGGCTGACGTGGGGAGGGGAGACCCGGCCCCCGCCTCTGCTGTCACGGGGGGTGGTGGAGGGGAACCAGAGCGGGGAAGCCATGGGCCCTTGACACTCAGGCAGAGGCCTGTTTTCATGTCCTGAGGGCTTTTATGACCTCTAAATCAAACAACTAACCACATAAAAAGGGGAGACCTTCAGGCAGTGTCACCAGGGCCTGGGGGAGGTGAGGGGCCTGGGGGGTGCCCCTCTCCTGTGAGCCCAGCGAGCAGGCAGCGGAGCAGAGGTGGGGGCAGGACACCCCACGCCCCGGGCTCAGCGGTCTGCACAGATCTTCAGCCATGCGGGCTGTGGCTAAGCGCCCCTGGTCTCCGTGACAGCTTGCTCGGAGACAGCCGGGGGTCTCTTTCCCACCAGAGCCCGGGGCAAGTGCTCCAGGCCACCCGTGGCATCAGGGAGAGTGTGCTGTTCTCCCGCCATGTGCTGGGGGAGCCCTGGACTCCGCCCCGGCCCCTCGCTGCCCACATGTTGGCCTCAGAGGCTCGTCTTGCTGCTGCGGCTGCCAGAACCCCCGTCCCCTCTCCCCTCTGAGCAGGCGCAAGAGGCTAGAACACGAAGGACTTGGGGCAGTAACCCACGAGCATGGCGGCAGGACAGCCGGCCTCCCACGCTGAAGGCAGGCGGGGCACCGGCCGGAAACAGGCCAAGACTATAGACTCAGTCACCACCAGGCGACAAAAGCGCTTCTGGGCTTCTGCTCCTCCCCCGCACCAGCGGGGCTCAGACGTGGCCAGGCAGACGCCCAGGAGCCACTAGCTCCCTGTGGACAGCAGCAGCAGCAGCTAGGCCGGGGGGAAGCCATGCCCAGCGCAGGGGACAGCAGGGCAGGGGACAGCATGTGCAGCTGCCCCAGACGCGCGCGGGGCTGGGTGCTGATGCTGGCTCCAAAGGCTTTATTGAGCAGGGCATTCTGACATCAGAATTCAGGGTTGGAGGAGGGAAGGCGGCTCCTGGCTCACCCCACTTCCCTTCCAGGCACCAGGGAGCCTCTGTGGATGCGGGGACAGGGGAATGGAGAGACGGGGGATGCGGGAAAGGGGGACGCGGGGACAGGGGGATGGAGAAACATGGGGCGCAGGCGGGCGGCTCAGGCTCAGGGCACACGGTCAGCCCCAAAAAAAGTTTTTTTCCCCCCCGAAGGTCAGCCACTCGTGTCTGCATGGCCGGCCCCGTCTGGACCCGGATGGCCGCGGTCTGGGCACTGTCCCCTCGGGTGGTGTCTGGCCAGGGCCCCTGGTGCTGTCCCCTCGTGTCTCAGAACGCCGCGTGGAAGGGGTAGTCCTTGTGGCTTTTGGTTCTGGAGGCCAGAAACGGCAACGAAACAGAGACTCTCAGTGTACGAGAAACAGCGTGCGTGACGGAGCTGCGTGTCCCGTGGCCGTGGCACGCGCCCCTCGTCCTTGGTTCACTGAGTGGCCCTTCCCCGAACGGTGACGATTCTGAGACCAAGCCTTAAGCAGCCTCAAGTGTCACAAGCGGCCAGCGGGCACCGGCCGCAGGGTGTGACGGTGCCCGCGCCCGGGGCGGGGGGTGGAGCCCACTCACATGTCAAAGGCACAGAGTCGCAGGTTCCTGTCCAGGGCCAGGATGTCATTCATTTCCTGTTCTGTCAACCTGAAGTCGAACACCTGGAATGAAAGCACAGTGTGCACGGGTCACGCGGGGACACTTAGCGGCGCACGGCCACCGCGGGGCGCTGTGCCGGGCGCGTGGGGGCACTTCCTGCGACACCCGTCGTGGTCCCGGCCCCCGGCCTCGGCTCCCAGACACGCTGGCACGTGGTTGTCTGGGGGTGTTGGTGGCAGGAGGAGCCTTTGGAAAGACAGGGTGCGTGCTGTTTGTCCCTCAGGAGCGAGGGGTGCACAGAGCAGCCCAAAGGTCCAGCAAAGAAGTTCCCCATCGCTGCAGAAACACCCCAAAGTGTCCCCACACCCCAGAACATCTGCTCCACCCCGAGCAGCCAGGGAGGCCCCGTGACTCCTGCAGTGGCCGTGACCCCGTGACCCGCAGGGGTCTTGCCAGCCCGCGTGCTCAGCTGCCCCCCGTTTGGCCCTGACACGCCAGGGGCCGGCGACCTGTTCCTGCAGTCACAGCTTCACACGGGACAGCCAGCCCCAAGCCGCCCGTGGGCCAGGAGAGATGGCGTGCAGCATGAGGCCCCTGCGCCCGGAGGCACAGCCCCGGCCACAGGAGCCCTCCGCGTGACGCGGCAGAGAGGGGGTCCGCGTCAGCGGCTCTGCCTGGAGGGGCCGGTCTGGCAACGGGGGCCAGCGAGCGGTGTCACCGAGCGGGCTGGCACTGGGCTAGGGCTTCGGCTCCGTCCCCACGCTGTGGCCCGGCGAGCGGCCCCCGCTCACAGGGGGCCCCAACCCTCGACACCTAGGAAGACACTTGCCTGGATGTTCTCAAGAATCCGCTTTGGGGTGACGGACTTGGGAATGACAATCACATTTCTCTGGATCTGAAACCGGATCAGAATCTGCAGGAAAAAAGCCTAACGTGAGACGGGGTCATGTGGGGACAAGGTCCAGCTGCTTCCCTGAGGGTCACGTTTTCTGTGCACAAAGCCCAGTGTCGGGGCCACAGATACTGTGACCACATGCTCGCCATTCCAGAGCCTCGGGGACAAACGTCACTCTGTGCACTGTGCCACCAGCACGGCGGGGGACACCGCTGGCCTGGGGGCTTGGAGGACCCACCAGCACCTCAGCGAGACTTCACGGCCATGTCCAGTCTTCAGACCCGGGCCGTCAGAGCAAGGAGAGAGCACTAGACGCCTCTTCCGGTCACTCAGCACTGAGTGACAGGGGCACTGAGGGACGCGGCCCCGGGGGGCTGGGGAACACGACAGCTCTGGTCAGTCACCAGCTCAGCCAGAAGGGTCCTCCCTGCCCAGTCCGGGGCTCCCGGAACAAGCCGGGCGGCGCCCCCCACCCGGCGGGCGCCCCACCTGCCTGGGCCGGAGACTTCTGATGCTTCCGTGCGATGCTCTGAATCACAGGGTCGTCCATCAGGTCCACCCCCTCACTGAAGGGAACAGGGCAGGGCTGAGACCCCAAGCCGCCCCTCAGAAAGGCGAGGCCCCTTCCACGGTGGGAGCCCTGCACTCCTCCTGTCTGGCCCCACACCTGCGGCACGTCTAGGTGGTGCAGGAAAGCCTGTCACCATGCCTGCTGTCTAGGGACTCCGCGGCTCACACCTGGGGGGCACGGCCGGACGCACTGCCCATGCCTGCTTGGTGCCCTGCCTGTCTGCAGGAGGCAGCTTGGGGCACGCAGGCCTCCGGCCCTGCCACGGCTTCCGGGCTCTTCCTGGGGGCCTGCAGCGCGCCGCCAAGGACAGACGGCTGCAGATGGCGGCCCCAGACGAGCCGCCCTCGACTGCCACGAGGAAGCCGGTGCGGGTTCCGGGGGCCCTTCCACAGAGGTGGAGACCGTGGCGTGTCCTGGCGGGGGGGCCGGCAGAGGGCTGCGCACACGAGGCAGGAGCGTGCGCTTCTGGCGTGTCCTCAGGCGCCACAGCCTTCCTGAGGAGCCTCTGAGGCCCTCGCGAGCCCCGGCGCCAGCCCCAGCACACAGGACGGCTGCGGCCTCCACGTCCCGCTCGCCCTCCACTGACCGTGCGCCCGCTCCGGCCTCGCGCCCCTACCTGGAACCGCCAAGGGGCCGGTACGCAGTCACGGACACACCCTGGACTGGCAGAAGCTGATCAGGTTCTTCTGAGTGAGGTACGGGTGGCACTCGATCTACGAGGACAGTCACAGCTGACCGGGGCCACTCGGACCCACGTTGGCATCCCAGCCCCGCCCCCCACGAGCCTGGGCAGTGAAGGGCCGGGCGGTGGGGCTCAGAGGCACCGGCCGCAGACAGGCTGGAGGGAGGGCGTCAGCCACACCGCAGCCCCGGAATGCGGGCCACAAGTGGGCATCGCAGGTGTTGATGCTCTGCGACCGGCTGCTTGGCCACTGGGGCGTGTGCCGCGTGGGGGTGGGGACTGGGTTCTGCTCGCAGACACCTGGCTCCCCGACATCTAGGTGGACGGCAGGTGCTCGGTGACTGTCCAGCGGATGACTGAGGCAGGGAGGCACGTGTGACAAACGCGCTGTGGCCGACTCCCAGGGGCGGCTTAGGAAACGCGCGCAGCCTCCCGCCTCCTGCACGTCCTGAGTCCCCACCTGCTTCCAGCCGGGAGGGGCTTAAACACGCGGGAGGGCGGGATCAGAACCACGGACAGTGCCCGCAGGCAGGGCAGCACAGCCAGGGAGCACAGCCGGGGACCTGAAGGAGAGGCCGCTGGCTCCCCAGAAGCCCCTCGAAGGGCACTGCTGGGGTTCACCACCCACCGGGTGGCAGAGCCTCCCCACCCAGCCGCCTGGGGGCAGCGCACCCCTAATTTAAAGTACCACCCAGCCGACACCCGGTGGGAGCAGCTCTGCACAGAAACGGCCTGTGTGCCCGAGGTCGGGAGGCCAGGGGCAGCGGGCGGAGGCAGGCTTCTCCCATGCTGTGGCCAGAGCCTCGGGGAGGCTGGGCCGGCCCTGGCCCTGGTCGCTGCACACGCGTGTGCTCACCGAGCTGCCCGCAAGGCCCACCCACGTGGATTCCTGCGTCTGCTGCGCCACGGTTTGGAATGCCATCGACCCCAAGGTGCAGAACGCGATGCTCTGTTCAGAGTGTCCCCCAAGTGGGCCAGCCCGAGGTGACCCCTCGACAGCAGGCGGGACCCTCGCACGGGGACAAGGCGGACAGCCCCATGTGAACACAGGAGGACCTGACACACGTGCTGCGTGTGAGCAGCCAGACCAGAGGAGCATGTGTGTCGCACGTCCGGGCCCAGCCACAGGCCAGCCCACGCCGTCACCCACGGGCGGCGGTGGCCCTCAGCGGGAGGGGCTCCTGGGACGCCGGCCGCGTGGTTTCTCCCCGGGGTGAGGGCCGTCATGGGCACGGACCAAACCCCGTTCTCACATGTGCGCTTTTTGCACATACACAAGATGCTGATAAGAAGTTTAAGTAAAACAATGTCCTCGCCTCACGAAGCCAGCCAGTCTACGAGACTAAGCCTTCCTCACGAGTCGTCCTGCGGCATCAAAGGCCCAGCAGCGTCTGCAGACCTTTCGGCTGTCCCGCTGTTGGGGGGGCCCTACGGCAGCCTGCTTGGCTGGGGAGACGGGGGAGGGGCCCTTGGCTCTCCCCCGGGAGGCCGGCAGGCTCTGACCACTGCCAGCGAGGGGCGAGGGCCTGCCAGGCCTGCCGCCACTTCCCATGTCACGTCACGTCCCCTCCCCGTGTCCCCTTCCCCAGCCTGCCTCGTGCTGCACCCCCGCCCCCTCCGTCTCCAGCGCAGCCACATGGGTGGGGGACAGCGGGGAAGCCGGCTGTGGCGGCTACAGCCGCTTGGCGTCCCACAGCTCACCGTTGGTCAGTGGCTTGAACCGCAAGTTGGGTTTACTCAGAAGCCTGTCCAGCTGCTCGTGGTTGAAGTTGGACACTCCGATGGCCTTCACCAGCTCGGCGTCCACCAGGTCCTCCATGGCCTAGCAGGGACGAGAATGACTTGTGGCGTGGCCGTCCACGCCTCTGACCACCCGCGGCGCGCACTCCCTTGCACGGCATTCTGCAGCTGGCTCTGCTTGACGTTTGAAGACGTTCTACTTGACGTGTCATGAGCGGCTGAGTCTCCGTTTCCGGCGGTTAGTGGCTGGGGGTCTCGGGCACAGGATATGACCTCGCCAAGCCTCGATTTCCTTGTCTGCCGAAAGGGGACGACCTCGTCCGTGTCACAGGGTTAAGGACACATCGAATCACGCACACAGCACACGGCTGACACTCGGCCCTGAGGCTGTGATGGTTCCGACTGCCCTGGTGCCCGCGGGAACGCCCACTGACTGCCCAGGTCGCCACTGCTCTCTCAGCACGACCACGCAGGCCACCCCGACCCAGCACCGTGCCCTGCCTGACGGGGCCGAGGGCAGAGTGCCCGGCAGCCCTGCGCTGTTGCCCGACTGGCAGGCCATGCTGGCCCTCAGCTCAGAAACAGCGTGGCCCGTGCCAGGGCGAGCGGGTGGCACGGTGCTGAGTGGCCGCAGATCCGGTGGCCAGAGTCGGTGTGCACCGCAGACATCACCCAGACCCCGCCTGTGCGACGTGGACGGCTGGGGTGGGCGGCCGACAGCTCAGACGCCTGGGTTGCCCTGTCCGGCGATTCAGCCATTGGGAGAGTGGGAGGCTGAGGCCGGCCGGTTCCAGGGGACCCGCGCTGTCCCTCGCTCACACTCACCCTCAGGCCAGCCTGCCAGCCTCCCGCACCCTGGATCCACGGCCACGTGCCCCGCACCCGTCACCTCCCGACTCCCGCTTCACTGCGGGCCTCACCTCTTTTCACCTGGACGCCGGTAGCAGGTGAACATGGCCCCTCCCGTCCCAGCTCCACCCGGCTTCACCCGCGGCCACAGTTTCCCTCCCAAGATGCCTATGAAGGGCCGCAGGGATTGCAGGTCACCAGGGAGGGTGACATTGGCTGACGAGGCTTGGACGGTGAAATTTTTTTTTTCACATTCTTCTGTAGTTTTGATAATGACCACATGGTATTTTTAAGCCGAAGAAGGAATAAGCATTTGAGGGTGAGGGTGGTCTGGATCTGCTATCCCTAAAACAGGTTTCCGAGGAGCCGGACGACACGAGCTCTGAGTCCCGCGGCCGGCGTCCCCTCTCTGTGCGTGTGCGTGCAGCACACGTGCGTCTCAAGGACACACGGGCTGGTGTCCTGAGCAGGAGAGGCCCCCACGGGAGGCGGCAGGGTGGGAGCGCCGCCCGGGCTCAGCCTACCTCCCAGGTGTCCAGGTAGTCGGTGTCACTCGGGATTGCCATGCGTTGTGGTCCAAGGGCAGGTCCTCCTCCCCGGGCTGCGAGGATGAGAGGGGGCATCTTGCTGAGGGGGGGCTGGCACCCCGAACAGGGGACTGGGTGCAGGTGGCACGGAGCCCTGCGGTCTCCCTTCCCCAGGCCCCGTCTGCCCCTTTGTAAGACCTCGTGCTGGTCAGACTGGGTGACCAGCCAAGTCCCCACCGGCCCTGACGGCCCGTGTCCATGCCTTGCAGGGCAGGAAGAGAAGACCCGGAGGCTGGCCCGTGGCCAGACATGGTTCGGCGTCTCTGAGGGAAGAGCAGGGTCAATGCCCCCCCCCCCAGCACACTGCCGGGCTCCGCCCCGCTTTTCCTGGCCCCCCACGCGGGGCAGTGGCGTGGGAGTAGGGTGCAGAGCGCAGGTGGCCACAAGCACCGCTGTGCAACATCAGCGCTGCCGCCTCTCCCGGGCGGACGGGGCGCGCGTGACACACGCGTACTCGGTGACACCCGCTTGTCCTCGTGAGCCACATGTGGGAAGGATGTCTGAACTGCAGCCTGATGCACGTTTCTGAGGAATTTTTCACATGAAGCAACTCACTGCCCCCCCACGTGACTGCCGAGCCGCCACGTGCTCACCAAAGGCACAGGGCCAGGGGCAAAGCGGCATGCGGCACGGAGCGGTTTCTGCGGTTTGATCTAGAAAGAAACAGCGCCTGGCACATGCCTTGCACGAGCTCCTCGCACATGCGCACACGTGCAGGATGCTCGTGCATAGCGCCCACGCCAACGGAAGGACGGCGCCCTTCCGAGGCCGTCTCTGCTCTCCGGCGCCACTTTGGGGCTGAGCCCTGGGTCGGGCAGCTGCGTCTTAGAGGGGCAGGTGCCACCCACGCCAGGACCAGCCCGGCCGAGGCGGGGCGAGGGACCAGCTGGTGTGACGGGGACGTGGCGTGTGGTGCAGTCCAGTGGAGGGCACAAAACCAGATGGAGAAATGAGCTCCCCCGGACCCCGCCGGGCCTGCTGCCAGAGCACTGCTGCACCCCAGAACCTGGAAGCCCCTGGGCCCTGGGAAATGACGCGGGCAGCGGCGTGTCTTCTGAGACCCGCTTTCCCCTGAAGACCCATGGAACAGATGGCTGCCCTCTCGGCTTGGAGGAGAAAGGACCCAGTAGACTAGAGGTCCTGGACCCCAAGCCTGTCCTGAGCCGAGGCCTGGGGACAGATGACTGTGCGTGTGTGGCTGCCGCTGCCCGAGGACCCCCGTGCCCCGGCTGCCGGCCCAGCTCACCCAAGCAGTACCTTGAAGCCCGTGGGCCAGTGCATGAGGTAGAGGTCCAAGTAGTCCAGCTTCAAGTCCTTCAGGGTCCTGCGGCAGGCTGCTTCCACCAAGGTCTTCTTATGGCAGGTGCACCAGAGCTGCGAAGGGAGGCAGACACGTCCCTGTCACGTCTGGCCCCGACTCCCACAGAGCACCCAGGAGCAGACGGCCGTAAATGCAGCCGGCAGTGGCACAGGCCCCCGGGGGCCACACGTCTGCAAAGCCAGGTCCCTCTGCCTCGCTCCCCTCATGGAGGTTGGGGGAGCATGAAATACTTGGATCCACTGGGACCAAAACAGATGCCCACAGGCAGAAAAGATATGCGGAAACCCCCGAAGAATTTCTGTACTGAGTTTCCCACGTAAACAGACTCCTGTGGAAGGTTCTGTGACTGAGGCCTCGTCGTCCTGCGGTCAGAGCAAGTGGACACTCGGCCACGGCCGCGCACGCCCTCCGTGCCACAGTGACTTCGTGACTCGTTCTCCCTCATTGCTTGCTTCTTTATACTACTTAGGATGAACTGTGACAGAAGCTAATCTGAAGGCTTTGCATCACAGCAACAGGATAAACGAAAATAAGTAAAAGAAAGAAGATTAAAATATGCAAAAATAAAGCACAAGCACAGGGTGTTAACAAAAAAAAAACTGGAAGTAAGTATGTCATATTGCTAACAATATTACTTTCTAGGTGGTGGGTATATCGCTGATTTGTTTTTTTAAAAACTGTATTTCTAAGGCTTTTCTAAATTTCCAGAATAGTGGGCACACAGCCGCTAGGAGGCAACCTGTCCCCAGATCGCAGGACCAGCCTCGGACACAACCCCCCAGGTACCCATCCCCACACCCTGGCGGTCAAGAGAGACTGTGGTCCGGGGCCCCGGCCAAGGGCACACGTGGCCTGTTCTGTATCAGCACTGCCGAGTGACAGGAACTCTCTTCGCTGACGGAGCAGCAAACCAACTACAGGGACGGACTGAGCCCTGCAACCGTGGAAGACGCTAAGGGGGTAAAAACCGCAGAGTCTCGGGCCACACGCGAGGACGAGGACGCTGGGGCCCACGCCAGCTGTGACTGACACCGTCCCTCACGTCTCGGGCCGGAGCTGGACCGCGACCTCCGGCTCCTGGGCGGACGGCCCTCGCATGCTGCCGGCAGGGCTCCGCCATCGCCCTCTCCACCTCCACGGCCGTGAGGGTCTCCTGCTTCCCGCCTCTGTCCACACGACGCACGCTGCCCGCCCCGGCCGCGTCTCCCGCACAGCACTGGTCCCACTCACATGGAGGTGAGCGGCCCACTTAGACCCGGGACGAAGGCGCCCCTAAGACGGCGTCCGGCCTTCCGGGGCCAGCCCGTCCTGGCTCCGGCCTCGCGGCTCCTCTCGGCTGCCAACACCACTCGGCCCAGGAGCTACCTGCGAGCTTCTGACGGTCCCGGCGCCCTGCGCCCCGCCCCCTCCGGGCCCCGCCCCGCCCCCTCCGCGCCTCGCGCTGTCCCAGGCCCCTTCCGCTGCGCCACTCCCAGAGGTTGCCGTCAGGTCTGGGTCGAGTGCCACGGAGCGGCCAGCTCCACGGCGGCCAGGGACATCGTCCGCACGCGGAGCCCGCCGTCCTGTCGCCTCGGTCCTGGGGCGCCTACCTTACTGGTGATGAACAGGTCCTCCCGCCGCACAGCGCCCTCGGCGACCTTGCACTGCAGGCCGGCGCCGATCTCGCTCTCGTTGTGGTACAGGTACGCGCAGTCGAAGTGCCGGTACCCCGCGTCGATGGCCACCTTCACCGCCTCCGTCACCTCCCCGGGAGCCGCCTGCGGAGGGAAGAAGCGCCGGTCGCTCTCCCCCACTCAGGAGGGGCCGACCCCGCAGAAGGCAGAGCCAGCACACGGAACACCGGAGAAACGCACGTCGCCGAACTGGTACCGTTCTCCATGGGCCCTAAACTCAGGGTGTTGAAGCCAGAAAGGGGGGACACACCGCCTCGGTTCAGCTCCCCCCTTACTTGGGCGAAACTCTATAGGTGTCTTTAGTGCCTATAGGTGTCTTTAGTGCTCCCTCAGTGAACAAGGAATAAGCCGATGTAGGGTGCATAATTAATAATAATAACAATAGTAATAATGGCTGAGCTACGAGGAGGCACAGACCCGCCCTGGGCCCGCAGAGACGCCGGTCCCCCTGTGCAGGTGCACGGACGCTCACAGAAGCCAGGTCTTCGCATGGCAGCGTGTACCCAAATCCAGGAGCAGCCTGGCGTCTGTCGAGCATGGATGCTCCTCCGAGGAAGCGCTCAGTGTGCCCCGGGCAGCCTGCCAGCACAGGGCCCGGGCGGGGAAGGCTCCGTCCCACCCATCCCAACATTCCCAGTGGGCTTCGGGGCTCACAGAGCCATCCTCATGTCGACCTCACGTGAGCCAACGAGGGAGAGCAGGATCTTTGTTTAACAAGCAGTGGATGCGGAGTGACTGCAAGCTAATGAACCAAGGATCCATCTTAAGTCAGAAAAGGAACCATCGAGAAATTAGAAGAGGAAATGACAATAAGAATAAGTATCAAAGATACGACAGAAGATCAACAAGGCCAGAGGTTGGTTCTTCGAAAAACCTTAATGAAGTTGCCAAACTCCTGACAAGACTCAGAAGACCAACTTTTTTAAATGACGTGAATGAGAGCACATACAGATAGAGATTCAAAATCTATGAAAATGTTATCAGTAACCGTAAGCTGGCAATTTGGAAAAATGAAACGAAATGGAAAAATTCCTAAACAACTTTAGAAGCAATATACACTGAATTGTCTCACGACTACTTAAAAAATGAAGCAATTAGTTTAAGATATACACATGTGCAGAGTTCTACTAGATTTTCAGAACAGAAATCTCAATTTACACAAAATCTTTTGGACAAGAGTAAAAGAGAAAATCTCTCCCAAGTCATTCTACCGAACCAGCACAACCCTGACATCAAAAGCAGACAAAACATTAAAAGTTACACATTTATCTCATTACGAATATAGTTGCAAAAATCCTCAGTAAAACTAGTGAGATACAATAAGAAAAATGATGTAGCACACCCATACTGGGGTTAGCTTAGATATCCAAGGATGGCTTGATAATAGAAAATTCATAATGATTCATAGAGAAACAAAACAAAACAAAACAAAAAAAACCCTCTCGATTGATGTTGGATAAAATTCAACACCCACTCGTGATTTAAACTCTTAATAAATTGGGAGAAAGGAAACTCTTTAACCCGATAGAGAATATCCATGTTTAAAACAACAAAAACCCAGAAGAACAAAAACAAACCAAGAAACCCAAGCAAGCATCACCCATAATCGTGGACATATTGGAAGCATTGCCCGTAAAGCCAGGAACACGACAGAGGGGTCACTGCACTGGAGGTCCCGCACAGAACAGGCAGCTCCGAAAATGCCATCCGAGGCTGAAGTATCAGAGAACAAGCAAAGGAAACGCTCATTATCTGCAAACAATATGATCATTTATGTAGAAAACCCAAGAGAAACTATAGGCAAGTTCACGGAAATAAGAGTAATTTAGCAAAGCGACTGGCACTGTGGTAAATGAACCAAAGACAGCTGTTTTTCTAAGCACCGAAAGCAAACAAGTTGAGAACATAATTTCAGATAAGCATTCTTTCAGCAGTGTCCCAGACAATCGAATGTCCAGGAAGAATTCCAACAAAGAAGTGTGTGTTCTCTAAGGGGAAGGCTATACAACCACATGAAGGGACATTTAGAGAGGAGATATGTTTAGGACAATTTACTAACGAAATACACCATGCTTCTAGAGGGCCAGATTTGACATCGCAAAGATGCCAGTTCTCCCAGACTGATTTAATGGGATTCCACAGGCCCAGACAGAGCTAGGCCCGTCTCCCCCGAGCACTGGAGCTGTCCTCGTGTTTCACTTTGGCTCACTGAATGCATCAGAGGTGCCAGTTCTAAGCCTCAGCCTCGGCAGCCTGGCAGGTCTTGTCGCCATGGCCCCAACACCCCCAGGCTAGCCTGCTTGAGGGTGAAAGTTAAGTGGAGCAGCCCACAGGTGCCAAGTGAGACCTGCCGGCCCCTGGACGTGAGTGAGCCAGGCCAAGGTGCACGTGGAGCTGTCCGGCTGACAAGTGGACCTGCAGCAGGAACGAAGCATGTGCTTCTAAGCCGCCGAGCTTCTGTGGGCTGTGATGCGGCATTCTGGGTGACAGATTGCTGATGGTAGGTCTGTGATGTTGCCCCATTAAAAATAACTGGATGAAAAGGAGCCTTTGCATGGATCAGGGAAGGGCGATTATGATTAGTGCAATTCTATGCCCCTGAAGGCCTACCTGCCGGAGCCAGCCGGCTGAGATTGAACAGCACCTAAAAGAGGGGGGTGAAGCCTAAGGAAAATAAAAGAAGACAGAAAAGTTCTTCGGGAGGGCATACAGTCAATGCTGCAGCCTCGAGTTTATTTAGCATAGCCTTTATATATCTTTTTGAATACAATAGCAAAGCACACAGTACATCCCTCAGGGTACAAACATCCTTGCTTTCTGAGCTGAAAATATTCCACTTTTAGGAGGCAAACCTCCCCTCCAGGGTCAGTAGTGTTTAACTCAACACCCTGCTTCCTGGAACCATTGTTTCAGCAAACTCAGCAGCTGCTTTATGGCTATTAGCTACATGACTTCTTCAGCGTCATAATGGCTCCCGACACCTACCACAACAAAGGAAGGTTTTGGCCTCTTAAGCACGGTTTTCACAGCTTTTCCTTACCTCGTGTGCAAGGCCACGTGGACTTCTATACCCAGCCATGTGCAGGAGACAGAAGACGTAGAAGACAGAATCAGTCAGGCAAGAAAGTCAAGGCCATTAAAGCCATCGAGTGCTTATTGAATGGCTGCCAAATGCATGTCCTTGGCTAGATGCTGACAAGACGATATGTATAACTGTGAAACCGTACCCTTGGCCTCTGAGAGCTGATAGGGATAAAATAAATCATTTAAATGATATTTAGACGAGCAGGGGTTGGTCATTCTAATTCCTACTCTTCCAATAACTTCCTGTGATTTTTTAAAGGAACATCTTATCGAAGACTCAGATAAAAAAAAAAAAAGGAAATGTGAAAGGCCTTTTAGTCTCAAAGTACCGACAGGAATTAGAAGTCCCACAGGAATTAGAAGGCCCAGATGAAGGCCAAAGCACTTCCACAATCAGGTTCTAATCAGGTGATAAAGTCCAAGTAAAACCCAGCGGGTCATGGAGCCATTTCCTTATCTTTTGGATACAACAACAGTTGCTGTTTGATCTAGTTAGGTGGCTGCCACTCTTTCTGCCCTAACCTGACAACTTTTTCCTCCAGGCCTTCCCAAACATTAGTTCTGAATAATTATGATTTGGCCCCAATACTGTAATAACTAGTATGGTGCCAGTGGGCACTAGGTCAATGTGGGGGAGGGAAATTCCTCCGTAAGTTACGTAAACCTCTAACCACCATGTTGTACACCCGAAACTAATATTAAATAATATTGGGTGTCAACTCTGAAGAAAAAAAAAATGCCACAGGGACAACCTCCATTCTTAGAAGATTCGCAATCTAAAAATTCCATCCATTTTTTCAAACACAGCAAGCCTCCCAAGGACGTACAGGCGACCAGCCGATTGGCCTAAACTGCTGCGGGTGTGCCCGCAGATGTCCCCGCGGGTGGCTCCTCCCTATTAGGGCGAAACGTGGAGAGGACAGGCGCCGCACCTCCCCACCGCGAGGCCGCCTCACCTTCCAGGTGCCCAGGCCCACAACAGGTATCTTGTCCATGCTTCGGGGAACGTCTGCGGCTGCCAGACTGAAGAGCGAAGACACCTCTGCGGAGACTGGCTAGTAGCGTCGACCCCAGATGCCGCGATTGGCGGGCGGCGCCGGCCCCGGACACCGCGATTGGCTGGCGGCGCCAGCGGCGGGCGCCCCGATTGGCGAGCAGTTAGCGGGCACGCCCACGTCTCTGCGGGGTGGGACGTTGGGCCGGGGGCGCGCGCCAGCCGTTGAGGTCCCGGCAGGACCCGGCGCGTCCCAGTCTCCCAGGAGCACGCCCGAGGCGCACCGCATCCGGAGGGGAGCGATGCAGGGCTGATGGGCCGGGGCCCCCGGTCCCAGCGTCGGTCGGGCCGCCCTCGGGCGGCCTGGAGAGGACAGGGTCTGGAGCGCTGTGTCCTCGGCCCTGGGCGCCCAGGACCAGGGTAGACCCCCTCCCCGCGCCCCACGGGGAGGGAGGGAAGGCCCAATCCTCCCTCCGCGACTTGAGCGTGGGGCAGGCTCGCAGGAGTGTTCTGTCTCGGTTCTCCTTGGATGGTCCGCCGCGCTGAGTCCAGGAAATGCTTTTGACCCCGAGGTACCTGGGACGAGGGGCGGCACTGGACTGCCCCGCCGGAGACCGGGGGCCGGACCCACATTGCTGGAGCCTCCCGATCCTCAAGTGGAACTGGCTGGGGTGAGGAGAGGCGGCTTCGCGAGGGAGCTGGGCAGCCCGGGACTGTGGGCGGAAACCGGGGGACTCGGAGCCCTCCAGGCCCTCTCATCACCCCCTGGAGATTGCAGGTGCTGCTCTTTTGCCCCCTGGGGCCTGGGAGCCCCACTGCTTTGAAGAGGCCAAACAAAAATGTGCCGTTTTCTGGTTTCCTGCCTTCGGCTGCAGCGCTGGGGCTGACCACCAGGGGCGGGCAACTGGAGCAGGGAAGGGACAGGGTCGTTCTGGCCGGGCCTCTGCCCCCATCCCAGCCCGCATCTTTTATTACTGGCCTCCAGGCCACAGTGTGAGTTGTTCAGGGGCGAGGGGGCATCCGAGAACCTCACGGATCCATTCGGCTACTGCGAAGAAAGCAAAATTACTTTCTATTTGTGGGGCTGAGAAAATTCTTTATATATTGCTTTCGATTCACACTATGGCCACAAGTATTTTTGCATTTTGCTACTGTCCATTTTGTTTGACCCGTCTCTCTTTTGTCCATCCACAGCGTGAGAATAAGTTGTCCCTGAAGCTGGATGAGACTTGCAGGGTGGGGACTGTGAAGCAGGGACGCGGGAGAAGCTGGTCTACAGCACACAACAGGTCACACAGCCTGCTGCAAGGCGGCGGGCGGCCACCTAGCTGTGTGTCTTGGGAATGTTACCCCACCTCTCTGAGCCTCAGTTGGCTCTGTGAAACCTGGAGTGCTATGAGGGCCAAACCCAGGGCGTTGTCTGGATTAATGTGAGCTGTGCGGAGCGCTGACCCTGGGCCTGACCTCTGACCCTGACCTCTGACCTTGGGCCTGGCCTGTGGGGAGGGCTGCTCAGGGCTGTGGTGGCTCTTGTTTATGGTTTTCTCTCCCAGGTGAAGAAGCTTTCTGCCTGTGGCCTCACTCCCCGTTTGTAAAGGCGGTTTCACATTCTGTCTGGGGTCCCCTGCCCCGGGTGCAGCGCGGAATCGAGGTTCACTCTGACAGCCACGCACGTGTTAAGTGTCTACTGTGCGCAGGCCCTTTCTAGGTGCTCACTGTAGCTCACCAAATGCAACATCTTAAGTCCCCGCCCTGGGGCTTCCAGTCCAGTCCCGTCCCAGCAGACATCAGAGCAGGTAGAGGACATAGGACACTGGATGCGAGCCCCCCGGCCTCCCCTAGATGTGGGTTCCTCGGCCCTCATTGTCAGGACGACAGACCCAAGGGACAACCAGAGGAGTGTGTGGGCTCTGGGTCAAGAGAAAGGGCTCCCGTCTCCATGGCGGGGGACATGGGCTGAGGTGGGGGCCAGCATCTGGAGGATGCGGACTTTATGGCCTGAGCGGTTTGTGACTGACATGTAGCCTGGTGTGCCCAGTTCAGGCCTGGAGCACCTGCCCGCCTTTTGACCAGCTGGGTGAGCAGGAGCCCACTGGGCTAAGCCCTAGGGTGACTGAGGGGCGTGGACGGGGAGGAGCAGTGCTGGGTGGCTCAGACCATCAGGTGGCCTCTGCCTGAGAAGACGTCGCTCTCCAGAAGGCTTGGCCAGAATCTGCCTTTGGAGAGGTCCTTGGGAAGGCGGGCGTGCAGTGCTCTCCTCCTGCAGCCCCCGCGTGTCCCAGAGCGGCGCTGGCCCCGCACCAGCTTCCGCCCCGTCTCAAGAGCTAGATGCAGCTGCACACCTGCAGTGCTGGCGCCTGAGGCGTCGGTCACGGGGCCTGGCGCCTCCTCCGGCAGCACAGCCAGAGCCAGAGCTGGAGCGTGCCTGGCACCCCCTGGTACCCTGCCCCCCACCCCCGGCACCCCCCCAGTGCCAGCTCCTGAGGCCCAGCCAGCACCTCTCCCCTCTGCTGGTGGCAATTTTTGTTTCTTTTCCATTTTTCTCTTTCCTCTTTTTGAATTTTATAAACATTTTGTGTGTTAAAATTTAGATCCAATAAAATGTAACCTTCTGATCATCTGAAATTGTGCAATTCCGAGGCATGAAGTACGTGCCCATGCTGAGCACCAGCTTGCTCTAACTGCAGTGCCCACAGCAGTGACCCCCCCCCCCCGCCAGGCCAGTCAGTGTTGTCTGTTCTTTACCTAGTCGGACTAAAGTCGAACAGCACCTGAAAGAGGGGGGTGAAGCCTAAGGAAAAAAAAGAAGACAGGAAAGCTCTTTGGGAGGGCATACAGTCACTGCTGCAGCCTCGAGTTTATTTATCACAGCCTTTATATGTGTTTTTGGATACCATAACAAAGCACGATGTGTATCAGTTGAATGCTGACATTTACACAAGATCATAAAACATCCAGCTCTCAGGGTACAAACATTCTTGCTTTCAAGGCTGTAAAAACATTCCATTACCTTAAAAAAGTTTCTTAATGGGTGAATCTCCTCACCGGGGTCAGTAACGTTTAACATCCTGCTTCCTTGAATCATCGATAACAGTCTCAGCAACTTTTTATGGCTCCGAAACTACATGACGCCTTCAGGGCCAGGAACAAACACGCGGTGCGAACGCGCAGCAGCAAATGTGGCCTCCAGGTCAGCGGTGCTCGCCCCCTGCTGAGGAAGCACCAAGCAGGGAGCATCGGTCACCTCACGGGCAGGTTTTATGTCTGGTGACAAGCAGCCCGAGGGCAAAGTGAGGGAGTAGAGGCCCCACCAGATCCCGTGGAGAGAACTGAAAGGACACTCATGGGATCACTAAGGTCCCACAAGTGCACACCTTGACCTGGCAGTGCTGAGCTGGGCCTGCATCCATGGAAGTCCCCACATGCTTTGTCCAAGCCTAACGGCCACTTGTTATGTCCACAGACTTCATCGCAGGCCGTGCCCAGCTTCTGGGCCAAGGAGCCAGCTGCCGTGTGGGGCAGAGGGTATGGCCTGGCGCTGCCTGCTCCCCCCCGCCTCCAGGCCCGGAGCCCCTTCCTCAGGAAAGCAGGTCTAGGGGCAGCTCAGTGAGCGCAGGACAGCCATGAACATGCTCCGTCCAGGCCAAGCTCTTGGTGGCAAGAGCAGGACCCACTTGAGCCTGTGTGAGCGGAGCCCTTTACAAAACGGGCTCAGGGAAGCTGCTGGGGTGTCAGAGCCCTGGGCTGGGGGTTTAGAGATGCAAAAAGTGCTCCAGCCCCTCCAAGCTCCACTGGAATGGCCCTGTGCCAGCCTGCAGCCTGGACAGCACGCTTGCGCCCACATGGGAGCGGGCTCTGGGTACCCTCTGGTTCCCGGCCTCACAGCAAGAGTTTTATGCTGTCACCAGCGAGGGTGCTGTTCAGATGCGGGCTTTTCATTACCATCTCCAGTAAGTTGTTCGTTTCGTTTTAGTCCGAGTTTACTGAGGCTTTTATCATGAAAGGGGGATGAATCGTCACTTATTTTTGCATCAGCTGAGATGACCACGTAGTTTTTCCTTCACTCTGTTGATGTCAGGTATCCCCCCGGACTCTCTTCTGCATGCCAAAGCGTCCTCGGCACGTTGAGCTCCCCTGCTTAGACTGTGACAGCCCCCCATCCGTGATGGAACCATCCCAAGGCGGTGCTCAGCGGCCACCTCCCTGGGCTTCTGTGCCCAGCGCAACCTTGGGGCAGACTGACCGGAAGCTGGGTCACAGCCCCGTGACGGGCAAGCTCCTGCCCTGACCGCAGAGTCTGGGTTCAGTTGGCATCGGTGGCGCGGGGCCAAGGGGCCGTGAGCAGCGGCGCCACTGCTCACCTACGAACGAGCTGAGCTCACGCAGCACGCGGGGGCCCGCGCAACAGTAACTGCCGGAACACTCACTGCTGTCAGCGCGGGGGCCCTTCTCCCGCGGCCCCCGCCTACGCTAGCCCGGAGCTCGAGGGACCGCGCAGAGGGGAGGGGAGGGGACGGCTTTTACCGGCCGGCAGCCTCCGCGAACCCCACCCCCGCCATGCACTGGGTGGGCTCCTGGGACAGTGTGGGAGCAAGGTCAGCGGGACGGGGGACATTCCAGAACTCTGTTCCCAGGTCTCCAGCCCGCCTGGCTGGAGTGGGACGGCGTGGGGGTTCCATGGGGCGGGGAGTCTCAGAGCAGCTATCCCTGAGGACGAGCGGGACTCGCCTGGCTGGGCGCCGTGGGCGCGCTGTGTACATAGAGAGGTGGCGTCTCGTGCACGTGCTGCCCACGCCCCGTGCGTGGCCCGCCACCCTCACCCCGGGGCTATGTTGAGCTGGGCTCCTGCAGTTCCCCGGCTGGCCCTCGTGGGCTCTCCTGAAACTGAGCGGAGTCAGGGGTGAAGGGGATCCGGCCTCCCAGGACAGGGCTCAAGCCTCCCGCGGGGCTGCCTTGGGAATGAGAGCCCCGAGACGCTGAGCACCCCCTCCCATGTGGGGGGTTGGCACGCGCGCGCACACACACCCCTCGCTCCTAACCTTCTACATGCTCAGTGTGAAGAGAGCACATTTGAAGTACAAGAAACTAAGCAGCGTTACCTGGAGCATGGAGCAATGAGGTAGATGGCATAATTTAAAATATTTTGGATCTTCTGAGGTTATTTTTATAACGTATGTAATTAATATTTTTTTTCCAAAAATAGTTCACATTGAAGCAACGTGAGAATAAAAATTCCCTACTTCTTTAAGCAGGCCAAAAACGTAAGGCTAACATGTATTTTTTATAGATATTTTAGGAATAATTATTTTATTGTTGATTATTTATAGACAGGAAAAATTGGCAAATTGTAAATTAAGTAGATTTCTACTTAGAACGTGCTTCATCTGAGCTCGGGAATACTTTGTGACCCTACAGAGATGGACTGATTTATTTAGGAAATACTACTGAGGGAACATAACTGATAAAACACGGTTACCTGTTGAGCATATCCCTTCCAAGACAGCGCAGCTCTGCCATCTTGGCGGCCGCAGGTAGACCTGTTTGGTTCTCCTGCCCTCCAGTGGTCATTTCTCCAAATGCAGACAAGCTGTATGACGGGGAAATGTTTGAAACTCTTTCCTCATTAATTTTGCTATATACTCATGTCTCAATTAAATACTTTCTTAAGATTACTGACATTAAATTGAATTCTGGCATCTCTTGACTATTTGACTTAGTAAATATCCAAAGCTACAATAATTTTCTGTAAAATTTTTACATCGATAGTATAATCTTAGATCTTACAACTACCACACTAGGAGTACTTTTGCAAATAAATGGAACTCTTTTAAATGTACTGTTTATTACTATATGCTGTGTTTATTTCCCATAAACACCACAGTGTTATTGAGTATTATTGAGATTTACAGATTTACAATAATACAGTATTATTGAGATTTCGCAAGGAAATAAAATGATCCTGAAGGAGGCTAATAAAACTTAGGAAGTGCTACACCCCAGGTTTGAGACACTGAGTTTGGTGCCCTTTCTTTCTTCTCTTAAAAATCCATATAGTTAATTTTGAATTGATTTAAAATTATTTAACCTGAATAAATTGGTAGTGTGTTCTAATGCTTTAACACATTACTTAAAGCAACACTTATGTATCACATTTTTTTCACATGTTAATGAAGGTCAACCTTAAAGATTTAGAATCTCTTATAAGAACCAAGCCCCATTAGGGAAGGTGAGTTTTAAGAAAGATTAAAAAAAAAAGTTTTCTTTTTTTAACTGAAGAATTTAGATGCAGAAACTAGCACTTAGTGTTCTTTTCATTGTAGACAGCGAATAGATGCTTGCGGGCTAAGAAAAAGTTGACCCGGGAAAAGAGTTACATTGTACAGAACTGAGTATGATTTTAGATAAAAGTGATTATTAGCTTCAAAAAGATTTTTATTGCTACGAACTCCAGACATAACTTTTTCAGAGCCCTTAGTCTAAAATAGCTTCATTAAAAAAATAATTTGGGAATTTCTCTGATAGCTAGATTGGATCAATTCTGATGAAGCTATTAGTCATCTAACGAACAGGTCGCCCTGGTCATTCCAGCCAGTAGTGACTTTTTCTCCCATGAACTGTCTATGACATCTGGTCTATGCTACTCACACAGTGCCAACTTCACACACAGAGACAACGGGATGATCTCTAAGGACTACAGAAAAAGAATCATTTTACAGCATTAAGTGCATGAAACTCATATGTTCCAGCTAGGTTAGCTGTTCCTAAAACAACCAGAGACACGTCTGAAAACGTGTGACTCTTCACAGGATCACAGTGACTGGAGTGAACCCTCAGAGAGGCAGACCATAAGCTCCTGACAGCGGGGAAGTGTATGTAACCCGCTCCTGTTCTAACTCCTGCTGCAGTGTAGGCTTCCCACATTAAGCTTGTGTTTAGTGGAAAGAAGTGTCCAGAGAGCAAGAATTTGCCCTTATTTTTTTCATCTAGCACTGGTGGGAAGGGGGGAGGGGGCGGGAGGAAGGAACCAGACCTTGGCGAAGAGGAAAGTTTCTTTCATTCATTTATCAGTCACTCATTTCGTAGGCAGTATGAAACGGCTTTTGCGCTAGGGGAAAGAACACAGATAAAATACACAAATCCTGCCCTCATGGACCTCGCGCTTCTTAGAATGACAAGTAAAATCTATTTGAATAAAGTCCTAAGTAACAGGGTGACTTCCATATCTTAAATGGGTATGGACCTAAAACGGAGCTTCAAAGCATACGAATCCAAAGCTGATAGAATCGAAAAGGAAAACAGATCCATTAAAACATATAAAAACGCACAAAAAAAAAATGCTGATCAGTAATACTGACGAGCAGGCAGAAAACCGGTAAGGACAGCGGAGACCGGAACAATTCTTTCCACCAAGGAGGCATCGGACGTACCCAAACACTGAACCCAAACAAAGCGGAACGCACTTTCTTTTCAGGGGCGCCTGGAACACCCGTCAAGACAGACCGTATTCTGAGCCATAAAATGAGTTCGGTAACACATTTAAAAATTGAAACCCACCTTTGCATCCCTCCCGGCCGCAAAGCCGCCCCGCGGACGGGACGAGGTGGCGCTGAGAGGGACAGGCGACAACTTCACAGTTATACGGACGCCAGCGGCGTCAGAGGGCGCGAGGGCGGTGGAGGGCCGCGGGAGGTGGGGGCCAGGGAGCCCGACTCGACCCCTGGCAGTGACCGCGGCGGGCAGGCGCGGCCTATCAGCCAGGGGCCGTCCCCCAGCTCCTGGCTTGGGTAAGCGGGTGACGACTCGGCAAAAACAATAGACAGGTAACCCACCCAGCCCATCCCGCAGCCAGAGGCGGCTTTACGCCCCTTCCTCCCCAAGCCCCGCCCCGGCACCGCCCCGCCTCCTCCGCGCCGCCGCGTCCCGGGCCGGAAGCAGACCTGACGCAGAGCCGTAAAGCACGTCCTCTTCCGGTTCACGACAGTCGCTGCGACCGTCTCGCCGGCGCTCCGCGGTAAGCGCTCTGCCCGAGCCTCGCGGGATCCGCTTTTCCCTGGTTGCGGGCGATTTCGTACTGTCGCCCCCTTCACCTTGGATCATGTTCAAGAAATTCGATGAGAAGGAAAACGTGTCCAACTGCATCCAGCTGAAAACGTCCGTTATTAAGGGCATTAAGAACCAGTTGACAGAGCAGTTTCCAGGCATCGAACCGTGGCTTAACCAAATCATGCCCAAGAAAGACCCCGTCAAAATAGTGCGGTGCCACGAGCACATAGAGATCCTCACGGTCAACGGGGAGCTGCTGTTTTTTAGACAAAGAGAAGGGCCTTTTTATCCGACCCTGAGGCTGCTCCACAAGTACCCCTTCATCCTGCCGCGCCAGCAGGTGGACAAAGGAGCCATCAAATTTGTCCTCAGTGGCGCGAACATCATGTGTCCAGGCCTGACGTCTCCCGGGGCCAAGCTGTACCCTGCCGCGGTGGATACGGTGGTGGCCATCATGGCGGAAGGAAAACAGCACGCCCTGTGTGTCGGAGTCATGAAGATGTCTGCGGAAGACATCGAGAAAGTCAACAAGGGGATTGGCATCGAAAATATCCATTATCTAAACGACGGGCTGTGGCACATGAAGACGTATAAATGAGCCTCGGAAGGAGTGCGCCTGCGCTGATGTGGACATTGTGCTGTGGCTGTGTTTGTGTCTGTGTGGCGGCATGAAGACGGTACCTCTGTGGTTACCTTGAATAGATTCAACCGATGCTAAAAAAAAAAAAAAAAAAAAAAAGGAAAAGTAAAGATTTGGAATGAGGCCATATGTCTGTGTATCTGTCATTGTGTGCACGTCTGTGTGAGTGCGTGCGCCTGTGCGTGCGTGTTTGCAGAGGGGTAATTAGTTGACATCCGCTGTCTTGTCTGTCCAAGCCGGTATCAGTTCAAACACAGGTAAGTTATCTCTCGTGGAAAAATAGGTTTCAAAGTCAGGAGTGTACAGTCGGTAGACAGACCTGCAGATGTGAATGAAAAGCTGGGAGGAAGAAAAGGACCAGAGGGGGGCCCTGAACAGCTATTAATATGAACAGTTACGGGGTGAGCAGAAGATGGGGAGCTTGAATGATTGTACCAGAAGCAGAAAATCCAGTGGAAAGTACACAGCCAGCATCACTGGTTGTCCACCCAACAATCAGCCCGTCCTCCTTGCTGGCGGAACTCCCTCCTCCATACGAACCAGGTAAATGCCAATTAGGCCCACGTGGCGCTGTATTTCCCTGTGAGATGGACTCATTTATAGGTGGGTCTGGGGCTAAGGCCAAGTAGGATGTTTATTTAGGAAATTTCTAGGAAAATGGGTCTCTTTTCTCCCTTGGTTTTGAATCCTTTATTTATAGGTGGGTATGTGACCTGTGTTAGGAGGGGCCACTAACAGATTTCGGGAACAGGTTTGATGGGTCTTAAAGGCACACAGGAGAAACAGTTTCCCTGCTGTGGGCATAGGCACATGATTTTCTCACACACACACACACACACACGCTGCTGCCTTCGATGATTTAGGAACTGATGATTAATCATGCACAGTCCCTATATCACGATGTCTTATTAAGGAATGTGGCTAAGTTATGCGAGAATAAAATTTCCTTAGAGATTACTTCGTTTTTACTTGAGGTTTCTGAAATTTAAAGCCAGAGGTATCCCAATTTTTATAGAATGGCATAGCCACCCAACCGAAAAATTGCTTAAAGTAGGATAACGTGGGTCAAATGAAACTTGATCAGTGACTCTTGCACGAGCAGTTTCAGTGTGATTTCAGAATTCAGGATCGATTGTGTAGATTTAAGGGTGAAGTAACTTTGTGGAAGTTCGTGTTATTCCTTACAGAATTTTGGTTGTGAAGAAAAGATCATGGGCGAAAGCTTGAGGAAGGATATAGTCAAGACGTTTTGGAGTTTAGATTATTTTGCTGTTAATTTTATTGTTTTGTTGTTGGATGATTGTTGATGAGATTTCTGAGTATTTTTATACATGGAAGGGAAAGATTCTCTTAGAGTACTTGATGGGAGTGTCAGCGGGGACAGGGAGGTAGGAAGGAATGGCTCTGAACGGAGAGGTGGAAGGACTGGCCTTCTGTCCTCACGAATCTCCACGTTTGGATCATCTCCTTTCACCTGTGACTACTCTTAAACACTTCTCATCAGAACACTATCTTTTCCTCAGAGGATTAGGGCTTTTGTCCCTAATAATTCTCCACCCCGGTCAACACCATTAAGTCTGGCCACGTGGAGGACCTTGAGCTTCCGTGACAAGATTCCGGAGCGCCAAGGACTCTAACAACACCGAGGGAGACAGTCAAGGTAAGCAGCCCTATGGTTCTTTTACCTGATCCTCACCAGCTGTCCACCAAGAGCTGAAAGGGGGCACTCGAGGTCTCTCCCAAGCCTTCTTTCAGGTCTCCCCACCCAGGCTCATGCCTGACCTGGCTTCCCTTCTTGGTTCACCTGCACCTTGCTGAAAGGTGATAGAGCTGTGACTGCTGAGTCACAGGGTCTATGATGCTGAATTTGGTGCTATCCACTGACTTACTGAGAGGAATAGGAAACCGAAAGTCAGTGCCAGGCCTGGCTTCTGTTGAGAAGCCTCGCTCACCCCTGCAGGCCCCCGAGGCCCCTCCCTCTCGACTCCTGCTCTGCTGCTTTAGAACAAACTGAAGGATCGCGGGGTTCAGTGGGGTAGGGCTGCAACGACCAGCCACCAAATTTACTGGGATTGAGGTGGTTCCCGGGACCCTGGGCGCATGGGCATGAGCAGCTCATTCTAGGAGGAGCTCCAACTCCTCCTGCTCTCTTGGGCACAGGTGCCCACATCACCATCCTGCTTTGTCCTGTGGGGAGAGCAGTTTGGGGTTTAGGGGTGATGGAACATGCTGAGGGCTAAAGCAGAGTTCCCCGAGCCTTGGGTCTTTCTGGACACTTAGGCGTATGCCTGGAGAGGGTGTGGCCGAGGCCAAAGGAGGAAAATGCCCTGGGCGGCTCCAGCCATGCACAGGCTAGCTTCTCCCGCCGCCCCTGAGTAGCAAGCAAGGGAGACAGCACGACCTCCCGTGTCTGTCACAGCCCCTCACGCACACGTGGTAAACTCTGGTCTGTGCTACCAGGGTGATGGAGAAAAACTCACAAGAGAAGGAAGAAATGGTAACAAACTGCGGCTCACTTAGGAAGAAATATATAACTGAAGTAATTAAATGTGCAGTTGAAATCCTTCAAAGAAAACCCCAGACCTAGAAAGTTTCGCTGGTGAATTCTACCAAACATTTAAGGAAGAAATAGTAAAATATTTGCAGAATTTCTTCTACCATAAAGAAGTTCTGGGGATACTTCCCAACTCAATTTATCAGGCTAACATTACCCAAAAATCCAAACCAAAGACAAGAAAATAAAACTACAGACCGATATCCTTCATGAACACAAACACAAAAGTCCTTTAAACACGTTAGCAAAGTGAGCCCAACTATATGTAAAAATGGCAAAATATGGTTTTTATTCTGGAAATGAAAGGCTCGTTCAATATTCAGAAATCAATCAATATAATCATATTAATAGATTAAAGAACGAAAAGCATGTCATTTCACTAGATGCAGAAGAAAATTTGATGTAATTCAATATTAATTCATTCAATAAAAGAAACTGTCCTCAAGCCAATAAAATAGACCTACAAAATACCTATAGCTAACATATATTTACTGGTGAAAGACTGAACACGTCCTAAAATCAGGATCAAGACAGGAATACCCCGTAAGACCACTGCTGGTCATTCTAGGTAGTGCAATAATGGAAGAAAAAGGAAAAAAGGCAAATAGCTTATAAATAAAAAATAAAACTGGCTTTATTCACATACAACTCAATTGTTTAAAAAATCCAAAGGAACCTACCAGAAAGCTACTAAAACAGATAAAATGAGATTAGCAAATAAATATTTTAAAACCAATTGCATGTCTATAAGCGAGCAACGATTAATTAGAAATTGAAAATTTTAAATATACCATTTTCATTAGCACCAGAAAACTTAAAATAATTGTGTATCAGTCTAACAGCGTGTGCACGTGCTGTGCGCCAAACCTCCGACACTTTGAAAGGGGACATCAGTAAACGTGGTGGCAGGCCCTGCTCGTGAGCTGGGGACTCCCTAAGGCGAGACTGTCATCCTCCCCAAATGAACGTATACATTTAAAAATATAATTCGAGTCAAAAGTCACACAGCATTTGTTAATAACTGGCAAACTGTTTCTAAAATTTTAATGACCATTCAAAGGAACAGAAGAGCCCAAACCATTTAGAAAAAGGGAGAACACACTTGGTCTCTAGGCTGCCACCACCTGCCCTTAAGGCTTCTAGAGCTGCGGTAGAGACCTTAGCGTGGTGTTGGCAAAAAGAGAAGAAGCAGTGGGACCGGAAGGTCCAGAAAGAGACCCGCTAAATACTGTGGAGTGATTTCTCCAAATTGCAAAGGTCATTCCACTGAGGAAGAATAGTCTTTTCAACGAAGGGTGCTGGGGGCATCCGTATGTAAAAATATTGAACTTTGGCCCACACCTTGCAATGCAGACAAAAGTTATCTCGGAATGGATTATGGACTTAATGTTAAAACATCAGATTTCTAGAAGTAAGCATAGGAGAAAAACTATATGACCTTGAATTCAGCAGTGGGTTCTTTGGGATAACACCAACAGCACTACACTTAAAACATGGAATTAATTGAAATTAAGAACTTAAGAGTTTTAGAAGACACTATTAAGAAAACAAAAAAGGCTATGCACTGAAAAAAATATTAGCAAAACTGAATAAATAATTAACATTCAGAATAGACAATGAACTCAAATTTCAGTGGCAAAAAGGCAGCAGCAATAAAAAACTGGCCAAAAGATTTGAACAGACATTTCCCCAAACAGGATATATAAATAGCAAAGAAGCACGTGAAAAATGCACATGTTCAATCATTAGAGAAATTCAGATGAAACCACAATGAGATACCACTGTATATCTGTTAGAATAAACAACAACAAACAAGACCAGCCATGTAAGTTCTGAGCAAATGGGACTCTCACCCACTGCTGGCAGGATGCACATGGCAGCCCCTTCGGAAAAGTCTTCACAGAGGCCATCTTTGTCATCGCCACCCCCCAAGAACTGGAAACACAAAGGGACACATTTCCCCACTCTCTTATTTTACTAGAGATCTTTGGTGGTAAACGTATTACAAATAACGACCAATAAGGATTTTGCATATTACAGATGGAGGTTTTTCAAATTGTTGGCACTATTTTTTTTTTTTACCTCGATAAACTTTCTCATTCTTTCAAAATTAAAGTCCACATTCATCCTAGGACCCCAGTCCCTTCAGTTCACCCTCACGTGACAAACTCTAGGAAAACTTTAAAATGTTTATAAAGAGCATGGCTGACATTCTTGCATGCTCTTTCGGCAGAGCTAAATTGAAGATATAATTATTTCCTTTAAAAATCCAGTTGGCTCAACATATTTTCAAAAGAGGAATTTCCGAGGCTTTTAAAAGCACATCTGTGTCACAGAGAAAACATTTTCTAAGCAGGAAAAGTCTTTCTGACTGCAAAATACCAAATTTTCAATCGCGTGTTTCAGGATTATCCAAAGAATTTTTCTTTAGTCAGAATGATTCAGAAACATGGGCAGACAAGTCATGCTCACGTCAGATGCTTAGCCAGAAAACTGAACACCCAAAACTATATTCGATGATTTTCTTAGGGCAAAACGGTGCTTTTAAAAGAAACCTCTGCCTTGGCCGTGCATTGAGGATTCAGCCCGCAGATGACCACGCCCAGCTCACGGGGCGAGCAGCTCCTCCCCGGGCCCTTGCAGACACGCCGCCGTGTGAGCTGTCGATATTCTTTTGAGAGCAAATGCCAATGGATTCTTTTACAGTTGTATTTATCTCTACATCTCATCTAAACTCTACAGTAATGTAACAACAAGAAGAAAAAGATAGATAGGAAGCCTGTCCTCTGCAGCAGCAGCGGGTGAGCCTGGCGGGCGTGACGCCGAACGCCACCTTCTCAAAGCCATTTCATAGAGCGGAGACTCCTTCCAGGCTGTGTTTCCTGGTTAGGCTGGTTTTTTCTTTTTTCTTTCTAAATCACCCTCCAAGTTGTACTAGTGACATTGGAGAAGCCGCACTGAGGTTTCGGATATCACTCCTAAGTACAGATAAAGCATCATTTCAGTGGATGTAGTTGAAAGTGAGCCCTTAACAAAGCAATGCCCCCATTCTGGTGGGGGCACAAGAAGCTTAGGCTTACTGATTTTGTTAAAATTCAGCCAGCAGACAACCACTCTGTGGTTAAAAGACTGTCTGCACTGCCGATTTGAAGATGGCGAGAGAAGCTCCCGCCCGTCAGATGCGCTGTCACCCTCTCGCGGAAAAGCTGCATCGATCGTCGTCTGTGCAAAAACATGAGGCTGGGTTCCTTTGGGACGGCAAAGCAGTGTGACACGGGGTTCTCGCACTCAGCAAATTATATTACGTATATTATGTCAAGATTGAAATAGGATTTTTTTTTTATAAAACTAAAACTCTCAATAATTGATGATACCAAAGGAGCTGGCACCACACAGACTTGATTTATGAGAAAAAACCAAACCAAACCATTGTTTGTGTGACGAGGAGGAAGAGGTACCTTGCGTCTGACCAGCCAAGGAAGATTGATGGAGGGCACAAGCGGGCCCCAGTGCCATAAAATGGAACTGGTGTTGCCTTGGGCGGAAGTGGGACGTGAGAACGGAAGGGCGGGCCGCAGCCCACAGGACCAGGCTTTGGGGTCTCGGTCCCTGTGTTCATCCGAGGACGACAGGCCACCTCGTTTTCGATCCCAGCCATGGGATGTTTATTCGAAAAGCGTCACGCAGGAAAGACGGGACACGGGAAACTCTTGAGTGCTGTGACCACGGAGGGCTCACCCTGACCTTGGGAGAGGAAGCCAAGAAATTGGAAGCCGTGTCTGTGAGTCACCGCCCCGGGGCCGTGTGTGCACACGCTGCGCTTGGCAGGAGCACCGCACGGAGCATGGAGCACGGAGCATGGAGCACGCAGCACGCAGCACGGAGCACGCAGCACGGAGCACGGAGCACGGAGCACGGAGCACGCAGCACGGAGCACGCAGCACGCAGCACGGAGCACGCAGCACGGAGCACGGAGCACGGAGCACGCAGCACGGAGCACGGAGCACGCAGCATGGAGCATGCAGCACGGAGCACGCAGCACGGAGCACGCAGCACGCAGCACGCAGCACGCAGCACGGAGCAGGCCGAGGGTGCACGAACCTCCCCGGCAGAGTCCACAAGCAGTGGCAGCTCAACAGGTGGTCGAGTCTGTGCTCTGACCATTCCTAGCCTAGCAGGAGCGACTGGGCTGAGACACGCTTCGCCCCCTCACCTGCCCTGCCGACATCCAGGGGTCATTATACAATTTAAATAACATGATATCGTATGTAGAGGCTATGAATTTACCACCCAAAACAGGACGAAGTCCAAAATACCGTTATTCATATTTATATAAGGCAGGAGAACGACAAGCCTGCAGGGTGTCTGAATATCTTGGAAATCAATGTCCCAAGCTGTTAGTGCCTCCTCGGACGTCCTGGGTTCGAGTGGCTGCCCCGGTCCCCGCTCTGTGTGGCCACCCCGGACGCGGTGTTTGCCCGCTTCTCTTCTGCATTTTCAATCAACAGAAAGACAAATCGGGCAGGTGGGGGTTAAAACAGTCATTATCGCAGAAGCCATCGGAAAACGAGGCTTGCCGTGTGGCAACGACGTTCTTACTGATACGATGACAAAGCCACAAAACTTAGTGCCAAAGTCTTGGCTGGAATCAAGACTTTGAAACCTCTCAGCCCTGGTCCTTATGGCCAAGTCGCGAGTCCTGGTTCGAAGCTCGATTTTATCATCTGTGAGCGGAACCCGGCGCACACTGCTGGTGCCGTTCCCCGGGCCGCCGCCGACACGGGATCGTCTTCCACGTGTCTCAGGTGGTGTGGGCGCTTGACCGAGGCAGCATGAACACGGCAGCACTGTGCTGCCGGAGTCTTGAGGTGACGAGACTGACTGACTCGGGGGAGAGGCGCCAGCACGCTCAGCGGAGACCCTGGCGACAAGCACGTAGTTCCGGAATGTGACCCTTGAACGCAGTCATGTGTATTTGCACATTTTTCTTCACTGTTTTAGTCAACCGTGCACGTGGGTGTCTTTCTCCAAGCTGCACTGTTTTATCATCCGGTATGAAGAACGCACCTGGGTTGCCCTCGGTGGTTTGCGTTTTTATAATCTGGCCTAAATGTATTAGCTCGACTAGAGACTCATGTCGTTGCTGCGCGTATTCCTTCTCTGTCATGTCTCCCATTTTATCTTCTTTCCCGTATATTCTGAGCTTCAGGTTACCGAGTAGTTAGGTAAGTTCTGATGTTAGAAACCACCATCCTCCCCTGGTCCAGGTAAAGAGACAGAGTGTTCTTCGGGCCAGCGTGGCCGAGAGACGCTTGCGTGCTCCCTTGTAGATAAACTTCAGGGAGTGATGGGACAGCTACGTGGGAAACTGTGACACTCAGTTGGAGATCTGTGCGTGTATTTGAAGACAGATGCTGAAAGTTGAGACGCGGTTTCGAGTGTCCCCATGCACACTTCTTCCTCCTCCACTTTTAAAGAAACAGCTTTGCAAGCCGGGCCTGTGACAGCCCTGTCGATGGGGCCCGCTTCCTCTCCGCCTCCCCCTTTCTCAGCGAAGGCATCTCGATTTCTGCTCCAGGCTTCCCCCCACCCCAAAATCAGCTTGTTCCAGGAGCAGCTAAGACGCCCTGCGGCCTGGGCTGGGTCCTGAGCTCACCGGTGCAGCCCTGCCCTGTCCCCCCCCCCCCATCGCACACCATCCTGCTCCCCGTGGGCTGTGTCAGGGACCCCGTCGGAGTGATGCCCACAGCTTTATTTAATGACTGGGGAGGAAACGGGGCAGGAGGCTCAGGACGTTGGCGAGCAGGCTGCAACCCAAAGGGAAGTCGGCCTGAGTCTGAGGGAGCAGGGCCGACGACGGGGCTCCCATGAGGCTGCTTTCGAAGCCTGAACGTCCCCGCACTTCTCCGAGTTACGCATGCCCCTTACTCCCCCTTTATAGCTTTAGCCAATGCCACTTGATGTCTGCAAGTTGCATTTTTGTTACACGGATGCATTTGCTACTATCACTGATTCGTGACCTTGAATTTACAGATCGCACATGACGATCAGCTCCTGCATCAGCACCGTGCACTTCTAACTGTGTGCAAGGAAGCCTGGGCAACGTTATGTGAGAACTGCGCACTATCGGAACCCTAGAACCACAGCGACGAGAAGCCGAGGCCATCGGCAATAATTGGAATTGTCCAACTTCACAGACTTGGTCAACGACCTAGTTAAGCTCAAAAGTCAGGCGTCCTCGGCGCAGAAATCACTTCTCCCAGCACAGAGTAGTTCCGTTGTCTTCCCTGCGCTGTGAGAGCCTAGTGCAGGCGGCCACGCCGGCCAGGAGCGTGGCCAAGGTGGGGGCGCTGGGCAGCCGCCTGGCTCCAACCCGGAGCTGAGCTGCGGGGACAGATCGCCAAGGGGGTGGCAATACCATAGTGCACAGTAGAGACATGGTGCCTGCTCAGGGGCCAGAGGTCAGCAGCGAAGATGGAGACTTGGATGAGCGAGCGCCTGGTCGGGGTACTGGGGGACCAGGGGGTCTCGTGGTTTCAGCAGAGCGGTTAAAACTCACCGAACAGCCCTCTGACGGAGCGCAGGGCGGAGTCCCGCACCTGCAGCTCTCCCGCGTGCCCGCGGCTGATCCCCAGCTCTGGACTCGGTGACCTTGCTCCTGACACGCATATGAATTCCTAGGGAGTGACGGTGCCTCGCCAGTCGAGGTGTACCAATGACAGTGGCCGAGGCCCATGGCCGCGGTGTGAGGACGGTGCGGGAAGGTGATTTGAAACAGCACTTGACAGTCTCGCAATCAGCTAGAAATGTCAGTTGTGGCTTGAGGTAAACGCTGATTTTCCAGGGTGAATGCTGCACACTCTGCTTCTCACCACCGCGTGTCATTCAAGCACTTGCTTAAAGAGCAGAAATACGTCTTGAAAATAGCTTTCATTCCTAATCCATATTTGTGTTTAACTACAAAACCATTTAACCCACCAGCTCATTGTAATCATCCAAACGGAGAAGACAGAAAACATTTCCTTCATTATAGAGATAAAACAAAGCCAAGTACTTCCCTCTGCATAAGATTGCTTTTGAATACTGATGCATAAAAGCCCAGATTAAATTAATCTCAGCTGTCACAGTCACACTTGGCAAATGAATCATAAAATAGTTTCCTCTTCATGTGACAAGTTGCCCTTGACAGCCAATTAAAATCTTAATAAGGGTTTCTAAAATACACATGCATATTTACATGCATAATCTCTTTTATTGGTGCTCAGTGTCAAAATACAAATTATTTTGCTTTGTATTTCAGAAATTGTGAAGTTTTAAAAGCAGCTTCCAGATCTTTTCATTTCCTTTTACTTGAATACCTTTTACTTATCTATAAAGTAACTGTTTTGGAAATCTAACGAGAGTTGTTGGATAATGGCTTGTTTTTTCAAACCACACAGCAACCATCGTAAATAACAGACCAATGGTGTCTGCCTCAATCTCCTACCTTTCCCCAAGGACAGTGGCATCTCGGGCTCTGGCGTAAGGTCGTGAAGTCAGAGGCCCCTCGCAGCAGTGGGTCCTACCTGCCAGCACTGGGGAGGGCAGAGGTGGCTCTCAGGATGGGCAGAAGGTGGTAGAACACACTAGAAAGCAGGTGCACATTCGGGCTTAAGTTCCGACAAGAGAAGACCTTGGAAGTTGTCATTGCTGTCCTCGCAACAAGACAAAAGCTGAACGAACAAAATAATCAGTGAGGTCTCAGATCTAGACCCTGCTCCACAATCCCTGGAGGGAGGGGGCCCTGGGGAGTCACAGCCCAGGCCTGTTGACCCGGAACGGACGTCACGTGGGCCGTACACTGGCAGAGACACTCACACGGCAATTCTGACAAATTGCTGGGCGCAGAGTAGGGATCTGCAAGACGGAGAAATCGGTGGGGACCCCCCAAAAAGCGTTTTACCTCCGGGAACTCTCTGGGGAACCAAAGGGGATCCCTTGGAGGCTCTAGCAGGGGAGCGGGAGGGTGGTCATCGTGACACACAGCCAAGCCTTCTCCTAACTAAATCCCAGGGGGGAAGGCCACTCCCCCACACCAGTCCCCGTGAGGCTCCCTGGACCTGAGTGGCACGGGAGAGGGTCCCAGCCCAGGGACACTGAGAGCGAATCACAGAATCATAAGGTGGCCCAGCGCCGCCCCCTCCCACGCACGCCACCATCATGGTGCCAGGCGGATTGTTACTGAGGGAGCTGCAGCCTCCAGACTCAGGGGAAGGCCCGAGGACACCGGGGGCACAGACGCGCTGGAACCGGGGGATTCGAGGCCTCCGGCACAGACAGCGACAGCAAACGTCAAACACAGCTCACACCTCACGTGCAAAGCCTGTTTACCTCCGAACCCACTGCCCAGCACGTCACGTTTGGCTTTCGATAAACATCACGAGGTGGGCCGAACGGCGAGAAAATGTAGTCTGGAAACGCGAAACGAGCATCAGAAACACACTTTGATGTGACGCAGACTTTGCCATGATTTAAAAGATCGATGACTTACGTGAAGGGCTCTAATGGAAAAAGTGGACAACATACAGGAAGAGGCCAAAAACGTTGGCACAAAACTAAAGCACAAAGAGAAAAAAGAATGGGGAAAAAAAAGAAAGGAAGAAAGGAGGAAAGGAGAGGAGGAAGGAAAGAAAAATATGACGTATCTGGACTTTATTACATCTGTGGTAAATTGAGGATTGGGTGAAGAATTAAGGACCAAGGTCTAGTCAAGATCCTGTAATCTCGGAATATTTAATAGATGAGCAGAAGCCCAAAGAACCACGGACGTTAGAATCTGGGCGGTTTATGCTCACAGAGGCGCATTTTAACCGAAGTTTACGCGAGGGATGTTTTCTCCCAGGGCAGCATCCTCCCTCCCTCACTGGTCTGCACCCTGTCCCCTCGGTCTGAGGGAGCATTAAGTGCTGGCAAACATTATGCGCCATGCGACTCAGCCTTCCCAGTTTCCCCATGCTCGAGTCTGTGTGAGCAGGACACCTGGAACGTTCTAGTGATTCTGACAGTTATGGTACTGTCTGCATATTGGCGGCCATTAAGAAGCAGACCGTAAATTGTTCTCAGACCAGTTTTTTCTCCATTTCGGTCTTCCAGCATTTTCACAGATTTTAAAATAAAGTCTCACTTGAATATGTGCTTTGTCTATGAGAAATGCGCGATAATTTCAAAGTTGCTGTGTTTTTGGTAAGAAATATTATACCATTTGCGAGCTCATATCTGATTTACATAAGCTTAATGCCTCGTGCTTTCCATAATACTTCCTTGCAGAGTCCCGTTTGATGACTGAGCTTATTTGAAGATCCGTCAGTTGGTCTTACGATGCCTGAATTTTTAAATGGAATCTTTGGCATTTTAACTATGTCCTGATGTTAGCCTTGACTATATTTAGGTCACCCTAAGTCGGTTTGGGTACACGCAATGAGCTGTAAAAGACACACTTGTGATGAGGTTCGATGTCAAAGGATGTTTAGTTTGGCTGGAAACGCTACGACATTGCGTGGCCTTTGCCGAGAGGTGGTTTATGAACACAGCGAAGGGTGTGAGGTCGCAGGCTCTGAAATAAGCTTTCGGGGTTAGACTCTGTCTCTGTGCCCTGAAGGCTGTGGCCTTGGGGAACGAACTTAGTATGTTCCTGTGTACAACTGAGATAACTATAGGGCCTACTTTATTCTCATGGGGATGAGAGGAGTTGACACACGTAAGTCATTCAGAAGAGTGAGCACAGCAAGTGCTCAGGGGGTGTCTGCTGTAACTTAAAGGCTTGCTTTGCTCACGGAGATCATACCGCCCCCGGGGCTACGCAGGGTGCTGCTGAAGCCAATCGCTGGGTTTGGTAAAACCGTTTCCTAGAAGATGGACAGGCGCCTGTCATGCTGGAAAGTGCAGCGGAGTCCGACTGAGGGGTGTGCGACGCGCCACCCCGTGAGGCAGAGCTGGGTCCACGCGCGCGGCGCTTCCTCCTGCCACGACTGTCATCGCTGTGTCCCGATGACGTGCCGCATCTTTCACAGAGCCCCGTCTTCCCAGCTTGACTCATCGGCAGAGCCTCCTGGGGCGCTGGTCCCGCACGTGGGGATTCCTGACGCTCTCCCCGCCGAGGCCTAGGACGTGGCATCTCAGAATCGTTATTTTTAACAAGCACCTCAGATGCTTTAATGACTAGCTCGGTTAGAGACATATTGGTCTAAAAATCTACTTGTTAGTTGATTTCTATGTCTCAAGACAGTTGGAAAGAATTGCATTTTTTTATACGTATTGGAAACCATGTTAGAAAAATTAATCTCTGGGATGATGGAGAACTGTCTACCGATAACTCGACTCTCAGGCCTTAGAACTCCGCATTCTTTCTCATAATGGGGGTGTGGGCGGCAGAATTTTGCCCTCCCCCCACCCCAAGATAGCCACATCCCAATGTGCAGAATCTGTGAATACTGTTGTGTCACCTGTCACATGGCAAGGGGGCATTAAGATTGCAGATGAGGGTCAGATTGCTAATCAGGTGGACCCTGCAAAAGGAGATTCTCCTGGGCAGGCTCAGTGTAATTACTCATATTTGATCTTCCTTTTTGTCTCTCTGCTCCACTTTAAAGTCCCTGATGAGAGTCAGGGACAAAGCCGAAGACGCTCAGCTGCTGGCTTTGAAGACAGAGGAAGGGGCCACGAGCCAAGGCGTGCGGCAGCCTCTGGAAGCTGGAGCAGGCCAGGGCTCCTTCTAGAAGCTGCCAGAAAGAACATGGCCCTGCTGACCTGATTTTAGCTTGGGGTACCTCTTTTGGACTTTTGACTTTCAAAGCTGTAAGATGATAATTTTTAGAGAAAACAAAATCTGTGTGACCTTCAGTTCGGTGATGAATTTTTACACATAGCACCAAAAGCATGATCCATTAAAGAAAAAATTGGCTTCACACACACATGCACATAGAGAGTGAGATGGAGAGAGAAAGAGGGAGGGAGGGAGGAAGGGGGAGAGAGAGAGATGGAGGGAGAGCAAGGGAGGGAGAGAGACAGAGAGAGAGAGATGGAGAGACAGAGAGGATGGAGGTAACTCTCGCCATTCCAGCCTTTCACTCCGAGTTATTACCGTAGCATAAGAACGACCTGTATCACGTGTTGCAGAATCACTTCAGAGCAGATATGAGACCCATCCCTTTCTGTCACCTCAATTAGTAGATGCTGACCTTTGAAATGCTAGTAGGGGCAGCGGATTCTAGGGTTCAGATGGCATGGGGGGCCGTTACTTCGTTTGATGTGGAGATGAAAGGCAAGAATGAGCTCTCATGGTGGAGGACTCAGTTGCTCTTCGCTGTTAGGTAAACACTTATTTACACTTGTGTGTTGGGAGGAGGCTGTGAAACAAAAACAGCGAAAGCAACATATTAGAAAATAAACTTTGGCTTGACTTTTACGTAGCCCATTCTGGTGAAAATACCGTTCCTACAGTTGGCAGTTACGCAGAACTTGAACGTGCGTGCACATCGCCTGTGATCTCGATAAACGCAGGTTCGATTCGGAAGCTCTCGGGTGAGGGGTGAGACTCTGTGTTTGCAACAGCACATTTTGATGACCAAGGTATAGCAGACGCACACGCAAATAGAACCTTTTAATTTTGTTGGAAGGTCTAATTCCAGTTTTAGAAAATAAAAGTGTGCCCAGGCCGGTAATTATGGTACTTGTCATTTCACAGAACAGGGTGCATCAGCCAGCTACATTCGAATCCTTTGTCTGCTCGCTGTTTTCTCTGACTTCCCCACACCGGCTTAATCCCCTAACGCATCATTTCCACTTGACGCAGAAGGGATTCCTAAATGAAAACTATTATCGCAGATAAAAAAAAAAGAAAAAATAATGGCAAAATGTAAGTTAAGAAGAAAAGCGTAATCATAAAATTACTGAGGGTAATTCTTTTTTATTTTGCTTCATTGCATGGAAGAGGATATGACAATTTATATTTATCAAAGAAGACCTCAAATAAGGATTGGGAATGTTACGACTTATTTACTAACCATTTTTCTTACTTTAAGCATCAAATAAGATGCTCAACAGAACAAGTCCATATTGTTGTGACACTAATGCTCATGACAGGTTAAAACTCAAACTCAAATGTCAAGACATTTAGAAAACTAAATTCTCAGATGTTATCTCAGCATTTTTATTTTTCCAGCGACGGAACATTGTTATTGGTACACTGACCTTTTCCCCCCAGGTCCTGGACTCGAATGATTGTTTCAAAACCAGCACTCTTACAGCGCAAGTATAAAGTAATTTATTTTTTGAATGGTTCTTAGCAAATCTCTCTTTTATAGATCTGTCAGAAGCAAAACGTTTGCTAAGCACCAACTCTGTTGTTATCCTTATTTATAGAATGGCGAACAGAGGCCAAAATTCCCGAGACATCCGAGATCTTGCTGCCAGTTAAGGAAAGCTTAACACGAAGGACAGGAGAAACTTCAGCAGCTGGTTTTACGGACGGGTCGTGTAAGACCGGACGGGGCCGATGAGAATAAGACATAGTAGATGCTGCTCTTAAGTTTATTCTCCTGATGGTCCAATTACACATACGTTACACACTAAAACACTGCCCCACCATTCTCGAATGTCCTCTGTTACTTCTTTGTTTCTCCCTGCATTTCAGTCGGAGAAGTTCCTGTCCGTACATCCGCTTCCTCCTCAGCTGGGTCCAGTCTCCCGATGCATTCTGCATGTCTCTGACGTGTTTTTGATTTCTAGCGTTTCCAGTTTGATCCTTAGGGGTTCTATCTCTCTGTTTACATTACCCGCGTGTTCTTGCGTGCTCTGAACATATTAATCGCTATTGTTTTAAATTCCCTGATAACCCCAACATCTGTGTCACATCTGTCTGACCCTGAGGCTGGCTTCTGTTTTCCTTGTCTTTCGGTGCTTTGCAATTCTTTGTTGAAAGCCGGACACTATTGGGTGACAGATACTGAAGCAAACTGGCTTTTCGTTGGAGGGTTTAGGGCGACCCCGGGGGAGGGCTGAATGTGCCCGAGGACCCAGATGCTCTCGTTTTTTGTTTTGTCTCCCCTTTGACTTTGAGGTTCCCTAAGTCGTCCTTGGAGACGGTCTACGGCCACCCACTCTTTCCGGATGATGCACTGTTACATGAGGGGAGCCCTGTGTTTGGGGGTACGCCTGGGGGTAGGGCTGGACCTCTGTGTCCTGTGACCCTCCGGAGTGCTTCTCTCAGAGCGGCCCCTCCTTTCTTGGCTGTGGAGCTCCCCACCCATTTCCTGGGAGCTCCGACCCAGCTCTGGCTCTGTTTCTGTTTCCCCCCTCGAGGGAGGCGCGCAGGTTAGAGGGGGCAGGGCGGGGGACTCGCCCCCCAGCCGAGGCGAGGCCACTGGAGCCCCTTCTCCCGAGCTGCAGCCCTCTGCACGGAGAAGCGCTGGCTTCACATTGATCTCCTCCGCTCTGCACATGGTGGCTATGCTGAGCCCTTCACCATGAGAACCTTCTGGATCACCCTGAGCTTCGGCTAGGGAAATCGAGTCCAGTGCGGGCTGGACCTCCTGGGTCGGTCGCCCTTGGCCTTGAACCGGTGTATGCTTGGTGCATCTGTGAGAGCCTCGAACCCTCGTACCGGGCGCCTCGTCTTCACGGCCTCACGATGCCAGGCTGCTGTGACACACGTGCCACCGGCCGGCGGCTTAAAGGGCGAACACGAAGTCCAAGGTCAGCGGGCCAGCACGGCCGGCTGGCCTCCCAGCGGGGCCTCCCCCGGTCACCGGGGGCCATCTTCTTGCGTCTCGGGTGTGCGACCACCTCCTCTGTGGCTTGTTATGAGGGCGCCAATCCAGCGCGGGCTCCACCCCGTGACCTTGTCACCCCACCCAGCCCCACCTCCGACACCACCACGTAAGGATTCAGACTTCAGCAGAGGCCTCAGCGCTCAGCCCATGGCGCGGTGGCACCCGCACACGTGTCCTGGACAGACAGGTGCCCCAGTGACACCGCGATACGAAAGCGACCCGACCCCGCGGTTCGCGCCTCAGTACGCTGGTTTGCTTCCGTGCACGCGCGATTTCAGATGGAATTCCTTTCCTTTTCCAGAATTCTCCAGTGTTACAGAGCACGGAAAAGCAGTCTCGTGGATTCCATTCCACGAAGAAAGAAACTCAATTATCGTTCTGCTTTTTAATATAAAATGGTTTGTTACAAAATTATCATCTTACGAAGATAATCAAAGAGAATGTAGTGAAAAACGCAGGGAAGGCCTTAGAGAGGTACGTGGGGAAGCTAATTAATAAAAAAAATTCTTCCTACGTGTGATGCTTGAGGCATTTATCATTCTTTTAAAAACTTGCAATTTACAGAGATGTTTATCCTCATTTCCAATAGTCAACTTGCATACCTATTTTTACATTCTTTTTCTTAAAGAGGGTCCCCCATGTTCCATCCACCCCACAGCCCACAAAGCCTGGGTCCCCCTTGCTCAGAGCTGTTGTCTTTGAGGTTCGAGAACATTTGGGCACATCTGCGGGGCTGGGGTGACTGAGGTGCTTTATGAAGAGGGACGAGGGGAGGCCTTGAAGGAAGGGAGAGCCAGTGAAAAAGGGACGTTTGGCTTGGTCACCTGTCCCAGCTCCTGGACCTTGGATATCAACACGGAGAACTGATTCTGGGGTGAGAGTAGAGCTGAGCCCTTCCAGGGCTCCCCCACCCCGTCCTCCAGGGGTGCAGGACCTGCGGGTGAGGTAAAGAACTATGTATTTACGCTGTGGCAGCCCTGGGGGCCTCCGAGCCTGGTGGCCTGGGAGGGCAGAGGTTTGGGGAGACACGGGGTGGGAACCCCTGCCAGAGGGATAGCGGGGACAGGAGGATCCAGAAGAAAGAGGGGACTGGGCAACCAGGGTCACCCGTGTCCCTAAGCCCGGCATCGGACGGGTACTTCGTGCTCTGCTGGACTCTATGCGAGGCTTCTTTTCTGAAGACTAATTTTTTTGAGTGGTTTTAGGTTTATAACAAAACTGAGAGGAAGGGACTGAGATTCCCCACTCCGCGGGCCCACAGGGACACAGCCTTCCTTATCATCAGCCTCTCCCACGGGGGGCACTTTTGTTTACTAAGGATGAACCTACAGTGATACTTTTTTTTTTTTTTTTTTTTTTTTTTTTACAAAGAAGAGCAAAAAATCTAACGTTGATTCAAAGCCTTAGTAACGAATGAACCACATGCTTATTGCCCAGTCTGTTCACGTTCTTCTCTGGAACTTTCTCATCCAAAAGCATCATTTATAAAAAGCAAAAACAATTTTATTTTTTTTTTTTTAATCTTAACATTAGGGTGTGTGCAGATAGAATTTTGTTTATAAAGAATTTGCTTTATTTCCTGCTTCCTGTAGATGGAGCTAAATCCTTAAGCATGTTTACACATCTTGGAAATTCTTGGGAATTAGATCTTTAAAAGACAATATTACCGTCTGCTGCTGAAGACGCTTAATTTCTTTCTTTCTTTCTTTCTTTCTTTCTTTCTTTCTTTCTTTCTTTCTTTCTTTCTTTCTTTCCTTTCTTTTTTTTAAACTATAATTAGTGCTTTTACACAAGGTGTAACATTTGGTGCTAAAGAAAAATACATTTTGAGACACCAGTTCTGTATCTGCTTTTGAATTGCAATTGCTAAAAAATGTTGCTACGATTTTGTATTTTGTCTGAGGTTGTGTCTGACTTCTTTGTGTGTGTGTGTGTGTGTGTGTGTGTGTGTGTGTGTGTGTTTAATAAAAAACTGTAACCGTTAAACTGCCCATTATCCATTGTCCTTTCTCGCGGGTGTTTCCTGTGTGCTGGTCTTGGCCCTTGCTCTGTGTGACCGAATGACCAAATATGACAAAACCCAACGAGCCCTCACTGTTTCTCTCAGTCATTAGTCAACACCGCCTATCTATTACTTCCCCACATGGCTTCTAAAGGATGTGAGAACACAATGTGACAGGCCCACAGGAAACTTAAAGAAAATACTATTTTAAAGACTGATTGTGTCTCTACCAAGTTGCTCATAGCTCTGTATTTGTTTATGGATTCCAAAACCAAGAACATATATTTTACACCTTACAAAGAAAAGAAAAAGCCAAATAACATTGAAAGGATTTTAAATATCAACATTAATATGGAATATATTTTTATTAAGTGAATTTCCCTATGTCTTTGATGCTTCTTAACTTATCCAACAGGGCACTGAGTACAGTTTATTCTTCTGAAGCAAGAAAAAAGGACCCTTCAACAGTTTTTAAGATTTTAAAAATTCTTTCCTATTAGCTTCGAGTTTTGTAGCGAGTACACTGCTATCGAAATAAAAACGAAGCAATGACGTTAAGTATAACCCGAAATGGAATCCTGAGCTTCAGACATCATAATCGTTTAGAAGTTCAGGAAATGAGGGATGCCAGCAGCAAAGTGGATTTCATACTCCACATTTTTAAGGTGCGTATTAGAACCTTTGGCATGCTGTTACATTTTAATGTACATTTTGGTTCTCTAAAGCTATGACAATTTTGATGATGAAATCTCTCTTTTTTAATTAATATGTGGATTTCACACTGGGTTAATTTAATTACTGTGAGTTTTAAATTTATATTTCAAATAATTCTCAAAACACTGAAATACCCAAATTCATGTACTGGTTGGCATTCAGATCATTTATACCATTGGTTTTTAGAGTTTAGGAGATTAACAGAAAGAAATGTTGCTATTAAAGAGGTAAATTATGAAATGTGCAGTTCTCAAGACAACATCCGGGATTATTCTTTTTTAAGTAATAAAATGAGATTTTCTCAAAGTTACACTTACTGTTATACAAACAATCCTTTATTTTGATTTACTAAGAAGACATTAAGGCATAGTCTCTTTCATGCATTGATCTTGAGACTCCATTAAAACCAATGGATTTCCGGTCCGTGCCCTTTTCCAGGTCAGCTGGCAATTTTATACTGAATTGCAAAAGAGACTTCACTACAAAAACCTTTTGTAATTATCTAAATTCCATGTGTTTAGGAAGCTTTTGAGAATCCAGCAATAAGCACTGCACTGTGGGTACAATAAATGCTCGCCTGTTCACTCAGCTGGGGCATGGAGAAGCATATGATTTGTTATGTTTTTTACAAAAGAAAAAAATAATGTTAAACTTGAGTTATATTATTGTTTTTACATACAAACCAAACCACTGGTGACCATAGTTCCGTTTCCCTGTGAGAATGCTGTTCGCCACTGTCTCGAAGATGCAACTAAGGAATCAGAGCTGACGTGTGGTGTGATGGAGCAATTCAAACTGGTTTACATACCGTGAAGCTCCCAGGACAACCCCTGACGTGCAAGCATGCCAGGTGACGGGGACTGGCAAAGAGCCCTGCGTGGGTGTGGATGGTACGGTCACTAAAACAGTGCCTGGGGGGTGGGAAAGGTGGGGAACTGCCCGTCAGGGGGCGCGGACGCCCCGTTAGAAGGTGAGTGATTTCTAGGGAAGTAATGTGTAGCATGGCGGTCATGGTCAGCAATGCTGTATCATACACTCCAAAATTGCTAAGAGACGAGATCTTCAACGTTCTCACTGCTGAAAGAAATGGCAATTACGGGACTCGATGGAGGTGTCAGCTGACGCTATGGTGGTGGTCGTTTGCAACACACGACCCTAGACTTACACAATGTTATATATCAATTATATCGTAATAAAGCTGGACATAAAGATAATTTCTTTAAAAAAGAAAAATCTAATGCACTCTTCCTAAGGGCTAGGAGTTTGCGAGTCGACCATGCTCAGATCTGTCATTTCTCACCGCCCCCTGGCCGGCACTCCCTGGGAGCTGAGGGAACTGGGTGAGGGCGATGGTTTCCAGCGCCCTTGGCTGTGGCCTTATCTAATAAGGCACTGCTGGTGCAGTCACCAGCCGGATTCGATTACGTCCCTTCCTGACATTTTCATTCATTTGATTTCTCAGGCCAAACATGTTAGGCGAGATGAAGTCTGGAGCCAGGAAGATTTTTCTTTCAAGGCATCGGTGCTCATCAGATTGAAATATTTCCTCCCAGCACCCTGTCTATATCTAAGTCGGTTAAATATTTTCCCGTAAAATTTATGAAAGACCCAAAACGATCAAGAAGGGCACGCGTTCTAACCTGCTGCCTCCGCTGTAGGGGGAGACACGGAAGTGGAGATTTCACTAGATGGCTCCGGCACGAAAGCGACTTTTAGGAACTGAGGGGACTTGGCATGTAGCTCTAGGAAGGGAACCGCCTTGAGCTTTAGGGCCCTTACTTCCTCTCCGTTCCTTCTCTAGCGCCAGGTCTGTAGCCTACTGCCCTTAGGTAGCGGGGGAGGTAGAAGGGAGCGAGGACGAGATGGGGAAGACCACTTCGAAGTCATGGTGCCGGCGGTCCGACCCGCATGACCTCGCTGGCATCGGGGACGTAGCACAAGCATCGGAAACAATTAGCGTGCGTTTTCTGAGCGGATCCGCCCTCACCTGTGCTGCGGTCGAACCCACCTGTCATGAGACCGAAAGGCTTCCAAGCCATAAGGCTGGCAAAACGCAGCCATGGACAGGGATGGCATCACCAGCCCTTTGTGAGCGAAACTGAAAGAAGATTCGCTTCTACAACACGTCTCTTTTGTAGATTGTGCGCCCAGCACCGTCCCGTTTATCGGCAGCTCCAGAGTTCAGCTGGCCTCCAGTACTTCCAGTACGATTGTGCGGCATTTGCAGACTTGGGATCCATCACGTCCTTCATTCAAAGACAGACTTCAGAATTTTGAGGCGTTTTCCTGGTGACCGCCTTGAGTGTGCTCAGCCACCCTGTCCCCAGGTGGCGCTTGAGCAGTGATTATGACTCAGCTGAAGTGGGGACTGACTGTCCTGCAAGCCCCCCTCACACGAGGCTGCTGGGAGAATTCAGTTACTTTTTTTCAGTACTAGAGCCGTAAAAAGTCATCGAAACCGAATCAGCCTTTCTGTTTCCTCTGAAAGGGACACATATTGCTGAAGGAGACGGAATTTTGAAAACTTTTGAGGTGATGAATGGTGGGAATTCCTTTATTTATTCCTCTGATAATTCTACCCGAGGTGCATTTTTTTCCCCCTAAGAAGACATTTTCATTGTTTTTTTTTTTTTTTTTGTTCACGAACAAATCTTTACTCATAACGTGGAATCGAATGGTCCCTTTCACAAAGCCACTCACGTCCTTTCCCGTTCCTCGGCACAATGGAGTCACACCTGTGCCCCAGACAAGAAGTGTCACATTCCCAGACCCCTGGGAGGAAACAGAACAGTGTAGCCAAGAAGCCCCTTTATTTTGCAGACTTCGGCTTCCCGGGGGCGGGAGGGGGGAGCAGGGGGAGCCTGGAGATGGGACGGGGGCTCCAATTCAAATGCTACATGTTAAAGTACAAATATGCCACTTACATATGTCAACAAATTCAGTCTAGACATCTTACTTTTTCAAAACGTAGGCGTCAGCCAGCACCTCTTTGGAGAAACGTGGGACAAAACGTAAGAATGAACGCTCACGGCTCCCATTGTTTTCCGACTCTGATAACCACCCTGGCGTTCACGTTTGCCTCACGAGGAGATCGGAAAACACGCTGAGAGCTTCATGCGGCAACAAGGGGAGAAAGGGAGTGTGTACCCGGACGCTGAGAGGACAGGGCGGCCACCGGATGCACACCCCGGGCACCACCAGCAGATGGCGCAGCAGCCTGCCTTACGGTCAGCAGGATGCCCTCCGCGGTCAGGGAATCACCCAAAACGGCATCGTTCTCTCTTTTGCTTGTTAATTCGTAATGCACTAGAAACGTAACGACTTTATTTACAGCCACGTTTAAAACTGTAACCTTGGAAGCTGCAGTGACTGCGTTAAGTAACGGCAGGACTGTGACATCTGACCGCTTAAACGGAAGGCACGTTGGAGCCAGGAAACCGAGGTCCTTAACCTTGAACTTAAGCCCCCAGTGGGGAGAAGATCCTGGTCCTGGTCATGTCGCTGAGGCCAGTCCTCAGCCATTTGGTGACAGGGCCGTTCTGCCAAATGCCATTTTTAGCTCAATAATCGCAGTTTTGGGGGGAGGGCGAAGCCAGTGAATATTTTCAGCTGCCGTTACCTGGAGAGACCCTTCAACTCATCTTTGCAGACAGATGCATTTTCGGGGAGAACGTGCTCTCCTGCTGCTTCCTGCCCACTTTCTGAAGCGTCTCTCCCCAGCTGTGCATTCCCAGAAATGCCATTTTACCAACGCTTCCTCCCCAGCCTCCGGCTACGTCTGTGATGGAAGGGAACAGACTTCTCACGCCTTTGGTTTATACTAGGAAGATGTTTCTGAGAGAGTCAACAAATACATGACAAGAATGATCGAAGGGACTGAGCTCCTGTCCTGTCTCCAGGATGCTGATGGGAATGTTTGCTACTATTACAAAAATATCCGTGACATAAAGCTGCATTATTAAATTACAGAAAAGAAAGTAACAAATACCCGAGTTCAAAAAGAACACAATGCGCCCCAAATAATCCCCTTATGTAAAAATAAAGAGGACAGAAAATTGATTAGACACTCATGGACTTCTAAAACACTGAAAATTTGTTTTTTAACTTTTTCCCCTTGTTCACTATTTTTCTCTTGTTCATGTTGTCTGAGGGCTTGAAAAGTGCCAGAAAGACCTTAAATAATTTACACTGAAAACAACACATTGGAAGTTCTGGTCGAAAACATGAGGAAAAGTAAAATTTCTGGAAAACCAAGATGTCCTATGAGGTCCATCCATATTTGCTTCCTTTTACCTACAGGTGCTACTTTCTCTCAACCGCTGACAATGGGAACAACAGTTCAACAATATAATAACTTTCAATGTGTTAGAATTAGAGAATGCAAGGTAAATAGAACTTCAATCTAAGATCTGACTGGAAAAAATGAGTTACTTTACAGAATTCTTCAAATAGCATTTTAAAACACAGTTTCCTTTTGAAAGTGTTTGGAAATCAAATTGCCAGATCATTACACCTTTCACTAAGTTTCAGCTTGACAAAGGTCTGTATAGTTTACAAGAAGCATGATTAAGTGAATGAATGCAGATGAAGCTCTGTACGCTCAGATAACTTGTTATTATTATTATTATAACCTTGAAGAACCTTGATCAAAGACCAGAATGTCCAGGGCTGGTTTACTCATACAAGTAAATGGCCTGAGGGGGTTGGAGGAGCTGGCAGAAAGGGGCGAAGGGTTAAAGAAGTACCAATTAGTAGCTGCCGGAGGGTCACGGGGAGGGGTGGCACCGCTCAGGGCATGCAGTCAGCAGTAAGGTCGTGGCTGTGTGTGGAGCCAGAGGGAAGATGGAGTGATCAGGGGGATCATTTCATAAACTATAGAAATGTCTAACCAATGTACTGCATACTTGAAACTAATGAGAAAAATAACAAGAAAAAACAAACAGACAAACACACATAAATGGCCTAATCAGATGTTCTTCTGGAGACTTCTGAGGTTTAACATTTACTGATTTTACCATCTTATTCCAAATAAAGAAGCAAAGAAGTCTCTCTGATTTTATTGTGAGAGCTCTGCATAACAACTGTGTGTAATGATTTGACATATTGGGAAAACTTGGTAAAAGAAATTTGATTTGTGATACTCATTTGAATTGGAAATGATCTCTTAGGGGACATGACTTCGCTGATGCTTACTTCATTAGAAAATACCCCGAACCGAAAGCTTGGCCAGATAGTCTCTTGGGAGCCATTCTACATTATCTAAAAGGCCTATCAATTCATCTTCCTATCCAAATCTAAACCATTCTGCACATTGCGTGTTTTCTCTGGTTAATATTCCCCTTAGCCCTTGTCTTTTTTAAATGGATAGAAGCTTGACCAAGCAGAAAATCTACTAACGACTTTCATAATAGGAACCAAGAAAATAATTTGAACCTAGTGATAATAATAAAATATCGCTTACTGGTTATGACTTATTTTATTTTTTGGTTATTGTCTCCCATTGCTAAAAAGGTTGCCAAAATTTCAAATCTATGAATTGTGACATGTAAAAATGTGCGAGGCCTAGTTATGTGAACCGCCCTGGGCCTCAGTTTCCCCATTTAGAAGGGGCTGGGCTGAATGAGAGCTGGGTTCCTTTCCCAGGTGATCTGTTGATAAGGTCCAGTTGGAGATGGGAAGATAAGGCCTTATCTTACCCCAGGGCCTTGCGCAAAACTCGCTGGGTCTGATGTGTTGAAATTTCAGGGTTTTTTTCTTTTGGCTTTCAGAAAGAAAATATGTAACAACTACGCTGTTTCAAGGCAGAGGTGGACCCGGAGGACCAGTGGCTTCTCCATTCAGTCAGGTCAGCTGTGGGACCAAAGTAGTTACGAAACATCATTTTTACTCTTTTTAACTGCGTTTTGGATTTCAGACACTCGGATGAGAGACTGGACCTGGGCAGCCAGGCAGCGTACCAGTGAGAACGGCAAAAAGGACTGAAAGTCGTTCTGACTTTCCTCAGTGGTGGGGTCCCCTGGCACGGGACAGGCGTTTCGCGTCCACCCTCTGCCGCGGTCTATTTGCAAGAGGAGCTGGACAGGGGTTCACACCTGGGGAGGGCGCGTGCTCGGGGGAGGGGGTGACACACTCTGTCAGGATTTGCTTTGCTTTTGTGCTTTTTTTTTTTTTTGGTGGCAATACAAACACATGATTTAACGGAAAAAAAGGCACACTCCCCTAACTTTTATTAAGTTTGCGGTTCAGTAAGGAGGGGAGGGGAGAACAACGAGGGCGGCCGGCAGCTACGGGTCCGGCCGCGGCCTCTGGGGCTGCAGCAGAGGTCACGGTCGAGCTCTGCTGGCACGGAGGGTCCCGCTGTCGTCCGGCCCGTATTCGGTCCCCAGGTGACGGAGTTCCAGAAGCCCAGAGGACTCGCGGCTGTCCCCAGGTCGCTCGTCTGCTTGCGGTGGCTTCGAGGGGATGTGTGGGACACGGCGAGGCCGCTGAGGTCCCCAGTGCTTTCCGCAGCTCCACCGCTGGGCGTCGCTGCCTGCACTGGACTCGGGCCCTTGTCATCCAGGAGCTGACGCCGATGGTCTTAAGGTGGATGGACAGCAAAGGCCTCCGAGAACGGACAGAAGCTTCCAGGCTTAACCGTGGCATTTCCCGGCCTGCGTGAGCTTCTGTGCCCGTGAAGCACGTCACCCAGAACACAGTGCCCCGGAGGGAGGCTCGGGGGAGGCGACAGACAGCTGTGTCACTTTTACAAACTCAAATACTAACCCTGAAAATCAGCCGTTCGTCAAACGAATCGATTTATGAGACGGACCGTCCTCTGAGAATCACAGCGACGATGCTGAGCGGCGGGGCCGCCGTGTGGGACACGCTGCAGGGACCGGAGTGCCGAGCCCACCCCGCCGAGCCCGCCCCCCGCTTTCAGGACCGTGTCCCCCGCCTGCCTCCCTCCCGCTCCCATCCTCGGAGCGTTAATATTCATGCGTCTACTGCATCAGCCCACACATCACGATAAAGCAAAGTGACGATGTGAATATTACTCCCATATTTTGAATACTCCCCGAAGGGCTTTTTGGGTGATTAGAGTGATTTTTCATTTAGAACGTGAAGATACTTCCAGAATGAGGGATTTCTAAACTAGCCGGCCCCTAAATGCACATTATCGGTGCACGTTTTCATAAGGACGCCCCGCCGAGGCTTCCGCGGCCCACGGGTGACTGAAGCGCATTCTTCCCAGCCGCCTGGTGGCTCTGAGTCACCAGTGCCGCGTGCTGCCCTCTGCCAACCGCCGGGAGCTGCGAAGGCCACGGAGTTTGCCCGACTTGCCACCAGCACGCTCCCAGAGACATGAGCCCCCCGGGTCAGAGATGAGGGATGTTGCTTCCCCCCGTGACATGGGCGGCGGAGCCCCCTCCCACCTGGTGCGTCCCTGGGCCTGAGTCGGCCCCCGGGAAACCAGAGGACCAGGTCAGACCACCCAGGGTCTCTGTCGCCCAGCAGCACATGCTGGGAGAAGAACCCAGCGTAGCGGGGACAGCGACAGAGCCCGCACCACTGCCGACCGAGAGCTCCGCCCACCCCCCGCCGTTGAACTTGGGCTTCCGTGGGATCAGACAGGGCAGAGGCTGGCGACAGTGTCCGGCAGAGATGCAGAAGTTTGAGACACTCTTGCCTGTTCTGCAGCTACTCCCACAGGCAGGCGTGGGCTTCGGCCCCCCTGGGGACCGAGAGGCTTCAGCTGCACCCCCAGCCCTGTAGGACACTGTGCGTGCAGCCGGCGCTCTGCGTTGGAAGGGCTCGTTCCGTGGCGAGCAGAGGACGGCTGGGCGTTCGCCAGTCTTTACCCTAAGTGCACGTCTGAGCACAGGCAGGTGCTTTGCACTCTGTGTCCCCAAGGGCTTTTGGAGGGAGGCTGGTTTGCAGTGCGGCCTCCTCGTCCTGGCTGCTGGTGGCAGTCATCACCCAACGCGGCCGAGTCCTGGCCCGTCCCGTGCCCTCCGGGGCCCGCCGCCTCCCCCGCCTGCCCAGGCAGCACCTCGTCCGTGCTGCGGGGGGGCCTATGCACCGCGGCGTCCCCGCGCCCCGCTCTGAGCCTCTTCTGGCCCGAGCGCCTGCATCTCCAGCCCCATCTTCACGCGGCTTTTCCGCTTTCCCGCCACTGTCCACCTCTCCTCTTCTGTCCACTTCTTAATTCCGAATACCCAAAGCATCCTTTCCTTCCTTCCTTTTATCTTCGTCGGTGACTCCCGGTTTTCACTGGGACAATCTTCGACTTGAATGTGGTTTGTAAAGCCGGAGACATTGAGGAATGGATGCCCCTGGACACTCATACACGCCCAGCTTCGAGAGCACCCTGGTTCTGGGGGCGAGAACAAGCCCTCTGACTTCCGGGGTCCTCAGGGCTCGTTAGGGACAATGTGACAGAGCAGGCCTACGAGTCAGGCGGACAGCCACGCTCCCCGCAGAAGACTCTCAACACACGTAAGCCCTCCCTGAACGTATACCCAACACCTGAAAATGACTGCTTTGCATGGGGGTGGATTCTTGCTACTTCAAATAAAACAGAAAACCACACGTATGGTGACGACACAGGGGAGGTAGGAGCAAACCAGCGTTTCCACTTGGTCTTCCCCACTCTCCACGCCCGCCTTAGGGAGAAGCAGAAACACCCTGCAGATCACAGGATGCTCCAGGGAAGTCACTTTAACGTAAAATCCTTTCATAGTCTCCTTGGGGCGGAGGAAATTAAAACAGTGGGTGAGTAAACCCAAAACATGATCGTAAACTTAGCTGTTGAATCTTACTTTACATACAGTGTTAAGAAGTTTACCTTAAGTATATACATGATTTTTCTTTCCCTTTTTAATATCATGATAAAACATGTACAACATAAAATTTAACACGTTCACCGTTTTCAGGCTTACAGTTCGGTGGCATTTAAGCACAGTCACAATGGCGTAAGCCGTCCCTACCGCCCGTCTTCAGAATGACCTTAGCATAAAATCTTCAAGGTTCACCCTCAGAACCCTTGGTAGCCTGTGTCAGAATTTCCTTCCTTTTTAAGACTAAGATTCCTGAGCTATATTTTCAAATGTGTAGGTTTTCATAGCTATTTTCATTGCAAGTTGAGCTTATCATACTTATTGCCAGGTTATATTCACTTCTTTGAAGGGGAGTCTTCCTTGGGCAATTTAGGAATGCCTGAGGAGGTCAATAAGACAGAAATAAACTAAAAAATCTGAATCAGACCATGGATAAGGATACAACGTATTAGCGGGGAAAATTAGATTCTGCCGACCAGTGCTAAAGTTTGACCTTTGCAATCATCTCGTAATAAAGTAAGAAGCAGGACACTCCTCTACGAAAATGTTTATTCATGGATCATCAGGGTAGAGACGGGATCCGAGGGGAAGGTCAGAGGTCGGTGCCTGTCACCATTCCCGTGGGTCTCGGGGACCGATGCCGGCTTCAAATCTGCAATCAGAGCATTTCAGGCTGCGCGCATCTGGCCTCTTGTTCACTTCGCCTCTATCAAATTTTCCCACCTGCCAACGTCACCTCATCCGGACGCAGACTATGCTTAGACTTCACTAACGAACCGGGGTGCTGAACTGAGGGGCTTGCCTCCCGATGGGCAAGTCTGGGGGAACCCGGGCAAGAGCCCCGAGGGCACATTGCCAGCCATTTCCTTTGCTGCGAGCCGGCACCCTTCGGTGACTCAGCGTCTATGTACCCGTCCCCTGCAGCATTCTGCACATCGGTTTCAAAAATCATCGAACCAGTAGCAGCTCATCCACTCCGCCAAATACACGCGTAAGCGGCTGGGTTTCTCGCCTCTCGGCTGCATTCGACCCTTTCCACTGCTCTGATTTCGATGAGCAGAAAACGTATCCGCCCGCCCAGGAAAATCACTCTTACAACCTGACCGTCTCTTATATCTAAGTGGCTATGAGACCCTCTACAGAATGAAAGAGTTGGCCTTCCCCCAGCGCAGACGCACCTGGCCCATTAACAGCGCGCCCTTGGTCGTGACCAGCCATGCTTCCTCCTCAGCCGTGACCTCCATCCCCTCCAGCTCTGGGGAGACGCGGCAGAGATGCTAGCCCTGCCTCCTGGCTTCCGCCCAGCGCCTGGAGCGCATACGGGGTCCCAAAAGGCGCTTCCTCGGGTCCCCTTGATCTCGTGGCAAGGGGCGGGGGCAGGGGCTCCCTACCCCTGTAAGAGAGCGATGCTGGGTCATGGGGTCGGTGAGCCCGTGATTGTACCTCGGCCAAGGTGGCTAGCACTTCACTTCCCTTGTCAGCAAAATGAAAAAAGAAGCTCCCCAAGGTGTTTCGTCCGCCTGCTCTGCTTTGTTATTGAAATCTGTGTGACATCGGACCTATTTCGTTATGAGTCAGGCCAAAGAAATTGGAAGCGAGGGCACGTAATTTCAAATAAGTGACAAAAATCTACATTCTCATTTTCGGATTGATCCAAACCACTTAGCTGTCAGCGAAGCGACAGTTAGAGGGGGACGGGGACAAACACATCTGCCAGACTGCCAGGGTCCACGGGAATCACGAGGGATACTACGATATGGTGGGCACACAACACGGGCCAATGTCACATACCCCCGCCCCCCCCCCCCAATTCTCCACAAATGCCATCCTTCAGTGCCAGCTACGGTCAAACATGTATATTAAATGTCAAACACTGACTTTGCTTTTTTTGGATGCATCTCACTACTTTAAACAAAACAGAAGCCCCGTGCACGGTGACAATGTATATGATAAACATTCCCTTGCTGCTCAGTCTCCTGTTAAAATAACGTCGTATGTCAAACTCTAACGTGAACACCGACTTTCGCAAGCAGGTACGACTCGCCCGTCAACCGCTGTCCTGCGGAGCTCAGCCCTGCTCTCCGCCACCAGGCTCTGCATCCAGGCACGTGGGCCCAGGAAGGCTTTTTTCTGTTGTTTGTCAGGACGACTGTGTATCCTAGGGTGGAGACAGTCTTCTGCTGCAATGTTTCGCTGGGAAAAGTCACAGTGGCGTGAAACGATGAGCATCTATTCCTTCCTTGTGGGGCTGTGGGCCAGTTGCAACTCACCTGGCTAAGCTGACCTCCAGAATGCGGGCGAGAGGCTCCAGCATGCTAGGTCACTTCCAGGCCCCTCCGTGTGTCCCCTCGGCCTCTGAGGACCACTGGCTACTTGGATCATCTCTTTTCATGGCAGGTGATGTGAACGCAAGGTGGCTGGCTAGACGTGCACGCGTGTTTGAAGGGTGTTTGTTCACTCCGTCGCACTGCGGAAAAGGTCTGCACAGTGACATTTCACATCGGGGGGCGGGCACACACTCTCTGCATTCCGCCACACCGCAGTGCCACACGGAGGGGGAGACGGCAGGAATGCGGTAATCCAGCCCCCCACGATGGGACGTTCCCATATGCTGATAGCACGTCCTTTAGTACAGAAAGGTGAAGACAGCAGACAGAGGAGGCTGTCTTTGTTCACTTCAGCTGTCTGATCCAACACTTGGAACCTGGAGCCTTGAGAGCCTACCCGGGAGGCTTTGGGAAAGATCAATTAACGCCAGCTCAATGAACTATCCAGGGGAACCTGGCCCAGCACATAAAATGTGAATATCTGTGAACAGATCAGTAAGACTGTCTGCATCCTCTTCATCCATTATAAGGGCCTAGAATGATTTGGTAGAGGAGGATATGGACTAGTTTTTATTACAAATTTTTTTTTTGAAAAGGAACACAGTTGCATTTTAAACGCTGTCTTTATTTTAAATTTTATTTCAAAATTAGAATACCAAAATCAACTTGATATATAATAAAAAAATTTATATATTTTATAATATAAAAATATAATTTATATATTTTATAATATAAAAATATAATTTTATATTTTATAATATATAAATATAATTTATATATTTTATAATATATAAATATAATTTATATATTTTATAATATATAAATATAATTTATATATTTTATAATATATAAATATAATTTATATATTTTATAATATATAAATATAATTTATATATTTTATAATATATAAATATAATTTATATATTTTATAATATATAAATATAATTTATATTTTTATAATATATAAATATAATTTATATATTTATAATATATAAATATAATTTATATATTTTATAATATATAAATATAATTTATATATTTTATAATATATAAAATATAATTTATATATTTTATAAATATAAAATATAATTATATATAATAAAATTTAGGAAGATTAGCTTTATTTCTTAAAATACAAAAATGATAAATTAGAGTTTCAAATGTTTAGAAAATAGTACTTCATGCTTTCCACTTCTTTATTCTGCATATTTTAAGTGGGAAATGTCAGGTCCAGTTGAGTTTTGCAATTCTTGCTAAAAATAAAAATTCTACACTGATATGTAGGATTTAGAAGTAAATTGTATGACTGTTTTATTCATGATTAAATATTAAAAAAATTAACTATCTCCATTGGTATTCATGTTTCCTTCTAAAAAATTTATGTAATTATTATTCTGATACAGATTTTTTTTACTGTTTTAACATGCTATTGTTCCATTTTTAAGTACTAGCTGGAAAATGCCCCTTAATTTAGATATCATTTTTTTTTCCCCCAGTAGCTTTGTATTATAAGCTTAAAGTTAAAAAATATGGTTATGTTTAAGGTAAGGTATATAATTTATTGAATACAAACAACAGTTCAATAATTCATCTTATATTTATCTTCTCAGAGTAACTTACTGTCAGTAAAAGGCAGATTTATGCAAACACATTTAATAAACAATAGTGGATTTCAACATCTTTAACTCATTTTGAAGAAAGATTCTATGTAATTCAAGAAAAATAATTTTAATGTGAAACATTTTCCTTACCAACTCATGTACACTCATGTCAGAGTATGTTTGATATTTTCATGTCTTTTTACATAAATATTAGGAAGCTTGAGTAGAATTTGGATATTTTCTCATATGTTGGTTTAAAAGAAATTGCAATCATAGGACCTGCGATTTGGTGGGGAGCAGAAGAGAAACGAGGGGGTGTGGATGCGGGGGGAGGGGCCATTTATAGGACACAGAAAATATTCTCCTGGGAGAAGTGGCCTTCACTCTACTCCAAATTTAAAAAACAGACTTCCACTATGGAAAATGTGCACTTTCCCAAATAATGAACAGATAATAAAGCCTAGGAGTGGATTTTTATTTTTTCAAGAGCAGAAAAGTATTACCTGGGCTATTCTCATGCCTTAGGCATTTGGGTGTCCCCAAGAGGCCAGAGTAGGGAGGGTTTCCCGGGGGAGGGGGTTCCCGTGGAATTAGAGAGCGTGCCCTGCCCCCCCGCCTTGTGTTATCTCTGAGAGCGCGGGCGAGCTTTGCGACGGTCAAAACTATGTTTGTCATTATGCCGAGAGATCAACGCCTTTTCTGTTGCCACTGGCACCGACTGTGCCAAAGCAGCAAGGGTGGCCCAGCGCGAATCGGAACGGTGGCACGGGACGGCGTTCGCCGGCCGCTATGTTTCTCCCCACCGGCACGGAGGACGCGAACAAGCGTTCGCTGAAGACTCTCCTACTGTAGCAGTAAAATGCATCGATTTTACTAAATCTTGACTCTGTAGTACACGGCCGCTAACATTTTTGTGTAATGAAATGGGAGATATGCCTTACTGTTCCGGATGCCGAAGCGGCATGCTTATCTTGAGGAAAAGCACGAGTCTGATTATTTAAGCTGTGAGCCGAACCAGCCCACTTGGTCGCCAAGGAATGACTGCCACAAAGTCCCCCGTTATTCATCCTTGGGTCCCTAGGAGATACTTCCTCAAATGGAATTAACTTGTCTGTCATTTCAAGAACAGCTGACACGATTTGTCGCAATTAACGTTGAGCTTTCAAGCGATACAGTCTGGAAAACTTGCATTTATCATGGTGATCTTGCAACTTTTTAGTACTTACGACTTTTCTAATGAGCTCAGCGGTGGTAGTGAATTTATTATTATATATTAAGATACGTCCATATTTGAAAAACACTGAGTAACTAAAACAGATGTTTTCCAGAAGACGAATGCATGATGCTATGACATTACTCATAGATCAAAGAGCCATCCGAACGTGTGAGATAAACCCATGGGTTTTAATGTGAGAGTTCAAGAAATCTGTTGTTTGGTTTTAGAGTCCACATTATAGTTTTCACACTGAAACTTAAAAGAAACTGCCACCTGCCAAGTTTTAGTATGGCATCAAACAATGTAACAATGATCTGAAGAGGCTATTATAATATTCCTGCCTTTTCCAAATGCATATCTTGTATGAGGCTGAATTTCTAAATTTCTTCACCCATTGCAACATATTTCAACAGAATGAATGCAAAAGCGGATATTCAGATAGCCAGAGATTTTCAAAAAGGTAAAACAATGCCCCTTTTCTCACATTTTTAGAAGAACATCTAGTTACTCTTCTTCAAAAATATATTAATAGGCTATGGGTTTATTATTAGTATTTTAAAATGAATTGATAAATAGTTATTAAAATTTTTCTGTTTTAATTTTGAGCAGTTCAAGATTTGTAGATATAACCTACATAATCCAAAGCTCTTTGGGATTCTCTAACAATTTTGAAAGTGAAAAAGCGTCCTGAGTCCAGTAAGTCTCAGATCACCATTATAAAATATAGGAATAAACTGGCTGCCTGATACTTAGTGACTCAATCCATCTTTGGGGCTATTTGTCTTTTTTTGGGGGGGGTGGGGTGGAATAAATTATTTGAAATCTAGGGTCATCATTTTCAGTCTGGAATAGCTTGCTGACTTCATTCCTGCAACCCAAATAGAAGAAGTCACAATATTTGTGTGAAAGCCCTACTGTTTTCAAAATGATTGGGATAGAAGTTGTCAAGTCCTGTAATTAGGTGGACATGATTTTATTTTAATAGAAAAGCAGGTTCCTCTCTAATACTTAATACAAAATGTTTACTTATGCCATCTGTTAGTGAATATCGATAGCGGCCCAAAAAGGCTCATCAAACTCTAAAAAATATCAATAAGCTGACTCGTGGCAGAGCGTGACAACCGCGCTGTGACTGTTAATGTTGTGGCTGGAATGAGACTTCGACGGTTTATGGTTGCATATAACAAAGTCAGGCCAATTGCTGATGGTTCTCCCTTAAACATAAAGATAAAAAAGAAAAAGAACTTCACGTGAGTCTAACGCGTGCCGTATTTCTCTTATCTCACCTTTTCACTATTCTTTATGCTCGATCCCCTGGGAGGCGCATTATACGGGAATAAATGGCTGGTTTTCACTTGATTCTTCTTGCACTTTATCTTTCCAAATGGCAAAGATCTGTTATATGTGAACCTAAGAAGTTTGAATATCACGCCTCAGTGGCACGTTTTCCCTCGAGAATTCACTCCTAATTAAATGTTCCCAGTTCACTCTTAACCTAAACTTTTAAATGGCGTTTTCTCATGTTGTCAAATACCGAGGATGCGAACATACCAGCTACACAGTTATATACTAACTATACCCTAATTGGAATTCTTCATCCCTGAAAGATTTCCAATACTACCACAGCAGTGTCGACCTAGGGGTGATGTGTAGTGTGTTAATATGGTTATTTAACAAAAATATAGGCCGTTATTCCCAAGAGAGTGAAGAAACAAAATCGTTTTTTCTTTTTTCTGGTATTCCATGACCCTTCGGCAGGTAATTTTGTATCCTAAGAAATGTGTCATTACTTACGGGGTTGAGAAAATAATAGGCATCTTCAGATGGCCAGTTTCTCATTTGTTTCAGCAAACATTAACTGTCATCTAAGTGGCACTGAGTCTGCAGGGCATCGGCACACAGGGGCGACCCGACACTTATGTCTATGAAGTATACTGGTTTTGTTTCATGTCACCCCAACCCTGAACGTGTCTGTGACCTGCAGCTCTTGGGTCCGCCCCAAGTGTTCCTAAGTGTCATTTGCTATTGTCATGAATCATATTCACATTTAGTATTGATTCTCAGTCATGGGCACGTTCCTTTGAAGACTTTTCGGGTTCAATAATGACGTTGTCTTCACAGTGATATTCTGTTGTAAATGCGTTTTCACCTCTATCTTTGATATTGATGTATGTGGTCTATAAAAGTCTAGTCAATGCATTTAAGACACTTAGTATCATGATCTACTAGTCTGTTAGTTCCATGAGGGCAGAGATCATAATATTTTAAAAAAAATGACCTGAGATGATAAACTTTCCACCCCATTATTCCTGAGGCCTTTATTCCTTTGTCATAAATAGCATTTGTAGAATAGAAACTTCGAATCAGAACATAAGAAAAATCACGAATGTCTCTAAATCACCCAAAGAAACACAAAACTGAGAAACAACATCAGTTTGTTATGGAACTAGGAACAATTTCAACCATCGGTGCACTTGAAGTAGCCTCCTGGCGCTGTTGGCTGACTCGGGTATCCTGCCTGTCCACATAGAGACACATTCCCGGGGCCAGCATCTATGAGCAAGGATTAGCATTTATAAGCAAAAATGGTGTAAAAGATCCGGAATGTAAGGCAGTGGATCTATGATGCTGTCAGGTGGACGAGGACTCACGCTGAACTTGGAATGAATAATGATTATGATTTAGACATGTGCTGCTCAATTTGGTAGCCACTAGCTTCCTGCGACGTGTCCAGTTGGAACGGATTTGTGCTGGGGGTGTAAATGCTCACCAGACGCCAGAGACTCGGGAATAAAAGGTGGAAATGTGTTTCCTTCATAATTTTTATATTGACTGCACATTAAAATGATAATTCTTGAATGTATTGGTTTAAATAATATATATTAAAGTCCAGATAGTTTTTCCTTTCTTAATGTGGCTACTAGAAAATTTAAAATGACCTGTGGGCCCTCGTCATATTTCTTTTGTGCAGCACTGATATAGGCAACTGACAAGTGCAATGTGTGGATTAAAAAAACATACACACATTCAGATAAAAGGATTGCTTATAAAACGTGTCAATAACATACCCAGCATTAATGTTTTAAAAAATCTTTTTAGTGTGTTTGTCAATTAATTTTTTTGATCTATCCTATGTGATTAATTTCCAAATTTGTTGGCAATGGCATGTTAAAACTATTTACTGAAAATGACTTAAATGTTTTCGATGTCTATTTTAATTTGTTTTATTTTGGCATTCTGAATGATTATGATGAACATTAGGAATCTGCCCTTGAAGGGCACTTGTTTGAAAATCTAAAGAAAATCTAAAGCATTTGAATGACTTAAGACCATGTGGAAACATGCTGACAGACAGGTAAGTTGTGCATAAAATCAATCTGCAGAATGTATAGCGCATCAAAAATTCTATCCGTTTTGCAAAACGTCGTCTTATCTCTGAACTGATAATGATACATTTCTTACTTGGAATCGGTCCATTCCTCTCAGATACCTAGCCCTGCTTTTTATCGATATCAGGACTGCTTTGCTGGCTCGTGACTGAATGCATTACCAGCTTCATAAACGGAAACGGCAGTAAAGTCCATTACATGATGACAGGCTGACGTTCAAGCTGGACTTTGGCAATGACTGGGCGATTGCGAAAGATACAAAATCAACTGTAAAATGGCTCGTTCCTGGTTCTGTCCCACAAGAGAGACTCATGTGATCGGAGCACAGCTCTAAAAGTGACTCAGACGACGGATACCGGGAGGCAGTTTGCGTGCACACGATCACAGATGCACGCAGCTCTGTGTGCTTTGCCTCCGGGGAATGTACTCACAATGTAACGGTGACCTGCATAATAGATGTTGCTTTAATAATAACACAGAGATTTATGGCACAGTACTCGGGTATTGAATCTCTGGTACAGGAGTGACCTTTCAGAATCCCTTTAATTAAATAACGGCCATGACGAATCTGTCCTGTTTTGATTCTTCCTATAGAAAATTGACGGAGCTATCATTTTACCTCGGTCACTTTTGAGATTCCCACTCTTTGGATTACGAAGGTCTCATTCAGTTGCAAGAAAATGAGAGAAGCCTCCTTGGTGAATGGTGATGGGTTTGGTTATTATTTAAATGACTTTTTTAATGATTAAAATAAATTCTACTTATTTAAACATGATATATAAAACATGTGTATGCTTGTTATGTAAATAATAGTCATGCGTAATATAAATAAATAAAATGGACATAGAACATATATTTGAGTGTGCTCTCTATAAACACAGAAATGGTCCCAAGGTCACACGGACCAGGAGCCAACAGGAAAGAGATCCGGACTCAGGGTTTCTGATTCCGGGCCTGAGCTTTGTGGGATGGTGTCATTTTTGTATTCCTTAACCCGGCTCCAGGAACAAAGCAAATAAAGCAAAGGTAAGAAAAACTGACAAAGCGCATCCATTTTCGTTTGTTGCTAAATCACTGAAAAACTGTCAGATTTTCAGAAAATTTACAGAGTATGTTTGGGATGATCTGCCTGAGGACAGCGGCCAGATGGCGAACAGCACCGGTCACTCTTGGAGGGGCAAAGGAAGGGAGCTTCAAGAGCGGGGGTGGCGTTCTGCAAAGTAGCTCTGAGGAATGGCTGTCGCCAATCGGGAAGGCGCAGTCTGGCGGCCGGACTCTCTGCTGCCGGGGGTCTGGGGGCTGGGCTCGAAGAGGCTCATGGTCCTCCCCTCCCCCAGGGCAGCTGGACCAGCAGTCCACGCAGCTGGGAGCCTGCGCGTCCGCAGGAGAGGGCTGAGTGACCCAGATGGCGCGGGTGAGCCACAGCACGGCCACGCCAGACAGTGTCACGTCGCCCGTGGACAGGCGGCACCCCCACGGGGCCCGCTGGGCCCCCCTGGGAGTGCTGTGGCAGGAGTCGTGGGGTGCCACAGAGGTACAGCCTGAAGCAAGACGCGGACACCGTGACGCCCCTCCTAGGGCCACGAGGCATGACGCTGTGGAGAAGGAAGCACGGACACCTCCCAGGACCTAGGCTCCTGTCTGCTCTGCCAGCAGGACTCTGGCCCAGCGTCATCGCGGGGAGGCGCTGGGCCTGGGGCCTGAGTCCTGCCATAGCAGCCGGACGTCACGGCAAACGGGCAGGAGGAGCAGCCCATCAGTGTTCGTGGCTGGGAGGCACCGGCCCGATCCTGGCTTTACGTCACAGTGGATTCGGGTGACTGCCTCGAACCCCAGGCCATTTGACCTGTGTCTCTGGGGGCCTGCGGGAGGCCAGCTCTCTCTTCGGGGGTGCCAGATGGCAGGGAAAGTCTTGGGTAAGTTGCCGAGCCAGCCGGCGAAAGTCGAACAGCACTGAAAGAGAGTGGGGTGAAGCCTAAGAAAAAAGAAGACAGGAAAGGACTTTGGGAGGGCATACAGTCACTGCTGCAGCCTCTTTAGCAGAGCCCTTATATTTCTTTTTGAACACAATAGCAAAGCACAGAGCACATTACCATAGGAATGCTTGCATTTACATAAGTTCCTATACCTCCTTCCCTCAGGGTACAAACATCCTTGCTTTCTGGGCTGTAATAAAACATTCCACTATCTTAAGAGGATTTCTTTAGGAGGCAAACCTCCCCTCCTGGGTCAGTCATGTTTAACTCCACACCCTGCTTCCTAGAACCAGTGTTTAAGCCGTCTCAGCAACTGCTTTATCAGCTACGTGGCTTCTTCAGTGTCTCATAATGGCTCCCAACAGTAAGTCCACCTTGACCTCTCCTAGTGTCTCCCTATGTGAGCTCCATTTTGCTAATCAAAAGGCAAAGGCTTCCGACCTAAACTGTTGGTTTGCAGTTAAGCTTCTTCCCAGGCGGCGCCTCAGCAGGACCCGTCCCTGCCTGGGGAAACGCTGGACTCAGCGGACAATGGAAACTCTGCGAAGAGCCCGTCAAAATTTCCCCCGTAAACTGTCTTTCATATGAGTGGGATACTGGGCATTTTCAAAGTTCTGGAATGCTTTATTCCCCATTCGTGTGGCTTAGAGTTCTGTTTCCAGTTGCAAGACTGAAACCTACTGAGACCTATCCTCACTATTATCTACTTTACGCAAGCACACTGCCCTGACTGTGACACGCCATTTGAAAACGTATATGACGTTTATATATATTTTTTGCCAACGTGACTGTTATTCTTAAATAAAAGATATCGAAATAAAATATCACTTTAAACAATCAAGAAACACCAATGAATTTTTAATGAAAGATATCCTTACGAATTTATAAATCATTTCCTCCCTTTAAGATCCACATCCTGTGTTATGGACGGGTTTCATTTCAAATATAATAGGAAAAGTAAAAAGTATACATATTTGGAACATAGACCTAACAAATATAAATTTAGAATTATGAAATTAATTTGAAAATCCAGAGATTTTTCCACCAATGAAAATGTAAAATTTTAGAAAATGATTTTTAAAGTAACATATAATTTACTGAAAATCATTAACTAATAAAAATGAATGTTTCAATTGAATGCCACTTGTAAATGTGAGATTTTTGTTTGTTTTTGGCTAAGTGGTCTCAGAATCAACTCTACTTAGAACAACGGCTAAATTTAATGTATCTCGAAAGTCAGCTTTGGATGAGGTGTCACTGGACTTTTGAACTTGGGAGATAAGGTAGTTAAACAATAAATAGATTAAAATTGTATTTCCCGAATCCAGTAGCAGATGTCTGTCCACGACTACATTAGAACGCTGTGTCCACAGAAGGTCCCACCAAAGCGGGAGCTTTTCTCATGGCGTGTATCTGGGGATTTTTATTCTACTGAGTGCAGATATTTACGCGGTGTTTAAACGTGTGAGTCACCTTTACGATGAGACAGGCACAAAGGCCCGCAGTGTGGTCTGATGTCAGGATGAGTCACCCTGGAAGTGCTGGCGCCGTCCAGCAAACGGTGAGACACACAATGCCGAGGGATCAGGGAGCACCGGTGACGCACTGAGCCGTTAGACCCTGGACTTTAAACCGACATCCGCCAGACCCTGCTCGGGGCAAAGATGACCAGGAAGAGTCACCTCCTGAAAGAGCTTTTTGGCGAACGGCCACTCGTCCTGTGATGGACACAGCTCTCGGCAGGGTGGGAGCTTGTATTTCTGCCTATGGTTTCAGGGCTCACTGTTACCTACTTTGGAGCAAATATCATTTCAGGCTTTGGTCTCTTTCTCACCATTTTCTAGGTATATTCTCATTGTTAACTTCAATTTGAGACTCACAAATGCATTACAGAAAACCCTGAGACAGCCATATTCTGATTAATCTACCACGTCACTTCAGAGGGAGAAACGGTTTTGATCTGAGCCACGTGAGAAGTGTCCTCTGTCAAACAGCACGGAACAGCTCACACACCGGGCGACGTTCACGCGGGACGGGGCCAGCGGTGGCTGTGTGGCCGCGCTTCCGTTCCTCCCGTTTCCCGCTCTGTCCGCTGGGCCCTGCCCCCACCTTGCTCTGGAGTGTGGCCCTTCACCTCCTGCCCCCCACGCCCGCAGTGTTTGGGACCTGGGTGGGGTGGGGCGAGGGTCCCCCGGACACACACACCTGCACACCTGCGGGAGCAGACACTGCCGAGAGCCACTCCCGAGACGGTCACTGCTGGGGGCTGGGGCCAGGTCTGGGGAAGCAGACCCCCTGAGCCAAGGCTCCAAGGCCTGGCGCACGCCCCAAGGGACCCTGGACTCCACCTGCGAAACACAGCGTCCGAGACCAACTCCCAGGATCCTCGGGACGGCCGTGGCACAGCGCTCGCCCCCCAGCCTGGGTCCCCTTGGAGCCCGGCCCTGTGCCACCGCCCTCTTTGCTGGGGAAGCTCGGCCTGACGAAGGGTGGAGGCGGGTGTCCCCTTGGCCATACCGGTATCGTGTTCTAATTTCTCAGGCGGGTGGTGGACTGGCTGCGGAAGGGTGTGCGGGGGGTCGGGCCCCACAGCCCCGTGAAGGGCGGGTGCACTTCTCGCTAATGCCGACCTGGGCAGGTGCAGAGGGAGAGGCCAAGGAGCTGCCCACCCACCTGTCTGTGTCCTGCAGCCACCGCACCCCCTGCTGACGTGCATAATCACACGCGGGGGGACCAGGACCCTCCTTTCCTCCCCTGGGCCGGAGGCGCGCATGCTCCCGGATTTCAAATGCGAAAGGAAAGGAAGTGCTTAATGAATCGTTTGTGGAGCGTGTTCCCTTTACTGTCTCTCAATAATGAATGAGCAGCGGAATCCACGGCAGCAGACATCACCGCATTCGCAGTGTAATTACAGGAACTCGGTCAGCATCGGGCGCGTGCCAGCCGTCCGCCCTCTCCGCTGCTGCCCTGGTCACCCTCGCGGCCCCCGCCCCTGCCCCCATGGCACTGCTTCCTGTGCTCATCTTCGCTCATGCTACTTAATGCGCCTTCCTTACCTGGCTCGTTTCCATCTGTGACCCCCACCTTGTCACCGTGGAGCTCTTCTGGGTCCCTCAGAACCTCCCTTCCTCCTGCCCCGGAGTGAGGGTGCCAGGGCCAGGATGTGGCTGCCCACCGCATGTTGGAACAGTCTGCTCCTGTCCTTCCCCACGACTGGAAGGTCTCCAGGGTGGGCGCAGGATCTCGTTCACTTTTCTAAGAACCTGCCCTTGGCATGGAGCTTGGGTTGGAAGAGAACCTCTATAAATAAGTTTTTGGAACAGAACAGAGAACTTTTACCCCTATATCTGCTTACGTTCTCACACTTTTCCCTAAGGGACTAAGAATAACACCGGTAACAATGCTTTAAAAATAGGTATCTGTTTGCTCTTTTATGGAAAAAGACTGACCAGACACTAAAGGCACCAAAACTACCTTTTAAACTATGTATTGTCATCTTCTGTTATGCCCCCCGCATGGCCTTCACGTGGGGAATTTGCGTCAAAGGGTCAGCTGTCACACCAACTCTACAGCCGTCAGAAAGTCTTTGTGGACCTGGGGTACTTTGCTTGTGAAATCACAGACGATGGTGATGACCACTCAGCGATACTGCCGAGTTGCAGAACTGCAGGCCGGCGGACGCTGGTTTCAAGCGCATTTTCCTAAGGTTCCGATGATCAGGTGCGTGACCAGGGAGAGGAAGGTTGGCCTTGCCCGTTCCCTGTGTGGGGCCTCTAGCTCTCAAACCAAGCATGCCGGGTTAAAGATGCTGGTTGATTTTAACGCCTCTTGTTTCCAGATTATTCAACTACGTCATGGGAAATTATATTTGCCTGGTCCCATTAGGAGACAGTGTGCTGACAGGCTTACGAAATGATATTTTCATTTCAGTAGACCGCATTTAAATCCCCATCGTATTCCTCATCTAGCGCCTCGGCGGTGATTTGCTTTACTGTTATTAACGGGGACTTCATATATGTATATATTTTTGACTTTTCACTCCAAATTGCTCTTATCACCCGCTCCCCAGACAGAAAGCTGCTCCCGGAGGTAGCGTGACGTCAGGGAGAGGTGTCAAAGCAACGCAGACGACCGAGGACAGTGAGGGGAAGTCCGAGGCGACGCCTGAAGGTGGGGGCCGGCCCGGCGTCGGACCCTGGCATGGCACGCGGCCCGTGGCCGCGCCGCCGCTTCTTCGTCCTGCTTCCAGCATTCGCAGAGTCCCGGTGTTCGCCTCTGTGCAGATAAGCCCTGACATGCTCGATCTGCCGTCTCACTCTATTTTTATCATCGGTTTTCCTGCGTACCTCTCGGGTTTGGATGTTTCAAATTTCCAAATGCCAGTGAACAAGACTAGACCAAAGTCAAGTTTGCTTTTAAAATTTGGGGGTGAGCACTGTTACTCCCAGCCCAACACATGTGCACTCCCCGCGCGAAGTGATCAGTGGGGAGTCAGGGGGGTCCAGGGCCGTTGCCTGGTTCCCTGGCTGGGAAAACACAGGTGCCACCCACGGCCAGCCGTGACCTTGAGTGCTGCCCTGCCCCCCAGCCCAGCCAGGACTGAGGCCAGAGCGGGATGAGCAGGAGCCCGCAGCTCCTCAGACACCGCAGCCCGGGTGGGGACTCAGGGGCCCGGGGAGGCCGCGGGGCCGGGTCAGCGCGTAGACGCTGGTCCTCACTGACGCTTTTAAAAGTCCCATCCGAACGTTTTTGTTCATGAGGACACAGCACGGTCAACATAATGCAAACCAGGGCTATTTCAATTTTTACAATGCACGCGACTTTTTCACGGATGGGCATTTCGAGAGCGAGCCCCATGGTGATACTGATAATCAACGAGAGGTGCCTTACTTGGGCACGTGAAATGTTTCGTGGGGGAAGAACCTACCCCTTAGGCTGAGGCTGCAAATCTCAGTAGGGAGACAGGGCGGGTGAGCGTTCTGACTTGTTTCAGATCTCTGAGCTCTTTGGAGATGGGTTATCCAAAGTATCATCCTTAAATCTGCTATTTAGGTTTTCTAAATGAGATCTGCCGTAGGGGTAAGGAGAAAGCTAATGACTCCCTCCCTGAAATGCCACAGTGTTCTACGTCTCTATGTCCTTCCCGCGTGACCTCACCGGACAGACCTTGCCGACCTTTTCGCCCAGGTGATCTGTGAATACAGAGCAGCTCAGGGAAATTCCCGCATCCAGTGGGGTGACTCACCCATGGAAAACAGCTAACAACATTGGGTAAAACATGAGGCCAGAGCATGGAAAGAAGAGAGAGAAAGAACGCAGAGCTCAGGATGGAAAAAAGAGAGATCGTGAAATGGGAAGAGAACTGGCAAATACTGTGAGGCAAATAAACTTTCAAATCTTTCAAATAACTAAATATCCTGCCTCCCCCATCCCCCGCCAAAAAGGAAAAAAAAAAAGGCGAGAAGACAAATCCCCATCAACAGCACATAGCATGAGCTTGGCTGTCTAGGTCCCATGTCGAGTTTGTTTTATCAATTTCCATAAAAGCTTTAAAAAATAAGATTCCTTCGGCAACTACTGGGGCTCCTTTCTAAAAACATATTGATTTAACTTGTTACTGTGGAACATCTCAAAGATACTCAAAGGTTTGAAGTGGGGCACTGTGCATCACGGCCCCCCTGGACCTACCTCCTAACTTCAACTCAGCTCAGGGCCATCTCTGCTTCATCTGTAATCCCTTCGTTCCTCATCTCCTGAATTATTCTGAAGCAGAACCTGGAAGTCATAGCGACTGTAACCAGTGTTTATCTCTAAAGAGAAGAAGTTTTGCAAAACCTCGACGCCATTATCACACCCCCAACTTTAATAATAATATTCCTTAGATCTTCGCACATTGGCGATCAAGGTTCCCCAACATTCTCAAAAGTTTCAAAACATTTCACGTTCACGTGCTAAGGCTGAGCTCTCTTTCACTCAGTGGTTACGATATGAACGATATTCCTTTTTTATTGTAGGTCTTTTTAAAATATCTCCACTGAGATACCTGAGCAATCTTCCAAGTCCTTCACTGCTTAACGATCTTCGCCCCGTGGTTCACGGCAAAACTCACAGGAAAGAGTTGGGTCGCTGTGTGCTAGGGATCCGTCGCATCCCCACGTGTCAGCTTTGGGAAGACCAGCAGAGACCACGCTAACTCAGCCTCACATACTGTTTCTGAGTCCACGTGGGCAGGTGAACTAAGCCCAGCCTCCCCCCAGCCCTCCGCCTCGCGCTTGCCAATCGTATTTTGAAGACATTACCCTGGAAAGTCAACAGCCTTAATCTGTTCACAGGCTGTTTGGCAGCATTTACACGTATTTCTCTGCTTGTTACACATGCAAATATCTGTATGACTGCAGCCCGAGGGCACTTTTACACCGACGTTATATGGTCACTGAATTAACCAGAGCTGTGCAAAACAAATCTGCCTCAACTTGAGTCACAGGATGTGTTTTATGATTCAGCAGGGACAAGGAAACAACAGGAACTCTCTGGCTCAGCTCTCAGAATAACATCCAGCAATGGCTTTCTCTTTGTCCTTGTGTTAATGACTAATCTTAAGATTCTAAAATCTTCTGATTTTACTAGAGATTCCAGTATAACAACAACGACAACAACAACAACAATAGTTTGTGACATTCTGAAATCGACGCTAACATGCAAGGAAGCCTGTGACGAGTCATGCTTCGGACACGATGGCCGTGGCATTTGACGGGCTGCGACAGAAGTGACTGCTCCTGAAATCCAGACAGACGAGGCGACGGGCAAATATAAACTTAGGAAGTTACTGATGCATTCGTGAGGAAGGGAGAGGAAAATTCAAGACGCCACCAGCCTCTGTGCCTTCTCGGATGTGCTGGGTTCTAGGCCTGGGGGAAGGAGCTGCTCGCGTGGGAAACGGGCTGTCACGGCGCCAGGAGCCCTTGTCCTCCTGCCTGCCCCCGCCCAAGCACTCGAGGGTGGGTGGGCTTGGTCCTCATGTAAAGGCAGGAAGCACTTCATAGGCTTTTGGGCAACGCGCACCAATTTCAAATGGCCATACAAATAAAATATGAATGCGAAACCCATTAACAGGAGATGGAGTAGGTTCCACGAGTGGGCAATTAGCGTCACCTCCCTGGGAGGTGCTTCCAAACCCAGGACTCAGCTACTTATTCAAACCCGCCGTTAGCACGGGCTGTCAGTCTGCACGTCTCGTGAGTCCGACTTCCCCGAATGGAAACCTGAATATGTCAATGGTTGAAAATATTATAAAACATACGGAGTGCAGAAATTGGTCAGACTTTTTCAGACATGAACCGATTTAGTCATTTTAAAATATTATTCATCTTAAAAAAACCTTTCAAAGTGAATGAATTTTTTCTTCCCCTTGAGAAAGCACGTAAAAGATAATCGTGGCAAATAACATGTGAAAAGAAAACCAAGAATTCTATCACCTTGAAAGTCAGATTTTCTGTGTGTGTGTTACTTAAGGGGGCTAGAATTGTTTTTTTTTTCTTTTTGGTATTTTATATTATTTTTAATGTAATTTTAAGTTACGGACAGTAAAGCTCACTCTTTTTTGGCGTACGGTTTTAAAATTCTTGGCAAATGTACAGGTGTGTAATCATCACCATAATAAAGATATGGAAGGGTTCCTTGTCCCCCAGAAAAACCTAGTGGTGACATTCGTCATCAAAACCTCTGCCCATATGAGCTAACGTTGGATGAGGTCATAGAATGGGGTCCCGATCTGGCAGGGCTGCTGTCATTACCGAAGAAACAGCAGACTTCGCGCTCCCTCCGCCTCGGGGCGCAGTCTCGGAGCACACAGCCCCGAGGAGAGGGCGGCTGCCTGTGGCCCAGGAAGAACACTCTCAGGGGATCAGAGCGCACTCCCTGGTGCCCCGGCCTCAGACTGTGAGCAAGCAAGGGCCTCGAGGCGCAGTCCCGGTCTGGCCTGCTTGGCGCCTGTCACGGCAGAGTCATACCTTCGCCTGCTTGGTGCTTTTTGCTCATTTGGATATTTTTAAATCATTTAACATCTTTTTTTTTTTTTTCTGGCAACATCTCTTTTCATTATTTTTAAGTGGTCAAGGGATTAAAATGTACACATCTAAGATCACGATGTTCTCTGAGTTGAAAATCTTGTCTTTTCCCCAGATTTTACCAATGATGCAAGTATACCTCATTTATGGCGATGAACAGATCTTAGTTTTTAGTCTAATTATTTTGTCCATTTACATGTTTTACACACTTTAATAAGCTCTGAGCTCTCTCGATACAGAAACTGTATCTTTATTTTATTGCGTTTTTCCTCTGGTAGTTACGGTCTTCCCTATACCTGACTAACAATCAATAGACATTCTGTAGTTAAATCATGAACAAAGGAGATATTCAATGATAAATTTCTTTTGATATTGGAAATCTTTCCTGATCTCATTCATGCTCATAATATTATTATATAATATATTCTTACATGGGATGTGCTTTCCTCCTTAGGGTAATGAGTAGTTATCCATTTTTAAAGTCACAGTTAAAAAGTAGAAATCGGATATATGTGACAAATTTCAGAGATAAAACTCTTGTCATATTCTGTAATCTTAATCCTCCAACATAAAAAAATATATATCTGTTAGGTAACAAAGCGAAATGTATTAAATCGCCCCTGCTCAAAGACACCTCAGCCCTCAGCAAGGCTGTCAATTCAATAGCTGACATCAGAATCTTTAAATAAATATCTCTTAAGAGGCACTCACAGATGTTTTCTTGTTTTAATATTTTCTAAAAATAAAATCACCTTAAAACGATCTGTTCACGTTATTAAATAAAGAAAAAGTCTATGAAGTCTTCGATCTCACTTTGGTTGGAGGATAGTTTTCTTTTTTGAATGTTTAGGTCTATAATCGCCTTGACCTTTACTTGCGTCAACATGTGGCACATCTGGTCAAGGACATTGCATGTCGTGCCCCACGGTTCTTCCTGGGGCGCTTATGATTGCCTACAGGGGAGCAGGAACGAAAAGAAGGTGCGTCTCTGATCAAAAGAGTCACAATAAACTCAAAGGAGGAATTCCAGCATCAGCCCACCATGGACCAAGAACTTACAAATAAAATGAGAAGGATTGGGAGGGGACCTGAAGTCCCCAGGGCACAGACAGGTGACTTACTGTGAGTCAGATGAAAAAGCCGGGGCCAAAAGTTTATCTGAGCCAACTTTTCTCTCGTTTTCTCCTTAATTCTCCCCAGATGTGTTGTGTTCTCTCTCTGCTCTCTCCTTCTGAGTCACACTCTTATCACACACACACACACACACACACCACACGCACACACACGCGCATGAACACGTTCATTCAGCGTCTTATTCTTGCCTATCCTTCTTTCCACAATCCCCAACGTGGATGTATGGATCTCCTTCAACCCACGGAGATGAAATGAGAGATTCGAGAAAAATTATAAGCCAACAAACCAGAATTGAGAATTCGCTATCCCGGCTGCGCCTTTTTAAGGAGTTGGATGCTTTACGCTATTTATGACAAACATGAAATCATGTAATCGAGAGCTCTGTGAGGCTGCAGCTCTGGTAACGTCACACCTCGTGGTGGGGACGAAGTCCAGGCCCGTGTGCTTCCGGGAACTTCCCCAGTGCCCAATCGAACATGGGGGCTGCAAAGGGGCCGTGAACTGGGAAACGAAATCAGTTAACGGGCTAATTCAGGAGAGGTTGCCTACAACCTGAAAATATGAAAATCAGTTTCATGGGACGATGCAGACTGTGCAATGGTCGTCTGCTCAACTGTCCTGTGGTCAGCGTGTGAAACAAGACGTTCCCATGCCCGCCTCCTCTTGGAACGGTGCCTCTGCTGTCCATGTCATATCTGAAGCTTTAGGTGGTTGTCCCCAGCCCAGGCTTTGTCCCCAGACCCCGAGCCTCAGCCCGATACTCAAGCTCACAAGCTTCGAGTGTGGATTCGGGGACCCTGACTTTCTGCATCTGGAAGGAAGGCTGCTATGACTTAGTTCAATTCTGTAAATGGAGAATCTGACCTTTGCGAAAGTCATGCTTTGTCACAGCTTAGGCCACCTCTCAGGCCAACCTGCTCTGCATGACACAAGCTGCCTCCGGCTAGGGCAGCATTCATATCTCCTCTGTTTTAGATGTAAGGACACCTTAAGCACACACATCCTAGGACTTTCTGAATATTATTACAGTGTCATGGGGTTCAGTGGTTGAGCGTAAGACACCTCACACGATATAGCAAAGTCATGACGACTGGTCTTGGCTTCTAAGCTCATCCTCCCACACTGTTCTCATCAGCACCCAGGGGTGCTTCTGGCACAGAAGCCAACCCTCCCACAACCGTCTGCATGGAGAGGGGAGGGAGATCTTTTCTGTGACCCTCTTAGGTTCTGGATCTGGGGTCCTGCAAATTAAGCTAAAAAGCTATATTACTAGGAGAAAAGGTACACAGAGTTTTGATGTTCATATCTTAATGCACAAGGGCTTTGCTCTATTTGAACTACTTCAATATAAAAGAGTATATTATGGAAGTTGTACAATATTTAGAGATAATGAATATTCACTGTTTTAGTAAATATGTCAAATAAATATTGATTCCTCAACTCTTCATTTATTTCTTTTATGACTTTCCTTGTCTTGATTTCTTGGCACCACGCACACCATAAAATGTGTTAGCTTCAAAATAAACTTTCGCAGTGTAAATATTGAAATCAACAGACTTAGAGTTTGCCTTGAACCTAAAGACATTTAAACTTCACAAGCTTTCTTGTACTCATGGGAACAAAAAGAGAACATCAAGCTCTTCCCCATTGTTTTTTAAATTCAAGTCACAGAAACATCACTCAAACGTTGGAACAGCAAAGACAATGAATTGGCTCCAGTCTGGATGCCCTGGGCTGAGCGGATGGGGCAGTGATGGCAGGATGGCCCTGGACTCGGCCGCTTGGTCCACTTCTCTCTCCCTTCGGCTCTGCTCCAATCATGGCAAAGGTGTCCCCCCAGCTCCACGCCCCCCGGCCCCGGCGCTGACCCCGCAGAAAGAGACCGACTCTCTCCCGGGAAGGCGGGTTTTCTGAAATCACGCTCTCACGCCTGGACCATGGAAGCCAAACTGGTCATCAGCCTGCGTCACACCCTCCGTGCAATGGCCTGGGCTGCACGAGCTCAGGGAGGAACAAGGCAGGAAGAGGTGCCAGGCGAAGCAAAGCCTCGGATTTCATTGCGGAGGCAAAACAACGGTGGACGGTCCTCCCGTCTGACCCGCTGGGTTAGCAGAGGAGAAACCCGAGACGCCTGGAAACTTCCCGACTTCCAGCCGCTCTGCGAGCAGCGACCCAGGGGGAAAAGCGTCCTTCTCCCTGTTGCTCCTTCTAAGACCCCGCAACCTCCCTGAAGGTGGAAAAGCGGGGTGTTCCGAAGGGAAAGAAAGCGGACCGTGCGAATCACCCGCTTGGTTGTGGTTCCTCCGTTTCTCTGCGTGGTGCTTCTCCCCGCCGCCTGCGTTCACCTCACCCCAAGCCTGCCCAGGTCAACCTGCACATCCGTCTATATACTGTCTGTATGTAGGTGTGCATGACACATATGTAATATGTATGTGTTACGTGGAGCGGGACAGGAGGCTCTGCATGGTGAGTCGTTTCCTGAACGCTGTCATAGATAAAGCACTTAGCGGAATTTTCACAGAGAAATGAAAACTAATCGCCCCCGCCAGCAAACGGATTATTTTCCTTGCCGACATTACTTTCTGGCAGTTGGCACACGCAGAATTTCCGATTTCCACGGATGGCTACCCGCTCCAGATCCAATCCTTTGGCCTTGGGGGTTGATGGAGGCTGGCCTCTGGTCCCCTGCCTCTGCAAGCCCCTTTGTCACTGAATTCACTGAGTGCCTACAGAGCCACGTTCATCATACTAAACTCTGAAGAAATAAGCCCAAAGTATTTTGAATACCTGAATGTTTTCGCAGAGCAAGCCCTGATCTTTTCAAACCCAGACCCCAAAGAGAAAAATAACATTCCAAGACATGTGACAGCATCTTATCTGTGTAAATACAGAAACACAGAAACTTCTAGTGTAGAACCTCTCTTCCAGATGTCAAAGGAACATTCTACAACACAATGGCATGTCCAATTCACTGCCACAACTTTGAAACTCCCAGTTTTTAAATTCGATAAAGTAATACGTGTGGGCATAAACACGTGCGCATATGTAAATACACGCGCATTTGCATGCACGTGGATGTTTACATGCGCATGTGGCAGAGGTAGAAACATGCTATGTATCCCGGCCGCTTCTTCTCTGTGGGAAATGCAGCAGGAGACAGCAAACTGTGATGTTTCCGTGACTCGGTGGAGTCTGTGACACCTGCCAGGCTGACAGTGGCCAGGTAGGAAGGGTTCCTCACAAATCGGAGTGTTAAATGGACAGAGGTGGCAGTCATTATGACAGCGATTTATGGCCTCATTAAGGGCACATCAGGGTTTTCACACCGCCATTCACTTCCTGTTTAATATATGCTTTGGATGTTTTGAGGAAGGAATCCAATTTCAAAATTGTCTAGATATGTTTAATGACAAATATCATGCTGTTTGAAAGCATGTCATTCTGAGTGACAGATGTCTGTACACTAGTTATTGGTAGGCCCAGCTTATTTTTTTTTTTAACATTTTTCTCTCAGCAGAAGATATTATACTGTTTCTGAATAACTAGAAAGTCATATACTACAGAAATGAACTAAATGCTATAGAAACTATATCTCTAATTTTGGCCTCATGGATTTATGAAAAATTAATGTGGCTGACGGATGTTCCTACTCCTTCTGTAGGGTAAAACCCAGTATGCAGAGAAACATTTCTCCCTCACTTTTTCCTTTTGGTATAAGCTCCAAATAAATGTTTTAAATTGTTATTTTAGCTACTTCAGATTCATAGTAAAGGCATAAATGTATGGTTTCTCCATTTCTCACCCAAGTCCCTAGTAACTTTCAGAGTAAAAGCTTTGATAAACTCTCGCCACTCTTTAAACAAGAAAAAAACCCAAAATAGCTCGACGTTACTTGTCATTTGCCTGAGTTCTCAAGGGCAGACTGAGAGCTCGCCAGGCTGGGGGTTCCGTGGAAGGCCTGTTCACCTGCACACACACGGTCAGGCGTGAGAGAGAAGGGGACCCCCCATGGGGTCTCCGCCCTGGGGTGTGATTCACTGCTGACTGTCAGGGACACGCAAGACTAAAATGGCGTCGAGAACCCAGCACTGAACCGGGAATCAGAGGTCGCGTCCCCGCTGGACGTTACCTGCAAAGTTCGTGACCCACCATCCCGTTTACATACACATTTTCTACCTCCTCCCATGAAGCCACAGCTGTGTCACATCTGCTCTGTGACAAAGCACAGTGCTTATCCACAGTGGAGATGCAGAGAAGTGTACGCGGTCCTGTCCTCACGGCTTTTATGACCGAGGTAGGAAGGTACAGGGACACCCCCAGGTGTACCTGTGGCATGTGGCAGGTCTGTAAACGTCCTCGCCAGGCAGACCCTGCTGCCGCGCGCCCATGCACAGACCATTTACAGCATAATCACGAGCTCGTGTGAAGCTACATGCAATCTGTAAACACCAAACCGATGACAGAGATAATTGGTATGGTACTTCCTCAGAGCTGTAATATTCAAATTAATTAATGTGAGGAGCCAGACATGATCTAAGCCTCATGGAACGCGTGGGGCTGTTTTAAAGGTACACGCTGATGTCACTCTGCCATCTCTACCAGCATCACACGCCGCTGGCATTTACGTTTCTAGGGCACTCCTTTGGGTATTATTCTAGAATGGCTTGTTTCAGAAAGGTGACCTGATACGTAATGGTTGGTTTCCAGTTTTGTGCAACTGATCAGTTTTAATATGATGACTCTGTGCTCTTCTGTATGACCCTATAAACTTGACAATTTACTTCAGGCGAGAGGGCTGAGCCAAGACAGTTGGCTGCAGAATCCTAGTTCTCGAAGCTTTGCAAGGACAAGTGTGACATGATAAATGTATGTCTGGTCTCTGCCCCTGCTCCTGACATAGAGCTAGCTCCCCAAACCCTCGTAATTCCCGGCTGCTGGGGCTGAGGGGGCAGCGTCGCACACAAGCTCCTACACCTCTTGGACTTTCCTGGGTGATGGGAGCATCTTTTGTCCTAATGAGGCGGCACTTGGTGGCCTCTGGGAAGGGGGCTGGTCACTGAAAGACCAGCCATGACTAGAAGCTTGGAACTTCCGGCCCAGCCCCATCCTGTAGGGGCTGGAGACTGAGTTACTGATCCATTCAAATCCCTGAACTGGGGGTCAGGAAAGCTTCAGGCTGGCAAACGCACCCTAACGTGGGAGGGTGGCGCACCCCAGCTCCACGGAGCCAGAGGCTTCTGCAGTCTGGACCCTCTCGGGCTTCGCCTGGTCCCGTCATCGGTGTCCCCAGCGAGTCCTTTAGAATACACCAGTGTGTGGAAGTAAAGTGTTTCCACAAGGTCTGTGAGCATTCATGGCACATGACCTGCTCTGAGGAAGGGGTTATGGGGACCCCCGTTTCTAGCCCCTCAGACAGTAGCCGGGGACCCGCTTCTGGAGACTGCCGTCTGCAGCGCGGGACCGAGCCCTTCACCCGTGGGGGCTGCAGAGCTCTGGGAGTTGGCATCAGAGGTGGCTTAAGCTGCAGGGCGTCTGCAGAGGGCGGGAACACCGCTGGGGGTGGGGAGCGCGGGCAGAGACAGCTTCCTTCACAGCAGGCAAGTGGCGCTCCCCGTGTTCGGGGGTGCAGAACTGGCCAGCGGCACCGACCCGAGTCCCTGGGCGCCGCTGCGGGTCACTGGTGGCCTCACGGGGCTAATGGACCTGAGACGTGGCCTTCTGTCGCCCGTGCCCTGAGCCACGCCGCAGTCTGCTCCTCCCCCAACCCCTGGAAACAGCCCGGCCTCGGAGCCTGTGCCCCTACGGTCCCCTTGCCTGCAAGCTCCCCGCCAGGACACCCTCGGTGCCCCGTCCCTCGCGCCCTTCCGCGTGCGGCGGGAGCATCACCTCCGCCTCCCTCTCCGAAGCGCGAGGGGCCCCTCTGCGACCCCTCTGGTCGCTGTCAACGCCCCCCGCTGGGTTCCGGGTCACTGCGCTTCGCGAGGCCCGGCGGTGTCTTTACGTCTCGCGAGTGTGTGTTTCCTCCACGGCCGCCCCCGTGGGGCTCAGGGTTCCGGGTCCCCGCGGCTCTCTCCGTGACGCCCCCCTGTCGCCCGGCACACACTGGGCCTTGAACACCTCTGCTGAGAATGAACGACAGCCAAGTGGGGACCACGAAGGACACCCATGTGGGCTGCATATTTTCCCACAGTGTTTGAACGCTCAGGACCGGAAAGCTGCCATCTGCCGTTCTCAGGGCGAGGTGGGAATCTGTGGAAATCAGGGAAATCCGTGGCGAGGACGGAGGAGGGCCGCGCACCCCGCCCTGCGGGCACTGCCACCGGGGGGGGGGGCGCTCCGGGCAGCTCAGCCACGTGTCATCCACAGCAGCCGGGCTGCTGCGAAGTCCGTGGAGATGGCTTCTGAGCTGGACGCGTCTCGTACCCCTCGCGAAGGCCGTCGTTTCGTGATCGTCCCCCGCTCTCCGGCTCTGCTCTGGTTCCCCTCTTGGCCTGTCCTCTCTTTTCCGCTCCTTCCCTTCAGTCGTCCTGACCATCAGACGTTATTTTTCCAATGCAAGAAATTCACTCGACAGGGATTTCTGGGAACTATTTCTCAGCACGCTAGAAATAGTCACGACTGGCTCTGACTTCTGGTTCCTGCTCAGTTTTTAGAAAACGCTTTTTATGAAACTGCAAAAAAAAAAAAAAAAAAAAAGGAAAAAGAAAGAGCCCAGCACCTCTAGAGGTGCCAATGCTACACTGAAAGAACTGAAAATGTCTTTATGGGATGGCGGGAGATCCTGAAATCAAAACGATGTCATCGTGCGTGCGTGTTTGTTCATTCGCTCAACAAACAGTTCCGTGCCTCCGACACGAGCGCGCACCGTGGCAGGGCTGATGCTTACAGGTGGGGAAGGCGCAGCCTTGGACGAGCTGCGGAACGTGGTGGTCTCGGCCGGGCCTGGCAGAAGTCCCACAGGCCAGGCCGTGGTGAAGGCTGCCTTCGCTCCTCTCCTCTCTCGAGAACCCCCTGCCAAGTAATTACTTCTCCCCGCTGTGACTCTCAACTTTTGTCCTTTTTTTTTTTTTCCCCTGGTCATTACTGAGCCCCACGCCTTTCAATCCCCCAGACCTCTTCTTTCGGCCGTCTGTTAAGGTTCAGAGCGATTCAGTAACGCGCTCCTGTATGCCGGTCAAAAGTGCTTCTGTTGCGCCCATGGCTACGACCATCACGGCGACCCCCACGGTGCTGTGCTGAGCCCCACCTGTAGCGATGGAGTTGTGGGGGCTCCCGGAAGGCTGTCCTGCGAAATCATTTCAGATGAGGGAAGCCCCAGCCCGAGCGCGGTCATCTCTCTTATGAACCAAAGAATTATTTTCTCATTGAGAACCTGAGGTGAAGGGTGTTTTGCTCCTCATGGTGATTCTTAACGATACTTCCGGTCCACACCCCCATCTTACCCACACTGACGTTGCCCCCCCCCCCCCTTCACAGCACCATGGAGAGCCCGCTCCTGAGGGGGCAGCACAGCTGACTGACTGTAAGCGAACAGCGGCAGGGCTGGGGGACGGGGCCAGCGCTGGGAAGTCGTTCACACACTTCGGTGTGAATTGAAGAGATGATTAAAAGCTTTTTTTCACCTTAATCTCTTGTTTGTTTGTTTTGTTTGTTTGCTTGTTTATAGTTTTATTATGAAAGACCGAGGATATGGGCCCCAGTGAGTGGAGAGAAGTCTGCTCCCCAGGAAAAGAGGATCTAAGAAGGTAACGATAAAGAACACTCGGGGAAAATAAAGAACACTCAGAAAAGTTGCTTCAGACTCATCTAGCTTGTCTGAGCAACAAATCAGCGAATATTTTAAGTGGTGAGTGGCGCAATTCTAATGCCTTACTCAAACAGAAGCTAAGATGACCCGCATTTGGACGCTTGTGCTGCATTTTCGAGTGATATAAAACATTCCCCTTGTTTGCCAAGATATTAGTTCAGATAGATGTACTAATGCCCGTCGGTCCATTGAAGTACATTAGCCACGGGATGATTACGATCTCGGCACAGACGATATGCGTTTTAGCATACATTATTCAGTTAAAACAAGTTTTAATCTTCATGCATTCTGCTGTGATCTGATAAAAGTTTAATGATACATTAGAGTCAATGCCTGAGACTTGTTCCTACAAATATCGAAGCAAGCCTTGGTTGAACGAGTCTATTACCTGTGGGGGGCACAGAAAGTTCTTAGGTTATTATTTCCATGTTTCTGTGGTTATCAAAGAAGAACGGTGTCCAGTGGAATTTGTTATTTGCGTGTTTCTTATTGGCTTTAAAAATATCTCCGTTATTTACATAGAGGGCAGACAGATAAATGTGTGCGAACTGCTGGCTCTCACGCAGCCCGACGCTCACGCGAAAGCCGCTCGCACCTGTCATTGCTTCGGTGGCGGGGCAGCGAACACTAAGGCTTTGCACTCAGACACCCGCTTCCACGAGTCAGGCCGAAGCCACCTCGGCACCACGGCCGTTCTCACATCCTTCCTAGAACAAAAATTTTAGTAGCTTTCTGATACCTATGTTATAATCATGACCTAAATGACTAAAATAAGGAGATTACCCCTTTAGTACTGCCTGACATTGAAGGAGTCTAATTCGCGGCATCTGTTTCCTCACCGGCTGCCCGTGGGACACGCGGCTCGGTGGGGGCCTGGGGGACCGCCGCTCGTCCGGCGATCATGGGTGGGTTTTCCGTCGGGGTGGTTCCTGTGGGGGCATACGTCTACAGGTTCTCAATCGTGTGCAGTACAAGCAACGTGACGGCAGTGGGCGCACAGTGGAGGAGAGACAGAGGAGGAAAACACACTGCTTTTCAGACTGTATCCTCCTTCCTCACGGCTTACCAGGTGGCTTCAGAAATATTATTTCGCCAGGTAAAATTAGAGCACTTGGAAACTTGCTCATCTTATGCATATCCTTGGGATCAACTTGTCAGATCTAAAGAGAAATGAGTCAGAATCAAACTAATGCTTATTTCCCATAATTACACCCATCGTTTAAAAAAAACAGGTACGACATATTTTTGGCCTGGATTAGCCATATATTTACCACGTCTTTCCATTTCTCCTTGTACTCATAATATTCTTGGTTCTCTTATCTCTAAAATATAATGTATTGATTTTTTAAAATTCTGGACATGAAACGCAGAAGTAACAAATATCATATGCATCTCTGTACTTCTGCCAAACTTCCATAATGATGTATCCCTGTCCGACGCTGTTCACTATTTTCTACCTTATCATATTGTTAATTTTGCGTGCATACTTTTATAGTGTTTCTTGAGAGGAGGGTCAACGTTGGATTCAGTTGGGATCTTCCATCACAAGGAGCATGGCATATAGTCAATAAATACTAAGTATGTCAATAGATTTGCTAAAAGCATTTTTTCTTTCATAAAAACTATGTGCTGGGCTCTGAATGAATTGACAAACATAAAATTCAAATTGGAAGCTTAATTATGACATTCTTCAATTGTCTTGCTGTCGAGCCCATAAAGAAAGAATCCGTCCTGAAACGCCAACTCAGAAACTCTCCTCCCGTGAGACCCGCTGGTGGCCCCTCAGCGGGGAAATGCAAATCACCAGAGACGGACTTCATCATCTCTCCGTTAACAAGGACATGTGGTCATGACACACATCCTGAAATTTTTGTGAGATTAATTCAAGTGACCCGTGGGCTTTTCAGCAAAACCCAAGGGGAGAGAGAGAGAATTAGATTTCTAAAGGAAAATCATATAAAACAAAGCAGTTTAGAAACAGTTCATGCCAGATATCCGCCTTGTCTCTTTAAAATGCAAACTGGAAAAGAAACTCTTCAATTTTGTTGCCTTTGTTTCATCCTATCACTGCCCCTTCGGTCCGGGCTGGCAGAGTTTCCTGCTGGTATAAAGTTCTCCAGAATCTGTGAGTCTCCCATGGGTGTCCGGGGCTCCACCCCTTTAAACACAAGCGTTCCATGCCGGTCCTTCCAGGGTAACCCCGCCTCCCCCCTGACTTGCGCTGAGATGGCCGATCGGGGCCATGAGTCACACATCTGGTCTCTTTGGCAAACAGGCACGCCTGTGGCCTTGTTTCCAGAGCATGCTATCTGGACTGAACATTTTCCAGATCATCGCGACCTGGTTCCTTTGCCTGATGGTTCATTGCTCAATTTACCTTTCTCTTAGCAAACAGCAAGGAGGACCGAGGTCACACCTTGTAGTTTTGCTTGGAAATCTCAGCTCAACAGCCAAGTGCAGTGATTACAGCTCTGCCTTTCGCCCAGCGGCAGAGCGCTATCTGGCTGAGTTTTCTGCCACTTTATAACAAGGCAGCCTTTCTTCCGGGGCCCGAAGCACGCTCCGCATCCTCACCAGAGGCCTCTGTGCCGTCTGCTGTTTCTGTCTCCTGTGCTTGCTGTCCCGTGTGGTGACTCTTTAAAGTTGGTCTTCAGTCGTGTTCGTGCAGTGCCTGTGCTGTGGAATGTTCACACACTCTGGCCCTTTATATCTGTTTGACGCTTTACTGTATCATATTCCCCACTGTTTGCTGATTATACACAACGACACGATTGATGTGCAGTCTTTTAAAATTAAACCTTGAATTTTGGAAGTTGCGTTGTACATTTCCTAGGCTCCTTGGTGCAAACAACGGCGTTTCTTCCTCACCGTGCTTCGCCCCTTCCTGAAGCCCGCTTCTCGGTTTGAAGACTCTGCTGCCCTATTAGTCCTCGGTGAGGGTCCACTCGCAACATGTCTCCGTTGTGTTTCAGCCGAGGTTTTCTTTATTTGACCTTTGCTGGTGAAGGGTACGCTCGCTGCCTGTGGACGGGGCTTCGACACGTTCGTCTGTCCGTCGGCACTTTATTGGGTTGTGTCTTCTCATCTCCATAATTTCAGGCAAGAAATCATAAGATGTTTAAATAAATTTTTATCTTTGCGTGTGGGTAATGTGTCATTGTCCTCTGGCTTTTAGACACATTTTTTTCTTCGGCTTTCAGTGTTTTGACGATGATGTGCTGGCTCATTTTGCGCACACCTGCTCTGGGATTCACTAAGTCTCTTGATTCTATACATTATATCTTTCGCCAAGCTGAGAATTTTTCAGCCGTTCTTTTAAAGAATTTTTTTTTTCTGTCCCATTTCCTCTCTCCTTTGCTTGTGGGAACCCGATTATATGTATGTTGAAACTTTGGATATTGTTTCACAGGCCCACGAGGCTTTGTTCGTTTTGGTTTTCACACTCGTTCCTTTGTTCTTCAGACTGAAAAGTTCTGTCGTCCGCCTGCAGGTTTGCTGACTGCCCCCGCTGTAAGCTCCCCTCGGCTGGCAAACCCAATCCATGCGCATTTACTTCACACGCCGCATTTTTCCAATCTTGATTTCTACTTGGAACTTTTTCGTAGTTTCTCTTTGTCTGAAACCTCTCTTACATTTTCACTAATCGAGACTATATTTTCTTTTATGCTACTGAAAATAGTTCAAATAAAACCCTGTCTGCTTGCTCCAGTGTGTGTTCATGTGGAGATTGGTTTCCATTGATTGTCTTGTCTTGTGAGAATGAGTTAAACTGTCCTCTTTCCTTAGCTGTTGGCTGAATTTGTATCATTTCCAGAATATTCTGAAGGTGCAGAGACCCGGCACCTTCCTAAATAGAGTGCTGATTTTCTAAAATTTAGTGGGCTATTATCTTGGACTCATAAACACTGTCTCTTTGCTGCAGCTCAGACTTCATTTTGAAATGCTTTGCAGTTGGCCTGTGCACGTGTGATCCAAAACCAGCCAGGAGGGCGATGATTTCCTCAGCGAGGCTTTGGGGTCACCCTTGTCTGGTTCTCGACCTTTAGGAATATGTCCCCCACTTTCTGGGGGCAACGACTACTCCAAACTCTGTCCTCCTGTTCTTTAGGCCAAAAAAAGTGTGGGTTTCCCGCCAATGTCTCACCTCGTCAGCTCTGACTTCTTCCTGCCGTCAGGCTTAAGTCATTAAACAAAACAGGACGATCACCCCATGCCGTTCTTTCTTCTAAATTGATTCTCTGCTATCATGTTTCTGCTTTTGTTCACTCTGTGCTACCTCCAGGCGATTTAAAACATTTTTTAATCCAAGTTTACAGCTGTTATTTGTGAGAAAATTGGTCTGGCAGGAGCTTCTTTGGCCATGCCCGGAGTGCGCAACACATAAACAGTGATTTTGCGTTTTCTTTGGCTGGAGCCTCCAATATTTCATCTTCCCGAAGTATTCTTTCTCTTAATTTGTCAGCTTGGGATTTGGGCAACTCTTTGATAATATTAGTTTGGACTATATAGCTGTGCGAAGGTCAAACTCGGATTTAATTTTTCACAAGAAGTATTTTCTCTCCAAATTAACGTCCCATGCCAATGGCTAGTTCTCTTGCTTTATTTTTGGCCCAGCCTTGGCCGTGTTTCTTGGATTCCTGTTAGTCATCATGTTCCTTAACGAGTCCCAATGTCTCGCAAGTACCTATTTGAAGCCCCCAGTCTTGCATTAGTGCAAGATACTGGCTATTCTCTCCTCTCCTCGTGTGGGCATCAAAACGCCAACCATAATATACATTTTTCTTTTCACACCAAGGAAGTTATCTTGCACTTACTAGACAGTCACGGTCTTTAAGAGACTGAGAGAAATAGCAAAGGTTATAATCGTTAACGTCTCAGGATAACTGCCTTACAGAGAGACTTCCTGAGAAGCGAGCAAGGAAAGACAGCTCCAGCTGGATGAAGCACTTAGCAGGTGATGTAGTGACTTGTCTTCTGAAGGGGCAGAGCACAAAAGCTTCTGGATCCACCAGACAGACAAGTCCTCAATCACGCACGGTTAATGGATCTTGCTAAAAATCATGGCATGTTTATAATGGTGGGATCACCACCCTACATGTAAGAGACTCTCTGAGTCAAAAGGAGAAGCTGAATGCGACCATATGTGTAGTATGATTAGTTCACGAGAAAGCAGTCGCATTACTTCCTGCGTATTTTAATTTTGTTTAAAGAGAACTGAAATATAATTTTTATGGAATAGGGAAAAACTTCTGGAAACATCAGTTGATGTCAAGTTGTTTGCAAATCAAAATCCCTATAAGAAAGTATTGCAACACGACGAAGAAAGTTATTCTAAGACGATGACTCACACGAGAGTGTTAAGTGCCATCTGCTTATGCTCCAAGACGATCTTCGTGGTTTGGGACATTAGTTTTATTATTGGTTTCGTGTTATTTTTGAAAATCCAAATATGTAATTAAAATGGCTAGAAGAAAAACATTACAACAATAAGTAGTTTAGGCATTTATTGCGAATTGGCTAGATTTTCATAAAACGGCTATCGGTCTATTATTTTCTCACGAACTTTAGGCAGTACCAGCACTCATTTGTGATTTTTGTTTTCCTAACAATATTGTGTTCTTTACGGAAATATAGCCTGTGGCATTGAGAACACAGATTTGCCTCTGACTATTATCTAAAAGGGCAAGTAAAGAAATATCTATAGACTCTTAATGGGAGAAACCCCTTAAACCACTGTAAACGTCACGGAAGTTCAGATCATCAGATGTATTTATCACTGATGTTATTTTCAAAACCAAAGCCTAACAAAAAATAAAATGACCAGACTGCCTTCTGAAACCTGGCTCTCTCGATCACTAAATGTGTAACTTAGGACACCTTACGTGAGAGCTACCTTTTGGGATCTGCAGTATAGGAATCCTTTCTATTAACCTCTTCCACAGACTGCTGGAAGCTGCACATCACATCTGAAGTGTGAAAATGCTGGGCACGGTCTCTGGAACGTGGTGGTAGGTGTTCCAAAAACGTGAGTTAGAGTTGTTTTTTAACCTTCTTCTCTGTAGTCACAGTTTGTAAATTTTAAATACGTTATTTTTCCAAAGTAAACCATTCGATTCCCCTTTAAATAGATCTTGATTCAAGGTTGTTTGAACAAGGCAATCTATTGAGATGGACTGGAATAAAAGGCCGAGAAAATGCGAATTTGCAGCCTCCTGGGGAAATGCACTAACTGGCCAGGGACTCAAAGATGTAAAGAGAAATCTGTTGTGAGAAATAACTCATCCTAGTCGTTCTGGTTTAGGTGGTACCCGGAAGCAGAGGGGACTATGCGACTCTCTCTCACCCGGCAAATGGTTTATCCTGACGGGGGGCGGGGTGGGGGGTGGGGTGGGGTGGTGGGCTGTACCTGTGACCGTGACACCAGGGGCGCCTCGCTCTGCCTGCCATGGACAGAGGCACAGAAACAACCACCTGAAACAGCCTCCCCAGGGTTAAGAGCGGAGCCCGCTTCTTAGTGTATCTGCAAAATGATGCCTGTGCTTCTTAATTAAAGACTGTGCATGCAAGGCTGTTTTCTCTGGTTCTGATAAATTCAAAACAAGGAAATTATTTGTCAGTCTGGAAAATGACGGCCATGGGGTGTGGGTGGGGAGGGGGACAGAGTAAGGACTTGTGCAAACCCTCTGCTTTATAAAAGCAATGAGAACACTGGCAAAAACGATCAGAGTAGACGTTTTCAGATCTCAGGAACTTCACCAAAGACAACAATCCGGGGAGTGTTTATTCAAGACAAACTGCTTAATCTTGGGCAGGATGGCCAGTTTTGTGGAGTCTTAACTTGCCTTTTCCCATCTCCCTCCAGTCCTCCCGGCTCTGTGGTCGCCTTGGAAACGAAATGCCATCTTGGGGAAATCCAGCAGCCCCACAGCCGCCCATGGGACAGGCCTGGCTCCCAGAGGACTGTCATTACTTTAATTGTGTGTGGCTCCCTGAAGACCCACTTATCAGCCTTGTCTTCTTTTGACCTGACTCAGCACCCACCATGAACAACGGCCCTTTTGCAGGGCGTTTGTTGAAATCAGTCAGTGGCCATCTTGTATCATCCCGATGGTGAACAACAAACTAGGACAAGGAATAGCCAAACCGCACAGGTTAAAAGCGAAAGCTGGAGGGCGAGCTGTCCTGAGGGGGACTTGTGCAGCTCTGACACAGGCCCGGGACTCTAGAAAGTCACACGTGTGCGCAGAGCTGAGCGCGTGCACGTGCTCAGAAAAGCATTTCTGAACGGCACAAAGGGACGCCAGCATGCGAAAGAATTCTACTGGACTCCCGCCTCGCACCCTATCCAAACACTAACTCGAAATGCAAATGCTGAAGTAATAAAACTCTTAAAAGATTCAACTTTTGTGACCTTGGCATAAGCAATTTCTTTAGATATAATAACAGAAGCACAAGCAACAACGACAAAAACAGATAAAATGAAATTCATCAAAATTGGAAATGTTTATGCAGAAAAGAATATTATTAAGAGAGTGAAAAGACAAACCATAGGATACGAGAAAATATTTGGATATCATCTATCTTATAAAAGAATTGCGTTCTGGATATGGAAACCTGCAACTCGACAGTAAAAAGACAAATAATAAAAATGGACAAATGATTTTAATAAACATTTCTCTGTGGCAGATATTTATAAGCAGTCCACAAAGTGCATGAAAAGATGCTCAAGGTCATTAGTCATTAGGCGAATTCTATTAAAATCTCAATGAGCTACCACTTCACGCCCATTAGGCTAGCCCTAATAAAAGGCTTGCAGTGAGTGTTTATGAGGTGAAGAAATCGGAACCCTCATACGCTGTTGATGACAATGCACAAGGTTGCAGCCACTTGGGAAAACAGTCTGGCAGTTGGCCAAACAACTACAGCAGAGTTAGCATCTGACCCAGCGATTCCACTCCTAGATAAGTACTGGAGAAATGAAAATGTATGTTTAAACAAAAACTTGTCTATGAATATTCATAGCGGCATCCTAAAATAATAGCCCCAAAGTAGAAAGAAACCCTCCGGAAATGTCCACCAATTAGTGAATGAACAAACAGACGTTTATAGCCACCCATATAATAGAATATTATTCAGCCGTAAAAATACATATTTTGATATTTTTATCATATTTTATCCAAAAAATGGATGCACATTGAAAACAGTACGCTAAGAGAAGGAAGCCAGAAATATTAATATAAAATGTCTACAAAAGGCAAATCCAGAGATAGAAACCACACTGATATTTGCCAGGGCAGGGGACTGAGGGGAATGGGAAAAGGAAGTTACACTAGCAGGGATAGGGTTTCTTTTTTTTGGTATGAAAATACTGGGGAATTACATAGTAGTCATGAATGTACAACTTTGTAAATATCTGAGAACCACTGAAGCATGTGTATGTACATATATATGCATATATAGCTTCTGACTAAAAATCAACATACCTAGAGTACTACAAGCATTACTTTCTATATTTCAAATAACCCTAACTCTATAATAAGACCCACAGGGACATATATTATGCAACCGTTTGTTTGAAAGATGCTGATTTAATGATTCTGATGAGTCTTTTAGGCTTTTGTGTGTGCCGCAGTCATGAAATCTCACCAAAAGACGTGGCCTTAATCGTAATGGGATTTGACATATTCGGGCAATTCTTCATACATTTTCCACACTCCTCATTTTATCTTTTCGACAACTTTTCAGTTGTATTCAGGCACTTTTGTTTTCATTGTATGGATGAGGAGTCCACAAAGCAGAGCATTTAAGGATTATATTCAAGACTTCATAATAAATCAGTGATGAAGGCAGTACTAGTCTGACACCCGTTTTTAAATTATTCCGAAATGCGCAGAAGGGAGAACGCACACAAAGGAAAGTGTCCACTTTAAACATTTGGTGAGAACATTTTCTTACTGGCTTAAAAAAGTGCAAGCCAACAGCTTTATTACACCATCCTTCCTCGGGTGCTTCAGAGGACCCTTAGCAGCTACTAGTTCTCCAGGGTGACACACACAAACGTCCACAGCATGATGCTTCCCCGGGGGAGTTCGCAGATCACAGTACGTTACAGGCGGGACACGAATCCCAGTTTACAGAAACCACCACGACAGGTGGCGAAGTCACCACAGACACGGGTTCATGAACAGTGGATTTAAAAATCAACGAGGGGACCGAAAACGCCTGGTGGACTCTTCTTGCCCAGTGAAGTGACACTGTATCCTAGAGTGACGAAGAGCATATTGTCTGGGAAACGCTGAAGCTTGGGGCCTATCTGGACTTCTGGTAGTTTCTATCATCAGTCAGTTTTCTGTGCCGCCTGGCTTTGCTTGGCAGGGCCATCGGAATCTCTGAGTAAGAACTGAGTGAGCACAGCTTCGTCTGAGCACTGACTTCTGTAAATGGATGGGCCACGTGGCCCAGGGAGCAGAGCTGTGCGGGCAGCTGACGCCACCCTGAGCCAGAGGCCGCTCAGCATGACTCACGCAGCTGCTCCCTGCCTCCTGGTGTGCTCGTCACCGGGGCTTTGCCTCGCCACTCTGGAGCTATTTGGATTCAGACTTAAGGAAGGAAGGAAGGGAGGAAGAAAGGAAGGAAGGAAAGGAGGGAGGAGAGAAAGGAAGAAAGAAAGAAAAGTGGCAAAGAATTTGCCCTTTCTCTGAAAAATTAGGATCTTTGGAGATACACGTGTAGCTTTCCTGGGCTACTCTGGGGGCTTGGGAACCCAGGAGACAAGGACAGAAGTCACGCATGTGGAGGAGGACGAATCAGTCAGGCCGGTTGGGGTGGTGTTTGGGGTGTTTATCCCACTGCAGTGTGAACATGTTTGTGTGTGTTGTCCTTAGAGTATTCTACGTGACATCAAATGATTTCATTCAAGCTTTTTCTAGAAAAGACTGATTCAGGTTAACATTTTTTTTTTAAGACTTAATTTTTTTAGATCAGTTTTAGGTTCATGGCAAAATCGAGGGGTGATGCAGAGGTTTCCCACGCCCCTGTTCCCCTACACGCATGGCCGCCCACTGTCAGCGTCCCAGCAGATGGCACTTTGTGACGATCCATGAACCTTCGGTGACATGTCGTCACCCAGAGCCCACAGCTGACATCAGGGTCACTCTTGGTGCTGTACCTTCCGGGGGTTTGGATAAATGTGTGATGACACGTACCCACCACTACAGTGTCACACAGGGTGGTCTCAGAGCCCTGCAAACTGTCCCTGCTCCATCCTCATCCTCACCCCCACCCAGACCCCGGCAACCGCCCATCTGTCATTGCCTCTCGCTTCGCCTTTTCCGGAAGGCCATACAGTGGGGATCACAGGGATCCACGCGGAGGAACTGGAAGCGTGGCACACACTCGAGTCTGGTTCCCGCGTCCAGAGGCGACACGGCACCTCGGCCAGCGGGGCGGACCCAGCGGGACTCCCCGGGTCAGCCGGACCCCAGCGATGGGAGGAAGGAAACGGCCGCCGGGGCGGGGCCTGGTCCCCGAGGGGGGCGCCGGGGAAAGAGGCTCCCGGACGGCTGGCGCTGGGTCCTGCGGGAGACACGTGCTGAGCAATCCGGGTGGCGTCCCGGCGGTCAGCGTCGCGCTGCGCTGTTGCGCGTGACACGGAGCCTCGTGGGGCCACATCACGGCCCTTCCGCGGTGGGCCGACAGCCGCCTCGGAGCGACGGCGGGAAGCGGGAGCCCGCGCCACGGCCGGGCGACAGGCGCGGGGAGGCGAGGGCGCGGAGAGGGCCGTGCCCCCGCGGGGGGCGGGGGGGGGGGTGGCCGGTAGGACGACGGCGCCGCGGGACCGGCGCCGCGGGGCGCGCACTGGGGAGGACGCGCTGCGGCTCCCGCGTCCCCGCAGGAGCAGCAGGAGCAGGTGCAGGGTCCGGGCGCCTTTCCCCGTGGGCCGCGGCGTCGGAGCTTCCAGGCACCCGCCCCTGCGCCACCGGGCCCCGGGCGCCCCGGGCTGCCTGGCGGCGATCACCGGGGTCCACCCACCCACGGGCGGCGGGTGGGAGGGGAGCACAGCGGAGGGAGAGGAGGGGGGCAGGGCAGGAACCGGACAGTGTGGGCGCCTTCTTGCTTCTTCCTGGCTTTCTTTCCAGGCCGTTTGTCGAGTCCCGACCACCACTGTCAAGGCGGTGTCGGCACGTGGTGCCGGGGGAGGCGAGCCCGCTGGCCACGCTGCCCACCGCTCCCCGCGACGCGCACCTGGACCTGAGTCCGCCGGGGCCGGCTGAGAACAGCTCGCAGCGAGGGGCCGGGCTCCGGGGTCCCGCTCGCCGTCAGAGCCGCTCTGAGCCTGCAGACCCCGAGCCTCCATCACATCGCCCCTAGTGCTCTGAGCAAGTGCTGAATGCATCAGTAATCACGCACACAAAAACTCTTGGATCTGTCATCTTCTAAAGCAAATCGGAACTTCAAGTAACTTCACAATGAGGAAACGCTTTTACCAGCTGTAGAGTTAAAATGCAGATAGATGTTACTCATAGTTTAGGCTCTTTATAAAAAACCCTGACAAGTGCAAAATCATTTGTAAAAGCAGATGTGTGTGTGCTGTATAAATACTGCATGCATTCTGCCTATGCATGCCACATAGTATATACACATACTACACTATAGTATACACACAGAAAACTAGTACATAAATACACACACATACATTAAAGGTCTATATACAAAAAAGTACATATGCACAAAGAACATAAAATATATAAAGTGTATAAAAGTATATAAAGGTACATATATACTAAAAAGCATATTGTAATATATTAATATATGTTAACAATAGTATAAACTAAATCCCTACTAACACACGTTTTTACACATACTACAGTACTATGTGCTATATTAATATGCATTATTTTAATACGTATTTTTTATATGTACCATAGGATGTGCTAATGTAGTTTTTAAAATGGAAGGAAATCTAGTGTCCTTTCTCTTTGTGTTCATGCGTATGGCATCCACATTGGCTCTGGTTTATTTCACTGGCTGTGATTAGTGAACTAAGCTGGGAAGAGCCCGCAGCCTTTGGCGTGAGGTGGCGGGGGCCGGTCTCAGCCTGCCTCAGCGGCAGTCGGGACGTCCTGCTTCCCCGGCACCGCCTCCCGCAGGTGGAGGACCACTTACCGAGGCGGACAGCAGGGGGCAGAGGCGTCCGCATTTCTCTGATGTGGCAGCTCTGCTTCCGCCTGCCTGGGGTCTGAGACCCGTGGGCATCAGGCATTTCCTACATTTAGAACTTTCACATGAAGATTTCTTGTCTGTTTCCTCACTGTCCAGCCTCCAAACAAATAACTTTGTATTATTGCGGAGGTAATACAAATTCCTTGAGCAAAATTTGGAAAATATCAAAGGTATACCAACAGAAACTGGATTAAAAATGAACCGCTCAAATTCCCATCACCTAGGAATAAATATTTTGATAGTACTTTGTCTTATTTTTCTGCATACTTTTTTGTGCATACATATGCATATATAAAACAATTTTATTATAATACAGAATGTATACGATACGTACAATAATACATAAGAAATTAACTTGTAGTATAGTCATATAGTCACATAGATCATATTGTATATATTGTATTCATTCATGCATGTATAATTTTCAAAAATTCAGATCACTCTGAAATATCTCAATTATGAACTCCTTTTTTCACTTAAATCAGGTTTTTCTGAGTTTTGGTAGCAAACAGATAAGATTTATTACAAAATCTACCAGGTTTAGGCACTTTACAAAGGGATTGAGTACTGCGCTGACTGGGGGCTTTGTAAAAGAGAAAAGGGTGTCTCTCACTTTCTTCAGCGCATGTGAGTCACAGAGACTAAGGCCAAGTTCATTACAGACTCACATTTGACCATATTCTGTCACTGTCAAGTTTTGTGGCAAAGAGCTTTAACCCGTTCGGGAATGTCAAAGCGCATTTTCAAGTCTCAGCCTATCTCCATTGTCCGTACCTCTCATTTTATACGTTATACAGTGTAGAGATTATACTGATACACGTCTATGTTTATACATCATATTTATACATTTATACTTTATATACATGTAAATGGTATATATTTTATGCCTTAGAAATGTCCATCATGAGATTTTTTTAGCCTTATTCAGACATGTTTTCTGTAGTATTTACTTGTAATCATTTTAATTCTCTATTGTGGAACTCGAGAGCTCAACTAATATTATCTTTCAGACCACCAGGAACTAAACGTCAGAAATTAAATCAGCTAAGTTTGCTCTTTCTCCTAATATTTTTGAGGTCCTACTACAATCTATTTCATGGAAAAATGGTAAGCAAGATGGACTCCGCCAGCTTTCCATCTTCTGCCTCAAATGTCACTCTTTGAAAAGGCTGGCTATAAAGCGATGTTTTTCTCTATAACTTTTATGTGCATTAAGAACTTTGAGCATTACCAAGTCAGGCATGCAAACCCGAGAGACACTCAGTCGGCCCCAGGGCCACCATGCCAAGTGCTGGCCTTCCAGTCCCCAGTCCCACGAACAACTCGTAAGGCCTTCCCGCTCATTCGTGGGCCAATCAACTTAATCAAGATCAACTCAATTCACTTAATATCGGGTTATGCTACAGAATTTGTTTGAGCCTCCTGTGGATTAAGAAAAGATTTGCTTCTATTTCAACAAGTGTTATTGGAAATTGAATATCCACGTGGAAAAAGTAGATGATACGAAAAACTATATTTTACCTGATGTGGAACTAAATGTGAAAAGCAAAACTTTAAGGTAGATGAAAATACTTTTAAAAATCTATGTCATAAGCAAGAAATGAATTACTTGAACTAAATCATAAGGAAAAAAACCCCAGGAATTAAATAAGCACATATATACACAAATCAAATTTAATATATTAAATATTTGACCAAATGCTCCATAGTAGAGATAACAAACCAACCACAGATGGGAAGAATAGATTGACAGTGCATATGATCTATAAAAAATTACTAATCATATTATTTAAAATTCTCTAACAAATCACCAAGAAAAAGACTCCCCTCCAAAAAAAGAAAGAATAAGTGAAGGATGAGAATAAGCAATTCATGGAAGACAAAATTTTAATGGTCAATAAAGATACGCAGTGGTGGTAAAACAGTGGGGAAAAAAAAAAAGGAAACGAACTCGAGGTCCATTAGCAGAAGAGGAGGGCATAGTTTGGGGTAGTTGTATAGTAGAATACAATATTCCCTGGATGTTTATATTCCCGAAATTGTTTATTAAAATATTCTTGGTCTCTTTTCAACAATTCTAAAGAGCCACTAATAGGAACTGGTGCCATTCATGAAAGTTAGAGTTTATATGCCAACGGGGTGAGTGGATTAAGTATAATTTCATTTATATCTTCTCAAACGCTGTTTTTTTTTTTAAACATAAGAACTGAACTAAATGACCTAAATTGATATAAAGGAAAATGGCTGCTTTTACTAAATATCTTGATGCACCTGCAATCTTAGGTATCTCTCTAAGAGCGGTCTAAACAGAAATAAAGTTGCTTTCTAATTGTAAATGTGATTTTAAGTACAAAGCAATCTCAGGAGCGGAGAGTCCCTAGAGTATTAAGATCCAAGGAGAATGATTCTTAGAACCAAGAACATGAGCCAGAAAGAGTGGGCCAAGCGATATCACCGCCCCGCTCAGGAGCTTAGCCAGGCGGTCAGGTTTAAGGGCTCCAGGCAGCGGAAGCGGAGGAAGGAAGGCGAGAGTGAGCGGTCCAGAGCACAGAAGAAACACGGCGCCATTTAGCAACTTTCGCTGTCTCCCGATTTCTGTGTCTGGCTCCACACTCTCCCAGGAGCCCGTTCGGTAGGACTGAGGCACCTCCACTGCACTTCCAACAGCCTGGTGGCTCCTAAGTGTCCCTCGCCTCATCTTGGGACACTGCTCATGCCGCTCCAGGTACTCAGGGGTGGAATGGGCAGATGCACCAGCTGCTGCAAGGTCTAGTTGACACGTTGCATAAGTCCTTGCAATTAACACATGGGTACATCTTTGAATGCCTCACATTCATGCAGAAGGTGGGGGGTCTCGGATCCTGTCTGTGAGATGACTCAGGCTTCTGCAAAGCCTGGCACCTCAGGTGGGGCCAGCAAAGCATCCCGCACAGTGACAATATGTGGAATGTCCTAACCGTTTAATCATTGGTTGTGAAACAAATTGGTTGTAAGGACAGCCAGTCCCCCAGCCCCCCCACCATTTAGCATCCCTTTGTGATTTAGTACTTCACCAGGCAGCTTCACAGAATTTCTGTTGGTGTTACTGAATTTGTTGAGATTGCTTTTTGAGATTATTTTGTAAAGTTTATTTATTCATTTGTTTATATAACACTCACCACATGAAAAGGATTATTTGGAGCCATTTAGTGGCTAGTTGTGTTCCATTTAAATGTTTTTAAGTTACCGGCAAATAATATAAAAATGGAACATCTTATCAATCTCGTCACCTATGAAGCGATAATGAGTGAGGTGCTGCCCTGATGCTGTGCAAAACTTGGGAGTAAAATCTATTAAACCTGTTTGAAAACATATACGCATCTCCTAAACATGGTGTGAGCAAGTTTATTTCTCTACTATCTAGCTGTAAATTTCTTTTTCATTTTCCTTGTTCATGTTTATTTAAAAATTAAATTTATTGAGGCGAGGTGTCTAATATAGTTTTTATTAAGAACTCTTAAACTCCATTTTTAGATCCAAATTTTTACATAGTGACAGGAAATCAGCCAATAAAAGCTGATGAGAACAATACTTTGATTTTGTTACACGTAACATAAAGCAGCTGTGGGGAGCAGCCAGCCTCTGTTACGCCACAAAGGCCGGCTCGAGTGTTATGTTGACCTGCAGGAGAGCCCGTCAGCCTCCCGAGCCCAGCGATGATGTTGTGTCCCTATCTACCTCATTACCGAAACACGAAAGTGACAAGGGAAGGTAGGAGGATAGGTCCTGGCAGTATAAAGCAGCAAAAGCTGACAGTTTGTAGGGAGATAAGCCTAAGGGCGCAGTGAGAAGCCAAGGCCAGCACGGTGGGCTGAGGGTGGCCTCACAGGACGGGGACACGGAGAGTCTGGGGCTTGACTCGTGGGGGACCTCGGACCCGTGAGTGGCCCTCCACCCGCGTGCTGAGAGAGTAACCGTGACTGGTTTCCCTCCTGTGTTATCCACACGCACGCATTTCGCTAACAGTTCTGTGCGTAAATGTTTCGTACTGACCTGAACCTTTACTTTTTATTTCCAACACGATCTTCTCACTAAACGGGCAGTCTGAACCGTGGGTGGTGACGCGGCGTTAGAGGGCAGTGGGCAACACACGGCAGCTGGGGTCACCAGTAATGGTGCGTATGAAACCTAGATGTCTGAAGCTGTCACTGGAACCCCCCAAAGCAGGGCATGCCATTTCCAGTCTTAAAAGAATGCCAATGTGCGTATCACATAGAGAGTTCAGTCAATTTTCCCAGTCACTGGAGATTTTTAAAAAGAATTTTTCATTTTTGGAGCAGTTTCATGTTCACAGCCACACTGAGGGGCAGGTGCAGAGATTCCCGGGACCCCCCTCCTCCCCCACATGCACAGCTTCCCCACCATCAGCATCCCCCCCCCCCGGATGGGACGTTTGTTACAGCCAGTGACCCCGCACTGACACGTCATCGCCCCGTTCGAAGTCCGCCCCGAGGCTCACTCTTGGTGCTGAACATCCTACGGGTCTGGACAAACGTGCCAGGACACGTCACCACCCTTAGAGTATCACGTGGAGTGGGTTCATCACCCCCAAAACCCTCTGTGCTCCATCTGGTCACCCCTCCCTCCCCATGACCCCCCGGCAGCCGCCGGTCTGTTTACTGTCCCCATCATCCGGCTTTTTTCAGAATGTCAGAGAGTTAGACTCATCCGTACGCATGCAGCCTTTTCAGACTGGCTTCTTTCTCTTAGTAACACGTATTTAAAGTTGCATCATGTCTTTTCACGTTTCGAGAGCTCGTTTCTTTTCAGCGCTGAATAATATGCTATTATTTGGATGTTCCAAATTTATTTATCCATTCACCTACTCAAGGACAGCCAAGGGGCTGCCCGAGTTTTGGCGATTACGAATAAAGCCGCTATCAACATCCCCGTGCGGGTTTTTGTGTGGACGTGTTTTCAGCTCCTCAGGGTTCATACCAAGGAACGATCACTCCAGTCTTAAGAAGAGAATGACTAGAGTCCTGGGAAATAAGAGGAAAATAAAAAAGAGAATAAAATGGAAACGTAAGGTGAAATAGAGCCCCCGGATTGAGCGATACGTTCAGGGCACTCGAAGGCAGAAGCGCTTGTGATCCAGGGAGCACTTCACCCATGAAATGAGCATTCTGTGAGCAGGTTAATCTTCCTCCAGCTCCTGAGTCAGACTCTGGATTAGTCACACACTTCAGGTGACAGACCCTCCAAAACTTCCTCGAGATTAACCAAAGGGTGCAGAGCCTCGCAAAGCAAAAATAAATATTAGAACAAACACCCTTCCAGAACACACATGCTCACTTTCCCCCAGTGACTGACCTTCTGCGTTGTATTTTCACCTGCAGCATTACGCCCGAGAGGGCAAGAGACGTCCTATGTGTGGCACTATTATTTTCATGGCAGGCGACTGACTACAGTGACAGAGAGGTTCACAACGCGTCATGCTTCCCCGTATAAAAGCCACATATCTCCCAAAGTCATTTAATACTCTATGATGTCAAAAACCTGAATCCTTTTACTTTTTGTTACACAAGAAAAAAGAAAACATCAATTTACATAAAAATCCCACAGATGTCGCTTAAAATCAAGCAGGAGATAATATAGCCTGGCAGCCATCATAACGCTTGGTATTTTGATTCAGAAAACATCATCATGTCAGGTTAAACAAATAGTATTTTTTATTAAATGTCACTCAATCCCAGGGCTGGTTATTCATCTGTGTCCCACTCACAGACTCAAACACTGCAGTTACAATCAAAAGATGGCTTGAGTTGAAACCTAGGAGTCATCTCACTCTGGAAGTAAGGGAACAAAGGGACAAAAAAGGAAGCAAATGTTCTGGTGGGAGGAGAACGGAGCTTCTGAGTTGTGCATTTAAGTAGAGCATGCTTCAAATTAAGATGTCAAAAAACAAACCAACCAACCCGCGAGTCCTGGCTCTTTCTGCATTTCAGGATCCATGCATTTTCTGCATAAAGAACATAGCACGTGTACTTCATGGCGAACCCAGTGAGCACTCATGCAATCTTGCAGAGGGTAAGGTGAGCAATTTGCAGTTGTCAACAGCCCTGTCATTCAATGAGCTGAACAGGGCAGACAACGGTCAAAGCAAGTGATGCCGCTGCAGATGGCTGGCGCCTATCCACATGGGCGGGATTCCCCACGGAGTGCGAGTGTGCCTGCCCCAGCACGCTGTCCGCTGGCCGTCCCTGGGGCAGGCTGTGCCGTCCCCTCTGGTCGTCTACATTTTAATCTTAGACATTAAGTTCCCTGACCCACAGGGCTGCACACTGTGTCGCACCATCAGCATATTCTATTCGAATCATCCAGTCGCTTGGCCTCATTATGAGGCAGTGAGATCCTTGAAGGATGGGCCTGGGCTTGGCATCCAGCGGCGCTCAATAAGTCCTCCTAGATTGAGAGAATGTGTGTACGTAGTTGCACGAAATCGAGTTAAGTTCGTTGTTGTTGTTATTAAGATCAAGGGTATAGATAACACGGGTAAAACCACCGAACTCCTTCCTTGTAAATGTGCTGAGTACTAACTGGTATCCCTATTAACCGGTAGCCTCATTCCCAATGGCCGTTGGTCTCGTTGTTTCCAAAATCAGTAAAGATGGCTCCAGGGCGGTTCCCGTTTCTTAAAACGCTGGCCCGCGAGCCGCTCCGCATCTCCACTTCCAGCATAAAACGGCTGTGTATCTGATCACAAAATCTGGGGAAAATGTCTGTGGTACCAGGGCCTGCACTGTAGTTTGAGAGATTTAGTGGATATAAATGCTCATGGCATCGTTTTTTGAGTCACAGATTTCTTAACGCTCTCATTCTATTCCATTTTGACACTGTCGCTGTGTTTGGTAACACGGGGCAGCCGTGCACATTTATTACGTTTTGAATTGCAAAACTGTGGTAAGTGACCTAAAACACCTACTAAAGTTATGTTCCAGGATAGATAAATCATAATAATTTTTATATTAGATTCTCCTCTCATACCTCCAATAATTATTTTTAATTTACTTCTTGATTTCTAGTATTATTATTGTTTTACTTCTATATGGCTTTCTATAAACATAAAATATTTCAAAAGTATCATTAGTTGTCATAAGCAAAACCGTGGTCATTTTGATAAAATCCAACATACTGCTTTAAGCCCTTCATTCAAACTCCACGAATAGCTAGCGACATTCGGGGGGATATTTTATGTACATCGTAGGGCTTGCACTGCTGGGGCGTGTGGTTGGGATCATTTCCCCGAGTCAGAGACGCCAACACAGAGGTGAAGTGAGGTGAGCCGGTGGTGGAGGACAGATGGGTGATTATGAGAGTCCCTTCCTAAGAAAGAGTCCGCTTGTGCCTGATTTCACGGTAGGGACAGGCTGGGTGGGTTTGAGTTTCTATATTTAAAAAATAGGCAGCACCGCCATCAGATTTGTTGTAAGAGATCTAGATTTGTAGAGTTCTTTATAGATTTAAAAGGCTGGGTGAGTGGCTCTGGATCCTCCCTGCGTGTGACTCCCCTTGGCTGGCTGTGTCCTTCTCAGGGTGCAGAGTCAAGGCGGGGGAGGCCTGCTGTCATTCACCCCCGGAGCATCACTTTCTTTCGGGGACAGCCTCCTAGATCGGTTATTTTGACTAAGATACACTGGAATTGGAAAGTTTAAAAACAGATAAAAATATTCACCCTAGCAAGTCTCACAGGGGCATGATGACCACCTAAGAAACTCCAGGAATCAACCTTTGGTGACACAAAATACCGCCCAGTGTCGCGTGACGATGACACCTGTGTTTAGATCCTGTCCCATTTCCCTGCGTGCTCCCCGTTTTCCAGCGACTCTTCACCTCCCATGTGCTGGATCTAAAACGGCCACGAGGCCGCTGCTCCTGGGCCACTTTCCCATTAGGACGGAGATCTCACCTTGCGAACATGGTCCGGCCTTAGCGATAAAACGCCGCTGACTTCTGAAGCCTGCTCCCGGGGGGCGTGGTCTGCGTCTCCCTCTGTCCCCGTCGTCACCCCCACTCGCCTCTCCCTCCCAGGCAGCCGCGTGGACGGGCCAAGAGCAGGGATGGGCTACCTGCTCCCATCACTACCGTGGGATTACGCCTGGTGGCAAAGTGTAGTGGGGTGGCTGTGTCCCCTCCCTGGATGCAACCCCGTTTCTCGTTCTTCCTGCAGCACGTGAGGGAGCGGCGGGGGCCGACTCGCGGGGTGCGGCTGTGAGACGGCTGTGTTCCCATCCGTCTGGGCTCCTGAACGAGTGGCCGGCAAGCACACGTGGCAGCCCGCGCTCCTTAGTCCTTAAGTATTAGACTTTTAAAGAAAATCTACAGGAATGTCGAGGGAGGTATGAAAATGAGAAAAGAAGTCAGAGTAAAACATCTAGAGCTTTTTTCCCGCCGTGGTCACGTGGCCGCACGCTTTTATTCTCTGAGACGGAGGGACAGCTTCGCCTGCTTGCTGGGAAAACGCCGGCCACTTCCAGCCGTCGAGGAAATTGATTTTTCTGCACGAGCGTATTTTTCTTTTTATGTTTTCTTTTCATTTTTACGTCTCTACAGAAGATAAATCACACGTTCGCCAGGTTTTCCATCTTTCGGTAGTCTAAGTCAAGGGCAAACAAAAAAGCTGAAGAATGGGGCCATCCTTTCGCCCGGGAGCGGAACGCTTTAACATTTCAAACGCACGGGTGCTGCCGGGCCTCTGGCTGATTGACCCGCTCCCGCCCTGACACGGGGACAGGCTGGGCGCGGAGCGGGCTCCGCGTTGAGGGTGGAAGAACCAGCCAGCGGCGCCTGCTTCCTTTGGTGCTGGTTTCTTCCTTGATTCTTGCTCTTCCTTCCCCGGTCCACGCTCGGAAGCCGGTGATTCTCTGCCCCCTCCCGCCACCTCGCACAGGACACACGCCAGCCGTGCGGTGTCCGCACGGCCGCCGCCCTCACCTGCTCGGAGGAGCCGGACAAGCGTCTCGCGTCTACGGCGCTGCCCTCTCAGCTCCGTGAGCACCGATGGCCAAAGGGCTATTTCTGGTGCCTCCAGGAAGGCACGCGCCGGGGCCTGTATTTTCGGTGAGCCTGCTCTTCAGAGAGGAAGGTGCCGACAAAGCCACTCGCCGCCGAGCCGCGCGAAGCTCTCGCCTCCGCCGGCCCGTCCTCTGCCCTGCGCCGAAGGTGCCGCTCGTCCCGCCGAGCGGGCCCTGCCGCTCGCCTCGGTGAGAACGGGGCCCGCGGGCTGTGGCCCCCCATGCCACGGCCCGAGCAGCCGTCTCTAAAAGTTGTTTTAATTATTTTTGGTAATCTTCAGGTGTTGAACCGGCGTCGCTTTAGCACCGCGTCACGGGAGGTGACGTGGAAGCGTTACCCCCTCTATTCTCCTCGCTCTCTGTCCCCACAAACATGACACGCCCGTGCCTGTGCGAAGTGAGGTTTGGCTGATGTCACCGAGCAAGGAGGAAAGGCCCCCAATGCCGGCATGGCGAGGCCGCTCCTGTGTGCGTCTGGAAGTTGGCAGCGTGCGTGGGTACTAGTGGACACGGCCTGTGTCGGCCACCAAAGACGGGGGTGTGACGAGGGCGCCGCACGGGCGCGGTCGCTGGCAAGAGAAAGAAAGTCGACGGGCACAGTCAGTGAGAACAGAGTGAACTTGGGACGAAGCCTCCAGACTATTCTGCGGGATGAACGTGGGCGGCACGGTGGAGATACAATTAAGATAATTTGGAGAATAATTTATGTCAATTCTGAGAAGTTAAAAATAACCGCAGGGTTTTAAATTTGGATGACTAATAGAATGTAGTGCCTGCAAATTAAAAAAAAAAGCCTAATGGGGAAGAGATTTAGAAAGATGCAGTATAGGCAAAGAAAAGTGAGATAGGTTAGATTAAAGGAGAGAAAACGGGCGAGAGGGAATAATAGGTGTCCAAAATATCTGAATACTGAAATAGAGAAGATAGTAAAGGTTGGTCATCTTTTTTTGACATTTCTGTAGGAGAATGATTTAAGGAGAATCATAAAAATTAAGGTACGTGAATAAAAAACAATTTTAAATATGTTTTAGCAAAAAATGGATTGAGAAGTCTCAGTAAGCAGTGAACGCTTGTGGTTTTCGAGTTAAGCCAACGACCTCAGGAGGCGTGAGGGGAGCTCTCACTTGGGGGGGGTGGCGGAACGTCCTCACTGCCAGCACCTCCCTCACGCCCCTAAGGACAGCGTCTCATCCGAGATTCAAAACAAAGGGAGGCCTTCGGTTTCTCTCCAGCCGCAGTCCACGCCTCTGCCCCCCCATTCAGAGCGAAGCTTCCTGCTAGGGTGACCTTTTTTTCTTCCCATTCTTTCCTTAACGCAATCCCTGATCTCCCCCCCCCCCACAACCTGCTTCTTGTTAGTCATATTGCTGACCCCAAGTTGCCGCATCCAACAGTCAGTCATCAGCCTTCTCTTATTTAACTCCCTGCTGCTACAGGGAAACTGGTTTTCCATCCTCTCTCGCTTCCTGCTCCTTCTCAATTTCCTTTCACACACCCTCCTGTTTATCTAAGTGTTCTCATTCCTCAGGGGGCTCGGGCCCCAGTCCTCTCTTCTTCTATGTACATTTTTTAATATATATATCAAAGCAATCGCAATAAAGCTGTTTGAAAATGTAATAATTTGTTTACACAGCAACAGAAAACTAATACCAGGGCCAAAGGATTGCGGATGTTCTTGGAATGAGGAGGACCACTGGCAAATGTGGAGGGCGTGGTCAAAGGTCTATATTTAAATTTTAGAGGTGATGCAGCTATTCTGATAAAACAAGCCTAGGCTATGAACATAAAAGAGAGATACTGAGGGAAGTTGCAGGAAAAAGTCATTTAGAAGAACCCTAGGTAAAAGAGCCCAAGTACGAGAGAGAGGAGAGAACGTGGTACCAGACGCTGGGCCTCTTTCTCCCCAACCTGCTATGCCCTTAAGCTTTCGTTGTCTTCGCCTGGGCAACTTTTGTTTTACTGTCTCTCTTAAAATTTGTTTTCACATTAACTTAATTGTAACAGTTTTTGTGCTTATTTGCTCTATCAAACACCTTGAAAGCGGGATGACACATTGTTTACTCCTGGGTATCCAGTGCTGGTCGAGCCTTTGCCATAAGGCTGCTTCTCCTCTCTAATTCTAAGCCAATGTTTATGAATTATGCTAACAAAGGTCGAAAAGTCTGATGTTATGTGTATGTACGGGCATTTCTTCCTATTTAAATTTTCCTTATTCGCATTAGCTAAATAATTTCCCTTTCTACTGTCGATTTTGTCAGGGCTTGCTGGGGCTCGACTACAAACTGAGATGCACAGGCTGTGTCTGTATTCGCCTGTTACCTTAACTAGCACACCCTTAATATCATAAAATTGCTCGTAGTACTCTAATTTGGAAATACACTGGCCTGGCCAGACTGGCTCATTCTCCACTTATTGGACTCAAACGGATCACGTGCAAAATAGAGGCTCATTCTGAATATTCATTTTTCAGAGAACACCAAGTATCTATTTTCGTGTTTTCTTTTTTTTTTTTAATTAAGCTGAATTTGATCACAGATATTAAATGACACTAAAGGCAAAGCACAGAAACTTTAGACAAATTTACGTGCCACCACGGTACATCGCAACTTCCGTAACCATGTCAGCAATAATTGGTAGAGTATCTAGAACAGACGACGCAAAAAATGAAAACAAAGTCATTGGCATGGGGTGAACTTGGAATCCAAAGTTTCTGCCTCGAATTTCCTGTGTGTTCGCTCACTGGCCTCGGCGGGGTAACTGACTGTGAGACAGCAGGGTTTAAAATAGGGTTTCCCACTGGACAAAGAAATCTCTGAACCACTTGGAAAAGTGAGAGCTACCCTGAAATTTATTGTACATAGGAACACCCTTCGGTTGTGCTTTCCCTTTCTCTGTAAGGCCTGCTTTTCACAGGTCATGCGTCTGAGGTTCTTGGGCATTCAGTACTTTCAGCACAGAGTTTCAGTGCGCTAGGGATGTGGGCCGTACCACAGTGCTGTGCACATGGCAGGAGCTTCATTTTATGTTTGTACAGACGCCTTCTTTGTCTTTCTGTGACCTGACTGAGTGACATCAGTCCTTAAATGATATAAAAGCTCTAATTTACCAAGGAGAAGATGTGTTTGCTCTTTAAATTATTCTGTGCTTAGTATTTATAATTACGTGCATTTACAAAAAAACTTTTTTAGAGTAGTTTTAGGTTTACAGTAAAATTGAGAGAAGGCACAGATATTCCTGTATACCTCTGCTTCCAGACACACACAACCTCCGTCATGATCAACATCCCACCAGGCGGATGAACCTACATTGGCACATCCTTATCGCCCAGTCTGTAGCTGAATTGGGTTCACTCTTGGCGGTACACATTCTACGGGTTCAAAACAAATGCATAATGATGTTTTCCATCATTATAACGTATTCAGAATATTTTCACCGCCCTCAACATCCCTTGTGCTCTGCCTACGGATCCCTCTCCCCTGCCACCTCTGGCAGCCACCGGTCTTTGTATCGTCTCATAGTTTTGCCTTTCCAGGAATGTCATACAGTTTGGAACTGCCAGTGTGGGGCCTTTGCAGATTGACTTCTTTCACTTAGTCATATGAATTTAAGTTTCCTCTACGTCTTTCACGACTTGATGGCTCATTCTTTTCAGTGCTGAATAATATTCTATTGTCTGGATGGACCACAGTTTATTCATCCATCGCCTACTGAAGGATAGCTCGGTCACTTCCGAGGTTTGGAGATTATGAACAAAGCTGCTGTAAATATCTGTGTGCAGATTTTTGTGTGGATATTTTCATCTCCTTTGGGTCAACCAGTAATTTTCAAAGCTATTTTGTTTGCCTTCCTTTCTGAGGTCTGTGGACTTTTTCTCATTTACTTGAGATATGTCAAGTATTTCCAACACATTTCGTTTTTCCTTGTTAACTATGTTTCTTTATGTTTCCTGCCAGCAGAAACTCTAATAGGGCAGGCCCTATAGTTGGGCCAGAGCCTACCGCATGGTTTCGAGAGTTCTTTAGACAGACTCTAATTCCAATTGTGTAATTCCAAGCTCAGAACCTTACTTGGACGATGCTATATGAGTCTGGGAGGCTGACAGTGATAAACAAGAAGTCTATCCTTATCCGCGATACTGTATCAACTCTGTGCACTATTTTTATACCTCGTACAACTATCATGTTGCTGATTAGGTGGATGACTTATAACCCGGCTTTGATAAAGTACTCCCTAACATGTCCCCATACTACAAGCCTATGTAAAGAACCAACAGCCCAAAATTTGATACATACTTTATACTATACATGAATTTGAAGGAAGAAAGTTGATCTAGACGATCTAATATGTTCCTTCTTTACTTAGATGTCATCATTATGCATAACTGTGTAATTCCTGGTGATGATTTTGGGGTCTGGAGGCCTGAACTTATGCCCTAGATAAATACTCATTATTCCACCTGCTGTGCACACTGACCTTGCTGACTTCCTTCTGTATTCATTATACAATAAGCCCTGGCTGGTTATGCAAGTGCCACCTGCGCCTTGGTCTTTCGGCCAGACTGAGCCAATCAGCAAGATGCAGGTCCAGTGGCTGAGCTCTCCTATATGTGATGTTTATGTAGTTCCCTAGTTTAAAGTAATCTTTTCATAATTTTGTTATACAACCTTTCCTCCATTTGAACATAAACTATCTACTTATTAAAAGGAAATAATCCAAAGGTTTAAGAAAAATCCACTTTCCCCAAATTTGTTATTGTTTATTTTTGTTTTGAGATAGAGTTGGTTACCTAGGAGGCCTGGGCTCTAAACATAGCCTTTCACATAGCCTTGTGACCTCTAATATTGAAGCTCGGATAAGTTACTGTTTAAGTTGACACAAAGAACATCTGTTGTGCTAACTCATGGGGTCATTGTGAAAACGGAATGATATGGAATCTGTGATTTCTATTCACAGAAAAGAATTTAGGCTGCTCTGGTTCAAACCTTTTCATTGTATGGACAAGAGATTGAGACCCAGATAGCGTGAATAAATTGCCAAGGCTGCATACCTAATTAGAGACCCTGTAATGTATATAAAATACTTTCTAAATGTAATGGGCAAAACAAATAATCAAAAATCAAGACACAGTAATGTGATATGAAATGACAGAAAATATGCTCATTAATATTTCTGAGAACCACTGTATTCCCAATATGGCGCATGGGGGGACTGAAGGTTGTAAGAATGATGTGAGGTGTCACTGGCGTGCGAGTAAGATACTCAAATGCCATGAATACTCCCTGACAGAATTACACAGACCGAAAGAAGACCCTTCAGAACGTTGTTTATACCTGTCGTCACTCACTTATTTTTATATCTTTCTATAAAATAAAGCATCCACTGAAGTTGAAATCGTGACGAAGAAAAGACCCGCTGAGTAAGCTGGAGAGTGTTCACATTTCTATTTATCTTCATTCCCTCCTGAGAGGGAATATATGAAAGTGACAGATTGCCTAATGTGTCTGACCTTATTAAGGGGTGTTTTGCATTTACATGGAGAGTTTGAAAAATCTTAGAGATTGAGGTTTAGAAAACGAAGGGCATCCATTCATACTTCAGTTTCCCCCTTTAACAAATACTGATTCAGCGTCTGTGCCAGGCCCTGTTCTAGACACTGGAGATGCAATGGTGGACCGAAACGACAAGGTCGGGGAGCGGGGCTGTGGCTGGCATTTTCGAGGTACGGCAAGAAGGCCGCGGACTGACTCCTCCAAGAGAGGGTCCAACAGAAAGTTCACCTCCTGCACCCTCTGCCCCCAACAGATCGTCACACACAGCGCACACACACACACACACGCACAGACACACATGTACAGACACACACATGCAAACGCACACACGTGTAGACACACAGCCCCCTCCGGCCAGCCAGCGACCTGATTTAGGAGAAGCAGCTGCGGCTGGGACACGCAGCAGCCCCATACGTAGACTCTTCCTAGCACGGTCCTTTGGCTGATTCTAATTAAAACATTTTTTTTTTTTACGCATATAGCACCCGGTCTTCCTAGGTGGTCTCCCATCCAAGTACTAACCAGACCTAACCCTGCTTAGCTTCCGAGATCAGACGAGATCGAGCTTGGTCGGGGTGGCGTGGCCTTAGCCCCGCAGACTAATTTTATTTAGCTGGTGCTCATGTGGCTGCGGCGATGCCAAGGTCCCCTATACACGTCTGCTCCTCTCTTGATGGTGACGTTTTTATTTCCGAGAGGCTTGGGAAGAGAAATCACATGAACACACACTGACTGAGCCGTCTCCTCATCAGAGCAACGGCCTCTTCATTTCCCATGTCTCACTAGGACGCCCTCGGGGACTCTACCTGGGACCCTAAACCCGTGGGAGCCACGCAGGGTTCCAGTGTCCGCGACAGAACCCCAGAACCCCCAACCCCCAGGTGTAGCGCGTGGGCCAAATGAGGCGTCTGGAGTGAAAAGTATTATAGGGCTTTGCAAGGTTATTCAGGATTTGAGGGTCATTATGTGCCAGCAAGCATTCTAGATCCCGAAGAGAGGAAGTGGGGCCTAAGGGAGAAGTTGCTCCAAGCCCTCCCGGGGCATACGTGTTTGCAGGAAACGGGTCGTTCACGAATTCAAACTTTCCTGGAGTAGAAAGAGTTGTAAAGGACGTAAGAAGGAGGATGTGACAGTCGTGAGGCCGAGACAGGCGGTGTGCTCTGTGAGGGACACTTGTCGAAGGCTTCGCCGAGCAGGTCACACCTGGGCAGACACGTGAGGGATGGAGAGACAGGTGGAGCAGGGACATGCTGAGCACGGGCCTCGAGCTGGGAGGCAGGGAGACCCAGGCACCCCGAACTGTGGGGAGCGCTGGGCCTGGACCAGGTCGAGAGGGCAGCCAGGGCACCCTCCAGGGTGCTTGTTAGCCATGGTAAGGGGTTCGCATTTCATGCCAAGTGCAGTCGGGAGCCAGGGATTTCAGCTGCCAGTGCCACTGAAGCAGGTGGGAGCTAGCAGGCCGCAGCAGTCACGGGGTCAGGGGCATTGCGAACCGGACCGGGCTTCTGGCCATGGGGATGGGGAGAAAGGTCTTGCTTGTGGAAACATTCTGAAGATAAATCCAACTCGATGTTGTACGTTGGGCTTAAGAAACAGCCATGCCATTTACTAAGTGCCTGGACGATGCAGCTACTTCCAAACAGCAGAGAACCTGGGCGACACCTTAGAGCAGTGGGGCAGAGAGGGAGGGGACCCCAGGGCAGGGCCCTTCCGCCGCGGGCTGGGGAAGGAGAGCCTGCTGCTCCCAGCCCTGCTGAGAGGATGACACAGAGATGGAAATTCGGGTCTCTGCAGAGTGGAGGAGGGTAACACTGATTTTCAGCTGGCCACCTGCTTTTCTTGCCCCCTGACAGTGAGCCACCACCATTGGGCTGACAGTGAACCCCTGCCCGCTCCTTATTTGAATAAATACCCATAGGAAAACGAACTCCCAGGATGCTTCCTGTTTCTAGTGATCCAAGAACAGGCCGGGAGAAACAACATGGAGCTTTGGGATAGATCCCTTACTGACACCTCCCCAGCTGAATCCGAGTCCAAAAATACACAATCACTGCCGTGCATAAGAGGTCAAGGTGCCTGGTCGGGTCAAGAACACACAGCCCGAGCAGCCAGTGAGGCTTCCCCGGGTAAGGCAACTGCTTAGGCTCCAGCCGGTCAGGTAACTTCTTCGCATTGCTTCGGTGCCTTCTGGGTAAAAACCTTGCCCTTGGCTCTCGTCTAATCACCTCTGATTTAGAGCAGCCCAAGTCGACTCATGAAACTCTTAATGATTTTAATATGCCTCAGTTTACCTTTTCACACTGTTACGGTGCCACTTTCCAAAACAGTGACTCCCATGCCAAGGAAGAACAGAAGTTCCCACACTGAAATCTGCTTTCCCCACTTCTCTTGGACAGAGACGCCAGTGCGACACAAGGGAAGGTCACGTCCAGAGACGCTTTGAGAGAGGGAACGTTAAGACAGCTTTAAGGATGAGGTGAGGACAATGACTAATGTCTCCATTACACGTGCACGTTTAAGGAGCATTTAATGGAAATCTATAAAACGTGATGAAAATATGCGAGGTTATGGATTAACCAAGTCACAACCACGAAGTTGAAAATGATGAACGCACGTTATTTATAATTAAAAAAACGGGAGCAAGAGCTGCCATTTTAAACTTCGCCTCGAGACGTGAATGAGCAAACGCTTCCTCATAACAGCCCTCCAAGCTCTGGGCGGGGAGCACAGGATTCCACGCCCACTGGTGGGGTGGCTGGACTTTCTAGAAGAATGCTCAGTGAATCGTCTATAAACTCCAGAAATGTGCTAGTTCAGGAATAACGGGCTTTGATAAACCTTAGCGACTCAGCAATGAAGTGCCAAGCGAATAGCCCTCGCCCTGCGTAGATGAGGCATCATGGGGGATCCGCCGGTAACCGCACAGGAGGGGTGAGTTTGGGGTGGTGATTTGGCCACATGTCGTACGATTCATGAGATACCGTCCCAGGAAGAAGGAGATCACGTGGCCTACCATGACGCGGTGACGGGGGTGCCCCGGGGAGAACGCTCCGTCACAGCACAGGCGTCCATTGCCTCCCACACTGAGCACGTCTCACGGGTTATTTCATGAAGTCGCAATTGGGAAAATTGTTTTAAAATACAAAAGCCAGAGCTGCCTGTTTACTTAAACTAAGTTCAAGTTCTTCCTGGTCAGAGGGAGGCAGGTGGCAGACTGGCCCCTGCTCTGCCAGTCCCCTGGTCCTGGGCGTTGTCCGCTTGTTCAAGGATCTGGAGACGTCCAACTTACAGGATGTGCCACGCAACAACCAGGAAACAAGACAAGACAAGCACCGCGTCAGCTGCAGAGGGACAGGCACAGGACGAGACGTGTAGGGGACGGGGGACGCCCAGAGGGTCTGCTCCCGGGACAGTCACGGCACAGGCGTGGCAGGAAGGCGGAGTCACACCTTCCCGTCCCCGGGGGTGTCGGCCGGCCTTGTGCCCAAGCAACAGAACAGGAGAAGGAAAAGAGAAGGACGCGGGGCCGTTGAGCCACCAGCATCTCAATGATCACAAACAACCTTGTCTTTTGTCTCCTTACCCAACTTTCTGAGAGAGTTTTATAGTTTCCTCCGGGGAAAACTGATGTGTTGGCGGTTCACAAATTTCCAGCGCAGCTGTGCTCGTGAGAAAATCCATCTGAGCGAGAGCAGAAGACAGTTCCCAGACACCGGGGAGATGGGATGTCACTTGTCAGAGCAGCAGCTGTGATCAGTGTGGGGGCAGGGCTGTGCGGCGAGGCCCAGAAAACATATGCGTTTTTTTTTTTTTTTTTTAAGGCTAAGAAGCCAGAAGTAGAGGGAGAAAATTTAACAGCTGGCGTTACATTTCACGCAGAAGCTGACACGCGGGGGAGCGTGGGGGCTGTCGGAGCCGATTCCGGACGTGTGCAGGCCCGCGTCTCCCCCAATGCACCAGTCCGGGAGGCCTACAGCAAGCTGATCACTTTTCAAGGATGTTGGCTTCAGAACATGATTTCTTCTGAACGTGATGCTGGTCCGAGGCTGACCCCTGGGGCCCTGGCTTTGCCTGGGTGACACGTGTGTTTGATGAGGACGTGAGGAAACAGTCAGCACCCACACGGTCACGGCTCCAGACAGCTCAGCTTAAAGCGGCCGCCTCATCTTGTGAAGAGCGACACTAGTTCCTGGGACCACAGTGCCGACGGCCTCCTCGAAGTTCCTCACCTGCCACGTCGCGGGCGGCGGAGGGAGAGTTCGCGAAGGGTTAGTGTGCCGAATGAGTGATATTTGGCTCCGAGTTCCGTCACCTCCCCCAGGAGCAGTGTTCAGCAATGGCGTCTGAGGTCCAAGTCCCTGAGGAACCGCCTTCGTGAGATGTTGCTGCTGTGTCGTGTTCACCCCCTCGACGTACAGCAGTCTACGCAAATTTAATTAATGTAAAAGAGCCTTTATGAATAATATACTAAATTAAATGGGTTAAATAGTGTGTCACACCCGTTATCCCTTTGCAGATAACGCCTAAAGATAAGGAGTGAATCAATACAGGCACCCTGAGTGACATCGGGCATCCTTGGGCATCTCACTGCGACCTCATGTTTATATTCACGCTCAGTTACGTTTGTAATGATGAGAGACAGAACTACCTTGGTTTTATACGGCCACCTTCATTACACTGAAGTTTATTCTTAAGTTTCTATGTCCTGTTATTTACCCTCTCTCGTTTTTGCTGTCCTTACTCGCCCAGGTATCATTTCTGGTCTTCTTTCAGGGGCTCCCAATATTACATCTCTTTTCTTTGATACGTTCCTGCATTTTCTATCTCCCTAGCAGTAACGCGTTGTGGCTTTGAGGGATAATGCGTTTTTATGGTCTCATCATGATCGTATATACACTATTCTAGAAAAAGTAAAACCGATATTCTCTTGCCAAATGTTACTGTAAGTTTCCAGAGTTTGAGTTGACATCTAATGCCACACAAAGGGCAATGACCAGGGAGTCAAAGTACCTGTTTTACCAACTGTAAATGAGAATGATCTCATTTACCTCACTTCTAGAAAGTTGCTAGATATTTCTTGTGGCAATGCAAGGTTATTAACCAATTGATAATTGCTTCATAATCTGGATTACTGGGTTACGGTCTAAATCTACCCTGATTTAGGAGTAGTGAGAAGCCAGAAGTGATACAGAAACCAAAAAGGGAAAAGAACTCTACTTATATCTAGCAAATTGGTCACAGACACACTTCTCAGATGTAAGGCAACAATATAGGTATTTCTGTGCAGAACAAAAAATATGTAAAAATAAAAAAAAAGGTTAAAATAGATAAATAAGTAAGTGGTAAACTCTCAACTTGAAGATAAATACAATTGTTTTTCATTAGAAAAGTTTATAAGGAAAGGGATGCAAATTTTATTAAAAATTATAGAAGCAAGAAACTCAGTTTGGTCTTCATATCATAATCAAGGGGACAAAGATATTCTTTTCACAATTCAGATGCTAGCTTGATTCCTAAAGCGTAGTCTACTTATTTTAACCTACAAACTCACTTATCAAATGTATTCATTCTCATGCAAAAATGATATAAAAATAGTTCTTATAAAAAAAGAGTTATGAAATTGTCAGGAATAGCTATTTCTTTTGAGAGGTTACTACATTAATTTCATAATAACACGTTATGGAGAGGGCTAGCGAGAGGGAGACGGGGGGTGTGCAGAGAGAGAGGGAGAGAAAAGAGGCTTAATGTTTGTCATTAAACAAGAAATCAGAACAAAGGCTGAGAAACCAATGCAACGGGAACTAACACTGGATTCAGTGATTCCGTTGGTTGGTTTCTGCTCCAAAATTAGCTTTACTGGCAGCTGACATGTCATATATTTCAAAGTCACTTCTGGCGGAGAGGTTCTAAACTTCAGTAAAGGTAAGGCTTTTAGCAAATCTTTCACACATGATCAATGATTGTTTTAAAATCACGAGCCGGAGATAATCGCCCTGCACAATCCATTAGTGTTTGGGCCTTTTTTCCTAAATGCTTTTAGAAATAAGAAGGGCATCATATTAATTCTCCTTGATATTTCATTAGTTTCATGTCACTTGTTTCATTAGTTATGTGCTACTTCATATTGGTGTCAATGACACATCGCTAATCTTTGACATGCACTTTTTTATGGTCCCCATGAATTGTGCTCATTATGGAAAATGGGCTGAGCTTTTTATTGGTTTATCCTGAATGAACGATTACATTGAAATAATCCACTATGTAATCATTGTCAAGAAGAGACTTTTGCAAAAGGGTGTATATTTCTAAAGAAATAGTTTGGAGGGAATAAAATTTTATAGTGTTTGATACACAATGAATACAAATAACGGTCACCATATTCACTGAAGCCGCCTCAACTACTGTCTCAGAAGATAAAGATATTTTTTACAGTCTAATTCGAGAATATTCTTACTTTTAAAACTGCTGAGATCAACGATATTTAAAAAAGTAGAAGGAAGGCTCCAAAATACTTCATATGAAAAACTTGCCTATAGGATATATGGACAAAATATGGCATTGGTCGTCTAGAAGAACATGAAATTGCTATAGTAGATAATAACCTTGAATGGTAGCCATACTGAAAAACATTTTGGCAGTTAAATGAAATGTTCAACACGGAGTCATTATGACTTAACAATTTCACTCCCAGGTGCGTCCCCAGAGAACTGAAAACCTATGTCTGCAGAAAAACTGTCCATGCCCATTCACTGCAGTGTTATTCACAACAGCCAAAAATAAAGACGACACTAATGTTCACCAATAGGCGATAGGAAGAACAGATTGTGGTCTGTGTCCTCATAACAGGATATTGTACAACTACAAAAAATAATGAAGTACTGAAACCTGCTACAACACGGGTGAGCCTTGAAAACATTATGCCGAGTGACGGAATCCAGACACGAATAGTTACATACTGTACGATTCCATGTGTATGAACTATCCCGACGAGGCAATCCGCAAAGATAGAAAGCAGGTTCTTGACTGCCAGGCACGGGGAGCAGAGGTGAACAGGACATGACTAGCTGCCAAGGGGCAGACAGTCTTTTCTCCAGGTGATGAGAATGTTCTGGAATCAGATGGTGGTGGAGACGGCACAGCTCTGTAAACATATTAAAATCCACTGACTTCCATGCTTGAAAGGGTGAAAATTTCAATCTGTGAATTTAGTTTCGATTAAGTAAAACTGACTGAAAACTATTATAAAATTCCCAGCGTTGGAATCCTGCAGAGGCCTCGGCATCACACAGGTCCTGGGGCCGGCTAAGCAGGGCGGAGACCAGGCTGTGGGGAGGGCTCTTCCCGCTCCTTACTCTTACCCAACAATCTTTGGATTTGGACCCGGCAGACCCAGACTGTGGAGAAACAGAGGGAAGTGACAACAAAGAAGACCCCGGTATTGTGCACAATCAAACAATGGAGAGTTTGAATTTTGATGTTTAAAAATACCGCGGCTTGCTACGTCTCTCTACCAGCCATTCTTCTGAACCTCACAGCTTTCTGAAAAATAATTACAATAATTACAAAAATAATGACATTTTCTTCGTTCGCAAGAAAATGCCCAAATTCTGTACTTCAGAGTCATCTTCATATGAAGGGTAAATACACACATTTTCAAAGAAGAGTTCATTATAGCGTGATCGGTTTCATACTGAACTTAAAAGCTATTGGGGTTTAAATTTTGTTTTGCTTGGCAAAAGACGACAGCTTGCTTTTTCAAAGAAAAATATCTGTAAGGGGCTTATGAGGTTTTCTGAACATCAAACAGTTCTCATAAAAATATATTTGGCTAATTTAATTATAAACAAATAAAAAATAAGATTTTAATTTTCTTCTGACCACATAAGAATTTAAAAATTCAAAGGCCGAACACGCAGTTGAGGCAGAACTTATGCAAGTGATTGCGATGTGTCCCCTGCTCGTCCCCCCCCCACCAGTGACTATGCTCTTGGGGATCCGGGAAGATTCTGGGGGTCTGGAATAATAGAAAACCAACTGTAATTGTTAAGGACAAATAAAGTATGTGTTTTGAATCTACATGGGATTATATTTTTATAAGCGAAGGGAACCTGTGACTATTAAATTGCATTGTCATAACCATTACACGAATTTTTTATTGTCCATAAACCACAGATTGTGAGTTCCCGATAAAAAAGAATTATGTGTGTGTTCATGTGTGTTTAATTTCCTTAATAATAAATTAAACATGTAAAAGGAAAATAAAGGGCAATTTGGGAATTACACGGCATATGACCTTAATACGTGCTGTTAATTAACAAAAGGTCTTATTTATTTTAGTTAAGTGGCTTATGCTTATTCTTTCTAAATTTTATCATATGGCCAAGAGTGTCATTAGTCATGTAATTTAAGTGGGCATAAATTCAGTACCCCTGGGTATGAAAGTGAAGAGCAAATACCCCGAAATGCAATGGCCGCCATGACTTCTAGACAAAAAACATCACTAGAAAGAACGCTGGTCTAGGTGGCCCACAGAGAGTCACAATGGGGAGTGATTTAGGGAGCTAAATTAAATCAACCTTGGGGGTGAGGGGGCCATCTTCTCAGATGGATCGGGCCATTATTAAGCCAGGCAATGAGCCCAGCACATGGCTGACTTAGCTCTCAATGCCCGTTACATGGGAGATGGCCAGAAAACGTGTTCCCTGAGTATTAAGTATTAATCAGATTTAAGTCCTTAAATATAATCAGGCAGCCACTCAATGTCCCACCTACTGAGTGTTAGAGTTTAAGGCAATTTAAATTCCTTTTGGCACATTTCATAACTTACTTTTTTTGTTCCATTTTATTTGTTCAATACTATTATCATCTGTTAAGAGGATATCACTTTACACAAATCTGGTACCTGCTTCCATCAGTTAAAAAAATGATATCTCACACCCAGATTCCTGTTTTATCTTTCCTGGTACTGTCACTGCAGACATTTGATAGTGGGGAAAAATAGTAGGTTTGGACTTTTTGTTAAATGTAAAATTTGAGAGTTATTTGATTTGTTCCTTGCATTTATTTCTTTCAAGGGGAAAAAAACTTGAAGATACTAAACCTTAATTTTATCTGATTACACCAAATTACATTATCCTAACATTATCCAATGGTAATGGGAACGACTGATTACAAAGATGTCTTTTCAGTTGCGACTAACAGAACATTTCAACTCTAATTGTAGACAAATTAAATACACCAGGGATCTGCAACTTGAAATTTCAGCCAGAAGAAGAAACAAAATACGTACAACATTCTTTTGACAGACTAATTCCAAAGAGTCGCGCATGCGTGTGCGTTTGTATGTTGCGCGGGAGGTAAATCTCATCATGGAAAACAAGCAAGCTGCCAACAGGAGCAAAATACCTATTGAGACATTTTACTTTGTAATTTTTGCACCAGGTCTTCAAAACCCGATGCGTATTTCACCCTATGCCTCTCAGGCTGGACCAGCCACGTTTCTTGAGCTCGCCACCACGTGTGGCTAGTGGCTGCCTTCTTACACAGCACGGGCTTGCAGGACAGCAACTCCAGGCCGGCCTGTGACGCTGACGCCACGTGATCCTGCCTGCACCCCTAGACAAAGTCACACAAACATCGTTCCTTTGTTACTCCATCTGTCAAAAACGGGGTTACCTTTCCAATTTCCAGCTTTGTCAGGTCGATAATGACTAAGTAATGCTAAAACTCTGCAAGGTCTCCAGAGTTGACCTCTGGTATGATGGTCTCACAAGGCTTGGTACTCATTGAATAAATGTCTTTAACACTGAGGTTGAAATTTGTTTTTTTTTTTTTTGTTGTTGTTTTTTTAAGGACCGCAGGCTTAACTATATTAGGGATAAAGCCAGTTAGTTTGTAGGACATGTTTGGACACTGTTTTCCCCAAGTTCATTTCCATTCTTCTTGGCTGGCACAATACTGATTTTGCTTAAGAAGCTAGGTGTCACGGGCAGTGGCCTTATCACCTCCTTGGGGTAAATCCTGTGTGAGGCTGGGCTGCTCCCCAACAAACAGATGCGAGGCAGAGCCTTGTCCCTATAGGATTCTCTGGGACTTATGTAGAACGCTGGCTGCTCCGATGAGGCTGCTGTGCTGAGAGGTCCTGAACGTGAAGGGTGTCAACATCCTGGCACCTACGACCGATTTGTGCCATGTGATGGCACCTTGACACAATGGTGGGAAATTCTCATCAAATGGGGTCCCGGGCTCCTTGTGTAGAAATGGGTGGATGTCCAGTTCTGACCTACAAGATGGGCGAAGAAATGCCCGACACACTCAGGATGACTAGTGGCAATAAAAATTTGCACCCCTCCTCCTTTTGCCAAAAGAGACAGAGAGAGAGGGAGCGAAGGTCATCAGATTAGGTACACAGCATTGCTAGTACACTCCGAAGCCCTTAAAATACCCAATTTGATCTGTGTTTAAAACTGCAAGGGACTTAAAAATGATAACAGCCAAAGTGTTGGTACAGCAGTGATTTTTATCTGAATTTCGTTTGCTTTTATTAAAGTTGAATAATCTTTTTCAGCAATATGCCTGTAGACTTGAGAAATATTTTAATCCCTTTTTCAGATTAGAAGAATGTGCCAGACAGAGCCAATTTGACCCTTCTGCGGGTTGGAAGAGCGGCTTAGAGAGCGGTCAGAGAACTGGACAGAACTGCCCAGCAGGTCGGCAGCAGACTGAGCCGTAGGCCCAGATGGCGGCTTAACGCTAGAGAGCTGGCCTCTGGACCCAAGCGTCCGCGGGGACTGGAAGCACGCCCTCGCGCTCAGGGTCAAACCCGGCCTAGTGATCACAGACGTGCACTTGTTTCCCCAGCGACGTCCTATGTTATGTCTCAGGAAGGGACAATGTGGACAAAAGTACTGAAAGTCTCGTTTTTGTTTCTTTGGTCGTGTTTTAGGGTAAATGCATGCTCTGCTTAGTTGCGATGATGCTGGCCTAGTGTTTCGCTCCGACTTGGTTCAGCAAAGATGGATTTTCCTCCTCGGGTTTATCACTTTAATAGTTATTCACCTGAGTAACCGTGTTTCTGAAGCAATTTTGATCGTGTCATTGGGCACAGTTAAAGTACGACAGGCTGACTGGGTCTTTTCGTGTTGCTGACTGTGGGTAATTGCTATTTCTACGAATGTCACAAAGTGCCATGTTTTCACAGAGCAGTGAGCAACACTGTCAAATCAAGGGCTGAAAAATGTGAAAACTGTTTTAGTGCTTTACGGGGACTGACTTGGGAGCAAACAACAGGAATCCAGAGTTAATACTCAGTGTCCTCCTTGTAACTCTAGTGCTTGTCAGCCCCAGCCGCTCGAGGACACAAAGGGTCGAGGAGACAGCTACGAGGGCATCGGACGCTTCCTGCAGAAGATCACCACGGCTTTCTCCAACTCTCCGTTAGTTTCGCCGAATCATGTGCAGCCGAGGGAGCAGCCGGAGCCGAAGCCACGCTTCTGGTTGGCTGCCGTGCTAAGATTTCTCATTTGGAACGTGCTGACGTAATAAAGGGGCTTCGAGTGGCGGTCATGGCCACGAGGAAGTGATAACCTGGGCCGGGGTGGAGAATCAGTGGCCCTGGCGTTTGTGGCTTAATGCTCTAACAGCCCACTCCTCCGTCGGCAAAGACAAGGCCTGCGGTGAGCAAAGCGCTACGCGCCAATGGGAGGCGGGACGTCGTTTTCCTCCTCTATTCCTGGGGGTGGGGGGTCTTCCGGGTCTGGAGGGAGATGAACGGAAGACCCTCCGGCCAGCGTGGAGGGGTTCAGGACTGCCCGAAGCTCTCACCCTGGGGCAGATACCCGTCCTGGCTGCGGTCACGGCCACATGGGTCCTGCTCACGGCTGCCCCCCTGCAGCAGGTGTGGCCACAGGTGCGTCTCGGGGCTGAGCGCTCAGGTGCGGGGCAGGTGAGGGTGCCACCCAGCTTGGCCATGCTGGCCGAAGGCCTCGGGCCACAGGAAGCGGCGGACACCTTTACAGTGAAAACGAAGAAGTGAGAGGGAAATAACTCCGTGGGGGGTCCTCCGAACCCCACCGCACCCTGGCTGTGCAGAGAACGGTAAAAGGGCCATGAAACAGTTTCTTCTGTCGCTTGAAGAGCTTCGTCGTCCTACCCTGTTGCTTTGACATAATGAAGACAGGAAATTTCATGACTTTCTGTGAAATCCAACTACAGATTTTTCTGTGAATTCTTGATCTTGCCCATGGCCCAGTTTTTGAATGGTTTGTTTTTTCTTTCTTATTTAATTTTAAATAAGAGCATTAGCTATTTGCCTAAAAATTATGTTGCTCCCCCTATTTGCATTTCTCTTATGACTGTGGCACTTTCAAGTTAAAATATTTGTATAATTAAAGTTATATATTTGGTTTATGGCAGTATATTTATGTCCTGCTTAGAAATAGCTTCCCCATTCAATGTTTACAGATAAATATTTTCATGTTTTCTTCTAAAACTTTTGTGGTTTATTTTTTAAAGTTTACATGTTTGATACCCCTGATTTTTATTTTCATATAAGCAATGAATTAGAAATCCAATTACATGTTTTTTAATGAACTAGTAAGACAACGTCCCTAACATATTTATTGAATATAGGATTCAGTGTAAGATAAATACACACTCAAATAAATCCAGTTGCATGCTCTGAACAGAACAAAAATACAATGAGAAACAAAGCCACGGGTTGGGGGAAGACAGATTATTTAATTGTGGGGCTTTTAAGCTTTTGCACCTAGTATTCTCATTATTGTTATTATATCTTATTCATTACTCTCATAAAGTTAATTTTTAGCAAAGACCTGATACATGGGAAGAGGGTGGAGAGCCATGAACTGAGCCTTAAGCCTCTAACAGTCATTGAGAATTAAAAACCTGTAAGTAAAAAAATACATTCAATCTATTAGAGTAAAAATATACAGGATCCTGACAGCTTTGTGGTCGAGAGGGTGAAAAGGAGTTAATTTTAAAACACTAAAAATATTCAATTCAAATGGTTGTATCAAGTTAAAAGAAGCAACAGATAAGAAGTTATATTTGGTATTTCTCTATTAGAGTTTAGTATTCGTAGTATAGAAGGAATATCCATTGTAGTAGCATGCTTCTGCTTCTGCAGTAAGTTACCATACATCCATCAACAGATGCGGGCAGAGCTTAAACAACAAATTTACTTTCACAGAGGTCCAGAGCCTGGGAGTCTGAGATCCAGGTGTTGGCCAGGCTGGTTTCTTCAGAAAGGGTTCTGAGAAACTGCTGAAGGATCCAAAGACACGAAAATTTATCTCTATGTTTTCTTTTAAGAGCTTTGTAGTTTAGCTCCTATGTTCTGTCTTTGATCCATTTTGAGTTAATTTTTAACACGGTGTGAGGCAGAGGTCCAACTTCCTTGTTTTACACATGGATGTCCATTTGTGCATCACCGTTTGTTGGAAAGACTACTGTTTTCCCATCGGATTGTCTTGACGTCCTTGTCAAAATTAACTAACGTAAACGTAAGGATTTATCCGTGGACACTCGAATCCGTTCGTTGGTGCACATGGACAGCTGTATGCCAGTGCCACGCTGTCCTGATTGCTATTGTTCATTCGATTTCAGAAGGTGAGCCCTCCAGCTTCGTCCTCCTTTTCGTCTGGGTACTTCGTATTTTCTTTATTTCATCTTAATGAAATGTTTTATTCGGATTATTATAACGTACATATGAAGAAATATACATGTTCTGCAGCCAGAGGGATGTGCCTCAGGCATCTCAGACTGTCTGAGACAACCTGTCACTTGGGCCTCGTGTTCTGGTTTAACGTCAAGCATGTGTTTCTTTCACTCCCCTGAGTCCTGCTCTGAACGCCTCAGTATTTGCTTGTCCTCATTTGAGATTACGTAAAAGCTGCAAAACCCTTTCAATACCCCAGTAGGGACCCGAGTCTGTCCGAGAACCAGGTGCACGCCACAATCCACTGCAATTCCACGGCGCTATCTAAAACTCTCCTTCCCTTCAACTTTGTAAGATAAGCTTATCAATCACTTCAAATGTCAAATGATCTCTCATGGGATATCCTCTAAGTGAGTTCGAAAAAAATTCAATCTCTTTCACACTTTCTCCAAACATGGAGAAAACATGCTTATTTTTAACTCCTCCTTTTTATCTCCCCAGTATTCCTACATTTAAAAATGCTTTAGAATATTTTTTCGAATTAGAAATATTTTTCTTACTATTGCTATAATAATTTACATAAACTCTTTAAATTTGGCAAATTCTTTTGTAAATCATATCCAGAGATATTCAATATTAACTAATACTCATTGAAATGCTAGCATTGACAATAATGATAAATTTGGCAAAGGAGTGAATGCATAATCGAGCATTTAAAGTGAGTACGGAATGAGAAGCACCCAAGGCAATTACAAGCTCGGAGCTCGAGAGTAAACATGTTCTTGGGAATTTATAGCTTCAGGAATTTATATCTGGGTTGTTTGTTTTTACTTTCAACTTTGAAGATGAAACTTTATATAGGCCTGGAAAAATATATGAATGCACAGTCCATCTTCTAACCCATCACTGTGAGAAGAATGTCCGCGAAATAAAACCAAGGAAGAACTATTTAAAATTGCTACAGAATATTTTAATCGTAGGTGGGTTTTTGGTTTCTTATCTGTCTTTGGACATTTACTTAGAAAGAGCAGTCTCTTCAATGTAAACAACATAGCTAAATAAGAAGACATTAGAGCAACTTGCTAGGCCTACTGAAATGTCCTGTGCTATGCTGGAATAAAACCAACTTAAATAATATCGAACCTGTTTTACCGTGGGGTGGCAGAGGGAGGGGGGATAATTTTTTTTCAATGAACCACCATCAATGGTTACTCAACATGATGCATACTCAGTAAGGTTTTGAACCACTGTATTTTCTCGAGACTCCAAAAGGTGTATTTGTTGAAAAGTCTTGCTTTGCTTAAGGTAGCAAGTGTTTTCATATGATAGCAGGAAAAAAATAAAGGAAGGAAGGAAGGGAGGGAGGAAGGAAGAAAGGAAGAAAAGAAGGAAGGGGGGAGAGAGAGAGAATTAAAGAAAGAGAAAGAAAAGAGAAGATGCATTGCTATTACACGTCCTTTTTTCCCTGTATCCACTGTGTAGGAAATATTTTGGTTTTGTGTTTCAATAATTCACCAGCGAATTACCAACAAGGTCAAGAATGAAGGAACGAAGGTGCCAGCGCGTTAGAGAAGTCTGAATGAAGACTCAAGATCAAGTCATGGGCTGCAGCAAACTCTTAAATTTGCCTTGAAGAATGTGTGGATGGAGAGATGAATTGAATATGTATTAAGTTCATAATTTTTCAAGTTAAAGGCCATTTCTGAGGCCAATGATTTCTCCTCCCACTTTTCTCTCTCTAACACACACACACACACACACACACACACACACACACACACGCTTCCTCTATAAGGTGACATATGTAGAGGGGTAAAAAGACCTAGTTTTCAGAATTTGTACCATATCATATTTGTATCAAACTGTTTTAAAGAAATAGACCGCGGGCCTTATTTCATGTCACTGATTTTTAGGAAGAAATGGCAAAGACTGACGAGGATTAGAGGAATGCTATATAAATAACTTGGCCTGGATTGCCAAGGAGATTTTGTGAGGTTATTTATACTGTGAAGAAAAACTAGTGCATTGGGTTGGCGGTAATGTCTCACAGATAATTATTCACTATATTACTCTACTCGTTTTGAGAGGCATGGCATTCCACTGGAATAAAATATACTTCACTCTAAAATACACCATTAACAAATTATAATTATTACATGACTATATATTTAGAATAAATGCTGCTTGGTCAAAATAGAAACAGCTCAACTAAAACAGTAATCTTCTATTCAAGTACCAAAGTTTCATTTACCATGTGTAAGCCTGTGCATACGACACAGCCGTTTTAAAGGTGTAGCCTTTACCTACCTGGCAATGGCTTTGCGGTAACATTACACTTGTCTCAACTGTTTGCTTGGAATGGCAAATACACAGAAACTTGGGAACTGATAATGACTATTCCCTTGATTACGACACTTGGATCTACTATTTAATTGTTAGATATAATACCATTCACTGCAACTGGAAACCACAGCAGATTTCTTTCCTATTTTTGCAATTGCCTCATGAATCAGAGAGCACTGGGAGGCTGCAAAAGTAAGAATTTAAAAAATGCACCATAAATTTCTTAAGCAATGATCCTATTTCACACCTTATTATTAAATGAAACTTTGAATTTTTCTACGTAGGGAGAACTATGATGTTTTGCGGACTAGAAGGTCTCATTCAAGTGTGTTGCCATATGACCTACGAGACACAGGGGCCTTGCATCCTTTGCGCTAATGAAAGCGGGGCCTCGAATGAGCGACCTGGTCCTCAGATCCCCTCTTCCCTAGGCTCCCGCATCCCTCCACTTGGGCAAAAAGTATGACCACAAATGGCGCGAGCCCCTTGCTTCCCGTCCCCTCTCCTGAACCACTGTCTAGGTCCCTGGTACTCTGGGACAGCGCTCTATCGGAGTTGCAAGCGATGGATATGGTATTGCTGGTTTTCTCCCTGGCAACCCTCTGGCGCTCCTCATAGATCACAGCCCACATGGGGAGAAGTTACTCCTTCTCGAGAAGGAAAAGAAAGCTTTTTCGGCATTTGATTTTGAAGCAGATCCTTCTTATATATTATAGCCGGGATGCCATGTGATACAGCGGATGATATTCAAACAATCGTCTGTAGCAACCGCAGTGGCAGGTTTCTAAAGCATGTCGGCTCTTGTGTCTTGAACAAACTCACCTCATAAACATAGTACTCGCCAAAGTTTAAAAACATCTGCAATAGATGTTGAATAAATGCTTTCTGCTTGACTGAATTTAAAAGGTTTTTGTGTGATTACTTAAATATGACAAAATTAGAAACTATATGAGATGAAATGATATAAATGGACCCTTTTCTCTTAAGCATTCACATCTAAGACTGAAATTCTGAACACAGAATAATCAATTTATGTGGTATTTCGATCTCCAGTAGGTACAGTCAAAGAATCCAGACATGGCTTATGCAAATGAAGATCTGTGTATGAATCGCAGCGTATGCCGTACGCCATTTCATCATGATGACAAGAGAATCTGCGCAGATTTTATGATACCAGGGCAGGTAGTGGGTGTTACTGCCCATTGTGTGTGTGTGTGAGAGAGAGAAAGAGAGAGGAAGGGAGAGAGGGAGGGAGGGAGGGAGGAGAGAGGGAGGGAGAGAACAATAGAGAGAGAGATGCCTCTCCTTTATGGAGTCACCTTTTAGCTTATGAAAATCTATCCTTTTACCAGCATTGCAAGATTGAGACTCAAATTTTGCATATTGATAATTTTTAGTATATTTCATTGGGCAATTTTAAAGACTAGAAAGTATAATTTAATGTTAAAAAATGACAATTCAATGACTTCAAAGAGTTGAAGGTTCTTGTCAAATTAGTTGAGATAAACAATACTACAGTTATATATAATTGTATTTAATGCTTACAACTGTTCTATAATGTGAGCACAGTTATCCTTATTTTATACATAAGGAAATTAAGAGGTTGTGTTCTAATATCTATTACTTGCCAAAAAGCACTGTCTGATTTTACAAAGATACGCATTTTTTTCCTGAAAATCTGAATATTTTTAGAAAAAGCAATATATATATGAAATAGACATGAATGCACATGCACGGAGTGTCGCATCGTATCTCAGAAGAATGGAGTTCGAAGGGGTGCGCTCGTCACCCCTCTCTTGCCCTCTGCCATTGGTGATGCCCCGAGAAGGTCAGTGTCAAAGCAGAACAGCACAGACAGTGAACGTGCTGGGGACACAGGTCTTTACTCTGTGATGGACACTCAGTGCCAGGAGATGAACTTTATGGGCACTATAAGAGCTTTCGTAAAACTGGATTAAATAGTTACCTCATGCAATGAAAGCATATCAAGTTTTGCACTAAAAGGCCATTTGTGGGGATGCTCTGTGTCCCTCCGCGTGTGATGCTATGACTCGCCAGTGGAAACTGTTGGTCTAACTAACGGTACAGCAGCTAAGAACCACTCTCTCTGCCAGCAAAATGCTTTCTTTTTCTACGTATTACACTGAGCTTCGGGGACACTGTTTACTCCCCCACAGTTAGATGGAAGCCTGAGATGCTGGTCTTCACAGACATCAGCCCTGATGAGTATTTAATGCTATAGAAGTTTCTTCATGATTTAGTGTTAAAATAATTGTTAGGCTTGAAAAAGCCAAAAGTCTCCACAATTCTTACTATGGTGACTCACTTCTCAGAATAAGTGTGCATGAGTTCCTCTGTTATTGAAATACATATGTTTACTGTGAAATGCTTAGCAGTGAGAAGGGGAGGGCTTCCTGTAATTACACATCCAGAGATGCGGCATTAATAAAATGAACACTGGCATGCAAATGAAACTGGGACCCTATGCCACACTGTTTTACTGTTACTCGAACACTTGTCCTTGTTAATGCATATTATAAAATCCTCTAAATTCTCATTTTTCTGGCTTTACCATAATTTATATAATTTTCTTATAATTTATGTTTTCTTGCATAATTTACATAATTTTCTTATATAATTCTTGTAATTTATATAAGTTTTCCACTTAAACATTAAGGTTATTGCTTATTTTTTATTCATATTATAAAATGTGGTGATAAACCTCTTTGATATAAATCGTTATACATATTTCTTTATACATTTTTCTCATTGACTGTCACTGCCCTAGGGTGTATTCCTAATAATATTTCTGGGTCAAAAGGTCTGACTATTTATTGCTTCAATATATATTGACAACTGCCATCCATTAAAAAATAATAATAATGTGCAGCTCTGCCGTCAGTCTATAGCCACCCATCTCCCTGCGTTCTCCCTAACGCGGGGTATTACTCTTTTTAATCACATTGATTTGGCAGAGAACATCATGCTTTAATGCTGTTTTAATCTGCATTTGTTATTGCTCAAACAATAGAATATTTTTATGTCTTTACTTGTCATTTGCCTTTTCTTGTATGTATCGTGTGTTCATATTCTGCCCAGACATTGTTCTCATTGACTTTATGGGAGTTAAATAAATAATATCGGCTTCTTTTAGATTAACCTGTGCTCACGTTGTGAGCGTTAATTCAAGGATGAATTGTGTATTCTAAAGGTCAGGAGCTAGCTAGCTGACAGAGTCCATTTGCGAGTAGGTGGGATAAAAATGTGAAGATTCTTTTATTTGGAAAAAACCCCAAAACTCCTTGTCCTTGAAATATACTTGAAAAATGAACACGCCACCCATTTTTAACCATCTCCTGCAGGAGGTTTTAAAGGACAAAATCGCTTCATAACAACAGTGACAATGTCGGTGACAATGAACATTCACTGTGAGTGTACGTTTAAGGCGCTGTGCCAAGCATTTCACATTCCTGAAACCTCCCACGAAGCAGATACTCGATCTAGTCACATTTTATAGACAGAACACCTGACCCTTATAATGTAACACGCCCAAGTTACAAACCAGTATATGTTCTACCACAGTTTTACTCTGGCTCAGATGAAAAACAAAAACAAAAACAAAAAAACGCTCATAAAATTATCTTCAGTTGTCAAGAAACAGATTTCCCAAAATAAAATCTTGGAATTAATGTATCAAGTTGATCCACATAAAATTACTCTTTTTGTAGGTCAACCAGTGATCAAATATCAGCAAGTTAAAATCATTGAAACTAATTAATTTTAAACTGGAAGAAACTATAGAAAAAAATGCACGCGGACAAATCGTAAAATAAAATTTGTTATGGCGATATCATTATTGAAGCCCTATCAGTGTGTTTACGGAGAGCAAAACTGAGGCCGAAGAGCTTACACAATTTTCCCGGAACGTAAACGATTACACTTTTCGAAAGAGTACATCTTCGCTAATGTCTCAGATATTCAGTGACTACAAACGTTTTTATTCTTTTCATCATATTGGTAAATATTTTTGCCTCCTCCCCATCAAAATCTGTCTTTCTTCCCCCTTTGTCTCCTCACTCACTCTCCCGACCATCCCTTCTCCCTTTCCCTCCTCTCTTTCTCCCTCTTTCTCTCTATAAATGTTTACTGAGGAACTAAGTACTACACTCGAAGCTAAATTCTCATGTGCTGTGCTGAGCTAGACAGTCTTTCATTTAAGGAGTTTGTCTAGAGAAGAAATAAGCAACTCATAAACTTATTTGTGATGGATATGAAATCACCGGGCTGGGGCACTTAAAATATTCTCAGGTGATGGTAGCAGGCCTTTCCAAAGGAGGTGACTTTGAAACTGACATGTCCAAGGGGACGGAGCCCAGGGTGACTTGGCATTTTTTATTTTTTAAACTTGGAGGCAGAACCCGGGGAATTGGAAGCTGTTGAAAGTGGTTTGAAAATTAGTTGGGGTTGAGCCCTGGAGGCAAGTAACTGCATTTACTAGCACTATGTTTATAAAATAATTAAATTCTCAAGTAAAAACCTTCCCACAAAGAAAACTTTATATTCGAGTGATTTTACTGGGAATTTTATCAAACATTAAAAAAAAATTCTACTCATGCTCTTTAAGATAACAGAGGAACAGGGAATAGTCCCCACTCACGTATTGGGGCTCATATAAGTCTGACTCCCACCCTGACAAAGACGTTGAAGGAAGAAATTACAGGCTAACATCCCTCATGAACCCAAATGCACTCTTAACAGAACGCCGGCAAAGCAGACCCAGCAATGATCTGAGTTCTAGTCCTGGCTCTGTTGGAAACGAATTTAGGACCTGTGTAAATCATTCCCATATCTGGACTTCTCTATCTCTGGCCAAAAAACTAAGCATATCATGTATTCGCAAAGAGACCCAATCTAAGATTCCAACACCTCTTACTTTCTGTAAGCATTTTATCAAGCATATATTCTTATCAATGAATATATGGTGTTATCCTGAGTTTGTATTGGAGAGAAATCTTTTGCAGAAAATATAATTCTAATCACAGGTCGATTCCTCCTCATGTCTGGCTAGATCAGTTTTTTTTTTCCCCCTGAAAGACTCAATAACAAATTGCATTAGTTATTGAGTTAGTTATTATTGCCTAGAATGGGGAGGTAAACTCAGAGCCTCACGTGCCACAACGAAGACCGTCTTTGCCACTCCGACCGGGGCCTCGGTGCCTGGGACGGCTTGAGGAAAATGGTAGACTCTGTGGCTAGTCGTGTGATGATTGGCCCAGAACCCCATGTCTGGCCCCCGTTTTTCTCACGCGGGCTGTGGAGGTCCTCTGAAGTGCCGAGTGTATAGACTGACTCAGTTAGACTAAGAAGAAAAGGGGGTTTGCTCAGCTGTTTTTAGGAGAAAAAGCAGAGTTGGCACTTCATCCCAACAATGCGCTTCACTATTCATCACAGGCTGTCCTACGAATTCCCGATGATCTGAGGACATGCATGAGACCCTCAGAAGACAGACACTGTGGTGAGGCTGATGTGTTTGGGTTGCTGACAAACCTGAGTGAGGTTTCCTGGTTTTAGATGGCACGTTCTAGGTATCTTTGTCAAATACACCCATTAAAACATCAACATTTTCCATAAAGGAGCCATTAATTAAAAACTACGAAAAGAAAATCATTTCCATTTTTTCTTTTCTTTTCCTTTTCTGCTTGAGAAGCCTGTTCTTTAAAGCTTGCTGAGCAGAGGGCAGTGAGGGCAGACTGGCCTAAATCACCCTGTTGGAGCTCTCCCAAGTACAGAGTGAAGAATGCTGGGCGTCCAGGTCCATTAGGGAGTGAAATGTGACCACCTGCCAGTGTCTTTTGCTTTATTGATGCGAAGCCCCTCTATGGAGTGGCAGCTGAAGAGAAAGTAGGCTTTTAGCCTGAAGTAGAAGCTCATATTTCTCTACCCCCATTCATGCAAATATTGTTTTAAAAACACCATGGATGGATGATGGATATAATTCTCAACTATTTTAAGCTGACCTTTATACTTTTTCATGGTGACATTGTAAGTTATGCAGCTTAATTTTTATTCTGTCATACAGAATATTTTTTTCTATATTTGAAAGCTGAATGGCAACTTTGAAACCTATGAAATGATGGAAACACATTTTTCCCTTTTTTTCCAGGTTGTATAATTAATCACCTTTAAATATATACATTTTTTTCCAATTTAGATAAATATTATTTTAAATTCTGTGTGTCTGTGTATATATGTACATGTAGGTACTCATATTTTATATCAAAATTACATCTAAGCATAAATATTTACATGCTTAGGGTTTACATATTTTATTTTTTGTTTAACATACTTTAGATTTTAATATTTACATGTATACCTGAGCATATTTATATGCTTATACTTATGTTACATCTAAGCATAAATAATCATATACACACACCTACAAATACGTGGGTAAAAAATGAGTCCCTTATTGTGTTTATATATGCTCCTATGCATTTGCACATTTAACAAATGTTTATTGAGCACCTACCTTGTCAAATGCTCTTCTAGATTTTGGGGATATTTGAGTAAAAGTTAAACCAAAATTCTGCCCTCATGAATTTTATACTCTGTTGGTTATAGCATTCTTGATTTATTAACTATGTGGGGGTAAAGTGATTAAGTACATTTGTGGCTTTATGCAGTATCAAAATATTACGGGGAGGAATAAATAATTGACATTATCTTTTTTCTGAGCTCTATTGCTTCCTTTTAATCAATTATTAGGTACATGATTTTTTTTTGATCAATTCCATTTTGTTATAAATGAAAAGTACAATCTTAATTAGGAACCACCTGATGGCATTTTCTTATTCGTATTTTAGGTTTTGCACAAAAGAAGACAAAATTTAAATAACTGTATAATTATCTGTCTTCTAGATCAATTTATCGACAGATAAGTTACATAGAGAATTTCACATTCTGTATTCCTAATTCAAGATCCAAAGCCAAATTTCTTCAAGAGCATGAAATGCCCTGTGCTCACTCTTTACTGGATTCTGAAACTACGTGAGGCAACTTGAAAGCATGTGTACGCTATGGCAGGATAACATTTTCAAGTCGACGATAAAACAGAAGTAGAGACATATAAGGGGCGTAAGTATGTGACTCAAATGCGATCCTGAGAAGGAATACACTTAGTCTCTATCTGCATCTCAGCTATAGTTGATCAAAAGGAGTTAGGTAGGTTAAAAATACAGATTCCCCGACCCCCTCACCATCACAGCCCTCTTCAATTGATTGCCTGAGGTGAGGACCTTGTGATGCTAATTTTTAAAATTTAAACTCTAAGCTACAGACAAAAAAGGAGCAGCACCACTTTGTTGGACCACAGATTTGTCTCTCAGCTTTTGGCCAGATCGGGCCACTTAATAATGTCTATAGGGCTCAAAACCAGACAAAGCTGGGGACAAGCATGATGCTGTGGTCCTGAATCTGGGCAGACTTTTCTTGGGGGGGGGGGTTGCTCGTAGGAGGACACGTGGTGACATAACAAACCACATCCTCCATAGCACCTCCGTAAAAGATACAAGAGGTCCATCAGATTCTTTCTTATAACAATTCTGATCGGAGGCACCCCTTTTGTTTTATTGTTATCAAATTTTCTCAACTACTCTTTCTTAAAAATAGAGAAAAGGAAACCCGAATGGAGGCATCGGCCTGTGACACACACCCCTGGAGTTTGTGGTGACGTTACCTCTCGCATGTTTCCAGCAGACATTGGTTAGACACGGGCTGATTCTCACTGTACTGACACTCTTACATTAAGCCATCATTAAATTAGCAAGGGAAACAACCTATAAAAGTATTTGAGGAGGAAAGGAGGGTAAAATTAATCACAGAAACGGTAAGAGAAGGTCTATTTGAGTCATCTTGGACACCGCAGTAGCAAGGACGTGTCCTGTGAGGATCATGCATTTCCGCAAAGGGCTGGTACCAGTGGAAATGGGGGACAGTGAGGTGCTGAAGCCTGCTCTATGTCGTCTCCGCCAGAGTTAGAATTCGATTTTGAGAGTCTACAGAGCTCCTTTTTTGCACCTCTGCCTGCGCCCGCTGATGCGAGAGAGAAAGGATTCCTGTCAAAAGAATTAAGGAGCTGGGCTTGTGTGGAAGCACGAAACGCCTACTGTGAAACCACGAGAAACAGGTTGCAAAGACTGACGTTGTGACCTTCGAGAGGCATGTTGTATAGTACAAAGGTCAACACCCCCCTCGGCGATGATCGGGGATCAATTATCAGAGGCGTTGTGCCCGAAGGCGGCCATCGGCCATTGCTACTGCCACCGTGATGGCAGCTGGTGCTGCAGTTAATAAACGCTGCTCACCCCGCTCCCTGGCCCCTCGGCCCGTTTCCCGTGTTTCAGGAGAGTGGGGGTTAGAAATGCAGAAGCGAAAGGCGGCCAAACTGTTGTCAGACTTTTTTTTTTGATGAAATGTTTGCTGTAAAAGATACTGTTAAATAATTCAGTAAATATCCTCATATTTATAAAAGTAAGGGAATCTCAAATTCTATGCCAAAAGTTAATCTTCTTTCGTGTGCCGCAAAAGTGTGGGGTGTAAAAGACTATCAGCCCACTTAAACGTTTTGGAGCGCTGTGGCTGGCCCCTCAAAGCCCACATTAAAATAATAATTATTATTTTATTATTTAGGGAGTCTTTAGTCTCGAGAGAAACGGTGAGTTAAACTCTTGGCACTATTTCTAAGGGTTGGTCATATCAGGACTGAAATTTTAGAAAAAAGAGACAAGTCTGCTCTGTTCCCCAAGGTGAAGCTCTAAGCCGTGAGGCACGCTTCCCGAAATTGAAAAGTGGAAAAAGCAAACAGTAGCTTTCTTTTGGGCTGCCATTTTGTTATTGTTTTTAAACTTCGAGTAAAATGGAACGCTTTACGTGTCATAGTGTCCAGGGGTATATTTGAACCTAGATCTGCAGTAGGGGTTCAGAAGAATCGAAAGATCCAGACAACTTCTTGAAAGCCTGGTAAGGAGGTACATATATATGTACATATGACAAAAAGGAGTGCAGGGCCAGGAGCGTGAGCAACACACACGGGCAATGGATGAAGACAAGTCCCAAAGGCAAGAGCAGAAGTGATGGCAAAAGACACCTAATCAGTTCAGGATCGATCCACTTATGTGAAGGAAGCCTTGGGAAAAAAAAAGCAGGAAAAAGGTAAAACACTAAAAATGCTGTTCTCTCCATTCAAGAAAACGGAAGGGGCCATGAGATGCGGGATGTTTCTGAGCACGATGCGAGAGTCTTGTTGTTAAAGACAACTTGCCGGTGACCAGCCAGCTTGGTCCCAGTGTCCCCTCCCAGTGTGGCGGGCTGGCTCATCTGCTTGTGGTGCTCTCGGGACCACAATCCAGGCTTCGGCGGGAGCTGCGGCCTCATCCGAGACTAGACTGGGGCTGTCATCACGCTCGGGTCCCCAGGATGTTGGAGTGAGGGCCTCACTCACTCTTACGCTCTGCCATGACCAGGGAACATGCCCACGCTAGCCTGAGAGAGGATGAAGGACACAGGGCCTGATGCCCCGTGCCCTGTCTCAGCCCTGGAGTGAGCCCCTCCGAGGAAACAGGTCAGCGAGGCCACGCCAAACACAGAGCCGTGAGCGGAGTAAGAGCTGATTGCGTCAGGGCACTGTTTTCAGGTGGCTTGTTCATGCAGCATCATTCTGTAGCAGATAACTGATGCACTTATAATTGATCTATCGCAAAATGTCTCATCTATTTTAAGAAGTTTTTACTGTTGTTGAAGAGCGTGTGTGTTAGTTGGTTGGAAAGCTTGGTAATTCCTATGATGGGTTTTTTTTTTTTTTTCCTTTGATAGCTCAGCAGTCAATTTTTCTAGTAATGATGCTAATGCTGCCAAGATCCCAGATATCAGATGTGACTCACACGGGATTTTTCGTATAAATAATGGATCCCAGTAAAATTTTCTAGATGTTAGCATGATTTGTTTTTTCCACCACATTCCAGATTTCTTATCAAATCGCCTCCAGTTTATGTAACGACTATGATATTTATCTTACAGAAGAGTGTCCATGAGGTGGCATTTCACATATGCATTCGTCACAGTCAAGACTTTTGTTTTGAAATATGGAATCTGTACATTTATTGCCTCCCATGTGTTTGTAAAAAAAAAAAAAAAGGCTTTGAGAAATAATTTCCATTTTTCATGTTTCAATTCACGTCCAAAAAATGTTACTACACTTTTAATGAAAATAATTGTCATTTCGTTGATTTTAATACTAATTGGCTTGACTAATCTCTTACAGGAATAAATTATCTTTAGCCTTAAAGAAGTCTCTTAATGCGGAGTGAAGAACGATGTCAGATATCAAATGGCAAGCAGTTAGCTCCGAGCTTGGTGTCTGCATTTAGAACTTACTCTGAATTTTTAAATGGAAGATGCATCTATTCCTGTTTCTCCTTTAGCATTTATTTTTAAAGCCTGCTAGCAACATTCCAAATGATATTTTTCTAACCAGATATTTTGATGGCAGAACCCGTGTTAGGAATTTTGGAAGACCACCTGACCTGACCTCTCCCAGCGGCCATGGACTATGTTGGATCCTACACGGCCCTATGTCAGGGGCAAGAATTCAAGACTTATCGGTGGAAATGTGTGACGTTTGGGAATTATCCTACTCTAGAGATAACGTCGTGATCTGGACTTTGTTAAAAAACTGAAAATAAAGCTACAGACCAAAACTATAACGTGCTTCAGTAGGTTAAATTGTATGTCAATTTAAGTTTTTTTCTGCTACATTGAGATTAATTCATTTACTGTAAACAACACATATTTAAATTGCACAACATGAAGAATTTTGACGTACATATGCACTGTGAAACCATCACTGTAATCAGGATACTAAACAGTTCTGTCTTTCCAAAAAGTGTCTTCATGCCCCTGGGCCGCCCCTGCCCCTCCAGGCCTGCCTGGCGACCCTGACCTGCCCTGTCGTGAGGGGGCAGACGCATTTGCCAGCAGCTCGTGTAAGCGTGCCTGGGTGGCATGGTGTCCTGCCTGCCTGTCCTCGCTCTGCGGGGTCGCCGTGCACTCCCTCCACCGTGCTGCATGCGTCGCAAGGTCGCTGCTCTTCATTGCTGAGTCGTTTTCAATGGAATGAACAGACTGCATTTTGTTTACCTATGAGCTGATTAATGGGCATGTGCGGGTGTTTGCAGTGTCTGGCTATTACAAACAAGGCTGCTGTGAGCACTTGTCTATGTCTTTCACGGACATATATTTCCTCCTCTCTTGATAAATACCCAGTGGTGAAGGGATGTGTCTTGTGGTAGGTGTATGTTTAACTTGATTAAAAACATCGTCCAGCTGTTCCGAAGCGTGATGTCATTCTCAACCGTGCAGAAGTCCAAGGTTCCGAATCCTCTCGTCCGTCTTTTGAGCTGTTCTCGAAGCTATGTGCTGGTATCTCATTGTGCTTCAAATTTGTATTTCTCTGCTGGTTGCTGATTCGAGCATCCTTTTGTGTATTTTTTGTTCTTTTTTGTAGGGAGGTAGAAATTGTGTATCTTATTTTGCCCATTTTATTAGGTCATTTAATAGTTTTAATTTTAAAGAAATTCAAGTTAACGATTATTTTTTCTTTTAGGATTTAGGTGTGTGTATGTGTATTTACCCAAGATTGATATGAAAATATAGTTTTTCATTTTCCCCTTGATATTTTAATTTTAGGTTTTGTGTGAATATCTATGATTCGTTTTTTCTTTAATGTATACTATGAGTAAAAGGTCAATGTCTGATTTTCCGATAGCATTTGTTCAGATGACTTTCCACTTGTCATTGAATTGCCTCGTTATCTTTGTCAAACATAAATTTCTCATATTCATGTAGGTCGACTTCTAAACGGGTTGTTCTGAATTAGAGGATGATGTTGTCCCCTGGGGAATATCTGGTAATGTCTGGAGACACTCTTGGCTGTCCTGATTTGGGGTTGTTACTGGCATGTAGTGTACAGAGACCGGGGACACTTCTGACCATCCTGCAATGCACACGGCAACCCTACCACAGAGTTATCTGTCCCCAAATGTCAACAGCGCCAAAGCTGAGAAATTGTTCTCCAGGCTTTGTCTCAAATTCCCTGGATCTGTCTTCTCACCCGTATCATGTGGTGTCGCTTACTGTGGCTTTAGAGCAGATCCTGAAATCCCTGGGAAACCCTCCAACTTTCGTCTGCAAGAAGTCACTTTGGCTGTTGCGGGTTCTTTAGATTTCCACGTCGGACACGGCTTGTCAGCTGCTGCAAAAGCAGTGGCGAATTTTGTTTGATTGCCTAGGCTGTACAGGTGTGTTCTGGGGGATCAGCACCTTGCAGGAACATGACGCCCTCCTGGTGTTCTTTAACCCGCGGCCATGTTGTGTGCAGTTTTCAGGGCGGCGTCCTTGGACGCCACTTGTTATTCTTGCTTATTTTATGGTTTCTTGCCCTATTAAAAACACTTGTGTATATGGGTAAAGTTATAGATGAGCGTAATGGTGGCACACGGGTGTTCCGCATGCGCCAGGGGACAGAGGCGGAGACGGGTCTGCGCTGTGTGGTGGCTCGTTGCGCCCAGACCCCGTGCGTCTGCGTCCTGGGCAAAGGCTCTGCCCCTTGCTCCCGTCGTGTTTTCCCAGTGGTTTTCCAGCTGCGTCTCTCTCTCAGGCGCCGACTGCCCTCAGCTGCTTCTCAGGTCCCCGTCTGCCTGTCTGGCTCAGGGTGCACAGCATGACTGCAGCTGTCTGTCGTGCGGTGCTCCGTGGGCCACCCCACCCTTCCCGCCCTGCTGCTCCCGCTCTCCCGGCCGCCTGCTTCCTCCCGTTGCCAAGGCCGTTTTGACAGCGCCTTTCATCTCCTGGCCGTGGTTTCTCGTTCCGAGGTGGCGCCCCTCACGCAGAGTCCAATGGGCGAGTGGTTTCTTTCTCAAAACAAGGCGTTGTAAGCTTTATGTCCCCCATTGGGGGCTGCTTGCAAGTCGCTGTCTTTGCTGGGACCATTCCAAAAATGGCTGCCAAGAAGCCTGCCACATTTCTGCGTTTGATGGCACATCATACTTGTGCAAGACAGGGCCAGGTACACACCAAATCTTGGGCCCAGTGTTGACACGTAAGCCGGGAGGACACGTGGAGGTTAAGATGCTTGCCGCGCCGCCTGGGCGCCGAGGAAGACGCTGAATCAGGGCCGCGGGTTTAGAAACCAGTTTGCGGCACCATCCCGTGCTCCCTTGTTCTCCTAAGGTGTCCGAGGTCGGTCAGTGGTGCCGATCCCTGACCACGAGGGCTGTCGCATGCTGCACTGTGACGGCCAGTTCCAAAGCCAGCAGAATCACACTGGACCAGCAGAAAACCTCAGGCAGCAGGACGCCAGAGCCGGAGCTCGCGGACCAGGCGTGGAGGAGCGCGCTGGCGGCCGCGCCACAGGGCGTCCTTGTTTGTGGCAACACGAGGCGGCTTTTCCCACAGCAGGATGCGCCCATCTTGTCAACATCTGTCCTATGACCTCCCGGCAGTAGCTTTTTTACTCCCTAGCGTTGTCATTTTCTCAGCTTTACAGAAACTCTTGCTGGCTAACGCTGCGTTGGGCACACCACACCCAGGTTGGGGTACCCAACTTATCTCAAAAATGAAGATGTGCCCTTTGCCCCGGGACGTGGGCTGCCACCTGGTATGGCTAGGGTCCAGGGGACAGCACAAAATAATTGTTTGCAAATTGGATTTACTTGCGGTTGTATTAAACTTGTTTCCAAAGACGTGAACTTCATTGTCAACATTTATGGCACAAAGAGTTATATCTTCTGACACGGCTGAAAATAATTTTGCACATTTTCTGAATGAAGACTTCAAACGCACCCTGGTTTTCATGTGACAAAGGCAGAGCCGGGAATCCCAGCTGTGCTCTAAGTTGGTTTTAAAATCCATAGAAAGTCTAACGCTTTGTAAGTCTCAAAGGAATAAAAAGAAAAGAGAAAAATGTTTACTACATATTTCCATTGTCCTTGGGATGGCTCCTGACTCATGAGGTAGTTTGACAAAAATCTCTTATTTTTTAATTTTTAAATAATTTTGATTTTGAATGATGATAGATTCACCTTCAGTTATAATAAAATAATACAAAGAGAGCCTGTGTGTCCTCGGCCCAGTTTCCCACGGTGGTAAACTATTGTAAACTATGGCAAAATAACACGGTCAGGATGTTTACACAGATTCTGTCAAAGTACAGACTGTTTCCATCACGAGGAAAGTCCCCTCTGACACGTCCCCCCAGCAAACACTAATCTAGTCTCTGTACTTCTGTCGTTTCGAGAACATTATGTAAATGGAATCGTACAGTATATAACTTTTGGCAATTCCTTTTTTTTTCCATTCGGCATACTTTAATGAAGATTATTCCAAGCTGTTGCATGGATTTGTAGTTTCTTCTTTTTGGTTGCTGACTAACAGTCCATTGTGTGGATTTGCCACAGTTCAACCATTCGCCCACTGGGGGACATGTGTTTGTTTCCAGTTTAAAGCTTCCATAAATATTTGTGCATATGTTTTTCTATGGACATAAGTTTTCACTTTGTAACTATCTAGGAGTGCGGTGCAGAAGTTCGCATGGCAGCCGCATATTTAGTTTCTAAGAACCCAACGAACTGTTCCCAGAGTGTGTGCTCCGTTTTCCCTTATGACGTTTCATGTTCCCGTAGAGACAGGGCAGGACAGGAGAGGCGTCTCTGGCAACCTAAGGAGTGACGGTGTCTTTCACGAACACGGGAGACCCAAAGGGAGACACGGGGTCAATGGGGCTAAAATCACGAGTTTTGTTTTGAACACGACGAGTCTAAGATGCCTGAGATGGAGCTACGAGTGGGGATGGCCAGCTGGCATTCGGATGGCAGCACAGAGGCTGGCGGGAGACGCAGGCTGGAGATGTGTGGCCTGAAGTCCTGTCTGAAGCCACCAGAGGACTTGAGAGTTGAGCGATAAGAATAGAAGGCCACAGAAGAACCCGGGAAATAGGAGGCCAGGGGAGAGGAAACCGGGAAAGAGACTGCAGGTGAACATCAGATAAATTAAGGAAACAGGGCAGGTGCTGATGTCCATGGAACTAAGACAGAGCACAGTTTTGGGGGTGCTATAGACGGCCCACTTGCTCAGTTGTGGGTGGGTGGCGACATGTTTAAAAATGAGTATGGCTGAGACGGTGCAGACAGCGCTCTGGTCTCTGACTCAAGGGGAAATCTGCTTCGAGGAGACGGCCACGGGGCCCCTGTGGGGGTCGTCACCCCCTAGCATTCACATCGTCCAGCTGCTGGAGTGTGAACTCCTAGTCTCTAACCTAAGTTTAAGTATCAATAATGTTGAATGATCACATTAAGTGATAAAGAAAAGACTTCTTACGGTCGGAATCTAAGGAACTAATATTGGACGACTGTTAAACTACATCACTTAAAATGGCTCACGACTCGCTTTATCATGAATAATTAAAAGATGTAACAGCAACATACGTGAGTTTTAATGTTTCCATAATTTTTAAATAGTCCCTTTATTTACGTAGAATAATATTTACTACTTTGGCTTTTGTTTCTTTACTCGAATGATCTATGAAGTGTTCAAGAAAATAATGTTTATGATCTGAATATAATTGTATCCCCTTAATTCTGCAGGGGTTCTACAGATTTTTACAGAATGTGTTATAAATAAATGACAAGGTCATTGTTTGATTAGCACATGGATGGTAATGATTGGAAAAGGAGGGGTGACATAAAATAAAGAAACCCCCAATGCCCAAATCCAAGGGCATTGGACAGTGGGATCAAGAAAGCGAGTAAGTTATAACAGCAGGAGAGCAGTGGTATCGAATTAACTCTAGAAATCAAGGGGGAGAATGAATTTTTTTTATTTCCCTAGACTATAAACTAAAAAAAATGACTTGCTTCCAAACCTCCCCTCTGTGGGGTTTTTTTTGGTAATAAGTGGCCTACCCCAAATCTTGGTATTTACAAGGGTTTTAGAGTAACTGAGAGAACAGTAAATGTCCCTGAGTGGAATTTCATTTGTACCAGTTTTCATTCTGAGTATGACAAATCCATTCAACACTCCAGCTTTACAGAAAACTGACTGAAGATGGATGAATACATGGGTACAGTAATTGGACGCCCCCTTCAGCTATGAAGAAATCATGTCTTTCATAATAAAAGACTCATTAAAACAACTGAATTTTGGTACAAAGAATGACCTCAGAGGCTGGCTATTAATTTCTCATTTAATTTCTCCCCTTTTGCTCGCTCATCCTTATCATTTTGAGTTTCTCTAATCCGGTCTCTTTAATTTCTTTCCCTCAATGTTCTAACTCTTTCCCACTGGACGCTGGGCTTGTCCTTTCTGCCCTGAAGAACACATTATCCTCGTGGGTGCACTTCGTCACATATATCCTTTCAGTTAGTGTGTGCCACCTACACTCGATGCTAAAATGCACAGTGGGGAGTTTTTTCCTTTTAAAAGGGTGGGGTTTCTGACTCTACTCTTCGATCATTATGAAGCCATATGGTTTTTACGTCCTTGGATAACGTAGGAGATATTGGACAACAGAGGGCAGGTGACAGGGGAGGGAGCGCCGGCCTCACCACCTGGAACAGCCACACCCCCATGCCTTTGAGTGCATCGGGCAGGACATCTGGCCTGCTGGGAACAAAACCGAATGTCACACGCTATGCTAGTGGGACTGGAATGTTCCTCCCCGCTGTCGGCGTCCTCCCCGACAGCTTGCCCACGTGCACGCCGAGCGTGTGTGTGGGGGGGTGAAGGCACAAGTGCCCCAGCCCCCCAGCCTCCTCCTTGAACAGGCAAATACAAGTCCCGTTAAAATGTTGGCATTTTCGTTTCATTAATGTGGTAAGGTGCTCGATTTCAAGGAGCCTAGGAAACACAGTGGAAGCTTTTTTTTTTTGAATTTTTATTTAATCTAAATTTTATTTTACTTTAGTCATAGCTCCTGGAATTTTTAGTACAGGAAACTGCAAAATAAATTTTGAAGGTTGTGAGAGAAGATTAGGTTTTCTAAAATATGAAGTATAAAAAAAATCAGCTTGAGTAATTCGGCCAGAGTTGCTGAAGGGCATTCGACTGAGAGTATTTTATGCTTTATTTTCTATTCTTGAATGGAAGACAAGTCTATCTTTTCTATACCATGAAATGAAATATTTATGTGACTAAATGTTAGCAGATATTATGCACTTTGTCCTGTCCATATTTATGCTCAAACAGTAACCCGACAGTTAAGCAGTTTGAAAACAAGCCATAATATATGATTCTGAATAAAATTATATAAACATAATATGAATTCCAGAGTCATTTTACTAGTAGAGCTATATTAAAAGAAATTTCTTAATTTCTAAAGTATACAAAAGCTTAATAGGCAGAGAAAAGTGTTGTCATGAGCATGCTTTCCTCTTTATTTAAAATATTTTTCAAAGCCACAAAGACAGGTGGAAGGGCCAAATACCCATATAAGTATGTGCATTTAGTGACATTTTTTTCAGAGTGCACTAAGTAAAATATTTTAACAATGTGATTCCATGGTTTACTGGTCTCCAGTCAAAACTAGATGCCATGTTTTTTTTATTAGGTCGCTATGTAATCATTCATCAATAATGGACCCTTAACCGTTCCTCTACATCTTCATGAGTTTTGAGAAAGCAACACCGTTCGCATGAATTTTGGGGCTTACAAGGGTACCACAACTGCCAGGCAGTGTTAAAACACAGCAAACTGCATTATTTCCACGACGCAATCACCAGTACCTTTCACGCTTTGGTAAATGAGGGAGCTAATGGGTCGAAAGCATGTAACTTTAAAGAAACTGTTTTCAAGATAACTGTGACCTATTACTGCTAAATAACTCAGAAGCAATGTGAACTTCCAGCTTGGGCTCTGGAAAGGCTCCAGGGACAGCGAGACGCCAGCACAGACAGCTAACGGCAGTGACCCACAGGCTTAGGAAGAGCCGCTCTGCGGTGCCGTGTTTCTGAGTTGCCAAAGGCAACGCCCTCGAGAACACGCAGGCCGACGTGGCCCCGCAGCCGCGGTCCCCACTCCTGCGGGAGCGCGTGCGGTCCTCTGCGACCTCCTTCGGTCCTCAGCGGGAAGGGCCCGCTGATGGGTGTTAGCAGAGAACCGCTCAGCTGTCGACAGCCGCCCGCAGGCGAACGCATCTGTGAAAGCGGCTTCGGAAAAGGACGGCAGGAAGCTAAGCGGAAAGACCCAGGTACCCCGGGAATTAATCGGGGGAGCACCCCCGTCCCTGCCCCAGCTACACCTGCCCACAAGCTGAGAGGCTTGTACACCGCGCCATGGGAGGGGGGCGGGAACGGTAACAGGATTTGCCGCACTGTGAAACCTGCCACGGAATTCTGTCTGGCTTTTGATCGCTACGTCTTGGCCCCACATCAGATTTCATCAACCGCCGAGCCAAACTCCAGGATCCTCCTGTTGAAAACACAAGTCATACTGCAGACACTCTCCCCCAACGGATCTGCGAGTCTGCCTTCAGTAAGAGAAATTCGTTCGGTTTGATCAGACTGCAAGATCCTTTTCAGCCCGCACGCTGTATAAAGCCACTTAAAGTATTATTTTAGTATGACAGTGCACTGTTGCTTGGCTAAGCAGAGCAAGAACACCGTCCTGCTGGCGTACCCCACAGGCTGCTCCCCTGTGTCAGGCACCGTCTTCGTCATCTCGTTTCCTAAGAATTTTGCTTTTATCTCACGGAGCAGCATTCACTCACTCACTCTATACATGACCAAACGCCGACGCCATTATCATCTTTGAGCCTTAGATGTTAAACAGGCAAAATACTGATACGCGGGATGTTTAAAGAAATATGGTCTATGCAGAGAAAATTATTTGAAATATTAAATTCCTTCCAATAACCACATTTACAAATAATCCATAATCCTATTTCTAGCTAATTTCATTCAGGTATAACTTGTACTCACTCATTATTACTACTTGGCACTTTTAAATTAGGCGGATTCATTATTTTTTTCTAACAACAATTATTATTCACATGTGCATTCATAGAGAAGTTCGTTCCCCTGGATTCATCAATTTCTGTAGGATGTTTTAGAGTCTTCAGGCAAGAACTTAATTATTTCATTTCATACTTTAAAAAGTGAGATTCATGTGTAGTTCATAATGTAATTAGTACAATGTCTGAAAGATGTCAGAAATTACCACAGTGTTTTGAAAGATGGGAAGTTACTTCTTTTGAAGAATGGATTAAGAAGTGGTAGGAAACGAAATGCTCATCTAGCTTTCAATTCTTCACAACCCACAAAGCCTGGAGCTTCCACATTAAATAATAATTTTATTGCTTTACCTAAATCAGTTTTTTCACCAATATTTTTTTTGTATTTTATTTTTTAATTTACTGAATCATAAAAAAGTAACTGCAGCTCTGTAAGCCTAAGGTGGTAATTTTAAAAACCAGTAAAACTTTAAAAAATTACTGATTTTCTTTTTAATTTGTTATTGTTCTTCAGAAAACAAAGGCAGGGAGGAACATTAGGGATCATTTAGTCCAATTTACGTTAGAGATTAGCAAACTCGTGCCCAGAGAGATAAAGCAAGTTACCCAAAATAACGCAGACACTTGGCAGAGGAGAGTGGCCCACGAGCTCTTCCGGTCTAGATCAAGGCCTGCAGCCCGGCCAGTGCCCTCATCTCTTCCCAAATTCAGTATTAAGTGACTCTTACAGTTCTTTCATCTGAAAACAAACAAACCTGGAAGGCTTTTCTCTCCACATAAACGCAAATTTAAAAAGGCAAATTTTTCTGTTAATAAAAGGCCTTCATGTGTCTTTTACTCAAAAATCGCTGAGTTAGGAAATGTAATTGATAGGCAGTATTTGTGTTGGGCACCTCGCGGCTCTGGCCCCTCATCTTCTCCCAGTAATGCCGATTCTCATACTCCCTGAAATCCCAGGAAGGTGTGTCCCTCTCGAGAGCATTTGCAGTTCTGAGGATGCAGTCTTCTTTAAGGAATGCCACGCCTGGAACTTCAGATGAAGAACGCTGTCTGTAGTGTCTTCCTGGACACCACATAGTCCTATGCTTACTTATTTATATCCCATCTTGTTTCCAAAAGGATTTGTGGCTCCACCGCGCCCCACAGGAGGCCAGGGCTTCTGCCCAGGTTTAGGCAAGGTTTCGTAGCATGTGGACATTCTAGGCATGGCACTAACTGTGAGGCATCTAGATATTTTTAGTCATTAAGTATGACTAAGAGAGCTATGGGACTGTCCCCAAGTCATGAGGACAGAGGAAAACATGACTAAGTTATGAAAAAAAAGTACAGTAAAAGGAAAATAACTACAAGCCAAAAAACAGTACAGTTAAAGAAAAATAACCACAAAGACGGCAAGAAAAGTGGCTAAGTATCCAAAGAGCCATAAAAAAAGAAATGTTTGCTTAAACAAAAACCAACTCAAAGTCACATACTTAAAGCCTAATAAGCTCCTTTATACTAATAAGTACTGACATTTTGTCTCTCTCAGTAAAATGTTAATGCAATGCAAATGGTATTTCTCTATCTTAAATAAATGTACTCCTCTTGACTATAAATTAATAGAAATAGATCCCATTATAAGAGTTTAAAATACTCCCCGTTTAAACCAAATTCTAAATTATATAAATATTAAAATCTACAAAGAAAACATTATTGAGTCAATACCTTACCATAAACATCTCAAATTAATTAACTTCCTACAATCAACTAATTTATTTTGATAGATTAAAACATAAAGGGTTCCACATAAATCACCGTTAATTACATCAATTTCATCTGTGATGCTGTATATTTTCCATTGAGCCTAAATAGAGCTATTTATATGTGTACGTATAGAGAGAGCTATTTATACTACATAAAATATTACGTATTAGGTTTTTTCTAGAGCTGCCATCATGATGGAGAAAAAAGTAATCACAAGTCAAGAAGTAGAATAAAAAGGGTATAATTCAACAGAGCGCAGGGATGGTTACAGATAATCAGTTGTCCGGAAATTATTTTCCCTTCCTTTGGCCAACGTGCTGTCACGCAGAGTCACTGGCCCTAGTGTTCGCATGACCTGCTTGCAACAATGCTTCCCAAACTTTAACATGCATAATGGCTAGCACTCGCATCCTCGTATCAGAGCTGACCTCTGGTGACGCCAACCGAAAATGACCGCCAAGGTATGACAAAGAGGGGTACACTGAAGGTTCAGGGCCCCTGACTTACGGTGAGTCGCGGGTTCCGGGCGCCGATGCCTGTGGGTCTCTGGTCCAGTGGCCGCTATGGAAGGAGAGAAGAGAGTGAAGTCAGTCATCCGGAGACCCGGGCTGTACTCCCGCCACCCCACGCGTTTGCCTCGCGCCCCCTCCTGAGTGCAGCTCCTGCGCCCGTGAACACGAGGATGACGCCCACGGTCCCTTCCTGGAGCTGCTGGGGAGTAGTGATGGCAGCGAAATCATTCTCGGAAGGGAAAATGGAACTGCTGCTCCTAGGAGCCTGCAGGACAGGGCGGAGCGCCAGGCAGGGTCAAGGGCGCTAGGCAGGGTCAAGGGCGAGGCGGCTCGGAACCCTGAAATCCGTAGGGAAGGCGTTTTATGAAATGTGTGCTTTGCGTTTCTTTGATTTTATCTTCAATAATGTGGCCTGTTGTCACATACCCCTCGATGAGCAAAACTATATAGGAAGTCAGTATTTGGGTGAATTTCTCTTTACCAAGCCAAACCTTGCATCTTTAAAACAGTTTTCTGAGGTCGCCTCAACTAATATTACACAGATGTAAAGTCAGTAAAAGGAACGTGTCTATTCCAAATATTACACATTGTGCATAGCTCGCTCTCTCTGAAATTACAAGTCCAGAAGATTCAGGAGACACCGAAGAACATTTTGAGAACCAAAGGCCACTCTTGGATGCCAATACAAAATGAGCACTCAGATTGTTTCCTTTTATCAGCTTTTGTTCTAACGTGGAGGGAAAAGTGAGCACTGGCAGAGGGAGTAATAAATCACACAGAGCTGGCCTTTATCTGCTGGCTCTATTATCATTCATATTTCATGTAGCCCGTACTTGACTTTTAAGGTTTTTTTTTTTCTTTTTTAAATAAAGAAGCATGGCCTTCCCCTTTACAATAACAGCCACAGGACGTATTGTGTACGAGAAGTTTGCTCATTTTTGTCATGTCGATTGAGCATCCCTTAGACCCGGCTGAGCAGCAGCTGCCGTGGCTGGCACCCTCGCTCCTCTGCCCGACATCTAGGACAAAGCGGTCCCTGTCAGACGTGCATTCGCCTCCTCATTGGGGGCAAAACAAGTCCTAATATTTCTGGCAAAATATCTGCTAAAGCCAAAGCAGGTTACCCAGTGGACATTTTCTTCTTTTTTGGAGTGAAAACACCCACTGGTGGGAGGACTTAGGTCACCTATAGCCAGAGAGCAGTCCGAAGAATGGACAGTGAGTCTTCACAGCCTTTTCCTAACACCTGATTATAATTTGTGAGTCTTCTGCTTTTTTTTTTCTTTTGTTCTTGTGCTTTCTTTAGTAAAGTGTTAAGATATTTTCAAGGATGCACAGGTTTCGTTGCCTCCAGGTTCAGGCCAGCCCGTGTGACACAGCGGGTAATATGTTTACATTTAACAATGAAGATATTTGTTTACCTAAGAGCAGTTAGTTTAAGAAATTTCCATTTTGAAGAATGATTCTGTAACGTGTAAACTGGTTTTGGCCTGCATGCTGGGCTATTTTTTTAAAAAGCTCTTACCTTTTAGTTCTATGACTGGGATACAGTTAGCAAGAATCAAGGAGAGAAAATGGTTGTCTCTCTGTATAAATATAACGTGGTTTGATTTGCAAGTCAGAGAACTCGGAATTTAAAAGATTCACATTTACGTTAAAATGTTAACCCACTGATGTCTCAAATTCCATCAGCTCTAGGTAATGTTATCTGCCACTCAGAAATCAAAACAGCATTTATTTAAACATCAGCGTTCTCTGCCTTCATTTCTGAAGTATTGGATGCCTGTTTCCCACTGTGTTCTACGGCAAAGACTCTGCTGCTCTCTGACTCATGGGATCCTGCCTAGCTGCCAAGGCCTTGCTCGGGTCTCACCTCCTCCTTGAAGGCCTCCAGAATCCTTCCAGGTCATAGTCACATTTGGCATTTAATTGTTGTGATCACACATAAAGGAAGTCATAATTGTTCAAGGATAACATGCTTTGTTGTTTTGCATTTCCTTTTGCATATTATCACCCACTGTCAACAGAGGGTCCCAGAGTTCAGTCACTGTGGCTTATGAACTATATCTTTTTCACAAAGCTGACTACAGAACGATATTGCTTAGTGAATACTCAACAATTCTGTTGATTAGTTTTAATTTTTTTGGAGCTCTCCTCTGCTGCTGGTAAGCATATAAGATGGCTCATCTGCCTTGAAAGAAAACAGTTAGCAGTTTCTTAGAAGTTCCACGTGAATCCACCTAGGCATTTGCCCAAGAGAAATGAAAGCATACGTCCATACTTAGGCACTCAGAATTTAAGTTAAAAGAAAATAAGCCAAGCTCAATCTATAGACGCTAATGTGTCCAAGTGATCGAAGCTTTGTGACAGAGACCAGCCCCTCGAAGGGTCATTTCAAATTCTGTCACAGAACAAATTGAGGTCCTCTTCACGTCACAAGGTTGTTTTCTAAAATGTGGTGGAAATCAAGGGCTGTTAGAAATTATGGTGTAAAGAAAAGAAGTGATCTCACAACTGAGGGGGAAAAAAACCCTAATAGACACTACCCAGCACTGGGAAATAAATCTGAGGAAGATATATACTAACAAACACACCAACACATAAAATAATTCTAAGACAAATATATTAAATGCGTAGTGTTATTTCACTCAGCAGTCCTAAAATGTTCAAGGTTAGTTTTCAGATGCCTTTCATGGGGGAGGGGTGAATATGCTATGGTAGAGAAAGAACTAGATGATGAAATGAGGTCTGGGCTTTAGGTCCAGGTGTGTGGCCTTGGGGGAAATCACTCGGTTGGATGTTAGGCTTAAGAGCCCTAGACCGTCTTCTAGCTCTAAAACACTGATTTTCTGATGAACTAGTGCTCTCATTTGTAAAACCTACCATTCTGAATATCAAGATTCTAGGGAGTGATATGTTCTTGTCACTGGTGTTGTTGCTACACCATGATAACACCATCGCTCCCACCAAATTAAGGAAAATTGGAGTCATCGCTGATGTATGAGGTGGCCATTTAAAGACAAGCTTTTTCAAGACCGTGTTAAGTACGTAATGTTTTCTACAGTGGTTCCGCATGGTTCCCGAAAATGAACAAGCTCTAATTTGGTATATTCTTTAAGATTTTGGATAAGGTGTGTTAATTCAAGTTAACGATGGGTATTTGCAACAAACGGAACAAGTCCGTTCACTTGCTTTCCATCATGGACGGACTATATTAAGCTGTGTAATTCACACCCTAATTAACAGCTACAGAATAAACTGTTCTAGAAATATGAAATCTTTGTCTAATAATCTCCCCATATGTTTCTGGCAAATAAATAATTGAGGCTTAGGAGAAATGCTATCTCTGTTCTCTTTTCAAAAGAACAAAGACCTAGTATCCTTTTTACTTCAGAAAGGTTTTTTCAAGTCACAGATCAAGTCACTTGCATTTGAAGGCAGCCGATATTCACATTCCCTTTTCATCTTATCGTGCTTACAAAGCAGCACCAATGCTTCCCGCATGTCTGCGACTTAGATGTAGACATACCCTGTGACCCTAATGTTCTCATGTTTTGAAAATTCTCCAAAGGACTGTCAACCAACTGTTTGGCTAATCAGCTGATGACGTCAGCCCAAGTCACTGGGAAGAGAAGTCACAATAAGACTTGGCTGTTGAATTGCTAGTAGGACACGTGGGGAGACACCCCCCAACCATGTTCTCAGTCATTTCTTTAAAAAGTTTTTCTAAGCACTGGGAAATTTAGGCGAACAATCTTAAGCATGGTTCCTTTTTCGTTAGCAGGACATATGCCAGGATGCGTGACACAGAGACTCAGGTGAACAGAGATGAAGGCTGTGAGGCAGGTAAACTTCTTATCCCTGCGTCATAACTTTTCTTACCCCACCCCACCCCCACCCCCAAGCACACCCAGTCTGCTTCAGCCTTAGCCATGATACCCCAAACTACGCTACGTGGCTGAAAAACAGTAAAACAAGACCAAGCTCAGACATGAACTTATAAGAGTTAGTATAAAAAGAAAACAGAAATATGCATTAAATACGGGTTATATTGAAGAGATTTTCTTCACCGGAAAAGAATATCTACTTGAATAACATCACAGAGCCCAACAAGAATTTTAAGCATCCGCTTTATCTTTATAGGAGGGACCAACCTTCATTTTTTCCCTCAATTACTTCCATGAGCGTTGTTTGTCAGCATTCAGTATTTCCCATTTGGCAGTAATAATCTTTCTAGGTTTGACAAGATTTAAGTAATTTCAAATTGTTTTCCAGGCTCACTTTCAATTCCTATTTTAAATTGCAGTATATGAAGCATGTAAAACACTTGTTTCAATGAGAACATGATGCTTGAACTTAGTATTTACACAATATGAGATAAATCATGTCACAGTTAGTAAGGGCTTAATTCTATTAATGTCAGAAAAGATTAACGTAGGTTCTCTCTTCCAAGCAGACTTACCCGATACTCTCTGAATTATTCTTGACAGCGTTAAAATTAGACTAAGCCTACAAATAAAATAGGCCAGCAAATAAATTGAAGTAATAAATTAAGACGTTCTGTGAGGAGGGGCGTCGTGGTGGGAGCCGCAGATCTGACCGAAAACCCTCGGCGGCGGGCGGCTGATGGTGCCAGCTGCCTCCGGACTGAGCTCGTTTTGCCTTTGCGCGTTGTCTGTTAGATGCAGTTTTCAGATGCGGGATGTAAAGAAGTTAATGATAATTAACGGCGGCTGCGTACCACAGCAACTGCGCGTGGAGCGATAATTCGACAGAAGGGGTTTTGCTCGGCAGGTTGTTGGGCTTGATCGGGGGGAGCTAACATATGTATCTAGATCTCTTGAGTTTGTGCAGCCAGAGAAAATGTGCACGAGGGGTTCGGCCTGAACGATTCTTTTTATTTCTGTGTTTTCTTGCTCTCATTTGTTTCCTGGTAGAGATTAGAACCTATGGGGACGTGTTTTATAAAAAGTGGGGAAAATAAGATGGCTTTGATTTAACCTTTCCCTGAACCTTTTCTATGTAGCCAGGGAAAAGTATCGCTTTCATGCAAAAAGTTATTATTTTGCTTAATATGGTTCGCATTCCAACTGGTAGTAAATGATGTTCTTCCCGTATTTCATGAAAAGAAACAGAGATCAAGGCGTGGAGACTGGAAGAGAAAGAGAAGGGTAAAACAATCTGAAATAATGCAGAACGATCTATGAATTGTACATGAACTTGCACCACCATGTTCTTGATGGCAAAATACTTGACCAAGGACATCATAGATATATACACATTATTTACTAAAAATCTGTACTATTAAGGATTGATTCTATTTACAAGCTTAGTGTGTATATGGTGTTTACTGAAATTCTCTGGAGTATTTTGTGTAAAATTTATTATAATCCCAAAACAAAACTTAGTCAATCAAATAAGAAAATTTTGCTCCAATAATGAAATAGGAATAAGCCATGTTTTTATTTCCCCCAAAGAACAAGGTTTAGAGGCCATGGGTTAATACATGGCTTTAAACATTCGATTGATGGGAAATCCGTAATTGAAATAAAGAATACACTTTAACCTCCCCTCGCTCCCAAGAACACCTCAGTGTAAATGAGCCAAATACATGATCAGATAACGCCTAGAAAAGAACTTGCGGATGATTAACAGGTGAATATAAAGTTTTAAATTACCTGATTCTAAGACAATAGCTGGGAATGCTGTGGTTTACACATAGGGTGCGATACTGAAGTTAGAAATAATAGATTTATTGCCAGCACAAACAAGTTAAACAGCTTTTTCAAAATCTGTGACAGTCACTTAATAATATGATATAAAATTTTTTAAATGGCCATTATTTTGAAATATTTTGTCAGCAAAGAAATCCTGAACAGACATATCAGTTTGGGTGATTATGTCTCTGGTTCATCTAGAAGAAAATAGACATACTAAACTGGTTTTATTTTTAATTACAGAAAATAGTCTTATTTCTCTTGGTTATGATAAAGAAAAATTAAAATGATACAGCCTTAAAATAGTCTGAAATTCAGACACTAGGACCAAATACACAGACTGAGTAAGAAATCATGAGAGTGGTTCACTTTCTTTTATTGGGGGCCATACATTCTCCATCAGTCCTCAGTATATCAACCTGTAATGCTTCACAGCTACAAAATGGAGAATGGGTCATAAAAGAGAATGAAACGCAGAGCTAGCGTTTCCACGGGAACGTTCGCGTAGCTTGATGAACAACGCGAGCCAACTCCTTCTGGAAGATGTCCCCTGACCTGACTGCCTCAGTAAACATAAAACACTGACTCCTGCATCTGACAAACCCAGTGTCAATGGATTAAGCACACAGGAGACTGCCAGTCATTCCCCTGCTAACATGACGCAAAGTATAAAATATGAAAACTCTTTCAATCTTGATGGGAAAGGATCAATTTTACTTTTAACCTGCTCGATCCCCTCACTGATGTTCAATAACAATTTACCCTTTAAATGCTACTTGATTTAGCCTTAATATATTTTCTGGAAAATGACTCCAGGCAAAATTGGATGCAGTAAAAACCCATTTTCCTTTCTTAATCTTCATCTTTTCAAAGATGCTATAGCACAAATCACTGTAGAGTTTTAAACTTCATTTCTAGTGTAATTTATTTAAATTAGAAGACTACTAGAAAATCAAACAAAAATTTTGCTTTATCTGTTTTTGAAACTATGTTAGGCTTCTGGGTAAGGTAGAAAAGTAAAGTACTCATGTTTAAAAAAGTACAAAATGAATCAGTTTAAATGTATATACCCAAAACGCTGGGAAATATCCAAAAGCAGAGAGAAACTGGGGGAGTCGAGACCCAACAAATGAAATTGCTAGAAGGAGATGCTGAGCGCTGTGACTTGCAGGCAGAGCTGATACTGCAGAAACGGAGTGGACGAAACCACAGCTTCATGAGCTGAAGGCGTCGGCGTCAGCGCCCAGGGCTGGAGGGAAGCAGGGAGACGTGGAGGGAAGATCGAGGGCAGCATGAGAGCCGTGGGAAGAAAAGAACCGGTTCAAACTCCCCGTCTCGCGCCGGACTGGACTTTCGCTCAGAGCAGTGGCCATGTCTGGTTTTGACACCAGCATGTAGCTTATCGCTTGATGCTAAGTCAGTGCTTGGGAAAAGGAGCTTGAATAAATAAGTCGTTTTCCCTATTTGAGATCAAGATTGCTCTCTCTGAAGAAATGAAAGTTAGGACACCTGTTTTCATATGAATTGAAGAAGCAGACAGGCTTGGGATTCAGATGGCATATTGGTGAGATTCTATGCAGTCTGATGGCATTATAAAAACATTGAGCTTTACTTCCTTTTTTGTTGGTCATCCCCCAATTCTTTTTGTCTCCTTTCTTTTGAATGGTTTTGGGCATTTTTAAATTTAATGATACACAGATTCATCCCTGCCTTGGGTGACTCAGATAGCCATATTTGTCAGGGGTCTCCAGAGAATTAGAACCAATAGATGTATGTATTTGTGGAAAGAGATTTATTTACGTTAAGGAATTTGTGGCTCATGTGGTTGTGGAGGCTTGGTAAGCCTAGAATCTGGTGGGGAGGTCAGCCGGCTGGAGACCGGGAGGAGCTGGTGTTACAGACAAATTTGGAGGCCGTCTGTGGAAGAATCTCGCTTGCTTGGGGAAGAGAGGGGGTCAGCCTTCCCCCCTTTTTTCCAACTGATTGGGCGACACTCACCCACATTATTATATTACTCTGCTTTACTCAAAGTGCACCAATTTAAATGTAAATCTCATCGAAAAACACTCTATTAAACAGATATGTCCTGAGTAACATTTGACCACCGAGGCCCAGCCAAGTTGACACATAACATTAACCACCACAACAGCTAATGAGAAATTTAGGTTAAAATGCCCAAGTGTGCTGTCATTCTGTGGGGTCTATAACAAAAGCATCGCATCCCAACTCCGATGCAATGCAGACTAATGATGGCAATGTCCTCCCTTCTCCTATTTCTAAGAATACTTTCTTCCCGGGACACGGTGGCAAGTGGGGTGTGGCACGCAGGGAACAGAAATCATTTCTACATTACCTACCAGGCACAGTCATAGGATTAGAAATGTTCTAGTTCAATTTTCATTACAATCATGAAAACACTTTTGCACTTTTGAAAGAAATTTCAAACCTACAGACCAGTTGTCAAAATTGCACGTCGAACAAGCGTGCGCCCTCCGTTCCAATTCCCCTCCCTCCGCATGTGCGTGTGGGGTTCTCATGGTCTCTTCCTCCCTCATGGGACCGTTCTCATTACTGTTACTGCCCAATCGTTAAAGAGCAAGTTGCAGACATCCTGATCCTCCAACCCTAACGACGTCCTCATCCATCTCCTGAGAACAAAGCCGTCACCTCACACATCACAGCACGATGATCAAACTCAGACAGCGTAGCGGATGCAACACCAGTGTGGATTAGAGCGCCCGTATTCCCATTTCATTAATTGTTCTCAGAAAGCTCTTTTTCGGCATTTTTTTCAGGTCAGCATGCAACCTCCCATCAATCGCTTCGTTGAGCTGCCTGCCATGTCTATTTTTTTCTGGGAACAACCCATCGGTCTTTGTCTTTTATGACATTTACATTTTTTTTATTTGAGGAATATTTTCAAAGCGTCCCATGATTTGCGGATTTCTGATTGTTCATTTCGACTAGTCCCAGGGTGTCTGTCGTTCGTGTGTTGGCAGCGAGGTCCTCGGCTTGCCAGTCTAAGCTCTGCATGCTGGGTGACACGACGTCTGTCCGTTTGTGGAATGTCAGCTCCGTTCACTAGGCTCTGGTGGTTCTGCTGGCTTCCTCCCTTGTAAAGTTATCTTTCCCTTTGTCGTGAAAAAGCAGTCTCTGGGAGGTATCTTGAAGCTGATCAAATATCCTGTTCCCAACAAACTTTTGCCAGATGGTTTCAGCAGTCATTAATCACCTTGCCTAGATTAAACATTACAGTTATGGCTGCTAAATGGTGACTTTACTCCCGCCGCCGCTCCTACTGCCGTTCGGAGCTGGTTCTCCGCCCCAAGCGGAGCCTTCCCTTCCTCCCCTCCACTGTTTGACATTAATTTAATCATGTACATTGCCATCAGCATTATTAATCTTACTATGGCTAAAAAGACACAGTAGATACACATCTAGCGTGCGGTAAATGATGTGGGCCGCGGATGGAACGCAGCCTACATTCAGTCCTGATTTTACTGATAATCGGAGGGGATGTGAGACAAATCACTTCAGAGCTCAAAGTGTTAACATTTGTATCTACCAACATTTAATATCCACATTTTCTTTTAGTTTTCATAGTCTGTAAGACCGACCAAGTTTTCAGTGTTCATGTGGCCTAAAAGATGCGCGAGACAGGACCTCTCCCCTTCTCAGTCTCAACGACTGCTGGCTTGATGAGCTGCGATGGGCCGAGCGCCGGCATCGCAACCCTGGCCCCATCACGTTCTTCTGGATCGCATGAAACTTTTAGATTTGTTTGCTTTCCCCTTCTCTCATCTCTTTCAAGCTGATTTTCATCAGTGTTTCTCCTCTGGAAACTGTATTTGGAGAAGGCAGTGACTGAGCACCAGTGTGGGAGGAATTATGCGGCTCAGAAACATTCCATGATGATCATGGTATTTCAGTTTACTTCAGGATTAATTATAGTCCTGCGATTCCCACATCAAGGCGGCCTGTGGGTTAGGAGGCTGGGCTGTAGGAGGCTGGGCCGAAGAATTGTCATCCAGTAATGACGTTCAAGGGGAGTGATTTACTAAAACAAAATCTGTACCAATTTCAACCTACGTGTAATAAATAAATAAATAAATAAATAAATAAATAAATAAAGCCATATAACTATTAAAAAAAAAATTGCCCTAGATGCGTTCCTAGCAAATTCTGCCCTGTAAATTCTACAGTATGAGAAAAATGTGGTGGAAAGCTGAAGGCTGACAAAATGTATAACCTCAGGAACCATTTAGGAATAATAATTTTAACATCATTCCCAGTACCGCAAAAATCTAGAGAGCAGAATGAAAAATCATCCTGGGGATAATACAGGGAATGTAAAAGAGTTTAAGCATATATTACAGGTTTAGAGTTTCAGTTCCATGAACATCAATATTTTGGGTTGTTCCTCTTGACATTGCTCAGAGAATAAATCACACGTATCTAAAACAATTTATTATTTCCATGCCTGTAATTTTTAAACTATAAATTTTAAATTTAAAAGTATTAAAGAAGTTTATCATTCCACCATGATTTTCTTGGAAATAAAATATTCAAAAAAGTATGTGATAAATGGGCACTCTCTGTCATGTGTTTGCTATGTATATACGTATACACGCCCAAATATATTGCTATAAATATATGAGAGTAATAGATCATTTTTATTGAGTAATTTCTTGGAAAGAGGTGCTAAGCACTTCACATGATTTATGACTTACTACAAATTATGTCGTTTAGTCTACTTAATCTGAAGTATCTACTACCATCGTCCCATTATGCAGTCAAGGAAGTAAAGTTGAGAAGTGACTAAGTTGTCCACAGCCAGGTTATTAAATCAACGGCAGACTCCACTGGGGAAGCGAATCACATGTGGCCAAATGCTGTGTATTGTTCTTAAAATTTATTTAATCAGATGACTAAATACAGTGCATTTCTATATTTTTTCAAGGTGTGTGTGTGTGTGTGTGTGTATGCATATATAAAATTGTTTTTTATATATGTTTATATAAATTTGCATCTGTTTTTATGTTTACACATATGTGCACATATTACATGCTCATAAAAAGCACCATGTCCAGATACATTTCCTGTCTGTTTTCCAACAGGGCGAGGAGCCCAGACTGGCCACGGGGGCTGCCCTGGTTTACAGTTTGGCAGAACTGTGACTGTCCTCTGGAGAAACATGGTTCCCTTGGTCAATACTGTCCTTTAAATCATGTCGGGCCCGAGGCTGTGGAAACAGGGAGCAAAAGACTCTTGGTGGTGTCTTCACGTGACGGCGAGGGGCTGCCCTGACTTCTCGCCCCCGCCACCGTTCCCAGTTCTTACTACGCCGTCAGCTGCACGTTGGCTGTGGATGTGAGAGTCGAACACAGTTGCTTAGGACTGCAACCCAAACTCAAGGGCTGTGGGCTCTGCCACGCCTTCAGCAGACTGCTCCGTCCTTCTACCAACTATGTTAGGGGGACGAGGCGCCTGGCAAAGCCGGTCAGTGCCGTGGGTTTGATCCCCCTCCTTCTTTCTCTGTTGTAAAATGAGGCATTTGTTGGAAGTGATTAACAAGATTTTCTGAAGTCCACAAATGGTTATTATGGAAGAGTGTTGCAGCAAGTGAAAGAAAATTCCTATTATATTGCAAAATAAAGTTTCTGTCTTCATTATGCAGAGTCCAATGTCATCGGCTTGGCCCTGGGTAGATGGTCGGCTCTTCACGGAATGGCACGGTAAAGGCGCCTGGACTGGTCTTGCTGTTAAAACTGGGCGCTCAGTAGAAGCAGCAACCCAGCCTTGGCGAATGGAACTAGGTAAATTCATGGCCAGTAATTATTTTAGAAATTCATATGAGCAACTAAATTGCTTCTCTTTTTTGCATCTCTCTCTCTCCTCTCTCTCTGCCTGCCTTCTCTGTCTCTGTGTCTCCGTCTCCATCTCCGTCTCTCTCTCTCTCTCAATCTCTCTCTCTCTCTCTCTCTCTCTCTCTCTCTCTCTCTCTCTCTCTCTCTTGTTACAGCACAACTTTGAAAGCTGTCTGACCCCATCTTGTCTGAACTGCAGCGTCAGGTCACTTTCCACAGCACATTAAGGATCCACAGGAAAATCAGAGCTTCTGGACTCTCCATCTGCAGATGGTGCCACCAGCTTTTCACTGGTCCAGCATCCCCCGGACTTATGAAATTGCGGCAAGGTTGGCAGATAAAATTCCAGGAGAGAAGATCTGAGGACAACCAGGGAGGACACCCCCTCCTCCTGCTTTTTCAGAGCCTTTGATTACCAGAGGTCTTATTTTCTATCACAATTAAAAAGACTTGAGAAGCACCTCATCAAGAAAGCATGCAAAAATGAAAGCAGTGTGGGCCAGTTGGGCGCAGTTAATTTTTAATTACAGTCTCTCTGCTCTGACTTTATTTATTGCCAAACAGCTGCGAGGGTAGAACCCACCAGAGGGTAAATCACTAGTTCTGTGTGGGCGAGGATATCCTTACAGTAGATGGTTCAAAAACGATTACAAGCGAGACGACACAACTTAGAACAGCTTGTTTTTCCCCTCCCTAAACGTAATACAGTCCTGTCTCTACAAAGCCAAGATGCCCAGAAATGCACAAAAGTTGCAGCACTCACACTCCCCTGGCTCCTGCTCAGGAAAAGTCCTATTTAAAGGAAACAAAACAAGCAAAACCCCCCAAACATTAGTGGCAAAATCAAGAAGAAAACACTCCCAACTACAGAAATAATCTGCTGGCGCCTGTATATTCAGTTTCATGCCCCCCTTTAGCATTTAGGCATTTAAAAAGAAAAGGGAAACATGTTGTTATGAGAGGTTAGATGGATTTTAAATCCTCCCCCGACTTGAGGCTTCCCTGCCTGTCGCAGGAACATGGTGACTGTCCTCTGGAACTGTACCGATCTCTGCTGGCGGACGAAGTGCTCCGAGCTGGCTGCCTTTCCTCTGAAATGATAGCTTGGGAGGTGGACAGAACCTGGGCGTCGTCAAAGATGTCGTATACAATCCAGGCTGCTGATGGAGAAATGCGTGGAGACTTCACAGCCATAAGGGAACGGTTCTAGAACTTCTCAGATATTTTTCAGATCCACTGATCATGGATAAAGTTATATGTAAAAATAAGATCAAGAGAAGGATAGCTACTGTTACTTCAAATCCTCTGAAAATATAGATTCTAGGGCAAATCTTTTGGGATGATATGTGTTCTCAAATACAAATGAGAACAATTACAGTCTGTTCCCAATAACAGGGTAGAAAATCAGAGCGCAGACTCTTTGGGAGACGTGTCGATGGGTTGATGAAGTGCTGATGTCGAAATGCTGCCGCGTTGTGGGTTCTTACCGTGTTTGTATCGCGTTGTGCCCCGTTTGTCAAGTGTGAATCAATTTCAGTTTCTGTAAGACAGACAGAAAACCCTAATAACCATTGCTAACATAAACCTATCCCAGCCTATCACACCTCTCGGATAAGCCTATGTGGAAGTGTCTACATAAAAGCGTGATTTTTTTTTTCATCTTTAAGTTGTTTTGTTTTTCCCATTATGAGGAGGTTTTGCTGCTTGAAAAACCTGCCACAAGAGAATGTTTTATCTTAAATTATACTTAGACTTGGTTTAAAAGAAAAATCGCTAACACGGGTATTAAGCATTAGAACTGGTGAATACAGGTAACATGTCCATACAGGTGTCACTAGCTTTAAATCGTGTTCCATGTCTTCCAATCCCCAGATTGGTGCATTTATCATGAGGACACTGGAGTGTGTCCTCTGTAACTGCTAGATCAGGGACAGCTTGGTACATGTGTTTCTAATTGACTCGTGCTTAGCTCATTGAAGTCTGGTTTTGTGGAGGAAATGCGATGTCCAAAAAGCTGTTGGGAGGTACTTTTCTTGGAAAAAGGAAGTAATGTTCTTTTATTTTAGAGTTCACGAACTGACGTCTAAAGACTGGAATTTATTTCTAAGGTATGAATTCCCAAAGTGCAAGTATGTTCTAAATTTGGCGTGGCAATCTTCCATTTCTGATTGAGTGATGTCACTGCCCAAAGCTATAGGAAAGACCCGACGACACCTCTGGGCCAGGCGAGCAGAACGGCATTCCCAGGACTTCTTTCTCTTGACGCTCCCTTTGCTGGAGGCCAGACACATGGTCGATCCATGAGGTCATATTTACCAGTAAGTCTAGAACAAAGTTGGAGCTCCTTGAGCGAATCTGATTAATATTTTAAAATTCATTTAAATATGTTTTGTAGGTTTTATGGCTCTGTGGAGTCCTTCCAACCTTCAATAAAGTATGTTTAAATTTTGACAGTTCCATTTTAGAAAATAAGCCATGCATTCCTTTTGGAATTACAGGCAGCAACCGATGGAGGTGTCAAGTTCAGAGCCTTTAATGCCGCAGGCCTCGGCTCTTCCACGTTCTCGGCTACGTGATCTTGTACGAACGCTTTATTTAGCTCTGTGTTTCTGTGTCCTCACATACGAAATGGATGATGATACTCACTTGCAATTTTGGCAAAAAAAAAAAAAAAAAAGGTAAACAAGATCACAACTAAAAACAAGTAACTGGTTGGTGTTTGCAGCAACTCGACAAATGAGAATGTCCTTCCTTCCTGCTGCATTGAACAGAAAATCTCTCTGACACAATTGACAACTAATCCACATAATGCATTTTGCTAGATAACAAAAACCTACTTTTAATCAAATATGGTAACTGAGATTCATTATCTTTATGGAGAATTCAAAGTGCAAGACGGATAGCGAAATTGCATTTTAAACTAGAAGTTACACATATTTAATTAAAATTTTAATCAAGTGTGATAGAGTTTTTGACCTCCATACAAAGAAGAGGAGAACTGGGGCGCTTCCAGCCACACTCCTGTCTCCCTTTCCATCAATGATTCTTCATCACCGCTGAGTCTTCCTGAGCATCTTGTCAGGCCTGTCAACTACCCCACCAGCATCCTGGCGAGAAGGAATGCCATCGTGTGGATGCTTATTCCACTATGTGTCATTTTTTTGGGAAGAGGTGAGTTTAAAAATATACGTGTGTGTGTGTCCATAAGTTAAAATAATCCCTAAAGTCCATCTCTAACGTTTAAATTCTGAAAATATGCACTATTTTCTATTTCACCAAAGCATGCTGACAGCCTATGCGATATTTTACTATGCCGAGGCAGGGTGGGTTCGGGCCAGTACGTGTGACCCACGTACTTTACCGTACATTCAAGTCGTCCCAACTGTTCCATCACCTGCTTGCCAGTGGGAACCGTCACCAGTAACGCCACTCTCACCTTGCTTGGCCGCTGCCACTGCCCTGCACAGTCACTGGGCCTTGTGACTGCTTTCAGCTCTGTGTCTGACCTGGGCTTTGTCACTCTCCTCAAGTCCTTCTTTGCATCCCTGTGCTACAACTGCGACCCTTTGAGATGACCACATGTCACTTTTTTGAGTCAAGATGACTTCAGAAGCGTCCCTTTGATTTATCTTCCTGGAGCATCTGCCCTCTGGGAACCTTGCCCACCCTTCTCTTTGTGCATCTCAGAAAGAAGCACACGTGTGTCCTTGAGGGAGCCTGGTAATCAGAACGTGGCTTCGGCTGGGCCAGCCTACATTGCCATCTGCCCTTTACTGGCTGTGTGACCTCGGATGAGATGCTTCCTTTTTCGAAGCCTCACTTTACTCCTCTGTAAGATGACGGGAATGGCCTCCACCCCGCCGCGGGCGGCACGAGCGTGCCCTCCGCAAAGCACCGAATGCTTTTTCTCGGGTCTTGTCCATCCATCGTCTACCTCGCGAGCAGCATCGATTAAGAATGTCTTTCGTTTGCAGCTAACAGCACTCAGCTTAAAGAATGAGTGAAAAATCCAGCCAAGAGAGCCGTCCGGACACCCGACCCAGAATGAATCTCGCTCATTTAGTCTTCTGCACAGGGCGCTGTTCCCAGTGCATGTCCACTCAGGCTCGCGGGCAGAGCCCTAACGGCCAGGTGGGACCCCCAGGAGGGGACTGTCCCCAGCACACTTCTATGAGCTTGTTTCTTCCCGCAGGCTCTTGGGCTTTCAGCGCTCAGGGCTGTGAGGAGTAAGTGCTTGGCCACTCGCTGGCCAGTCGGTGGTGTTTTGTCACAGGCGAAGTCAGTTCACGCAGGCAGTAGTGGGTCAAAAATAGTCGCCTTTGTGGTCCGATCTGGACTTCTACTTCTGGATTTTCCAGATTTTATGTGTCCCGTTCTGTGCATCTCACGTTCCCTTAGACCTTCCTGGCCAGTGCTGGAGTCTCATGTTGGAGTAGAGTCTTATTATTATTTCTGAATTTTGGTCTAAGTTCACGTTCAGCCCGTTCCGCCACAATGGTAATTGGAGGGAGAGACATTAATCATATCTTCTTGGTAAATCAAGTCATTTACTCATTAGCATCGCTTTTCTCTTCGAGCCGTTCCCGTCTGAGCAGCACTGATGAGGGGCCGGGGAGAACCGAGCGGCTGTTACGCTCCGGTTTCCATGATCTCTGTTTCCTCAGGTGTCACCGCTGAGGAGAGCGAGGAGATCACACATACGGTTTGCAGCACCATTTCTCGTCCTCGGCGCTAGACACTTGGGGCTGGACAGCCCTTTGCTGTGGGGGCTGTCCCTTGCGTGGCAGGGTGTCCTGTGTGTGGCAGAGTGCTGAGTGGCGTCCCTGGCCTCTGCCCGCTAGATGCCTGCAACAATCCCCTCGCTCATCATGAAAATAAAAACTGTCTCCAGATACTGTCCAACGCGGTCTGTGAGGTTGAAATTGCCTCGGTTGAGAACCACTAGCTTGGAGCCAGCACTTTTTAATGAAAAAGTGGCGTTCAGAAAGGAGATTCTCATAGGGGGGTCACTTGAACAGCTGAGTGTTAAATCGTGTACAAGGTAATTAGTTATTAATAGTAACTACAGTAATAGCTCATCTATCTTGAGTACTATGCACAGCACACGATGCTAAATTCCGCACACACATAATCTAATTTTATCCTTAAAACAACACTGAAAGCCTTTTAGAGGTGAGAGAGACCTATGAGGTGTGCAAACAAGCAAAGAACTGCAAATGTCATTGCCTTGAAGGTTGTGGGAGGTATCCAGGAAACAGTCTCATCGATTTCCCTCACTTTATTCAGCATCGATTGATCTGTTTTATTTAAAATTTTTTTTTTATTAGAATGGGGAGTCCTTAAAAGATACTTATCTTAAATTCCTCCTTTGAAATAAATCCTGCCATTTTACCTTATTTTTCTGTGTTCTTATTGGTATTGGGCAATACGTTTAATTGATTTTCTTTTCTGTCTTCTACAGAGATCACAGCAAATTGTGAATTTCAATGTATTCTTGCCATTTAAATTGTCACTTTGGAAAGTAAACTGGCAGTGGAGTTCGCCTTTGGCTTTTGGGATTATCAGTAGAATGATATTACTTTGCCACACGGATTTTCTTTCTCCACTGATGAAAATGGACGTTTAGTATGCGGCGCAGAGTTTTCAAAAGAGAGAGACATTGACTGCGATTCTTACTTTACACGTCGTATGACTCATTTTATATACACGATTTTCACATGGTACAGAAGAGCGATTTTTATTTTCATTAAGACAATCACATTTATCTAAGATAATTTTTCCAGAGTATGGCTCATGTTATCAGAAAATCTGTGAGCAATTTGTCCAACTGAGAGAGTGGAAATTCATAACTCACTGTCAAGTCACTGATGCATGGGTAGAGGCTGAAATTAAAACTGTGTCCGAAGACAGATTGACATTCAAGGCCAAGTTTCCACCATCTCCTACAATCTAACCAGACAGGCTCATCTGGACAATGTGAAAAATTATTTCATATCCTGAACTCCAGTGATTAATAAGTATTTTATTCCTCTCAATAAATCACAGACTTCTTGAAGATAAATGAACAGGCTTTGCTATGTCCAAAGTACATCAATAAAGAATTTTGTATGTTAAAGAAAAAGGGAGAACCAAGTTATAAATGTTAAACATTCTATTGAATTCTTGAAGGAAAGCACTAGAACTGTCTTCTCCATCAAAACCGCTGGGCCCTGTCATGCTGTAATAACCGTGCATAATCAGGACCTGTTTCCTGTGTTGCATTTCTCTGTCCCCTTGGTCCTTGTCTAGAAAGAAGTAAAACTTTTGCAGAAGGAATAAAAATGGTCAGCCATGTGGTTTGTAGATAATATTTAACCAATGTTAGCAAGCCAATAGCACACCTGGCAGTTTTTGGTCCTACGTAATGCAGGGAAGAAGAAAGAGTTCCACAGCCACATTTCTGCTTAAACTGACATACACCAGCAGAACTGCTTCATTTAATTGAAAATGAGGGGCTCACGAATGTGACAAGCAATATTAAACAAGAAAGTGGGCAATTGGAAGAACAGAGCTTCACATGAGACACAGAAACGTTTCTAAAACCCATGGTTGTTCTTCTGAACAAATACAATTTGAAGTGTTTATTGGTCAAGAATGCTAAATTAGATCAGAGAGGTGATATTTAATAGTTTATAATGTATCTCATGTTTATGCACATAACATTCTGATAGCCTCTTATGTATCGGATAGTGTGCTAAGCACTTGGAAATCAATCACTCCTGAGGATAGTCATTATATTTCATTTCTCACTAGTTTGTCACTACTTTTTTCATGGATACCGAAAATACTGAAAATTTTTTTTTGCTGTTATAGAAAATAAAATAGACAACATTAAAGAAAAAACCTAGTCATCATTAAATATATTGAAAAGATAGTGGAAAGCTAGTTTCACAAAAGTTCTGAGCAAAGAAGTATCACATTTATTTGGCCAAAAACATTTTCATGAGACTTTAAGGCTGTATATGTGCTATTTACTGTGGCTGTCACTGGGTTTAGAATGATGGAGAAGCCGCACGAGTTCTCTGCTCTCCTGGGTTATCCCTCCTGGATGGCAAAGATGTAAACAAGCTAGCGTAACAGCGATGCCACCCCATGATGGGGCCAGTGGGTGATGAGATTACTACAAGTGCCCTAAAGGACAGGCCAGATCCAGCGGTGCTTCCAGAGCAGCCTCCTGGAAAAGCTGCCAATCGAACTGAAACTTGATCCATGACAAGAAACCAGGCACGTGAACAGCCAGAGAAAGAACATTCTAGACAGAAGGAACAGGAATTGCCGAGGCCTCAAAGCAGAAAATTGCTACGAGTTTTGAGAAACTGATAATAGACTGGTATGTCTAGCCTGTAGTCACCCAGTTTGTCTATAGTCAAGTAATTTGGGGTCCTTGAAAAGTCTGTTCTCAAAGCAATGGAGGCCATGGAAAAATATAAAGCAAGGAAACGGAGCAGTCACAGTTTTCTTTCAGAAAGCTCACACCATCTGCTATGTAAAAAATGAATTGTCAAAAATCAGTCTTAGCAGGTACTTTGTTTGGCAGCTATTTCATGGAGCACAGGTAAGAGAGGAGAGTGGCTAAATCCAGCATTTAGTTTTGGCGCGTCAATTAATATTAAGAAACGTGTTGATAAGCTGATCAGGTTCCAAGCGAGAACAGCATTAGAGACTAGCACTTCTGAATCAGGAAGCCGGACCTGCCTGGTGCTTGTGCACGAGCAGACCTAAATTTCTAGTTCAGGTTTAGCAATACCTAAAAAATAAGCAAGAAAGTTGTATGTGGTATTCTTTCTGCAATCTGACCATCTGACCATGTGAATAGATAGATAATTTTGCTCCAAGAGGTGATACGTTACAGAATGAAAATTTGACTTTGGTCTTAAAAATTGAATATAGTATTGCCAAATAAAGAGAGAATATTGCAAAGAACTGATAATACTTAAAAAAGCATGAAGATGCTAAGCAAAATAAGTCAGATGGAAAAAGTCAGGAATCATATTATTTCACTCATATGTGGGATATAAAACTAAAAGCAACAAATGAACAAGACTAACAAACAAAAACTCATAGACACAGACTAGAGTAAGGTGGTTATCAGAAGGAAACTAGAGACAGGGGAGGTAGAAAGGTAAAGGGGATCAAATACATGGTGACAGAAGGAGATCTGACTTTGAGTGGTGAACATAAAACACCAAAGATGTATTACAGAATCGTACACTTGAAGCCTATATAATTTTCTTAACCAATGTCGCCCCAATAAATACAATCTAAAAAGAGGCAAAATAATACGACAATCTGTGGCATATTGGAGAATACAAGAAAACGTGGGTGATGAGATCATATGGTCAACAAGGAAGAGCAGGAGGATAGAAAGCTTAAGAGTTGGTTGAGCCTGGTAATGGAAGCCCCCACGTTCCACGCTGGATTTTGCATTCAACAGGAAAGGATTATATTTGCATATTTTTAAGTAGTAAAGTGTAACAACTGAATCCATATTTCAAGAAGATAACACCCAGAACAAAATGGAGAACTAACGGAGGGGCTAGACTTGTTCTTCTCTCTAAATCAACCCTGAAGAAGCTACAAAAGTTTAAGAAAAACATGGTCTGAGCAACACACACGCACGCATGTACACACACACACACGCACACACACACACCCCTTGGGAGACAAGACATAAACTGTTGTGTGTATAGATAGCAGGGAATGGCTGAAATCATATGGTATGTAGCCTTTTGATTGTTTTTACCTTGTGCTACACAATTAAGGTTTCTCCACGTCTTGTTGCTTGAGAGCTCATTTCTTTTTAGCACTGAATAATGCTCTATTGTCTGTTTATTTATCATCCATCTGCCTACAGAAGGCTATCTTGGTTGTTTCTAGGTTTTGGCAAATTATAAGTAAAGCTGCTATAAACATCCATGTGCCGATTTTGGTGTGGACATAAGTTTTCAGCTTTTTTGGGTAAATACCAAAGCACACAATTTCTGGATTGTATGGTAAGAGCATGTTTCGCTTTTGTGAGAAACTGTCAAACTATCTTCCAAAGCGGCTGCACCGTCTGTGTCCCCACCTACAGCGAGTGAGCGTTCCCGTGGCTCCACACCCTCGCCAGCATTTGGTATTGTCAGAGTCCTCGATTTTGGTCATTCTAATAATCGAACCAGCCTTGAATATCTAGATAAATTCCACTTGGCCATGGTTTATAATTCTTTTTACAATGTTGGATTTGAGTTGACAATATTTTGTTGTGGGTGTTTACAGTTATGTTCATGAGAGATACTAGTTTGTAGTTTTCTTTTCTTGTAATGCCTTTGTCTGATTTTGGTATCAAGACAATGCTGGCCTCATGGAATGAGTTCAAGGTGTTCCTTCTGCTTCTGCCCTCTTATGGAGATTGGAGACAACTGGTATTTTTTTTCCTTAAATGTTGGTTGAATTCACATATGGGCTTGGTGTTTTCTGTTTGGGATGGTTATTAATTATGGATTCAATTTCTTTAAAAGATATTTAATCTATTATATATCTGTATTAATATAGATTTAATAGATAGGACTTTTCAGATTGTCTATTTCTCCTTTGTGTGAGTTCTGATAAATGATGTCTTTCATAAAATTGGTCCATTTCATTCAGGTTATCAAATTTGTGGGCATGGAGTTGTTCGAAGTATTCTCTTAATATACTTTAAATGTCTATGGAATGTATAGTGATGTTCTTGCTTTCATTTCTGATATTATTAATTTTTGTTGTCTATCTTTCTTTGTTATTCTGGCTAGATCCTTACCAATTTTATTGTATTTTCAAAAAACAACTGTTCATTTGCATTGTTGTTTCTATTGATTTTGTTTCAATTTCCTTGATTTCTGCCTTGATTCTTATTATTTACTTTCCTTAGCTTACTTTGGATTTAATTTGTTCTTTTCTCAGTTTCCTAAGTGGAAAGTTAGTTTATTAATTTTATATTTTTCTTCTTTTTTGATATATGCATTCAATGGTATAAATTTTCCTTAAATCATTGCTTTCACTGCATCCTACAAATTTTGATGAGTTAGATTTTAATTGCCATTTAGGTAAAATATTTAAAATTTTCTCTTGAGATTTCTTCTTTGAGCTATGTATTATTGAGAAGTGCATTGTTTAATCTCCACATATTTGGGGATTTTCCGGGATATCTTTGTTATTGATTTCTAGTTTAATTGCATTAATTAATAAATTAATTGTATCCTGAGAGCAGGCATTGTGTGAGTTCCATTCTTTTATATTTCTTAAGGTGTGATTGTGGCCCAGAGTGTGAACTATCTTGGTGAATATTCCATGTGAGCTTAAGGAGAACATGAATTCTGATGTCATTTGATGAAGCAGTCTATAGATGTCAATTTTATCTAGTTGATTGATGACATTATTGAGTTCAATTCCAAGTGGATTTCTTTGAGGAAAAATATTGTACATGAATAGTTTTTGCTTTTTCCCATCTCTAGTATGTTGTTTGTTCCTGCTTTACTACAGTGATCCTTAATCCCTTTTTCATCACTATCTTTCTTTCTAAAAAATTAACACTACGTAAAACACAATCACCAGTGCACTTTTGACTGAGCGTAATGCGAGAAAGTTTTTGTAATGTGGTTTTGTGAATTAGAGTTCAGTATGAGGACAACTCCTTCTATAGTCAAGTCATTAAGGAAATACTGGGAGAAAGGAAGAAAAAGCGAAACGGTTTTGACAGTGAAATCGTAGTGTAGTATCAGTTGTTAGCTTGTAACTAAATGTCAACTGTATCATTTTACCCAATGCCTCCTGATCTGAGGATGCTCAGGTAGGTTTCACAGGCATTGTTGGCCTCTCACTTTATCACTTTTCCTACTGGTAGGTCTGATGGGGTCGCTGTGTTGCTGCTGACGGCAGTGAAGGGCCGACCTGTGCAGAGGATTATAATGGGAACTTTGTCGAATTTGGGGATTCCCAGTAGGTAACAAGTACTTTTTTTTTTTTAAATACAAATTAAAAATAAATATTTTAAATGTCTTGGAATGATTTTTAATTGTATTTAATATTATTTAGTATTGGTTAAAATATAAAACTTCTAGCAAATTATTTTTTATAATTTGTTCTGATATTAATGAAGGAGGAGTATATGGAAAAGTACTACTTTATGCAACTATTTTATTTTAGTTTATCTTATTTTATTTTACTTTATTTTATTTTATTTTCTTATCTTAATGTAGTTTAGAGCATTTTGAAAAATAACCCATGTACTTATTTTTTCATATTGCCGGGAGAATTTATGCTAAAAACAGACTTTTTGAGCAGAGTGACATGTCTGTTACTTATTGAAATTCATCTCTTTGTCAGGTTGAGTTCCTCGAGAGCAGAAATCTGAATTTTGAAATTCGAGCAGCACCCCGTTCATCTCTGTTCACTCATGCTGGGACCTGGCAGGTGCTTCATGCCAGTTCACCTTGTCATTGGCCACTCGCTGCCTCATTTCCGGGGACACTGCTTTGGAGAAACGGACGGCAGTTGATTTGAATTACGATGCTGTGAGGATGTGCTAACGGACTCACCTCTGCCAAGTAAGAACTATTCTGCCAGTCTGAGAGCATCAGTTGCATACCTACTGTGCACTTAGCATCCTTAGATTGGCTCGCCTACTCGATGATCATGAACAGATGGAGTTAGCGGTATAAAAGAGCATGTGCTTTTCCCTCTCCACCCCCCCTACGGAGTAGAAAAATAGAATTCTCCATCACTTTTTTTTTCTAACGAGGACATCTTCAGATGTATTAGTCAAACTTGGAGTCCCTCCAACACTAAAGCTTATGTCTAAATTTAGAACTAATGAGCTCTCTGTATGCACCGAGCTGAAAAGCACATATTCTCTCCCCTAGCATCAAGGCGCTTTTATTCAACATAGATCTATTGCCAAAGAGAATATTAATGTTCCTTGCTTAGTGTTACTGGCTCCCAAAACTCACTCTCTCCTTAAAGTGCTTGGGAAAAAACATGAATATATTCACCAGGGAAGAACAACAAGCTTGTAGAGAAAATTGCTTTCAGAGACTCGTAGAGCTCTCCATCTGAATGGGCCTTTAAGGGGCTTCCAGCCCAACACTTGACTGCTAGAATGCCTTTCAGAGTGACCTTCCCCGGGTGACTACCCAGTCCTGTGAGCACCACCCCTGCCAAGGCGCTGTGACCCACCTTTTGCGAGCTGTGATGGATAGTCCTCGGCACAAAACCCAAATCCTCATTGCCGTGGCCTCCCTGACGACTTCCGGACTTGCTGCTCTGGACAGCCAGATGGATAACTCGCTCATTTCTTAATGCTGATGGATCCACCACGTGTCCTACCTCCCCAGCTTCCCAGCCCCCCGCATCCCAGTCTTCCCTTCTCCAGGCTAAAAATGTCAGCGCATTTACCTTTTCTGGGAGCTCTTATTTCACGTTGTGTCATCATCCTGGCCAGACTCATTATGTTCCAAATAACGTCACTATCTTAACAAGGATATCAGGACTTCTTAAAGAAGTTAATTGTGGCAGAAATATGAACGACGGATTGCTAGGGGAAGGTACGCGAATCCCAACTAACGGTTATGGCTGCAACCAGCAATTATAAGGGTGCGGTGCCGGGGACAGGAGAGTAAATCCACAGTACTTTATCTATGAAATCAAAGGAAGTAATGGTCACTTTGATGGGATGAGATCGCGGAGATGAAAAAGTCAAGGATGCCCTCGAGATTTACTTTGGGAGGTTAGTAGAAGGTGACAGCATCCATTTTAAATCAGAACATAAAAGGCAGAGCACATTTATGCACAGGAGGAAATGCATTCTACCTGGCTATGTATTTTTGAAGATGTCTATTAAAATCGCTAGGTAGATTAGTTTACAGAGTAATTAAAATACCGGCATGCGCTTCTACGTAAAGCACCTGACGGCCAGGCCCTCTCTCTCAAGCCTAGACCACCATGCGTGGTGCTTAGTGAGTGTAAGATGTTGAAGGCGAAACTGAACCCCGTTTTCCAAACATTCTGCCCCATTTTCATGGTCACAGTCTCCACCGTGATATCGCCTCATGATGTCTTTTTTCTTACTCTAAAATTCAATGAATACCAAATATTATTTATCAGTCTTTCAAATGTCTATCAAATCTAGATGTTTTCTCCCAGTCTAATGCCATTTGCCACCAGTCCTCAATACCTTGGGTCGTTTCATAGCTTCTAAGCTGTCCTTCGATGATGATCCTGGAGCCAGCTTGGATTGTCACGTGGGGGCGCACTGATCAACGTTTACGAGTTTTGTGAGCTGGCTGTCAAACAATGGCCAGCTTGAAATTAACCATCACAGGAGTATGCACACCATGGAAATCCACAAACGCTACAAATTCAAACTCGTTCTTTTGTTTCTGCTTTTCCCTTTATCAGAATATTACCACTCCGGCCTCTTCAGTCTGTGACTCTGGTATCTGGATTCTCTTCCTACAAAAGCAAACACGTCAATGCCACTGTCCGAGAAAGTGGAAAAGTTATTTTTATAAATGCAAGAGCTTACTGAGATACTGATGCACACAGGGTCTGATTCCAATGCACGTTACTGGAGCATAACGGATTCAGATATAGAGAAACACAGCCCACGCAGCCTTCTCTGTAGTGTAAAATGGTGGCCGCTCCTGTCTTGATGGAAAGCAGGTGGCAGATTCATCTTCAAGGCGGGTGGAAGGGCTTCTCCCAGACTGACCCATTCACTGGCTCTTCGCACATGACCAGGAATCTTGACTAAATGTTTCCATGTGTCCAGTGTCTTATCAATCAATTAACGTATCATAAGGTTGACATGTAAGGTGATGGCACCTCTTGACCTTGGAGTAGGGTTCTCTCGTTCACATTTTCTCCAAAGCCATTTGTCTCTCTGAGGTGAACATCCTCATTACATTACATCCTGAATCTGTGATCCAGGGAGGTGAAAATACCTCTGGCAAACTGGTTGCTCAAAACCAGAAAGTAATACTGATTTTCGAGACTTGCAAAGCTAATTCTCATGTTTCTGAGATGAGGTGTGGGGTCTGCTGGCTTCCACCCTGTTTCCTTCAGGCGACTACGCACTGCAGAAAATTCAGTTTCCAGAACTTTTCTGTGTAGCCAGACAATTTCTTTTGGACTCTGCTAGTTTTTCACTATTGACCCACTGTTGATTTTACTTAGAAACGCATCATTTATTAATAATCGATATTGTAATTTAATCTGGTCTGCTCAAATGTCTTTCTATTACTTCCTCCCAGGCCATCTACCTAATTTTTGTTTGTGCTCTAGTGACGTAAATTTTTGGACTTTCTCTCACAGCTCATGATTAATCTAGCACTATTACATTCTGGCTCATAGACTTTTTACACATCTCACTGCTTTAAAAGCTCTGCTGACTTCCTCTTGTCCGAGGGAATATTTGTTTTCAAACCTTGGAATGGAGCTATATAAGAAGCTCGGGTGCGGACAGGCATCTGCACTGTTTCACACACTGAAGTTTGAAAGCCGTGGGCCCACAGCCAGACTCCCTAGCATGAGATGCGATGGTCTTTCATTACCCAACTCCATCCCCTGTGCTACCTTTAAAGTCCCGTTTCCAGCCATTCTCATTGCACGTTTTTTGAATTTCTCTGTTTGCTCACTGTGCTCTAGTCTCTGGGCATATTACAAATTTTTACTTTTCATAAATTCTTATCTCTGCTTGAGCAGCCCGTCTCTGCATTACCGCACACTGGGCTGTGCTGCCACGGTCTCCGGGTCGTTGACAGCCCCTCTCCAAGCAGCCGAAGTGACTGTCAGGAGGTTTAAAGAGCCAACGCCCATCTTTCCCATCCTCGTTTTTCTGCTTTGCCCCTTTTGGATCCAGACATTAAAGACGAGAACATTTCAAAGCAATTAGGGAGCACGTAAAAGCCAGCAGACTATACTCGCCTGGTCTAGTGGCCCGTCCAACCACCTCTTGTCAACAGCTTTTCATCCTTGTCACCTCACTTTGCTGTTATCAGGGGGTAGGGAAAGGTTCATAAAGTGACTTTCTTGAGTCTAATTTCTATAATGTATGCTGATTTTATTCATAATAACGAGATAGTAATATAAACATGCAGCATACTTTTTGAGTAATTACTGTATATGCTTATCTTATTTAATTCTGACAATAACTCGAGGAGATGAATTCCCTTGTTCAATCATTTGTGTGGCGATGGCCCTGATGATTAAAAGAGCATGTCATTTCCCCATGGTCACCCTCACTTCATGCCAGGCTAGATCCGACCCAGGCTGGTTGGCGCCAAAGTTCTTGGTCATAGGTCTGAAACCTGATGAAGAAGAAGGAAGCGTCTTCTAAAAACAGCTTTTCACCCCCAAAACTATTTTAATGCTGAAAATTCTGAAGTTTTGGGAAGCTAAAATGTTGGAAAGCAAGTATTTTGGAGGCTTGCCCGTTCTCCTTCTGTGAAGTGAACGCCTAGGGTATCTTCAAAAGGAGAGGTGACGGTAAAGTGGGTTTGAACGGGAAAACTAGTTTATCATTTTGCAGCTCTAAAAACAATGACAATCTCCAGGAGTACGTTGCGTAACAAGTGCCCCCTCATTGTGAGCATATTGTGCATTAGCACATAAGCTTAGAATGATATGGTCGTTAACAGGAAATGTGTCGTTTAAAATAGGCATTGATTATGACCACACAATATGATATACTCTTATTTACAAAAATCATTTAAAAAGTAATAATCGCATTTATTCTTTTATTTTTTGAAACCACTGCTTTACTGTTTTATCATTAGTGAAAAGTCTCGCGAAATTATGCATAACTCAATACTTTTAAAATCATTGTTTGCCTGACTTTGAAGTGTTATTTAGTATGTATCTAAAAATAGCTTTGTGTTTAAATATGAAAATTTGTAAGCAATTAGTTTTTAATGGACTAATTGTTATTGTTATTTAAAACAAATTAAATAGTACAGCTATTTAAATTTGAACAGGAAGACTTTTGTTCAAATAAATAAATTCATAGGAAATTTCCTAGGGAGTTTCTAGCTATTTTTTCCTACGTTCATTATACTTTGGTCAGCTTATATGTAGGGCGATTACACTGATGATTAATAATCTAAGGTTTCACTAATAAAGCATTAACGCGATTGATCCAGAAGACACACACTGCTATCGACTGGGTCACTGATTTTTCAACTTCCCATTCCCTTTTTGTATCAAGTTATTAATCAGTTGCAACAGCTCCACTGGAGAAATGCTAATTAATAAACCCTTCTAATTAACTCCTTGATGTATCCTTAGACCAATTACCATTACCACAAAAAATTTTCAAGTCTTTCATCATCTTGCAAAGTAATCTACAAAGAATCTGATAGCCACCAAAAAACGTGACACCATCATTTTCAGACATGAGGGATGACCTCCATTATGGTCATATTCAGCGTATCCCCAGAGGTTAATAAACAAAGGAAGAACAGTGGCTTCGGTTCACGTATTTACAGAGGTAGGTGTGGGCATGGGCCGGGCAATGGGACGCTCCGGCTTGGGTGTCGTGGATTCCTCTGCTGAGACCTCACGCACTCATGCAAACTCAAGGCAACAGTTAGTCTCTCTGGGAGGCTCGTTCCTTCGTGTGGAGAATGAGGGTGGGGGAGAGTACAATTTCTAAAATGCCAGTACCATTGGCCCCATCTCGGGCAGCTCTTGTGCCCGCGTCCCCTGGAGCTGGCTGAGCATCACCACCGCTCAGAGCCTTCATTCTCTGTGACCAGCAGCAGACCCCCAACTTGGACGCCTCAGGTTTGCAGGAGTTTGTTGTACAAACTCTGCAGAGTCCATAGGATTTCAGGAGGCTCAGAATCATGCTTTCGACCACGACAGCCAGAAACACAGACATGTGCCACAGCCTTGTGAGGACACTGCCGCAGCCTTGGTGCCTCAGGTGACGAGGCTGTTACCCCGGGCACCCAGGGTTGGACACTGAAGGTCGCTGCTGGTGCCACTTCCTCTACCGCACCCAGAGATCACAGATTCTCCACTGCAGAATTCAATCACGCTCCGGGAGTCCGAAGGTCTACACCGCGATGCTCTGCCGGAGGGTTAGCACAGGTCTACACGGCATGCTGCGGACCACAGCTCCCTCCAGCACAGCGGGGTCTGTGTGTCACGTGGCTCAAGCTGGAGGGTCCCTTAACTGCATGTTGAACCAGCTTCAAAGCTGTCTCTTGGTCTAGGCCCTTCTCAGAAATAGTGGCCTTCTGATGCACGCAGCCCTGTGTTCATGGCAGCGCTCCTTACAAGAGCCGGGACAGGGAAGCGGCCTAAGTGCCTGGCAACGGACGCCTGGATAAAGGAGCTGGTACAGACAGACGATGGCGCATCCTTCAGCGCAAAAAAGAAGGAAATCTTGCCCTTTGTGACAAAATGGATGGACCTAGAGGATGTTATGCTAAGTGAAGTCAGTCAGGCAGAGAAAGACAAATACCATATGATATCACTTACGTGCGGAACCTAAAGAACAAAGTAAACACGCAGACAAAATAAAAACGGACTCACAGATACAGAGAACAAACCAATGGCTGCCAGAGGGAGGGGCTGGGGGCTGGGTGAAGCAGGGGGGGGTGAAGTAGAAGTTGGTAGTTAACAAACAGCTCCGGGGATGTGCAGTACCGCACTGGGAATGTAGTCAGGAATAGTGTGATAACTGTGTACAGTGTCAGGCGGGGACTAGCCGTATCGGGGGGGGGGGGCACTGCATAAATTATATAAATGCCTAACCACTATGCCGTACACCTGAAACTAATATGAATAGTGAATGTCAACTGTAATTGCAAAATAAAAAATAACAAAAAATAATAAAAAAACATTAAAAAAAAAAAAAAAAAAGGCGGCCTTCCAGGCCCTGGGTAGCGGGTTGGTGAGGTATTTCTGGGTTCAGACTCTACCGACTAACTCCGAGCCCGAAGGGCTCTGCCGGGGCAGTGGGCTCTCTGCCTGGGGTGGGGGCGAAGGCGTGCTTGTGCTCCCCACCTCCTGGGGCTGTCACAGCAGGACCCGCGCGCTGGGCCCCTGAACGCCTTACGCTTACCAGTGCTCCTTCATTCCTAATAGAACTTACTTCTCACGTAGGGTGGCAGAAGACGTCACCCCAAAATGTGCCCTTTTGCCACAGGATTATTCTGAGCAGAAGACAATTGAGAATAAGCAGGTACAAGGAAAGTCCTCTGTCCTCCTCCATCCGTAAAAGCAGGGCACACATCTGCCAGGGGGCCCCTTCTCCCTCCCAGGAAGGACAGCGAGAGTCACCAAGACGATGTGACCCCAACCAGCCTGGAGAGGGCACGGAGAAGCCTATGCGACAAAGCCCACTAACTAGCCTGCATCTCCTGTGACTTCCCCGTCCGCTCACCTTCCCCCAATTCGCTAGGAACACAAGGTCCTTCTCCTTTGCCTTGTCACTTCTCTAAAGGTGCCCTGTCCTGCTCAGATGCCCTCTAAGGCCGGCTCCCACCACCCCGTTGAGTCACTCCTCTCCAAGTGCTCCCGCGTGTGTGTGATGCGCGTGTTTGCTAATAAACACCTCTGATTTTCCCTCGTTCACCTGTCTTTTGTCTACTTTATAGCTGCCCGGGCCGGGAAGGCATTTTGCCTGCCCCGCGCCATCGTCCTTCTGAGCGGTAACTGACGGAGTCTTGGGTTAACTCGCTCTGACCTGTTGTTTTTCTGCATCAGTCAAGCAGCACCTGCCTGGCTGCCCTATGAGAGCCTTGTCCATCGGCCCTGGCTGCAGGCCCCGAGCTGCCACCCGGCTGCCCGTGACGCCACCTGGCACCTGCCATTTCAGAGTTCCGTCCCTCCCACGGATGCTGGGGACTCAAGTCCATAGCAACGTGCTCTGCTGTCGTGCTGGTCTACAGGACAGCTGACACTTAGCTGGTCAATAAAGAAATGGTCTCCGACACCTTTATTTGCCTCTGGGCCTCCAGAGACACAGGCGCTGGTGAGTTCTCTGGCTTAACGCAAAAATCGTCCTAACGTGTCCACTTTCCAGAGCTGTCTGACTCCTTGCTCCTTACTCTGCCACGGCCGTATTAACATCTCCATAAAAATACCTCTGTGGCAGTATTTATTTCCCCAGCTTTGCGGGGAAACACTGTATCTCTTTAAGGTGTTCATGCTATGTCCTAACGTACATACATATTGTGGAATGATTGCTACGATCACGCTAATTAACATATTCATCACCTCAGAGTTCCCGCTACCTTTTTGTGGTGAGAACAGTTAAGATCTATCCTCTTAGCAAATTTCAAATACACAGCACACTATCAGCATACGTAGTTGGCACCTGCGCATTACATCCCCAGAACGTACCCATCTCTAACTGAACCGTGTACGCTTTAACCAACATGTCCTCATGTCCCCCAGCCCCAGCGAGGATCCCCCTATGTGGTATGTAGAACACCAGTCAGCCTTAAAAAAGAAGGAAACCCCGCCATTTGTGGCAACGTGGACGAACCGGGGGGCATTGTGCTGAGTGAGTTGTCCAGACACAGAAAGGCAAATCCTGCACGCTCCCGCTTACGCGTGGAATCGAAAAAATCAACCTCCCAGAAGCCACGTTCCTCCTAAAAAACACCCGTTTGCTTAGAATGTGAGTCTGAGTTGACACGACGTGGTGAGACCTGATTCCAAGAGCGCGAGCTTTCTCCTCTCTACGCGAGGGCAGCGGGTGACCGCCACTGACCCCCGAAGGGGAGCAGGAGCAATCTTTGTGTCCCCCTCCCCGACCTCCGGGCTCAGTGTGTCAGAGAAGGGTCCCTCAGCCTTACCCACATGGGGGCCCGTTCAGGTCCCAAGAGCTGTCACTGCAGAAGTGAATACAGAAGAAGAAACAAGCGTTACTGCTGATGGGCCGTCTGGGAATAAAAACGAGTCTGAGGCGAGCAAACAGGGGGAGAGGAGAATGGAGGCTCTTTGGACACGAAGGACACCTGGTCATGAGGGGGCAGCCAGGATGAAGAGACGGCACGTGGCCTGCACGGCTTTGGAAAGCAGCGCCGTGCACCCCGGAAGGCGGCCCCTCTCCTCCACAGTCACTGCCATGTCGGGCCCACCAGCCCCGGAGGCGCCACGCCGCGGGTGCAGCACAGGCCGGCCTTCCGCCCCTCTGCGACCTCCTTGTCGGAATCGGTGACCAGGTGGTCAGCTACTGGAGTACGTGGTGCTGGGGCCATCGGGCCCCCGTTCTCCTTTCGGCTGCTTTGTCTCACTGCCTTGGCCTTGGGTGTCTAATTGACCCCCTGACACGGCTCCTCTATGGCTGACAAAGAGCACATGGTGACAGCGGCTCCGAGAGGGTCTGGCGGTTGATTCGAGGTGGTCTGCTGCTCCGTGGGTTTCAGATTCCTATCCCGACCCTTTCAAAACTCTTAAGCTGAGGATGCTTAGGCAAACCAGACGGACTCCCAGGGCAACGACGAAGGCAAACCCCGCGAGGCCCACGGTGCCGCGTTCCTGGAGCATTGAAGCATCTCACATCGATCTCCTCTGCGCCGCCCTCCAGTCCTCTGCTTCTCAGCGTATCATGTGTACGGGCTGCAAAAATGAGTCGTCCATAAACATATGATCCGTGTCCCATTTCCCACAGAGAATGGAACCCCTTTGCCTGGCGCTGATATGGTGTGGGCCACGCAGAAGGCCAGGCACCTGCTCGGTGGCACAGCGCGACATCTGAGGTGTCCACACACCCACCCTTGGCTCCCCTCACACGATGTCCCCTCTTCCAATGCGGGAGCCTTATCCTTCCAGCCTCCCGGGAACGGACACGAAACCTTGCATGCGCCTGCGGGTCTAGCGGACGGCCTTGCTTCTCTATGAGAGTTAGACCTCACTTTGCAAACGCATGGGAAATCGGTCTCAAAGCGCCACCAGCAAGCCCTGTGCCTCATGAGGAGATGGCACCTGGGACATCAGGGGTTTCCGATCCACAGGCTGAAATGCCTCTGTGCCGGAGATTCTCCTGATAACAGAATTGCTGACAAACGCTTGGGCTCATTTCTCATTTATACGCCGTGTTTCACAGAACCTGCATTCATTTCCCTCTCTTGTTCGCTCCAAAGGACCCCGGCAACGTTAGTAGGAAAAAAAGCAAAAAACTTGTCAGACAGATAAGATTATTCATTATTGATAAAATTTGAAAGTCAAAAGCCCACGTGTTAACCTTTCAGTAACCTGCAAATGTTTCCATGTGCACATTTATGAATGTAAGCACTTTGATTTTTGGCAAATGGTATGGAAGGAATAAGAACAGAAAAAAAAAAAGAATCAGATAACAAGAACAGAGAGAGTTTTGGAGAAAAAGCATGGAGTTTTAGCATGTCACCTCCTTCCACCATAAACACTGATGTGTTTTGGGTGATCATTATATTTTCACTTATTTTCACTGAACCAAGACCATAAACAATATATTTATGCTAAGAATATTTTGTGATCTGAAGTAGCAAAGTGGTTGGTTATTCCTCTACTTAAGGATAATTATAAAGGCTGAAAAACATTAGACTTGTCATTTTCAAGGCATTCAGAAATTAATTCTTCATTTTCATTGGTATAGGAACAAGAGTCTCCTTTAGTTACACACTTACACAGGTACACACTCGACAAGAATCACACCAGAGGTCTACGTATAGACAGACGCTGAATTAAAGTTCAAGGGCTCTGAGCAGGAACCACGTCACTGGCAGGTAGGCATAGCTCAATCTAAGTGTGGGCCACTCATTTTAATTAGATTGCCATTGGAAATTAAAGCACAGTTTCTACATAAGCACATTTGCTGTTCTAAGATTTCCAAATGAAATTAGAATTCTTCTGGCTTGTGATGGAAATTTTTCCTGATGTAAAACTAGTGTCAAATGGGCTTTAGAGCAATTGGTAACCAGTGGCTTTAACCATTTTGATGACCACTGAAGATAAATTATAAGTAGATGAGAAAATGGTTCAGTATTTTTGCATTTTTACTTCACATTATTCATGTTAGAATCTGTTCCCTTTACATTTCTTAAAGGCTTTGTCCCTGGGATTAATTCCAGGAGAGTGATTTCCATTTCACAACAAACTCTGAAATACCTTTTATTTGTTTTCTCTGAAAAATACATGTATTTCACTCATGGTCACTCCTTGTAGCTTATTTGGAAACACTCTCACAACCGCTGGAGTTAGCCTGAAAGGAAATGGGGACCACCATGCATTCCACGATCCGCCGGCAAGACAAAATAATAGAAATGATACACAGAACGAAAATGGCAAGCACAAAATATACAAAACTCAAGACGTCTGTGCGGTGTGCGGCTATTTGCCCCATGACCTCTAAGCGTGGCTCGTGTACACCATTTGGTAACTGATGTATGACAGCTGTTTGTTTGCTCAGAGTTCCCTTGTGGTGGTCATAACTGATAGTAAAATAAGACACAGAAGTAGGACCTCATCTAGAGTCTACAAAAAGTTCTGGCTAAAATAGCTAACTGATTGATGGAGAGGCCTTCACTCGTCATGCCTCCTAAGCTACTGACGTTCAAAGAGACACTAACACAGCTTCTTTTTACATCAGCACGCTTTTATTTTTAATTTGAATTCAAAGCTGCTCTTTAAAGATTACAGTTTCTAAGCAAGTAACGCTTAGCCTTCTTTGGCTGCACTGTGGACTCAGGCCGAGGTTCTCAGCTGAAATCCTCAGCAGAAGCAAACAGGGTAATTATAATTAATTATTAGCTGATTGCTTCCGACCGGCATAGTTGACCTGATGTTTCCTTCCCAAGCGACAATCGTTTAAATGTTAACAGTTCGGGCCTTGTGAAAACTGCCGTCTTATTTTCCTCGGCCCAGCTCATTGATGATCAGCCACATCGCTCCCCATTTATAAGCAGACAACCTTTATTCGCGGGGCTGAAGAGGACCTTTTGCCAGCACCCTCCCTGCTCCCCCAGTTTCTACTTCTTTTGCTCAACCTCAGAGAGGGAGCCACGAGGTGGGTATGGGGTGGAAAACAGAAAAGCACATGATGCACCAACACACAGACCCTTTAACGCCATGTCTCATGCCCTTGGGTCGGAGAAGTGAGCATTATAAAAAGAAGCGGTCCCTGATGCAAAGCTGACTTAGCAGCCGTTCTCCGTGTTTCTTTGAAGGAATACAGGGCTAGGCGGAGGTGAACCAAGAAGCTGCGGGAGCCACGCCTGGGCACTTCTGAGTCCCTGCTTGCTTTCTACGCTGGAGATAAGAAAATATGGACTGCATTTGGAGCGTGACCGCCCCAGCTCCACTGCCTAGCAAGGGCAGCAGCCTTCCCAGCTCACTCGCCTACATCACCAACAGTTCCTTGGCCTTGACCGTATACAGTCCGAGCTCTTCCCATCACAATACCCAGCTTCCTCATGGGTGGACTTCTTGGGGGAACACGACGACTCTATTTTTTTCCGTATAGACTCCGCAATTCCCTCTCACCACTCCTATGCCACCCTTCTGCAGCCCCATCTATCTCCTTTACCAGTGTTCACGCCCAAAAGATATTTGTAGACATTCATTATGTCTTTCCTGCCCGTCACTTAGGAGAGTTATTCACATTGCATTCGTTTAACATGTCTTCATAAATCAATGCAAACAGCCCCTTAATCATTTTCATCGCTTTCCCCTAAACTCCTGTCAGGTTGTCCCATGTCTTGCACGCACAATTAGAAATCCAAAGGCCAGATAAATGCTCTAATCTATAGGCATGCCAGACTCGCTGGGAAGCTGCTTTGGTTTTTCCTTGCTCGAGGTGATGGCCTTGCAGTCGCAGTTTTAAATTGCATGAACTCCCTGAAAAGAAGCTACAATCCTGCCATGTGTGAGAATTTTAATTCCTGCAGTGTCACGGCTGATTAGACAGGCAAGAGCCTTTATTCCCAGTTTAGAGATAAAGATGCTCAAACATAAGCCAAGGCTCAGGTATTATGGCAGACATTTCTGTTGGAGACAATTTCTATTAAACTCGAGTTCATTTTGATATGTAAAATATAGACATTAGTCCTTTGTGGTAAATTGAATCATTTAAAAATATCTAGGTAAATTTAATAGAACCCAAAGATTATGGAAATGATAAGTTTTTATATTACTTTTTGGAGCCAGTAACATTTGTAATAAAAAGTTTAAAGTTACACAAAAGTCAGGTAATTCTAATGCCAAGAGTCTGTCACTGCTAAAGGGAATGCCTTTCTCACCATCTGCTGACATGCTGTTTCTTTTATCTTGACGTGCACCTCACCACTTACAGCCTTCGCCCACCTGCTATAGACCAAATGTTTGTGCTCCCTCAAAATTCGTACGTTGAAACCTATACCCCGAGGCGATGGAATCTGAAGGTGAGTCTTTGGAGGGACTAGGTCATGAGGGTGGAGCCCCATGATGGGGTCAGCGCCCTTACAAAAGAGACCCGCACAGCTTCCTCGCCCCTCCCACCCTGAGGGAACAGTGAGAAGACACAGTGGAAGTTCAAGGTCAAGGTGTTGGCATTAATCCCACCATGACCGCCCCCTCCCTCTGCCGGTCTCATCTAACTCCTCCTGCAGTCCCCACCTGCAAATACCATCATGTAAAGGGGTAGGGCTTCAACGTATGAGTTTTGGGGTGACACAAACATTTAGCCTCTAGTACAACTAATGATGTTTCTCTTAACATGTTTTCCAATAGCTTGGTTAATTTGTTATAAGTTTTCTACATTAGTCTATAAATATTTAAGCAATATGTATAATATTTGTTTAGAAGGTGAAGTTTAATCAGAGAGTCAGAGGAACTAAGAGGAAGTCTGAAGTCTGTACCGAAATTGCCTACTTTGTGGGTGTGCTCTCGAACAGGAAAAGTGGACCGGAACCCTGGGTCACCAGGTCAGTAACTCAGTCCTTCATCTGGCACTCCTGCTTTGTACTTAAAACCACATCACGAGTTCTCTGGCCGACACTCCCGCTGTCCTCCTAGACAAGGCTGCATGACCACGACTGGCTCATTCTCCCACATTACCCTCAGGGTCTCCACCTGCAAGCCCACAGCATCACCACTCTGAACCAAGGGAGGCAGGTCTCCGTAGAGCACACACTGAGGAACATGCCCTAGGGCACCTGGCCAAGGTTAGTGATGTCCCTGAGCTGGCGTGTGGTAGGCCCTAAATACTCCAGTGTTTGAATGGATGAAATAATTATTCTCACCGTCCTTGTGCACATGGTTTCTAAACGTTTTAGTGACTTGATTCTGGTCATACGTAAGAACAGAAAGCTACTGGAAAAAGGAGTGCTTCTCTTGTTTTGCTGATATTCAGTAGAGATGAGGTTGGCGAAGCTTCTCCGCCTTCTTCCCACCTTGAACACTGAGGTGATACATGACAGCGTCACAGCTGTGATGGGACCAAGAGGCCGAGGGTATCACCAGGATGTCCTCTTGGCGTCTCAGGAGCTGCTCTCAGGAGCACACGCACTCCTGACAAGGACAGTCCTTTATTGGAGTCTAAACCATCGTAAAGAAAAAGCTAGCGCAACTTAAAACCTCCTTAGTAACCTTGTTCACAAACAACACTACCATAAATGTGTAAAAAAATCCAGAAGGTACTCTGAAATGATGGCTGGACGAAAATACTCTTGTATCATAAAATACAAGAGCAAGTACAGAAATTTCAATGGACATGTAGCGACCTGTTCATATCTGTATTACACCTAAAGGGATTGATCATTTGTTAGCAAAGCAAGACTGAGGTTCATCGCAAAGTTAATGCACATATTGATCATTAATTTTTAGCAGTGATGGATTCGATATAAAAACTGTCTCCACTTGCCTAAACAGGCATGTCCGTCTAGATTCTCAGACGGCCCTCACTGTTTCTGACCAGATATGCAGAGGACACTTCACCTTACAGATGTGTGAGAGACCCGCTCTTCGTGCTGAATGACGGCCAACGTGGCGAGGCTGCAAAAGTATTAGAATGCCTGATGCATTCAAGGTCATTTTTAAAGAGAAATTATGGGCAGAGATCTCTATAACTGGAATATTTGAGCTCTCTGTCAAAGCAACTTTCCAAAGCGAGGACCGAAAACGCGAATCAAAGTCAGAATGACAGGCTGACACTGTGTTTTATTGCACAATTCCAAACAGGAGTCAAGCCATGAAAATGGTGAGTAAAGATAGCAGGCGAGTTCTTTTGGCTTCTGGGTAAATGTAAACTTCAAAATGTCCAAACTGTAGGTTTCCCATGCTCTAGCTTCCCTGAGGCTTTTGCTGTGATCCACATAGGGCTAGACAGATGCGCACAGGTGGAATACAGAGGGAGAGTCGCAATGCCGGCGCAAGCCATTTTGACGGTCCAACCTATTGCTAGCTAAATCGGACAGGTCAGGAAGGGTTTCTGCTCCTTTGAGAACCACTTTCCTTTGACAATGATTTAAGCCAGCATCTTCAAGTCTAAGTGACTTGCAAGTAAGTACGTGGGGGAAGGCAACCTTAATAGGATAAAATGAAAACCGGCCTTGAAGGACCCGTGAGTACATCGCTACCGCCGCTACTGGCTTTCAGTATTCAAGGCCTCTCTGAAGCTTTGCTGTTCCAGGAGGCAGCGCGGCTCAGCAGCGTAGGACGCAAGCTTTCGAATCAGACATCGCTGTCTTTAGGGGCTCTGCGTAAGTGACGGCTTCGCTGCATGTGTCTCACCTAGTTCATCTGTGAAGCGGGGCCGATGACTAATTACTAAAATCTGCCTTGTGGTTTATAAGTTCTCTACGTAAAATATATCATAACCAAGGATCCAGCTAGATTCTCCAATTCATTTTCTAGTTGTAAGAGTCTAAAATCTATTCAACGATTTCAGATACTTTTTTTTTTTTTTTTTTTTAAGATTGATCAGAATGGACTCCTTCTCCTGTGGAGAGGGCACCCATCTGCTTCACGTAAGAGGTCAGAGTGGGCCCGAGAGGAAGAGGTTTGAAACACTGAGACGATGCTAACAGAATGTCTATCTTTTTCTTCTGCACTATCATATTGAATTATCTGACCATAAAGCATGTAATAAAAATGCCATCTCTTTCACAAACAGTGGCCCAGGGAGTTTCTGTTTTTAGGAAGAAAATTGGCATCTGTACAAATGTGTATAAAAAGATCTTTAAAGAATGTTATTAATTTTTCAAACATGTATCACAGAAATAATTACTGACGCTCAGCATTTTTTGAGATACTTGAGTCTTCGTTAGCATAAAAAGGATGCTTAACCTAGTGGTGACATTTTTTGCCCACCCACCAAGAAGTAACATGCTTGCTCATTCTTCTTGGAGCCTAAATGCTGGTCTCAGTACTGTTGAGGGGTTCTGGGAAACTCTTCAAACTTTTCAGATAGCACGATGCAAGAGGCGATCACCTGGCAGCTACCTTGTACAAGTACAGGTGCTATAGCACAAATAACATGGAAAAACACAGCAGAAAAATTGTAGCAAATGAGGAATTCCACTTCCAGCCAAGATGGGGTAATGGGGACTAGATTTATACTCCCCACAAAATGGTTTTTTAAAAATAGACAAAATAGTAGAAATGACAGTTTTAAAAGATTGGACCACAAGTATCAGAGTAGAGAGACCCTAGAGAAAAAAGAAACAGAAGCTGTAAGCCCCCAGACTGCTGTGCTTTATAGCCTAGAGACCATTTCCAGACCAAAGCTCAGAGACAGGAAGCCAGGTGGATCAACCACTTCCTGAATGGAAGAGACAAAATCTGGAGAGGCCGAGGCAGCTAAAGTGCATGGGACTGGGCGCCACTCAAGAGAGCTGGACGGAGGGTCCACCTTGACCTTCCGCTGGGCAACTGTCAGTGCACGTGTATGGGGAAGCTACTCTTGGCTGGGGACAGAACCACCTGAATGAAGGGTTAGAAGAAGCAGCCTCAGAAACCACACAGAGCCAGAATGTTTCCTGCTTCCACACCCAGGCGGAAACTTTCATAATTTACAGGGCATCAGGGAGAATCTTCATAGGGGTTTTGCCTCAAGTAGAGGAAGAAAATTAGCCCTAGAGGAAAAAAATGCTGCCCTCGTTCCACCTACCAAAGATCAAAAGTGAGAACCCTAAAGACTGAACTATTACCAAGTAATGAAACTACATCTCAGAACAAAGCTGAAGAATATTTACAGGAAAAATTATTCGTGATCAAGCTACCACTGAGTAAAAGCTGAAATGGCTATAATTTCAAGCAAAATAGATTTCGGAGCCAAGAATATTCTCAGGGATAAAGAAAGTCATTTGATAACGAATAATGGTTCAGTATATCATCATTCTGACTGCATCTGCTTTTCGATACAGATTAAATCAATAGCAAGTAAGTTTAATGAAGGTCCAAGTTTTCCGGACCCTTCTGGAAGCCCATTTGTGTTCCTGCCTGCCCACCACATGTCCTTCTTCCTTTTGTCACAGGACTTCAGTTTCACTTTGGGAAATGTCCTTTCCTCCGGTCTGTGCGATCTTGTAGACTGTGACTCCACAGGTGTCGTCGACAGCTGGAGTCTTGTCTGAGCAGTCTGAGTCCTCGGCGGGACAGGAAGAGCTTGACTACGACCAGTTGCTCTCAGGGCCCACGAAGCCAGCCCATTTGACCTGGTTCTGATTCCTCCAGGTTACTCAGGTGCTTCTTTAATTAGATGAGCTCCACAAAGTGACATCTGTCTACCCCTCAAAATGTAATTACAGCGTTTCTCCATTTCTCATTAAACTCCAGTGTCCCCGGGCCCCTCATTCTTCGCTGAATATCCCAAGTCCCTTCCCTTCGAGGCCTTTGCCCTGCTGCTCCATCTGGCAAGCGAGTCCTGCAGTTCCGCCGGCTCCTGCTCATCCTTGGTGTCTCAGTCTGAGTGTTTCTTCTTCAGGGAGGTCCCTTCCTATCCCACCACCCACAGCCCGTCGCTGTTCTCCATAACACAGGCCAGCGCATCATGGCTCTCGGGCTAAATCATGCTCGTCGCCACTTTTCCTAAGCAAAATTTGGCTGGAAGCCAGCCGCACTCGGATTTCAGCGTTGCCTATGGCTGCGCTTGCCCTGCATGGCTGAGTTGTGCAGCTGCCATGGTGACGGTACGTGTTGAAATGCCTATATTTTCTATCTCGCCCTCTTTATACTAGCTTTATAATGCTGTTCTGTTTATTTCCTTACATAGCTTGTCAGCATCTACAATTATTTGTTCATGCGTTAGTTGATGAACACCTGTAAGGGACGGGAAACAGGGGACTTGCCTGCTTCCAAGCCAGGGTGCACCCCTAGGGCCCCCAGTGCCCGCGGAGGGAATGTCTTGGGGAACGCTCGTGCAACAGCTGACCGACGAGACGAGTATGTCTCAACTGTGGCATGGCGACACCATCTCCCGCACCCAGCATGCCGCAGCACGTTGTCCCACACTCCTCTGCAAGGCCCCTGTGCAGTGCTGCTTCTTGTCCCCCCGCCGTGTTTTATGTAGCAGGACCGAGCCTGCCCCGGGGCCAGCTGACCAGGGCAGCCATGGGCATCCAGCTCCCTGGGAGCCCATGCAGACGCCCAGGATCCTCTGGCTGCAGCTGGGAAGAGGAACGAGGCCGCACGACCCACGATGTCTTTTTTCAAGAACTGAAAATTGGAAACGGGCTCCGGAGTTGGAATTGTCTCTGTCGGGAGACGCCTGAGTAAGACGGAGTGTTTTGGTCTCTGTGCGTTCTTACATTAAACCCACTTCGTGCCCGGGCTTGGTGGGTGCATACCTGCTACATGCGTCCAAAGTGACAAACGGAACATGTCTGATTTGGACTGAGCGGAAATGCACGTAAACAAACACACACAGGACAACCGACTGTTCTTCAGGGGGGACAGAGTGTGTGCGTTAAGAATTAACAGAAGCGCAGCCTGAGGACGCAGGCTGCCAGGACATACCCAGGACGACTGCGCAACCGCCACACAGTACAGCCCTGAGAGGATGGGCGACTGGGACAGCCAATACCTGAAAGGGACAATGCCATGTCCTTAAGCTGCCAAGGACAGGAAGACCCTCTGAGCATGCTTACAGACGTGTTTTCACTTTGCAAGTGCAGAAATCATTCATTGTTTAACCATCTTATTTCTTTTAAATAAAGAAGCAAAAAAGAAGTGTGGTTTCATGACTTTGTTTTCTAGGAGCCATCTTTACTACTGGTAATTTCAAAAAATTAAATGAATATGGCAATGAAATAAAATTTGCTCAATAAAAATATATTATTATAGCATACAATCTGTGCCATATTTTTCTTTGTTCCTGGAGATTTATCAATTAATAAAACTTGAAAAGTATTTGTGATCATGGATGTTAAATTGGGTCACACAACTCATACATAGGAACATTCGAAGAAATTTAGATATTTTTGGAAACATAAATTACAGAACATTTATAATCAACAATGGTTTGAACAAACTGTGATTTATCACTGACTGTAAATGCTAAGTATCCTAGAAAACAAAAGAAGAAAAGTTGTCAATCACTAAAAATCACTAAAAATAAACCAGAACAAAATTGTGTTCTATTTCTTACTCTCTTACTAGAAGACAATATCTTCTAAATATCTTCTATGTTACCCTGAAAGAGAGAACATGATTTTGTCACTACTGCACTAACAATGTTTTCTATTTTCTAAGTTTTGTCATCATATTGTTTGCTTTTATTTCGGATTATTTTCTCATATCAAATATCTCATATGTCTGAGTTTTTCTAGTATATTAGTCTTTTCCCTATATTTTGGATGATCCTGCTGACTATTCTACCAATTTTCTTTGTTTCGTTTGTGTATTTTTGGCCATGTAATGCTTTGATCTACTACTTTTTCATCTTTCATGTAATCTTGCCCTTTTTTCCAAATTAGTCTGAAAAGCTAATTTATTTTAGATTGTTTAAACACGCTCCCCACTGATGTTCAATCAAAGTAATAATAAGAGAAGAAAAGAAAAAAACAAACAAAAAAATCCCATTCAGTCTTGTTATCCTGAAACAGATACTCATATATTTTTTTCAGATATAGTCTTTCAAAAAAATTCTATGTACTAAATTATAATCATGTAGAACAGTAAAAACATCACAGGGAAGTACTTCTAAATCTATAACATAGTTTGAAGTGGATCCAGAGGCTTAAAAAAATGGATCATAAATCAAGTTCAAATAAGAGTCGTCTCGAAACCCTAGAACTAATTTAAGGCTGACATCTAATTTAACCCTGTGATCACCAGCGTGGGCAGCGGTGCTGGCTTGGATAGGCCTGCACATACCATACTCTGAGTTGATTGGAAGTGGTACCCAAATGAGCAGATGGCACAAATGCGATTTCCCAAGGGGCTCAGGATAAAGGAGCACGGAGAGAGGGCAGGCGATGAGTCAGAGGGGACATCCTTCAGGAGGTGACCGCCGAACTGAGTCTGGGATTAGCGGGAGGGGATGGCAGGGGAGGCTGTGGTAGGGCCCGCAAAGCGACGAGGTCGGCGAGACTGGGGCGTGCACGGGGCGGGAATGCCAGGAATCGGGTCCTGGATGTCCTCCCCACCGTGCAGAGAGATGCTCTGTCCTACAGGGGATGAGGACCCAACTCAGTGAAAAGTCGTTTCTTAAAAAGTAGTGAGGAACAGCCCCTGGTGACCCATTTAGAAGGCTGACAGGCTGGTGCCCAGACAGGGGCCGAGGAGGAAGAGCATGGCTGAGAGCTGAGCAGGGACATTGTGCTGGGGGTACCGGGCGGCGGCCCTCTGCGGGCCCCAGGTACTGGCTGAGCCAGGTACTGGATGCGGGGGTGAGTGGGGCTCCCAGGCATCTACACTTCCACCTGCTCACATTCTTTCCCTTGACATTTATTTCATCGAGTACAATCATTTTGCTTGTTTAATTATTATGACAAGGACTGCTGTGGACCTTTTGATTGTCTTCTACCTGCCCATGGAGGAATCACTTGCCAGTGAGGAACTACTGCTTACTTTTGACTTTATTTTATAACTATAATGCTCTCTTACGCTTCCTCATCACCAAACTTGAATATACTGACAATCTATTATTTTTAATATATGTCTTGGGAATTAAGTTCACAGGAAAAGAATAGCAGGAACTTGATGGAACTCAGGCAGGTGTAGGCGAATACAGTGAAGAGGACGCTGCATTTATATCGTCTCAGAGTCGTGTTAACGTACCTCGGAGGCCTCCCTACCTCTCAAAAATATTGGGCTGAATTTAGCCTGATGTACAGTGGGAGGCGGGGCCAGACCAGCTTCACACAACAGGTAGGAATACCTTCTGACGGATCCAGACGTGGCTTTCCCTATCTAAACAGTGAAGAGTGTGAACTAGGAAACACGGCGGGGGGTGGGGGAGAGGGTTTCAGAGAGGGCAGAAAAATAGACATATTGCCCATCAGGCTACGTTTATTACTAAATTAATGTATTTTTAGGACCCAGATTGTCTGTACATTCCTTAATCTGTTTTGTGTCCAACTTACTTTCTCATTTTCTACACTGCCTTGCAAATCTTTTCTCTCTATTCATAACCAACTGCATTTAAATGATTTCCTCACATTTAAAAAAATATTTTAAACACACATGAATATATCCATAACATAAAAGTCTTTCATTTATTTGAGCTTCAACTAATTTAATTAATGATATGAATAGCAAGTATGATTCCCCATTACCTCTTTTACATTTATTGAATTTCCCTCAGGAAAAAATTAACGGCATGGTTAATAGAAATGTATTAGCTTTTATTGCCTTACATTTCCAGTGCCTTAAATTATGTGTTTTAAATCACAAAGAATGTGAAATATTTTTCAAACATAAAATTTCTCACAACATGGTATGGGGGACCAGAATTGCTTCCTATTACAATTCTAAAAAAAATTCTTTATTGTAGTTCCTGAAATGGAAAACAGAGTTCATGGTCCTACTCTCTAAATGGAGACCACAGTTGGCTGACTGTAAGACATCTCGATGATCAGTCCTTGGCGAATTTGTCTCCAGGGAGCTATTGTGAGGGTGTAAGCATCTGCATCCTGAGCATTCTAGTGCTGAACAGGGAGGTTTTACATGAAAATTTTCTGGAATCAGTAAAACGTCATGCTTAGAATGGACTTAGAGAAGTGTAAGATTACAGAACGTCTCTACTACCTCATTTTTCTTGATGTTATCAGCAATCAGAGCGTTTAATGATGACCTATATATGGGACGTTGTGTTAGGTGATATATAAAACTATCAAAACTGATGATCAATATTTTTAATGATAGTCATTCCATGAATCTAGACCTGAATATCTGACTCTCTCATGACTATTTCCGTATGTTTCTGCTGCCTATGTGGCAAAGCTCAGTATTTCCAATTCTGAACTCATTAATATGCTCCTTAAAACTCATCCTGTGGCATCATGATTCCAAGTTATCATTCCCAGTCACGACATTTATCTTTCTTCAGCTATAGAGAATTTATTTGGGGAAACAGAATACACACACATAAAAAGCTATTAAGCATAAACTGTAAACTGCAGTCCAAGAAAACGATATAAAACTGCGTTTCCAGAAGTGTGGGGGGCGAGGCACCTGTGGCCTGCGAGAAGATGTTCGTGGATCACAGTCCAGTGTTTCATCTGATTTCAGCGGCTGTGCTTTCACAGGAGTGCTTCCACCTCTGCGAAGGACAGATCGGAAATGCAAAAATTCGGGATTTTTGCATTTCTGGCTCTTGTTCTCTGTTCCAGTGCATAAAGCGTGAGTAGCAAACCTCTGTGGGGTTCAAACGCAAGGGTTTGTTTCTGACTCGACAGTTCGTTCCAATCTATGCCCCTGACTAGTTCCAGTGCCACTCCCGGTTTATCACTCCATCCGCTTCGACTTCAGTGTGTCCCCACGTCTGCGCCTCCGTTCGGTCTCTCTTGTCCATCTTTCATACTGTATTTATGTTCTCAAATTCCAGGAAATTCTATGCTTCTAAAATCTTTAATGGCTCCCCACCGGGTACACAATACAGACTTTATTCGTCCGATGTGTATCGCTCTGGGTTTGGAGCCGGCCTTTCATTTTTGTCCTGCTTCCACCATCACACAGAGCGTCCTAAAATTTCTGCCTCACTAGGATCCGCTCTCCTTCCTGAATACGCCCGTCATCCGGCGCCGCCTTGCTTCCGCTCGCCCCACTCCCTTGTCCTCAAAATGCCACCTTCCGCCTCTGCCTCCCGGAATCTGATTTAACCGCCACACCCCAGTTTAGGTGTCATCTGTCGTGAGGATTCTCGAAGTCTCGTCTCTGGCATTTTCCCAGCACTGTGCTTATTGCTTCGCAAAAATATTTTTCTCTCTGCACTGTATTTTGCTGGGCTACCTCCTCAACTAAATAATAATTTTAGGCAAGGACCGTGTCTTATTCATTTGTATTTCCCAATGTTCCTGCTGAATGTTGAATAAATGTATGATGAATGAATGAAATGAATGAATTGTGATTGACAATCATGGAGCGCACACAACCCTGATGATTGATATTCTTAACAACAGTAGGTCCATTTCAAGACCTACGAATTGTAATAGGAAATAATTCTGGTCCCTCCATGCCATGTTGTGAGAAATTTTATGTTTGAAATTATTTCACATTCTTTGTATTTTAAAGTACATCGTTTAAGGCACTGGAAATGTACAAGAAAACCCTGAGCCAGTTTATACTTTTATAAATTGTATTATGCAGTCTTTTGGGAAATAAATGGTCAAATTATATACGAAATTGATTATAAATTCTAGATTTCATCGATAATAAAATTGTCGTGGAAAAGAGACTGATGAAATACTCTGAAATATCATAACTCTCTCGTAAGTATGGAAATCCCTAATCCCTACAATTAGAAATGGTGCATTCTAGAACTAATAGAGATGGGACTGTTCAAAAAAATCTCTTTAACATTTTCCCTATGGAGTTCTACAGGTGCTATAGTAGCTTTGTTCACCAAGACAGGGTTTTTGTAAAGGAAGATGAATTGTTTTTTCTATGCTATATTATATCTGGTTGGGGATGGGTTATCCCATTCTTTTGAAATCAACGAACATTTACTGAGTACTGCTGAGGCTGAGGCACTGTATCTGCTGAGGCTGAGGCACTGTGCCCCGCAGAGGAACTTGGTGGTAAACAAGGCAGAGTTTCTGCTCTGTCTTGGCCTTTGGGAATGACAGATGGAGTAGCAGGCTTAAGTCTCGTCTCATGAATGATGTAATGAGGATTGGAATTCAGGGAATGAGGACAAGATTTCTGGACGATGTGACATGTGAGATAAGAAGCTGGTGGTGGGGGACAGCCCAGGCATCGGGGTAGGGTGGTTGATATGTCCCACAAGATGTACAAAAAATTTTTTTTAATTATTTTTATTTATTTATATTAATATTTATTTAAATTAAAAATTTTATTAAAATTTTTTGATTCATAAGTAAAATCAATTTCACTAATAAAGATCCTTCCATATGACCAGAGCAAACAATTAATGAATGCCAAAGAAAAAAACCCACATTCAATGAAACAGGAGTATCCCAGGGTGAGAAAAAAAAATACAGACATAAAATAAATATGTATTCCTATAATCACGGCTGCATTTGAAAACCCTTTTTTCCGACCTTTCTTGTTCTACTTCTTCATGAATGACAGTTTCCGCCTGTCAAAGCACTGATGTCACTGAAGTACGTGAGAGAATATTTTATTATTTATTTACAATATATGCTATTATTATGTAAATAATAAGAATCTGGAAAACACTGAAGTGAGTGTGAACTTGAAAGCAGGCTTAGCCTCCATATTAACCATGATGTATCTTAATCCCTGTGAGACTAGGACAAAGCTAATTTTTTTTTAAGGGAAACTGAAGTTAACATCATAAATGAAGATGTCTGGTGGACCCCACAGTAGCCTCCCAAGGGAAACACCCACACCCCATTTCCAGAGTGGGCATGTCTCAGCTGGCTCGATGCCCACTCTTGGCGTGGCTAATGAATACCAATCAGGAGCTTCCTTGTGTTTTCCTTATATTAAAAAAAGGCAGTAATAAAGCTATTTTTGATGCTCATTTGCAAATAAAATATTATAGTCTAACGTTACCAAAAATGAATCTTTCTGAAAGCTCTAGCATAATCCTAAGGGTCATTGACAAACTGTTTCCTTGGCAAAAATGATGAAAAAATCATTATTTTAAAAGAAGGTAATGAAGAAATGTAGCGCTCTAACGGTGAAACGGAACCGAGCTCTACTGTCCTGGGGGGCACCACTCACAGGACTAACAGTAATACAGATTAAAGACTTGCATGCATTTTCCCTAATATGGCAGTTTTAAGGCAAAGCAGAGAAAAGCCCATACGGGGCTGACGAGGCAGGGTTGCATTCTTGAGTTATCATTTAAAAGATAAGCCATGCGAGGCCCATGAGAGCTGCACCCCCTTTAACCACACATATGTGAGTGGTTATTATAGTGTGGTTTTGTCAAGGGAACTTAGCAACGAGATACAATAACAGCTGTATATTTTGTAGAGAAGTTTGCTTAGGAAGGCAGTTGCAATGGGAACGCCTGGCAAGAGTGATTGTTGATTGCGTTTATGAAAGTGATGAGTTTACTTTGTCTAGATCATTTTCCTAGCACTGGCAACTTCTGGGGAAAAAAGAAGTAGTCTTTTCCAGACATTTGCATATTAAAAAACAATCCACTTCGTTTTCAAATAGACACGGAGAAGCCATTGACGAGCCTCTTCACCAATGAATCATATACTTACACCAGAAAATGTACATTGTGTAAATCTGCTATATTTCAAAAGAGCTCTGACTGCCTCGGCTTTGTACTGGAGTTCCACTTTACTCAAATGAGTCACAATCAATTATAAGTCCTCAGAATTTGCTTAAAATAGTTGCAGCTGGGGGATGTAAAAAAAAAAAAGAATCTTATGAATGAGCAAAAACGAAGTGAATTATACTCCATGGGGAAGTCTCTCAATGAAAAATCTGGTAAACAGGCTCTCAGAAGAAAAGGGGAAACAGATGCTGACTGATAAGGATTTGCTTATTGTACCAGGGAGACACCCGTGTGTATTATGCCGGGTTTGAATGAGGATCTGCCTGAGCTGTTTTCTCTCTGCAGGTTGGCAGGGGCTTCAGTGAACTGAAATATTTTGATCAAAAGATGAAGTGCATTTCACCTCTGAGACCTGCAACACGCATTCCTTTCATTCAGCTGTAGCTGAAGTCAAGATGGCCGGGAGCCGCGGGCGCCTACAGCACATGAATCTGACGCACAGTCCCGGAATGCCTACCTTCCAAGGCCAAGGCCAAGTGTCACCAAGGAGCGAGCAAAGGCAAGCCTCACACTCCTCCCTAGCCCACTCCTCTCCTGGCTTCCTTCCACAGGGAGCTTAGTGAGAAAACCTGTTTTGCAGGTACCTTGACGAAGTCGCATTGGATATGACTTTTGGACAGGTTGTCTGCTGTGTCCTGGGTTCAGGAAAAAAATCATCTCCCAACCAAGACACAAAATCTTTTTGTTAAAGGGGAACTTAGCAAGGTTACAGAAAGATAGAGGTAGGAGGGGCGGACTTCTGACTTTATTATTCTAGCAAAATCTACCTCCCAGAATGTGCCTTTTTTCAAAAGCGTCAGGGTGTTAACATCCCGTCTGATCTAGGCTCGCTCCTCCGAGATTGGAAGAGTGACCTTGCGTCTGTATCTCCTTTGTTACCTTTCTTCACACCTTCCCGGACAGGCCGGTGATTTGAGAGAAGAGTGTGGGAAGCTCCCTGGTTTCACTGGTAGAAGCTGACTCCTGCATTGACAATGTAAAGCCATTTTATGGAAAAATGACACTGTTTTGACCAGGGGGCTGAGCCTGCTGCCCAGCGTCGTGTGAGCCAGCCCAGATGAAGCTGGCACTTTTGGAATAATTATGACAGTTAGCACTTACGTAGCATGCATTATGTGTCTAATGCTGTGATTTCTAAGTGTTATTTCGCGATGACACTGTGCGGTCAGCACCGTTATTACGTCCACTTTCTAGATGAGGACACCGCGGTAGAGAAGGCCAGCGCTTGCTCGAGCTCTCCCCGTAGATTCACACGGAGCTGCGCCTGGCTCACGCCGCCCGACCCGGGAAGCTGAGCCCCGGAGTCCATTACGACGCTGTATGGTGCCCTATTCCACCCCAGCTCAGAGGACACTCCAACCATCCTCCATGCCGACACGATCACCTCTCCCTGCCTCTGGGGACGAGCCGTGGGGGACAGCACAGAGTCTGGGCAGATCGCAGCTCAGCCTCTGAATCACATCTGTCCCCACACGTCCTGTTGTTTAATTATACTAGTAATCTGGAATCTACGCAAGAATTTGAAAAGACCTTAAAAGTCCTAATGTCCTCATGACATCGACTACTCTGATGACTGCCAACTACTTTTTAAAATCGTCCTCATTGAAGGTCCTCAAAATATACTTGACATAAACAAAATTAGTGGTAATAAAAATAGAATACAAGGCCTACAAGAACATAAGCATGGAAATTAAAATGTAACCAGAGTTCCCTTTCAGAAAGTTTATCTACGGATATGGTAACAAGGTATTATTTTATCCTCACTTTGGATGTAATAAGAAAAAATAAATAAGCTATACAGCGGGAGGTATGCCCTGCTGATGCTTAGTGTGGGGGGACAGAATCTGTTACCTCAAAATATGTCTCTTTGGCATAGGATTATCTTAGGCTGGTTAATTTTCAGAAACAGCAGACCTGGGGGAGCTCTGAAAGCCAAGCAGAGTTCCCGTCTATGGGAGATGTGCCCACTTGTGAGAGGATCTTCCGTAAGTGACAGGAAGTACTGCTTGCCACCCTAAAGTGGCCTTTTTTGGGATAGCGATTACTTTAAGCTGGTTCTTTTGAAGGAATAAAGATTCAGGAAGAATCTTCTGACCTCCCCCAAACTAACTCAAAGAATTTAGATGGAAGACCTGCTCCAGGAAGGGAGCTGTCATCATGGACCCCTACAGTTTAATATGAACCAAGTGTGACAGACGGGGAGGAGTCCAGCCAGGCCCGTTTGATCAAAGTCCTCTCCGTGTCCTGCAGTAAAGACGGCCCAGCAAACATTCGGTTCCCAAGCATGCGCTTTCCCATCTCCACCTGAACCACCTCCCTCCCCTCTGAAGTCCAGACCATACCCCCCTCCCTAGCTCCAAATGGTATCTAAGCCACCATTGCCCCCAAGTTCTTACAAAGCCTCTCTATGTGCACACGTGATTTAACCTGGATATTTTCTCTGTACATCAGTCTTATGTTAATTTAATGCTTAGGCCAGCCATAAGAACTCGAGGGGTGGGGGAGAGGGGAACCATGCTCCTCCTGGGCTGTACCAGGAAGAGGGGTGACCCCATCTCCAGGAACTCATCATGCGGAAGGCACGGACTTAAACCTGCCTCACAGCCTCAGCTCTGGTGACCCTCAAAAGTGACTCCTCCCACCCCCCTATATCTTCTTTTGTCTTTGGCTGAAGATGGCATTTAAGGTGAGGCTTGGGCTATTTGGGGGAGTCGCTCAGGGTTCCTGGGTCTCTCCCGTGTGTACTGGAGGTACGCACGTCATGAAACTTTTGTTTTTCTCCTGCTAACCTCTCTTTTATTACAGGATGTCTCAACCAAGAGTCCAGAAGGGTAAAGGGAAATTCTCTGATCCCCAGCACACCCCACTCGGAAGCCTAGAGTTTTGCCAGAAGCGCCTTCTGTGGACAAGCTTCTAAAAGAAGCTCTTGCTTCGAAGACAGAGCTCAAAATGCAAGGTTTAAGGTCAAGGTTCAGGACAGGTGGTTCTACGATCTTAAGAATTTTAGGATTTATATATCTATTTCAATACCTAAAGGTACTATATTCTGTCATTTTCCTTACATTTCTTCTTATTTAATAGCTTTTTAGTCAAGCCTGAAAATAATTTGGCACTTCCAGAAATCCAATATTGCTTCTTAATAATGAATTAAAGTAAAAGGGATTACTTAAATTCCAATATAATGAAGAGCTCCAATTCTGAAATAAAAGACTTAAACTATATTCATGAAATAAATATAGAATATTAATTTTAGCAAAAATCGCCAGCTTTATATTAAGAGGAATTCTCTTTTCTGGTTTACTTTGCTAACTTGGATCCACGCACCCCACGTCCCACTTCGTGAGCACAGAGGAAGAAAAGACACTGCAGCAGATTCAGCAGGACTGCCGGGCTCAAGGGGACACAGTAAACAGGCAGCAGTGCGGAAGCCGCATGCACGGGCGACAGCACGCATGCCTAGCGAGTGCACGAAACCGTCCTGCTCAGAGCACCGAGGGCGGGAACGTGACGCCGCACGGGCGCCGATGCCGCGTCCTGCTCAGTGCTGCGGGATCAGCCCCGCCGCGCTCCCTGCCGAAGGTCTAGAAGGAACCGCTTTCTCTAAACGCATTTTCTTGTTGAAAGTGCGACGTGCATTCAAAAGCATCGCTCACAACTGAGCAAGTCATCCCTGTACAAAGCTCTGCAGGAAGTAAAGCCAGCTCACCTCCTGAGGGGGTGCCAAACCCACCCGAATCACGGATGCTGTTCTGGGGGTCCACACTGGGATTTTAGGAAGCTCAGACCTCTAGCCCTGCTTGTCAAACCTAGGCCAGTTCTGATATTTACTATTTTCCGAGTCTCCCACTACATGGCTATCTTCCTTCCTATACCACTATACACATATAGTGGGACACACACGCGCGCGTGCATACACACACACACAGGTATATATAAATAATCCTCTGTGTAAACCAAGTTCCGTTGAGATGCTGCTTCTGTTGGAGTGGAGAAGACTGGAAAGACAGGGTTGGCTGAGTTTTATGGTATAAACGTCTAGGTCACCAAATCCAACATTTAGTCTCTTGCAGATTTTCGAGGTGGCACCAACCACACATGTACTGGAATAAGCACAGAAATTAACTCTGGCTTGGAAGAACCGTGGGAGTGGAAATGCTTTGTCCCCACAGGATTCTACTTTTGATACTGACCACAGAACAATTTTAAGATGTTCTAAATTAAGTTACAGCAGGCTGGAGAGTGGGAGAGAGAGACGAGGGAGGTTTATCAGTGAACGGAGCCCAGCCGAAACCGGCAGAAGCCTGCCTGCATTCCCCAACGTGTAAGGAACACCGACCGGCCTCCAGGTGGCTCCTCGGCTCTCACCTGGAGAGAAGAACCACCCACCAGAGCCTGGGGCAGCCTGCTTACGCAGGGACATCCCGAATCACTGCCCACAGCCATGCCGAAGGCAGCAACCTTCTTCTTCGAGGCCTCCTCGCCTGCCCTGGAACCAGCGAGCCTCCCCTTCGCCTGCCCCCTACCTGCAGACAGTGTAGACGCTCTCCAAACCACTTACATCTGCCTCTGCCAAACCCCGCCGTGTAAGAGCCCCGTTGGCTCAGGACAGTGGGCACGTTCGTCACTTCCTCCTGCCCTGCTGTGGCTGCTGTAGGCTGCACGCCCCAAGGCCTGGTCCTTTTTTGGGCTGGCATGTGGCCCAATAAACCCTTCCTTTCAGGACAACTTTTGGCCTGGAAGGTTTTCCTTTAACATTTAAATAAAAGTTTGGATATTCTAGTAAATAGGTGTTTTAATTAATCAGACACGTTTTCATAATTATTAATGTTGTTTTCCATTATAACTACAGTGAGCAATTGTTAGGTAATTTGCCCACTCCTTTCCCCTAACCCTCTGAGAGCTGACTCTTCCGCAAGTCCACCCTATCACATGGGTGCCTCTCGGCACCTCCAGTGGCCTTGTCCTTGGGCTGCAACCGACTAAGGAAGGGCTTCGCCTGACTTAGACCCGTCTACTCGCAGTCCACGCCCAAAGACTTTCGAATTGGGACAAAAAAGACTTATGCAATTTCTTTACCACGGGCTGGATCCTTACCACGTTTGAAGCTTTCGGCAGCCTGATTCCTACCACGTGGACAAGGGAAACAGAAGATGCCAGTTGCAAGAGAGAAGAGCGAAGCGAATGTACGGAGGCTGTCATTTGCCAAGCCCTGTCATTCCAGACGGGCCTCTGAAATAACAGAGCATCTGCTCTGCAGGTTTCCTTTCCTCTTCTCCAAGTGTTTCATTCTGAAAAGAAATAAATATGTTTAAAAAGCTTGACAGTAAAAACAAAAGAGTTTTGTGACATAAGGAATTATTGTAGAATCATGAATGCAAATTACCATTAGAATAATCGGTAAGTAATGCCATGTTTTAAATTATCCTCAAAAAAATTCATGTACCTCATAATGAACAGCACAGCAACAAATATTCAGGAAAGCAATTTTATAAGAGACTAAGACATCTGAATAGCTTAGAAGTCATTTTAAATGTGACATAAATATACTAACTCAAGAGGAGGAACTGTAAAAGTCTCAAGGGATTTATACAGAAAATGTCTCTTTCTCTTCACTCAAAGCACTAATAGCTTTAGAAAACTGAGTGTGTCACACATCTCTGGTGGGCTAAGCACCATCTTTATCAAGTCATTTTTTCCTGACTGCGAATTCACATTTGGTGGTAGGCAAGAAGGCAAGTGTGCATCTGTCATGAAAGGTGTTGTCGTGCACGTCCCCAAGCTCTGGAAGATTGCTCACTTATTGTAATCTGGTTCACCTATTTAAGCCACCATATTTTTTCCTATTACCTGTGACAGACTTTAACATACCTCTGATGCTCACAACAGTTTTAAAGGTATGAATATTTTTTGTATCTCTCTCCCGAGGTTCACCTGAGCTTTGCATGTTAAAGCTTTTACGCAACAAGATGTTCTAAAGAAACAAGAAATCTCTTAAATAACTTCTAAAAGAACAGTTAATCTTTTTATCATCACTCAACATGTAGCAAATACTATGAAATGTGGGTTGAATCTTGCTTTGCCTTTATCATACAGCTCTCGTCCAGACTGTATGGAACACAAAATCTAAAATAAAGGCATATAATTAAATTGCTTTGTATTAGATGCCTTGGAATGAAACAAATCACCTTTGTTTTTTTTTTACTTAAAAATTCTGATAAACAAAACTGCTTTCACAAATATTTTGTCCAATAACATATCTTTATTTTTCCTTCAGTTTTTTGCTAGATGATTTATAACTTAAAAATAATTTTAAATGTAAAGATATTTGCAAGACTAGAACAAAGAATCTTTTTTCCTGGACCATTTGGAAAAAGGTTGCCAATGTGATATCCCATCATGAACACATTAGTGCATAATTCTTACAAACTAGGACATCCTCCTGCATAACCAACATACGAACACCAGAGTCAGAAAATTAACACTACGCATTATTACTGTTGGATTGAGACACACATTCAAGTTTTGCCAATTGTCCCAGTGACATCCTCTGGAAAACTAGAAGACCCAATTCAGATGACATGTTGCATTACACTGTCATATCTCTTTAGTCTCCTTCAATCCGAAATAGCTCCTCAGGGTGTCCTTGTCTTTTGTGACCTTGAAACTTGTGAGAATTGCAGGTCCGTTATTTTCACAAACCTCCTTGAACTACAAGAGTCTCTGATGGGATCATGAAGGAAAAGGCAGCCTTCTTCCTTACTGCCTTCTCTTTTTTCCTTTTCCTGATTCCAAAATGAAAAATTACACAATGGGTAAAAATATTTAAATTTTATCTCAATCGTCTACCATATATGAGGAAAACTCACACGTAGACACATGATAAAAATATGCATCTGTAAAATGGCCATCTGGAGTTGAAGACTCTTGAGGAATCAGTCTGTCCTTAATTCATTCTGGGCAGAAACATACACTTGATTTCCCTGATAACCAAAGGACCTCATGCCTTGACCTCCCTTCATTGTCAAAACTGACGTGAAACTAAAAAGGAGACATGATCTGCTTCAGTTGTCACCAAAGATAAGTGAACATTCCTATTCTCATCCTTTCTCAAAATTGTCATGAGACTCAGAACCACCTAAACCGAGCTTAGAAGGAAACTTTGCTTTTAATTTCATTGGTTCCAACTTTTATACCTGGCAGAATTTTTTGTGTATAGCATTTAAAAAATATATAGAAACGTATTAATAACATTATGGCTTTTATAAATGTTTTTAAATCCAATGGGGTAGTTTTACAAAGTATTAATGGTATAAGTAGATTACATGTTGAATACCTGGAAACTAAAAGTTAACATGAAGTTTCTAAATTTAAAAAAATGAAAATCTTTTTAAAAGACAAGAATAGTTATGAAAGAATCTGATGTTTAGCATTTGCTTTAAAATACTGAGGAACTCCCATCCATTAGGACAGTTAGCATGAAAAAAGAAAAAAAACAAAATACCACATGTTAGTGAGGAAGAGGAGAAATTGGAATCCTTGCACCATTGTCAGGAATGTAAAATGCTACAGTCACTTTGGAAAACAGTATGCTATTTCTTAAAAATCTAAAAACAAAATTACTACATAATCCAGCAATCCCACCAAACCATCCTCCAAAGTGGCTGTACTACTTTGCATCTCTATCAGCAATGAATGAGAATTTCTGTTGCTCAACATCTTTGCCAGCAATTGCTATTGTTAGCGTTTTGGATTTTGGTTATTTTAATAATTTTATGTATGTTAGCTCATTGTTTTAATTTGCAGTTCCCTAATGATATATGATGTGAAGTATCTTTTCCTGTGCTTATTTTCCAACTCTGTGTCTTTTTTGGTGAGGTGTCCATTCAGGTCTTTTGCCCATTTTTAATTGTTTTTTTTTTGGGGGGGGTTTGTTTTGCTTTTTTACTGTTGAGTTTTAAGAATTCTTTATATTTTTTGGTTAACAGTCCTTTATCAGATGTGTCTTGCAAATATTTTCTCCCAGTTTGTGGCTTGGGAGAAAAATCCTTCTTACTAGGGTTTTTTTGGTTTCTTATTTTTTTAAGTAATTAAATTTAGAATATTATGCCTACTCAGCACTCAATTGGAAGACGAGGACCATAAACATTAATCTTATGGTATTACTGATATCTTTTAAGTATGTATTTTTGCTTCTTGTGCTAACATGAGTTAAAAACTGAAGTGCATTTCTGAATTTTTTAAAATTCTGCACTCGTGTGATTAGACTAACCTTGCAGGCACAAGGTCACAGGAGATCCATTCTGCTGTCATCAATATCTGCTACATTGACTAACTTTCAGTCTGCCCAACTCTTGGCTTTGGCATTGGGTATACTGTCCCTGCTCATCTTTGATTTAGCAGAACGAAATGGGACAAAATGAGATTCTCACTGCCTTTATTTTAAATTGAGAGACTAGATTTGCTGAGGGGGCATTTCATTTGAGTCATATAGTGTCAAGATCGTAGATTAAACAGAATTTTCTGTTTAATATTTTGCTTTGCTTGCAACACGCTAACCCTAAGAAAGAGAAGAACATCCATGCTGTCTCTGTCTCTTCAGTCTGAACGGAATGTTAAGAATCCCTAACAATACTAAAGAGTCTGTCTAAACACAGTGATAATAATTAGCTTATTTAGCTAACCAGTCAATTCAGGTAAACAATTCGCTTAACCTGTTCCCCTTTTCCTGATATGATCAGATAACCTCCTGCTGCTTCTTCAGCTCGTTTGTGTTAGCATAGCGTTGCCTTCCCGAAGCAGCTCATAAGCCAGAACTTGCTGTTGTTTTTTTAAATTTGTTGGTTTGTTTGTTTTGGCAGTTAGAACTATTTGAACATTTTGTATTTCACCAATGAGCCAAAAAAAGTGCTGAATTGTTAACTTTTTCCAACCCATAATTTTGGCCAGCCTACATAACGCAATGTTTCGTTGTAAATGAGAATTTTGATCATTTTATGGTAGCTTTATGGTGGTAGAATTACTAAATGACATTCAAAGGATGCTAGTTAAAGAAACCTCTCCGTCCCGGGGGGCGGGGTGGTGGGTCAGGTGTCTAGAGGTTTGAGGGGCAGGTGGTAGATGGACAGAGGCAGCAGGCTGATGTGTATTAAGTTTTAGGCTTATCGCACATTGTTCGAAAATGTTATGCTTATGCTGATAAGAAAAATAATTAAGATAAGGCTTCCTGAAATAGAGATATTTTCAAACTCTCCTCCATACTCATGATACATCTCCTGAAACGTCTGTTGTATTTCAGGTTAATTTAGATTCGTGGTGTTCACGGAATGGTTCAGTGTCACCTAGAACGCATCAGTTTACAGGGCAGGGGACCTGCTAGGACACGTGGTTACTTTACAGTCCGATTCTCCTGCTCCCCGCAGTTGTGCAGGGAAGAGGTGATCCCCTTTTAGCATCGCTTTGTGGGTAGGGACTAATTAACACTTTTTATTTTAACATGTTTTTGCAAGAAATTGTCTTTCTTATTTTTCTACTTTATAGCCTTGCGAGTATATATAAGCAAAGAAAACGATAGTAGAAAATTCACTGCTGAATTTAAATCATCACACAGGAAAGAAAGATTGCATCTTCCGCTCAATAAGAAGTCGTCTGAAAATTGAGATTCTGGTCAATACCGGGAACTTGTTCTAAGAGCCAGATATTCCTTCTGAGGGAAACAGAATCAGAGAAAATTGTCCTGGCCTATTAAAAATTGGATCAAAGGAAATAACGATTATATTTTTAAAAGCAAATTTCTACCTACAAAATGAAAATAATATCATAGTTCACAGGAGAAAATTTACGAAAGGATAAATATTAAATAGTCATCTTCACCATCTTTAAGACTGTCCTGAGGGCCAGGGCACACATTATTTCATCCTGGTTCTCAGACCTCATCCAAAACACAGTTTAGGAACAACACCTAATCACACGCGTGCGCACACACACACACACACACACACACAGTACCAGCTGTCAGCAAGGCCAGGGGCCTGGAACGCTAAAGCCTGCTATGGGACAGGGACCCGCTGAGGAGGAAACGCTGACCTGGATTCTCACGACCTCCCAACATTTTCAAATGAATTAATGTCCTTGTCCTGGACAGGGAGGCAGCATGGCATGGAGCCTTGGGATCTGGCCCTTCTGCACGGTATGGACGGAGCCCACGCCCTATCGCTCACCAGCTCGTGGCGTCTCCACGTCTTTTCTCATCCGGGACAGTATTAACACAGGAATGCGTTCAGGGACCCAAAGGTTATTGAATGTAAAACAACAGGAATGGTGAGTAGGTGACAAACAAACACTGTACTGACACTTGTTAGCAGTAGGAAGCTCTTTTTTTTTTGTTTTCTGTTTTTTTTCATGTTGTGTTATTCCAGGTAAGAGTTAACCTGCACAACCTCTCAGACAGCCTTCAGCTACAAGAAGTAAGGGGCTGAGAAATGGAAAATCTTAAACATAGAATGGTTAGGTGTTTTACCTTTTTTTTCTTATGTAAGTCTCCCCTCCTGTGATACAGGCGTTTTTAGGCCCATTTCTACATAAAGCAACCAGCGAATATGCAGCTCATGAGGGATAATCTATATGCTGCGTACTATTTAAGGTTGATTACTACGCAAAACCACACAAAAGGAGCTACAACTCTGCAATTCCAGGGAAAACACTTGGAAGTTCTAACGTGTGCTTTCCAAAATTAAATTTGAAAAAATCAATCACTCATTTTACTACCATGCAGACATTGTAATAGGCATATTTTAAAATAAAATAAAATAAATTGAAAAATTTTAAATTAAACTGTTCAAAATAATTGACTTGATTCTTGTGACTTTCACCGACAAACATTTGATTGGGTTATTTTTGAAACAATATTTCGAGTCTTGTATAGGAGTGGTTACGAAAGGCAAGTGTTTCTTCTTGCCAGCAGGATAAACTTTATTCTAAACTGTCTCTATAATTCATACACGGTACCAGATTTGTCATAGAAAGCATCAAGAGATACTATCATAACACCTTGCAATAGAGGGCATTATATTTGACATTCTGGGTAGATATGAAATGTTCATGGTAGGACTCGTTTTTTATTCACATCTCATGCATGTTTGCATTTACACATCCATTAGACATGAATTTAATATTTCCAAAAAATTTTGTTTTTAACATTGTTATGTGAGCTTCGATCTGCTCATTTAACCTACTGGTTGCTTGATGGTTATTTAACCATAGTACTTACTGTGTTTTAAGTGACATGACTCCCGGGCAGGTGCGGAGTACATTTAGATTTCATCGCCAATGCTGCATGGTCATTACTCTTTCACATTTGCACGCTATGCTCTGATGAGACTCACATGGGTTGGGAGATCTGGGGAGACATCTCCTGTTCGTTGTGGCTCTTTTGCCAATTTTGTGCTTTATTGGCCAGTGTCCATTTGTGCCAGCTCAGCTTCTGGAGTACAGGTGGCCGACTGAAGCAGCAATTAGCTGATGGCCTTGCTATTTGAGAGTGTGTACAGAAATTTATGACCATATCCAAATGCAGACACTGAGGTTGTATGACGAAATAAGTCTGACTAAAGACTTTATGAAAATCCAGAAGCAAGCTTTCAAAACTATGATGCTTATAAATACATAAATAAAAGTCATTCATCATGCACACAGTTTATATGAGATGTTTTACCAAAAAAAAGATGAGATTTAAAAATAAATTTGGAGCAACTTAATCATGCTTCCAGGTAAAAAAAAATAAATGTATTTAAATCCTATTTTATTCATGAAACCATCAGGTATCGAATACCCCCTGGCTGCTAGGTACCAAGCTGGCCACTAAGGGGTTAACTGAGATGGTTCATTCCTCCAGATCTGTTTTCAATTTAGTCAAAGTGGATCAAGGATAATCCAAATGCTAAAAATAAAAATACTGCAAAAAAAGCAAAGATAGATAAAAGCTCTGTGGCCAGTCATCCACAATGTCGTCTGCGGGTGAGGACGAATGGCCTCGGTGTGTTTCCAGCTCTGCACCTGCCCTCCTGCCTTGCCTCTGCACAGCACGAACACAGGCCCCTTCGAAAACAGCACGCGTTCTATTCAAGAGCAAGAAATACCTTGTATTTATCCACTAGTTCAAAGTACACAGTTTTGAGCATGATGTAAAGATACTATAATTGTGCTCCCTTAGTAAGACAGCATTTGAAAACTCCTTGCCATATATAAACTGATGATCACTACAAAAACCAGAGTTTTAACTAGCGTGTATGTGAACTCCACATTCAGTAAAACTCAAAAATCAGTCTAAGGGGATTTAGACTCTATTATGTACAGCAAGCATGTGCTGGTATAGCTTTGTGAAAAAGAGGGTCTGTAAGACTAACATAAATTTTCCTAATACCATATAGTTCTAAGGCCCATAAATAAAACTAAGGGGGATTATGAGGCTTGTGTTTGATTTCTGAGTACTTGATGTAATACCGTGCAAAAGAGTTAGTGTACTTGAAAGCATTTATTCTAAGGGAAGATATTTGGGGAACATCGTCTGGTTTTGGACAATACTAGTAGTATAGAGAAACCTCAAGTGGAAGCCAGAGGGGAAAAGGCTGATAGGAAAAAAAGGAGGTACATGAAATGATGCTTTAATGTGAAGAAGCTAGTAGCAGATTTAACCATTAAAAATAATTGTTCAGATGATACAAAACATTTTCTTTTCTTCTGTTCTTTGAGAACTAAACCAGGGCAACATGTTTAATTTTCTGGAAAATACATTGGTTGATGTGAAAATACATCCAAGCTGGGTTATTAGTTCAAAACACTCTAACAAAAATGTTTTCACAAGCATAAAGAATAAATAACTATCTTTATGGGTTAATTTGGCTCTACACATATTTTAAAGCAAACAGATAAATATGCTTTCTTAAAAACACTTCCTGTCACCTGACTCTTGTCTGATGGACAGACAGATTAATATTTATGATCTACTATTTAGATGCTCTATTAGGAAAAATACTCAATAGTGATCCATAATTCCTATAGAATTTGTAAAAAGAAGCTCATTTAAATATAAACTTCCTCAATTCATAATAGATGATATATATTAAAACTGAGTTTTAGAAATTATGTCCAATTTCACAAATTTTTGTGTTGTGACATTTAACTGGCTCTGAAAAGCTTTGCAGTGTCTCGACTTTCTCAATAAATCACTACACTTTGAATAAATTAATTAGTTTTTTGTCAAAACAGGATAGTGACTTTGTCTACATTATACAGATTTTTAAAACTTGTACTCAGTTCATGATAAAGATATTTTAAATATGACAAAACTTGAATACTTAGTCATGTGTTAAGTAAAAGTTGGAACAATTAAAGATAAAGTTTGCCACTAGAAACATGAGCAAATGTTGGACTTTTTTCTCCCGTCTCACAAGTCAGTGACTGAATTTTAATTGGAGTCCTGGGGTTTCATCCATGGCCAGAACCAGCAGGCTATTCCAGGGAACCCGAAAAGAGCAGGCAGAGTATATTATTACTTTAGTGTTAAAGGGAAATTTTGAAATTTAAAAATGAGATATTTTTAAACTCATATTGAGAAAACTAAAAATTTGGTCAGACTTTTAGATTTTGTTGAAAACCTGTTACTTCAATTTAAAGAAATAAATTTGTCCTGAAAGATGGAAAGTTGAATGGAATAACTGAATTGAAACCTACCTCTTTCTCTATTCTCTATAAGCACATTATTCCATTACAAATGAAATAAAATGTGAAAGTAACAAATTTCTCAAAGGATAACACAATGGAAGAGTATATATTGATGGCTGTCAGGTGAAGGAATAAAATCTCTGTATAAATGTGAAATAAAACCTAGATAAAAAGGTAGTAACTATCATATTGACATGTAAGTAATGCTCTCCAAATTGGTCTGCATAAAGTACCTCATCTCAACACTAAGAGACACCTCTTTGATGTGTTTCAATTCCTCTTAAATAAAAAAGGATCTGAGAATTGGTTAAGTATTTTACATAAGGTCACACGTCCAGTAAGCGATGATGTCACAATTAAACCTGAGTGATGGATGCGGCTATCTGGTCAGTGAAAACGGCACATGGGTTTGACCAGGGTTAAAACTCGTGCCCATCCACTTCTTCTGAATGTGAAATAATGACCTTTTCAGGCTATGCTCAGCTATGAGAGCTTGCTATAATTTAGTTACCGATAAAATTCACTAAAATAATATTATAATATTACAATATGATAACAACTGATTTAAGCAAGAATCATCAATCCATGCTAAAATAAACAGATGAAAGTTTGAAGAATAAAAAAATTTTTGCAGTCTCAAAGTATGTCATGACAGAACACTAAATATAGAGGGTAAAACAGTACCTTTTTAGTGGTCAAATCTGGTCTACATCATTTAACCAAATAAAGTTAATACTGCAGTAACGGGATAGACAGATGATCACTGAGTAAAATTAGGCATCATTTTTGTGGAATGCCTGAATCTGATCATGAGATAAAACCAGACAAGTCCAAAATGTGGTACATGTTACAAAATAAGTGTCTAATATTCTTGTAAAACATCATATATTGAAATAAAGATTCGGCAACTACTCCAAATTAAGTGAAACTGAAGAGACATGACAACTGAATGAAACTAGTCACTGTGGGTTTTCTTGGTCCTTAAACATTATAAAAACAATTGGTAAAATCCGAACTAGAACTGTATATGAGAGAGTAGTTTTGCATCAGTGCTAATTTTATGAGTTTGATGATTATACTATAGTTTTGTAAAAGAATGCTTTGTTTTCAGGCAATAAACAGTGAATTATTTAGGGAAAAAGGTCATCATACATATAACTTTTTCTTAAGCATTTCAGAAAATTAGTATGCACACATGTGCAAAAAGAAGGGAGAAGTGGATAAAGCAAATGTAACATGTTAACATTTAGGGTCTCTGAGTGAAAGTGTTTGGACATTGTTCATACCATTCTTAAAATGGAGATTTTAATTAACTAAGACAATAAGAAAATACATACTTTATAGAAGTACAACTTAATCTAAACTGGCGGTGCGACTAGTTTCCTTCTAAAGAAAATGCTAATTGCCCTTAGTTCATGAATGTCGAGGGTCATATCTGAAACTGAAAGAAGCATTGACAGATTATTGAAAATTTAAATAGCTCACCTTTAAAAGAACGATTTGCTTATAGTTTACATTTAATGATTAAAATCAGCTAATGAAAATTTAATCGAAGTATTCATAAAATAATGTATTTAATGAAAGAAATAAATCCTATTCTTTGATCATCCCAATGCCATTCATGGAAAAATGGTGCATTTTTAAGACCCTTAACACACTCCTTGAAGGTATCTCTGCTCAACTCTCTACAGGAAGCCACCGAATGACAAGGTCATCCTATGCCGCAGTGCCAGGGACAAAAGTACAGAAAATGAGATTCCCTGATGTTAATATAATATAATGACCCCGAAGCTTATCCAATAGTCGAAAGCTTTACATAAATTTGAAATACAGGTTTATTATATATTTGTTTTTGAATAAGAAATCACTCACTTTACCTATGCAAATTTGACCAAATTATGAAGAATTTAACCTGATTAAAGTAGGGCTTCTGTCAGAAACACATGGTATTTAAGAAGACAAGATTCTACACATTGTCATCTGCAGAATAATTATTTGTATTACCAAGGAATTTGTGTGCTTCTATTTTATGAGAGGGTTTAATTATTTTCAGCTGTAGGAAAGCTTCTAAGAAGGTCTTTATTAAAAAAGATTAATACATGAACTAAAATGTTCACTCTAAAAAATTCAAAGCACAAAAACTTTTAAATTCATGTAACGCTGACATCCACAGAAAAATATAACGTTCTACATATTAAAAATATAAAAAACTGCATGATGAGATGACCCTATTTGTAAAAGTATAGTGCTCACTTGCAATGCACTCTTTAGGGAGTAAACTGATGTCACAGTATAAGTTTCTTTGCTTTGGACCACTACTCTGAAATCCCACTAGCAGAAATACATATTTTTGGTGCTGGTAGATTTTCTAAAAATTCTATTATGAAGATGTTCGAAACTACACAAAAATATAAAGGACTGCATAATGAACCAGTCTGTTTGTTCCTCACAAGCCCTGGCCATCATGTAACATCTTCCAGAAATACTTCAGGATGTCTAGAGAGGATGTATAGGCTTTCCAGTCCTTAAGAATTACTTAATAAAATTATTCTAACAGAGGCTACCACAATTAAGTCAACTAATATCATAGCAAAATCAAAGGTATAAAAAGTCACATCCCAACCAATAAATGTTGGAGAGCTTGCAGTGGTATGCAGCGGATATAAAAGCCCCTGATCAAAGCCTTAGTAATGTCACAGCCTTGAGTGGTGTCAATGAGGCTTGGGACAAGATATAAGGATCTAAACAGAAAATGTTCATGTGTATCCTGCTTAGTTAAGTTTTGTTTGTCCATCCGACTGTCCCTAAAATGAATGAATGAATGTTTCCCTCTGTATTTGGGACAAATTGATAAAAAGAAGATTCCTCTATTGACTGGGTAAGATGAAAAATGCCAACAAATAACAAACCAGGCTTAAATCTAATTATGTCACATATCAAGTGATTTTGGGCATGTGAACTAATTTATCTAAACCTTGCATATGTATATGGATAACCATGCATACTCATACAGATATTTCTAAGAGGATTAAATGAAACAATATTCATCAAATACCTGGACTGTTTTAGCCTTAATAAATATTTTTTCTTTATTTTTCTCATTATTCTTTTGTTCATCCACTAAATGTTTACCTGTGAGTATATACACATTCATAGAGAGAATAGGATATAGGGCATATTACTGGCTGAATGTGACAAATGAACAGCGACTACATGAAGAGTGCCTTAGGATGGATATTGGAAAGGCTGCCTTTGACAAGTCATGCTTGTGACAGGTGGAGGAGACTTTTGACTTCATTCATTTACCTATTGATGTAATCAGTACTTACTGTGTGCCTACGACACAATGCTCAACATGATGGAGGCTCTTCTTTTCTCCTGAAGGCCCACATTCCAAAAGGGACCAGTAAAATAAATGAAAAATACTGTGTTATGGTCACAAATAAATAGAAAATTAGAGTGCTATGGGCACATGAGATAGAACACAAAAGACCCCAGGGCAGAATACCGTGTTCTGCTGAAGTGGCTGCCATTCTCATTTCTATATTTAAATAGCATCTCCTAGAGTTGCTCGATTTGGTGACCATGTGTCAGGAAATGACATCTACACTGAGACTTGAAGTGGAAGTAGGTCAGGATAAGGTTTTGGGCAGAAGGGTATGGAGACGAGAAGAAGGCATATAAAGGGTGTGAAGAAAAGAGGCTTGGAATTAAGCCCTAGGAAACTGACATTTGGACAGCATTTTTGTCTCAATATTTGTTATCTCAGGATGTTGGGACACAATCTGAAATGCTCTACTTAATATACTTGTGTTTTTGTCCCCAGACAAGAGAGGATGCCACAGCCTTGGTCTCAATATCGAAATGCAGCTTAAAAGTGACACTCCATCAATAATATGCATGACGTTTATCCCTCATTTGGAAACCTCTTCTAAGGAAATATTTGAAAATGGGGGTCAACAAAACTATATTTATGCCTATGTTTTTCAAAATAAGCTATGCAGGAGAGTGAAATGGTATAAACATTCAAAATGAGTAGAAGAAACTTAGAAAGAGTATAATAGATCTTCTGAAAAAAATGTTATGCTCTTATTCAAAATGATGGCTATGAAGAAATGTAGCATTGTGCAAATGCTTATGATGTAATAATGATAGTTTTAAAAATATACAGTTATAGTTGACCTTCAATTATAATTACATAAAATTAAAATTCATAGGAAAAAGATTGGGAGGAAATACACACAATTTTTTGTTAGAATAGCAGAACTGTGGTGATTTTTATTTTATCTAGGCTACGTATGTTACATGTATGACATGTGATAACACACACACACACACACACACACACACACACACATTGCTCCCTAAATGATGCTGTAACATGGAGCTCTGTGGGCAGGGAAGCTCCCTTTCATGTAAACAAAACATTTTCCTTTTGTGCCCCAGTGTCCATACTATTATTCAATCCTATGCATGTTTTTATGTATTTCTCAATTTTTCCAATGAAATTATAATCTGTCCTGGGCCAGATTTATGTTTTATTCATTTCTAAAGGCCACGATTTTGCAATACTTTCCACAAAGCAGGTACTCGATAAATGTAAAACAAATTATGTGTCTAAATCACAAATTAATATAAAACATTTTGACTGAAAAGCTACTATCCTCCTAAATGAACACTCACCACGTACAACATTTAAATTATCAGCGAGTTTCCATTTCACTCCAATCTATTTAGAAATGAAAAAAAAATCAATAAATCAATAAAGTAGAAAATGTGACCCATCATTGGTAGCATAATATAAATAGTGGTCATTTGCCCTGTGCAGAACCGATCTGATGTTTTTTAACAGAGCCTTAAGGGATTTTTACTTAAAAACCCTGAGAGAAAATTTTTATCTGAAGAGTTAGGAGGGAGAAAAATTATAAATATCTATGCTGTCACATGCTCCTCTTGAGTGCACGTCAGAAAATGTGTTTCTTACATTACACGAGTCTTACAATATTCTGACAATGCAACCCTGAGACATCTTGAATTAAGCAATATGTTTACAGAATGACAGAACGAAAATATGTTTAGCTGCCTACGTAAGAAAGATATGTTATAGACTAGACCAATGATTAGACAGTTGATGGACATCTACATATGCCAGTGTACGTAAATGAAAGCAGTCCTGCAAGAATACATGCATTTATGTCTTCATAAATGTTCATACAGTCTTCACCTTCCCCTGCCCTGGGACACACGATCTGGATTACACAAGTAGCGTAAAAGCCAAACAAACAAAACCAACATTCTCCAGAACTCGCTGTCATTAATCATTAGTGATCTTGGGTCAATGAATATCTGGGGCCTTCTATTATATATTTCTACCAATGGCCCATCTTCTGCCCTATATACCTTTCCAGGTAAGACATCTTGTGGGGGAAAGGCATCATTGCTGGCATGCCAAAACCATGGTACCACCACGGATCACTGCATCTATTTCACATGCAGATGATGGTATTTTCGAGCCAACAGCGGTATGATCAGTGCCAGGATAATCTACATCAAACTCAGAGAGAGCATCATGGTGATTTCCTTAATATTCAGTTTTAATTCTATAATATAAATGTCTCATAAAACCTGTGTATAAAAATATCTTGCATTTGATCATCCTGCTATCAAATTGGCTGCAAGTGAGCCTCTACTTTTTTTAATAAAGGAGCATACTGTTGGTTTGGCAGCAACGCCACAAATACAGTCCCGAACACTGTGCCAGCATCGTCAAATTTCTCAGAGGTGTAGTTTTACGCAACAAATCTGTCTTCAGAACCTGAGTGGGGAAAACAACTACAGGCGAATGAAGGATTGAAAATAGGCAATGTAAGAACAGTTATAAACTGTGTGTATTGTTTGATGTGCTGCATATAATTGTTAGCAGATTTCTAATTGTAGAAAATAAAAATAAAATAAAGGAGAGAAAGAGAAATATATGATAGTTGACTGGGCAAATTGCTTTCTCCAGTTGGTCATGAGTTGGGGTAGATGCAGTAGTTAGCCAGGTCCTGACAGGTCTGGGAAGATCACTGCAGAGACTTTGGGTCAGATTTCTGTCATGTGTACTCTGGCCCTTGTCTGTTTTGTATGTTCAGTCTCTCAATAATAATGAACTCTCAAGAAGATCTCATGGGTGGTTGTAGTTGAAAATGAAGTATCATAAGGATTTGTGATACAGTAGGAGAAAAAAAATAAACAGCTTACTATAATTTTTGAGTGCCTCCTGCTATAAAAACAACTTATGATACTTATTTTTATACATTTGATATTGAAAACAAAAATTTATACTGTTGACCACATATGGAGGTGGAGAAATAAACTTGTAAAATCTGAAAAACTTGTCCAAGACTATAGATAAAATGGCAAAGTTTCTAAATAAAAAAGGAGGACCACCCATGGAGAAGATGGAGTAAGTCATACACCAATGAGTACGACTCACCCAACTAAAAGGGAAAAAAATGAATTGTATTTCTGCCAATATTACCTTTAAAAAAATATTTAAAACTTTCCATCTTAAATAATTATGGCTAACAAAAAAAAGTGGAAAAACTATACAAAGAATTGCCGGTCACTTCTGTTCTAGAATGCTCCTTAGGTTAGGTTTGTCCAGTGTTTCTTTCTGATTAAATTCAGCTCAGGCGTTTATTACAAGACCACAGAATCCGTGTCTTTCTCAGTGCATCGGGTCAGGAGGCATGTGATGTTGACGTGTCTTATTGCCGATCAAGTCGCTTACATGTTGATCACTTAGATAAAGTACAATTTTAATTTCTCCCTTTGTCATCAATAGGTATCTTGCACAGTGATACTTTTGGAGTGTGTAAATACTCTGTTTCTCTTCATACTTCTGGCCACTAACTTTAGCATCTATGATAAATCTTCCTGAAACTAACTGATTGCGGTGTTTTTGTAAGTGGTGACTTTCTATTTTCATCATTCCTTCTATGTTTATAGTCTATATTGGAACTATACTGTAAGAAAAAGTATTCCTTTCTCTCCCATTTATTTATTTATGTCGGGAGAGATTCATGAATTTTTGTTTTATTTTGTGGTTATAAGTCATTACTGTAATTATTTTGTAGCCCCACATTCTCCTTGAATTTCTAAATATCTTAGTCTCTTTATTACATGCTCTTTACACTATTTTCAGTTTTTCCAATTTTATTGATCCAATAAAAATCTAATAACAATGAAATTTCTGCATGTATTTGTGTGATAGTTTAACAAAAGCCATTATTCTGTACCTACAGATTTTTGAAAAGTTATAAAAAGTGCAATGAATTACTAACATGTACATAGTTTCTTTATTTTAATGGTTTTGACTCACTACCAGTTCTTTTGCATCTGTACAAATAATATTACCCATTCCTCCAAAAACGGTATTAAAGCACTGGAATATTACACATAAATCTGACACATTCATGTCAACTTTAATCAGATAAATCAGCAATATAAAAAAATAAAATCTAGTTATACCAAAAAAAGAAAAGAAAAATCTTTTATGTGAATTATAACATTTATCAAGAGGAAGCAGTCCTCATTATTTTTTAAAAAGTTTACTGCCTCGAACACAATTGGGTCTGGCAATATTACTCCTGCTTTGTTTCTATGTTCATTTGCTTGTAGTTAGTACACTTTTTTTATTTTCCTATGCTGATGCAATTTACACTCCTCTGGTCATTTACATAAGAGGAAATTTACACATCCACACTTGTGTCACCATCTGACTAAGAGCTCCTTATGTTTGCTTCTGAAAAATAATTATCAGTTACTATACAGAGAATTTATGGTGATGTTGAGAATGAACCTGGAAAGGATATGGTTTGAGGTTTATAAAGTAAACTCAGCTAATGTTGGTCCTGACTAATAAATCAACATCTAATGCTCTGCTATCAAATACTAATTAATTCTTCCTTTCCTCCCTCATATTAATTTAGTGTTATTCCAAGTCTGTAGGGGAGAGTGCTTGCAGCTTTCAGCGGGAACACTCTTATGCCCTGCCAGGGAATTTTATTAATTACAGTAAATGTAGTGATTTTGGACAACGAAATTTAGAAAAGAAAGATGAGTTTGGAAGACAGCTCTTCCCTTTGGCAAGTATAGTATTTTAGGATCTCAATAAATCTTTGCACCTCATAGAATAGGAAGTAATTTTTTCACATCTTTTTACTACTCAGATATTCTGGTAGTCCTATTACAAGGACTCATATTAGCACCAACTTCAAAATACCAAAAAAAAAAAAAATTCAACAAATTAGTTCCGTAACTCTTGTCACAGTAGAATATTTTGCTCTGATGATACAGGCTATGTCTGTATATAATCTATGTTCGCATTTGGTGAAAATATCCATGTAAATATTTTAAAATTCTGGTAGCCATTTGAATTTTCTGCAGGTAAGCACAAATATCTTTTTTGGATATTTTTTCCTGAGTTTTTTTATTTGAAAGGCCATCCAAAAGTCATATGACAAAATCTCTTTTAACAGCATGGTGCAGTGAGGAATGAACTAAATGTTCCACAGGAGGGAGGGCCTAGTGAACGGGAAGTTCCGCCGCAGGAGCCTGTGTGGGCAGCACCGGATCTCCCCAAGTCCACGACCAAAGCCATGCGCTGCTGGAGACTAGGAGTGGAGAGGGTGGGTGCGAGGCGAGGGAGAGTGAGGTGAGGCTAGCTTCCTCAAGAACTGGGGTCAGGAACTGGGCTGGTCTGTGCTTCCAGCTAACGTTAGCTTTCTGGTGTGCAGAGTTCTGCTTCCTTACTGAGCTTTCTCAGACAGCACGAGATTTCGGACACATGACGGGCCTAGAAAGGGGCCAGTGCCTCAGTGTTTGTTGGGTCCAGGGCAGACTCAGGAGCTCACAGGCCTGCTGTTGAGGGGTTGAGCCAGTCCTGCAGGTAGCCCGTGACCACGGCCCGGTGCTGCGGTGGTCATTGGGTGACCTGCCCAAGGCCAGTTCGGCCACTTGGCTCACACGCAGGACCCATGGCCAGGATGGGGAGAGGGAAAGGCCTCAGAATGACATGGCATGAACTGTGTGTCTGGGGGAACTGTCGTTTTATCAGCCAAGGCCGCATTCAGCATACTGTAAGAAGTAAAGCGGCTTCAGACGTGTTAAAAATAGGGATGGGGAAAGCACACCTACTTGGCAAACTGGACTCTGTGCGTGAAGTTCAAAGAAAGATAAACAGCTGTGAAAACAGCTGGTCGAGGGTCACCATGCCTCTTAGATGACAAGCCACAAAGGTCACTGAAGCACACGCTTTGCTGGAAACCATCCATTTAAAAACCAGATGCTCAAACAAATCGATTCGGTCAGGAACTTTAAGAAAGGCAGGGAAAAAACATAAAGTGCAGATCAACCTCTCCTTTAGGTTTTAGTGTATATTGCTGGACATGAAAATACATGGACATATTTCACCTTTAGCTTCTGTTATTAGTGAAGTAAAGGTAAGAGCTCCTACAACGTTTTACATAGACTGGGCACGTGTGTCATTATCCATATACCCATGGAATTCTGTACCTAGTCAGCAACCTTTTCATGTTTTTCTGGAATTCCTACAACTATACAATAATATATTCTTGTTTCTCAGGACAGTTATCTTCAAACCTAAATTAATTCAGAAAGTATTAATATTTCTGGCACATGTAGGTTATATTAAAAAGAGACTCCTGTGGGTAATTTTTAGTTCAAAAGGTCTCATTCTCATGAGTAAATTGCATTTAAGAGGTGACATACATTAAAATTTCTAGCACATTTTAGATCTTTTTATAGCACTCTACACTAAATGTCTCGTGACAGAGATCTCTGTATTCTTGTCATTTCTTCTACAAGAACATAAAGGGCTTGTGGTTCATATCCTTGTTTCATTGTCTTTCTATACTCCCTGAAGCAGCATTTCACAATATTGGTTTCTAACGTTAATGGGTTTTAGGAGAGATGAAAAGAGTTTCCATTCATATAAGCATAGGGAGACTATATCAAGAAAATTTAAGCAATTTAATATCCTATGCCACTTCAAAAGTTGGAGAGGTTCTGATGTGAACCTCAAATGTATCTGATTGCCTATTATTTTGCTATTGTTGTAATAAATACAGATTATTTCCTTCATCCCACAAAGACCCTTTGTGTCCTGACCTATCATTCCCCTCCTCTATCCCAAAGGTAATTGATGCTTTGCTTGCTTAAGTACAAAAATGGTTTTGCCAGTTTTAGGCTATTATACTAATGAAATTATAACATATCCTCTTGTCTGTCTTCCTTCACTTGCTAAGGTGTTTTTGATATACATGTAATTAATGAAAATAACATTCTTTTTATTGCCAAATACAATTTTATTGGGTAACTAGACCACATTTAGTTGATCCATTCTTCTGTTAGTGGACATTTGGGTTTTCAGTTCAGCTTATTAAGTATAAAGCTACGATTTATAAGTCTTTATTGACATGCTTTTATTTCTCTTTGGTAAATACCAAAGGGTAGAACTGTCGAGTCACTTGTTTAACATCTGTTTAACTTTTGAGAAATTTCCAATCATTTTCCATTCCCACTAGCAACAAATGAGATTTTCTGTTTCACATCCTCATTAGCACTTAGTGTGGTCTTTTTAATTTTAGCCATTCATTTGTGTGTGAACATTATTCCCAGAAATTCTATTTTTCAGTTCCAGCACTGCCATTTGAAATGGAAAGAAAAACTTTTTTTTACTTCTTGTTAATAATTATCATTTCTCATTCAATGAAAACATGTTTTTATTTACTAAAAATACATATATTGTCTGCTTTAAATTTTTTTTCTGTTATTTGAGACATCTGGTTCATCTCTGGATCAGATTCAATTGATTTTCTTTTCTTCTGAGAATGTATTCCATTTTCTGGATTCTTCCTATGTCTGTTAACATTGGATTATATCTTGGGTATAATAAATATTAACTTCTGGATTATGTATTCTGTAACATTTCTTTGGTGAATATTGTTTCATATGTTTTAGCAGATAATTTTCTTTATCTGTTGCATTTGTAGCTGCAAACTCTATTTCTTGAAAGACAGGTCAAGTCTTAGCTCAGACCATCTGTCTTCACCCCTTATATTCAGTTTTAGGGGTCAGAGATGGGATTCTCCCAGGCTTGCCGCTGTAAAAACCCTGTGCATGCCACAGAGGCTGCACTTGGCTCCAGGATAAAAGCAAAAGAACCTTTAAAGCTCCTAGTCCCCAATCCTCTCAGAAAGTATACACTCACCAGTCATTCTGCTTCTGTTCACTCTTCTGTACCTTTGGGAAATTGCTTTTTGTATTACGGCCAAGGTTTTAGTTGCAAAGGGTTATGTGGCAAGGGCTTAGTCTGTCATACTTGGAAGCAAACATTCATTTATGTTGTAGCTTATATTTTCACTCTCATGATATCATTTAATGAACAGAATTTATTAATTTTAATGAAACCAATGTATTAATTTTTTTACTTTTTTTTTTTACTTTATGAATATTGCTTCTTGTCATCTATTTACCTAATCTTGGTAAACGAGCTTTTATTTTATATTTTCTTCCTAAAAACTCAGTGTTTTAACTTTCTCATTTAGAACTACAATTAACTAAAATTGATTTTTATATGTGGTGTGAGTTATTGATCAGAAAGAGGCAACCAACTGAATGGGAGAAAACAATGCCTTGAAAAAGAGGCTAATCTCCAAAATGCATAAAGAACTCAAACAACTCAATAAAAAACACACACCCCATTAAAAAATGGGCAGAGGACCTGAACTTCTTTCAAGAAGACCTACAAATGGCCAACACATATGAAAAGGTGTTCACCTTCATTAGCTGTTAGCGCAATGCAAATCAAACCACAATGAGACACCACTTCACACCTGTAAAAATGGCTCTGATCAACAAGACAAGTAATGACAAGTATTGGAGAGGTTGTGAGGAAAGAGGAACCTTCATATACTGCTGGTGGAAATGTAAATTGGTACAGCCACTATGGGAAACAGTATGGAGGTTCTGCAAAAAATCAAGACTAGAACTACCATATGACCCAACAACCTTTTTGGGTATATGTACCTCAAAAATTTGAAACCATTTATCTATACAGATATGTGCACTCCAATGTTCACTGCAGCATGATTCATGGTGGCTAAGACATGGCCATTATGACGACATGGATGAATCTTAAGATTATCATGACATAAACCAGACAGAAAAAATTTGAAAGCCACATGATATCACTTATATGTGGGCTATAAAACTGAAAGCAAGAAGCGATCAAGACAAACAGACTCATGGACACAAACAACAGTTTAGTGGTTACCAGAGGGAAATGGGGGACGTGGGTGGTAGATAAGGGTAAAGAGGGTCAAATATATGGTGACGAAAGGAAATTTAACTTTGAGTGGTGAACACACAATGCAATATACATATGATGTTATTCATGAATTGTACACTTGAAACCAATATAATTGTATTAACCAATGTCACCCTAATAAATTTAATAAAAAAAGAGTTTTTAACAGGAAAACACTTTGGTATTTGTTTGATATTTAAAATTTTAGTACACATAATCAAGTAGCTGAAGTTCACTGTACTGAAGTGACTACATAGGAAAAAATTCTGAGTATATGCTAGCTATAGACCCAGAATTTTAAAATTTCACCTATGATTAGAACTCAAATATCTTCAAATTAGCTATAAGAATCAAAAATCAGTTGTCACCAATTAATCTGTCTCTAAGTGAAAGTACTAACTATGCTGGACTGTTCAACTGACATCAACAAAAATGTTTTGATCAAATTTACTTTTCTCAGGCAACTAAATTAAATTTCTCAAGTCAAGCATGTAATTAGACTCCTTTCCTCTGGTATATATACTTTACACATTAAGTATGCTTGAAATAGTTTCCATTTTATAAATTAAAACAGAAGAATAATCTTCAGTCCCTTCCCTTTATGAATGAAGCTCTAAACATGAAAACATAGCAACCAATTTATACACTTTTATTCACTGTACCTTAAAATAAATAAAATTATATTAAGTCCACAAGCCTGAGATATATTTTTAAAATGTCCTACAGTCTGCATTGTCTCCTTAATTACCTTTTTAGATATCTTTTTCTGTAAAAGTGAAGAAAAAAGAGTGAAAATAAATAGCTGAAAAGTAGAACTAATGACCAAAAAGTTAGAGTAATAAATGTTACAAAAAATGAATAAAACATGATTTCACAAGTAAAATTGATACTTACATTTACTAATATTTCTATGAAGAGCTTAGGTTTGTAAAATATTATTTTCCATAAGACTTTATCCCCAATTGTAATATTTTTCAAAGTGTGATTAATGACATTAATGATGGTAACAGATTGTTGAGATATGAAAGGCGATATAACGTGATGCCTAGATATATACGGTACTTTGATAGAATAATCCAGGCAGTTTACACGTATCCATTATATTTGCTGAACTTTACGTTAAAGACTAATTTTGATTAGGAAAAGAGCAATTAGATATCAGAGCACGTTTCAATACTATTACAATTTAAACATTTGTTGATGATACCTGTGCACCATCATTGGTCCCTGAATACATTGAGTGGGATCGAAAACAGAAAAGCAGCAAAATATGGTTAAATATAGTTGAGTGACTCAAGGTATAAGTAAGAAATAAATGAGACGCTGTTGACTAGAAACCGACTTTATATCAAACTTGATGTGCATTTCCCCCTTTGCTCTTACATCTGTTTTTCCTTTTTTAATTTGGTTACGAAAGAGAAAATGGAGCGCTTAATTTTTTGGGGGGTCAACCTGATTGGGCCAGGGGTGCCCGGATATCTGGTCAGACATAATTACGGGTGTGTCTGTGGGGGTGTTTTTGGACATTAGCATTTGAATCAGGAGATTGAGTGAGGAAGACCCCCCCCCCCCCCCGCTGGGGGGACCTTATGCAATCAGTTGAAGGCCTGAAGAGAAGGAAAAGGCTGACCCTTCCCCAGTGAGAGAGAACTCCTCCCACCGGCCTTCAAACTGGGACGTGGGTTTTCTTACTTACTTCAGACACCAAGGGCAACCACGGCTTCTCTTGGGTCCGCAGCCTGCCGCCTAGCGCTGGAAGCACACCTTCGCTCTTCAGCATGTGGAGTTTGTTGACACCCCGCGGCTCTTGGGACCTGTCCGCCTCCCTTATCGCATAAGCATTTTCCTCACGATAAACCTATACTCAGTATCGGCGACAAAGCCAGCTGTCGCAGCCCCACGCCGCGGGCTGAAGAGCCGAAGCCGAGCGGCCCCGCGCTCCACAGAGGCACCGGAATTGGCGGCCGGAAGTCGGTGCGGCGCGTTTCGGTCCGGAGCTTCCAGGCACGTGCGCCGGGCAGCGGGGTCGCTCTGCGCATGCGGCGGCCTCCGGCACGCGGCGGCCTCCGGCACGTGCCGGCTGGAGGGTGCGCATCGAGTGGCCGTGGCCTGACGGTCGTCGCGGCTCGAGGGGAGTGTCGCGGGTCGCCACGCTGTTTAAGGAGGAGGACGGATGTCGACCGCAGTGTCTGGGACCCTCCACTGAGCGGTTCAGAGGATGAACCCCACGAAGCCTTTCAGGGCGCAGCGGCCTCGCGCTCTGCCGCCGCCCCTCGGTGGTGGCCCTGAGGGAACTGTCAGGCTCAGCCGCTCTCCCTGTGGTGGGAACAGCACGTTACACGGGACCCCGCGTTCCAGCACCCCTGAGCGAGTCGTCGGTCCTTCGGCCCCAGCGGACTCCGTGGGAGGACGCGGAAGGCGCCTCGCTGCCCCAGGAGCCGCTCTCAGGTGAGCTGGTCCCGGGTCACACCGCCAGTGAGAGGCCGATGCCGTCGTCACTCGCGGTGCCTGGCCTCCCACGGCCTCCCACTGCCCCCGTGCCCTTGACCTTCTGCCTGGAAGCTGGGCTTGGCGGGGACTTCAGCGGCCGCTGTTTCCGTAGCACTAGCGAGGCGGCGCGGCCTGTCTCTGCGGAGCTTGGCGGCGCGTCGCGCTGTGCCATGGCGCGCCGTGCAATGAGTGCCCTCCGAGCCGCTCTGTCGCCTGTCCCTGCCGGCGCCGGGGTGCACGGGGAGGCGGGCTCTGTGTGTGTGTGTGTGTGTGTGTGTGTGTGCGCGCGCGCGCGCGCGCGCGCACAGGGCAGCCCACCGCTTCCTCTCCTGCCATGGACAGCCCCTCTCTCCCCAGGGGTTCTGTGGTCGCCAGTACGCCTCCCACACCCCCAGCACTCGCCAGACGTCGCCGGTCCTCCTGTCCCAGGTGGAGAATCAGCCCTTGGTTGCTCAGATCCCATGGAAACAACGATGTCATTTCTTTGTGCATCAGCCACAAGCTGAGGCACTGGGTCCCCATGCCCCAACCCCAGCTTCCCATCATGTAGGGGACGCTGAAGTGAACACAGTCAGATATATATATGTATGTGTGTGGATGTGTGGATGTGTGGATATATATATATATATATATATATCCACACATCCACACATCCACACATCCACACACACACACACATTACGAAAAAAAATTAAAAAAAAAAAAAAGATGTTCCTTTGTCTTGGGACCAAGCTAGAATACAGATGCAGAAGGAGCAACAGCTGAGTCAGGGGAGTTTGAGGATAAAGTCTTTTCATCTCTCTGCAAAGTTTCCCCATCTGTTGCTACACTGGCACCATAGAGGGGAGAGAAATGCGGAGCATGGCAGAAGTGGGGGGGGGGGTTCCCAGTTTGCAGGATCTGATGACCAATGCCTGTTCCGTCGCCCCGCCCTCTGCAGGAGGGCGAGAGGTCTGAAGATCAGCTTTAGCAGTGGTTGTCTAAAGTCCCAGGAGCATTTACAAATTCAACTTCCCGTCTCCACGTTCCTCAGACCCTTGAACTCTGATGAAAATGGCTGCAGCTGCTAGAAAGGTCTGGAAGCAACTGCAGCTGTTGCTCTGACCGCATCTGCAGCACCTGGTAACTCTGATCCCAAGTTCAAGGGAAGAGGAGGTTGCCTCTGAGCTCCATCCCTCTGCACTGCTGGACATCGGGGACATTAGAGCTGCCTGTCCTGAGAGAGGGAGGGTACCCTCAGAAGGTTTTCTGCTTTTACTGAAAATAATATTATTCTCAGATGCTTGATGCATCGTTGGAAATGTTTTTATTGGTCATGCAAATAAACCATTTGTCAACAAAAAGGAAGGACATTATATAATAATAAAGCAGTCAACTCTTCAAGAAGACATAACAATCCATGATATATGTGCATCTACCAAGAATATTATAATATATGAAGAAAAAACAGATACAACTATAAGGAGAAGTAGCTAAATCCGCTGTTATAATTGGAGATTTCAACTCTATCAGTAATTGACAGATAATGCAAGCACAAAATCAGTGAAGATACAGTTGAACAGTTCCATTGATTAAATTTCAAAAACAGCAGATTACATGTTTTGTTTTGTTTTGTTTTTTTTCACGTTCACATGGACTATTCACAAAGATAGACCATAGTCTATGGCATAAAACATACCTTAACAAATATAAAAGAATAGAAATCATACAAAGTAGGCTCTCATAACATAAGGGATTAAACTAGAAATTAATATAAAGAGAGGTGGGAAAACCCAAGTTTTGGAGATCAAACAAAACACTTCTAAATAATACATGGGTCAAAAAGAAGTTTCTAGAGAAATTAAAAATGTTTCAAACTAAAGTTTTTGAATTTTTGAATTTGAAAGTAAAATATCAAAATTGATGGGCTGCAGCAAGAACAGAACTTAGAAGGAAACATAGCATTGAGTGCGTATGTCAGAAAGAAGATCTAAAACCAATAACCTCAGCTTCTACTTTATGAATTAGAAGAAGAGGAATATGAGTCTAAAGAGTGCAGAAGAAAAATTAAAATTAAAGCAAAAGGAATGAAGTTAAAAAAGGAAAACAAAATCAATGAAATCAAAGCGTGGTTATTTGAAAAGATCAACAAAATGGTAATCTAGCTCAGCTGAATAAGAAAAAAATGAGAAGATAAAAATTACCAATATCAAAAATGAAATCAAGGCTATCACCAATGATCCCATGGCACTAAAAGAATAATAAAGGAATGTTATGAACAATTCTATGACCTAAAACTTTATAACTTAAATGAAAAATATCAATCCCTTGAAGAGATAATCTAACATTTCCCACAGAGAGATACTGTTTGGAAATCACTGAGCTGCTGAACCTGAGTATTTACACTTAGATTTTCCAGAAATTTCCCAGCCATTCTCTCTCTAAATATTTTCTCTCCTGCAGTCACTCTTTTCTCTCCTTCAAAAACTCCAATTTGAATATTAGACTTCCCTATTGTCCATTTCTCTTAACTCATCTTTCATGTTTTCAACTTTTTGTCCCTTCCATCTTAAATAATATATAGATTTGCATTGTATCTCTTTAATTCTTACTTTGTTTAGGTCTAAACTGCTGGGGTACCTGTTAGATTTTTTAAAAACTTTCCGTTATTTTGTTTTCCAGGTTTAGATTTCCATTTTGTTGTTTTTTAAATGTGTCATCATTTTTATATCCTCTTGCTGTTTAATCTTATTTTTAATAACCTCTTCGGCTTGCTTTCTTGCATATCTTGTGATTTTTTTGAAACTGTAATCTCACTTTTCTTACAAGTTTATATGTGAGAATATTCTGCAGTGGGTGACATGCCATTCCTCTGAAAGGGTTTGTATTTATTTCTATGTGTTCTATAAACCTGAGACATGATAAATTAATTTCTCTTCTAGAAGTGTTTTATTTTCCATAAAGGTGGTATAAATGCAGCCCTATATGTCATATGTGGGTTGGCTTTTCTCATGAATTATAAGAAGAGAGTTTATTTTTCTTCTCACCTGGGCCAAGGCCCTTTATATTTTATTCTATGGAGTTTGCTTGTTCCCAGGGCACCAATACTTAGATGTAGACTTCTGGGCCTTATTAGACCTTTTGCCCTGGCCATCTCTCTTTATCTTCAGTTTTTAAGTCAAAACTCATGTTCACCAGGTTTTACCAGATATCTAAGTACAATCCAGATTCACTGTTTTGCTTTTCTCTTGGATTCCCATTTTTACATTTGTTTTCAGTTTTCAGAATGCCTCATTTTCTTGACAGCTGAATAATGCAATCTGTGCGTATGTGGGTGGGTGTGCATGTGTTTAAATTTTCTTCCAGCATTTTTAGCTGTTTTTGGTGGAATGGTTTTGTTCAGGATATGTGAAAGCTATCCTTTCTTCTCTGCTTTATTATTATTATTATTTTTTTTGGTGAGATTCTTCCCTTTTTTCCTGAGCATCCCATCTAAATCGCCTGTCCTTCTAGACATGAATCAATACTTCACATCATTTTCTTTGGCATGCCATCAAAATAAACTTCCCTAGCATATTCAGATAAGATAAATTCATCTGTACAATGAAATAGTGAGTGAAGATATTATTATCATCATATAAAGAAAAATTGGCCAGGATTAAGATCCATAGGTTTGGTACTGTGTTTTTGACAGGTCCTTTCCTCTCCATCAAACCCTCCCCCACCTCCTCCCCCCCACCATAAAACTAAGATATGAGGATCATAAGAGATAATATATATAACTTCTTCATTATATGCAATTCACCATAAACACACGCTGTAATATTTTTTCAACTAAAGATCATACAAGACCTAAAATGGTATGAACCAAAGCCATAAATAATAGTGACAATTTTAAGGACCGATGTGAATTTGTGAGAAAAACTTGTTTTAGATCACTGAGCTTTTAGTGCCTTTCTGGGCGAGACTTTAGAATCTATATGCCTTATTCTGCCTGCTCTTCCATGTGTAGAGAACGTGAATATTTGTAAAAAGCAGCAAAAGAAATCTCCTTGGTAAGGTAGCTTCCTCATCAGCAGAGCTGACATGGAATCAGGAACCGTAGTTTTATTCCCAGAGTCTTTATAATAGCAGGACAGCTGCTCAGCCCACCTTTTCCATTTATGGTACATATCATAAAATGAATTTGGAAGTAAAGGCTAAGAAGCTAGTGGATGAACTTTATGAAATTGGATTTGACTGTGTCAAGGGCTTATTTTTCATTGGAATATTTTCAGTCTCGTGGAAGCTGCATTTGAGCCGGATATCAGTTTCCCAACCTGGTTTAAGATACGATTTAAAAAATAATCTGTGAAAATATAATTATCTGAAAAGCTGGTTTAAAAATTCTCTTTATTTTCTCATAGGTCACATGTGTTTGGGAAAAGGGTGGATTATGTTTTTATAAAGCGTTTACTGATGTTGACCATTTTGATACTGGGATTTAATTTTTCGAATCAAATATTCTATTAAAAAATGAAACATTCAAATGTACCAACATTAATATTTCATAGAGAAACGCAATCTCTTTTACCGTTATGTTGCATGTTAAAATATAAGAAAGTTTACAAACCAGAATATTGAAGCTGGAAAAATAGTCATTTGTTCAGGTGTGTAAATGCAAATTAACCTAAGGGTGGGATTGGTTATATTAGTTTCAGGTTTCAGCCTGACACATTACAATGATAAATACTTGACTTCCATTTCTTGTATGCCAATAGCTGAAAGTGAAAAGGATGTAGCTGGTAAAGATCAGGTTAGACCACAAATTCCTTTTCTTGAAGTGTTTTCAGGAAAATAATTTACATTATTCATAGTGTTTAAAAAGCCAGACTTCAAGCCCAGCTGGCCTCTAACACCTGGTTTTTAAACATTTTTTTTTTTGATAGGATGATAGGCGTTTTGAAATTCAGAAAGCTTCATCCCATGCACTTTAACTGTGGGTGGATCTCAGAATACTGAGGACACAAGTGTGCTGAGAAATTGCATCAGCTTCAGGGTTCTCAGACTTCTCTTTCTTACAAAAAGAACCACCTCTTTAATGACTATTTGTTCAGAACGCTTTGAACATTATAGCAATAGAGCAAGAAGTCCAATTGGTATTAAAAATATCTCAATCTGTGTCCCATTTGTAGGGGATGTAAGATCATCACTCAGATTTGAAGTGAGAAAACTTTTTTTAAACAGGAGCCAACAGCAACATCTGCGCACAGCTAATCCTGAACCCGAACCAGCTCTTTTCCATATTTTAGAATGGACTCGTTTCCTCTCAGATTTTTCATTTCATCATCTCCCGCAGCCAAGCACAGTGAGAAGGACTACTCTGTAATCATTTTTGATTTATCTATAAGCAGGACATTTGCAAAATCCCTTAAGAACTCATCCTCATGGATTTGTAGCTCAATTAAGTGGATTTAATTAGTGTAGATAGAATGGCTGAAGAAACATATAAGGCTCAAATCCCAAAAGATACTAGGATCTCTTGCAGTTTGTTATTTTAAAAAGCCTCATTTCTTTGCACTGATACATTTTCTTCAAAAACTTCGGAAAGGAAACTGCATATCTGAGGAATGCTGTGATACAGTTGAATTTTGCAGCCTCTGATTTTCTCTATATTCTGTCGTTCAGAAACATGGATGTAGGGTCAACACACACACGGAGAATAAATATCCTCATTACTGATGCATCAAAGACCGAAAACTCTTTTAATTCATGGCTAGCCAGATGGCAAAGTGAGGGAAACTTAGGTGTGTGTAACCTGCTCATTACTGCCACCCCAGATATTTTCAAGGTATATAAAAAGTAATGGGTACTAATGCTTCTTGAGGTAGCGTTTGGTCCCGGACACAGTGATGACTTTTATATGCATTACCTCAGATGATTCTCAACACTACCCTATGAGGAAGGTCCCAAGAAGGAAAAAAGAGATATTTTTAACAAATAAAAGTAGAAGAGAGAAAGAAGGCAAAGAGAAGAGGAAAAACTTGCTAAAGAGCCTACAACTATCATGCACGTTAAAGAATTTATCCACGATCATGTGGCTGGTAGACTTGCCAAAACGAACATGTGGTTTGTCTGAAACCAAAACCTATGCTGTTTACAGGTCATGGTATGTATCCGGGGTCACGTGGAAGAGACGATGAGATTCTCTTTGCCTTTTGGACACACAACAGTTATATTTCCCTGTCCCCCTTGCAGTTAGAATTCTTGTCCACTAAAACCTTTTTCCAGTAGAAGGCATCTGGGTTCTGAAACACCATACGGAGTCGCCCCAGAGGCGCGTGCCTGAAGAGCTCCAAGCGCAGGAAACGGACCTATATTGCGTGAAGCTGGGAGCCCTTTGTCAGCGCGGTGAGCCCAGCCTGGCTAACACAAATCCGGGCATGGAGCAAAAGTGTCCATCCCGACCGCCTCTCCTGAGCTTCCACTCTGCTCTTTCTATTTGACGATTCACTTTAATCAGGTCAGTGAAACCCTGTCGGTGTATTAGCCTCTCTCAGATAACGATGCCTCCATCCCTGAAGACTGAATGAATTTTGACAGTTTCACAGCAGGAGACGGTAGAGAGGCATCTCAGCACTCAGCCAATCCCGCCATGCATGTGCTTACCCACTTACATCTGGATGGGTCAGTCCTATGTGCATTCCATTCCATTTCCTGTCAGCGCTTTCAAAGACAATAAGAAAAATAAAGTGACCAGTCTGTCGGATTCTTAAAACTGCATCATGCATGAATGCAAGCAGAACATACCATCATTTATTATTACATTTAATATTACCAGGCTAAATTCTCTCCCCACCTTTTCAAATACAAATATTTCTAATTTCTATGAAAAAGCTAAAGAAACAGTCATCTCCAAAGAGTGTGCGAATGAGAGTGTCGCCTCCTCATAGATTTCTGTAATCGTGGGCCCTGAGTCGAGTTCCCAAGCCAATAAATTACAACACCCACAGCAGGATGATGCCTCCTTGCTGCTGTTATGGTTATTATCACAGCTACTGTTGAGAATTCTATTAGCAGTGTGCTCAGCTAAGAGTATGAGTTTATCTTCACAATATCCCTGGAAGGCAGACAGGTGATGACTTTTATTAACACCATTTTAGTGATGAAGAAACCAGAAAAGAGAAATGCAAAGGCGCTTCCCAGCATAATGCGGCAAATTTGAGGAAGAGTTGAGAACTCAAAGTATTTCGACTCTTCTGGACACTTAGGCAGTGATTCACACTCATTGTACGAGTTTGGGACAGAATCCCTGTTGTTGAGAAAGAGTTTCCCTATGGTCAAAAAAAAACCTGATGGCCTTGGTGGTGGTTTTAAAAGACTGACTTTTTTGCTTATAGAAAAGTTCTAACAGAGCTGTTACTGTAAAGGGGCCAAAGGCCAGCTTCGAGTAAGTGTTCCATAAAGGACATTTCAGTGTGTAGAAATGTCCCCAACTCCCACAGGCAGCCTGAGTCTTAGTTCCCAGTGATACCGGAAATGTGATGACACCCAAAAATGCTTCATGTGACATTGGCAGGAAAGAGTTGAGTAAAACCATAGACATCCAGAGACAAGACCAAGGCCATTCCTTACCTTGACACAGGACGCGTGGGTGTGAACTTGGCATCCTACTTTTCCATCTTGTTGACCTGTCCTGATGACAAATTCACATCTGCAGGATGTTTTCATGCTTCTCTTGGTGGGTTCTGCCCAGGGGACCCAAAGGGAAATAGTCGTAAGGTGTCCAGGACAGGCAGCCCTGGACATGTTCTCATGTGAATTAATAGCAAACAAAGAAGGAAAAACAAAAGAAATAAACTTCCCTGGAGGCTTGCTTTCATTTATACCTCCTCATATTTTCCCTGGGTACTTCAATATACTAGTGTTTGAAATACAAACAAAGATTTATGAATTCTGTGGGATGAATTCTTGGAGTAATAACCTTTGCCACCGTCAAGTGGTATCAGGCTTTTTTCCCACACAGGAACTCTGTGAGCAGAGAAGATTGCCGCCCTCACAGCGAGTCCTGTCACTGCACGGTTCTGCTGGCACGACCTTAATGAGAAATGTCCAGGCTTCAGTTCTGGTTTGGGATTCACTGACAGTTTGAGAACGAGCTTAGCTTTCTGCTACTTCTGGAATGCAAGTTGCATGCTGAATAATTAGCAAAAACACCAGAGCGTTGAGCCTGTTTTGGATATTTCTAGCTCTATCCATTCATTTTATTTTCATTGGTATATTTTATTTCCGTATCTTCATCCAAAGCTCATTTGCATATGATTTATTTGCATACTAAAATCTTGAGGAATAAAAGACTTGTAGAGCACCGGAAACCATTACTCCAGTAGGTAATCCTTACTGAGGTGTGTCCTTAAACGTTGGCAAAAATCCCCCTTTTTGTATCCTTAAATCCCATACAGCTTTCTGTTGCTTACTGTGCATCTTTTGCCTCTCAGTAAACCAAAGAACTCTTTCTAGTTCTTGCCTTAAGTTAATGCTGTTTCTATTTTAGAAATTCCACATCCTTTCACAAGTCACCTGGGGCCCAGTGGCAAGAATGAATCACCCTGAACTATCTGTCTTTCTCCTGTCAGGTCTGCCTGAAAAGCAGCTTGCCTGGAGCCAAATCCTTTGTTATTTCTCTATCTGATAGCTAGCAAGAGAGCTTTTACAAATTTCTGACATAAGCCATAAAACGAAACTCAACAGAAACTGATTTTTCCTTTTATAAAACATTTCTGACTTTGACCAATTAGTAGGGACTGACATATCTTGAATTGCTCAGTGTAAATACGCGTTATATTTCTTTGAAATTTAATCTTATAATCATTGCTCTAGGGAGAAATTTATCAAGGTTTATTGGCAAACGCATTTTCCTTGCTTTCCTTTTATCCTAAAATAAAAAGATGAATTAAGACACAGCACATATATTAGCATTTAGTGTTTGGTATAGCTTTCACTTTGCATGGCCAAATAGCGATTGGTACCCTGTAACAACCAATTATAATACACGTGCTGACATTGTACAATTTTACATTAGTAGAATGACGAACCTGAGGAGTTAAAGCAGCAAGAAAAAAATGTTTATTTTCTAGATTAATGAAATAGGATGATATCTGAAGTGAATGCTAATACACGCTATCTCTAGTAAATTTTGCTAATTAATATGGAAACCCATGTTCTTTTATTCATTTTAGAAATAAATCTATGTTCTGATTATCTCTATAATAATTATGCAACTCATGATACAGAATTAATCCAAGACAATCGATCCAGTGTTTTTTTTCATCATTTCTGTCTTCCTTGAGCGAGCAAAGGCAAGCAAATGCACAGTTGAGATGCTCAGAGCTGTCCAGATGCCCTGGAGAATGTCAGAGATAAACAGATTTTTCTAAACACTGGCACCCAAGACCCTATCACACTGAATATTTGTGTGTAAGGAGAGGGGGTTTCCAACCCTGATAACAACATCTGAATTGATAGAAGCTGCAATTCTTCCCTCTATTTGAGATTTTTAAATCAACTTTTATCACACTGTTTTTTCCAATTAATAACGATAATAATGGAGTAGTTTCTATAATAATGAATATTTAGTAAGCTCTGCAGAATGTGCCAAATGTTGTATAAAGCACTCTTTTTCATTACTTAAATCCTCACAACCACCATTTGAGGTTGGCAGCTCCATTTTACAGGTAAAAAAACATACATACATACATACATACATACATACATACATACATACATACATATGTGTGTAATATATAATAATATATATATTATATATATTATATATATATTATATATATATATATATAGGTTTTTAGAGAGGTTACACTACTTATCACAAAGTGAGTGAAAAGGTGAATCTGGGATTCACACGAAGACATCCTTAACCTAGTAGCTGAACTCTCACACACTAACTGCTTTCATTAATCGTCAGCTCCATAGTAATAAAAATAACAATTTAATAAAAAGATTTCTGTTTAAGTTCTCCTTTCAAGTACCTAGTTAACAAGTTTCTTAATTCTTGTAGCCTAAAACTTGGATCTCATTTTAGAGTCAAATTTACATTCAAATAAACCAAGTCCAGTTGATTTTATTGTGTAATTTTCCCCCCAAAACATTTATTTCTCTTGGTCTCCATCATTACAGCATACTTTGACCAGCAAACATTTCTTGCTGGATTACTAAAAAAAAAAAAAAAAAAAAAAAAGCTTTCTAAAGCGGTCTCCCCAGAGGCCACTGGGAGCACATTTTCACAGTCCATTCTTTACTCTATAGGAATAGGTGTCTTTTTGAAATACAAATTTGATGTCCATCGGTGTCCCAGTAATCTTAGGATAACGCTGAAGTAGTTAAAATGACAAGCAGGATCTTGTCCGGTCATTTCGGGGGCACCAACCAGCTTTCTTCAGACCCCGCCCAGCAGCACAACCTCTTCCAACCTTGCTGGCTTCCCACTGGCCCCTCACACCCTCCTGCCTGAACTGCTCTTATTTGTCCTCTTCCAAGGCTAACTCCTACCCACCCTCCAAATCTCAGCCAAATTATTATTTTATCCACGGAACTGTCCTTGAATTTCCCGAGTCTTCAAAATTCCTATGATGACTCGGCATAACCTCATGTCAATTAATATGGAAACCCACGTATATAACAGATGTGTAAAACCTGCACTGCGCTGTCTACTCCATGAGGGCATTACGTGCCCCTCTGTGACCCCAGCCCAACTCACATCAGGGCCGGGGCAGGCTCTGGGCAGCATTTACCACTAGCTAAATGATTACCTGGCAAGTGAGTCCCACATGATAACGATGAAATTTATAGCTTCTAAGTGCTGAGAGTCAAATGCTTATAGATTATTAACTAGTCAGGCCTTTGTATGGTATTTATTTTAAAAAGGAAAAAACTAGTAAAACAATTTTGAAATATCCATCCTGCAGTCATTAACACAGAAGGATTATATACCCAGATTCTACATATGTTGACAGATGATAGATACATAGATAGTGTCATACATGCACAGATGTAGACATACAGATATAAACATAGATATTGATATTTTCATTACACATGGATAGATGGTTAGGTCAGATTAAAAGTACATGTATACATACATAGATATAATTATGTATTATATACATGATTATATATGAATCATGTAAGACTGTATAAAACAACATTTCTATATTAAGAAACTCTCATTTTTAAAGTAGTTAATGTCTAGAAATAAGTGGTTTTAGATTCATCTTAGGAACCCCGAATTTCCTCAACCTAGCACATCTCATTTGCCTGAAAAATCTTTTAAATCAGTTTGATGTCTCCAGAATTTAACCTAGAACACCGTTAAATCTGTACTTGCATTCTCGTATGCTTCATCTCTTTCTTTTAGAGTTTAGTGCATTAGTTTTTGCTTGATATTAAGCAGTTACATCTTCTAGCTTATAAAATATTAGGGCATGACTCTTTTTAAATTAAAAATTACTAAGAAAACATTTTTTAATATTAGACTTTTTGTCATGGATATAGCTCCAATACATTTGGAAATGAGAAGTTTCGAGCAACAACACTGCTTAAGAATTATCTTGGGTTTATTAATAATATATCTCTGTAATGAAAATCTGTTTGTTGTGCATATAATTTCTACTGTTTTCTCCTGGGTGTCTTCCTAACGTTAAACTATGATTTTGGTTGTATGTTATCTCCATATTAAATTCTCCAAGTTTATAAAAGGTATATTTTTAGATACAGTGAATAAATTTGAAAGATCATCTATAGGAACAAGAAAAACTAACATATTTTCTTAATACAGTGTATAAATTATAATTATAAATATTGGGAGAAATTTTGCCCAGAATAATTTACTATTTAAATTTCATTGGTTTGAGAGACCAAACCAATATCTTGAATCACTTTTTCTCAAGAATTTTCTGAGTAAAACCTATTCCAAAATTCACGGATAAGGGACTCATTATAAAACCTCAAAAAATTTTGGGCGATAAGTATTATTTTCAAAACAAATTTTTGATGAGTTAAATGTTAAAGAATCAGAAACACATGGACTGAGTTTCCCTACAAATAAAATGAGTATAAAAACCAAGGACAATTAATTTGCTGAAGTTTGTCTTGTTTTGGCAAATTCGGTGTTTGACAATCACGACATTCATTGGACCTTGTGAAGTACTACTTAGATAATATGCGTGTGTGTGTGTTGTGTTTGTGTGTGTGTGTGTGTGTGTGTGTGTAATATCTGAAAATATATAACAATGACAAAGAAGAACATCATTAGTTATCAGATATAGTTATTGTCATGGGTCTATTCCTTCCCATTTATTTCAATGCTTTGGTTTCCTCTTAGTTCAGTCACTTAATTATTTAATATTATAATGCTTAAATTAATTGAAAGGGATTAAACAAGGGACTGCAACTTAGAATATTTTAATGCTTATTGTTAAGTAACTGATATAGTCATGAATTAAAAATGATAGAAATTCCTTGAATTCACATCTCTGTGAAGTCAGTTTACTAATATTTTCTAATTAATTTGAGGATTTTGACATATCTAATAATTAAGACATCATAATGCAATTTTATGTAGTTATATATAGTTATATATTTTACATATAATTCAATATCATAATTCAATTTTATCATGGAAATTGAAAATCACTTGACAGTGCCCAATTTTGGAAGTCTTGTTATGAAAATCCTGATGAATGGTGAGAAAAAATAAGTGCTATCCTATCATGATGTAATAAGTTGTTCACTCCAGGTTTTTAAAAAATTAAGCTGTTTTACAGAATAGTAAGAAAGATAACATAATTTTGAACTCTCTGAAATAGGGATTTAAAAATTTGGGGAAAGGCATGAGCTAGGGTGTGGCATCAGCCAGCACTCCCCAGTTTGCAAAATACATTCCATGAGGCAGTGCCCGTGAAGATGCATCACACACACACATGCACACACACACACGCACACATATGCACACTCACTTTCTGAGACAAGGGAGCCTGCCAAATACTACAAACTCTACCTCTTAGGGAAACCCTTAAAGGCCCTGTTAACGCCGGAAGTAAAAACAGAAAGCCAGAAAACCAAAACCTGATATTCAACTCCATTTCATCCACAGTTTCTCAAAAATATTACACACCAAAGAATTTTTTCCATGAATAATACCTAACGCTATACCCCAGATTTTGTTTTTTATCATCCTATTGTGGTAAGTGAAGGCAGAGAATCGTATAGATATTAATTCGCTGAACTTATACTTTGTAGCAGCTGGGATAAAGAGGAGATCTGATTCATTAAATAATTTCTGGTGTCAGTAATGTCAAAAGGAAACTGCAGATAAGTAGACTTTTATAAAATAGGAGCTTATGTCACTGGGCTCTTGTAGCTCCTACGTGAGGTTGGAGCCTGTTGAAATGTTGCTGCTTTGAGTTATTTATAGAGTTGAGAGGTACTATGAGGTAACCATAGTTAGGTTATTGCAGTCAATTATTTTACAGATAACATAGTCAATTTAATTTACAGAATATTTTTCCTGTTTCTTTGCCTTAGTGCACATTCATGATGTGCAAAAATAGATAAAAGTATAAGAAATAAAGTGAAGACTGTCTTAAATTTTATCACAGAGAGGGGTATGTTGATACAACATTGAAGGTGGTTCTGTTTGTGTGAATGGCAGGTGTGTGATATCAGTTACCAATTCTTTACATTCGGGTGCTTCCAGACATTTATCTGTGTATATTTGACAGAGAAATATATAGATTTTATCTATCTAGGCAACATCATGTGATATATGTACTAATGTGTATATCTAGGCCTGTGTGTATAGCGATAAATGTGTATGTTATTATACATGTGGGTTTGCAACATACCTTTATTTTGGTTCAGTCAGACTCACCGCACTGCCGTGTATTCATACTCTATTTCTCTAGGCAGATTACTTAACCAAGCTCCCAAAGTACTCGTTAATACCTTCTACACTTTTTCCCAACTATCCCCCAACAAAAACACAAACTCGACAGATGATCTCATCTCTAATTTCACAGAAAAAGAAAGCATAAAATGCATCCGCCAGCAAACCTCACTGCTTTCTTTGAAGTCTACAAAGTGCTTGCCTTGGCGTCTAGGCTTCACTCTCTCCCTGGTGCATGAAAGAGGTGGGTGTATACTTTAATGTCTGAATCAGAGCCCTCCCCCTCAACCTTCCCCCCTCTCCCTCCACCACTGTCCTTTCTCTACTGTCCTCTGTCTGCTGGGCTCTCCTGTTATCTGCTTTCTTGTAAATAAGCAAACTCAAAGAAGCAGCTCTGCTTTTTACAGAGATTCACTTCTCCTGACCCGCAGTATCTCCAGATACGGTTCTCCTCCTCCTCTGGTCTCCTAAATCCCATCCCTTGAAAGCTTGGTCTGTTCTCTGTTTCCACTGCCTCTCTTTCCAGTCACCTTGCATCTACTCTAATCTGGCCTCTCTGTGGAGAATTTTTTTTTTAAAAAAAAGGACAGAGGGAGGGGAGGTGCTTTTTCAACCAGCTCGTTCATTAGTATTCAACACAGTGTCTTATTTTACAGTCTCTTTTCAACAGTTCCCGTGCTCGGCTTCTGTAATTTCACACTCTCCTGATTTGCATCCCACTGCAGGTCCCTATTTATATCCCTTTCTGGCTGCTTCCCATCCTCCTGACTAAGAGATGATGAAGTTCTTTAAGACTTTCCAAGCCCTCTTCTTTTGTCTGTCCACACTCTCTCCCCATACGTTTCTTTTCGGCTCCAGCTTTGGGTCCCATCAGCATGACATGCTCCCTGTGATGACTTCTCTTCTGAGGGCCACGTCACAGATGGAAATGCTTACTTGACCTCTCTACTCGGATGTCTCAAGGCTCCTCAAAGGCAATGTGATGAAAGTAGAATTTATGAAAATCTCCATCAGGCTGGCCCTTGCTCATTGTCACCCAGGGCTCCTGAAATGTTCCCCCTTTCACTCAGGCCCGAACCTGCCCTCCCTCATCTTAATTCTCATGGCCACGCAAATGCTAGGTTTGTTGATGCTTTCTCTTAAATAATGGTTTTTTAAAAATGCAAATAATGTCTTTCTTTCTCTTAGTACATCAGATTAGAAAGCAAACCGTGATATGGAAGGCCTAACTTTATAACATCAGTTGTCCACTTGTCTGGCATCTTGCTGCTGAGAAGTATTTCAGGTTTCTTTTTTAAGTTTATTAATAGGGCTTTCAGTGGGGTTTTATCCCTCATTGAGGGACGACATATGATGTAGGTGAAATGCATTAGTTATCAGATGTCGTCTCAGCTTCCAGCAGATTCTCTTCCGTTTAGTCCGTCCACCGTTCTGTTAAGTAACCTTTGCGAGTGAGAGGCCTGCACAGCACAAGCCTCATGCCATGCGGTTGGCATGTTACGGGTGACAGTTTTCCATCACAATAACCAATTCCCTAAAAAAAAAAAAAATCCAAATTTTGTTTATAGTGCACTAAATTTGTGTTATCAATGTAAATATTGCCTTTATATAAGTAGATGTAAAGAGCCTTATAAAAATCATCCTTTTAAAATATATCTGTTGATATCATGTCTTATAATTTTTTTGAAGTTTTGTGAGCAATATAATTATGGATAGTATCTCATAAGGAGTTGTGTGCTGTGATAGTAACTGTGTCATATTATGCCAGGTGGATGAGAGGGTGTTAGGGAGATGGGTGAAAAAAGGTAAAAGGGATTAAGTAGTATTAATTGTCAGTTATAAAAATAGTCATGGGAAAGTAAAGTACAGCACAGGGAATATGGTCAATAATGTTGTAACTATGTGTGGTGCCAGGTAGGGGCTAGACTCATCAGGGTGATCACTTTATAAGGCATCTAAGTGTCCAATTGCAATGTTGTACATCTGAAACTAATGTAATATTGTATGTCATCTGTAATTAGAAAATAAATATTTTTAAAAACAAATAAATGGAGTTTAAACAAAATTCAGGAATATAATTACATGAAATACAGGACAACTTCTGTCTACCATAATATGCTCATTTCCAAGTATTAATAGTCTTTTAAATTGTGTATTTTTATAAAGAATCCATCTTAGGTTTCAAAGTCCTTTTGAAAACTCAGTAGAAATACTTGTAGTAAATCATAACTCAGTTACTTCTGTTAAAACATAAAAATAGTTTACAAGTCTGCACGCCAAGCCACACAAACTTGACGAGGGCAGAGGCTGTGTCTACTTTCTGACAGTGTTAGTGCCTAGAACAATGATAGTCTCATGATAATCCTCAATAAATACTTGTTAAGTGAAAACTTATGTATAAAATAAAGAGTATGATTTCCACAGAGCTACTGGACTAAACGCTCAGTCTATAATATTTCACACTTCTCGGCAGATATTTCTAGAAATAATCTGTTATAATAGTAGCCTCGCCTAAATAATAAGCCTATTTGATGACTTTTTATACAATAAAATACAACTAAATTTGAAAATTAGGTTTTTATTACCTAGGGCAGCGATTCTCAAACTTCAGCAGCATGAAAATCAACTAGATGTCCTGTTATAACATTTATTGGTGGGATGTGCATCACAGAATTTCTGATTCAGTAAGGTTGGGATAGGGCTTGAGAATCTGAATTTCTAACAGATGTCAGGTGATATTGATGCTGCTGATCCAGGAAGCACACCTTAAGAACCTTAAGAACCTAATGCAGGGCATCAGCATTTACTTAAGATTCAGTGTCATATTTAATATATGAAGAAATATATAGGAAAGGAGGAGCAGCAACAAAACAAATTCATTTCCACTTATGTTGCATTTTATGTGCAGCACATCTAGCACACAATTAAGTGAAAAGTAAATTGTTCAGAATCAAAGAAAAAAATTCAAAAGTTAAGATTTTGGATTCTGAAAAGGTGCATCATGGTTTCTTTATTATACCTGTTAAGTCCTGAGACCACAATTTTTTTGATATGCATGAAATAATATCAGCAGCTATTTGGTTTAACTCAAGCTATATAAACTATTAATTATCCTTTAAAAACAAACAACTAGGGCTTTCAACCTGGCCAAGATGACATAGACTTGTTTCACCATGCTTATTGCCACTGAGTACAACTATAACTGGAAATTATGCAAGAGGCAACTAAAAGGGAACTCTAAAAGGTGATAAGCGGAAGACAAACTGATTCAGGACCTCAGAGTCAAAAATACAACACAGCAACATCAGATAAACTGATTCTACCAGAATCACACTACAAACGCTCTGAAAATGAAACTGTCATTGGAACCACAACCCACAAATGTAAATAGAGACCTGAGTGCTAAACCTAAATAGGGTAACCTATAGAGTCTCCTAACAGATTAGACAGCAAGTCGAGGGTACAATGGATAATATCCCTTCATGCCAAGAACTGATAAAAATCCAACTTAAATGAGAAAGACAAGAAGTTGACTCCAACACCAAGATAAATTAGATGTTGTTAGCTGACAATGATTTAAAGCAGCCATCATAAATTGCTTGGACAATCAATGAGTAATTCTTTTGAAAAAGATGAAAAATAGAATTTCAGCAAAGAAATAGAAGCTATGAAAAAATAGCTAAATGGAAATTATAGAACGGAAAATTACAGTAACAGGGAAAAACTTGCGGATAAGCCTAATAATAGAGTGGAGATGCCAGAGGCTACGATCATTGAATTTGAACAGTGATCAAAGGAATTTACCCAGTCTGAACAACAAAGAGAAAATAGGCTGGGAAAAAAAGAATGGAGACTCAGGGATCTGTAGGACACTAGCGAAAGATCCAATGACGATATCATTACAGAATGGGAGCAGGGCTGAAAGATCATTCAGTGAAATCGTGGCTGAAGAATCCCCAAATCTGGCAAAAGATGCAAACCTATAGATTCAAGAAGCTGAACTAGCTCTAAACAGGATAAACTCAAAGAAATACATGCCTACATGAAAGTTAAATTTCTAGAAAATAAAGACAAAATAAAAAAATAAAAATCTAGAAAGCTACCTATAGAAATGACATGTTAACAATAGGGGAATACTAGTTTGAGTGACAGTGATATCTCATTGGGAATTATGGGGAAGGAAATGGCACGACATTTTTCAAGTACTGAAAGAAAAGACCTGTCAACCAAAAATCTATACCCAGTGAAACTATCATTCAAGAATGAAAGAGAAATGACATTTCAGGTGAAGGAAAAGTCTAAGATATGTTATCTCACAAACTTACCCATAAAGTTGTCTAAAAGATGTTTGTAAATAAGAAACAACGTGGCAAAACAAAGCACCCCGCAGCATCAGGAAGGAAGAACGATGATAAGAAGAGAAATACAGCAGGTGCAATAGACTATATCTCTTTTCATGAGTTTTATAAATCGTATTTGCTGATTGACACAGAAACTATAACACAATATGATGCTCAAGGCAATGATATCCCAAAGTAGGGAAAGACCTAACTAGTGATTTCACTTGAGGTGGTCAAATGTCAACATCAGAAGTCTGTGATATATCAAATATGCCTATTGTTATAACCAGAGAAATTACTATAAAAACTATACAAAGAAATACATTCAAATACGTATAGAAGATGGAATTCGAATATAATGTTCAAGTGAACCAAAAGAAGGCAACAAAGAAAAAATGAACGTGAACAAGAAACTAATAGAGAATAATAAATGAGAGACACAAATGCTATTTTTTAAATAATTACCTTAAATATAAATCATGTACATACACCAACCAAAAAAACAGATACTGGCAGAGTGGTTAAAAAGAATAACCAAACTGTATTCTGTTCACAAGAAACTCCCTTTAAATTCAATGACTTAAGTAGGATGAAAGCAGAAGGATGGCACAAAACGTGTCATGTAAACATTATTGACAAAAATCAGAAGTGGCTATATTAGCATCTGAAAAAGTAGGCTTCAAAGAAAGGAAAATTACTGGAGGCAAAGGGAGACATTATATAATGATAAAAGGATCAATTCGTAAGTAAGACATGGCAATTCGAAATGTGTGTGCTCCAAGTGACAGAACCTCAAAATACATGAAGCAAAAACTTACGGAATTGAAAAGAGAAATAGACAACTTCACAATTATAATTGGGACTTCAAACACTCTCTATGAGCAACTGATAAAATGACTAGAGAAAATCAGCATGGATACAAAAACTCAACACCATCACTATCTAACAGGATCTAATTGATCTCTCTCTCTCTCTCTCTCTCTCTCTCTCTATATATATATCTATATAGATATATATCTATATATCTATATATATATAAAACACTCCACTCAACAGCAGAATATTAACTTTTTTCAAGGGCCTCTGGAGCATTGACCAAAATGGACCATAGACTGGATCATAAACTAAACCTCAACATATTTAGAAAACTGGAGTCAAAATATGATCTCTGACCATAGTAGAATCAAATTAGAAATCATTAAAAGGGCTACAACAAGAAAGTCTTTATGGATGGAAGTTAAATGATATGCATATAAGTAATCATAGATCAAAGAAGAAATCTCAAAAGAAAGTAAAGAACTATATGGATCTGGACAAATATGAAAAGACAATATATCAAATGGATGAGATACAGCTAAGACCAAATGAGATATCACTATGCATCTATTAGAACAGCTGAAATTAAAAAAAAAAAATAGAGACAATACCATAGGCTAGTGAGGAAGTACAGAAACCAGATGACTCATACGTGGCTGGTGGCAATGTGAAGTGACACAACCACCCTGAAATCATTTGGCAATTTCATATAAACCTAAACGTGCAATTATAAAACCCAGTAAATACACTTAGGCAATATCCCATATAAATGAAAACTTCTTTTCTCAGATAAAACAGAATACAAAGGTTTAGAGCGATTTTATTTGTAACAGCCAAATAACTGGAAATGACTCAGCTGTATTTCATCAAATGGATGGCTGTATAAACTACAACACATTTTATGGACTACTATTACTCAGTAGTACAAAAAATGAGTTATTGATACATGTAATAACTTGCATGAATCTTTAGGGAATTATATACCAAGTGGCAAAAGTCATTCCCAAAATATTACATACTACATTATTTCATTTATATAACATTTAGAAATGACAGAATTTTAGACATGAAGGACAGATGATTGGTTGGCAAGGGTTAAGGTTGGGGGGTGCGTGGGTGTAGTTACAAAAAGGCAATATGTGGGATCCTTGTGTTCAGTCTTGATTGTGGTGGTGGATACACAAACCTCCGCATGGAATAGAATTGTTACGAACTCAACGCACACACATGCACGGGCACACTCTCAAGTACAAGTAAAACTGGGATAATCTGAATAAGATGGTTGGGATGCAACCATGTCAATGTCCTGGTTGTAGTATTGTACTGCCGTTTTGCAAAATGCTGACACTGGGGAAAGTATTGCCAACAACTGCATGTGAATCCACAATTATCTCAGTAAAACAACTCAATCAAAAGATACAGCATAACAGTCTAAGGCAAAAGTATTTTCAGGAGGCATGTGAAAGAGAATCAGTTGTTCCAAACGCAAGGAATATAGTGTGGGTGGAAATGGTTGTGTACCCAACAGCAGCCTGTAACACAGAACTTAACCTGAAGTCTTAGAACTTTGTTCAAGCACCATTCATTCACCCTCCAACGTCCCTTGGTTTGCTCCCCGCATCGCTCTAATTAGAGAGCCACTTCCTCTGCACAGCTGTTTTCAATTTTAACAAACCACAGTGACGTCAGAGAGACAACACAGCCTTTCTTATCTTCAGGGGAGACGTCCCTCTCTGAAGCTGTAAGAGGTAAATCTCCAGACAGTTTTTGTGGGTGTACTGCAAATCAAAACACCTGATAACATCGCACTAGAAAAAAATTTCTACTCTTGTAGGCTAAATAGTAAACCATTCATTACAAATATTTTTCTATAAGTTAAAACTTAACAAAATGATAAAAACATGTTGAAATCAACTTTGAACTGGATGAATTAATTTTATAAACTATATAAAATGCAAATTTTATTCTTGCTTTCATTTCTATCATAATGACAACTTCTCTGTTATAACATCGGTTGTTTCTGATTATGAAAGTAGAATAGTATGTGTTTGGTTCAGAAATCAAGAAAAGCAAAACATGTACAGAGAAGGGAATGAACCGCAGACTCAGATCTACCATGAAAGTAACCTCTGTAATTATTTTGTTTTAATTCCTGCAGGCATTTATTTTATTCCTATGTGCATATTTAAGTGACTTATAACTACATGCGTATCTAAGGTCTTTCTGGATGACTTTTACAGGCAGGTCCCTCCTGTAACCATGACCCCGACGCTGGCACAGGGCACCTCCAGGCTCCCGGCAGGCTACCCCACCCCACGGCAACTCCCGCCACCAGGTAAACACTATTCTGACTTGCAGACAATAGAATAATTTGGAATTCTATAGAAATGGAACGTGTGCTTTTGTGTCTGGCTCCATCATCTCAACTTTAGTTGAGTCAGGTTCGTCCTGTTGTACGTGATGAGCTCTTTTCCCTAACTGTGGAGTATTCCCTGTGGTAATGCATAGCAGTCTGTTTATCCCCCTCTTGGGATGAATGTTTAGATTGGTTCTATTGTGGCCTGCTTTGGTGTCGTGTCTTTTGGTGAACGTAAGCTCTCTCACCTATTGGGTCCGTGTCTGGGACTGAAATTACTGAATCAGAAGATATACATATCATCAGTTTAAGTTGCTACTGCAAAAGTTTTAGAGTTCCGGTGGCTTCCATCCTTGTTGACATTGGGTTTTTGTTTTGTTTTATTTTTTGTTTTTTGTTTTGTTTTGTTTTGTTTTAGTCAATCTGGTGGTAACACAATTTTAAGCCAAAATAAGAACATAATGCATCTACAATTTATATCTTGTGCATTACAGTGTGTTTCTATGTGTGGAGATATGTGTGCCTGTATTTAACCTGTGCATTCTGTGAGGAGTTAAATTTTATCAAAAAATTATTATCATTATCAAATTAATTTTTGAAATGATTTGGTGGACCTTAACTCACAAGTTTTCAAAATAATGACTTTTTAAGGTATTGCTTTTTGCATTAGACTACGACGATGCGTATGATATGATAGAGAAGGTCAAACGAACCTAACAAACTCATCATAGAACATTTTGAAATCGTTTTGACTAGTTCTTTTGTTTTGAACTCTAGTTTTCTGTAAACATCTATGATTGGGGGGTAGAATTATTATTCTACCATGCAATTGAATAAAAAATATTTCCAAAAAAATTTTTATGTAAAACCTGCCAGGAACTAAAACTTAATTGCCAATATGCTATATTAAGAACTCTATATCATTTTTATTATGTATGCAACATTTTTCTTTCTATTTTAATTTTTTTAGCTGAGCAATTTCTGCTTTTGTTCCTTTTTGTAGTTTTGTTTTTGTGCGCATACAACACAGTTCTGCTGCTGCTAAATAGCTCTTATATATTGAAGAGGATACAAAGGGGAATGCAAAAATTGGCTCTAATCTACACTTTTTCAAGTCTTTCTCCTGGAGAAAGGTGTTGATGTAAATATACATTTTTATTAACTTGTAAAATTCAAAACCGTCTGATTCAGTTATCTAATCTAAGCAAGAGGTTAACTCTGAGCTGTAGAATGAGGTCTACTCGCTCGTGCTAGGGATCCGGTCGTAAAGGCAGGTGCTGGTGATGGCCTTTAAGGCCTTCGGTGGCCTGGGACGCATCTACCCGGCGTGCGTGTTGCATCTCACGCCCCCTCTGCGGTTGTGACCGGATGGACCGTGCTTTGCCTTCTGCTGCCAGCACTGGTCGCTGCAGCATGAGTTATGGCCGCCTGCTTTCCTTTCGGTCGTCACTGGGTTTAGAAATGAGGCCAAATCTGTATTTTCCGTCATCTGGGCATATTGTAAAAAGCACCATTCTATTGTATTTCATAAGATTCTTGATGTAAATAACCTCTTAACATCCTGTTAGGTCGCTCATCGTCTGTGTGCCTGTGAAAACACTTTTGAGTTATTTGAATCCAGTCGCTTGTCCACTTCTCTTTGCATGACTCCCACGCCCCAGCCCTGACTGTCACCCTTCCCTCACCAAGGAAGACAGGCTGCAGGAAGAAGAAAACAAACTATCGCTTTTAAGAGTTGAAAGTGCAGTCAGTCATTTTGCGTCCTGGTGACTTTATGAATGATTTTGCGGGAATTTGGTTGTTTGGGCGGCATTTGCATTGGATCAATCAAACGTATTTTTGTGTGAATGAAAAGAAACATTTTGGACAGTCGTCCAGATATTTTGTCTTTATGATATCCAAAGCAAAACTTAAGATAATATTTTAAGGCATGGAAACCAGATTTTACGTGTTCCCGCACACACAACTTCCCAGGGAACTGGAGCAAGAAAAAACGCAGTGAGGTCAGTTTCTCCAAGGCTCACGGCGCTATCGTGTAACCAGCTCTCCGGGCTCCGGACGCTTGGCTGAGACGATATTTTCATAGCTGGGAAGATGAATATTCATAACCTGACAGACCCAGAGGCCACTGCTGAGTGAGCCATCTGCGCCTAGCCGCTGGTCCCAGGCTCGCCTCATTTCTGCCAGCGGCCCACCAGGGTGGCGCTCCGGGGTGGCCGCGGCATCCTGGAGGGTCACAGCCCCGCGGGCAGCGGGGGACCCTGGCCTGGCAGGCGCGGCTGGGAGGGAGGGTGCGTCCTGCACCTGCACCCAGGATTCGTCTGGGGCAGGCGCTGCAGCCACCGGCGGTCCGGGCACGGGCGGACCCCTTGGGGCCAGGAAGGTGGGACCGAGCGTGAGGATGGCTTCCCTGTGCGCCGGCGCCGCGGTGACAGTTCCTGAGGCTCTTCTTTCTGAAAGGGAGGACTGCTGGGGCCGACACGCGGCCGCGGCTGAGGGACCCGGGACCCTCACCGCGTCTCTGGGCCGGGGCCTCGCGCTCAGGGCACCCGAAGGTTCCAGGGGGGTGAGGCGGGCTGCGGGTCCGGGAGGAAGCGGAGCGGGGTTCACTGGGTGCAGACACGTGTACGGAGGAGGGCCCGGCCCAGCGCTCCCGGCCGGCGCGACCCGCTGGTGCGCCCCGGACGGCGGCCGGTTCCACGCGGTGGCCTTAGTGCCGCGGCGTTTGCATGCGAGGAACTGGAGAGGCTGGTAGCGGCTGGGGCACCGGGTCTGAATGGGCCGCGTGTCGCAGGTTGTTGCTCCCGTAAACGTAAAGCGCGCGTTAATCTACCCGTGCCGTGGTGTTGCCCGCCACCTCGCCACCTCGCCACCTCGCCAGAAGGGCGGTGCGGCCCGAGCAGGGCCCCGCCGCCACCAGCGCTGGTCAGCGAGGCCTCCGAGAGTGCAGGGCCCCGCCGCTGCCCTTCCCTGAGAAGGACATCTGGGGCGCTGCCGAGCCACGTCTCATTCTTTCCCAGGCTTCCGCCAGCCGCCCTTCCCCGCTATCACCAGCCTGCCCTGCTAGCGAGGCCTGGTCCCGGCATTAACCCATGCCTTCCAGGGCCACCCGAATGTCGCTGTCGCAGTCATGTCATGAAAGTCCTGCGGATACCTGAGTTGTGAAGAGTCATTACGCTTGCTTGGAAGGCTTTAGTCCATGTGAGCAGCCCGAGTCACTGTAGTATTCTGTTTTGTATGCACTTGCTGTTTTGATTTGCTATCTCAGTGGAGTCAGTGTGCCTGCAACATCCCGGGACTTCTGGAGGGGCCTACCTGGGTGTACACGTGTGTGCACATTCATGCAAACCCAAAAGCTCTCCTTCTTTATAGCCTCCTTGAAAATCTGCGTCTCCAACCCGAGCCTCTTATACATGATGCCTCCAGGGCTGGAGACCAGTCTAAGGTGCAAGCTGCCCTACGTGGCGCCAGTCCCCTTTTTTTTTTGGTGAAAATCCCAGACCAGGTCATCTCTCCAAGGAACCTGCAAGCGATGGTATGCTTTTGTTTCAAAATTATGCTAAGGAACTTCCAGTTTTTAAAATTACATCTTGCTGTATTATATGCAGCAGTTGGTGTAGAACTGACCAATGTTTTACATATACATACATATATATATACACACACACATACATATATATATGTATAATAATTTTGGGTCTGTTTCTTTTTTAAATGAAGTCTTTATTTCCTCCGATTTTTAAGATGAGCGATGTCTAAAATGCTATTCGAACCTGAACACAGTAATACGTTATAATGCTTGAATAAAAGGCAATACGCATTTTCTTTTTGAAACAGAATTTAGTCTTTCAATTGAATTTGGTCTTAACATAGCATCTAATCATTTTCTTGAGTGGTCAGCTTGGTGTTGACTTGTGATCTGCGTTTCATAATTGCTGCCATGCTCATGAAAAGGTCAAATAAAGAAGTTGTCATAGTATAAAGATACTTACCCTTTCAGACACATCTTCAGTGGGAAAGTGTGAGCTTTATATAAACATTTAAACATAAATAATTTTATGATTTTAGTACATGCTTCATTGGGGTGCAAGACCAGCTAGGTATTTTAAAGATAAGTTTGTATCTACTTCCAGCGAATAGAGAATTATTGCTGGTAGAAAGGAGTGCGGACATTTCAGCATCATAGAGGGGTTTAAAAATAGTAAAAGTCACCTCACCAAGGAAGACAGACGGATGGCAATATCCCACAAAATGATGATACATCCAGACAATAGAATATCAATAGAATATCATCCAGCACTAAAAAGAAATGAGCCATCAAGCCATGAAAAGACAGGGACTTAAATGCATGTTACTGAGTGAAAGAATCCAGTCTGTAAACGCTACACACCGTATTATTCAGCTGTACGGAAAAGACAAAACTATGGAGACAGTGAGAAAATTAGTGGTTGCCGGAGAGGAGGGGTGGACAGAGGGATGAAGGTTTGGAACACGGAGGCTTTGGGGGCAGTGAGAGTGTCTGTATAATAGCATGCTGCTGGATACCTGTCACCATACGCTTGTGAAAACGTGAGATTCACAAAAATATTTGTGAATATCTAGAGTGAATCCTAACATAAACTATGGATTTTGAGTGACAGTGATGTTTCAGTGCAGGTTTATTGATTGTCACAAATGTCCCATCTGGTGGGGATGTCGATAGTGGGGATGCTGTGCGTGTGGGGGGTAGAGGCACGCGGGCAGTCTTTCCCTCAACTTGCCGTGAATCTAAAGCTGCTCTAAGCAATGAAGCCTGTTATTAAAATAACACGAGTTATGTGAAAACATCTTTGCTGTTATTAAATAACAGTACATGAAATGCTGTTTTTTTAATCCACTGATTGCGCACCTTCTTTGCATCCAAATCTCGTTACACACTTAAAAAAAAAATTGAACTGGTAAGCAATTTAAAGGTATTTGTTAAAATAATTTTGTTCCCAAATTATTAAATATTTTATTCACTTTGCATTGCATACCTAAAAGCACTATCCATTTATTTTATTTTCAAAGACTCCACTAGTTCTCAAGAGCCCAGGCAGTATAATCTTGAAGGTTTATTTCCCACATGACATCAAAACACAACTGTCATGAGTGATCACGGTGGCGTGGGGCACATGCTGAAGACAGATGCATACACACATTGTAAAATTTCATAAAAATGACTTTTTTTTATATCGTAAATTATTGTTACTTGTAATGTCATCCGTAATTTTGTTGACTGATATAATACGTGGCGCTCTGGTGTGTTTTAAAAGCTAAATAGAAAAGAGCTCGAGTTGCCCACCGTGGGTGACAAGCCTCAGTCTGCATTCGAAGTCTGTCCCTCAGAGAGCTGCAGGCAGTCACGTGTAGCTGTCTTTTAAGAGGCCCCGACTACGTGCAGCACCCTGCGGTAGCCTAACGCTCTAACCCGGCCAGTCCTTAAAATCTTCGAGTGAGCAGAGGATATTTGTAGTAGGCCAGGCGTGAACTTCCAAGTTTGGGTATATACACACTCATGCAGACGAGGTGTGTGCCAGTGTGTGTGTGTGTGTGTGTGTGTGTGTGTGTGTCTGTGTGTGTGTGTGTGTGTGTGTGTGTGGATGCTGCGCCATTTCTAACGTCCAGGCGGTTCCCCTCGTTCACCTCTGTAGTTTAGAAGTGACCTAAGTCCTCATCTTCAAAGAATGTTAGAAGGATGATTCAGCAACAGATCTGGAGCTTCACGAATCTCAGATCCCTCCCAAGCAGTGGGCGATGGTGAATCTTAAATTCCTTATTGTCTTCGCATTTGTTTTTGTCACAGATCATGGTTGTTGTACAAGCAGTGACTAACACCAGCCCACACCAGGTGTCTGAAGCCCAGCTAGGGACTGACTCTGTCCCCTTCCTGTTCTGACTGCTGTGATCAGAGGGTTCTCTCACACTCGCTCTGGCTGACCCTGTGTGTTAGTGTTGTAACAAGTGACCACCATGAGCAGCATCCGGTCTACTCAGCTCTGAGTTACAGGAAGTTATCAAAAATTAAGGTCTAGACTCCATTCTCTAGTTGACCAGCATGAGTTAGGAGAGGTGGGCCATGCTCGTTAATAGCATTGCCTTTTGAGATATGAAAAATGTTTATCTAATTGAGATATTACTCTGTATTATACTATTCAGTATGCCTTTTAATTCCACACTGTATTATAGCACCAAAACACTTCTTTCAGTTAGCCCACATTTCAGAATATATTTAAAACATATTTTTAAAGTCCTAAACATTGACTTCTTAAATGTTGTTTTGCAACAATTTTAGGAAGAAAAATTTTCAGAATTTTTTATATATTATACTTCATGAATTGCTAAATACGTCATATATTTTAAACATATCTCAATTAAAAAGTATACGTAACAGAGATATAGTCTAAAGAAGAAAATTAGACCAGATGCTTGTGCATTCACCTTTGAGCTTCAGAAACAGAATCTTACCAAGATCTTTGAAACCCTGGTGACAAACCTAAACATACTCTTTGTAGGTAACAAATGTGTCCCAAGGGTCATGTGTGTTATTTTTTACGTTGAAGGTTTGCATTAAAGGTTAGCCTCTCTGTATCCCAACACAATATATTATTTAGTTTTGCATATATTTGAAATTAAAAAAATGAATTCATGCAGTGTTCTCCCTTTCGTGATTCACTTTAAAAATTTTCAGTATCGTATTTGAGGGAGTCACTTTCATTGATGCCTATGCTCAGTTCATTTATATCCATAACGGTCCACTGTAGGGTTATAACATCATTTATTCGTTCATTTTTCCTGTCAATGGATGTTTGGTTTGTTTTCAGAATTTTTTTTTTTTTTTGGTCACACAAAGCTTAGATGCCTGTTAGTGCATATGTGCAATTTGTCTTTGTGACATGTAACGGAAACATAAATCTCATTTCTCTAAGCTCTAAATTCAACAGGAAATACAAATTGTTTCCTAAAAGTAGTTGTGCCAGTTTATACTCCCACCAGTGACTGAGGCTTGATGTTGCAAGGTGTTTTTAATTCCCAAGCTGGTGGTTGCAATGCTCTATTTCATTGGGATCATAGCTGCATTTCTCTGATGATTAATGAGCATCTTTGCAAGATGTCCATTGGTATATATAACATATGGCATATATGTGTGTGTTTTGTAAAATTCCTCATGTGGTCTTTTACATATTTTCTTTTAGATAATTTTCTCTTTTTTCCATATTTTTTTTTCTAAAAGTTCAAACATTTGTTCTTCATGGTCTTGTCTCCAATACATCTATACTAGATTTTTTTTTGGCATGGTGTAAAATGGATATCTAATATTTTTCACATTTAGATAAGCAATTATTAGCATGCCATCAAATAGCTCAGGTTCCCTGTGAGCCGTGGTGCCACATGACCCAGGTTCCTCTCCATGCCTCGGTCTGTTTCTGTTCTTGAATTCTCCGATCATTATTGCTTTCTATCAAGTCTTGATACCTAGCGAAGGGAGACAGTTCTTCAGAAATGTATTGGGTATTTTGGGGTCTTTGTCTTTTCATATAAAATAAACAGATGGAACAATCATGAAACAGTGGTTGGAATTTTGGTAGAATTACATTGACAATATGAAACTATTTGGTGATAATTGAAATTTTTATGAATTGACTTATATAAGATCACAACAAAACTTCATGTATTAGGTATTTTCAAGGATGTTTTATATTGAAATAATTTTATAGTATTTTCCATAATTATTGCACGTGTCTAAAAAATAATTCACTTTTAGATATCTAATATATTTCAATTTTCCTAAAAAGCATTTCCTTAAAATTTTCATTGTGTATTGTTTATTGCCATCATCTTTTATTATTTCTATGTCTTAAAACACTGCAAATGTGTCTGATTAATACTAATTATATTTTCGTGTTTAGGGCTGAAACCTTTAGGTCATTCCTACATAAAGGTCTATGTATCCCTTCTTTTTTAGTCCTTATAATTTTGATGTTTCTGATCATGCCATAGTGTATGGACAGCAGAGAAGAGAATGAAACACCCTTCTATTGTGTACCTGACTCTAAAGCGAATGTTTACATTTCACCAGAAAACACGAGTTAGTTATAGGTTTTTTTTTGTTTTTGTTGTTGTTGTTTTGGTAGATAATGTTAATTGGACTAAGAAGTCTATTCTCAATTTGCTAACATTTTTATCATGAGTGATCAGTATTTTCACATTTTCTACATTAGCAAGCTTATCATTTGGCTTCTATTTATCGATGTGGCAAATTACATTAATTATTTTTCTTTTGCTGAAAACCTTGCTAGGATTACCCTATGTTGCTTTTGATGTACTTATGAGATTGGACACCATTTTTCCTTACTTATATTGTGTTTTTCTGATCGTGACAGTATGGCATTATTTGTCTCATATAGTATTTTAAGAATATTTCCTCTTTTTCTGTTTTCTGGAAGATTTCTGTAAAAGGAATTATGTTCTCTGTATGTTTGGTAGGTTTCACAAAAACTTTGATCTTATGAATTACTGAGTTAATTTCTTTAATGATACAGGATTATCCATGCTTTTACTGCTTCTCGAGAGATCATTTTGTCAGACTTATTTTAAATATCTAGTTGTTTGTCTGCTTATTTATATTTTTATCACTTTTTAACTGGGTTGTTTTTGTGTTTTGTATGATGGAAAATTTTCAAATTTATTTTGAGTATGTCTTTTGTAAAGAGCATATGGTTGGATATTTTTAATCAAGCCTGATAATCTTTTTTTTTTTAATTGGATGATTCAGTTCTTTCTTATGTATGGCGTTTAGATCTATTCCTACCATCTCATTTCTACCTTTTCTACATTTTACTTTTCTTCATGCAGCCGTTATATTGGATTGGTTGAGGAATTTGTTTTTCCTGTTTTTCTCTACCCTTTTAAAAGGTGTAAATTCAATTTCTATTTGCTTAAAATTACCACAGAAAAATTAACATGTGCATTTTACTTAATGAAGTCAAAATTTAAGCACGATTAATACCACACTCTCAAGTAATTCAGAAACCTTAAATTATGCTAACTGTGGTCAGCGTTTGCAACTTACTTACTCCGTGTTCAGATAGTTTGGTCTTATTCTTATGTCACAAATGAGACATTATTTTATTGCTTCACAGTAGCCATGTGTTTCTAAACGCCACTGCTCTCCATACCTCCTGTATTCACAGCGTCCATCTGCAATCATGTTGCTTTTTTCCAAAGTGTATTCTCTAAACGCTTCTGTAATGAGAGCTTGTTGGTGATAAACTCAGGTTTTGTTTCAAAGAAAATATATTTATTTGTTCTCATTCTTGAGTTTACTGAGTACTAAGTTCCAGGTGGGCAGTTATTTTTTCTCTGCGTCCTGTCATTAGCTATTATCGATTAGAAGTATTCGACCCATTTAATCGACTTTCTCCCGTAATAACCATCTTTTACGTTATTCTGGAATAGAAAATATCTTCATCGCCTTTGGTGCCGTACGGTTTGTCTGCAAGGTTTGCAGACAGGAGTTCAGTGGGCTCCCTGGGTTTGTATTTCAGACCATGATCAGCAGATGTCTCCTAAAATCTCACCTCATCCCTGGTTGCCAGTTCTCTCTCCCAAGTCCAATTTGATAGACATTAAATGTTCTCAATCCAGCGCGCATCTTTCTAAACCTTTACTTTCTTACAATATTATCTTTTTCACTTTTCTGGTCTATATTTAGAGAATTCTCTTTTTTTTTTTCAGATCATTAGCAGTTCACTGAGTTTGTTTGTTTAGACTGACACACATACTTGGTTTTGAAGTTAATTGCTACACATAGTTTTTAATCTTGGTGACTTTTGTATTTGTAAAATTTCTCTAGGTTCTTTCTCATTAGTTTTATCATAGCAGTCTCTTACGCTTTGCTTATATTTTTTAATGACCATATTTTCATACCTTTTAAACTTATCTCTTTTATATATTTATGTCGGAAAATTAAAATATTTTCCTCACTTGGAGTCCAACACTCCGTGCGTCTTCACAGAGCTTCTGGGAGGGCCCCTGGGGGCTCGCCGTCGCTTCTCCCAGGCGCCTGCACCACACTCAGTTTCATGCCGGCGACCTCACGTGCAGCCACAGTCCCCTTTCAGCCTGACACACCATGGGGACTCTCTCTGGCTCCCCATACTACCAAGGACCAGCTAGCGCTGATGGGCTGTTCCTCCTCTCTGCCATCAAGAGCCAAGACCCGGAGAAGTGACTTTCCCTGAAGTCTCCATCTTCGTGTTTCGTTTACCCACTATTCGCGTCACCCTCAGGTATCCCAGATGGACTTGCCCTGGGGGGGTGGGAGGAGGGGTGCTGAGCCCCCTTCTCACCTGGCAGAAGCCCTGGGCTGTCTCCTGGCTGCACGCTTGTCCCATGCCTGCTCCAGGCCACCGGGTTGGATGGCGCTCAGAGCTTCCCTGGCTTGCGGAGCTCTTGCTGCTTGCCAACTATGTCATGTGTTAATAGCATTTACCACTCAGCAGTATAGAATATGTTCTATATTCTATGTTCTTCCAAGTCTCTCTTTATATTATATCTGCTTTTAAATCCATTAATTTTTAATTTTTAAGATTTTTTTTTATTTCTTTAAATTCAAGCGGGTTTCGCTTTTTCTTTTTTCATTGCATTGTAATTTTTTTCCTTAGGGTTTTGATTATATTTATGGCTTGAAACATTTTAACTGTATCACTTTAAAATACTTTTCCAAATTTCCATTTTATTATTTCAAATTGTTGAGCATAAAGACTTGACTTTGGCTTTGCACGCTGGCTTTCACCGATGCTGTGTTTTGTCCACAGATGGGAGCCTGTCTTTCTTAGAGAAGCTCCCTTGTGGCCTGGGCTGTGAGTGTCTCTCATAGAGGATTTTGATTTGCTTTTGCTCAGAGCCCCAGACAAGGAACTGGCCTGGGAATAATTCTTCAGTTCACATCTTAGTTGGGTGGTTCTCGGACGCTGTAAGTAGAATCAATACATGTTCTCAAAACATATTCCAGGTGCATGCTTATGGCTTCAGATTCTACCAGCATTTTTTTTTTCTTCCCCAGAGCTCAGGCTGGAAAATCCTCAATGTTTATTTCTATATACATTTCATATTATTTTAAGTAAATTAAATATGTTCCGATACTTTTGTCCATAATTTTATAATGTTTCTTGCAGGAAGGCTTTTCACTTTTTATATGTACATGCTGGACCTAGAAATCTACATTTGTGTCTTAACCCAACGAGAAGCTAAAATTATTAAAACTACTAGAATATCTGAAATGTTAATGAGTTAGTTACTTATGTCTACCATTCCCCTAATGACTAATGAAATTCTAAAATGTTTTATGAGGTTCCATTCCTATTTTATTTATGTTTTCATAATGATTAGCAAAGTTCGTTGATTGCCCTAACAATAATGGAATATTTGGGGTGCCTTAATTATGAAATTATCTACATTCTTTGGAAGCAACTGGGACTATTGAAATAGTTGTCTAGTTATTCAGGTAATACTGGGGGGCCCCAAATCTTTATTAGTATAAGCTAGAATAGTGCTAATGTCTTGTCACATATTTTAATTGTATATGAGACCTATGAAAGTCAGGGTAGACAGCCACCAAATATGATTAAGATCGAATTTAGAAAGTTACATATCACCGTTATTTAAGAAAGCTGCATTTCACAATAACTTTATTACAACACACACACACAGAGACACAAAATACTACTTTAGTTCCCAACCCTGACAATACATGAACTAGTTTTTTTTCTTTTTAATTCTGATACACGTTTATTTGGTAAGCGATGAAGTTTTACTCTTTAAAAAATGGATAACTTTTTAAGTAAATATTTCTTTTCGTCATCCTGATATATTATTCTCACCTTTGACCAAACCAGTCCTTACCATTTCTTCTTTGGATCTTTCTAAGCGTCAAAACCGCACTGGGAAACCTGCGTCAGCGCTGGCGAAAGCCTCGCTTACACGCCGGCTTAAGACTAGACTCGGAATGTGACGCTGGCGAGAAGAACTAAGTAGTGTGTGAGAAAAGCCACGGGCCGCGCGGACCCTCCGTGTCCGCCCGGGATCGCTTGCGGCTCCACCTGCTTGCCGCTCATCCCGTCTTTCCATCACAGGCGCTCTTCCCGGATCAGGAAAGCCAGAGCAGTACGTGTGCCCGGCCCTGGGGTCGCCACGCTGCTGGCCGCCATCTTGGTGTGCAGGAAAGGAAAGCAGAGAGGACGGCCCGGGGCCTGGGCCGAGCGCTTCTCCTTCCTCCTGCCCCCTCTTGAGCCTCTGTTGTCCCTCTTTGCGTGTTGCCCTTTGTCAGTAGCCTACTTCTCTACTGGGTCTCGATGCCTGCTTGCTGTCCCGACCCGCATGGCAGGCCTCTCATGACCCCAGGGGTCACCTGATCCAAAGGCTCCAGGTTCTGATTACATTCATCTCTCACCATGAAAAAGTGATAGACAGACAAATATTTGGTCTTGTGTAAGCAACCTGATAAGACCCCAAACACGTTCTACCTTTTCTTTACCTCGGTTCACGCCAGTGGCCACTTATCATTAAAACGGGTCAGAACCCTTTCTTCTCAGCTCTTCATCCTGGGGACCTATAGAGAGGTTGACCAAGGCAAGCCAGTGATCAGGGTGGACACCAGACCCGGCACTCCGAGAAATACTGAAGATAACACCAGCGTCTAAAGAGTCAGAATCAGAGGTCAAATATGGACCATGGAGATACAACTTTGGGGCCAACAAAGTGAATTCAGTGAGAAGCCACATTGACCACGAGGGTGTTGTCGGCAGGGCGAGGGGCTGCTGGGGAGGGAGCAGTGCCGCCAATAATTTTGAGCCCAAAAGAATAATATGCAAAGGAGAATCAACCAGTTCTGGGAACAAAGAGAGTTGAATCAGTTCTTCTATTCAGACACGGCCTGAAATAAAATGCAGCATCAGATTCAGCCAACATTGAAAATAAATTACAATAACGCAGTCCCCACAGACAGTCATTTACCTACACCGTTCCCCGCTGGTTTAGTGCAGATTTACTTACTCCTAGTCCCTTCGCATGTACATTTGCTGTTATGGTTTATTTATTTTTTTTATTGCAGTAGCAATGTTCCTCTGCTTCCAAGTTAAAGAGTCCCTGTCCCATCTGATTTCCTTTTCATGGATTTTGATTTTCCCTCCTCTCCCAAAGCAGAGTGTACTGGAACTGACAGCCTAATCCAACGAGGAAGCAAGTTCCACGCCCTCAGATGTGAAGTTAAACGCACTCGCAGAGTTACACCGAGTGAAGGCCGCAGGCGCGTTTTCAGGGCGTCACTGGTCTGGGAGCGTCTGTGAACTAGTCACAGAGTGGAATCCCTCTGGCGCGCCAGCTGGCCCTCTCGGGTTGGTGCGTGTGGCAGCACACCCACATACACACACGCAAAGCCACGAAAGTAACCATGGCAGCGTATCCTAGTGTGAAATGTAAACTAATAACAATGGACTGTTTTCTTGATTATCTGTGCTGATCGAGCTGATGCCGCAAACTCGTGAGGCACAGACATTGAAGAGCGAGGCCCGAGACCTCCTCTGCCGGCTCCGGGGAGCGCGACGCTGACCGTGCCTCGTCCCACTCGCCTCGTGTGCCAAGTGGGAATGGCGATGGCATCGTCCTCGCCGGTCCTTGAGAGACCTTCTCCAGAGCAGCGTCCAAGAGCCGGCTGGCCTGTCGGTTTTTACTTCTTTTTTTAAAACTCTTCTTTTACTGCTTAAAATTTTACTTCTCTGTGGGCCTCATTGCGAGAATACTAGTTTGTGGTCCCTAAGAATCGTGTCTGATATTAAATAAGCTACCAATAAATATTAGTTATAATTGCTGACTAGCTTAAGTACAACAGCATCTGGTGTTCCTCAAATTCATGCTGCTTTAAAGACATCAAGAGTTCAAAGACTTAAGAAAAGAAGAGGAGAAAAAGGGTGTCAGCACAGGCTTGGGTTCCTCAGAAGCAGATCCTGAGATAAGGGGTTAAGTCGGACTCAAGATGAGCGTCGCCCTCCTGCGTTCGTTCGGTTCACTCCTCCCTTGGGAAGGGGACACGAGAAGCCGCCTCGTTTCGGGTTGTCCCCTGTCCCACACTGTGCTGGCACGCGAGAGCTGATGCTGTTAACTGTGGATTCTTTCTGGACAGGGAAAGCGTGCGTGTTGTTGGGAATTTCAAACTGCAGTCTGCCTGGATGATGTGGAGACCTCTAGCTTTGCAGACCTCTGTCCTGTCAGTGGTGGGACCAGAGTTTGCAGAGAGCAGTCCTAGCTCATGCTCTGTCTGCACACGTGGCCACGACACCCCGCGCCCTGCCATTTGTCCATGGTACTGCTATGTGTGGCTCCCACGCCTTCCAGGCGACCGGCTCACGGAGGAAAGAGTTCCTGTGTGCCCGGCTCAACCCCACGTCGCCTTGCACACAAGCAGAAGCAAGCGAGACAGGGACAGAAACGTGTCAGCCAATTGTTCACCATACGGGTTGTCCATTTAGATTTGGATTTAGCTGCTCGTTTGCAACTGTATTTCTAGCCAAAGAAGGAAAAGTTGGGATTAGTTTTACTGACTACTAAATGTTTAGTCCTCCCTGCAAAGCTGACTCAGTCCCTAGGCAGATGATATTTTTGGATTGCCGTGTTTGTCAACGTGAGCTGGGGCTGCTCTTTAAATTATAAGTCCATTCTGATCACAGGAAATACTTTTGGTCTAAATCCAAGACTAGTTTTATATTTCAAGTTTACTTTCCGGTTTCCAGTATACTTCATTGTCCTGGACAGCTTGATTTTTAAGGTAATCCAGATTTCCTTTGTTTGCATGGTGCTCCACTCCAAATAATTTTTGGAACACCTGTTTAACAGAATGCTTTGCCAGAAGATGTTTTGATGGGAAAACACACACACACAGGGTAGGGATCCAAGTTGTCCATACACCCTGTGAATCACACCTTTATTAGTTATGGTGTTTATGTTGTTTTCCATCCTTTCCAGTGGAACTTGTGGGAGGAGATGACGCAGAAACGGCATGCTCTGCTGTCCAGGTCCCACAGTGTGTTCTTGGGTGGGTGCTAGTGCAGACTCTAGGTTTGAGAGTAAATGTTCTTTGTATGAACTGTGTGTAACTGCGATTATTCAGGAACAAACATGAGTTTCTGAAGAGGAAGAGGAGGAGGAGAGGTGAGCTGGTGCCCCGCGGTGGGTCTGCTTTGTTTATAATAAGCAGCAGGCAAACCAGAGCTATGTCAGCACAATGACAGCAGTTTCCTCTGATGCATTTTTGTTTTTTTTCCTGTTTTTGTTTTGTTTTGTTTTGTTTTTTGCAAACTCTGTAACTAGATTTGGTGATTGAGAGTCAGTATGTAGATAATAAATAAATGACAAAGTGAAAACCAGTATTGAGAGAAGAATTAGGAAGGGAATTACAGAGAGCTTGCTTTTGGTAGAGCAGCACAGGAAGTGGGATTGTTTATAGAAGTGGATGTTGAAAGCGCAGTACTTACTATTAATATCTACGACCATTACCTAATGGATTAGCTATCTTTGTTTCCAACAGCAGCTCCTAAATTTGTCCATATTAAATATTTTCCTTGGCTGGCATGATGTAAGTCCAAAACCATCACAACGGTTGATGGGCTGTTTAACAAACAATTCGGTGCGGGCGACGTCCTCGGTTTCTGGATGCTAACAGCGTGCCTTTCCTGATTCTCCATCGGCTACGTCTCATTTGGAGATCACCTCCCTCCCCGCCTCCCCCACTCCTCCTCGAAGCCCCAGCCCTGGGCAGGGGCAAAGCATCCTTCCTCTTGCTGGCAGTGTTGAAGTGATAGTGTGGAGCACTGCAGTGGGTCCAAGCGAGACACGACGTGGAAGACCTGGGCTCGTGGTCACACAGGGCACTGCATGCAGCCTGAGAGAGGAGGCTCGGCCGCCAGGGATGCCCTGCCATCGCAGTGGATGAGACTGTTTCGTATAAAAGGGTTTTATCCTCCTCGTCCAGATATTTTCTCCCTCCAAACAGCCAGCAGGAGAGAAAAGGCAGTGGGGGCTGAGAATTTTTTGATGAAAGGTGAAGAGGGTGAGGCGAGGCCAGGAACAAAATGGAAGCAGGGCTATCAGAGAGAAAAGTGGTTTTAGATTAAATCCTGTCCTTGCCTGGCGGGCAGCAAGGTCTTCGTGCTGTGAGTCTGACCCTGTCCTATCGGCCTGACTGATACCTCCCTCAGTGTCTGCCAGGATTTGCACCAACTGTGTCCAAGTCCCCTCGAGATGGCTCCTGGAAACGCTGAGGTCATCTTGGATGTGCTTCTGGTAAGAGACACTCATCACTGGGCCTCGTCAGTGCTCTGTGAGGACAGAGCCCCGTCCGACTTGTTCCGCAGTTGGGCTCTAGGCTCTGCTCAGCGCGTGGCTCAGCGTGCATGTGCAGGGAGCAGTGGTGGAGGGAAGAAATCCGTAACCTCACGAATTAGAGAAACCTCCTCAGTAGCACAGGCAGATAATGCGCCTCCTGAAAAACGTTGTAAGACAGGGAAACCTTCTTCTTCTAGCCATCCTTGTCCTCTGGCTGGAGCCCGTAAGTGAACAGACAAAAGAGAGGCAATGAGAGAAAAACGAGCACGAGTATGCTAACCACGGGTCCTGCACACGTGGGGGCTCAGGGGTGGGCCTGGCATGGTCTAAGTCACTCTCGGCCTCAGTCTTCTAGCAAAGAAGGAACCCTCAATTCTTGCCTTGATTTTCTTCTCTGACTATGCACCGACATTGGAATTGGGTTTATAACTCAAATCTCCTAGGCTGTCTCACAGACATAGGTCAGAAGACAGCTGTCTGAATAATGAACTAAGGGGAAGTGTTAACCTGAATTTAGGAGGACAGATCAGCATACAAACATGTGCTCAGAGGCAATTCAGATGGCGGCAGCATGACAGCTCCGCTTCATTTACAAGATTAAGACAGAGAAAGGAAAAGGAGGATGGAGGAAGAAAAGCCAGGCCTTTTAGGTTCAACGTTTCACCGCCACAAAGCTAAACATGGCAACCAGGTGGCCGTCGCTGTCCGAGTCTCCGGAGATATCTTTACCGGGTTTGAAGTCGTCTATAAATGTGACACACCCAATCCACACCGTTCTCTGGAAAGTGAGTGCAATAGCTAGGGTAAGGCGAGGAAGCCTGAGAAATCTGAGCCGACCACTTTTCCAGGGAGAAGAGAGTACGGGGGAGTGGTAAGTACTCTCCCGCACGAGGAATACTGTGGGTGGTAACAACCGAAAGAATAATCAAAACTCGCCTATTCCAAAATTTCATTTTCAGAAATAATAAAGTCCAGAAAGCCAAAATAAGTCCTTGAGGACTGTATAACTTAGCTAGTGACAAAGGCAGAACAGTTTCTTAATTATTAAATTTATAGCTTAATGTTCTTTCTACCACAGTTCATAATTCAATATTTGATTTCCTAAAACCAGAAGCTCTCTCTTGAACTTATTAAAATGAGCAACCATGAATCACTAGGAGTTTGAGAACAAATAATAAAAACTTAGGGATTGTGTTTATTAAAAATATATTGATGAAAATAAGTGAACTATTGAATAACAATGATTCACACATTTTCAGCTCTTTTGAAGGAGAATACTTTTGAGGGCAATCATTTTCATGGCCTACCCGTATTTTCCATACTTGACCAAACTTATAGCAAAACCATTCCTAAACATAAGAAATAGGAAGATAAACGTTTTCCTTTATGCTGATGATACAGTCTTAGAATCTGTACAAGGAGTGACTTCAAGAAGTAAATGAAGTTAACGACCACATTGTCAGCAGGAAATGTTCAATATCAATCATGCAAAAACAACACTGTCACTTTTTGGCAGACACTTTTAGTACAGAAACAAAGAACGTTACACTCTCTTCACCAGATGACATCATTCAGATATCTTAATTGGACTTTAGAGATAGCACGCTACTAGGCTCACTGAGATTCAGCACTATTCATTTGATTCAAAAAGTGTTTACTGAGATCCAAATACTGTCAGGGGACACGCTGAACACTGAGTTTGTGCGTGAAAGACTGTGCTCTTCTGTAAGGTTTATCTCAAGTGTTTACGTCCTCATTTCATGTTAGATGTGGGGCTGGTAATTGCTTCCTTCATATGAAGTCAGAGCCAATAACACATTCATATTTTATGGTCCACAGTACTGAGGTGCGTGGCCTGAATGTCTGTGCCCCCAAAACGCTTATGTTGAAGCCTAACCCCCAGTGGAATGGTGTTGGGAGGCGGCCTATGGAAAGTAATTAGGGTTACACAGGGTCATGGAGGTGGAGGCCCCATGATGGGCAAGTGCCATTATGAGAGGAAGAGACGTGAGAGCTCCTCTGCCATGTGAAGACACAGTGAGAAGGTGGCCGCCTGTAAGCCGGGAGGAGAGCCCTCACCAGGAACCACATCAGCTGGCACCTTGATCTTGGACTTGCGGCCTCTAGACTGTGGGAAATAAACGTCAATTGCGTAAGCCGTCCTGTCTGGGTTGTTGGTTGTAGCAGCCTGTGCTGACCAAGTCATGAGACTTTCATAAAATTTTGAGGGGCCACAACAGAACAAGAAGCGTTTCCTGGAAAACGCAGAGGTTGTATCTGACGCCGGAGGACTGTGGTCTCCCTGATAAAAACCAAGACTCTCCGTTGAAACAAGGGCAAGAACCAGGAGGTGTTTCCAACAAAATGAAAACGTAGCAGGACTGTATTCCCTTTTCTGTAACGTAGCTCGATTCCAGTATGAAATGTGGGTTATGAAACAGGAGAACAGTCCTACTTTGGGAAACGAAAAGGAAATTTGATCAGTAGAGTTTACTGCAAAATGTTCAAAGTGTGATGACCGGGTATCATGATTGTGGGCGTGCTCACAAGCCTGCGTGGTGGGTTGTAGTTCCTCTCTCCTCCCTTCTCTAGGAAAATTCTCGGGGAAGAAGAGGGGCACCTCTTTTAAGCCAGAGTCGTTTTTGTTCATTTGTACCAGCGCTGGAACTCTGTCAGGCATCGTGATGGACTCTGGGGAGACAACGGCGAGACTATCTGGAGTCAGGCCCTGTGTGGCTCGGTCCGGGGCTTTGTAATTCATAGAGTCGTTTTAACCTTACAGAATGTCCCAGCTGCAAAAGTGTGTTCTTACCTGATCACCATGTGATGGAAGGGGCGGAGGAGGTGCTCCGAGGTGTCGAATCATCCGGTGGGACAATGGTTAGTGTTTCGTGGTGCTCTTGACTCAGTGTCCTCTCCACTGACATACAATGTCTGCATTCCTGCACAGTGACATGTCACACCGATTACTGTGTTTCGTGTATAATGTAAAGTTAAAAGCGTGTAGCTAGGGCAGTACATTTTTTTTCTGTAATCATGAGCTCTTCAGCAATAACAGAAAACATGCCAATCAAGCCCCGGCCATCATGGGGTTGGTAGGGAGAGGCCGTGGACCCTGTGTGCCTTGCAGGGACCGTCAGCGGGGCTGCGGGGAGAGGGTGGGGACTGTCAAGTGCACGGGCAGCTTGGACGTGACACCTGTGAAGTACGCAGGGTCAGGCTTTATAAGCATCTTTTTTTCTTATCCTACTTGTATGCAAAGGCCAACATTTGGCTGTAGCTTAACATACGTTTGGGTATTTCATTTTAATATTTAGCAGTTCTTAAGGAGTGACCATTTGGGACAAAATTATGATCCTGGGGTTCGGTTGCTTCTCCAAGTTAGCCAGATGGTTTGAGTCTGGAGATATGGCTGGAAATGACATCAAAACAAGATTTCGTGTGAGTTATCAATGCTTCCTCATTTGCAGCCAGGCCAAAAATACCGTCACTGAGACAATGTGCCGTTTCTGCTTTTCACCTGCGCTGAGACATGGAGACGCTGCGGTCAGAGTTTCAGTGTCAGAATCCTGCATAGTGTCTTTTCTTTCTTTTTTGGTAAAGGGCTGCACTGTCGCCACTGGACGTCAGGGTGAAAGTCGAGATCTGGCTTTCTCTCTTGGCTGCGCCGGATCAGCTATCCTTGGCTTATTGAAAAGGAAACATCGGCTTTCCAATTTACTCTCTGAAATTGGTTGTAGCTCCCCGCCGGAGTGGAAAGGCACCATCTGTTTTAATAATCCCGGTGGTGGAAGAGACAAGAGGTTGTGAAATGCCGGCGGGAGGCTCCGGCGGCCGCTGCTCTGTCTGGAGAGGAATCGCCTTTTAAGTCCGTGCGTCCAGGTGGGGGGCTCGCCACAGAGACCCACCGCCGCGGGGGCTGCTCAGAGCTCTGCGTGCAGGGAAAGGCGCCTGGGCAGCAGGCGGGGCAGATATGTGTATGTGGGGGCAGGGGGCAGCACAATGAAAGACCATGACCTTGAAGTCAGCCAAACTCTTTTAAGAGTTTGTTTGTTTGGTTGTTTTTTTTTTTTGTTTTTGTTTTTGTTTTTTTTTTGGCATTCGCATGTTGTTTGTTCAGTTTGGTCTTTGATCATTACTGGAAGATGAGAGATTCTTGCCACTATCTTAAACCCAAACTATAGTGGACTGTCAATCTCTGGACACTTGAAAGCAGAGCTTCCTTTTCCTGCCACTGAGACAAAGGTTCCATTTCTCAGCTTTGAAAACTGCAAAAGCACTCACTTGCTCCCCCGCAGGACGCTGGCTGGACGTGTGTTTAATCACTCACTCACACAAAGCAACACACAGACACACAGCCAGATATACACTCACACACACACACACACACCCAAACACTTGGAGACATGTGCCACACACAGCTACAGTCAACCAAATGCACACACGAACACGCACATGCACACAGAGAACACACCTGAACACACAGAGATGCACACGGATACACATGCCTGCTTACACACAAATATACAGTGTACATGTGTACACACATGTACACAGTACACACAAATACACACATACGCATAAATACCCACATATACACAGTCACACAAATACGAAACCCACACAGACCCACACATACCTACACGTGCGTGCGCGCGCGCACACATTCAGGACCTTCCCACCCTTCCAGGACAGGGGGTCCCAAGCGCCTCACCACCCTCCACAGGTGGCAGCTGCTGACCCATCTTGTCCCAGTGGTCTGGAAGAAGATGTAAGCGGACGGGCACTTTCTGTAGTCAGTCTAGTGTGAGAGGCGTTTTAACTTCTTGGACTCTGCCTCGAAGGCCAGCACTGATGTTTTAACATAATCCGTAAAGTACCCAGGAGTGACTTTGCAAAATTTAAGCAAGTATTACGAGAGGCGCTCGGAACAGCAGGTGTGACCCTGCAAAGATAAATATAATGCCGTTACTGGCACTGATTTCTTTAGCATCTTATCAAGTGCCCTGTTGTGGCAACAGCCTTTTTCTGTTTCCCCTTCTACTAAGCTGGATGACAGTCGCAGACTGAGAAACCATGGCACAGCCACAGCGTTCAAAACAGCCCGTGTGTAAGGGCTCAGAGCCCCTCTGAGCCGGATCCGCCTCTCTGAGCTAAATGCGAGTTAACGGATTCCTAAAAATACCCTGACATGAGTCACCCTCTTCTGAGGGCCCTGGAGAATGTTCTCCGCAGAAACGGCCAGGCCCGGAGTGGGTGAGTCATGGGGGGGGGGCTTCGTCAGCGGCACGCTATGCGATACCACCCTGTCCCCTGGCGCCGAGCTGGAGTCGCCCGAGGGCCTGTTGAAATGCAAGCCTCTGCAGCAGCTCTGACTCTTCTCCCATGCCTGCTATGCCGGGAAGGTGCTCCGGGGGTCCGGTCCCTCACGACCTGCTTTCTCCCAGGGGAGGGAGGAAAACCCAGAGCCCGAAAGAAGCGGGACTCTGCGTCTGCCAGCTGTCCCCTTGCACGCTCTAGGCTTGCCTGGGTGACGTATTCAAGCCGCCCAAGGTCACTGTTGAGTTAGTGTGTTGGAGTGGGCATGGGGCCTCACCCCCACTCCTGTTACAGGTCCTGCAGCCGGCGGGCCCACTGAGCCCCCACCCTCCTGGGTCATGCAGACGGCGCTCACAGGGTACAAGGTATGACCTCTCCAGCACCAGTCCCACCTCACAGAGGGTCCAGGAAGACACGAGAGTTGACAATGGCCTTTGCAGTGGGATTTCACACATGAGTGTGTATCTGGATGAGGAGAATCCAACACTCTTGAAGTTATACTGCACAAAAGTCACAAAAGATCTGTGTACTTATGAGGGTGACACGTACCTCAGGTCCTTCTTCACAGCAGGAGGAATATAAATTGTAAATGAAAAAAGCAAGTAAATGCTGGTTCTGATGATTAGCTTGGACAGGAAGTCATGTGCTCTTAACCTGGAAATACCATATTTAGAGGCAAACGGCCAATTGACCCTTAAGAGAAAGGCTTTAGCCTCTGATTCTCACAGAACAAGTCTCTAGAATCCTGTTTTTTGGTTTAAAATATTCAGTATTCCCTGTGTCCAACCAAGAGCTTAGCAACTATATCTTGATTAAAAAATCAATTTGAAAGTCATGTGCATGATTTAGAATCCATCAGACTAGTACGTTTCGGGCTACCAGGAGGTTAGAAGGTATCTAGGACTATTTAAGAATCCAGACTTTTTGATGAAAAACATGTCTATTGCTAGGGAATCTCAAGATTTAATGGTCAACGTAATTTTTAAAAGCAACTGATTGATTTTTAATTGCATTAACATTCAAGCCTAAAATCACCATTTTAATCTTCAAGTGTGGGAAACCAGCGGCATTTAGTGCGTTCACCTTCATCTACTTCGAAACATTCTTATCACCCAGAAAAAAATGCTCCCATTAAGTGTTGCATTAAATGCCCCTTGCCCGCAGCCCCCGGCGACCACACGTCTGCCTTCGTCTCTGCGGATGTGCTTGTTCTGGGGAGTCCACGTAAATGGAAGACGTAGCTCTTTCGTGCCTGGCTTCTTTCACTGAGCACAATGCTTCCATCCGTGTTATGGCGGTATCAGAACTTCTTCCTTTTTGACGGCTGAATGGTGTTCCACGGCACAGGCACACCGCCTGTCGTTTGCTCCTTCGCCCACAGACAGGCATTTGCTTCATCTCTATCTTTCAGCTACTACGAATAATGCTATATAAATCTTCATGTGCCAGGTTTAGTTGAACGCCTGTTTTCAGCTCTTTGGGGTGGGTGTACATCTAGACTTGCGGGGTCTCATGGTAATTCCCTTTATAGCTTTCTGTGGAACCGCCAACGCCTGGCACTGTGTCGAAGCGTCAGCACAATGGGTCGACTCCTGGCTGTCCTCATAGTGGGTGCATTTGCGCGGGGCAGGAATCTCTAGCCACATGTGTTGTTTATGAAATACACACCCGACCACTCCTTTAGTGGCAGAATTCTCAGGAGGGGCAGGTATGCGCATCCCTACCCTCCACGTCCCCTGCTCCGCTGAGCCCCGTCTTCTACCTTTCCCATGCCAAAGAGCAGTTTCCTAGTAGGATCCTCAGCCCGTCTCAGCTTCTGTCTTGGTCTGTGTGGGCTGTGGCGACAGGATCCATGGCCTGGGGGGCTTACGGACAGCAGACGGGTGTTTGTCACCTTTCCGGAGGCTGGCAGGCTGAGGCAGGGCCCCAGCGGATGCAGCCTGAGATCCGATCTCCTGGTTCATAGAAAGCATCTTCTCACTGTCCTCGCATGGTGGGAGGGGTGAGACAGGTCTGGGGTCCCTTCTGTAGGGACACCAGTCCCATCGTGGGGCTCCACCCTCATGACCTCGCCACCTTCCAGAGGGCCTCCCACACCGTAACCTTGGCGTTAGGCTTCGACATGTGGCTTTTGGGGACACATCACGCAGTCCATGGCGGAGTCCGTCTCTGTCCTCCGTTGCAGTGCCCCTGCTCCTGGCCTCCCACCGGGGGCGACGCTGCTGACCAGGACACACGCTCCTCTTGCCATTCGTGGTGTGCCACTCTTGGGATTTTGCTGTGTTTTTTCCTTTCCACTCCCGAACACTTGTCAACTGTCTCTGCTCCCAAGTTTTGTTCTTCCCCTATTCCAAGGTCAACGAAGGTTGCTCTCCTTAATCAATTCTCCCCTGAAACCGCCATGCACACGTCCCTTGCTGGTTGCTTCGGAGATGTGCATGTGATTGGTAATCCCTCTGCCTCCCAACATGGAGAAGCCAGGCCATCCTCTCCTCCTCTTTCTTCCATGCCCCAATCAGGCGATGGGAGTCAGAAGAGTAAAGACAAACGCGGAGAGCGGCCTGTAGGAAGCATTTCTGTCCGCTACTCCCGGGGTTAGCAGCGCTCAGCAGTTCTGCTCGGTGGCCTTGTTTGTACAGATGGCTGAAAATGTCTGTCAAGAACAAGAAGAGCAAGGTTTCCCACACAATATTCACAATAAACAGGATTCTGTGTTATGAATAGTTCACTTACTCCGGAAGTGGTTCATTCTGAGGCTTGTCTGGATGACACTGGGCCATCGGTCCAGAGTAGGTTCCACAGAACAGGCAGTTCCTCCGGCCCCCTCGTCCCTTCTACAAAGCGAGCGAGATCGGGATATGAGTTCTCTAGGGAATCAAGAAGTGTTTGGGGTAAATTCTTGCATTCAAGCGAAAGACAGGGGATCCTGTTAAGTAGCAAAGGAACTTGTTAGGATAATGTGGAGTTCAGAGAATTATAGGAAATCGGGAAATGAGCAAAGGAGCAGAGGAATCCAGGCCACCCAGAGCCAGTCTGTCAGGTTGAAGCCTGGCGTTGGGGCCCTCGCCCGTGATGCTGGGCCCTCACGTGGCAGGCACGCGCAGGGAATAGCCCTCGGCTGGCACCAGGGCCTTGCATCATTTCCTTAAAATAAAATGAAATAAAGACTCCCTGAAGTACGAGCGGCTTCGCAGAGCTGGGGGTCGTGCTGCAGTGAGGTGCGTCGTGGGCGAGCGAGCTCCTGGGCAGACCCTTGCCCCTGGCGTGCGAGACCCGCACCCGGGCCCCGGCAGCGCTGTGCAGTGGGCAGAGTCCGGGAGGGAGAGAAGGAGGCAGCCAGGGGAAGGGGCTTCTGGACAAATACGACTACCTCTCGTTTTGTGGAACCTAAAATTTATGCAGTTCCTAGAATCCTCTTTGAAAAGAACAGCATTGTGAATACAAAAAATTAGTCCAAAAGTGAACCCTCCTTTAGAACGAGAGTCGCTGCCCTGACGAGCGCCTGCAGCTCGGGGGGTTCGGGAGCCCTGCGAGCTCTCTCGGGACCGCCAGGCCCCTCCGCCCGCACCGTGGCTTCCAGCAGCACCCTCCCTTGGGGGGGGGCGCGTAGGGAGCCGCGTGGCCGCTCGGGGCCTGTCTCCACCCCCGCCCCTACCCGCACCGCAGGGTGGGCTGCTGCGGCGCATCCAAATCTAAGGCCCACGGAGCCAATTGAGATGAATGACGAGCCTTTCTTAGCCGCCGGCGCCTGACTCTCCCCGCTGGAGAGTCAGCCCCCAGCTTTCAGAGGAGGTCGCTGTTTGGGAGGTGAAGGAAATAATTTCACTAAATTTAATTGAAGCGGTCCACAGAAAACATAAGTATTTTACAAATGTTCGCAGCGACTAAACTGAAATAAGCAATGTAAATCACGTGCTGTCTCACTTTGGACCTCTGGAAGCTTCCTGCTTATGTCAGGGAGGAAGACAGACATCTCCATCAACACGAGAGTGTGGCGTGTGGATTGGCCTTCATGGGAACAGCGAGTAGAGTTGGGCACAAACTCGTGCCCAGGAACTGCACCCAGCGGCGCCCAGAGTCCCTGCAACAGCCACGGCGCCCTCTGAAACATGCCGGGAAGCTGTGGGCCGTTGACACACGATGACAGAACCCTCTGTGATGGACTGTTCTGCGCGGGGAGGTGGGGGGGGGCCGCGCTGGCCTCAGGCCGCAGTCCACGCCGTTGCTGGAAGGGGGTGGCGTGTGCGGGGGCGCAGGCACCGGGGCCGCTGATGAGCAGGCGGAGGCTCTGACGACGGCCCGGTGGGGAGCCTGGCATTGGCTGCTGTCATTGCCAAACAGTTAAAGACAGTCTGGCTTCTGGGACCCGCCCATCGGTCACGGCCAAGCCGCCACCCCCTGCGTGGGCCACCAGGGAACGAGGAGGCAGCGGCCCCTTACGAAACGGGTGAGCGGACGAGTCTGTGGGCTGGGGTGTCACAGAGCAGGTGCCCGCCCGCTCCCAGACTCCGCCCTGGGCGTGGAAGACTGTCACAGGATCGTGTGGCTTTCCACAGGACCCAAAGGCAGCTGCTCTCTGATCCGGGGTCACGATGGTGGACTGCCTTCCTCCCTTTGGTTTGTGGTCACTGCTGTGCGTGAGGGGCCGGGGCCCATCTTTTAACATTTATCTGAAAGGCATGACGAGAACACGCCCTTATCATGACCCGCCCAGGTGGCACAGTGCTGAGAGCGTGGCGAGCCGCTGGGCTCGGTCACCAGCAGTGTGACCTGGCGAAGCGCAGCCTCTCTGGGCCGCAGGCGCGTTCCACACGGAGGGGTGATAAAGACTCGGCCCCCGCACGGTCGGTCGTCGTGGGGAGTGAGGACGCGTGCGTGTAAAACGCGCTCAGTGTCGGACGCAGCGCGAGGGCTCCGGGCGCTGCTGCTGTTCGCGTCGCGACGTTCCAGAGCGTTCCCTTCGCATATCGTATCCCTCATCTGCAACGCCTTACGGAGTCGTTCCTCACGGCCCACTTTACCAGGAGACAGCCAGGGCTCTGCGGACGCGGCTTGCCAAAGGCCGCGGGCTTGTGCGAGGGGGGTGTATGTGACCCCAAGTGTGCCTGGCAGCTCCGGGTGTGAGCTCTGTGAGCCCGTTCCTCAGGGCACCCTTCAGCCCCGGGCAGAAGGGGACAGGGCCACCCTTGTCCTGGCTCCACACGCTTTTGCTTCCCACTGCTTCATGGCTGGTACCCCGGGCTTGGGGCCTCTCCACTGATTTTTTTTCTTTTCCATTTCTGTCGTGGGCCACATACACCAACCAATGATAGAAAAGTTACAAATTTGCCTCAGGACGAAGCTATATTACATGATAAAAATCAATTGGAGACGGACCCTAATGTACAGATTTAGCCAGGGTGGCGGGGTAAGCCAGGAACCCACTCCTGCCTTTTCTGTTTTCTGTTTTTAAGGGAGCAAGATCATGTGTCTTTTAAATAATGGGAGAGAAATGGACACTTACCATCATACATTTTTATAAGGAAAAAATTCTTGGTAGTGAAAAAATATTTTTAAAAGGTCGTACTTAAGAATCGAACGTGTCAGCTATCCCTAAACCGAAGTTAGGGGCATGAATCATAGGGAGGGACACAGGCCAGTGATGTAGCCTGTGACTGTTTACAGAGGGAACTGCTTTGTGACCCCCTTGGGGCACGGGGGGCAGAGGCGGTGTGTTCACTTTGTCCCAGGAGCTCCATCACTGGGCGGGCACGGACACTCAACAGGGACACGTCCTACATATTTACTTTAGGGGTGGGCGAAATGACTTAAAATAGAAATTTAGGTAGCTGCTGATTTCAGTAGCCTTAACATTCACCCTGATTTCAGGCTTTAACCTGCACATACATACAGCTGCAAACTATGATTTTGAAAGTTCACATCCAGGAAAGAGGAGATTGACATCTGTGAAAACACACAAAAGCTTAATGACATTGTGCTTTTATTCCACGGGGGGGGGTGGTGGTGGGGAGAACATGGCATTGAATCATTTTCAAGCTGGAATATATTTCCACATGAAAATAAAATTTGCCTTCAGATCTAGAGGGAGGTTTTATTATGAGAAAAACATATCCGAAGGGAAAAAATGATTTTTTTTTCAGTGGGCATGTGAGAAATCATAGAACAGCATAACAGCCATCAGGCAAGATGCCACCGCAGACAGTGAAAAGAGCTATTTTGGTAATTCGGGGTTCACATCTACCAGGACCAGTGAAACCTCACGACTACATCTGTCTGTCGGGGATCTAGTATGTTAACAGTTTTAAATGGGATCTGGCCAGCACTTGGAAGATGTCGTGTCTTTCCTGTGTATTATTCTGGGAAAAAATAAACACACATAAGAGTAAATTCTCAAAGAGAAGAATAGGAAATTACAACATGGTATTTTTTTTAGCTATCCTCTCTTTATAGCAAATCAGTTTGTTTTTTCAAAGCAAATGAAGAATTTTAGCACATTATCAAGTGCCTCTTGATTTTTATTCTCGGTGGTTCTGAGGTCGCATAGATTCTCAGGTGAGTCTCAAAGTCAATCCCGAATGATGAGTTTGCCGCTCTTCCTTGCGAGTGAGGAATCCAGGCTTGGGGAGGTCACCCAGCCCCCGTGGGGCTCCCTGGTAGCATCAGGTCAGGCTGGGAAGGCAACGGGGCTGCTGGCAGCAGCCGTGATGGCACCTGACCTGGGGACATGCTCGCTGTCAGCACCCCACGTGGCGCAGATGGCACGTGCTGGAGGGGCCCACCGCCCGCATTGTCCGGCCGCGGTGCACCGTGATCCCTCGGGGGTTTCCTCAGGTGGCCAGGAGACCGCTCCCCAACCTTCTGGCATGGACTGGGGGCCTGGGGACAGTGCCGGAGGGGCCCGTCTGTGAGGGCTGCCTGTCGAGTGCGGCCTCTTCAGTTCAAGATGCTGAGTAAGTCGGTGTCCGCTGCCATATGTAGATACTGCAGCTGCTCGCTGTAATGTGGGGATCCCGCCGAAACCTGAGTTATGTTCCAGAGTTCTCTGGAAGTCGATGAAGGCACAACCCAACGTAGTCACAGCTCTATCCGGGCGGCGTGACAGCGATCCTGACAGCTTCTGCTCAGCACAGGAGCCTTCGGCACACAGAGGGTGGGCGCTGCTAGCCCTTTCTCAACGTGTGGCAAGAGGGGACCGTGTTAAAGCTGACATGGTCTTCTAGATTAGGCAATGGTGGCAGGTGGGAACGATGGAGGGAGCTTCTGCCTTCTTGCTCCACCACGTTCCTGCTTTCCAGATGGACGCTCTCTCCCTGCCCGTAGGACACACACCCCCGGTTTAGGGTCTAGAGTTTAATAAACAGCTTTGGGACACAGATAAAGGTGTCCTTTGTCCAAATACTAATTCAGTCTGTTAGTAATTAAAATGTTATTTCAGTTTTTTTAAAAAATGAGATTAATTTTAAAAAACACAACTTACCATAATACGTATTCATAGGTTAAATTTTAATGATCAAAATTGGCTGGGGTGAGATTTTCTTTGCTTGTTCTTTACTTTTTTAAACCGTATCCTTACTTATTTCGAATCCAAAATAACTCAGTGAAGTATTTCCAAACTCTTATAATGTATTCTAACTTCGGGAGAGTTCTAACAGAGATAGTTTTAATTACCTGCGAGGGGTGACCTGCTACCCAAGCGTCATGAGAGACACAAATACAAGCCCTAGCCCGGTCAACAGACTTGCTTAGGGGGTTTTCTAGTATGTGGTTTTTAAAAAGTTTCCCACTTTCTCAAATAAAAGGTATCACCTCTTTCTGGACATGAAGTGTCATCTATCCCCCACTCTCCTAGAGGTTCTGACATGTTGATGTTTGGAAGCAACCATATTAAGCCATGGAAATACAGAAAAGCCCAACTGTAGGATCCCACATTTCTAGAAAGAGCAGGAGCAGAGCACCTGAGGTCGAGTGTCACGGGAGAGCCGGACTGCAGAGCCCTTCCTCCCTCTCGGCACACGTGGCTGTGTTTCGTTACAGTCAGACATCAGAAAATAGAATGTTCATTTTTCTTCTGTTGTAAATGGGTGTTTGAATCATACTACATTCTGCAGAGACCAGATGTGTCTGGGAGGCCGGGTGCCTTTGAGACAATGAATTCATCTTTCCCTATTTTCTGTTATCGAACATTTCAATTTTTTCACGTTACCTCAGATAAACTCTTAAAGACATGTCAATAAATGCCTGGAAATCAACGACATTCTTAATGTTTGTGGAGACACCACTGTTCCTTTATCACAAAGAGCAGCATTTACTAGAGCCTAGGTCAACTCATCGGTGGTGGTGACGGCCGTGTGCCCACTGCAGACTCACTGAGTAAGCAGATGGGAAGCAGGCATGGCCTTGACCCCGGGGTGGACCGCTCCCCCCGCCGCAGCAGCTCACGGTGCGCTTCGGAGCCTCGGGGTCCACTGAGCCATGGGCCCTGTGACAGTCACTCTGTTCCGGCTGTGTAGTCACACCTGCTTTGAGGGGAGAGCGGGTCCCCTGTTCCCTGGCCGGCCCTCCACCTGCATCTCTGAGAGACGCGAGACTCACCGTGCGCGAGCTTCCCACTCAGAAAGAAAAGCATCTTCAAGGGACCCACGAACAAGCCCTCCCACGCTGGGAGATGGAAAGGGAAGAATTTACTCTAGCTCATGACGTGGTTCAGAAACAAAACCCCGAAAGCAAGAACGACAGAAAGCATGAAAATGAGCGAGAACAAGAGAGCAGGCTGTGGGAGGAGGTGCAGACTCTTCTGGAAGGCTGTTATTAGCCACTCGGGAAGATGTGTGTATGGAGGTGCCAGCCGGGCTACAGGACTTCGTGGGGCAGGGGACCCGTGCCGGGGCCAGCAGACAGAGCGATTGGAAGGGTTTCCCAGGAAAGCTCTCCCTGTGGTCAGCCCATCCTAGACTCTGAGGATGAAAGGTGGGGGGAATTTTCCACCCCTAGGGCTTGCTTGCTCTGGCCGGCTGCTCGCCGAAGTCCAAGGCCCTGTGGGAGGACAGATGCCTGTCCAGAGCTTGGTCAGCCAAGCCATGGGCGACTTATGGGTTATTGGGAACATGCAGCCCGGTATTTTATACATCCATGGATGTAAGCCACCAAGCACTGACACCTGGGAACAAACAGTCCTGTTAAAATACGAATGTAAAGCGACTCGATGAACAGATAATACATTTCCATTTGTCAACCCGTGATTCAGCCAAAGCCTGCCACGATTTTATGTAAAAATCCTTAATTATCACATGTGGACAATTTTCAGTATGCTGTTATTTTCATAAATTATTATAAATATTTGTAACAATTAGTTTATATGTGTGTTAAATACATAGAGTCATTTTTAGTATTGTAGTTAACATGTTTTGAAGATTAGCAATTTTTCAGTGTTAAGCTATGAGTAGGTAACTCTTTAAAGAAGAAAGCAGTGTCTGTAGAGCTCATTTGAACTGTTTTGACAACCATTTTAATAACTCTCACTATAAAAACATCGGTCACCACAAAAAAAACACCGTTATAAAAGTACCCGTTACAGAAAGACTGTCGCCTGCATTACTGACCGGGTGCCCGCCGCGGCCATCAGCGTCGCCCAGTGTCCTAAGCAGTAGTGCCAGCCGGAAAGTCATAAGACGTGAAATGTGAAACTGTGCTTGCACAAATACGTATGTTTATCCAAGACAAAGAACACGCAAAAGTGCCCCAAACATTGGCTTTTCCGCCGCCAAGCGATGATGAAGAGGGTTTAGCAAAGTGCAGTGGAAAACCAGCCCTGGAAAGTACCCGCCTCGATCGGACACTGCAAAATGACCCAGAATAATAAGTTGTCCTCGTATGGCAAAAAGAGAAAAAAAAAGGATAAGAAAGAAAAAGAAACCGAAGTCAGTGCATTTGTCTGGGAGCCGCAGCGTGCCCCCAGGCTGTCACTCGGCAGCGCTGGGCCGCACGGCCGGCCCCATGCCGGGCGCGGCCACTCGGCCCCCTGACCTGCCCGCAGGCCCCGTTCGGGTGGTGGGGACGCAGATGTGCGGAGGAGACGTGGCGGCGGCCGCAGTGCCGTGCCCGTGTGGGCGAGCGCCTCCGCCCCGGCCTGCCCCGGCTTCCCCAGGGTCCGGCCTCCTGGCACCTCCTCGCTCAGGGGCCCCTGGCCGTGTTCCTGCGCTGGCCTTCCTCCCTCAGCCTCGCATGGCATCGGGAGTGGTGAGAGGCTCGGCCGCCGCCCTCGCTCACGCAGCGCTGACCCTCCAGTAGCCCGTCGCCTTTTGCCTTTTGTGTGTTTTTCCACCCTCTCGACAGAGTTGGCCAACAGCTTTTGTTTACTGGTTTGTGGAACTCAACTGATTTCTTGTGAAACTGGTCAGTGGTTCTTGGTAGAAGAAAGTACATATTCTGCGCCGTGGGTGGGTCACATGTCCCTCAGCGTGCTCACTCACGGGTGCTGGGGACAGCGTTAGACACCGTCAATAAGGCGGCAGCAGAGCTGTCTCCCCAGCGTCTCCCACGGAGCCTGCGTGTCTGTCATTTTCCTGACATGCCGACCAAGGGTTCGCGGGCACCGCTGGTGGCTGGCCAGGCACTTTGCTTTCTTTCAGGGGGGCGCTCTGTGGGCCCTGTTCTGTTTGTGTTTTAAGCAGAGCTCTCCAACCTAACTTTTAAGAGAATTTCTGCCAAATTCAGCTTGTTGGGAGGAGTGATTTACTATTCTGAGCATGGATGTTAGCAAATTGTGGGGTGAAGCTACACTTTCATGACGGTTGCCAAGAACATGCTCATAACATGAAGTCTCTCTCAGTCTCCACCCGTCAAGGCCCCCGGGGAACACTCACCCTTTATGTCTGGAACTGATTTAGACTTGAACGTGGGCCTGGGACACACATCTCCTAGTGTAGCTGGCGATTTCTTTCTTTCTAACAATGTAAATCCATTATTATTCCAATTTGGAGCAAAAAGAATTCTCAAGAGGTATCTGACAACTCCCAACTCCTAAAAATACAGTTCTGATCTAGCCAAATTTTAGGTCAAGTAAAGTTGGCCATGTTAACAATGAAAACAACACAAAGCAGAGATGGAGGTCTTTCGTTGGATTGGATTCAAGGACTTTGCATCTACTTCATGTTCATAGTTATAATGTACTGGGGGAATATATTAGGTCCAGGGCATTTACTGAATTTTGTTGATAATAGAGAAGGAAAAAATCCTTTTGTGGACAAATCTATTTAAAAAAAATCATATTCTAAGGTTTTTACTTGAGGTTGAAGATAGAGGAAGAAAGCCCAAATTTCACATCATTTTCTTTCCTTGGAAGCATTTCCTAAGATATACAGGTAGAAAACCCCACTCCTCCCCCTCCCCCCTTCTCCCACCACACTGAGTTCTCCTGTGTCACGGGGCGAGAGACTGGAGCTACCGGTGGTCTTCCTGCTAATTCTCTGGAATTTAACTCTTCCCCTGATGAACATAAATGAGGAGTCTGAGAACAACAACTGATTTTTGGGGGTGGGGACATTTATTGACAGTAAACAAAAGGGAACCTCATTATCATTACTTATGCTCATGATATAGATTATCACCTTCGTACATAGATATGTAATAATTTGCTTCCCAGTGATCGACTGCTCTCAATTATCTGTCTCTTGTGACTTGCATATGAGGTCAGAAGTACACGACAGTGACCGGTCCCAGCTCTCAGCTAATGGCTCCCAGTGTGTCTAAACAGATACACCAAGGATGAGAAATTCTTTATACAGTTTTTCCCACCTAAATCCTATGTGGAATTTCTATGTTCACAGCAAGATAGGGTCACTCTCCATTTCTATTTACTTCCTGCACTAATATCAGCAGCCAAGAAAAACAAAAGGACAATATTCTTACAGTTACTTATTTAAAAAAGTGTTATGTTCCCTAAAAGTGTCACCCTGCCCCTGCTCATTATTTTGATGCTATTCTTTTTAAAATCTGGGGAAAAAACTGACAGTTTCAGGCCCCTCCTGAAAATCAAACATATCTTCTGGCTCATTCCTGTCGTCCAGGCCTGTTGAGGGTGATGTCATGCAGACACGCAGAAACTCGTTTTTCCATGAGACTCAGAAGCGCCCTTTGTTGGGATGGCCAGGCCCACGGTCCCTGGCTGGGAGACATGGGACAGCCATGCATTCTGCGGGTGGCCCGCAGCGCCCACCGCGTGATCTGAGGGCCATTCCCGTGGGACGTGCCGCTCAGCAGCCCCTCGTTCCACCCTTGCCCACTTGCCACAGGCTGGCTGCACATCCCAACGTCTGAGCCCTCGGGTGGGGCCAGGGTCTGTGGGGTTGAGAGCAACTTCCTCCCACCCCCATAGGCCTTCGTCGGCTGCCTCGCAGCTTCTGCCCATCTCCAATTGACCTGTGCTGTCTAAAAACATTTTTTTTGAAAGATATAATCAGTTTCTTAGAAAATTCTTCTTAGGTTTAGAAGACAGTTCTTTGAGACATGCCTTTAGAAGGGACCACCAGGCAGAGAAGGACCTGTAGATTTCAAGTGGATGACTGCAAATGGAAATGTCTCTTTATTTCCGATGAGCGGAGAAGTAATGACAGACCTTGAGAGAGGTGTTACTACCTGTCGGTGAGGGATAAAGAGGTCGAGTGCCCACAGAGATGGAAGTTTCCTCCAGCTGCCCCGTTGCTCAAAATGCCGAGATGACACAATGACTAACAAAATCTTCAGAAGAAAAACAGGCTTCCAGTGTTTCTCATCATGACTGTTTTTTGTTTTTATTCTTTCGACTGTAAAATGATTCCCATTGAAAGTTTTCAATCATTACACAGAAAAGATGTCTAGTAAGGACCGTTAAGTACTTGGAAGCTGTGAAAATCCACTTTCACTCTCAAAACATCTGTAGCCGCCGCCCCCCCCCCCCGCCCCGAGGTGTTGGCTGTATCCACTGTGCTTGCGTTCCCGTGAACACCCAGGAGCATGGCACGTCCCAGCCACTCACAGCTGCGGTGGTGCACAGCTGTGATCTGGGGAGGAGACGAGTAAACACAGTGCTGAGCAGCAGCGTGAAGGAACGGACACACTTGCCTGGTCGTTCCACTAGAAACACAGGGAATAGGTCGACTGCGTTCATGTGGATTTGGGTGTACACGCACACGCACACGCACACGCACACGCACACGCACACGCACACGCACACGCACACGCTGTTTAGCCCAAAATGACTGTGGCTCTAACCGTCGACAGATAAAAACCAAAAAAACACAGTTTAAGCTGCATCGTAATCCTGGCGTGAATGATGAGCTTTCCACTAACTTGTTGGAACAAATGGAGCTAAAGGGAAAGTAATATTTATTGATCTTGTTATGTATCAGACACAAAGTTTATATTTTTTAATCTTTTAGTACGCATATATATACACACAAATATCTTTAAGAGCAAAATTACTCCTTTTTTCAAATATATAGCAAGAGAAAATAACCTAATTTAATCCGTACATGTGTTTGGGAACCCCACATACACGAGAGAGTCAGGCCTCACATGCCGGAGACGTTCAGAGACAGAAAGGAACATGGATGGATGAGACATTCTACTCCTCAGCTAAGGATGAGGGAGGCACCTCGGGGCCCCCAAAAGGTCATTGCAGAGTGATAAGAAGGGCAGACCTTTAGAGAAGAGGTTTGCCCTGCTTATAGATAGGCCAGTATGAGTTATCTCTGATCATCCCTATGGGCCAGGCCTCTAGTTCAGATTCTTCTCCGTATTTCAGGGGGAGGGGCAGAAGTTCCTCTTGAGCCGGCAGCTAAAATTACCTTTAGCTCGAAACAGTCTGCATACTGCAGAGGCACATGTTGGGGTGACTCATTCTGGACCCCTACAACTCCCTCTTCTGAAACTTCCCTTTAAGTTTCACGTTCCGGAAATCGGGCTGGCTGACTGTTCTCTGTCTCATTAAACCAGTCTCCGTCTTAAGAAAAGAGTGCTCCATGAGTTAAGTCTGCGGTGCGCACGTCGGGTATTAAACAAGGGGCTTCCGCGGGCCCCTGCACGCTGAGATCTGGGGGTGCGATGACGTGCTGGGAACCCTGGTCCTCTGCCGGCCTGTGTCAGACACCCCAGGGTCTCCGCCTTGCTCTGCTTTTACAAAGGAAAGCTATTAGGCCCCCAAAGGTGAGAACTTATCCAAGGCCATGTAGATTTACATAAATATTTATTTTTATTGTATCGGCATAGCACCCGTTGTGGGATGAACAGGTGGTGAGCTGAGTTCACATGCTTTATGCTGCAAAGGACGATTACATTTTGCTCTGATATGGTGACTATCTACGTTTCCATTCTTTATAATTTACCAATCAGTGTATTAGCTAGAAAATCCATCCAATAAACCTGTCCTATCTAAAATACTGTATTTTCTAGATGTTTTCATATAGCGACATTTAATTTTACAATTCAAAAATATCTTTAAATGCCACTTGTTGTTAGATAATGAGTTAACTTTACATCTATTAGTTTTACATCTGTTGCTTAATAAGATGTTTCTTCAGTTAATTCATTTTATGACCCTCTAAATTCAGGAAATCCTAGCTTTAACCATATGGTCAAGGTGAAGCAAATGTTATGTTATCCTTGCAGAAGAATGAATAACAAAAAGATTAAAAATGAGATCAAATATGTTTGGTTACCCTTTCAATAATTCATCCAAAAAAGAATTAATGTTGGTTTCATTAGGTAGTTTTGTACACTATAACCAAAGCAACGAATGCTTCAGAGCTTCAGCAAACAATGAAATTGTGGGCAAAACGGCATGAAAAAGAACTGTCAGTGTTTCAGACTGTGTGTATGCTAACCAGTTAAGTAATTCAAAAGGAAAGTACTGAAGGACATGTGAAATGTACCATGGTACAATTGGGAATTCACAGTGAACGAAGAAATGATATATTGAATCGAGAAGACTTAATGATGAATGAGAAGAAGGAAGGGAAATCTGAGGTACGTTTCATGAAAGGAAACTGTCCTTTGTTGGGATTCTGTCTGGATTGCCAAGGAGCGGGGCCTGTCATGGTAGGAAGCACGTTCGTCTAAGCACTCGGCGATTTTCGCGTCAATTCCCCTTCTCATCCTTCTCCGGGGCCATCATCCTGCAACCTGGTCCTTATTGGCGAAATGATCCAGGGGCCTGTTTCATCTTGTCGTGGAGCAAGGGGGAATCCACACGGTCACTGAGCACAGCCTTTGTGGCAGGCATTTTATATACATGATCCTATTCAACACAACGGGGCTGCGGGAACGTAATGGTCTCCTCGCTGGACGCGGGAACCAGCCAAGGCAGACATCGTTTAAAACGCTCCCTAAGTTGCTGTCGAGTAAGCACTAGGAACCAATTCTGTTTTTCTACAATTGCTTAACCCTTTCCATCACAGCACCCAATTCAACCTAAGGAATTTAATTAAAAGCAATTCTCAGAAAGAGTCACATGGAGAGAACAGTATTTAACCAAAGGGAAAGAATTTTTCAAATGAACGTTTAGTCTTTATGGCAGCATCTGATTTCTGAGAACTCCTTGGACAGTCAGAGATTTCAAAGCCCTTTTCATGCAAAATAATAAGTCATTCATCTCCTTTTGTGCTCCACCCATTCTCAAAACGTGTGCACTCAAAACTCCTTTCTACTCTTTAAATTCATAGAAGACCCAAAGATGTTTTGTTACTTGAGTTATATCTATCGATAGGTACAGCGTTAGAAATTAAAACTGAGAATTAAAAATATTTATTTAATAATGCATTTTAAAATCACAATAAAACCATTATGAGTTATCGTGAAAAGCATTTTAATAAATGTAACTATTTTCCAAATTATGAAAAAATTTAATGAGAGCGACACTTTCACATTTGCAAATCTCGTAAAAGAAGATAGCTAGATTTTTGTATCTGCTTCAGCATTCTACCTGTCGAATGTATTGTTTTGATGAAGTTGGTGAAAAAAATCCTAAACCCAGAGAGGTATAGTTGGAATTATAAGAAATATTTTTAAATTAAATGGATTCATGTATTTTGATATTCTTTGATACTATATGAAAACACAATAAGTAGTCTCTTAAAGATCTGTTCTGATGTGGAAACTGAAACCATATCAATGAATTTTTCATACTTTTTTGCATGAAAATCACTGGCCCTTGATTATATGATATCAGGCATTATCGTTTATTAAATATTGGCTCGCTGACTTATAAAGACCTTCCAAATGGTCAAATGTTTCATGATGCAGTTTCAAAATGTCACGTGTGTTAACACAAACACCGATTTCATCGGAAAAGCCTCCAATTACGGGGAAGCCCTCTAGTTCGCAGCACTGCTACTCATTCTCCAGCATTTTCATTTTCAAGGAAGCCTCTAATTTCGTCGATAGCCACAAATACTGGTTGTTTTCGTTCTTGAAGTGACGAGCTCATTTCATTCACTTCCAAGGAAATGTCTATCAAACGCCTAAGTCTGAATATTTGCACTTTTGCCGCTAAGTCATTCTCCAAGTGAAACTGACGTCAGAGGGAGAAGTGACTGGCTGAGCCGCCCCCCCCTCCCCCCCGCCACCCCAGACGCCCGCTGGGTGCTGTGTTCAGCAGAAGCGCTCTGCGCGTGCTTTCCATTTCTTATTCCAAAATAACGAGAAGTCGTAGACGCAAGGATGAAGATCGGATAACGCGGCGTTTCGTGCCGCTTGCTCAGGGACATTCTTAGACGCAACCACCTTTGCATTTTCTTCCTGTGCCACGTGGCGTGGAGAATCGCGGACCACCAGGACGGGCTGGTGTCGCTGCCTTGATTTTATCCGCCATCGCCTTTGAATTTTAGTGGGAGATTTTAACAGCACAACGCTGTGGCGGGCGCTCGACGTCTGTTTTGAATGAATGAGCGAGCGAGCGAATACAAATACGTTTGCATGTGCCTCTTACAGAGTTACGTATAAATGGCAAAAAAATACACCAATGTAACATACTTGACAGTCGTCACATGCAGTCCGTTCTACTCTCTTTCAATAATAGTCAGGACATATCTAGAATCAGAAGTATCGCATTTCGTACCTTTGGTTTGCTTTATTTGTATTTTCTTACTCATCCCCTCTTCCTGCGCTTGCCTGCGTGGGGTGAAGCATCTGTCCTACTATTTCCATGACTTGTTTTGAGGATTGAGTGACTACAGAGCCTCAGAGGCATTTTTTGCCATGTCATTCCGGATCCTTATATTGTCTGAATGCGAAATGTTGTCTGAGTAAATGAAACAAGAAGGTATTTTAACTTAGAAAATTATTACTGTGGGCCAGTGAGAAACAGAAATCTGACCATAATAGTCTCCCTCGCAGCGGTAACAACGAGCGCCGTTAGGGTGTTGGGCTTGCGGGGGGCTGCCTGGCGCACAGCTGGGTGCAGGTCTGGGGCCTCTAGTAGCAGAAACAGAAGCAACAACAGTTCCTGGTCACGGAGGACAGTGGTCTGGAACTCCGGGGTCTTTTCAGCAATACCTCAGTTTCTTCTCTAGCTGGCGAGAGGCATACCCCGAGCCTGTCCCCCACTCTTGCAACAAGGACACCAATCATTTCAAGATGCGAGGCTCACGCTGAGGGGTCTCTTGCGCCCCCCTGGGTGAGAGCTGCCCTGATTAGCACAACGCTTCCCAGCGTGGCTTCGCTTCAGATCGCCGCCGGGCTCAGAATAATTGCAGCAGCTATTTTTAAAACTCTGGAATTAGAAATAGTTTTGCAATAGAACTGCTGATAGTCCCGCGCTTTTCCCTTTTAGAATTCACCAGTGCTGCTGTTTCGATGACATGCATAGTGCACTCGTGATCGTGACGTTGGAAATCGCTAATGTTTTTTATCCGGCAGGCATCAGGCACTGGGCTAAAGACTTTAAAGCCATTGTCTCAACAGTGTTGATGTTTACGTAAACCCAGGAGGCTGCGGGTGAGAGAGACGGTATGTAGAGCTCAGGAAATTTACCTGAGGAAGCAACTCACCAGATAAATGATGGGGCTGGGACCACACTCAAGCCTAACTCTGCCAACCACGTGTGTTCATCTCAAGAAGATATTTCTGTTGTTTGCAACTAAGCGTATGTGTTCAGTGCAGGTGAAGTACGGTTTAGACCTCGAGAACATGGCAGACAGATTCTCACATACGTTTATTTTAAATAAAGTTCAATAATTACACTTGCATGTAATTAACGGGTTAAATCAATATCAGTCATAATAGAATGAGGTTGCATAGACTTACTATGTGCCAGGTGTCGTCGGAAGTGACTTTTGCCTCGTCCATCTCCCTTACCATGTGTGCAGTAGAAGTCTTTGTCAGCGTTTTGTGAGTTAGAAAATCTATATGTATTCCATTGCTCGGAGCAGAGCCAGGATTTGAACTCAGATGTTTTGACACAGAGTTTCTGTCATGAGAGTGATTTTAGTATAAGCCAGTTCAGGAACTGATTTTACCTGGTGACACTTGGGGGCTGAGAGCATGTCCTGTTTCACCTTGAATATGTCAGAGGAGAAAACAGGACACAGGTTTTACGACCCACAGAGAACTCGACAGTAACAGCGTCTGAAAATACGATCCTGCCCCTTGCTTAGCTCTGAGAACAAGAGCCCCAATCTTTGTGTGATTCCTGACATGAGGTTAAGAGCCTCACTCTCATCCTTTTTTTTTTTTTTTTTTTGCTTTTCTGTCAATGACGACCCTAAGCCAACCTGGTCACGTTAGCCCAGGCCATCTCTTCTGGGGAGTGGGCTGAGAGCAAGCACCTGCCACACCGTGGGGTCCCGAGGGCAGGGCCTCGCTCTTGATCCTGCCCAGACCACAGGCCCCCAGAAGGTAGAACGGTCCCTGCAGAATCTTTTGTCTACGTTTTCCCACCTGGGACAGCATTCTCCCTGGCGGCATGACGATGCAGGAATTAGTAAGGGCAGAACATGATAAATCACAGAATAAAAAAGACGTGTTTGAGACCATCGATTTTCCTCAAAAACTTGGGGAAATAATTGTTTGTATGGTAGAGAGGGATCACGCTGCTGAGAATCACTGCGAAGCGTACAGCGGGAGGGTTTTGGGGACTAGACTGCAGACTTTGCGACACGGGGATCCGAGGACACTGGTGGGGACCTCCACCTTCTCCTCATTTAGCCTCTTGCGAGACGCACAGCCTCGTCACCAGCAGGCAGCGCAGGGAAAGCCCTCTCCATGGGAAAGAAAGAGTGGCCTTTTGCTCAGCCTTTCAGGTCGTCAGGCCCTCGAGAAGTTAGGGTGCCAGGGCGTTCTCAGTGGCCACCTGATGCCAATTTTGTCGGATGGAAACTTCGAGTATTAAAGAGACCCTATAGGTAATTGTTATGCTCAGGCCACTTGCTCTTTATCCTCGAATCAATTGCAATACCAGTGGGTTGAACTGCAATGTGTTAACTTTAAAAAGTTACCTCTAAAATGAACGTTTGCATTGTTGAATTCAGACTCCATCGTGGTAGGATCGAAAACTACTGTGGCACCACGTCTGAGGGCGTGGGCTCTCTGCTGCAGCTTAACGAAGTCCCACACGGTCAGCAGCGTCAAACGACACCCATCCATTCGCTCCCAGCGTCTAGGCAGGCCAGCGGAGGGCTCGGCGCAGAGTTCTGTGGAGCCAAGAGTTCACCGATGAGAAAGCCAACCGGAAGGTCCCAGGTCTATAAGGTCAGGGCACGGGGGACAGAGTGGGGACTGTCTTATGGATTTGCCCAGTTGGCCTCTGCAGGGCGCTGCAAACGGTCCACGTTCCCGAGGAGAGAGGTTGGCAGCTAGGTGACGACCTCTGCGGTCTGGCATGACCGTGCCCTCTGAAGTCCAGTAAACGCTCCTACCCAAATCCACTCTTCAGGAGAAATAAACTCCCTGGGCGCCCGATGACGGGTCTTGGGTCGTCACCCAGCGGTGACAGAGGCCTCAAAACGTGCATCTTGATTTTGCTTAAGATAGGCTATGCATTTTATTCACCAGCACATGGAAAGTTATTGTTAAATATTACAAGTAAGCAAGGGACGTACAATGAGATTTCCAGGAAGAAAGCAAGGACTGAGAAATAGAAATCTCTTCCCGTTGGCTAGAATTATACCAGTCGTGGTGCTGTTCACAGAACTTGGTCTCTGTTGGACGCCTCATCCTCCCCGAGAGGAGCGAAGTGGCCGGGGAATCGGAGAAAACACCGTGAGACGAAAGGGCGCGGCCACGGCTCTGAATTGCCAAGAGGGCAACAGGCCGAAGGTGGGCTGGCGGCCCTGAGGGAGGCGCGCAGGGCTCCTCACGGTGCCAGGCCTCCTCGGGGGCTGCTTCACACCGCACGGCGCTTCTGCTGGTAGTAGAGCCCAAGTAGCGAGCAGATCATGCGCACTGCAGCCCCATGTACTCAGTGCATTATTTATGCTTCTATTTTCAGAGCATCAATTATTTGCAGTTTGCTACGCTCTTCATCTATGCTAAAAATACTTGTGGACTCGAGCGGACTCTCAGAAGGCAGGGAGGCTCGTTCAAAAAAGCACACAGGAAAGTCAAGACTCATCTGCTTCGTTCTGGACATCTGCACAGAAATGTCTTACCTTGCTTCGATTAAAATCCACTTACCGCTTCTGTCTGTATCTGCGTCTTTAAGTCCGTTCCTGGGAGCTAGACGACAAGTAGGGACTCTACTCGGAGTCTTAGAGGAAGTGCGGCCCTACTGACGCCTTAATGTCAGCACTCTAGCTTCCAGAATTGGGAGCAAATAAGTGTCTGTTGTTTTAAACCACCCAGTTTGCGGTGACTTCCTGGGGTGGCCCTTGGAGACTGATACACACTCAATTAGCGTCATGAGGGGCTTCAGAGTCTTTATCCTGGAGCCCTCCAAAAGGCATCCCAAAAGAAAAGAAGAGGAGGCATAGTTCAGTAAAGTCTCCAACAGTAAATCATGAAGGGTAGAAACCCACACAGCTGTACTCCTCCAATGTCATCATCAAGCCGAGTTGAACATTTTTGAAGTGACCCGCACCTGTGAGCTTCTGCCTCTCCTCCCCCGGCCGGTCAGGAAAGGAGACATTTTAATTCTGCCTGAATTTCTCCTCCTCCTCTGGGAGTGACATCTGACGGCTTCAGAGCAGGAGGGATTGAAGACCCAGCCACCTATTTAGCTCCGATGACTGCCCTTCTAAAGAAAAATGTCACTGGTTGGGGGTGGTGGCAGTTCAGTAACATAGTCAAACTTCCGGAGAGAATCAGTGCCATCTCGACAAGACTCTATTTCTCACTTAAGAAGTAGAAAATACACATTTTTATTTTAAAGAATAACTAGGCTAACAGTGGCCTTTGGAGGGATGATATCCTGTTTGTCCCTCAAGTGCTCACACTCTACGATTATTGACGAAACATAACGTGCTGTCTAACTAGCCAACTGCTTTTCTTTAACTAAAACCCTAGAATATGAATGAAAAAAAAAATCATGAGAATTCTGTGTTCTGTCTCCAGAGGCATCAGACAGTGTGTTTTTTATTAGGTGTTAACTCGTCCCATTTAAAATGAATGAAATACAGCTACTACGGAAAAAGAGAATGGCACTGGGAGCCTTCGTCACCCGAGTCGTCCCCTAGCCGGACCTGCGTCGCTGCTCCCGCTGGGCTTGTGCCCTGGGGCCCAGCCCCGTTGTGGACCTCGGCCCAGTCTCCCGGCAGAGCTCTTTCGAGGACGGAAGTGCTGTCTCTTGGCACGTCTCCATTGCTGTGTCTTCATTCATTATTTATTAGGTGTAAAATTTAGCAGGGCGACCTGAGCCAACGCATTCAGTTCATTTGCATGAAAGTAGGCTCCTTTACAAGTTGACTCCTTCTGAGAAAATTAGAGGAAGCAAGAAAATAAAATGAAGTCAAATCCCTTGGAAATGAAGTAGCTGACATCACATTTATTAAAGCTGTGAAACCTTCAGAGTAGATGACTTACGATTTTTCATCCCCAGCGATGATCTTTGCCAGAACGCCGCCGCGCTTGGGAAGCGTGACTCACAGGGCAGACGCTCGAGTTTCATGGCAGCGCGCTACGAATTTACTGCTGAGTAAGTTCAGATTCGCTAGCAAGAGGAGGGTGTAAACGAGGGGATATTTTCCAAGTCATCTTTTTTTTCTAAGATCATCTCTTTTCGACTTAAGTCTGAAAGCTCACACAAAATCTCAGTAATCCCCACCAAGTCCCCAAATATGTGAGGCTGGCGTCTTACATAAAAATAGAGCAGTTCCGCCCCGAGCCCATCACACACGACTCTGTGTTCTCATCCAAGCTGGGCAGCAGGCAACCATCGCAGTGTGTAACTGCCTCTCGTTTTAACAAACGGCTCTTCGTTCGCGGTTTGAGAGAAGAGGAGCTAAGTCATCGAAGCCGCAACGTGTGCGCTAACGCACGACCATTGCATCCTGTCAGTGCTGGGCAGCCGCTGGCTTTTCCAAACACAGACTGTGATGATAGGAGAAGTCATGCTGCTGATAACACAAGGATGGCTCTGTCGACCCTCGGGAAAAGCGTGCCGTGACAGTTGGGCGAGGGAGGCTGCTCTCAGATCGATTCCAGAGGAGGCAAGTCGGCGGCAGAGTCATTGGGGAAACTCTTCATGGGCGGAGACAGTCTGTTCGCAAACCACGTGGGCTTACTTACACCTTAGCAGATCCGAGACGCCCAGCTGGCAAGGACAACGTCTGCTGTAAAGACCCCCGCATGGAGGCTCTGCCCTCAACACGACCGCTTAGGCAGAGGTGGGAGTTTAAGAGTTCTAGAGTAAATTTCACTTTTAATCGGATGAGTGATTTCGCTTGGCAAAGAGGGAGCACCTGGGGCCAGATGTGGTCTTCCTCATGGAGCAGCTGAACCTGGAGAGACCATGTGGACACCGGACATCAGGAAGTCAAGCAAAGTGGCCACCGAAAGAGGGTGACGAATGGCGCATGTACTGGGGTCACCCCAGACCCCCGCACGGCCGCGTGTCCAGGCGCAGTGCAGGGGGCGGGCCACGCGGGGCGCCGTGACCTCCGGGGTTGGGGAGGCAGAGCTGAGACCTTAGGGGCCAGTGCGAGCCTGCGGGCGGCGTACGCAGCGGAGAGAGGCTCTGTGAGATGCCCCTGGAATCTCCAGCTGAGGACGGGCGAGCTCATACGTTTAGGCGACCCACACAGAAGGAGGGGAGGCGACAGTCCTCAGGGCGAACGCAGGGCGCGCCCCCCCCCCCCAGAGCGGGCGACTCCACGTCCATGGGCTTCAGATCACGTTTTCAAAAGGTCTTCCCTCAAACGTGGAGCAGAATGCCACCGGACTAAAGGCTGCCTGAGGGGTTCAGCGTTAGACCTCCAGAAGATCCGACGCTTTCCATGTACCGTACCTGCATTCCAGAACAAAGGTCAAGGATGCTATAGCAATCAAATAATACCAAGACCCAATGAGGTAGAATTCGCAAGGTCTGTCACCCAATAAAAAATAACCGGGCATGCAAAGAAACTGGAAATGCAAACCGTGGGAGGAGAGCAATGCGTCACCAGGGATAAAGGCAGAGATGGCACTGCCGATGGGAATGGTGGGCTAGGACATCAAAGCAGTACGCAACTGCCCTTGCATTCCACGCGCTGAAATGAACCAAACTGGTTATCTGGAGATTGAAACTCTGCGTACAGCATTGCTCCGAAACAAACGGGGAAAGAAAACCATTGACCCGTATCCCTCATCAATGTGGGTGCAAGAATTTTTAATGGAATTTTAGCAAATTGAATCCAAAATAATGCCAAAGAGATGATCCCTCATGATCAAGTAGGGTTTATCCCAGGAACTCAGTGTGGTTGAACATCGGAATAAATCAATCCATGTAAATCACCATATTAAAAGAGTGAAAAGAAGATCCATAGATAGGATCATCTCAAAAGATACAAAATTCAGCACTCATTCCCAATAAAAATTCTCAGCAAACTAGCAACAAGAAGGACTTTCTTCACACTAATTAGGGAATCTGTGAAATGTCTAGAGCGAATAGCATCTGGCTAATTTAATTAAAAAGACAAATTGATGATGATCAGTGGTTGACTGCAAAGGCGAGTTGATTGTGAAATAAAAACTATAATTTTAGAACTACTACGATTGGAAGGGGACCTTTAAACTTTCTTGTTGAATTCTCTGAGTGACTGAGTCCCCTCTACCACACCCTGGACAGCAGTTCTAAACATAGGTAGAAAAATGACAGGCAAGTCAGGCTTCATTTTGGAACAGACCTAAGATTTAGAAGATATCCTTCCTTATCTTAAATTAATTACTTCCTTGTAATTTCTTCACACTGATGTGTGAATTCTTAAGGTACAGAGGGAAAAAAGCTGTTAAAAATGAATGATTTTTTTTTTTACCTGTAGTTTATTTATTCTCTTGCCTCAAATTTGGACAAGAGGAGAGTTTAGGGTGTGGAATATTGTATTATGAAACACTGCAATCAGATTCCGTACTTTTGATAAAGACAATGGAAATATATATTTCTGCCTAACACTATGTTATCGCTTCACGTCTGCGTCCCCCCCCCCCAATGCGAGATTCTCATGTCGAAACCCTGACCCCAGTGTGAAGCTGTTGGGAGGTGATCGGGTCAGGAGGGTGGGGGCCTCGTGGATGGGGTCAGTGCCCTTACGGAAGGGACCCAGAGCCTCTGTCTCTCTCTGTCTCTGACCTTGTCTCTCCTCCATGTGAGGACATAGCGAGAAGGTGACAGTCTACAAACTGGCACACGTGCCCTCACTAGGAGCCAAATGTGCCTGCACCTTGGTCTTGGACTTTGTAGCCCTAGAACGTCAAGGAATAAACACTCGTTGTTTGATCTGTGCTGTTTGTTCCAGCAACCCGAGCTGACTAAGACCCACTGAATGGCCCAGTGTTAAAAGGCACACGTATCGGTCTCAAAGTCGCAGGTGACTCTTGCCATGTAAGAATCTGATCTCTCATACACTCTGCTTGGAGCTCAGGAAGGACACGTGGCCTCCGCCGAGTTAACATGAGTGAGAGGTCGCTTGGCGGAGTGGGAGAGGGGGCTTGAGTGGAGCCCCAGGGAAAAAGGCAGGGGAAGGGAGAAGAGCAGCGAGCCTGAGCCTTCAAGGGAGACGCGGGGTGGGGAAAACCCGGAGCGGTCACGCCGCCCCCCCTGTCCCTTTTACTGAGCATTTCCCGTGGACTTATGAGAGAGGGCACGGGGAGCCTACGTGACGAAAGCCCACCAACTAGCCCGCATCTCCCGTGACTTCCCTGTCCGCTCGCCTTCCCTGGGTCGCTGCCCCTAGGAGCACAGAGTCCTTTTTCCTTTGTCTTGTCACTTCTCTAAAAATGTGTCACAGCGCGTGATGCCCGTGTCAGACTCCCACTGGGTTTTCTTTCATACCTGTCTTTCCTCTGTGAGGGGCACAGGCCGCAGGTGGAGCACCTGGGAGGGCAGAGGAAGAGGGGTGCCGTTCCTCCCACAGAGACCCCGAGACCCTGGGGGTGGGGGTGGGGTCGAGAGTGAGGGAGAGGTGGGCGAGGCGCTGTTCAGAAGGGCGTGCAGTCGGGAGGGAGCAGTGGGGAAGAGCCAGGGCACAGAGCGCAAGCCGCCACGGTCGGGGCACAGAGCGGCCACGTTTTAACTCATGGCTCTCTCTGTCTGCTGCACGCACGTGCACACTGTTCCCGGCCCCGTCCCTGGAGGGGACGCACGGAGCTGGCCCGGTGGCACTTCGCCCGTCAGGTCAGGGGTCATGCCAGGGTCCACAGTCCCAGGAGATCCGTGGCCTCCCACGCCTTCTCCGGGTGCGCGGCTGAGGGGTCCTGGCCTCGGAGTGCAGCAACAGGCAGGGCAGATGGGCAGCCTTCATCCTGCCCACGCGGCGGCTTCAGCGCCGGGCGCTCTGCCGCAGGCCACGCTGACCCTACACCCCGGCTGCTCACACCTCGGACGGCGCCTTCCTTCTAAGCACATCAGCGACGTCAGGTTCATTTTCACCCCAGTGTCGTAGATGGCGAAGCTGGGGCTTCAGGATGCGGAGGGGGGTCTCACGGCCCCAGACGAGCTTCGCGCAGCAGACGCAGGGTCCGGCTGACTCCAGAGTGAGGGTTCCTGGCACCGCCGCCCAGGGCGGGTGACTCAGTGTCGTGGAGGGCGGCGAACCTCACCACCCTCACACGCGAGCCGCTGACCGTCCTACACAGGGCAAGACCCAGCCAGGAAGCGGACGTGCTGGTGGACTGAGGCAGCCACAGCACAGACTCGGGGAGGGGGTGGTGGCTGAGCTGCTGACGCACTGGGCTCATGCGGGTGCCGCGGGATGCTGTGTGAGTTTCAGAGCGTCCAGCGCTGGCCAGTCCATGTTCAGAATTTATGTGTAAAAGGGTCGTCACGACAGAAACTCGCCAGCATCACAGCTACAGAGCTCTGATTACCAATGGAAAACTCTACCTTTATTCTAATGAATCCAGTCACCTTCCTGTCACTCGATGCTTCCCGGCTGTCACCAGTAATGCCCTGTCATTGCAAAGCACTCGGAGGGGACGCTTTACAAGTCCCACACTGCCACAGCTCCTCATTAGCCTGTGAGTGCTGTGGCCGGTGAGGGCTTCGCTGCGCCTTTGTCATGAATGTTAGCCATTATGTTGAAATACTTTACAAGAAGACACTATGGACTGAAAAATCCTAATTATTATTGTTGCCATGATGATGATGGTGATGATTTCTAAAGTATTTGCAGAACCATCTCACGAAAGGACAGTTTATTGCAAGTTGACCATCTTGCGTTTCTCTTCTCTAGTGGATCATTCCATGCCCTTGATTTCTCTCATAATCTTTTAGTTGTTCTTACTAATGGAAAGAGAGCCTATTAAAAGCATGCTCATCAAGTATAAAGACGTGATTATTTTGAGTAATCCCTTTTATAATACATCTGTTTCTTACAGCAACTGAATAATAACATCTAGTTGATTCTCTATCTAAATCAAGTCATATTTTCAAGTGTCCTTTTTTGTTAGAAAATAGCATATTCAAAGAAAAAAGAAAATAATCCTGGATAATCTGATAGCGAATATATCTTTGGCATACCAGCTTATAAATTTAAACCCTTTCTAACAGCATACTCAGATATGTTAGGGGGTGGCTATTAATTTCAAGTGAATGAAATATTTTAAGATGTGGATGCTTTCTCTCTCTCTCTTTTTTTTTTTTTTGACATACAATTTCAAGGAATTTCAAGTCTCCTTGGAATCCATTCATGAAACTCGAAATATCCTTGGACCTTTAATTTTATAGTATTAGAGGTCTCCAGAGAAACAGAACCAATAGGATGCACTGGCAAGCAGATATATATCTGTATGGTTTATTCCGAGACATTGGCTGAGATGCCCCATAGTCTGCTACCTGCAGGGTGGAGATCTAGGAGAGTGGATGGTGGCAATCCCAGCTCGACGGGCTAGGAAGACCGATGTCCCAGCTCCATCAGACAGGCACAGTGGATCCAGTTTGTCCCTTTTCATTCCTTTCAGGCCTTGAGGAACTTGCGTGACCCCCGCCCTCGCTGGGGAGGGGGGGTCTGCTCAAATCAGTCCACCTCCCACTCAGAGACACCCCCACTGACACACATGGAAACCGTGTTCAGAGGGTCCTGCGTGCCCGAGTGCCCTGCGACCCAGCTGAGCTGACACAGGGCGTCAGGCACTGTGGAAGTGTGTGCGGGGGGGGCAGCAGGCAGGTGCGCGTACGGCCATCCGCGGTCAAGTGTTCCTTTCCCATGGTCAGGGTGCTGGGAGCGCCCCTTTGCCATGGAGCTTCTCTTTCCCAGGATGCACATTCCTCGAGAAGCAGAAATGTCTTCAGAAGTAAATATTCTCGAAGAGACTTAATATCTAGTTTCATAGCTGCAAAGGTTACTGTTAAATACAAAAACATTGGGTTTTTACAGTAATCAATGAAATACATTTCCAACCAGTTCCAAACAAGAGCAAAACTGATAAAGTTGTTTTTCCTCCTATAATTTTCTGCAATAATTACCAAATGTAACTTCTTCCTTTATTCAAGTTAAACTGTCAGATATTAATGTAGATAACATAATAAACAAAAAGACATTTAAACACACACACACACACACACACACACACACACACACATATATATACAGAGATAGGTAGATAGGTAATTTAGATAATAAAAATGAAAATCACTTTTAATAGAAGTTCTGTCCAATGAGAGTGGTACTCCATTTGAGTGATTAAATGTTAGCCTTTGATGGAATAGTCTTGAGGTGTGTGTGTGTGTGTGTGTGTGTGTGTGTGTGTGTGAGACTCAGCAGTTTATCCATTTGACTCAGCAAGAGAATAATGATAAATGTGCTTCTGATTTGGTATTACTGAAAAATCTAGATTAAAAATCACTTTTTATTTTAAAATAACACAAATTCCTCCATCATCTTTCAAAATTAACCATTGATTGACTATTTTTCTCAAGAAAGTTTGAATTGACTTCACCTTATTAATTAGTTCTAATCTTTCACATGAGTATATAGTCCTGCAAAGCTATTCTTTCATAAACTGTCTATATAAATGCCGGTAAACACATTTCTGCTTTCCCTTGAGAATATTTCTTAAGGTAGACTTCACATTTTGTAAGGACGGAGAGCCACCAGCTTCTGGAGGTTGAAATGAGTCCACCGGAGCATGGTGCTGTCCCATTTATGTTACTGGGTAAAGCGAGCTGTGCAGAGGGTAGATAGGAGGATGTTACAGGATCTTTGGCTGAAACACACCCAAAAGTCAAAAGTCCTAAAGTGACGAATTCTGCAAACAAAAGCAAAAGGAAATACCTTAATCCAATGCCCTATTTTTATTTGCTAGATTAACTATATATATATTTATATACATATAAATTATTTTAGTGAAAAAACAATCCAAGAAAAGAGAATGTATCTCATCCACAAAAGACCAAATGTGCCTCACAGATCTAAAAATCTAAGCTTTTGAGGAGCACACTTCCATCGCTGAGAACCACATAAAGCCTGGGAGACTCGGGGGGCTGTGGCCCAGGGTGTTAGCTGTTTAAGGCAGGACTGAGACCTGAGGCCAGGACGGAGGGGTGGCGACTGGATTCATGCCGTTACAGACAAGGGGGACAGGGGTGAGAGTATGGGCGTGGGAACCCCCATCCCCTGCTCTGCTCCAGACCAGCTCAGTGGTGGCTCATGGAGGGCAGCTGGGCAGGACCGAGGATGGGGAGACGGGTCTCCAGAGTTACTCCACGTGTAGATACACGACCTTACTTAAAAAAGAATAAACAGGCAAACAGCAGAAAAAGGTGATGTCAGGCAACACAGGTTTAAAAGACACAAGAATTCTTGTTAAAAACCATGACTACCTATAAAAATGTGATGAAACGTTGCCTGCTTGAAATAAGGAATGCGAGAAAAGATAAAATACCAGATAAACGAGAGGTTTTTTTTCCTTTTCTTCTTCTATGAAATGCAAGATCAAAAATTTAAAGAAAATGTCGAAGGGTCAGAAGCTGACTGGGAGGAAGTACCCAGGGGCAGAAGGACAGCGACAGGGGACTGAGCCGGGAGAGGGGACGGGACTCCGTGGGCAGGTACTGGCGCGGGAAACAGGAAGAACACTCCCCAGGTGGCGGTGCCCGGGAGTCCCCGCATGCGGCCACCACCCACCCGGCCACCAAGGCCTGTTAGTTTCCCTTCGGGCGCATTTAAGTCCCCCGAGCCCTGACCGAACTCATTAAAACACCCGATCGGTGTTCATATCGCAGGGTGCCCACCGCTGGTGCCAGATCGCCCGTCTCATGGGAGAAAATCTCCTAAGCTGTGCAGAAAGCTACTTGAGCAATGGCATGAACAGCATGATAACTGTACATTGTAAAATAGGTAAAACTTAAGAAACATCCAGGTATCTCCAAGCGGCATAAAATATGAATGGGATGTCAAACCCGGAGTGCCGTTATGCCTAAGGGGGAGGAAAAGGGCGTTGGGGGGCTTGACAAGGGACTTCACACTCACCAAAATGTTAATTTCTTGAGAAATCACGAAACACGCGTGTCAAACTGAACACTTGAGGCAGCTGGGAGCTCATTATGTTCTTCCCCGCACCTTTCTCGTGCTCTGCAGCGAGCCCTGAAAGTTGTAGCCCCGGGAACGTGTGAAGCCCCCTCATTATCGCCGCCGTCAGTGTGGTCCCCGCAGCCCTGGGCAGCCGCACCCTCCGAGCGTCTGTGTGTGTGTGGGGGCGCCCGCCTCCTTCGTCTGCGGGCACAAAGTGCTCTCCGCCGGCACGTGTAAATTGAACGGGAATCCTGCCCTCAGCGGAACTGGAAACTAAACTTTACGCTTCTTCTCAAAACTCCCAGTGCCACCGCGTACCGAATGGACCGTCACTGCCCCCAGCGTTTAGACGATTCTCGCTGACTGGTAATTGCCCGTGTAAAACTTTTTGCCTCTACCCGTCCTCTGTCCTTCTAGTTCTCACTGCTGTGGGCTGGAGACTGTGTTCCCTCGGAATCCACGTGTTGAAACCTACCCCCCAGTGTGGTGGTGTCAGGAGGTGGAGCCTCTGGGAGGTGACGACGTCACGGGGGTGGGCAGACCCCCATGAGGGACCAGTGACCTTTTACAGAGACCCCAGAGCTCCCTGGACGTCTCTAACAGTTTTACAGAATATAGCTGCAATAGGCAGAAATTAAGCACTGTTCCCAGGGCTCGGTGGCCCACGGTAAAATTCTTTCAGGTCTAAGGGAGAAGATATATGTAACATCTATGTGTCTGGAGTCACCTCGGAATGATCACAAATTAATTTGTTAAAAAAAAAAAAAAGCAATAGATAATTTCATTCCAAAGAAAATTACATGCTTATTATAATCAGGGATCATTAGCAATCACGATTATAGAGTCAAATCTGCGTTTGTGAGTTTTAGATATTTACTCCCTGGAAGCGAAGGATCGAACAAACTTAATTTAAAAAAATACCTACGTGTGCACGTTGCGTCCGAGAGCCCTCCGCGTCACAGCATCCCGGCTCGCGGACGGAACCCACCGGTCCAAAAAAAGAAAAAGAGCAAAGTCTCATATTTTTAAAAAACCGGGCAACAATTCCAGAAACTAATCAGTAAGCTCTGTCTACTCTACACCCACAGTTGTCATCAACCTAATTGTTGTCCCCAGCACGCAGTTACTAAGTGGCCACATCTGCAGGACGCCGTGCCAGGCACTCTTGAAAGCAAGTACAGAAGCTCCAGGCGGGGCATTCGGGTCGCACGCCATGCACACACACATTCACCCACTTACGCATTCACACACACACGCTCACACACACTCACACACACACAGGATTTAAGATAGTTCAAACCCTTTCCTTGCATAAGCTTGTGGATTTAAGTAAGACACAAGACTTGGAACTATGTGACAATCGAGGTACTTTAAATGTCTGTCTGTCTGTCATCTGTGTAGCTGCCTGTGCAGCCGTCATTCACCACCATCTGTACACGTGTCTACGCATGCATGCACGCATCATCCTGTCAGCTATCTACGCACACACCGCACTTCACAGAGACGCAGGTAATCCTCATGGACTCCCACTTTGTGTCAAACCAGATTTACATCCCAACTTACGGGAGACGAGAAGACCTTTTCTCAGATACAGAGCATCTCGGACACACTGTCACAGAATTCGTAAAGGATCTTGTATGCATGTTTTGGTTTAGTATCTCTTGCAATAAATATGCCCAAGAGATTATATAATAAGGTGTGTGCTTCGAATGACATATTGTATAAAAATTTTAGAGAAGAACTCACTAAAACTCTGTAAAAGGTTAGGTTGAATTACATAATTAAAGCCGGCTGGATTCCATTAATATTTGGACATTTGGGAAGAAAGCAATATATAACAACTCGTTATCTGTGTCTTTTAAACAGAAAACAAATGCGTGTGTATTCTCATGGAAATATGGGCATCCTTGGGCGCACTGCTATTGCCTCCCTCCTGCCATATACCAGATCACCATGACATGAATCTGTGGTTCTCCCTAGCTCTGCGGCCACCCCTTACCTGAGAAAAGTCAGAGGCATTTCCATGACAGTTACTGCCCTGGATTTCACCGTCACTTTGTGACATATGTCCATTATAACCAATATGAAACATTGAATACAGCTAAGGAGTGGTTAATTGCCTTTAACAGTACTGAATGATATACGAACATTATTTTAAACAACACTAAATATTATGTCTTTCTTCTAATCTTTGTCTCCTAAACCTTTTCCATCAGGTTTCTGTCTTAATATTCCTTTTTTTTTTTTTTTAGTTTAAAGCATATTTATGTATTTGAAAACCAGAAGCATTTGTACTAGCCTGTTTTTAAGATTATCGTAATGGGTTCTTGAAGGTTTGAAATGAAAACACGTGATATCTGCCCCCAGTTTTCAGTAGAATCGATCAGCACTGTATTTTAGGATGTCTGTCTTTAACGTCAACTAAAACTAACATACGAAAGACAAAAAAAGGTCATGCCAACGGCCAGAGCAACCCTTTGCTGCATCCGTGCCCCTTTATGTCGTCACCGTCACCTTCCTCTGAACTTGACGCCTGCCACGCAGGAAAATGGGCACATGCCAGCAGACATGTCAGTCTCACGAGAGGGGCACTGATCATTTGACTGCTTATTACTCTTGCTCGATTGTACTTCTACAGACAGAAAGAAGTCGCCCTCCAAGATGTCGGAATCAGCCCAAAATGGAGATGCGGGGACCTCAGTCCCACGGTCCAGGCTCAGCTACCACTTCCATCCTCCGCACGCTTCTTTTTCTCCCTCCAGCATTTTTTTTTAAGTCTTTGAAAATTACAGTAGATTTAAATTTTCTATTTTTATTTCCTTAATCACCTCTTTCTTCTTGCACGGTTTACATTTTAAAAACCTAGTTTTGTCACAAAATGTCTAATTGAAACTTTTGAGAAAGCATGCTTGTTACTGACAAATTAATCAGCAAAATCAGCGAGCTAATTTTAATGATGATTACTATTTTAATGGGTGAATATTTTTAGCTCCATCTGGAATGCAAAAGTGCTCACTGACTTGGTGAGACTTGAAGTGAGTACGAACTGCGTTACACCGTCTCTAACAAGCACATTTCCTTAATTCAAATTAGAAAAGTATTTATAGACTAGACTCAGAAGCTGCAGTTCAGGTAAGAAATGAATGAGGCAGGAGGGGACCAAATCTGCTCCGTCGAATGTGGCCAGTTTAACTGTCCCGTCGAGCCTGGCAACACTTTCATTCTAGCCCATTTTTCTTGCTCAAAGAAGAAAAAAATATCTGTCAATTGAGGTGAAAGCTTCAAACGCCTGAATTATACCTGTTGGGGTATGTTTATGACTCTCATTAATCAAGAACGAGTACTGCGTGTCCAGTATTTAGTCTGAGCAGAGGATGGAATTTTCCATGGAACATTGTGTTATGCATTGTTATGACTCCTAACACGTTCCCGTACATCAGCCCCCTGTGAAGAGTGGACCGTGACAGTTGCCGTGTGGCGGGTCTGCCCCGGTGGAGTCTGACCTCCGCATCTGTCACGAGAACCGCGTTTTCTGTCACCAGTTTTCACAGTGGCATTTACTGCTGCGCATTTGCCCCCGGCCGGTGTCCTGTCTTGCGAGACAGCATCGTGCTTTCCCGGCCAGGGGCAGGGGGTGCCTGGGAAGAGAGGGGGGCAGGGTTGGCTCCGCGTGGCAGCCAGAAAGGTGAACGCGCGACTTACTCGTTTCCAGAACACTCCGGTGAGGGAGGTGGTGCCCTCGAAGGGTTTTAACATGGGGAAGCTACTGCATGAGGGAGGAGCTTCCTGGAATCGGGGCTGATAGTCACGCCAGCAGCAAAGGCGGTGGCTGCAGCCTGGCCCCCAAGCCTGACGGCGGCTCCCAGCCCGTTCGATGCTTCCTCTCACTGGAAGACCCCGGGTAAATTGACAGTCAGGGCGTTTGACCGCAGAAGCAGCTGACCTCAGAGTCAACAGAATTCTGTGTTGGCAGCCAGCATCCCTCACGCAGGACAGAGACGTGCCCAGCACCGACTATGACACTTAGCCCAAAACGCGTCTCGGAGACGAACCTCCTGTGGCAAAACAGAATACAAGTCGAGGGGAATCACTCTCCTCGTCCTGAGAGGCATTTTTGGTAGCCACCTCCACTCCTGAAAATGTTTCTCTACCCTCTTCTAGTAGGGAAAACAGGCACCTGATTGGATGACGGCGCGCTCCGTTTTTGGTGCTGTGATGCAGAATGTGTCACAGCACCTCCGCGTCTGCAGAAAGCACGTGGCCACTGCTCTCTGAGCATTCCTGACGCGGCTCAGCCCACAGGCCACCCCTGCCGGCTGCCACACGGCACACGCGGCGCGTGCTCACACCCGCCGTCCCCTCGCTTGGGAGATGAGGCGTCCCTTCACACCCCGCAAGGGAGAACCGTGTCCTTTTAGGCTCCTGCCGACTAGCCAATGACTGCATCGACGTCTGTCAGAATCGAACATCGGTTCGAAATTAGAGGGTGACGTCGGTGCTTGTGAAAAGGGACAGAGCAAGGAACGCGATGGCTTGTCTCCCCTTCACGCCTCCTGCATGCCGTTTCCCGCAATGACGGGAGGAGGTATTCTGTTACATGCAGTCCACTTTTCTCTGTGGCTTTGATAAGCAGGGGGTGCTGAACACAAAGGGACACAAGTGTTCCTAGGCTAAAACATCCTATAACTCAGAAAAGCCCATTGTGATGAAAGAAATGTAGCCTGCCACCCTCCCAACCCCCACCCCACCCCGGCGATGTACCCTGTGGGCGCCAGTTAATTCTCTTCATTCCGGTTTCCTGCTCTCGCCTGAGAGTTTCTCTTCAGGAGCTCAGAATTCGCCCAGACCCACTCGTAGTCCTAAACGTCTCCCCCGAGGACTTTCCTCTGGGCTCCGCCTGACAGCATCCACGTAGCAGCTCCGCACCCAACGCCCGCACGTGCGGAGGCCCCGTCAGGGTCTAGACCTTTATCTGCCTGGATCCGGTGGACCCCGGCGTCGCCTCTGTTCAGTCGCGTGGATTTCCTGCTCCTGCACTCGTTTCTTTCCGTTGCATGCTTTCCACCCCTTTCAGATGGAGCCGTCACGGAAGAAGACCTTGAGACGGGGGTTTGCTACAAGTATTAATCAAAGAAATTCTTCCCGGGGGAACCAACCGGTGAGGGAGGGAGGGAGGCCAGGAAACGCGCGGTGCAGGCGAGACCTTGACACAGCGTTGCGGGCGGAGTGGACCCTCCAGCGCATTCTCTTTGCTCCTTCTTACTATGTCGGGGCATTTGGGAGGCTGCCTGTCACCTTGGACAGCGGTGACACGCTAGACCTTCTTCAGTGTGTCTCATTTATCGCGTACCGTGGATCAGTCATGCTTGCGTTCATGGTGGTTTTCAAATAAGCTTTGCCTCCAGGAATGTCTAACAAAAATGAAATATGAAAAAAGAGCGACTGAAAAGTCTTCCTATTTATATCACCTCAGCCCCACCAGCAATCTAATAAATTAATGGCGTGAGTATGTTTCAAAGCTGAGGTTGTGCATTTTCTTTGAAAACAGAGAAAAAAGGAAAATAAACAAATAACCAGTCTTAGGTTTTCATTATTGGATATTTGTGATAAACTCAAGAGCATTTATTAAGGAGATGGGAGAAAATGACTAAGAAGTTAATATTTATTGAGAATCCCCAGAGTCGGTGTGTAGACGGGACCTCCCTGAATCTCCCCCGCCACCATCATGATACTCTTTATCTAACTGACCAATACACGAAGGCTTAAAGTCACATAGCCTGTGAGAAGTGAAGTCAAGATGCAAATGTGGGTTTCCTAATGCAAAAATGCCGTCTTGCTTTTCAATTTATACCAGCCAACAGGGAGGAAAATAGATGTTGAGTGGCAGAAAAATATACTCAGGAGCGATGTATTTGAAATCTGTTGTTTTACCCTAATTTACTAAAGGAAATTAACTAGAGACCTGTAACCACTCTTACTTCTGCCAAATAGTTAAGTGATGTTGGACTAGACACACAAAGTCATATGTTTTTGCTGTAAAATATGACACCGCCTGAGCCATGATTGCGAATTTTGTTACCCAGTTATACGTTGCATACACTTTCATTCACTTATACGCTCATTCAAAGAATTATTAAGCATTTACTATGTTTTCTGGGGAATAGGGATAAAAAGACAACTCAGCATAATCACTGCCATCAGGAGGAGTTTATTATCCAGAAGCGGGAGCTTCACATAAGTTTGCCGAAGTGTCATCTACCGGATTAGAAGATGTGCTCTGCATCACAAGAGCATAAGCAATGGAAGTGTCGGTCCTGAGGACGGGCGTCATGAAGGAGGTCGTGGGTGACAAAGCCTGTGCGATTCCCCCGTTTCCCGTCGGCCCCGAGAACACGTGCCGGTGGTGCTCGGGGCTGCAGCGTTTACCCCGAGATAACTCGCCGATCACAGCCCTAACATCAGCCCCCCCCCAAAGTTTGTGGTGCAATCGCTCTCACTTTTAGTATTATTTTTGCTTCGCTCTAGCATATCGGTAATCTTGGAAAACAAATGACATCATTCTAATTATAGCATTTTGTTTTTAGTAATTTGATCGCTGAAAATGTCAAACCCCAGAAAACGTAGCGTTCTACCTGTGATGTTAATGAACGCCGGCAGCGAGCTGCACTTTTGTTTCTAAATGGGAAGAGGGTTGTAATGAATGTTTATCAGCTGGAAAGGAAAAAAGGAAATATTAAGAAAAGGCAACAGAAGAAAATCAAAGGGATCGAAACAGGTGAATCAGCGTGATTTGTAACCAAAATAGCAGTGGAAACTCACCAGAGTATCTATGATACATATTCAAAGCAATAACAGTCCAGTGATAAATATGTAATTTAAATAATATAATTCCTTGTAAAACATTTGAGAAATTGTCAAAGGCAAGGGAGTTTTCATTCTTTTTGGTGTGTTTGAGTATACTTTTTTATTTCAGTGAAAGATACAGGAAAGAAAACACCCTATGTGAACCACGTGAATTATCACAAAGCGGACGCCCCTGTACCATACCACTGGTCACCAGAGGAGCATGGCTCCCCCACAGCCCCTGGGCCCGCGTCCTCTCTTTGAGGGCGAGGTAGCCGTGTGAGAGAGATCCAGCTACACGACTCAGTGGGAGGACTCAGTGCAGACTGTGGAGGGGGAAATCCATCAGGAACGCGGCCGGCCCGCCGTGGCCGGTCCTCCGTGGTAGCAAGACGCCAACGACGGCGGAGGCCGAGGCCGGGGAAAACGGGTCCCCTGGGAACCGTCCACCTCTCCACTCAGCTTTCCTGTCCGCCGACAACGGCTCTAGGTAGCAAAGTCTTCTAATTTTTAAAAAATCAGTGAACCGCTTACACGTTTGGTTCCCATGTATGTCTAAGGCGTGGGGACCGCGTCCTGTGCTGACCGCATCCAGCCTGCTTTCCGTTGTCACTGGCACAGACGGGCTTGTCCTGCGTTACTGTGTTATGACTTTGCTCACGTTAAAACAACCCCAACTTAAACGTTCAACCCCTGTGCCTTTAAACGGCGACGACGGGTTCAGCTGAAAAAAATTTTTTTTTCCCTTTTACTGGACAAAGGAGATGAAAGTCTGAGCGACTTAACCACAGTCTCCTTCCCAGTAAGAGGAGACGCTGGTGACAGTCATGTCCGCGCTCCAGCAGGTGTCTTGCTGCGGGACCGGCGCGGGCCTCCGTGCATGCTGGGAACCATCGGGCCCCAGCAGTGACGTGAGCGTGCCGCGGAGGACCCCCCCACTGAGCTGGGCCACAGTCCTTGTTCCCGCGGTGGTGGGAACCGGCCGGAGACGGACTGCAGGCCACGGGCCTGAACCAACCTCCTCGCCGTTGATGCCTGTGGTCTGACCATGCTTCGTCGTGGGGGCCGTCCCGGGCACCGCTGGTGCCCTGTGCACTGGGTGCGAGTGACCCCCATTGGTGATGACAGAATGCCTCCAGGGGCGGCCCGTGTGCCCTGGGCGTCAGGCAGAATCACCCCACTGAGAAAGACAAGCGTAGGAGATACCCCTAAAGGTAGGGTTTTTTCTTGCACAAGAAAACATTTTCCACCTTTTAATTAGCTGCTGCCACGCAGAGCCCACAGAAATGGTCAACTGGATTCCCAATTCTGCAAATTCTCCCTGCGTTTATGCCGTCGGGGAGGACCGAGAGTGGACCATCCGACAGAGCGGCCGAGGCTGAGGGTCAGCCAGCCTAGGAGGTCCCCGAGTCCCCGAGCCCAGCGGGGCAGGGGCTGCTCCAACGTCCCAAGCGTCAGTGAGTGTGGGAAACAGCACCAGGATAGTTCAGATCACAAGGCCAAACAGCGTGATCCATTTTAGAAGAGAAGTTCAAAAAGTGAGCCCTGGTTTAAAAATTCACATTTTTATTTTTATCCGGAACTCTGATACTTCCTCCAGAGATGAATGATTCCTTCCAGGGGGAAGTATGAAGCCGTTTAATATTGGCCTTCTAGTGCTCGAAACTGCTCCACCGCCGTGAACTCAATTATTATTTTAAACTCCCAAAAAAGAATGGAAGAATTTAGCGAACTCCCATGTGACCACATATTTATTGCGCATAGAACAACTCAGAAGTCGACCCTTTGGAGAAGACACTGAAAATTGTCTAGAGACAATGCCCGTTCAATTAATTTTCCACTTTAGGACTTTCACACTGTCACAGAGGATCATCAACACCAACAAAAAACGAATAACGTGGGCTGAAAAGTGGACACAAGGACTTGAATAGCCGTTTCTCCAAAGGTGACAGACATATGAAAGGCCACAAAGCAGGTGGCGAGACGCTCAGCGTCACGGATCGTTAGGGAAATGCAAATCGAACCCGCCGAGAGGCCGCCTCGCTCCCGTGAGGACGGTCATTGTCAAAAACCCGATGACGGCGATGCGGGCGTGGAGACGTCATGACCCTCGTGCGCTGCAGGTGGGGACGTAAGGTGCCAGCGCGGCGGAGACGGGGTGGCGGCTTCTCCACGAGTTAGAGCTGGAACCACCTCGTGACCCGGGGATTCTGCTTCTGGGCATGTACTCAGGGACGCGGAGAGGTAGCCGGAGACGCACGGGCACAGCGGCGGCCACAGCAGCCAGACACGGAAGTGGCCCCAGCGTCCGATGCCACGTGATGCACAGTGTGGTCTGTGAACATAGAACGGAACACCAGTCCGCCTGCACAAGCAAGGAGATTCGGACGCGGGCTGCGGCTTGGGTGCGCTGCGAGGACGCCCTGCTGAGTAAAATGAGCCAGTCAGAGAGACACATGTCCCCGTCTTGGGACAGCACCCACTTGGAGGCTCGCCAGACGGGGGGCCCCGTGACGCTAACGGGAGAGCGAGTGAGCCGAGCTGTGGTTACGGCCACAAGGGAGCTCGCGGGACACAGGGCCTGAGCCGACGCGGGCGGCTGGCGTCTTCCTTCCTTGAGGCCTGAGGGCGGTCAGCAGTTAACCAGACGAAGGGGACTCTGGGAGCTCGAGATGGAGGGCCGATGTCCCAGCGTGCTCGGCAGGGTGGAAACCGGCTCAGTGGAGGGCTGGAGGGCGCTGATATCGCTAAAACACGGGAGAGGAGGAGTGGGAGGCACAGGGCACGCGAGGCAGAGATCAGGCAGAGCTTCTGGGCCATGAGCAGCCTCTTGGCTTTAAGAGGGAAGGAAAAAATGGGTTTTGGAACGAGGGTCACATGATAACAATTTTCATCTTGAAAAACCATCTGGCTACAGCTTGCAGATGATATCCCAGGACAGCCGTTCCCAGCTGTTGGAGTGTTGGGGCCAGGGGGTGCAGGGTGGCCTGGGGTGGGGGCACGGGGGGGACTGTGACCCAGCGAGACACCGCGAGGGGACTGCAGGGCTGCAGGGGGCACAGGGGCGAAGGGGGGGGCTCCAGCCCCAGACCCGCTGCTTGGCAGGTTTTGTACGTTAGACTCAGCGATGTTGGGACGACAGACGACAGCAGGCGAGTGACCAGGAAGAGAGCGTAGTCCAGAGACGGGACAGAAGGGACGCTGAGCTGGCCAGGCCTCGAGCGAGCTGTCCGCTTGGACCGAGGAAGCGAGAGCCCCGCGGGGTCGGGCGCGCTCAGCACCCACCATCCCGAGCGGGCAGGCAAGACGCACGGACGCCGTCGCTGGGTGTGCTGGCCGGGGTCCTGGTGGCCAACGGGTGACGGAGCATCGGCAGTCCCGACGGGGCTCCCGCGTCCGCTGATCCCCCACGTGACGATGGCCAGGGCCAGGGGCGACAGAGGGACCAGCTTCCGGTCTGTCCGTGGGCCTCGGCTGACTTCCTCGCCCGCAGCCACCTTCCCGCCCTGCGCACCTGACGGACAGCAGCCCGCAGAGTCGCATAACCAGCCCCACGCTGGAGAGGTCGGACACCCACACACCCACCTGTGGGCAGCGCCCCCCAGGCCCCCGCCCGTGGGCCTGACTGGAGGCTGTCGGCGTCCGCCGTGTTGTGCCAGGCTCTCTGGTCCGATTAGCGTCAAAGGCGCCAAGGACCCGTTTCCCGCGGTGCGGGGGCATTGGGCTCGTGACGGCAAAACGGTGACTCCGATGACCGCTTTGCGTTCCTCCAAGTACGTGCCTGGTGAGGACACGTTCTGGGCGGCCAAGCAGTTATTGATTTTGAGAACATTCTGATGAAAGCAGAGTATAATTGGGTCGATCGGTTGTTCTAACTCTGCTAATTCAGGAGAAGAAAATGTTGAGTTCAGGGCTTTGAATGCCCACATCGAGGTCTGTTTAAGAACCTAAAAGCTTCCAGATCGCCACGGAAGGAATCCCGTCTCCTGTTTGCAGCCAGAGGACCAGGACTTGTGGAAATTACACCTACAGTCTCGTCTTGCAATGGATAAGTTACAGCCCAAATTCACTTCCCAAACCCAGAGGGTCTCTTTTTATTAAAATCAGGACGTTTATTGAAAAGATACGAGATTTGGAACCTGGGTTCATGTGAGCAAATTCTGATGAAGCTTGAAGCTAGGGGCCTCGAGCCCTGGATGTTGGCAGCCTCTCTGCCTTCTTCGCCAGTGGAAGAGCCCTTGCCCCAGCCTGAGGGGCCTTGTCCCCTTCCATGATGACCCTCCGGTGCCCTCCGTGCCTGGTGACCTCGTCACGGCCTGCTCCCACCGCACCTCCTTTCTTCTGCGCCTGTGACCGGGCCCGGTCCCCACACCTGTGGTGGGCGCGACACACCCCGAGAGCATGGTCCTCCGGGGATGCCAGCAGCAGCCCAGGGGCTCAGGATGGAATGACTCTTAAGGGTGCGGGGTTGGGACAGGAGGAGCGGACGGCGGGCCGTCTGGAGCCGCCAAGAGGGTGTGCTGACCCGCCGCTGTAGCAGGAGCGGCCTGGACGATTTGCCGGGCAGGCTGGCTCGCAGACCCAGCGGTGGCCCCCACAGCTTAGTGGGGGTGTCGGGACCTTCGCGGCATGCTGTGGAGAAGGCACGCGAAGGCGTGAGAAGGTCGGGGTGCAGGAGAGGGTTCCCCGGGGGTGGCCTCTCGCACCCCGGGGCGTGCCCCTGGCCCCCTGGGCTGCAGCAGACACTGAGCCGTGAAGCTACCAGCCACGCTGCCCGGGACCTTCCTAAGGACTTTCAAACATTTTCTTACAACTCAGGAAGGCAGGCAAGATTGGCTCTATTCCGATTTTTCTGAGTCGAGAAAACTGAGGTTCACTTAAAATTACGCATTTTTGTATTGATAAAAACAGTACATATATCTGAATAGCCACCACTCCAGATGGCTGAACACTCAGGATAATAATAGATCAAGAGTACATTGCATTCCATCATAAGCAGTGCATTTAACCACATCTAACAATAAATATTAAGCAAAGACAGCTCAGATTTCAGACTTGAAATAGTCTGAGTAAGGTCACTCCAAGCTATGTTAAGCATATATATCTGCGGTAAAAACACGTTGTGGCTGCCGTGTGGGGAATGACTTGCCTTTTTTTTCCATTAAAGGGCAGAATTTTTTGAAAAAAAAAAAAAAAGATGGTTCAATTTCCTCCCTCCAAATTGCCTTTTTAAAATAACATAACATAATACATATTTTGACACGACTCTGCATGACTCACAAGCCCTCCAAGCACGTTCGCAGAGACGGAATCACCTCTGACCTCTGGAGCCGGACGAGGGTTAGTGACCGGGGCACACGTTCTAATGCCTGGGACGGTGCGATGGGGAAGCCCCGATGTTGACAGCGACCCTGACATCCCAACGGATGTATTATCCCCGGACGGCTGGACAGACTTCGTTTTCCTTCTTTTCTCCTTTCTCCACCGGAATGAAAGACCACCATGTAAGTCAAGTCTACCCAGCCCCAGGAAATAGATATATATATATATATTTTAAAAAGTAGCGTCTGGGAGTAGGGACATTCTCTTAAAGCGTTTTAGCTGAGAGACGCATGTGTCTTCTGGGTTAGTCATTCCTTCTCCTGGCCCGCGTAACCGTTTTGGCAAACGTTGAGCACAATTCGGCATTTTTCTTGTGATTAGGAATGAAGCGGCCCAGTGCGTACCACGGGCACACACGTGGTCTGCCCCGTTGCATGTCGTGTGGCAGTGCATGAGGCTCACGTTCGCGTGACCCCTGCCGGCGTGAGGCCTGCGTGTTTGAGGCCTGTTGTCTAGTCCTGCAGGACAACGAGACTTGAGCCAGGACCTGGATTTGAATCTTTTTCCCGCCAGACCACAGCTCTCCCTCTCTTTATTTGAAAATCGAGGATGATGAGCAATAATTAGCTCCAGTGCGAGCGAAGGGAGTCACTGCACGCGGACGCGTTTTCCAGGTCCCATGGGCTGTCCGCTCGGTGCCGTGGCTGCCGTGTGACCGGCCCGCCACAGCTCTGGAGGGACGGACTCCCTTCACTGTCGTAGTCCGTGTCTCCTCAGTGACCGGACCCAGAGGACAGAGAAGTGTGGCCGCTCCCGGGAGCGGTGTCTCTCCCTCCACTGCACAGTGGGTAACATTTATGTCACCGTTTTAGACGCCGGTCCATTCGAGAACCGTATTCTCTCCCTAGGCATTTGGTTAAGTCAGCCTGCAGTGGCGACGGCTTCTCAGCTCCGCGCCCACCCCAAGCCCCCCTCCCTCCTCCCTCCCCTCGTCCTCACCCCCAGCCACGTTAAAGGACACTCGTGCTTGCTTTTAACAGCAGGTCATCTCTTTGACCCCTCCCGGACGGCCAGCTGGTTAAGTCGTGGGACAGAGGAAAGAATTCCTGCCCGAAACGTCATCGTCCAGATGTGCCCGCGCTCAGGGCTGGTCCGGAATGCCACATCCTGGCGGGAAGTGACTGAATGTGTTTTGTCCCTATTCAAGGTCCTGTTGACAACAGCAGACGCTGCAGGTGTTCCTCCGAACTCATCACACGGTGACCGTTCTGAGTCCGAAAGAAGCGTAAATATTATTGTCTCGTCCCCTGGGTACCTTTCTGAAGAGTTCGGTGCCCTGTCTCACTGATTAAAACCATCAACCTGGGGGGGGGCAAAGTTTAATGATAACAATGATAATGGCGATCTTCTTTCTGGCGCTTAACACCTCAGCTCCATCTCTTGACTTTTTAATAGCAGCCCTAATATCTGACGGGCGGGACTCAAACCGGTTTCCACTCCTTTCTGCCCCCCCCCGCCCCCCCCCCGGCCCTGCTGGCCCTCAGCTCTGCCATGAAAGAAATCAATTGGCAGTAGGCTGCCTTGCCCTGGGGCAGACATTTTTCACAGCTTTAACTTACTCAGAGGAAGATTAAAAAAAAAAAAAAGTCTGAAGCACAAGCAGCAAACAAGTGACTGCACAAAGGCCCCCTGTGCCTGAGGACCAGGACGCTGTTGAGCCCCGAGCACTGCACATGTCTGTCCCCTGAAACCCAGAGAGGGCCAACACCCCGGGCCCTTCTGGGAGCGTGAGCGTGAGCGGGCGGCGGGGGCTCCCACACAACAGAAATTCCACCCAAACTATGCACTCCTCAGGGGAGGGCAGGAAAAACTGTTTGAAATGTCACTACGGAAACCCAGACACATTCTCTTTGCCAGAGTACAAGAGGCAGCCGTGAGCGACTGCCTCGAAATGACGAAGGCAGAGACCGGGCCCCCGACGATGCCCACGAGGCACAGGGCGGGAAGGAGGGCGGCTTGTTCCGCAGCCCTGCGAGCCGGGCGCCTCCCTGCGCACGGCCCCGGGTGCGGGTGGGGGGCTTCCGTGCCCTTTGTCATTGTCCGTGGCTCTCTAGGCAGAGGAGAAACCATAAAGGCATGTCAGTCTTCCTGCTCAGAGGTTGTGGCCGCCATAAATTTATCTTTCAAATATCAAAACTTCTGTTCCTTCTTTGACACCTGTAAAGTATCGTGTCAATGTTCAGCACATAGCTGTAAGAGTGTGTCTGATCCCAGAATTAACGCGTGTTTTGACCGCCCAACTCTTACTCCAGGAAGACGCATGATGTGTGCACGTACATGAGTGTTACGTGTGTGTGTGATGTGTGTGTGTATGTGATGTGTGTGTGTTGTGTGTACGGAGCCCAAAATTTTATGCGGCAGCTTCGTGTCATGTTAATGCGTTAATTTTTAGCGTTACACTGACAACAAATTACTCTCTAAAAACGAACTGAACTGCGTTTATATTTGTGAAGTTTAGGCACTAATAGCACCATCTGCAGCATACCCCAGCTAGCAGATGACCAGCTCGATCTAAAGGTAACAGGAGCTGCACTCCGTGTCCTCGTCGGGACTGTGTCTTCTTCCTGGGACGTGTGTGCCGTAAGCGCTACTTCGGTGTGAGTCAGCCTGGCTTCGCTCCGCTTTGTCCTCGGCGTCTAGTGCTCAACTGTCCCTTCGTGCAATCATTGAAAAACCTCTTCTGTACGTTTTTTGGGGTAAAGGTGCATGCTAATAATCCTTTCTGGAAATACTTCCCTATTAATAGGTCATCTCTAAATTCCTCCCAGGATTCCTTCCTTCCTTCCTTCCTTCCTTCCTTCCTTCCTTCCTTCCTTCCTTCCTTCCTTCCTTCCTTCCTTCTTCTTTCCTTCCTTTCTTTCTTTTCTCTCTTCTCCTTCTCTCTCTCTTCTTCTCTCTCTCTCTCCTCTCTCTCTCTCTCTCTCTCTCTCCCCCCTCCTCCTCCCCACCCCCTCTATTTTCTTTTCCATTATAGCTCTGGATTTTCAATCATATAAGCATACGATTCTGATAATTGTCATTTTTAGATTCTGAGTCTTCGAGATCTCCACTTTCTGGAGGGTGCCCTAACATGAATTCCATGCAAAAAAAAAAAAAATATTTTTTATATTATCACAATTGAAAACAACTTCCGTGTTGCTAAATTCTAAAGGATTTTTTAGGTCCTTAACCTTGCTCCCCGTCCAGGAAGCACCATGCGGCCCGCGCCCTGTCTGTCTGGCTGCATGGCGCCGCGTCCGCTGGTGCGGGCCCTGACCGGTGGGGACCTCCCACGCTGACCATCCTCTGTCGTCACTCTGCGCTTCCTCCGCACGCAGCACGGCCTCCGCCGGGCGTGTGCCGTCACCGATACACCACTGCCTTCAAGGCCCCAGCTCGGGTCTGAGCTCCAAGCTCCGCGTTTACACCTGCCGCCTCGGTCACCTTCCCTTGACGCCCAAGGACCTCTCAGAGCCATCTTCCCCAAGCCCGAGTGCCCGCCCCCTCCCGTAGGGCGCTCCCCAAAGCCATCGGTTCTGAGCCTCCTCGTCTCCCCTGCGTCTTCAAGTGACACGCCTGTCACCTCGCTGCCCAGGACTGACGGCTTGGAGGCCTCCTCGGCACCGTCCCCGTCTCGTCTCACGTGCAGCCTGGACGTTCACACCTGATGCGTCTCTCAGGTCCCTTCTCTTCCCGTCATCTCCACCCATGGCTGGCATCGGGCTGCCACCGCCTCTCCCTGGCCCCCGTGAGCGCCCCGAGTGGTCCCTGCAACCATGAGGGGTAAGCCGCCGGTCCGTCAGTCTGTCCGTGTGCGCAGTGAGAACTACCCTTTGGCAGTTCAGCTTTCTCCACCCGCCTCCCCTTCAGAGCTTTCTCGCTACCCCTAAGTGAAGGCCAGAAGCCTCGGCCCAGGCCTCGGGGCCTCGAGTGTCCACCCACGTGCCTCTGTGTGCCCCCCGCCGGCCCCTCCCCCAGCACGGAGGCGCATCGGGCGTCACGGGGCCCTTCCCACCGTGGGCTGTGGGTCTGGGGATGCTCGCGTGTGCCTGGCTTCGTCTCCTCCTTCATGCCTTCCTCCTCACCCTTTTCTGGCTCAGATCTCCGGTCCGTCAGGCGTTCAGAGCAGCCGAGTGGTACATTCACAATAACATCTGGTCGTTTTTCTCTATTTCAGTAATCAGATTTCCAATTCCGCATTTATTCGGCCGGTCGTTTTAGGTCAGTCCTTTCTTAATACATCGTAACATTTAGCTCACATAGTTTGCCTCCATGAGGATAGGACTAATGTAATTTATTTATCATTAGGTACGTGGCAAAGAGCACAGCAAATGCCAGCACGGGATCTATACCAGCCTGCTACGTGAGTTTTATAAATTCTGCCATCAACGCCGAAAGCTCGGTGTTCTCCTTGCATCGGAGTTGCCACTGAGGCACGGCAGCGTTTGGTAGTTTACCAGATCACTTGATAGGTGTTCATTGTTTAAATAACGCCAAAGACCTTCTGAGGCAGCCCAGTCTACCTCCGATTAGTCCACAGTTTCACTTTATATTCTGTTCTCACTGGTCTGTTTCTTCAAACGTGAAAGCCACGGAACAGGTCGAACCGAACGGCCTGCTTACAGAAGCGTCCAGAGCCCACCTTTGCCCCGGAAGCGCCCTTCTCTGTATCCGTGCCCTGCAGCTCAGCCTCCAGGGGTGGCTTAGCCTCCCCTCCTGGGAGCCGCCCCCGGTGGGCAGCAGCGGACGGGCACCGGGCTCACGGCTCGTCACCGCCTGGTCGCCTTTGCTCTCTCCCAGCTCCGACGTCTTCTCGTCGTTAAGTGGGGGTCACCGGGAAGTGGGGACGATTCAGGTTAGCAGACAGACGGCTGCGGGCAGCCAGCCCCCGCCTGACACACCCTGCACCTTCACACCACTGTCTCACAAGTGCCACAAAGTCACGCAAACGTGTATTTACCCGAGTCTGTGTATCCAGCATGAATACGGAGAAATACTGTGTATTGGTATTAAAAAAAAAAAAAAAAAACCTTATAAATAATAATTACCGAGAAACCTTTAAAGTCTCCTCAAAATAAGTTGATTAAAAAAATAGGAATAAGCAAATGGAAAATATCCAGAAATACTATATTCGGAGAGGCAACTGTTGCTTTTCTGTACTTTGGACCATAATTGTTTTTCAGTGAAAACCTTGAGATTTTCCCTTAATGAACAGATAAGAATGCTTTATAATTAGTATATTAAGTGCTTTCTGGAAAATGCTTTATTTGGACAGGTGTTTTCTTAAGTAATATTAGAATTTTTCTCTCAATTCTATTTTCTTTGTTGCATAGCTATTTTTTTTTCAGATACAAAACTATGAAATATATTTAGATATAAATTTGCTATGGCATTTTTTTGCTTCTATTGCATGCTAAGAACATATCGAAAACATAAAAATTCTTTTTTAACTACAATATGTTCTGCTATGGAGTATAACTGTAACCTCAGTGAGGTTAGAATAATTGCTTATGACTTTACAACTAAAACATAGATTTAGTTTTATTGTTAAATTTTAAACTCGAAACCGCCAGGCTATGACAGTGTATATTTTCCGGTTTTATTTTCTGAGTCTCTAATGAACATGCATCTGTGTGGCTAGAGCTAGAATCTCAGAACTGGAGAAACCCCCAGCAGGTCCACAGTCCAAGAGAAACATTTGTGTCCTGAGAACCAGTCGAATCGCCTCCCTGGGAATTAGAACTGTCAAAATTGGTGATGCTCCCAGACACTACTCAAAGCGCGTCAATGCTAAGAAGTCTTTGGTGACCTTCCAGCCACGTATTTTCTCGCTAAGAACTTTGGTGATCTCAAGCCTACATTATTTCCTCCGCTCAGGAAGGCACGCGCTTGCAATTGTCACATTTAAACAGGCTTTATGGGGGCGTCTAAAGTCCTGTCTCACCTCACGCTTCCTCGGAGGTGGACGAGGCTTCTCGTTTCTTGCGCTGTGGCCGGATCCCAACCCTGTCCTCCCACAAGGTCTCCTTGGGACCACCGTCCGCTCCTAGCTGGGTGCCGCAGAGTGAAGGGGAGAATGCAGAGTTAGTATTTATTAGTTTTGTTCAGAGCATCTCAGTGTCTGATTGGTGATGGTTCCTGACCGTGTTTTGTGCGACATCGGGCTGGGGCGGGGAGAACGGATGACTGAGGCGATCTGGAAGACTCCCCTGCCAGAGCGTCCCACCGAGAGCCCAGCGCGTGCTGACAGCAGACTGAAGCGGGCACCCTGGAGTCATGGCCCTTGCAGGCGGCAGGAGGGAGACCTGGCGGTCACACACCGACCTCCCTGATCGCGACGCGGGCCGGAAGAGCTCGCCCACCTAGGAGGGTCCCGAGGGCCAAGTCCAGCCAGGTGGCATGCTTCCAAGCGATGCCCAGCGCCCGGGCAGCCACGCCCCGGGGGAGCCGGGAGCACGGACCCCGAAGGCCCCCATGCGACATGCAACACACAACACACGACATACAACATGCAACACACCGCACACGACACGCGACCCGTGCCTCCTTCGGCCCTGCAAGCGAGGCACTCGCCTCGAACACGCTTCTTGGCCCTGGGAGGCAACGTCCCGCAGGCCGAGCGGACCGCGGGGCGGCCACCCCGGCGCCCTGGGCTCTCGGGTCTGCGTGAGCCCCGCGTGGAGGCCACGAGGGCGGCTGAGCGGGTACCGGCCACCGCCCGCGGTCGGGCTTCGGCAGAGGCCAGGCGGCGAGGGACGCGGCAGCCAGGGCGCTGTTTGCTCGGGCGGGAGAGGACCGTTTCCCGGGGTCCCTGCTCGCCGCACCCCGCCCTGTGAGCGTGCAGTGGGGATTAACACGGCCGCATCTCTAACGTGGCCCTGCCATGCGTGGCCACGGACTGCCTGCCTCCGGCGTCTCTTTGAAGGACATTACATTTTTAAATTGTCTTAAAAAAAAAAAAACCTCCTTCGAAAAAACAAAATATTTCCCACTCGCTGATAATACAATTCCAACGCGTGACTGACTGACTTCATCGGAAATATAAGCTGCGTTACACCAGGGTTTTTTATTTGCAATAATTTACATGTTGTTTACAATTTACCTTAGATAAGGCTCTTGGCAGAAAATGGAAATGAGAAACATAAAACGTTTCATTGACATTTCACACTTATTTCTTTTCCCATAATCACGTGATGCGTTTGTCCTGTGGCATGACGCGTGTCACACGCACAAAGGGTCGGGGAGCAGCGGGCGGCGGAGGCGGGATGGTGAGCACCTGGTGGGGGCAGGAAAGCCATCTCTGTCGGGCCGGGGCCTGCGTGGCTCTGCTCCAGCCGCTCCTCGTCGGGGCACGGCGGCCCCCAGCGACGGGCTGGGGCCGCTCCTCCCCACCTCCGGCAGGGCCTGGCTCACCGCCTTCGGGGCGTGCATGCGGGAAGTGGGGGGTGCTCCTCCACCCCGCAGGCCAGAGTGGTTCCGGGGGGCCAGGACGCTGAGACGCCCCGAGAGCCGCTGTGCTGAGCGCTGGGCCTGCGGCCTCTACCGTGTTCCGTGTGTCAGCGGAGCGACGCTGGACATGCTCCCCGCTGTCTGCACGCCAGCGAGTCTCACCTGACGGCCGTCCATGTCGGCAAGCGGGGTCAGGTTTCACTGAAACAACACTTTCCACCTTTATTCCAACTGCTTTCCTTCTTATTTTATAGATTTAAAAAAAAAAAAAAAAAGCTAAGCTCTAACTGCCTGAACTTCAAACAGTTTCTTCTTTAGTTCTCATATCGAATTAAATAAAATTGAAGGCACTCACCATTTAAAACAAAATCGCTCCTTTTGTTGAAAGAATCATACTTCTGTTCCGTAGCATTTTACGTTTTATAGTGAATACATGAAGCAATTGGTGAAATGCCTCTTTAAATGTGTCACGAAAAATCTTTTGAATCCCCGCAATGGAAGGACGATGCTTTTCAAGGTGGATTCATAATTGCAAACCTTATAGGCCATCGTCTTGGAAAAGAGATGGAAAAATCGGACTGCAGAAGCTTCCCCGTGAAAGAAGAAGACGTTCCTGCCCTGCTGAGTCGGCGTGTTCTGACCCCAAAGGCGGCTGCCTCTCCCTGGGGGACGCCGCAGCACCGGAGCCGCTCAGGGAAGCGGTCCAGACTGCGCACGCGGAGAGGAGCACAGGTCGCCTCGAAACAAAAGGAACGACTCGTTTTAAAACATCCTTCAGACCAGCCGTGCGAACGAAATGCCCCGTGCTAGGGCAGGAGGCGTCCCCGGGATGCTGCGCGAAGCGTTTCAGGGAAAGGCAGCGCGGACAGCGTCTCAAACGCCACCGGGCAGCCGCGAACTGTGTAATTAGCCTTTGTTCATTATACGCGTGCGATAGCGCCGATTCAGGGGGAACACGAAACTAGGGGACCGTAGGGCTTGTCACGTTAAACTGATGAGGAGGATTATTGCTTAAAGGGACCTCGTGACACGGTACCAAATGGGCGTCGTCCGTGAGGAATATTATTAGCCCGAGCTGTCTGACCGAGGTTGTAAGTCTGCAGTGGGATTTTATGTCACTCACGCCTCCGGGCCTCAGGGCGGCCGCCACGTCAGATTGGAAGTCACAAGGCTCGACAAACCAGCAAGACACAAGGACTGATGAACTGAGCGTGCCTACAGGTGAAGTCTGGCTGAGGTTAACTGTAATTGCGTGTGCGCTGGGGGCCTCTCAGGTGGCCTCCGATGGGTCACGGACCACCAGGCGGCAGCCAGCACACGCGCCTGAGACACGACGGCTCCTGCTTATTTAATATCTTATCAGATGCTTATTTATTTTTTTGTGTGTGTGACACACTGTTTCCCCGGGCGCTTTGCTGACCCTTCGAATGCCAGTCATGGTGCACGTGCGTCCCAAACGCCTCAGAGCTGTGGGCCCCGCCGCCCGGCCCTCCGCAGCCTTCGCCGCGGCCTGGCTCTCCCACCCCGCCGGGGAGGGAGCTCTCCGGTCCTGACCGTCCGCCTGCGCGTCCACCCTCCAGTGTCAGCTGGGTATTTCTGCAAGAATGTCCCGCTTTGCTGTCTCGCACCTCCACATCCGGCACAGCACGGACCTCGGCAGGCTAGAGATCCTTCCTGCTTCCTCTCGGGGACAAACGCGACCACAGCAGCCACCAGGGTGTCCTCCCTCCCCCCTCCCTCCAGGGGCCCTCCTTCTCTCCCTTCCTTCTTTCCTTTTCTGTCTTCTTTTCTTCTTCATCTCTTTTTTTCCAGCTCCTCCCTTAACCGGCAGCGGCCTGCCTGTTCTCCTGGACCCTTCCGACTTGGCGGCTGGGTTCCCGCCTCGCTCGCTCCCGGAGACCAGGACGCGGATGCTGCCCCAGGGGCTGGGCCCTCTGCACGCCTAGGGGAGCGCACGTGCTGCAGGACACAAAGCGAACGCCCGAAAGCTGCTCTCGAGCAGACTACGGGTAGAGAGCCACCACCCTCGTCCCCTAGTCCTTCATGATACACATTCCCTTTGCTCCTTGCCTGCCTTTGCTCACACCTCTCCCAGACGACTCTCGTTTGGGTGACTACAAGGAACATCGTTGTGTGTCTCCTCACTGCCAAAATCCACAGCTCGTGGTCCGTGGGGAAAAGCCCTGTCACTGATTCATTTAGAACCAAGGACGGCTGGTGATGTTTTGAGACCTCGGAGCAGCAGGGGCTCAGAGCTGTTTGCTCTATTTTTAAAAAGCGTCTGAGTAGGCACCGTCTCACCCTGCGCTGAGCGGTGCCTGCCTTCCTGAAGGCATTCAGCAGCGCCCAGGGGAAGGGCGGGGAGTTCACCCGCTTCACGCATCTCTTCTGACCCAGTCGGTACAGAGGCGTCCGGCCCTTGTGTCTGGAGACGCTCTCCCAGGGAGGCAGTCAGCCGGCCGGAGCGTCTGTCCCCTGCGAGCCCAGTACACCGCCCCTCCCGAACGATGCAGTTGGAGCTGACTTAATGCCTCCGGCAGACACGGGTGAGAGAGGATGCGCCCCCAAGGGTTGCGATCCAGCCACGTGCGGTCTGGGAACCCTGCCTTCTGCAGCCCCAGGGGGCGTCTGGAAGTGTGAACTGGAAACCCGCTTAGAGCAATCACGTGTAATGATTGAGGCACGCTCCGTGTGTAGACGGATCCATTCACCTTCACAGGTCTTTAGAAATATTACCTAATTCCTATAATACCGGCCCTATGATGAAGCGTCAGTGGCCTCTGTGTTATGTTTCAGGACAGAATGGATTGATAGAGGAAGTAATAGTCTCACAGAGAGAGAGGGAAGAAAAGAGTTTTTGAGAACAATTTAAAATGGAAAATCTAAGTAAAAGTGGAGTTGGAGGCTTCAAGATATTAACTCATCGTCGCCGGACCCTCTGGGGGTTGTCAGGGTGAAACGAAGCTGTTTTCCCTTCGTATTTGGCAAAGCAATGAAGCCCGTTGGGCAGCAAACCAGTGGCAGTGGCCCGAGCTTGAACCTGCACCTGGAGTGGAAGCGCAGTTATCGCTTAGGCCCCTCTCTGCCACAGGGCGCGTGGGCTCTGCCCCTGGAAGCCGGGCTGTCGACCGGGGGTCCCAGCCAGGCCTGCAGGCTGAGGTGGGACCCCCCAGCCTGAGACGGAGCCACAGAAAGCCACAAGAAGGGGAGCTGGACACTGACAGCTGTTGCTTTGAATCTCACCTCTGGCCCCAGGGGCTGCGTGGGGACTTTCAGGGGACACCTGCTAATAGTGGCCACTGGCACCACACTCAGGGGGCCCCTCCGCATCGAGGAGCGTGGCACGCTTTACCTGCTCATGTCCCTTCTGCGGGTGGGAGGTCCCGATGTCCCCGAACTCCACGCCGGCCACCAGCCTCTGCTCTGAGCACAGACGTTCGGTGTGCGGCCTTGCCCGTGCACAGACCATGAGACTCACATTGGTTCCTAAAAGTCCAAAGGCTGGCCAGGAGACGACCGTTTCCTGCCCTCCCAGAGGGCAGTATGGGCAAGTCGCCTGACGCTGGGGCGGAGTGCCTGCCCAGCACGGCCGCACAGGCTCCCGGGGAGCGCGCGTGGGGGCGCACAGCTGGCCCCCCGTGGCCGGGGCGCTGGCCGGTCAGCGGGGTGCGTCTGAGCCAGACAAGCTGGCGGCGGAGAGGATGCCGTGACCCGGCCGCGGGACGGTCCGCGGCGTCTGTGATGGGGACCGTGCCGCGTAGCCCGCGTGTCAGAGACGCCCGCGCTCGAGCAGCGCTTTCTCTTGAAGACGTTTCCGAAAGTCGTCCGCCGCACGGTGCAGGCAGGTGACGGCCCCCACCGCGTCCCCGGCGGGAAGCACGAAGGGCGCGGCCCTCGGAAGCCGGGCCCGGGCCCCACACGGCTTCGCACGCTGACGCCTGGCGAGTCAAGCCTGGGTCTTCCATGGCACCCGTGTGCGGAAGGCGATGACTTTGAACGTGGGAAACGTGAAATGTCGTGTTTCAAACAGAGAATGAAAACTTGTCGCCTGCCTGTTTGGTTCTCCTTGTCACGGGGAGGGCTCAACATGTAAAATCACAGAGAGGCTCATTCCGGGGGAAGGACGAAGGGGAATTTTTTTCTCTTTTGCGGATACCGTCCATTTCACCCACGGGAAAGAAAGCACAGGGCGTGTTTAAAGGCCACACGGAACTCGACTGGGGTGGCTCTGGCCTTCCGCTCCCTCCCTCGCCCCCTCCCAGTGCCGGCCGGCTGTCGGTCTTGCACGGGACAGTGGGACCCGCCACATGGGCGCTCAGCGAGGCTGCAGGAGGGGGCAGGGGCGAGACGCCTCCTTAACTTCTGAGTGTGGGGGGCACTCGTCCTACAGGGTGTTCACGTCACTGCCTCGTGGCACTGACAGGCCAGCCGGCAGCGAGGGGTGTGTTCCCGACTCCGTGTTGGAGCAAGTCCGCTGACCCACGCATTTGCGTGTCTACACGGGATCCTTTACAAACGTGTTAATGCTGCTATCACGAGCATGTGGTTTTACGTTCTAATTAATGCTATTCAGAGGCCTGTCGGTGGGCAAGGGACAGGGCCAGGTGACACCCCCTTCAAGGGAAGATTAGATTAGAATAGTAAATCTGACCGTACAGGTGCCTGTGACTTTAGAATCACCATGCTTAATGAGATTATTAGTTAAGGGTGTGCAGTGAATCGACGTTGTATCGGCGAACCAATGTTAACTTTTTCAACATTGTTACCACTAACTACGCCACTATGATGATACTTCAAAATAATATGAACTCACATCTCTACGCAGCTCCCATTCGCTGAGTCACTGCGATTAGATCTGGACTCGGAATTCGATGGGCGCCCCCCAGAAGGAGACTGTGCACTGGGGTGGGTCGGCTGCCACTCACATGCCCCAGGATCTCATTGCCTTGCTCTCTGGTTCCTCTCCGTGCAAGCGACGAAGCCATTCACGGGCGTGGGGAACCCTGTCGCAGGGAATCGGATAAGAGCAGATGGAGGAAGGAAGGCAGGGGACGGGGAAAGGACCCTGGCCAGCGTGGGACACGGAGAGGCTGAGAGGCTGGTGTGGACGCGGGCCTGGCCCCTTCCCTCAGGAACCCTTACGGGAAACCTATTAATAATCTCAGCGCGGTGAGCTTAGCTCCGAGACAGCGGCTCGCAGCCTGGCTGGCAGGTTTGCACGAGACATCATCTCTGTGTCGGCCTCCGGATTTGAGAATTATGAATGAGAGACACAGTTGACGGCAGAAAGGGTTCATTTCCCCTCAGAGGCTGAACAAAACGAAGGCTTTGAGACCAGTGCAGTGAATGTCACACTGAGATTTGCAATGAGGAGCTTTGTTTGGTTCACAGAGCTCCGAATGCCACTCGCCCAGCCGACCTCTCGGGCTGCCATGCGTCCCTCAGAATAACTCTGCCATTTGTCCCTGGCATCTGGTAGAGGCTGGGTGGGTGGCTCTCAGACATGGCCTAAGAATAGAATCTCCCATTTCAGAGAGAATCAAAAGGAAGGCAAGCGGTAGGTTTCCGGTTTATCTGCAAAACAAAGCCCACTCGTCGCCTCAGCCAGAGATCCGTGTCCTTTTAGAGGAAGAGCTCAGAGAGAGTAAGATGTGCTTCAAACGCAGTTACAGATGAGGAGGTCACAGGCAAGGGGACGCATGGAAGCCATGCCCAGGACCGCAGGAAAGGCCGGCTCTTCTCCACGCTGTGGATCAAGTGCCGCTGCACAACATTGAAACCCCAGAGGCTCGGGAAGGGCCAGCACGCCCGGCCTCTGTCCGGTGGGGATGACGAGAGGCGGGGGCCGGGCGGAGCTCCTCAGCTCTGCTGCTTCGCGAAGAATCCCCCAGCGTTTCCCATCATTCCATCTCTTCTCGTGTTCACCCCAAGTGGGCATAAATGAATGAGTGAAGCAGCTGGCAAATGTGTGCATGCGTTAACTATGTCTACGCCTCATAACTAGAATGTGCGAAATTGGTCAGACTCTTCCATTTTAGGATATTCTAGAAAGAGGGAGGTAAAGAAGGAGGAAAGGAGGGAGGGGGAGGGAGGGAGGGGGCCATAGCGTCAGAATTAAGACAATATTCAATATTCGACTATATGAGCAATCTCAGATCGTACACAAACCCAGAACAGGACTCTATGTTGAAACGTAACTGTTTTAAAGTAGTTACTACGGGGTACAGTGGGGGAACAGAAAAAATCACATGAAATGAAACCAAAGCTGCTCATTTAGCTCAAAATCTTCAAGCGGTCTCAATTACTTTCTTTAACTTTGAGCCCAAATGATTAGAAATTTAACCAGGATCACCCTTTCCGCTTCGGGCCGATTTCCTCAAATCCCGGTCACTAAACCAGGGGCTGGAAGAGAGAAGTCAGCGTGCAGGCTCAGCCCAGGGGAGCCGGGGTGGTGGCAGGCTCTGCACCCATCACCTGGTAACCTGAGAAAGTTGCAGAACCTCTCTGTGCCTCGGTTTCCACATCTGCAAACCAGGGCCAGACGCTCATCTCAAAACCTTGAGCCAGACTCTTCTGTCTCTGGGATCCTCTCTTCTCACCGCTGCCAGATTTTAACTTGCAGACACCTTTCCATGGCTCGCAGGAGCCACGTGACAAACGTCTCCCTCGGAGTGCACGGGAGCCTCGTGCCAGCGAGGCCAGCGAGGGAGTCTGCATGGCCAGGCGTGTGTGGCCCTCGCCTGGACACGCGTGGGACGGGCACCCCTCCAAGGCTGGGCAGGGCGCCCCAAGGGCACCAGTGTCCCCCTGGGCCCTCCGCGGTGCTGCGGGGACGGTCTCACTCCCCAAAATCTTGAATGCCCGTCCGGAACACACAGACCTGCATGACGACAACGAAAGCGTCCCCAAGCGGTCCCCGTCCTTCAGCAGGTCAGGTGGGGTCCTCCGACGTGCATGTCCTCAGGCCCCACGGACCACGCCGGACGGGGCCGAGCTGCCCCGTAGCCAGGCCTGTGGAGGGGCGACGGGGTGGCCTGAGCCTTTCCGGGTGCCCCCGGTGTAGAGCACACAGCACCACGTAACGACCACGTAGTGAACGGTCACCAACTGAATTCGAAACAAGTGACACAGACACAGGCGACTGGTGTGTTTCCGGAACGTTCTATTTACCGTGAAGCAGAGGTTCTGTGGGAAGCGCAGTGCCCGGGAGGCGGGGGGCAGGCTGGTGAAAGACTCCATCATGCGTCTCACCTGGTGGGTCGTTACGCGACTGTTACGCCTGAACTAGAAAACTGAATTCACACTTATAAGGAAATATTTAATACCCGATCGTTGCCATAATAGGAGTAATTTGCGGAGTATTAAAGCAGCAGAGAAAGGATGAATAAGTTGCTTGCAGGAGAAGAGGGACACTTGTCCTGAGCTGTGTCTTGAAGAATGAGGGGACAGGGAAACGTGAGATCCAGGAAGTGGTCGAGGCCGTGCGGACGAGGGCGGGAGAGGCCAGGCGGGCGCGGGCACGAGCGTGTGTGACACACGCGGGCAGGCGAGTGTCCTCGGGTGGACAGTGACCGTGAGCGCGAGGTCCCACCTGCCTCTGGCTCCGACAGGCGACTGTGTTGTGCTCTGCCTCTGTGCCTGCCTGCCTCCTTACCTACTTAGATGCCTACCTACCTACCTATGCCTGCCGACGTCCCTGCCCATCTACCTGCCTGCTTAACTACCTACCTGCATAGTTACCTACCTGCCTTCCTACCTCCCTACTTACCTCTGTGCCTGCCTGCCTCCTTACCTACTTAGATGCCTACCTACCTACCTATACCTGCCGACGTCCCTGCCCATCTACCTGCCTACTTAACTACCTACCTGCATAGTTACCTACCTGCCTTCCTACCTCCCTACTTACCTCTGTGCCTGCCTGCCTCCTTACCTACTTAGATGCCTACCTACCTACCTATACCTGCCGACGTCCCTGCCCATCTACCTGCCTACTTAACTACCTACCTGCATAGTTACCTACCTGCCTTCCTACCTCCCTACTTACCTCTGTGCCTGCCTGCCTCCTTACCTACTTACATACCTACCTACCTACCTACGTACCTACCGACATACCTACCCATCTACCTACTTACCCACATACGTACCTAAGTACCTATCTATCTCTCTACGTACGTACCTACATCTATCATCCATCCACCTACCCAGCTCTGCCTGTCCCCTAGTAAAGAGGGTCTCATCACATGGCGGGGCAGAGTGGGGGTGTGCTAACGGAACGTCCGGACAAGCTCACCACGCGTTGGCTGGGCCTGGCGATGCAGAGATGAATAAGGCGTCACGCTCGCTCAGCGGCTCGTGGTCGTTTCAGAAGGAAGGGAACGTGGCTTCACGGGACTATGTGGCAAGTGTACAAAGAGGAAGGAAAAAGTATGTTATTTGCCCCCTCCCCCTTCATCTTCCCCATCGCCATATCAGAATGAGATTACGTCACTATGAAGTCTTGGATATAAGAAGAAAAATAATTTTAACATTTGATAAGCTACTGGCAGATGGTTTCAGTGACTAGACACCATGTCACCTCTTTCTTAGCACGAGTACCAGGCGGGGCCGACACCTGGAACCCAGGCGGCCCTGCCGGCAGAAGCGGGTCTGGGACCCCCCATGGCACGGTGGTCACCCCCGCTGTCTGCGGGAGCCAGTCCTGCGTTCCAGCCGGACTTAGTGCCTGACGTGTGCGGTTCTGTTGTTGCTGTCTCTTTTCTCTCTTGTACTATCGTTTGATAAGCCCAGTACTTTTTTATTGAAGAACGGGCATTTTGTAAGGAAAGCAACTGCAGCGGCTCTGTGGGGTATCACCTTTCTCTGGAGGTGAGGCACCCCGTTTTCCGAAAGGGCCGGAGGAAGGGCCCAGCACTGGAATCAGCAGCGGCCATGTTGAGCTGGGCCTAGTTCTGTTTTCATTGGCCTCGTGCACCCCTCCTAGGGTGCTGTCCGTGGGGTCCCACCGAGAGCCGGGGCATTCCCAAGGCCACTCTGCCTTACTGGCTTTGAGCCTCCGCCCTGTGTGAAATCGGCAGGTTCTTGGGAAAAGTCCCAGTGCAGAAGCTCAGCCCTACCAGCTCTGAGCCCCAGCTGAGCCAAGCTTGGGTTTTATTTTTGTTTGTTTGCTTTCTCCCAAGGCCTGTAAGACGTCCAAAAGCTCTGTGTTTACATTTCTTCTTGGTTTTGTTTGGCCTCTTAGCTCCCAGTCCCGAGCTGTGTAAAAGTCAGCAAAAGCCTTCAGGGAAATAGAAGTCCGCAGAATAAATGCTTATCTCCCTGACCATTCATGCAGGTCTGTCAGTCTGTCTGTCTGTCTATCTCTCTCTCTCTTCTGGAATCTTCTCTCAAGTCTTGGCTGCTTTGAAAGCCTCTAATGCCCTCGAGTAGCTTTTATTTATTTATAAATTTATCTTATTCCTGTGTTTCTGGGTGGCGTCCAGCTTCGCTCGCTGTTCGTTCGGAGCTGGCCCAGGGACATCGCGGTTTAAGCTGATCTCTGCTGTCGCTGTGAGTGAGCACGCCCCGAGGACCGCGGCCCGCTGAGCCCGGAAGCCTGAGCACGAAGCACACACACGCTGGTTTACCTTCCCCGCAAACCCTCTGGATGTTTGTGGACACAGGGTTAAGATCTGTGTTTTATTGGCTCGTGATTCCTGGAAGCCTGTCCAAATTTGTGTCATCTCTGAAGGTCTCAGTCCACTGTGAACTGGTTGGTTAGCTGTCAGACTACGACATTCCAAATGATATGAAGGAAATAGTTTTAAACATTCCTCGAGATCAGTAATTGCAGAATCAGCTCAGCGTCTTTTGGATTCGAGTCGTGTGTTGGGCAATTGTAACTGTTTTTGCACGGGGGCCCCGTGAGGCCCGTGTCGTGAGGGGTGACACTGTCCTCCTGTTACGCCGTTTTCTCTCAAGCTGAGGGCGTGGCTGTGTGCACCCACGGCTCTCCCCAGTTTAAGTCTCTTATGGGATTTTTGAATTCAACTGAGAGATGAGATTTGCTCCTTCTGAGCTATAATGTTTCAAATCGAAGTGGGTCGGAGGCTTAGCTTTCTGACGCCTGTTTAAGTTCATGGCGCTTTGGCGCCTGCCGGGGTGTGGGTTTGTGGGGGTGGGTGATGTGGTCCCGGTCGTGTGAAGTCAGACACGGGGGGTGGGGGGAGCAGGAAGGGTCAGTGCAAGCCGTTCCCACCAGGGAAGCCCCGTGGAGGCACACGCTGGGCGCGACCCTCACCCTTTGCTGTGTGGGTCGCGCTCCCCCGTGCCCATGCGATGACCCGTCTCCCTTAGGTGGCGTTGCTGGGGGCATGCCTTCGGCGGCCGCTGTGCACCACGCAGAGGCATGGCGAAGGCCTCTGCCTTCTGCAGCCGGACGCTGTTCCGTCTCCTCTCTCTCTAGAGCAACTGAGCGTCCTCTGGTCACATGAGCAGGCCAAGGCCGTCTCGTGACAGGGCGGGCCCCGTCGAACACGTTGGTGTGCTTATGAATGGAAGGCAGGGGGGTCCCCGCTTACCGAATGCACCCACTTCCCAGACAGTGAGCTGTGAACCTGACAGTCAGGAACGTACGGCTGGGCCTTCCCTTTCCTGCGTTTGGTCCCGAGGGTGCACGAGTGAGGCCGCCCCCCCACGTGCCGTCGGAAGCTTTCGGCAGGTTTCCCCGGCTTATTCCTTTTTAGAGCAGACATTTAGTTTAAAAAGTTACGAGTTCATTTTAATGTTTTAAGCATATGGCATCCATACCTCTCTTTTATTTCTTTGAAATGAGCTTCGCAGTGTTTTCAGGTTTGAGTTCGTAAGGATGCGTCGGCTGATGATCTTTCTGAGTCGTTTAGCACCCGGCCCTATTGCACGGTGCAGCCCCAGGAGAAGGGGGACGCGCCGGGAGAAGCGGGGTGGGGAGCGCGCCGGTGGCACCCGCGCAGCCCGACACTGAGCCCAAACGTTCCTCTCAGAAACGCAGGCCCTGGTCACCCGGGCTCCCTGTCAACACCTGGGGCCCATCGAAGCCGCTGGTTTTATTCTGAAATCCGCACGTGGACTAGTCATCCCGGCGGCCTGCTCCCCCGGGCTTCCCCGTGGTCCTCGCTTTTCACTGAGGCGCTGAGACGTCGCATTTTGCCCTGCACAGCCGAGGGTGGGGTTTTACTTTGCATTTGGTCCCCCCTTTTTAGTGATGAACTTCGGGTTTTGTTTTCTCCTGCCAGCGAGTCGCCCCGTGGCTCCCGGCGCGGAGCGGTTCCTGCGGTGGGAGAGGGCCCGCCCGCCGCCGCCCCGGGAGGCCCCAGGGCCCCTCCTGCGCCGAGTGGACCGGACCCCGCGCCCTGGCGGGCGGCCCCTGCGCGGCTCCGGGGCCCTTCGCTGCTGGACACGCTTGGCGCATCGAGCTGTGCTTTTCTCATGTGTAACAGGAGCTCGTGGTCCTGGGACCCGGTCCTGAGCGCCTGGCGGGGGACCGGGCGGGGTCTCGCATCGCGCTGTTCAACGCGTTCGCTCCCCCCCCCCCCGCCGCGGCGGCGCGGCGTGCCGGCTCCCCACCCGCGGTGTCGCTCGGGGCGCCAGTCCCTGGCTGTCGCCCGAATCCGTGCTGCAGACTCTTCCCGTCCCGTCCGTGCGGGACGCTGCGGTTCCGCGGGCCGTGGCCTGAGGACCTCAGGCCTGGCCGCTTTCTGAGACCCGCCCACTCGCCGAAGCAGGGCAGGTGGAGCCTTTTCCGCTAGACGGAAACCCGGACCGCGGTCCCGAACATTCCTGCGCCAGAGGCCGTGAGCGCGCTGGACCTCACTTACATCTACGAACATCTGTGGGTCTCCAGGCATCGTTACATCATTGCCTAACCAGAGGTTACAAAGCCACGTGAATGTTGGGGCTGCTTTTAGACTTTTCCTAGGATGAAATTCATCGTTTAATCGGCCTCCTGCCCATTCAAGGCAAACGGATTCCATGCCTTTTAAAACTGTCTAACATGCTGTGGTTAATAAACATACCCAGATCTTTATTTCGTTTGGATCATTTCATGGCCTTTTTTAAAGGTTCACGTCACTGCTTCTTAAAGCTCGCCAGCTGGGTCTCCCTGAGAGCAGCTCAGCCGCCCTGGAAAGTTCCACCCCACCCCGAGGGCAGTTCCCGCCCCAAATACGCCAAGGCTCCCGAACGGCCTCCCTTCACCCCCAGTGTCTGGGAAGCTATAAATTCAACATTGGGGGTAAAGGGTTCGGGCCATGCCAAACGCATAGAACCGCACACGGGTCACTCAGAGCCGGAGGCGCGGGAGACCCGGCAGACGTGGGTCGGGCCCACCTCTCCCACCCAGCAGCGGGTCATCGAGCATCCCGCGAGGAAGCGCAGGCCGCCCCGTCCCTGCTGGAGTGGACCTCCCCGACAGGTGTTGATAACCAACGCCCTTTGAGATGCTCCCCAGGTCCTACAATGCTTTAACTCCGGGGAAAAACGGTTTATCACACCCTTTAAGAGGAATATACTCTTGGCATTTAAAGAAACTGCAGCCAGTTAGTGAGACAGAGCTCTTTCTCTCCAAAGGGCTGGCATTCACGGCACAATGTGCCAGCCTTTCCGTAAGAAGTGCAGGGCTTGGGGATCCCTGCACGGTAGGGGCGCCCTGGACTGCGAGAACCTTCCTCCTTCCTGCTCGAGGAAGTGGGGGCTCTCTGCACTCAGTGCCTCGGACGTTCGGAGTTAGACGCATGGTTTATGTGATCATGTGACTCCCAGCGATGCTGCAAGAAGGCAATATAAATAGAGCAGGACGATCGCCAGGGATGGGAGCTCGTGACAGACACCAGACTCTGCGCGCACAGGCTCATTAATAAACGCTGGGTTTCAGAGACTAAGACAGGCACAGAAGGGGGAAACCCCGGTTTCCAGAGCACCGGGACAAATGAAACAAGGAAATAAAGAACCCGGCTTTGCTGGGCTGTCGTTGAACCAAAGCCTCCTCCCAAAAAGGCCAGCTCCGACGTCAGCGAGCAGGAACGGAGGCGTGCTGCCTACATCCTGGGGGTCGGGCGCGGAAAATCTGTGAGCATCTGCTTTTAAACTGAAAGTTCACCCCACAGCTTGCCGCACAAATTCGCATCTGCTCGGCGATATTCTGCCGTCGGAACGGCAGACCGCCGAAGGCCTCGCAGCTGGCGAGTCCCTTCGCGCTGCCCCTGAAATCCGTGGGGACTCCGCACAGCCACCCTTTCCATCTTTGGTTTGCTCCTTTCGGCGTCAAAATGGCTCTCGAGGGCACGGCCGGATCTCGTCCGCTGACGTCGTATTTGCTTCAACGGAACCATCACCTCCCGCAAAGCAGATACGGCACACCACACCGCTGTCAGCAGGCTTCCGGTCCCTCTGCCTTAGCCGAGGTGTGTGTTCGTCTCCGTGACACGTCGTGCCTCTCAGACGAAACGCCGCGCAGGCCGCCGAGGCCGGGCCGCGTGGCGGAGACCGCCCCGGAAAGACCTGCCGAGTTTCTTCGTGCGGCTTGGCAGCGTTCGGGTCCCGCGGGGCCCTCGCAAAGGAGGGAATTCAGTCCTCGCCATTAAAACAATTCTAAGGGAGCCAAAGTGCGAGGCCTGCGGTCAAATGAAACGCGGAGAGCCACGCGAGGGGGGCAGGGGGGTCGGGGCGCCCGGAGCGGGCGGAGGGCCCGGGGGCTCTGCAGACACGAGTCCTAAGCGGACGCCTCGCCTTTGCTGAGAGGCTCGGGTGTCAGGCGCTGAAACAGTTTCGGGTTCTTTCGTTGCTCTAAGTCCTCACAGAAACCCGGCAGGAGAAACGAAGGAGGGATGCTCCGCTGTTTGTCCTAAGAGCCCACGTTCTGTCCTCTGGCCTCACAGCCGCGCTCTTTCCCGGGGGTCCCCGAAAGTACCATTAACGGGACGTGGTTGTTTTGGATGGAACCCAGCGTGATGGGGAACCCCTCCCCCCCGACACACACACACAGGGGAGCAGGTGTGTCGTGGTGGCGTGACTTCCTCCTGCACGACTGGTTTGGGCAACTGGTTTGGGGACAGAGAATGGATGAGGCTTCTTGGCGCTGACTCCGTGTGGTGTTTGGCCTCACGGCTTTTCGGCTTCTTTATAACCAGTGTGACTGCGGTGCAGCTTTTTGCCAAAGAATGCAGTCCAAATATAATAAAACACACCTTTTTTTTTTTCTTTTTTTTTTTTTGCTAAGCAGGAGGCAAACACCCTACTTCATTATTTTTCTCAAGAGGTCAGCGTGAGTATCATCTATTGATAGTGGCTGAACGTGAGAGTTTGACAGTTCTAGCCTGTCCCTGAACCGATTCGCCTGCAAAACAAAAACAAAGCCCAGTGTCCGTGACCAGCCACCTCCCTAAATGACCGGAGGCTCCGTCTGTGCCCGCAGAGACGCAATTCCTGGGTTGACTCAGGCCGCCGAACGTGGGTGTTGGCAAACAGGCCTTCCAGGTGTGCGCTTAAGAGACAGTGTCACCTCGGAAAGAATCCGGGATCTCGGGTGAGAGGCCCCTCGCTTCGCTCCAGGGTCACCGCCGGGGGGAGCCAGTCCCAGGACGTAGCGAGCCACCTTGTCCGTGAGCACAGAGGAACCGTTTCTGTAGCCCCGTTTCCTAAAAGCCCCGAAAACGGCTTTCTAGGTGGCGTCACCGGAAATCAGCTACGAGGCATCAGGCCAGACTGTCGTCGTGGGCTTTCTGCCGGTTCTGAGCGATGGAGCTCGCATCTTCGCCGCGCGCGGGGTATCCTCCTCGTGGGCCCTCCGGGCCCTGGGACCGCTTCCTGGGAACAGCAGGAGCAGGAGGAGTGTTGAGCCGTAAATCCCATCTGGTCCTAATTCTAAACTCTCCTGCACCACTTCAAAAGAAAAAAAAAAAAAAAGAAAGAAAAAGAAAAAAAGGATGGGAGGAAGGAAAGGAAGGGAGCCAGATTGAAATGTCACCCTCATTTGAGGGACGTCTTTTTGGATGTCCGTTGTGATGTGTGTAGCTAACGTGGCAATCTCGGGGAGGGGAGATTGTTTTCAAATTAAATGTCCCAGTTCATCGGAGACATACATCCTTCGTAAGATCTTGTCAACCTAATATCAGACCTGGAGAGAATGGCATGTGGAGTTCTCGGCACCACAGGGTGTGCTAAGCATCTCACGGCCCCCGCGTTTGAGGGCCCTTCACTCGATGCTCCCATGGCCCTGCCCTCACCGTGACAATTGCTCTCCAGGCTGGGGGCACTCCTGAGCACCAAAGTCTGTCTTACGCTCAGGCTCTGGGCCACCCTTGAGCCTGAGTTGTTTCCTAAGTCAGCTGGGGTTGAGAGGGCAACAAGAATAACTCAGAAACTTGTGGAAGATTAAGCTAATCATTTGCTTCTACTCCCTTGGACGTTCGGTTTTAGGCACTGCTCCATGGTGCACACAGAGAGGGCAGAGACGTGTTCCTACATGACAGCTTGCAAGTTGTTAAGCCTGGACTGAGCAGTTGTGTGTGTTTCCAGCAGGTGTGTGGGATTTCAAAAGACATGTGTCCCGGCATAACATATAGATTATATTGCTGTATCTACATATAATACAGATTTTTACAGAAACATCGCTAGCGAATTCTCACTGATTTGTATAGAGGCAGAAAAACCTGTCAAGCTTTGACGTAAGTGAGAAAGCAAACAAGAGAGATTTAAACAATAAACAAGACAGAACTTGAGTTTCTCTAGCACACAGTACGGGATTTCTTTAGATTCTGTATTGGAATTGGCAAAGTCAAGGGACTGGAATGGTAAATGGACCACGTTCCCACTCCTCCTACCACTCTTGAGTGGCCTCTTCTGTGTGTCCCCACTTGTAGGACTGCTGGTCAGCTAGATTTCAGGCAATTCTCAATGATGGTTGTTCTATAGTTGAGTTATACTTTTGATATGGTCATGAGAGGAAGCGAGCACAGCATGTACCAACTCCCCGTCTTGACCAGAAGCCAAAAATGTTTGTGTAACTCAAGTAGTGTCATCTCCAGTAGCATCCCTGGCATAAGAATGCAAAACTTCCAATGTATTTACACAGATTTCTGGCATTTATTTCACATTTGTGTGAGGTATTGCTGACCGCTGTATTTCATTTTTTTCTTTCTAAAATTTAAATAACACATACTTCTAAAATAAAGCACATATTTTTTTTCATTTGTAAAACAGTACTCATCTCCTAAATAATTGAACTTCAGTTAGTTAAAATTATCCAATTACTGTTATTTTAATGTTTTTAAAATTCCAGACACACCATTTCTTTTACTCCAGAGTAGGCAGTGCATAGAGATCTTCTAATTTCCTTTTAAAAATATATATAACATTCACATATTCGAAAGCAAGTCATAACCCAGTGGCGTTTCCGGAATTGCTTTTATGGTCGTGTAGGGAAATGTTCTGTGTGGCGATCAGAGGCAGTAGGCGGGGCATCCTGGCAGTAAACGTCCTCACGAGCCACATGAAGTGGAGGACTGCCCCCTGCTTGGGTTAGTTCACGGGCTCTTATGCTACTGCAGAGAATGATAATAGAATTCCTCTCGTGGGCTTTCCCTGCATAAAATATTATATCCATTCTATGACATTAAACAGATGAGTGAGATTTGTCAGGATTTAAATGAGTGACTTCAGAAACAATGTCTTTAAAAAAAAAAAGTATGGTGCTATGATATAGTTTTTAAAAATTTCCTTGTTTCAAGCCCAGCTCTTCCTCACGTCTCAAGACAGCTGTTTTCACAGTAGACCATTGATGCTTTATATTGATATTGATATGTTCAATATCAAAATAATTTGCTATAGATCTAGGGCAAATTCTCCCTTGAAAAAGAAAAAAATGTGCCTTCAGAGATGAACTTGACCACACAATTCATATGCCATAATTCTGAAGGTATTTTTTTTTTTTTAAAGAGAGTGGCTGGGCTTGGCCAACATCTCTGAAACGTGCCACTTGGCGCTGGGCCGTCTCCTTCCATGGGTGCACTCCTCCCACCTGCTCTGCCCCGGACCCCGTGGGTGACCCCGACCCTGGCTACGGGGCTGTGGATGAGACGACAGCCCACAGCAGATTCCATTGGTTCCAGTGGCCTCAGGTCACACACAGACAGACAGACAGACACACACACACACACACACACACACACGCAGAGTCAAGGCAGGTCCTTTCATTCTACCGACTCCCAGATTACCAAGGTCAGTTTTTATTTCCCTACTCGGTCTGGCTGCTTCATCAAAATATTTTCAACAGAAAATTCATGATGCATCGTTTTTTTCTTTTTTAAGCTTTTTTTTCCCCCCGAAATTTCAGTTCCCATTGATTTTCATCTGATGATCCCTCCGAAGCCCACACATTAGCCGCCCCACCTGGCCTCCTGCCCATTGCTCTCGGACCCCGTCCTCCGGACACCGAGGACTGGCCACGCCGGTAACGTGCTGTCGTCTGGGCGGAGCCCGTGGCCCACGGTCACTCGTGTCCTCCTGCGGCTTTGCCAACAGTAGGAAGGCAAACGATGAAACGTGCCACGCTCCGCCCAGCAGGCCCTTCGAGCGTGGGCGCTGCAGCCTTCGATCGGCTGACACTGGTTTCATTTCCTTCCTGCTTCGAGATTTCTGCATCTGGACCTCCAAAATGACAGTCAGGACCCCGTTCTCAGACCCAGCCGTCACCCTCAGCGTCACCTCGTTCCATGCCACCCCCATTCCTGCTGATCTAGAGTCCAAGTGGACACTGACTTCTGATGCCCAAGTCACGTCTCCAGCCATAGAGGACGCTGATCAGAGGCCAGCTAACACTTTGTCGCTCGGTTCTTTCAAGGACCGGGGCCCCTACTTTCCGCCCTTCCTTCCGTGGGCAGTAAGCTGAACTCAAGGCCACACTGAGAGCCACAGGGCGACCATGGCTCTCCTCTGACATTGGACCTGCTGCCTTTGGGTGGCCTGAGAAGCCTCAGGGCCGTGGTTCTCAAACCCGAAGGCATATTGGAACCCACTTCCAGGGCCATGCCCACGACGAGGACAGAATAAACGCACCCTCTCTCCCCGTCAGCGTCTACACCCATGCGCACACCCGGATTGAAGTCTCACTTTGCCGCTTCTGAGCATTGTTGTTTTTGTCACCATGTGATTCTTCTCTAAGACAACGATGCTTCCTCTTTAAAAATGGGGCCAATCACCTCATGAGATCAATAAGAAGTTTTTTAAAAAATCCAAAATGAGATAACACCCCAAATATGAAAAATCCCGAATGAGGGAGAATGGATAGGGCGACACATTTCCAAGACACGCCGCGTTTCTGCTAAGCGTCCCCTCACTGTAGGGCGGCGTGGACTTCGAAGAAGGTGCGTGGGAACGCTTCAGGGCAGAGAACTGGAGGCCCGCCACGGATGTTAAACGCACGAACACTTTATTTTTACAAGGTCGTGGCAAGATCACTTTGGGAAAGACGCATGAGGGTGACACGTGACAGAGAAAAAGCAAACGTGCTTATTTTCTAGGCTTTCAGCCTTCTCCACCAAAGAGAAGAATCTCCGAATTATAACAGATAAAGTGTTAGATGGGCTGATATGTTTTTGGTTAAGCAACCGGTGTGTGCTCATGACTGAAAGCTTACGCCGAAGACTCCAGGTGTGACAGAAAGCCACAGAGGACTCTGGTGAGACGTGCCATACATGGGCCACGTGCCTGACTTTCAAGGAGAAATTACGATGCTGATCCCGGTAAAGCTCTGCAGCAGTTTCCTGGGGGCATATAAAACAATTTATTGGAAGTTGAAATAAAAAACAGCAGGTTTCGCTAAAAATACATTGACAAACTATCATTACTTTTGGACAGCAGCGCCAGAAACACAATAGCAATCTGCTAAGAACATTGTGCTCAGATTTCGTCCCGGGGCTTCGTGCAGAGCCAGCGGGCATGGCTCCCAGTCCCTCCCTTATGTGGGATGACCCCAGGGGGACTCAGGACACGGGATTCTCGCCCTCACTGTGCTGAAAGTCACCACCCAACAGTGGCAGGGACGGGTGGGAGGCAGGAAGGGCAGGGTGATGGTACAGTGACACAGATGTGCACGGTTGGGGGCTGACCGCAGGCTGGGAGGCCACCGCAAGTCAAAGCGTTCCAGTGTGGTGAGTGAGACAGTTGGCTAGAATTTCTCGCAGCAGGTAGCAAACCTTCCTTCGAACAAGTAGAAACGATAACTCGGCCACGGCCTTCTCGCCGGAACTCAGCTGACGGGGAGAAGGAGATTCAACAGCTTCCACCCAGGACCTCACGGCGCCAGAGCTGACCCGAGACGGCCGCACAGGGGGCCTGTCAGTGACTTACGCTTCCTGGTGGCAGGCGGCCAGGCGTGGCCTGGCGCTCGGGCCCAGGGCCGTCCGGTCGGAGGAGCCAGCCGAGAAGCCGCTCCTCGCGGCTTGGCGGGTAGCCACACAGGGCCCGGAGCAGGTGGCACGGGACAGAGCCACCTGGGCTGGGAGGTGGTCCTGCGAGCCGGCTCTCCTCGGACCTCAGAGAAGGGGAGCGGCGTCCTGGGGAGGGGGCCCCCTCACCAGCCGGGCGGGGGGGACCCCAGACTCCTGGTCCGGCTCTGGGACGCGGAGCCGCCGTCCTGCGCCCCGCGTTGGCACCCTTCTCCCCCGCTCTGTGCGTTCTGCCCTGAGCGGACGGGGGTTCACAGACCTGCGTCACGGACCCGCTGAAACTACACGATCAACCGCGAGGACGCGATGGTGCCTCGTGGGGACTTGCGGAGATCAGCACCTGCGACCGTGCCTGAAGGCGCGTGACCATCACCTGTTTGGCTGCACTTTAAAGCCTGACGACTCGAGGACGTTAATCAATCCATGCATGGCTCCAAGACGGATATCAAACCGCAACTCATTTTCGTTGTTTTTAAAGTAACCAAGCTGGCATCTTTCGAGCCTAATGGAGACCGATTAATTTTATGGGGACCATGTTAATTAATAACACAATGATTGGAGCACTAATGGAAAATACTTTTTAGAAAATGGAACATTTTGATCAATATTTCCAAACGGGCTCATTAAGTGTGACTACGATGCTTCTACACTGAAGATCGAACATGCAAACATTGGACTTGGGTCCCGCGTGCTTGAGAAGACCAGGCACTGCCCTGGGCAGGTCTTGGGGTTCGGCCGCAGGTGAGCTCGTCTGGTCCCGGGTGCGCGTGGAAGTGTTGCCTGCTCGGCGGGAAAATCCTCACAGCTCCCCCCCCAATTACTTCCTGACCCCTCCCCCACCTTCCAGACTCTGCTCTGTCCGCCCCGCGGAGTGACGGGTCCCCTTACAGACACACGGTCCCGGTGCCGCCCTGTGTCCTCTACCCGTGCAATGCTGGCTGACATCTCAGGTGACCTTGGCCTTTTCTCTGCCCCTTGACTCCTGTGTGTCCGCTGCCTCCCCCAGATGACTCGCCTCAGTGTGAATCCTAAGTGACAGCACGCAGGTGACCAACGGTCAACCCCAGACGCGAGCCCCCCTCCCCGCGAGGCAAACGCCTGCAGATGCGGATGCACCGTGACCGCGCATGTCGGGTGAGGCCGAAGCCAGGAGGGTTCCTCCTTGTGGAAGCCCCGCGATGCGCACGTCGGGCCGGGCGAGCCCGTGAGGACCACGCCGCGTGAGGGAGGACGGGGCGGGCGCACGGCCGCGTGGCCGCGGGGGTCGCAGGGGGCACAACGGGGGCGCGGAGGACGTGTCCCTCACGGCGTCCGTGTTCATGTCCCATGACAGCTGGCGGACCAGCTCTGACAAGAAGGGCTCGACGTTCCTGTAACGTTCGCTCGTTCTGCTCTGAGGCTGGTCAGGGAAGGTGTGACTTCAGCATCCTCACAAAAACCTCTTTTTCGTCTTTCTTTCAAAAATTACAAGTTGGGCCACAGACAAGTTATTTTCCATTTGCACATACGCTGCTTTGCTAAAACGAAGTGAAACATAATAGTATAAAGGCAACTCTTGTTGAAACAAGTTAATGCTCAATTTTCTAATTATTAACACAATTAATCTTTGCTGCTGCAGTTTTAGGTTACTAATAAAATTATTAAATTTAAGACCAGCTTCAGCTGACTAAAGTACTTATTAATTAGGAAGCTATGCAGATTTTATGCATACAATTGAAGTTTCAAGTCGAGGACTAATTTTCTAGTTCACCCTCCTGGGAGTTAAGAGACTTGGTTATCTGTAGTCACTGAACAGATTCATGAACCTAGAATCAGGGTGGCAGTCACCACAAGAGACAGCTTGCTGCTGCTGCTCTGTGTAGCACCCTCAAGGAAACAGGTGATCTGCTCACGAAATGAAACAAAGAGGAACACGCTATCTCAGGTGAAGGGCACAGCGGTTTCACGTTAGAAATGTGTTCAACAGGTATGGACCCGCCTGCAAGTTAGTGAGCCAACAAGTGCTGGGGCCCAAGGAGGCACGAAGGAAGCCAGCTACGGTGGTGGCCCTCAGGTGGGTCACAGTCCAACAGGGAAACTAGGAAGGAAGGTAATAACTCGAATCCCCGGTGTGACCATTCAAGAGGCTTCAGGGCTGCGGGGTGGGCATTCATTCAGCTGGCTGAGACCAGCTGCAGATCAAGTTACAAAGGTCTCTTACCGCCCGAGGAAAAGGGCTCTAAGTACAAACAGGTGTAGGCAGGGAAAAAAACCCCTCGAAACTGAAGGATCTTTGGTGTGGACATACTAGACATAAGAAAAAAAAAGTATATTTACTGTAATTAAATAGGAACACAGAATGAGAGACCTTAAAATGGTCAAGCAGATTAAAAAAAAAAACTAAATTGAATCTCTGGATATAAATTATGCTAATTGAATTCAAAACTTAAAAAAAATTTATCATCATTGGATAAAACCGAAGAGAGAATAGTGAACTAGAAGACAAATAGAAGACATTATCCAGAAAACCATACAAACCCTTTTAAAAATTATAGCATATTACTGTATGACAGGGTCAGGAGAAGATAAAAAATAAAATAAATAAATTGAAAAGGCAAATTTTCAATATATTTTCTTACCTCGAAATAAAGAACAATGAGGAAATTTAATAGGTAAATGCCAGAATGAGAGAACATATCACTAATGACGAAACCCATAAAAAATAATATCTAGATTCTAGTATTCAGAAGGACTTTCTGCACATGAAGAGGAACAAAAACGCAGCAACCTCTAGCAGGGAAAACATACATGTTTTATACCTTTACGTATATACATACGTACATGGAGAATAGAAAGAGACAAGCTGTAGAGAAGGAAACTGAAAGACGACGAAGACCTGTTCTGACGCCTCCGAACGCAGAGCCATGCAGGTGGAGGTGACGCGATGCCACCTCACGCCTGAGACGCGCTAAACCGAACGGGCTGCCAGTGACCAGTGTCCGGGCGGGGCGCCGTGGGAGCCAGGCGCGGTCGGGCCCGCAGGCTGGGGCGGCCACTCCGGAGAGCCACTTCCTGGTCAGGCTGGGCACGTGCCGACCCCAGGACTCGGCACCCACCCTCCTGCACGTTTCTCTGGAATTCCGACGTGGGTCGCTAAGGAAACGTGCCGGCGGGTGCTCATGCCGGCATCGTGGGGGGCGAGGAGCTGGAGGGGCCCATCCACGCCCCAGAGGGCAGATAGGTGGACGGCAGGGGCACCTGAGAGGGCCATGTGGACGAGAAGCAGCAGAGGACGTGTGCACGTAGCTGCACGGTGGCCTTTTTCCCACAGTGCTTAGTGGTGGGGCGGGGGGGAAGAGTAAGAAACAGAACGAGATGCAAAACGTGATACTATTCACTTAAATTTCAAAATTAGTTGCATAAAGCAAAGATATAAATTATGCAAAAGCTCAAGCAAGCAAAGCTGCGTGCATTTAAATAGCGAGATCACGGGGAGAAACCCTCCCCTATCCGCCATGGGCGCCTCTCTCACCAGGCTGATGACCCCCACGGGCCTCCCAAATCGCCACGTTCCCGAGAAGCTCAGGAGAGGCGAGACGGAGTCTCAGGCGTGCGCGGAGCAGGGCTACCCATGGGGACGGGCGACGGCCGCCGGCCAGCCGGGGCGTCTGTGCGTGGGAGTGTGCCCTAGCAGTGCCTCCCGCCACCCCGCCTGAGCCCACTCTGCCACCCCCGGTGCGAGGCGCGGGGACGCGCTCAGCGCGAGCCTCGGGCTCCACAAGCGCTCGCTCTCAATGAGTTTTTCTGCCTTCGGTTTTATTTAGTTCTCGGCGCCCTCTTCCACTGTCTGGCGTCCACAATTCTCTGGCACCGGGTCCCACAGGGAACTGGGGAAGGACTTTGCTCTGCGGAGGGTGGCGCTCTGAGTTCCTCCCCAGCTGGTCCGGGGGCCAGAATTTAGTCAACAGTAAGCAACGTGCATTTCCCCAAATAAAGCTCCAGTCTGATGGAGTTATAGCTATTAAAGCACGTAGTTCACGCTACAGAAAGGGAATCGTTTTAAAGGGAATGTCTCTATGCGCTTTTCAAAAAAAAAAAAAATTGTTTAATCGCATCTTAAACCCCGGGCAGCACGAGGCAGCAGGCGACACAGACGTGGGCACAAGCCGGTCGGGTTTCAGTCCCGAGTGCATCCCGCCCGCGGCCCGTCCCGCGGCCCCCGGCGGGCCAGGCCTGGAGGAGCACGACGCAGCCAGGGAACGGCCAGGGAGCCGGCCAAGCCGGAGCTGCGCAGAGCGGCCAGGTCGCCAGCCCACGCTGCCTGTCGGGGGCCCGGCTCGAAGGGGCCGCTTCGTGCGTGAGGGGCCGTGCGTGATCCTGAAACGCGAAACGCAGTCTCAGAGGAGGCCGCCCGAGTGAAAGGCGGCCGCTTAGCTGTGCTGGGTTTCAGTGCAGCTCGTGGGGAGACACCGCACAGGCCGCTCACCCTCCAGCGCGAGGGACGCCGACCTGGCCGACCCGGAGTTCGTGGTGGACCAGCGGTGGGCGTGCTCCGTGCCGGAGCCAGCGGGTCGGCTGGTTTCCGCGCGTTTTCAGCCATGAGGACCTCGTTTTCTGAACAGAGCTGAGATGATGAAGGGATGCGAAGGGCCCAGCTTCCACAGGCTGCGCCAGCAAGGCCGGTCCTCTGAGGGAGGGGCGGCCCCCGGGGAGTCCGGAGCCCCCAAGCCCGGCGCACGTGGGGCCCGGCCACGCCCTCCCCACCGAGTCCCGGCTCTGAGCAGCGGCCCAGCGCCCGGGGCCCGGAGCTTCTCCTCACCTGGCGCCCGCTCGCCGCCCCGGGAGCACGTGGAGACGGCCTCAGGAGGAGGGCGGGTGCCCGTCATGCTTCCTCGTCCACGGGGCTGTCCCGATGTCCTCTGCATTGCACCTGTGCCCTGACTGGTGGGGACCGGCCTGCACCAAGCCGCGTGCCCACAGGGGATCGTCATGCAGTGACCCACAGACCACATGGGACAGGGACCCCAACGGGACAAGGACTAGTGCTGGCTGGACACTCGTTCAGAAGAGGCATTCAGTTGAAAGTGCATTTTGTGTTTGTTGGTTTATTTTATCTTAAGTCGCTTTTATCTAATAATTTTAACTACATAGCTGGAGAGTGCACACGTAAGGGATGGTGACTTTTAAGTACCGAGGGGTTTGAAGATTAATTTAAACTAGTGTTTTCACATCCTGGAAGTACAGGAAAATAACGAAAACCCATTTCCATTGAGGAGAGAAGAGTAATCATTTTAAATGGTGCCCATAGGCCTTGGAGGGGGACGCCCAGCGTGAGGACCCCAGGACGGTGACCTTCCCTCCGCTGCCCACGGCCTCCAGCGGCCTGCCCCTGCCAGGCATGGTGAGGCCTCAGGCCCCGCGGGGACATGCCGAGGAGGTGGCACGTGCCCTGCCCCCGCGGGCTGGATGGTGGTCTGGACACCAGCCCACCGGACGCTTCCGTGGGCCAGAATGTGAAGCGGTGCATCCTGCCAGGACTCGGGGTGCTCTGGGGAGGACGTCGGCGTGGGCTCTCCTGAGCCTGCCCAGTCACCCCGGAGAGGACGCAGGTTTCCTGGGCGCGAGACATGAGTATGAGCCCTGACGAGGAAGGAGGCCTCTTCCGGCGTCCCATGCACTAGTGGCCCGTGGAAGGAGGGTCAGCTTGCCTTTCTCCAGCTTGTTTTAGCATGGCTAACATCTGGGAGGCATCCCCACAACCAGATCCGAGTTGCAGTGAACAAGCAAAGGGACATGCCGTATGTCTCGGGGGTCCCCACCATCTGAGAAACACGGAGTGCTCCCTCCTAGTGGACTAGGGCCACGGATGAGCGCTCCAGCAGCAACCAGCCAAGAGCGTCACAAACAAGATTCTCGAGAGCGAAATCCAAAATATCTCTAGATGAGTTGAAACAGATGGTTATCGTGGAATGCCAAATTAGGAACCTAGTCTAGTCCTAGACTTAAAACCAAGTCTAAGAAATATCTTCAAAATTGGAGAGTTGGAAATCGAGACCAGGAAAGGAAGCCCAAGAGAAGACCATGAGAGGAACAGGAATTCCAGGAGGAAAAGAAGCATCTGTGGACTTCTGAAAAATGTCCCAGATATATCTCAGAGAAAGAAAAAAATACAATTGCAAGTTTTGAGAAATAGGGAAGCACGTGAAGAAATAAATATGAGAAGACGCTGAAACATTCTAAGTCTAGAGATCAAAGTTATCCCTTTAAAAGATACTCGAATCACAGCTTGAGGTAAGAGACGAGAAATGTCGGTCATGATTCAGACTAAAAGAGGGCACGCAGTCATTGGAAACACGTCAGCCTGCTCCCCGCCTGACCCTCGGGGAGCTGACCCCCGGGAGCCAACACATCCCAATGGAACCTCGGGGTGGCGACAATAGGTACTGTACAAACGCAAATAAACGGAAAAGCCAGAATGGCCATCGGGGAGAATGTCACCTTTAGCACAAAGCAATGAAGAAGAGACATTCTTTTATTCTTGCATACCAAAATGTTAGGCCCGAGACAGCAAAAACTAGACTGTTAATAGTATAACTTCAGTGGGATGTTTTAATCTGCCTCTGTGACGTGGATAGATTTAAAAGACAAATAAAAGTATTCCATAAAAGAAGTAAATCATAAAATAAATAACTGTGATTCAAAGTTAAATAATAAAATGAGTAGGTGTGATTTAATTGGCATTGGTATACACTGAATCTTACATTCCTTGAAGAGATGATTTTTTTTTAAATCACATGCTCATGGAACATTTATAAAATCGATTGCTTTCTTGAGTAAAAAGATTGCCTAAGTACATTTTTTTAAATAAAAGTTTTATTGAGTTCGTCCTGTGAACATGAACTAATAAGATCTGAAGTAGTTAATAATATAAAGGGGCCAATGATCCTAGCCCCTTAGGAATTAAGAAGAGCATTCCTAGACAGTTCACTCTCACATCAAAGAGAAAATCAAATCTGAAATGACAGTTACGTAAAAAGTAATGAAGAAGAACATTCTTCATTGCTAAACCTCAGAGACAAAGTGAAAGCCGTCCCTAGAAGAGGAAAAAAAAATGATATGGAATACCATCATTATTTTCAAAGAGAGCAAAGGAATAAAGGGAGTATGTGCTCATCCTGAAATTATAGAAAATAATTTAAACAAAAAGCAAATAGGAAATAGACATGCATAACCAAAGCTAAATTTAATAAGAAATAAAAAAAGGTAGCAGAAATAAACTGAAAGCAAATTTGTCACTTTCATTATATTAATGCCTCATGAGCTTGTTTAAAGGAAGGAGAAGACAAAAATACCAGCAAATTAGAGGAGAGGCACCAGGGCCAACCGTGGATATAGAAGTGATTAAAGCAGTCATAAATATCTATGTGAAACTTTCTGACGAGACATTTGAAAATTTAGAGGAAATGGATGATTTCCCAGCAAGATCTGGAGTGCCAGAATTCACCCAGGAAGAAAGGATGGGGAAACCGAAATACACCCATTCCCATGAGCGAGTTAGAAAAAGACTTACAGCTCTGCCATCGAAAAGGCCCCGCGAACAGATGGCCTCCCAGCTGAGGTTTATGTAACGCGGATTTTATATAACCTTAAAGAAAGAGGGCTTTTCAAAGCTAACTGGTTCCAGGCCTTAGGAAAAACGATGAAAAGCCTCCCCATTGCATTTCACCAAGGCAACGTGAGAGGGAATAATAAAGGAAAAAGGTCGACGTATCTGATTCACGAATACAGAAGCGAAAACCCTTAAGATATTAGGAATTATCTCCCAGCATTGTTTTTCTCACTCGTGGAAGGGTTTTTGTTGAACAAGAGAACGACGTGCTGCACGAGAGCAGACAGAACGCGTCGATCACGTGCTCCTGACCTGTTGGATGCTGATAAGCGTGACGGAGAAACATTAAACAGAGAAGGCGGACGTGCAGGGCGGTTCGGAGGCTTGGCTGTCCCGGGAGACCTATTTGGGTCTGTGAGCGAAGGCCCCCTTCTTGGGCGGGTAACGACTGGGAACGTGACACAGCGTCACGTGGGGCAGAGGAGGGGGCTGGGGAGGCCGTTCCAGGCAGAGGGGGGAGCGGGTGAAACCCTACGGAACGAGGCAGTAAGCACCCCGATCACAGGAAAGCCAGAGGAGGCCACCTGTGGGCAGGATGGGGACCGGGTCCCCGGGCAGCACAGCCATGGCGGGGTGTGCTTCGGCCTCCGCCGGGCTCTCGGGTGGCGCCGGCATCTTCTGAGCCCCAGCCCTGAGGTGACAGCACTGGACGCTGCAGGGAGGCTGACTGGAGGAGCCGAGGGCCGGGACGGGAGCGTTCGCAGGGGCCCAGGCGGGAGCTCGCGGTGCTGCAGAGCCGGTGGCGAGAAATCCTCTGACCTGGGTATGTTTTTAAGATGGAATCAAAAGGATATGTGGTGATTGAATTTGTGATGGGAGGGGAAAAAGGAGGGATTCCATGACTCTGAGGACCGTGGCTTGAGAAGCCTGGATAGAGAAATAACGTAAAGCCAGCTTCGAAGGCCACAAGTCCACACGCCTGGTGAGGCTGGGAGAGACCGAAAGCTGGACTCAGTCAGGGACGCCCATCAGACATCTTCATGGCGTCACCCGGAGGTGGGCCATGGGACAGGAGGTGGCGGGGAGCCTGCCTGGTTGGAAATAACAGACCGGGAGGCTTGAGCTATACTCGTCACGTAAAGCCGGGACACTGGATGAGTCGTCCAGGACAGTGTGGATGAGTTAGGGGGAGGTGCAAGGTGGCGTCCCAAAGCCCAGGGTTGTTTCAGTGGCCACTGGGATCCGCGGCCCAATGCAGGGGGTCGTGGAGCGGAGGGAGGACCGGAAGCTCTCAGAGGGGGGCTCCGCGAGGGAAGGGGGAAGTGAGCAGCTGCGGGACAGGAAAACGGGATCGAGAGGGCGTTTTTTGGTTTTTGTTTTTAATGACCAGAGAAATGGGAGCACGTTTGCACGTCGGACGGGTCAGAGGAGCGGGACGTCCCACACAGGTGAGAGGGAGGCACAGCCGAGAGTCAAGGGAGAGAGCGTAGAGAGGCCAGTGTGTCACGCGTGTGCGTGCGAGTGTGTGCGTGTGTGTGCGTCGTGTGGGGGAGCCTTGCACACCCTCTCCAGATTGCTTCCCTTTCCTCAGAGACAGGCAGGGGGTCCTCAGCCGGGTGTGAGACCGGGGAGCGAGGGGCGGAGCTGAGGACTAGAGTGACGGGAGGTGGGCAGACGGGATGCCTCGGTGGTTTGCCTCGAGTTGGCTGCTCTCCCCACCCTTGTGCCCTGGGTGGGCATGACCTGGGGCATGGAGCAGGCGAGAGAGGAGTCACTGCGTGGTTGCCTAAGAGCCATTATATAAGAATAAGAGTAAATTAATAGAAAATGTTCAAAAGATGTTTAATGGAATTTCTCTTTAGCCATTCTTCAAAAGTTTGAGTTTCAAAATGAGTAGATAACTATTTCCACAAGACAACTGGAATTATTATTCTAAAGGGTAAAATGCAAAATTCATTTTAATTAAAATTAGAAATTACACATGCATCCTTATTCTTACCATTATCATTAAACTGTCTTCAAGGATTTAGTCATTGTAATTAGATAAAGAGTTTCATGAGTGTGTAGCATTTTTAAAAGATAAAAAAAGTCTCCTTTTTTTAATGCATGATTTTATAACTGGAAAATCTGAAACGCAAAACTTTCTAAATAATTGGAATTAAGAGAAAAATTTAGCAAGGTGAATAGATATAAGATAAATATATAAAAGGCATTAGGTTTTTTTTTTTTTTTTTCCCCGAGTTTGTAATGAGAACTTAGGGAGAAGTGAGAAAAAATTCTCATTAACGAGAAAAGCGTAAGGTATTGGGCATAAATAAATAGAAAGAAACAACCTATATTAAGAGAAGTACAATATCTTATTGAGCGATATACCATATTATGGGAACAAATGGTAGGACATACCGAGTTCTGGAGTAAAAAGTCTTTGATATATAAAATGTCAAACTTTCTATCATCTTAATCTATAATCTCAATTATTATAGCAAATTCTATTTGCTATAAATATTATTTGCTATAAATATAGTCAAATTCTATTTGACTATAAAATTTATGAGAAAATAAATGTCAAAAATAGCCAAGAATAATTTTGGATATGAAGACTAGGAGGCAGTGATTTGACTTACTAACTAGCTAGCAGGAAAAAAAAAAAAACTATAAAGCCAGTAAAATAAATTAAATATCTCATCAGCATAGAGATATGCAAATAGAGAAATGAAAAATGTGAGGGCCTGATATATAATACGGATGGTATTTCCATTTAGTGAGAAAAGGCAAGGCTTTTAATAACTGGATCTGGCAAAAATAGCGACATACCTAGGAAAAGATAAACTGCGGACACGATTTTGCCTCGTGTGACGACGACTTCCCGCGGACGGAATGTTACGGCGATGCGATCGCGGCTTGGGAGGGAGCCTGAGAGGACCAGGACAAGCCCAGGGGGCCCGGCCGGCCTGACCCTCTCCCTGCCGCCGCGCGGCTGGGACTCCCCGCCCCGTCGTGTGCACTCTCCACTGGCGCTCCGCGAGCCTTTAACGAAGCGATCGTTGTTACTTAAACACATTTGTCTGGCAGTTACGATCCTTCAGTACTGGCCTCAGACTACAGAAGCCTCTGCTTCGTTAAGTATAATCAGGAAATGATAATAAACGCCTTTGCAGGACAGATATGGAAAGAACCTGAAATAATGCTCAGGACCAAATAGGCTCCCGGTGAAATGGAGGCTCTTGCCGGCTGCTGTAGCTGCAGTGTTTTTATCACGTGCTCAAGTTCTCAAGCAGCTAAGGCTGGGGAACATCACGAGCAAGGGAAGGAGCCATCTTTCTGAAGTGGTCCCGGTGCACCCCGCCGGCGACAAGGGCACAGGCCAGCCTTCTGGGCCTCGGGGTTTTCCCACCAAGCGTATGTGCCCTGTGGAAGCCACCCCTGTGTTCACTCCAGTAAGAGGAGGCGAGAGCGTCCGGATACGTGTGCATACGTGGGTCAGGCTGATACTTAGTTAAAATTTGGGAAAGTACATACTGGTCCACTTAATTATAGGAACGATACTGTCCTATTAAGGCAGAATAAATGAAATATTTTAATAACCTAGTCATTAAAAAAAAAAAAAAACTGGCTGCTAAACTGAACCCAATTCATGTAAAATTAGAGTTCTGATTTGATGCTCCCACGTTCTTTGTCCTTGCTGTACGTGAAATGTACAATATTGCCTTTAAAAATGATTTCAGGCAAATGGCAGTGTGTTAATAGTGATAGATCTGAACCAGTCATGTAAATATGAAGTAATAATTAATTTCAACCACAAAATAGCAGATTAATCAGTTGTGCAAACTCAAACTTGCAGGTAATTTGTCAATGTTTATGTGAGGAAAGCTCTCAAGTAGCTTTGATCCACACACCTGCATTAAAATTATTTAATGGCATTTCAAATGATATTAATCAAATGTGATTAATAGAGAAGAGAATTTTGGCTCATATAGCAGTTCTCAGAGTCGAGATAGCTTCGAGTGCTTGGCAGATTAACGAGTAAGGTGTGTGGTGACTAGTAAGTATTCCAAGGTCAAGGGCCCAGCTTAGCTCACAGCCGTAGCCTTTATGGCTTCGCCACTGCCACCGTCTTTGACCGTCAGCATTCCTAACGGCCAGGGAAGGAGCAAAGGGAAGTCACCCGATGCCTCGTTAAGAGACAGAGCGATGGCAGTGAAGAAACATCCAGACTGGTGCGTGTCACAACGCCGGGAGCCCATCCACCCCTCCAGAGTGAGGGAGGCGTGGGGGCGCCCACGGAGGTTGCCGAGTTCACGTCCGACTCAGCGGGTTGCTCCTGGCACTGTCACGTCTTTATTTAGAAAATAATTCCAGAATTTTAAGTAGCGTTGAGCATACGCACACCCACTTGGTGAACTTCATGGTAGAGCAGCTCGCGTACTGAAGAGCATGCCAGTCATGAGGATGCGCACAGTCGAAGGGGCCAGAGGGAAGGGTTTTCACAAAGGCGAACGCATCTGCGTCACCACCGTCCAGATCAGGGGGAGAAAAACAAACCTGTGACCCTCCAGGTCCTTCCCCGCTCCCCGGTCGCCCCTCGCCAGAGCGGCCTGATTTCAGTGCCGGGCTGAGCGGGCTGAGTCTTTGCGTCTGCACCTGATCTGCGACGCCGTGAGGAAGCGCCCCGTGTTGACAGGGTGCCTTGATTCTCGTTTATTCCTCCCGCTCCTCAGACGCGTTGCCCCGCCGCCCTTGGGGTATGTGTCTGTTCCTTGTTAGGGCGCTGCTGCCAGCAGCGTCGGGGGTCCAGGGTGCTCCTCGCCCCGCTGCTGCCCGCCGTTCGTGGACAGTCTGCATTCCGGCCGTCTGGCTGGCTGACGCCAGGCGGGCTGTCATTTGACTGTAAGTGGCGTTTCCCAGTGACCGAGGCGGTGGGCACTTTTTCATATGTTTGTCGGCTGTCCGTGTAGCCTCTTCCGTGGAGTAGCGCTTCGGTCCCCCAGGCTGTGTGTCTGGGGGGTCGTCTGTCTTTGGTATTGATCTGTAGAACTTTCTACTTTCCAGACGTCTATCCTCAGGGCCGCGTGAACTGCCGTCTCTGCTCCATCTGTGGCTTGCTCCCTCACTCTGTGCATGGCTTTTTGTTGATGAAAGTTCTTGATTATCACACGGGCCACTTGATTAATTTTTCCTTGATATTCAACGCTTTGGGTCTCTTTGTAAGAACTCTTTCTTCACCCCAAGGTCATTGAAGACACCCTCACATTGTCTTGAAAGGTTTTATTGTTTTCCTTTCTCCTTGAGATCCATAACTCATCTGGAATTAATTTTATGAATGACATGGGGCAGAGTTAAAATGGATTTTATTCAGGGAGGTGAGCCTGCACAAGCCACAGCGCCCGGCCTCGGAGACCCTGCTTCCCTGGGGGGGCGGACCACTGAGCAGCTCGGTATGACACGGTGGCTGTGTCTAAGCAATGCTGGTACGAGAAAGGATGACGTTTACTCAGAAACCGTGCCCTGAGTTAGCGTTCACAGGCCTGGAGGACAGGCAGGGTGTCTGGCCCAGATCACACAGGTCTCTTCGGAGAAAGACGGGCCACGTCGCTCTGCATAATGGGAACAGGGCCGTCCTATCCCTCCCTGACGGGGATAAGTACAGGCACTGGGACGCCCTGGACCCTAGGATGAGGGACCCGGCTGATGGGGCTCCTGAGGGCCGAGGAGGAGGTGGGCCACGGAGGAACCGCCTACGGCAGGATCCGCCGGGAGACTGGACACTGTCCTCCCAGGGGACCGTTTATGGGCAGAGATGCCATCCGCACAGCTACCCAGGAGGCGCTAGGTAGAAGCCCCGGGCCCCGTGCCCCGTGCCTCGCGACGTCCCTCCTCCACGCTGCTTTTCCCCGTGTGTCTCTCTCTTATTCGGAGGGTCGGTGCAGCTGGCGACCGCCGCCTGCCAGAGCCTTCGTTCCTGCGCACTTCCCGTGCTGTGACACGCTTCACTCGGCTCCCACCCACTGTTCCCGGAGCGCCCCCCGCTGTTCCCAGGCCCCCGTGTTAGAACCCTGTCCCCCGTGCCCTCAACGCCCCTCCCCACCTGCAAGGCTTGCCTCTTCTCCTCAGCTGTGGGGTCCCCTATAAAGAGCTGATTCAGAACCGCACCCTGGCCCCACTCGCCAGCATCCCGGTATCTCTCACCGTGCTGTTTCCTCTCAGCTCTCACCACACGTCGCACATCGTGACACTTACTTATGAGTTACATCTACAGGTGATTGTATAGAACATAAGCTCTGTGGGGGAAGAGATGCTTGTCTACTTTTTTCACTATTTTTTTTCCCCCAGAAGTTTCTGAAATGAAGACCAGACCAGCAGGCGCTCAGTAGTATCTGCTGAATGAATGTTTATTTCAAGGCAGGCGACCCAGGCCCAGGAAAAAGGTTCAAATTGTGCTGTAATAGACACTCTTCTGTTGTCCACAGAATTTAAAGTATCGACAGTTTTATCGAAGAGAAAAGCTAATGCCCAAATCCATATACATTTTACTATGTTATACTACATATTATATATATATAATAATACTATATATGTATATATATTAACTTTATGTGCATACACACGCGAATTCCTGCACACACAAAGGTGGGTCATTTTTATTCGACTTTAAAAATTCCCAAGTTAAAAGTATCTCCAAGGATTGGATATAGTGAGAGCAAACTTAGACTGCTCGTGCCCGATGGCTAAGTAAATATTTCAGCTTTCAGTGTCTGTGTGCCCCTTCGATTTTAATCGGTACATGTCCTGCTTGCAAATGCTGCATGTCTCACTTGACAAAGTAAGGATCATTACGTTTTTCCATCCAGTCCTTTTGAACTCAGAATCAATCACATACAATATTTTGAAACTTTTCTAAGTGGTGCCCACAAACCAAATTTAAAACATTTTTCAAAAGATTCATAATTCATTTTAAGAGATTTGTCTTTTCTGTCTAATTAATTTTTGAACTCCTCTGAGGGGACACAGACCGTCATCTCTGTACCCTCCTTTCCTGGAGACTATTAAGGCGCATGAGACATGGACACATCCTTATTACTTAGTTGAAAATAGCAAACCCACTTTTACCCACGTGGCCCCGACATTTATCACGTTGTCGTAACCACTATTTAGCTAAGATTGGTCTCCAGACAAAACTACAATCACTTACAGTCGATCTTTAAGGCCATTCTCTAGAAAGTCTCCCAGACAAGGCTGGTAGCATCACGTGGCCCTGGCCACCGTCACTTTGCTCCACTCATGAGCCAACAGGGCGAAGGCCCTGACGGTCAGGCAACAGAAGCCGGAGCCAGTCGTGATGCCACAATGTGACAGACACCTTCCCCGGGAGGGGCCGGGACAGCAGAGCCGTGTCAGGGAGGCCGGCGGGAAAAGACGCTGGAGTGTCAAAGCAGTGAACAGGACGACGAGATTTTCGCTTTCAGTTTTAGACAAAATGGGCTGCTGTGTTGAGTTTGTCTCTGTGTGTGTTCAGGGCTGGGCAGGCCGCTTTATTTCGTTAAGATGCAGATGCTCCTCCACTTTTCCTTTCACGGTATCTGCAGATTTTACCCGAGATCTTCTCATTTCGTTGTTGAAAGTGAAACTTTTCTACTAATACATGATGCTTGGTGTTAGCTATTTTTATTTTTGGAATTATTTAAAATTCCACTGAAAGTAGAAACTTAAACTGAGATTTTTTTTTTTTTTTTTGAGGAACTCAAACTCTCAGAATTGTGATCTGAAATCTGCTGGATGGTGTAGATTGTACCTTAAGATAGGAAGTTAGGGTTTTGTCGCTTTCATAGAGGGAAGTGACTCATCAATGCTCGTGTGCAATAGATGGCCTAAATTTAGCTTTGCTTTTAGTGTAAAACCTAACATTGACACAGTTACATAAAATTTTTTATGCAAAACTGCAATTTTCTTGTTCCTTTTTCCCGTCAATCAATTACCACATCTTTCATTAAGTACCTGTTAAAATGTATCTAGTACATAAAGTCTCGTAAAATCTGAGTTGAATTCATGAAACATGCTGATTTGGGAAATGTTGCACAATCTACTAGGCTGGAATGAAGGGCCTCAAGTCCACAAGAGCTGGGGACAAAACACTCAGAAATTTGGGGTGATATTACAAAACACTCAGAAATTTGGGGTGATATCTTTTGACCTTGTTGGAAAGTGAATATGAAACAAAAGATGTTTCAGAAATAGAATTGTTTTCATACTCTGTATCTTTTTTTCTTATTGTTTTGGGCTAGAAATGCCAAGGCACACTTAATACTGTATAAAAATAAATCTCAGTGCCAAGGCCGTAAAACTATTCTGACTGAAAACCGAGGAAAGACATAAATGAAAGATTCCATGTATGTATAGATAGAGAGGGCATTTTAACATTACTGATTTGTGCTAAAGGTCCATTAATTATTTCTGACATTTATTCTGAGGTCTCTTCACAAGTGTGAACCCGAGAAACAGAGATTAGAAAGATAACAGGTGGTTTCGCTGCTCTGCCAGGTCCTTCAGGTGACCCAAAGATAACCACAGATAACACACCGCCACTCTGTGGGATGGTGTTTGACATGCAAAGCAGGCTCTGGCTTTTAGGTACTTTTGTGATTTTAGTTGCTTTACTAAGTAACAAATAAAGAAATTTTCAATAAATGTATGCTTACAGAAATTTTGTGTTTATTTGATGTGAGACATAGCAATATATTTATGAGTTTATTATTTCTCCAGGAGTTTTGGAGTCATAAGTAACTCATGTTTATTTGCAGATGAATGTGCTGAGTCCCTCATTCCTTGATACATTTCTCTTCTAAGTTTTTTTCATGTGCACATGTACAGGCTTTCTCGGGAGGGCCTGCTGAACTTGGCCTTCCATCCCAGACGGCAATGTCATAGGCTCCTGTCCACACAGCAAATAGGCTTTCGTCTACCATGACTTATTATGAAGATGAAAGATATTGTTCTTTAAGTTTATGTTTAGCAGTCTTCGTCTGAAATGACCTTAAGGGCAGGAGTCATGGCAGAATGTCATTCCTTTTCACATACTGCATGTATGTGCTCACTCCACGCATGGTGACCACAGGGCCCGGCCGCCAGGGACCGGAGCGTCGGCCGGACTCTGCAGCTCATTTTTCTACGAAGTTCCCATCCGAACACAAATATTTATGTGCTTTTTTTTATTGCTAGTCATTAAGGTTATGGGAGATGAAGTTTGGCAGCCCCGTTAAATGCAAATGAAGGGAAGAGACGGGAGGGAGGGGCGTTCGGGGATGAACCCGGGCCACGGTGAGGGCCGGTGACCAGAATGAGGGCTGAGCCCTGGGGAGTTTGAGGCCGTCTTCGGTATAAGTGAGTGTATTCCTGCTCCCGTGACTCTGCTGGGCTAGATAAAAAACACCTTTACCTTGCTCATGCCGTTTTCTGCTTCCACTTCTCCACAATTTCATTCTCATTTCAACACACGAAAAAATCGTACTTTCAGACTAATCGATAAACTAGGAAATTACTAAAATTTCTGAAATCGAGTGGCGAGGGCACTGAAAGCCACAAAATCAGAAGTGTTTAGTTTCAAAATTACCCAAGGCCACGCCGCATCTTACTTTGATATTCAGATCTGACTTTCTTGTGTGGATTTTATTCTACCTGAAATTTCCAGTACGTTAATTTCTTTCTTTTCTTCCCTCCCTCCCCTCTTTCCCCTTTATTAACAAAAATAATGTGTACATGCTTTTGTCTTATCTGTAAGTTCATACCATCTATTTCAGGGGTTCCATTTCAAAATATTTCTTGGGAGCTTTTTGATTTCCGGTCACAACATGACCTAACTGCTTCCTTAGCCTCCTGCACGATTGGATCCTAAGGGTTTTTTCCTTTCTTTCATTCTTAGGTGAGACCCATGGTTTCTTGAATGCCATTTACTCTTCATCTGCACATTCTGGTTGGCCTGTTTTGGAGCTGGTCCTCTCAGGGCTGACCTACGGGGGTGTAGCAAGCGGCCGGTGGCGCGCGGGCAAACCCGGTTTGTCTGATTTGGTTCCGCTGTGTCTTCTCAGCCGCCGCCAGCTTTAGGTGGGGCCCGCACTCTCTCTGAGTCTCCTCCAGGTCCCACGCGTCGTTAGTGCCTTGAGCCTGACCAGGTCCATTTTTCACCGTTGCCGTAGGCATTTCTATTTACAGTCCCCGGTGAAGTTCATTGCTTCTGACCCTCTGAACGGATGGATGGCCATCGTGATGCCAGAATTCTAGATCAAAATGGTTTACCCTCAGAACGTTGATGCACGTACCCACTGACTGCTAGAGGCGCTCTACCGCTGCTAACGAAACTAGACCCCCACGCCGTCTGTTTCCTTTCCCGAAGAACGCCCGTTCGCCCTTCGTCTCTTCTGGGAGCTGAAGCCGATGCCCTGTATCCTCGGCGTGCTGAGAAGCCAAGAAGCTGTGTCTATGCGCAGTGCCTTTGCGTCCTCTGGTCAGCACCATTTAATCTAGAAGTCCATGCCTTTCTTCAGTGCTAGCAAATTCCACTCTGTTTTCTTAGATTCATTCCCGAGATTCTCGCCCTTTTTGAGCTAGATTCATATTGACTCATCAACTGACCTATTCTCTTCACTTGTGTATTTCCTATTTCGTTTTCTCTTTGTCCAAAATCTGAGATTTCTTTGTCTATTTCTTCCATCCCTTCAATAGACTTTTATTTTTCATTTCTGGAATATGGTCTATTAAAAAAACAAAATTCTGAATGGAAACAATATGGAAGTAGCTCAGAAGTCATCATTCTCAGCCACGCAGGAAAAAAAAAAAAGCTAAACAAACTAAAAATCAACAACTCTTTCTAGAACAGTCAGAGCACTGAGGTCACAGGGCAAACCGCTGGCCTCACAAACGGAGAGAGAGACAGATACGAGCCTCACGACCTACCAGGGCAGCAGCCGCCCAGCAGCAGGTTCCTCAGGAACCATGTCAACTCTTGCTTTTAGGTTCACACACACACACACAACACACACACACACACACACTAATAGCTTCAGTTGGGACTTTTTAAATCCCTTTTAATTGTAGTCTATTCTTATTTCGCAGAAACACTATCTTCATGAATCCTTCTTAGGATATTACTGAATGGGGATTATTTTAAGTCTCTTCACTTGCCTTAATTTTTTTTTTTTTGCATTATTTCCATATTGGTGACAAGATGTATTCATCCTTGCAATTTGTGAGGAAGGGGGATGCATGACTAGCGTTCTCGTGGCCTCGGCGGGCTGTCCCACGTGTACGAATGAAGGACGCGAGTCGTCACACGTGGCTGCCCAGAATTTCCTCCATAGCCGTGGAGGGCGACTCCCCTTCACTGGGCAGGCTGACCACAACTTGTGCTCGCCTGGGCGAGCTTGATCACCGGAAGGTTTCGGGTCGGAGGCACGTGCGGGAAGCAGGCAGGAAGCTTGGGCCCTCTCGTCTTCTTCCTTCATAAAAAGAAGAAGTCTTGGCTGTGGCATCAACGCGAAGTGGCAACCCCAACCCGTCCACATTCGATGGCCGTGCACCATGAGTAACCTTGAAATGGTGCCACTCCAGAAAGGCTGTGTGCGAGCATGTATGTGTGAATGCCTGTGCATATGCATGTGTGCACATATCCGTGTACACATGTGTGCATGTAGGTGTGTGCATGTGTGTTTGTGTGCACATGTGTGCACGTGTAGATATGTGTTCACACACATGTGTGCATGTGTTAATGCATGTGTGGGTATGCATGCATGAGCATGTACATTTATGTGTGCTTGCATGTGTGCATGTGCATGTGTGATTGTGCATGCACGTGTATGCATGTGCGTGTGTTCATGTATGTGCACGGGCATGCATTTATATGTGTCGGTGTGCATGTGTGTGTGTGTGTGCACATGTGCATGTGTCTTTCTGTCTCTCACGACCTGCACGGCTCTTCCATCGACGATTCTGCAGTAACGGCGTTGACCTCTGCCCCGCTTCCTGCTCTCACTCCCCAGGATTAGGGTCTCCCGAGAACAGTCCAGAAGGGAGTGGCTTGTCCCTCCTCTAATGCTATTGCCTATGCCTGCTCCAGGCTCCGGTTAGCTCTGCTTTAGGTATCAATGGTTCTAAATGTTTTTTCATGTTCTAGATATTATCAGTGTCGGGAGCCACACAAAGACAAAAAGATGGCCACGGTTCATGAGGTTCCTGCTTCACTTCCTGGAGATTAGCTGCAAGCCCGCGCGCGCCAAAAGATACTCTTCTCTCCTCCTCCTTCCCCATTATATACCAATCAGAATGTAGCTTATTGCCACCCCTGCTACGCGGCCAATCCCCTGCCTACATGTATCCTATAGCCCACTCCGCCCCTGAACACCAGTGTATATATACCCCTGTCTCACAATAAAATTCGAAGGCTTGATCAGAGTATTGTCTTGCCTTCGCTCTTCTCTCGCCCCCATTTTCTTTCAGGTCGGATCCTCCTCGTCCCCACAAATAACTAGGTCCCGCGGGTCGGGACAAGTGGCGCCCAACGTGGGGCTCGAGGCTCGGATCCTTCACAGGCGGACCCCCGAGTAAGATATCGTCTGGCCAGACCCCTTTTTTTGATGCAATAGGAGACGCCTTTCGCCGCTCACGGAGGTCGTCGTCCCTGGTGAGTATCGGCCGCCTTACAAGAAAATGGGAACTAGATTAAGTAAAGAAGCGGTCTTCATAAGAGACCTAAAAAGTTCACTTAGGGAGAGAGGAGTTCGAGTTAAAAAGAAAGACTTGGTAAAGTTTTTTATTTTTGTTGATGAAGTCTGTCCGTGGTTTATTGTTAATGGCCCCGAAATTCACCCTAAAAAATGGCAGAAAGTAGGTAGAGATTTAAATGATTATCTTATCAAAAACGGTCCCGATTCTGTTCCTGTTTCGGTATTTTCTTACTGGGGTCTTATCAGAGATATTGTTGAAACTACTGACCCTGATAAACGCCAACTCTTGTCTGTAGCAGAATATTGCCTTCGCCCTCTATCTCGGGCAGCCTCAAGGTCGTCTCTTTCGGGCGATCCCCCTGCTCCAAAATCAGCTAAGTCCCCCTCCCCCAGCCCGACGCCATCTTTGCTCAATGCCCTCCCTGATGCCCCTCCCAAATGTTGCATTTATCCGCCTCTCCCTCGAGATTCGGACTTTGTTGATACACAAAAGGTTTTTCCGGTCCTGTCCAAGGGCCAAAATGGCGAGCCTTTGGATCCGGGAGACGCGGCCGAACTGAAGGCGAAGCGGCCAGGTATCACAACCCAGATTGGCCCCTTGCCGCCCCGTCGCTTAATCTCCCTTCTTACACTCCCCCTATTCGGCCTCCCAATGTTTGCGCCCCGGCCTTTTTGCTCCCGTCGGCCCCCCCACTGCCCCCTCCGGCTCCCGGTCCTGTTAGCCCCCCTACCGGTACTGAAGACCTCATAGCGCAGATAGTAGAACAAAGAATAACCCGCCATCTCCAAAAATTGGTTGTTTCCCAACCTTCGCAAAAGGGTCCCTCTAAAAAACCGCTTATAACCGCAAAACCTAAAAAACTGCTCTGGAAAAATATAGGCTCGAGATAGCTCCTGAGAATATACAAGATTCTGTTCAATATTTAGGATATAAAATTTTGCAACAAAATTACTCCTCAAAAAATAGAAATTAGGCGAGAAGCTCTCAATACTGTTAATAATTTTCAAAAATTATTGAGAGATATAATTGGCTCTGTCCTTCCCTTTATCCTCACATGTGCTTTAACTAATTTGTTCTCTATTTTAGAAGGGCCCACTGCATTGGATAGTCCTTGGAAACTAACACCGCTGGTGAAAAAGAATTTTAAATACTGTATTGTTGAAAGATATTCTTGTAGTCACAAACTTGCATTGCTCAGGTTTCATTATTGTGTGGTAAAGGGCCTTTCTCTAACTTGAAATTTAAAAACTTTAAAATTAGTCTAAAACTTAGGACATTTTAGCGTGGAATCAACAGTGAAGATAACTTGATTTTGTATTGGAAATGAGAAAAGTAATGACTAAATTACAAGTTTCAGTGCTTTTAAAGGTACCTTTATGTTCCTGTTTCTGTTGACCGGTCACCAGGGGTCCGTGGAGAGACTGGACGCAGTCATATATCTCCCAGACCATGGCCAGGCAGCGGGACGCCGCCTCCTGTGCCCTGTTGTCAAAGTCTGTTTATTGTCTTTAGTCTTGTCTAAGTGGTAGGTGGCAAATTTCTCTAGGCCCACCTACACCTCAGTAATTGTCCTTGTCTGAGTGTCTGTTTTGTGCTTTCTGTTTTGTGTTTTCTGCGCAAGCGTTAGAGGGGAAAAAACCAGAGTTCACAGAAGACATCCTTGGGGTGTCTCCTGCAACATTTTCTAAGAAGGATAAGCTTATAAAATAAAAAAGGGGGAATATGGTATACCCTGAGACAAAGGCTTAATAGAGCATTTATATACTTATTAAATTTTTTAAATCTAGATGAACAAGGTAGCACAGCAGCTCATCGGCATTGGGTGAAACAGACCAGTGAGCTTTTGCAGCAGTCAGTATACTACAAGGATCTAACAGGGAGAGTGATTAAGAACTATACCGTGGGAACGGAAGGGATGCCAATTTGCATGGGAGCTGGAGAACACTGTTTACAGCTAGGTGCTCAAGCATGGTTGACAATTTTGCAGACTTCTGAACAAATTGTTGGGGTAGGTCACTTGTTTTTGTTAAGTATGGAAGGATTTAAAAATGTTACTCACTTTGCTCTAGTCTGTGTTCGGCTCTCCTATATCGTTATGAAGGGCAAGGTGGGGTGGAATGAAGCTCTAGGTTATGTTTCATGTAAATACTGTGCTTTTTACACTTTTATTAACTCTTCTATTCCTTTTAACAAGTCATATGAAAGCTTATATATCCTTAGAGCTAGAACTGAAGTGTGGATGCCGGTTAGATTGTCTCGACCCTGGCAGGACTCTCCTGCCACTATGATTTTGCAGCAACTGATGGGCCATGTTAAAAGAAGAGCTAAAAGATTCCTTGGCATGCTGATGGCTGCTGTTGTGGGTATCATCGATGTTACTGCTGCTGCTACCACGGCTGGAGTGGCTCTGCATCAATCTGTACGGACCGCTGATCATGTTAGAACCTGGCATCGGGATGCTGAACAGTTATGGACTTCTCAAAGACAAATTGACTCTGTATTGCAAAGTCAAGTAGCAGATTTACAGCAAACGGTTATATTGTTAGGAGATCAAATTGTTAGTTTGCAGGAATGTGTGCAACTTAAATGTAATTGGACTGCTACTTCTTTTTGTATAACTCCTGTATTGTATCATGAAAGTATGTTTGAATGGGATAAAGTAAGACAGCATATTTTGGGGTATGGTAATGCTTCAGGTTTAATTGCAGATTTGGAAACACATATTGCTGACACTTTTCAAAAACAGCTTCCTGAATTACAGGGGATCGCAGTGCTACAAAGCATGATCAATAGTATTGAAGGCTTACGTTCTATTCCACAAATGCATGGTCTCAGGCTCCAGGCTCAGGTTTCAACTAATATACATCTCCCATTTGCAGAGGCTGGTAGTCAGAGACGGGTAAGAATCCTTCAGGGCTGGGACCAACCTAAGACAGGGCATGATTGCAAGACTTTCATGTGCCAATGACGGGTAAGGCCCAGACCTGCGGAGGGTCGCCTAAGACAGGCACAGTCTATCTGCGCCATAGCTGGGAAAGCTTTGGCATTTTAATAAATAAAAAAGGGGGAGATGTCGGGAGCCACACAAAGAAAAAAAGATGGCCACGGTTCATGAGGTTCCTGCTTCACTTCCTGGAGATTAGCTGCAAGCCCGCGCGCGCAAAAGATACTTCTCTCCTCCTCCTTCCCCATTATCATATACCAATCAGAATGTAGCTTATTGCCACCCCTGCTACGCGGCCAATCCCCTGCCTACATGTATCCTATAGCCCACTCCGCCCCTGAACACCAGTGTATATATACCCCTGTCTCACAATAAAATTCGAAGGCTTGATCAGAGTATTGTCTTGCCTTCGCTCTTCTCTCGCCCCCATTTTCTTTCAGGTCGGATCCTCCTCGTCCCACAAATAACTAGGTCCCGCGGGTCGGGACATATCAGTATTTCTGATTGGGCGGTTTCTCCTGTCTTCCTGACAGGTCTTTTACGAATATACTTCTCTGTTTTTTATTGTTGCTTTAGTGAGATTGTAAGACGATGAGGAAACAGTCGCCTGTTCTCCGTCTCTAATGCGCACGGAAAGGCGCGCCCCTCCAGCAGCACTGCGTTAGCGACCCCGCTGCACCGGACCACCCCCGCGCTCTCGTCCTGCACCTGCCCTGCCACGTGACCCTGGCTTCCGAGTCCGCGTGCGTGCCAGCTTAGCTTTTACCGTTGGAAAGAATGATACAATGAATTTTGTCTGTTATGTAGTTTTTGCCTTCAATTGAAATGATTTTCTTTGGATCAATTCCCAGAAACAAGATTCCTGAGCCAAAGGAGATACTCATCATTTTATGATTCAAATGGCTTTTCAAAGAAACTCTGCCGTTTGACAGTGACACCGGCAATAGATGAGAACCATCGTTCACATGCACTGCTCACCTTCGCTTTCTTGTGGCTCTTAACCTGTTTTGTGTCTTAATCACTTTAAGTCGCTATGTATTCCTTTTGCCTGGCTCATCAGCAAAACTCGGGTTTACACGAAGTAATCCTTCCGATTGCTGTTTTTAACGGAGGACGCGGACCTTGTTCAGATTCTGTTGACCTGCATGTGCTTGTGAAACGAACTCTCACATTTCACTCAGTAATGTCACCTTGCTCTACTCCTCACACAAACCCTGTGGCCGTCACTCCGAGGCGTCTACTCTCTGCCTCCCACGCTCTGTTTCCACCGGAAATCCTTAGTTTTTAGCTTCGTAACAAGTTTTCTTCTTTTCTGTGTAAGTACAATGGTGACAAACGACTAATAGAGGGTTGTTTTGTTTTTTGTTTTGTGGGTTTTTTTTGTTTTTGTTTTTTGCCAAAGCGGGGTCGAATAGAGAAAATATTTCAAATCATGTTGTACAGTTAACAGGTAAAAAACCTGGCTTTTGAATTAATGATCAGTTACGTCATCGAAAAATTTTACATATGTTCAAGCTCCATTTAGAGAAAGTTATTTTTAATATAATTCAGAAAACGATATTCATTATATCTTGAGTCTTGAATTATAAAGTGGTTAACAGGAAAAATATTTGTATGTAATGTATCATTAGTCAACATAGTATCTATAAATGAGAAAATTCATAAGAAATAAATTATGTTTAAAATTTCAAATTATATAAGTTAAAAATTTGGAAATCTTATGGCCCTTTGCCACGAGGCAAGCACACTGGGGCTCAGTGTTGACTGGAGTTCTATCCACGACTGCCTGGTGATAAATTTGGAAGGAACTGATCAACATAAATAGCATAAACATATGAAGTAATCAGCAAATAGAAAAGTATGTCGTGAACTAATGAATTCTGAGTACAAGCGATCGGACACTAAGATACTAATTACACATTATTGTGAACAGAAATAAAGAGGATAACGAGCTGTTGCAGGCTGAATGTTTGCGTCCCCCCAAATGCACATGTGAAGTCCCAACCTCGAGTGCGGTGGTGTCAGGAGGCGGGGCCTCTGGGAGGTGCCGACGTCAGAGGGTGGATCCCCATGGTGGGACTAGTGTCCTTATAAGAAAAGACCCAAGAGCTTGCTCCTGTCTTTGCTCTCCACCGTGTGACGCCACCAGGGGAAGACAGTGTCTGTGAGCCAGGGAGCAGACGCCACCAGACGCCAAACCTGCAGGCATCCGCGAGGAACCAGGTCTCATTGTTTAAGGCACGCGGTCTGTGGTACTCTGTACTCGCAGCCCAACGACCCAGGACAAGCAGGGAGGCAAAGACCGACTCGAACAGATAAAGGAAATCGTACAGAGGACATGAGCTTGCATCTTCAGACCCCTGCCTTGATTGGCGTATCATTGCATTTCATTTTCCTAAATGAAATTACAATTCGACTGACTGGGAAATACTAGCCACGTGATTCCAGTGGTTATAGTAGAGGAATGGTTGATATATGAAGATGATTCACTGCGCACCCTGACCAGAAAACACACGGTTTCCAGTTAATGTCTTTAAAATGTCTACTTTTCCATGAACATGCTCATCAGAAGGTGCCAAGCATGTCACCGCCATCATGAAGATCACATTCATCACATGTTTGAACATGAGATCACCTTGCCTCCTCAAGTGGACTGAAAAAGCTTGTGGATGTAACAGTGTTGAAGGGGAACACTTACACGTTGATGAAGCCAGGAGCAAGAACAACAAAATTAGGTCTTTTCCCAATGTGTGTAACCATACCCCAAATCTGGTAGAAGTCGGGGAAATGACAGGCTGAAACTCCAGCTTAGCAGAGACTCATAAAGTCAAAGCAGATCACTTCGATTCTAAGGTTACTGATGAGCCATGGTCAGATTCCATCACCGGGACTCGAGACGCACCAAGGCGTGTGAGCGAGGGCGGGCAGGGCAGCCAGGGCGCCCGCACGTCCCTCCCCCGCCAGCCATCCTCGCTGCCCGTCGGACGTGTTTGCTAGGAAAAGTGTGACGAAGGAGGGGAAGAGCTCTTGCTATATTTGAATGGAAACCCACCTGCATGCTCTGTAATGCTGTCGGGAAAAAAAACAAACAAAAACAAACAAACAAAAACAGCACAAATAATTTGTTAAACAGAGACCTTGGGTTGAGCATGAGGCGCCAATATTACGCATGACTCCCGGACAGTCTTAGAAGGAAGATGCTATTCTTGGCCCATTTTCAGATGAGAAAAAGGAGAGTTTAAGCGAGTTTTTGAAGGTCACACACCTGATACGCGAGGGCGTATTTCAACCATGTCTAAATTTCTGATTTCTTCGGTATTAGGCTATACTGCTTCCGTAATGTTTTTGAAAGTGTTTGCCTTAAACAGTCAAGCGAACTCTTGTTACCAACTCAATAATTGATTAAAAAATGAATAGAAAGCAGTCATGAGTGACTGTCCTCTAAATTTTCCAAGGACAAAAGACATTTTATGCCTGAGGAGACTTCGACATCCTTAGCCTGTTTTTATAGCAGTGTTAACAAAAACTTGCTCAGTTTAAGACTTTGGGGGGTACATGTTAACAGGGCGGTTTTGTCTCTTTTACCAAACACAAATATTGTACATTTAAAATTTCGTAAAAATCTGCAATTATTCTTCTGGACTGACACTCCCTCTGCCCCTGACAGAGTAGCAGGAACCTTCTAGAACATGGAATGCTAGAGAGAAGCACAGCCTTGTCTCTCGTGCCAGGACTCTTTGTGGTCCAGCTCACAGAGGCTCCCTGGCGAAGCCATTTCTCCACCCTGAGGACATGCTAAATGCTGAGAACAGTTGTGGATCACCCAGTCCCCACCTGTGCCCCGGATGAGTGACACTGTTATCGTATAGACGCTATAAACTGAAATCTCGTAAAACTATCAACATGGATGATATGTCAGCCACACTATGGAATCACGTTCACGTTCACGTATTTCAAAATCTTAACTTTTTCCCCAACTGAAAAACAAAGTTTCAAGGTATTGTTTAATGCTATCTTTGGACATTTATAAAAATAAATGTACACTTTTTATTTTCTCGCCCATAAAGTCTCGAAATTATTGGAAAAAATTAATTGAAAATCATCCAGATGAAAATGTTTTGAAAGGAAATAAGCCAACTCTGTTCTTCTGACAATTAAATGAATAAGATGTTTATTCAGATGCCGACGAGTCGACCCTTCAGGAGAGAATGCATAACTTAGTGTTACTGATTTATTACCGATTCTCAACCATCCTTTCAATCTACCCAAAGTCGACCCATCCTCTGGGCATAACCCCCTTCCGTCTGAGGCCTCTGCCGTGGCAACAAACCCATAAAGACCCCTCTCTGCTCAGAGATCCAAATATGCTTCCTAGTCCTAAATAACGTTTTGGGCACCATTCCCATGTTTTCACAGAGACTTCGAGCTTTATTTTAAAATAGCATTGCATTACTATTGTATCTATTACAGTGAGAATGTGCATAATAAATGCATGTTAACTGCTGAAGTTTATGAACATATTGTAGTTGAAAGAACTAATTATTGGACAGCCTAACTCGTTTGTATTTGGAAAGCGTAGGTCCGATTGCCATATTGGTTCATGCTAAGATAGAGCAACGGCGTTATCTGAAATATAGGTTCAGTCACAGCTAAATGTGGATATTTAAGAAATTGGAATGTCTATCCATAAATCCATTTTGGATTTATTTTAACTGGTTCCCTTATTATAGTCTCTCTCTGGACTCACTGGAAGGTGAGAGAAAATGAAAGCACCTCTAAATATATGTCGATACGTTAAATACAGGCTAAGAAAGGGTCCCACCTGCTTACGACAGCTTGTGACTCCTGCCCCGACTGCAGCGAGACACGGAAAGCCTCACGCCAGTCGGGAGGGGGCTGAGATTACCGTCGGCGTGATATATACGACAGGCTGCTCACGATTTGGGACAATTGTCACGTTCACTGTCCTCTTAACGTCAATATTCTTAAGCTTCACCTGCTTTTTTCTAAGTAAATATTTTGAAGACTATTAACTGACGTCTTGTTCTCCTAACTGAAAACGCCATGCCTTTCGTGCGCCCTGCAAAGTCAGGTAATTGATTCCAAAGGGAATTCGGGGGTTGGAACTGCAGTTTCCTCTAAAGGAAACGCCGCGTTTGGAATCTTCAGTAGCTGTCTCTGCATTATTCAAGGCCCTGCTCAGATGTGACAGACAAGTAATAATGTCGCCATCCATCTCCGAGACAGCAGCCCCGAATATATCTCTAACTTTATAAATGAACTTTAAAAGCCCTACAGACAAATTTCATTAGAGTAAAGAATGGAAATTTGGTAAATGGAGTCTTGGATGTTATTGATGACTAAATCTTTACTCTTCTACAACTGCTAAGAAGGATCTTGAATGCTAACAAAGTAAAATAAGCATTTCCCGTGCATGCGATCCAGTACGCGGTGAGCCAGGTCGTGCAGAAGGTCTGGGAGGCCTGCACTTGCACCCCGTGCAGGCTGAGCAAAGACACACCGCGACACCCCTAGGAGGAGTGCCACCGTGGCGGGTCATTCCGATTTTCCACAGACAACACCCAAGAAGGGGTCCCCGTGATCCACCGTGGGGCTTTCCTGCAACCTGAGCGCATCAGAGGTCAGCAGAATAACATATTTCGATGGAATCAAGTTCAACACTGAACCTCTGATATTTTAGTGAGTTAAGATAAACAAACCGGTTGATAATTAAAAACAGTCCTTTCTTGATATAATACAGAAATTACCTTTTTTTAAAAGAAGAAATTATCCTTCTCTTAAGAAATGGTTTTGGCTATATTTTACCCCGGCCAAGAGCTTTCAGGTGTTCTCGAACGTTTGCACCTGGGACAATCCCACCTGTCATCGGCTCATCTCCCAAGATGGCGCCCCATGAAAGAGAAGCATTCAATTTTGGTACAAGCGTGTTGTCTTCATGAAAATGTTGCTTAGCTTAGTGCTGTCTTTAAAGGTTCTTGTTTTGTTGTGTGTATCAGTTACCTGGTGACAGCTGTCAACACTCCTGTTATGTGGGCAAGGAGGCAAGAAATGGGGAGAAATTAACTTTAGCTTCAGAGAATTTTCCAGTATTGAAACCGACTTAGAAAAGACTACCCGTGTGGCCCACTCACTTCCACACGGTGAGAGAATTATAACAGGTTCATGAAGTACCCGACAGATGTAAACTTGGGGCTCCCAAGAGCCAGGCTCACGACTTTCTGAAAAGTGCTTGTCCACACGGTGCTCGCTGAGGGCAGGACAGCGTCTGACGGAGCGTCTGTGCATTGATATTCTGATATCAGGGAAGCTACGTATCCCGAGGGTGAGCAACCACCCTCGGTCTCGATGAAGTCCTTCCTACACTCATCGTTTACGGCGTACGATGTGCTGGCCCCTGAGACTTTGGGACCTAGAGACGCGATGATGAAAACGTCCCCGGCCCTGCCCGCGGGAAGATCAGACTGTGAACCAGACGACGCCGAGACAGCAGCTCGACGATTTTCTTTCCCTCTTCAGCAGCTTTGTGATCGACAGGAAGATAATTTTTTTTTTCCCAAAAAGACTGTACATGGCTCCATTTAGCCAAAAAAAATAAACGATGAACGTCGATGCAACTAAGCACCGTGGTATTGCCGTGTGTGCTCGAGCAGTAAAAGCTACGGACACCGACCGCCAAGAAATGATCACCTAATTGGAATAAGAGGTGGACGCACAGGACATGACCAAGTTGAGGAGCGATGAGCTGACTCCGGGCTGAAGCAGCGATGAGCCCCCCGGGAAAGCAGGGAAAGGATTGGGGCAGTGAGCAAAACCGGGTACAGCAGTCACGCGGGGCACCTGGAGGCGTGGGGCCGGGTGAGGAATCTGAAATACAGGCAAGGATGAAGCACACTCCCCCCCAAGCCAGTGTTGTAATCAGAAGGTATTTTTGAGCGCCAGATGCTGCTGGATACGTGCCATGTGCACAGCCCCGGCCGTAGGGGGTGAGCAGGCCAGGACGGGGTCTTGGCTGGCCAGTCGCTGCCTTGCGAGTAGGTGCTGTGGGTGCCCTATTAACGATTAGGAAGGTGATTGTCAAAAAGGGTAAGCAGCTCGTTCAAATTCCTCGGAACAGAGTCGGATGAGCTGCGCGCGCGTCCGAGACGTTCTGAAGCCCCGCTTTGTCCTTCGCTGCGTCAGGTCCAGTGAGAAATAAGCTGCAACGCGGAATAAGTCACCGGGCCACAAGGTGGAATGATCAAAGCATATCACGGCACCGACCGCAAAGCAGGCCGCGTTACAGCAGGAAGCCGCATCCGAGCGAGGGACGGTCACCACGGGGTGGGCCAGCCGTGCTGTCCCAAGGGTGCTGCAGCGACGCAGAGACTTAGAGGCCGACGGGCCCGTCCCCAGGGTGAGGAATTTATTTTAAAAAGACAGGAATCTGCAAACACAAATATCGTTGGGCATCTTCTTGGCAATAACATTTTTTTTTCCTTTGGCTGTGAAAGGTGTAAAGGATTTGGGTGGGAAAGGAGCAGAGGAGTGAATTCAGAGCCACGGCTCAGAGGACCCAAGGATCATCTTGACCGAACGATGGCGGACACGGGCCGGCTCCGTGGAGCAGGTCTGTGTGGCACCTGCCAACGTCGGGGCGTAGGGAGACCCTGCGAGGAACGACATGTCGCCCTTACTTTTTTAGTAGTTAGGAAACTCTTGCTTACGTTCTGTATCTTCGCTTATTTTAGTCCCTGAAATGATATTTAAAGATTACTTCAAATATAAGCCCCACACTATTTATTGAAAATGCGTTTTCAAAATTCTTTTAAACGTAATTACAGGAAATTATCGGCCTTTGTATCTTGCTGGCTGACACATCATATAAATCAACCAATGTGTCACTTCTGATACAGCCCATGTAATCATATTATATGACAGGAACTGACGGTCATAAATAGAAAAGATAACCTAATTTAGGAAACTCAGACAAATGCAATTTCTTTTCAACTCGAGTTCAAAAATGCTGGTGAAACTACAGAGGATCGGCACATGAATGTGACTTTGAAGAATATTTGTAACATGTCCTTCTTTCAAACCTGAAAGCTATTCCATTTCATGCTTTAGATATAAGCTCATACACGTGTGTAATGTAAAATATTTATAGCAAACGTTGGAAAGGAAGACCGATGTGATTTTTTTGACTCGGGTGAATTTGACTTGGTGCGTTCAGTGATGAGAGTCTTCCGCGGTGTGGGAGTAAACAGAACACAGCGCCATGCTTCTGCAGAGGACGTCAGTGGGGAGCGAGGTGGGGAAGGACGCAGTGTGTCTGCCGCCCAGCAGCCCGTCGTGTTCCTTCCATTGACTGTACTGTTATTTATTTATTTTTTAAAAAGGGGATGAGGAGCGATGATAATGTTCTCAGGGATAGTGGCGTAAGGGTTTTTCTTCTGATAGTTAATTTAATCCAAGTAATTCTCTCCAATCCCCACCCTCACGCACAAAGAACGAGATGAGTCATGTCTAAAATTTCCCTGAAGTTAGTTTCTCACAAGGCTGAAGCAGGAAGACCTCTTAGCTTTGAAAAAGCTCAAAACTTGGCAACTTGAGGAATCGTATTCATGTACCTGATGAAATATTCAATCAGTGAAATGGGGGTGGCCATTATGGGAACTATTTAAGGAAGAATGAGGGAGCAAAACTATTATGGCATTTGTATGACTGTGCCAGAGAGTAAGATAATAAATCTAGCAAACCTAAATTTTCCTGAAACTAAAAGAAACATTCTATTGTGAAGTAACAGTAATTCGGATCTGATCACAACCTGGAGAGATTATCTCTCAAGATCACCCACTGCCCGACATCATTTACTTTGGAGTTGCAGTAAATATCATAAGACAAGAAAATTAACTATGGGTACAATAAAGGATATGTTGTGAAGACATTTTGATGCCCACCTTTTAAACGTGTCCTTTCTAAGACATTTGACCCATGGACACCTCCACCGAGCCTGACCTTGGCCCCACTGTAGTTTGCTGATCAGGTGTATGGGCATCTGCCTCAAGTGTAACCACCCACGGCCTGGCTAGCAGCATCTAGCGTATGCGACTCAGTTCAAAAACAATTGTGTCAACATTTTATCATTTGCAATCATTTCTCCGATGACTGGCAAATTCTAACCCGAACTTAATTTAACTTTCAATGGCATCCAGTGCTACCACTGCAAATGCTCATGCATGGCCAATAAGTCCTCTTGCCCAGATGAAAGCCGTCTGCCCGGAACGGCAGCTCCATCGGGTCTCATGGCCCCCAGTGACAGCTGCAGAGAGCACGTGTCCCTGACATCGGCTCTCAGCCACGCCTGATTTCAGAGACATTAAGAAGTGAAGAAATCATGCATTTCCAAATGATAGACATGGTGATGAGAGAGTTCAGGAAGGTGGACAGTTACCAAATAAATATAGAAAACCAGCATGTTTCCTGTATGTCAGCAATAAACGCGCGTGCGCGCGCACACACACACACACACACACATTTTCTTTTGTGGTAGGTAGTTAGGGAATGTACTGGGAAAGAATATACTATTATAGTCATTATAATGATAGCTTCACAATCACAAAAATACCTCGCAATAAACTTCGCCAGCACTTTCTGGCCTGATAGGAAGAGCAGCGGGCTCGAGAGGCCTTGCATTCTGCCAGGGGCCACGCTTAACGCTGCACATGCATCTTCTCGCTCCATCCCCACAAGCACCTGCGTAGGGGATCTCGGTTACAACTTTAAAAATGGTCTGAATTGGTTCTTCTATCTCTCACGCCTGAGGCACCAAGACACCACACAGTGTGAAACCAGTGGAAATAAGCTTCCAAGTTTTTGGTAATTCACAGATATCGAAACATAGAAGACCAATAAGGAGATAACAAAAAAATATCCTCTTAAAGTTCTAGGGACTGCCTGCCCACCTCCCACCCCTGCGTGTCTGAGCCCAGGTTGCCTCTCTGCTGACAAGGCCAAATCTCGCCAAGAGCGGCCGGGAGCTGGCGGTGCGCCAGGTGAGGCAGCTGCCTCGATCCTGGGGCCCGAGCTGAGCTCACCCCAGCCCGCGTCCAACAACATCCAAGCCCTCCTGTGCATCCTCACCTCTCAGGACCCCCGATGGCGGGTGGGAGGGTCTCCTTCGGTGTGCCAGGAAAACGTGCGTGGAAAACCACACCAGCCCGTTCCCAGTCTGATGTCAAAGCCCTGGTGCTTACCGCTTGGCCCACCGCCTAGGACCCTGTGAGTTCCCGTAAAGATGTACGAACACACGGCGTCAGAATTTGCTGCTCTGAAGGCATCTGCCATTTGTCACCTGCCATTCCACACTAGCTGCTCGTCTGGATGTCAAAGGCAAAGGACACTGGCAGCTTCTAAATCCAGGGGCTCAGGGCTAGCGACAAAATCGGGATGGCCGGCCGGTGTCTGGGGTGCGCCTCGCTCAGCACCTCCACTAGCTCACCTTCGACGTTTCCTCTGCTTTCAGTCATGCACCTGCACTGGGCAACGCATTGATTTTCGACGCCTGGCACAGCCGCTGAACTTCTGCATGCATTTCCCTAAATAGTTACAATAACGACGTGCATATTACTGCCGCTGCTTAGAGGGCTTTGCCCTGTCTGTAAGAGCTTGATTTCCAGCTCTCGAAGCCTGGCAGATGTGCTTAGAACACTGTGGGAGCCACAGGGGACAGATGTCCTGAGGGATGTGCTCGTCAAGACTCTAGAATGTCACCCTTGTCATCCTCGCTCTCCCTCCTCAGCCAGGCCTTTGATCCATTGGTGGGAAAGTTGATCCACATAAAGTAATGTCGATCATATGCCTGTAGCCAACGTGAGCAGTTCCTGCGGATCTCATTTTTACAATGGTTTTGTTAAGAGGACCAACTGAACGTACTTTTATGCATTCCCATCACTTTAGATTTTATCATTGCATAAATTATTGAGTTTTTAGCATTTTAACGTGAACTTGTTATGATTTTTAAGTATATGTAATTTTTTTCTTAACATTTTAAGAAAATGTTTTAACTTAAAAAAAAAATAATAACCAAGGGTGTTTTTAAAAAAATGGGTGATACGGCAATTACTGTTGGCCCGGTTATTATTCTCAGCCATAGCCCATGTGACCCAGGGTCTGGGGTGGAAAGCCATCAGAGCGAAGGACGTGCCGAGAATGACAGACAGCGAAGTGGCAAAGCAAAATGACCAGAATTCCTCTCTCAGTGTGAATTACGTGCCGGGCGCCTGCGCACAGAGAGTGGGTGGGTTTTGCTCTGTGCTGTACACTCTTCTGTACTTTCCAAATTTTCTACAATAAAGAAGAACTTGGAAATTCTTGTTTGGAAAATATGTTTCAACGATATGTGAAGAGTTTCCACCTAAACCGAGGTTTCAGGGGAAACAAAATCGGAAATGAAAACTAGAATCATCGAACCGCGGTGGTGCACTCTAACCTCTTTTCTGGAAACGGTGTGAGACATCTGTGAAAAGGGATAATAAAACTTCTAACTCATCAGCAAATGTTTAAAATAAACCAGATCCTGCTCTTATGATGTCACCGTTCCAGTCTTAACTTTTCGTTTGATTTTTTAAAGCAATTCCTGATTTTTTTTTTTTTATTACTTAAGTGGTCATAAAATGTCGTTAATCGTGATGAAAATGCAAACACATTAGATCTTAAAGACAGACTGCATCCCACACTCCTTAAGGCAGAGACTGGGACGCGGAGGGTCAGGGGTGAATGGCGTGGGCAGACCGGGACTACCCTCCCCCCATAACTGCTGTCACGAGTCACGCTGCTCTCCTGGCTCCGAATCCCGAAGTCATCTCTCTACACGGAAGTCACCAGCTAAGTCATCAAAGGCTGTGCGACCGGACAGGGTTGGGCCCGGTCGTCAGAGGCCCCTTAAAACACCATGAATAATGGGCCTGTCAGCCCATACAGACACAACCACACACCCGCAAAACACACCTCCTCCCCAGACACACTTCGGGAATGCATTTTTTTAAGACCACACACATATTTGGAAAATAGAAATAAGCACAGACTTTCCGGAGATGTAATTTTACTTAGGGAAGTCTGAACTTGAAGTCGCAGAGAGCATGGAGGTGACCCTTCACGCACGGGCTCTCGCGAAAAAGGCTGGCTGGAGGGCACGGGCCTCTCTTCCGCCCGGCCGGGGACCAGGCACGCACCGGCCTTCTGGTGCCCTGTGCCGTCCAGCGGAGAAGCGAGGACTCGAAAACTGGACAGAGGTGATCCCCAAGCCCGGCCCCATCCCACAGTGCTGTGCACTGTGGAACGTGTCACCTCTCTGAACTTACACTTCTGTCACGTGAGGGTCATATCAGGTACCTCCCTGCTTGGCTGTCAGTATTATGCATAAGACATAAATATAGTATCCCCCAAGTCCCAATACCTCGGAATGTGACTGCCTTTGGAGACAACGTCTTTGAAGAGACAATTAAGTTAAAACGAGGTCACTAGGGTGGCCCAGATCCAATATAACTGGTGTCCCTGTAACGAGAGATGAGGATGCAGACACACAGAGAGACGAGCCCGTGAGGACAAGGGAGAAGATGGTGTCTACACGCCAAGGAGCGAGGCCGCAGGAAACAGTAACCCCGCCGACTCCTTGATCTCAGACTTCTGGCCCCTAGAACTACGGGGAAAATAAATGCCATCGTTTTAGTCACCCAGGCTGTGGTGCGTGGCCACGGCGCCTGAGCTGACTGACACACAGCCTTCAACGGAGTGAGTAGCGAACGAGCCACAGGTATTATCTTAATAATTATATTACCAACTCCACGTCGGAACAGCCCTGAAGCACACGAGCAGTGAGCAGAGAGGAGAGATCTACGCGGCCCAAATCCCAACGTATTGTATTCACTTCGTTACTTCACCTTCCCCAAGTTAAAAGTTTCCTTTTTCGCAGAGATTTTATTATTAGTTACAGAGAGATTTTTCTTCAACTTTATTTTTCTCTTTTAGAGAAGAAGGAAATAAAATTGAACCAGGAAGACAAATACCAGTCGCAAACTATGTAAGGACCAGACCCAAAAGATAAACAAAACAACGATATCATAAAAGCATAAACTCAGCATCTGGGCAATTGCAGTCTAACTCAGAGGGGTTGCAAACTCGGTCCAAGACCTTAGTAAATCACTCCGCGGCGATGGACTTTGCCTCGTCGCTAAATTCGGGAGTTAGGTCCAGTCTCTCTCGAAGCCCTTCAATCTCTGATTCCGTGACTCAGGACTTAAGACCCCCTTGAAGCAGCAAAATGAAAACAGCGATCGGTATTTCTGATTTTCTTGTGGTGACGATACCAGGCGAACCTCGGCTGTGGCTCTCGTCTGGAGAGGAAATTCAAAGACGGGATACGGGGCGAAACATGGACAACCGGCTATCGGCCAGTGAGAAACGGCTCCTTGTCACCCTGTGGCACCCAAGTCCTTCGGAGGAAAATTGTGTTCGTTAATGACCGAACGGCTCTGGAAACAAACGAACATCAAACCCACATATATATGTACAATTTCCATGACTGCTGTGAGACCGCTTTTGAAGTTTATCACGTGACTTTATTCATCATCACTTTTTTGTACAGAAGTGATGGCTTCTTATTTAGAGGATGTTAATCTCGACCAATGATCTTCTCCTAGATAAATTCATATAATATACATAGAAATGGATACAGTTACACATGTGTGCGAAATGTGCACACATATACATGTATAGTTCCATGGTCACATATGTATTAAGATTAATATTATCATAGAAATCACATTTGGATTTAAATTTCTTACCATTAAGTAAAATTTTAAAATTCAGCGTCTCGGATGCCCCGGCCTCGCGTGGGAGCAGAGCCACGTGGGCACAGGTGGCTGCCCTTCCCTGCGCCTCGCCCTGTGCCCACGGCCCCTCGGGAGGACGCGCCACTGTGGGGCGGGGCCGTGGGAATTGGGGGGGCGTTTAAATATCTAAGAGAAGTCGCCGTCCTGCCCGTCACGCTGCGGCCCCAGGAGAAGGAACGTCTCCATCCGTGTAGTCTCCCTTTGTCTCCTTAAAATACCCCGTGAATGGAAATATCTATCGTTTAGGTTCGTGGCATTTTTAAGGGGAAGGACGCACTGTCCCCAGAAGCAGAGGCCCGAGGTGACGCGGGGTGATGGGCGCTCCCCCGTCACAGTCCGCCTTCCAGTCCGGGCCCAGGCCCGGCCGGGGACAGCGAGAATGGACACGGACGGCCACTGGGCGGGGGTGGCGGGGGCACCGCTCCTGATGGTCATGTGACCCGGAGGCCGGCTTGGGACAGGAACGGCATTATCCGGACGACCTCAGGCCGCGTGGTCCTGTGACCAATGATGGTCTTTCCGCTAAGATGTCTCTGTCTAAAACTGCTTCACCTCCGTTAGGCTCTTTCTTTTTTTAAGTCAAACGTGCGTACTTAACATCGCATGCACGAATGTCTAAGGGCACGGGAGCATTTGGTCTAAGCGCAGGAGGGTCCTCCCCGTAGCCCCTGCTCCGGGCTGGGCTGTCGGGGACCCGGCTGGGGCCATGTCCCCCTGTCCCGAGTCCTTCTGCTGGCAAAGACAGCCCCACTCACGCTCTGCCCCCAGAGCTGCCCCGTCCTCGGAAGCCGCTCCCCCGCGGCCCCCTGTCTGCCCTTTGCTGTTTTCTTTCCTTTGGGTGGACGCGGCCTCATGCCACCCCCGCCGGCCTGGACTCGAGCAATGCCACGCGGGGCGGGAGAGAAGGCCCGATGCACGCCCAGGAGCGAACCAACGAGCCCGGAACGGGACAGTCGGAGGGAGCTACACGGACCCTCCCAGCCGCCCGCGGACGCACAGGCCGCCTCCGGGGCTTGGCCACGTTTAAGACGGGGAGGAAGATGGGAAGCCGAGGCGTCCCTTTCTCCTGGCCTCACTCCCGTGTCCCCCTTGTCTGCTCCCCCCCGTTGGGGCTGCTTAGGAGTGTGGCCTCGGGCCCGGTGGTCAGCGCAGCTTCCAGCCCATTCAAGTCGGCGCGACGGGACCGACCCCGGGCAGTGACCGCCAGGATGAGGCTGCTCTGGGGAGGCAGGACGGCCGCCTCCTGCCGTGGTGACTCTGCAGGGCCCGGCCCGTCTGGCTTTGCCTCGCTCTCAGCCTCTGCTGTGTGTCGGCATCACCAGGGAGCTCTGGAAACCCCCAGAAGCAAAGCCAGGAGGCACCCCAGACCCCAGGAATCCGAGTCCTCAGGTCCCCTGGATGAGTGGGTTCCAACGGCAGCCAAGGCTCAGCCCACGGAAACCGGTCACGTCTGACGCGGGCGGAGGGGCCCTAGAATCATTAACCACACTATTTTTAAAAGGTTTTTTTTTTTTTTAACCAAAATTCTCTTTAAAATCTTATTAACATTTAATAACAACAAATCATTCAACTTTCTCACAGTCTTTATGGAGTTTTTGTTTGAAAGATGACATTTATTTTAAAAGTCCTCTTGTAAAGCAATCAGACACAATAAACTTTTATAATGAACTCTCAAACATCATTTTCCTATCTTTTTTCTTGGAATGACAATAGCATCACTAGGTGAGTATTGTTTTCCTTTCTATCCAAATAAACTGTTTTCGAGATTAATTGTTATTAGCAAATCCTGATTCTTATTACTCAGCTAAGGCAAGGTAAACACATGATCCCTTAAAATTTCAATTTCCTATGAACAATCTTACAGTAAAAAATTATTTGGTACTAAGTATTCCTATGCTCAAATTCTAAAAGCCATCTTTAGTTGCAGCTAAACTGGGCACTCCAAGATATTAAAAAAAAAATTAGTGATATTTACGTAATACACATCATTGCTGAGTTCCTTCTCATCGCCGAAATACGTGATCTCTGTCCGTGAGCGGCGTGAATCTCGTGGCGTCGCGGGCCCCTGCAGTGGCCTCCCTTTCTCCCCGTCCTTCCGCGGGGCTGCGTGCCCGGATGCTGGCCGACACAGGTCGTCAACAGCAGGACCTAGCCCTTGGCCTTCGCCTCCCCCTGCCTCTTCGCTGTCTCCTTCCGATTCCGGGATTTCCTTTGCTTTCCTCCTCTCTCTTGTCGTTGGAGGGTCGCAGTCTCCGAGCACGTTTTTAGGACAGGCACGACCTAAGCGCCCACTTTCCCCACCTCCATAACGCTCCGATTTCTCGAAGTGGCCTCGCCTGGGGATGACCTCGGCCGCTCTGCCGTAGTCGACAGCGGTGTTCGCTTCTGTCACTCTACCCAACTGTTTGGCGCGGTTTTGTGCAGCGTCCTTGTCCACAGACAAAACACGCGCGACCCAGTTTACTCTTCCTGGTATCTTTACCATTCATCATAGTAACCCTTGAAGCATAAGCAGACAGTTAAAAATTATGAGGCAGCAATAAGTGAAACAAGCCTCAATAAGAACTTGGAAAACCCAAGCGTTCCAAAGGGGTTCATCCAAAAGGTTTCATCTGGGGAAAATGAAGCATGCATTCGATTCCACGTTTTTTTGTTTTTCTCTCTCTCTTAGAATCAATTTTGCTTGATTGGAGGAAATGCAACGCCAACCGTTTGCCTCTATACAAATTGTCTGTTTTCCTGCTCAGTTTTATGGCATCTCTGTTCCTGCAGCAGTAATTTTATATGACGCCTTGTTGGCCTTCACAGAGCAAAACATTAAATGCAGCTTCTCGCGCCAAAGGTATAGAAAGTTTTATAAAACTATGGGAGGGGAGAGAGCAATAGCTTTATTTTAAGGTCATAAAATTTTTATTTGATTTTTTTTCCTCCTCGCTTTCCACCAGTTGCTGTTCCTTTAAAAGTCTTCTGGCATTTAACTGGCAATAAACAGGGTGAGACAAACTGTTCCTTCCTTGAGGTTGTACAATTTTTATCGCTCTGCTTCGCCCAATACTCCTTTTAGAAAAATTCCCGTTTAATCACCTTCTGTGTGGAAAGCAGCGGGGCCATCAGCTGACCAACCGCAAGGGCGAAGCGGTGGTTTTCTGCGCACCTCGCGGTTTTCAGAGACGCTACGGAACCGTCTGAAGTTAGGTGACACTCATGACCCTCCGTCCTAACTAAGCCGGCCCATCGCACCGAACCAGAGACCGCTGAGCACGTTTTGCATCCAGTCCTCGCTCGACATTTCAGGCAAATGCTACGGTCAGAAGGCCACAGTCACAGTGCTGTGGCTGTCCCCACGGGGGTCGGTGTAGAGTGACCTGTTCCCACGGTAATATGGGAGCCAGGGACCACGGCAAACGCGCACACACCAAACCGGTCACCACGTTTTTGACCCCGTCGGCAAGGCCCTCCAGTGGGAATGGCGAGATGGATTGTCCCTGGCTTTACGCCGCGATTCTGGTTTCCACGTCTTTCCACAGCGGGAATGGCGAGATGGATTGTCCCTGGCTTTACGCCGTGATTCTGGTTTCCACATCTTTCCACGCAGACCTCAAAGACGTCCAGGCCATGGGTCAGCGCCGAGCAGCGAGCTGCCCTGGCGAATCCCTCAGCCGGGAGGAAAAATGGGTTTCACAGCGGTAAATACTTAAACATTTAAAGACAAAACTCAGGCACTCTGGGGGATTCTTCTCCTACTCAGGACATAGGTGTGTACGCTTTCTTGGGCAACATTTTGCCTCCAAGGCAAATAGAGTGATAAACTCCACCATCAAATCGTTTTCTTTGTTTTTCACATTTCTTCGCTGCCTTCTTTACTTTCCCGTGGTCATAGCAGCAACCCGGATTGAAGAGGTTATTATTTCCTATTTGGGACGACTCGAAATAGCTTCTCGATCCCTCCACCCCCTGGCCCGTCGTTCTTCCTCCAGAGCTTCCTGTCTCCTGGCTGTATTTGTGCGATTAGAGTTGTTCTTCTCTAATACCGTGTTGCTACTTTCATCAAGAACATCTTCATGATAAGAATGGCATTTCACTTCATGGCGTGTTTTCTGCACACCGGACGATTTGCTAAGGGCGTTGTCCATGCCGTTTCTTGAACGCAGCACTAGGAAGTGCTTGGTACTGCAGTGTACCCTTTTAGCGTTGAGAATCAGACAGTTGAAGTAACAGCCAAATATCACATACTAGTTGGCTGGAACCCAGCCCACCCTAATAAAAATCCAAGGTAATGTGGGAAATCTGACCGTTTCCTCCCGCGGCTTTGACCACGTTTGCTTTCGGCGCTTTATTATCAGGTTCCCCTAAGCTCAGCCGTGTCTTCCCTGGGACATTAAACGTTTACGTTGCATAGCGACCCTCTTCATCTTTAGCAATGGTTTCGGCCTTTAAGTCTCTTCTGCCTGATAAACTAGCACTATACCATTTTTTCACTAGTACCTGTGCGTGCGTGCGTGTGTGTGTGTGTGTGTGTGTGTGTGTGTAGACGTTTAAAGTAGAGTGGATCCTCAAACGACATGGCTTTGAACTGTGTGGGTTCACTTAGAGGTGAGGTGGGTTTTTTTTTTTTTCTAATAAATACATTGGAAATTTTTGGTAGATTTGTGACAATTTGAAAAAACTCACAGATGAACCTTGTGCTTGTCTTAATAACTTTTCATTGTACTAGTTCGCTTTATTGTAAGATTGCAGTCTATAATACATGCAACATTTAAAATATGTGTTAATCGACTGTTGATGTGATCGGCAAGGCTTCTGGTTAAAGTAAGCTATTAGTAGGTAAGTTTTTGGAGAGTCAAAAGTTATACTCAAGTTTCCTACTGCACTGCGGGGGGCAGGAGGTGGGACAGTGGACAGCACCCCTAACGTCTGCATTGTTCAAGGGCCAACTGAACAATATTGTTTCATGGTCCGTCCTCAAGAAAATATACACATACATATACCCACAAATATGTGTGTGTATATCTGTAATTTCAAGTTAATAAGTATACTTGTAATTTATATATAGACATATATATGTTAGTTTACAAAAAGAAACATTTTAATGCCTTAATTTTATAAAGTCTCATAAGGTAGATGCATCTCTTGTGAATAGCAATCAGCTGTTTTAAATCCAGTGGAAATACGTGCGTTTTAACCAAAACGTCAGCCCGCGGAGCATCGCAGGGCAGAGTGAGACCTGCCCACAGTGTCCACTCTGCACGGCTTCCTGTGAGTCGCGTGAGCCTCTCTCACGCCCTCATCGGGCTGAGTGTCCCCCAGCCCTGCCCCACCACCCAGGTCCAGTCCCGGCTGCCGCGGCCCGTGTTTCAGGAACTTGGAGAACCGTTCCCGCTCGGCCGCCTCATCTGGAGAACTGGGGTCAGGGCGACACCCGCCTCAGGGGCTTCCCGAGCATTCGAGTGGAAACGTCCCCGAAACCGTCCGTGTGGCTTGGCTCGTCGGAACCGTAACCACACTCGCGTTCAGGCAAAGGTCAGGCCATGGTCCCTAAACCGTATGGCTTGGAGAGTCTGGTTTGAGCTGGTGGCGCTGTGAAATGAAGGCAGATTTACTGCAAGGCTATAAAGCTAAGGCACGAACTGTAATTTGATGGGGTGTTTTGGAGTTCCCATGAAGCAAGGAATTACAAGCTCCTTATTTATACACAGACGAGAGGTATGTTTCAATCATTTTCAAACGTATTTATTAAATAGAACACAGCTGGAATGCAGGCAAGAAAATAATGGGATATGAAACGAAACAAAAAGATACGTACTGAAAATAAAATACGTGCTCTGACATTGAGCAAAAAATAAATAGAAAGCGTTATCGACATTTTTTTCAGATCATGCCAACAGCAGTAATCCATTAAGGGTAAGAAATAAATTTCGCACATAAGCCATGAAAAGCCTTTTGAATTATCTGACAATACAAATAAAAAAGTGGAGTGCATCATCCAAACCCACCGGCAAAAAAAATTTTTAAGTTCTTGCTGATTTGACACGAAATTCTGATATTGACTAAGCTACCATGAAACACGTACCATACCGCTAGAAATGGGACATTTTTGAAAAGCTGGTTAATGAGTCTCATCAATCAATTTAATTAATCATGAGAAAATTAAACTAAAAATATCTTGAAATGCTCTGCCATCTTATAGGAAAGAAACAATACAGCCTTCACCAACTTTATGGCACCCCTATAAACTTGCATGCCATCACAATTACAAATTGTAAAGCTAAAAGATATTTTTCTAAACTATTAATTTAAAAATATTTTATTAGCCAGGCGAGGGGAAAAACTAAATTTTTCTATTCATTCTATTAACAATAATATAACAAATCTTTGCACCTGAAAACCCACTAATTAAGTATGCTACCAAATCTTTAAAAAGTGTTTCAGAGTTTTATATTAGGCAGCTTATTAAAATTATGTTAATTTTCTGAATATTTTAATATTTAATTTGATTTTTTATAAAATTGCAATTTGCTCGATCCCTCTTTCTAATTAAAAATTTACTTTATAATTAATTTTCTACTTGTTATTTTTTAATTTTTAAAGATGGTCCCCTAAGAGGTATGTTTCAGGCCTCCCAAAGTGGGATCCACTGTGCTAGCTTAACACTTGTAAGTGGCCGTTATATCATTTTCAAGAGTCTTTAAAGAGTACAAAAAAGAAGGGGGAAATGGAATTATTTTTAATCTTTTTTTTTACTTTACTCTTTTACGGCTTTAAAGCTGTAATTATGTTCTCCCAAATACGTCACATTGTGTTAATTTCATTAGAAAGAAGAGAGAGAGAGAGAGAGAGAGAGAGAGAGAGAGAGAGAGAGAATGAGAGAGAGAGAGAAAGAGAACAGAGGAAGGAAGAATCATTAAGGGGTGTGTGTGTGTGTGTGTGTGTGTGTGTGTGTGTGTGTGTGTATCCCTTTGAATTAGAAGAGGAAAAAAATGATCTTCATTTCAAAAAATGAATATGTTTTAAAAATGAGAGCTGCCAAAATGAGAGAAACAATACCCCTTACGATCGGGGTACAGACAGCAGCTCGAGGAGAAAGGTGGGGGTGATGGGGACGCTTTCCCGGGCCCCCTGGGAAAGCGGCCTCTGTCACAGCACCCCGGCCTCGAGAACATCGAGGGACCCGAGCAGGAGAACGTGGCAGCGCACTAACAGGGGGCGCTGGAGGTCATTTGAAGTCGCTGACGCGTGAATGTAGATAACATGCCCTTTATTGATCTTTCAGTGGAGTTTAGGTAAATGGCTGATTCCCGTGGCAGGGCTTCCGATCATGAGGAAAGCCCCCCATGCTGTGAGCATAACGGCTTTGATCCAGGCCGACGCGTGGATCCGCACACTAAATAATGGAATGAACTATTCCAGAAGCGAAGACCCCACTCCGTTAACATCACGGTTGGAACTCATCCACGAGAAACCCACGTGTGTGTTGCTAGGAAGACTTCATTTCTGGTCAAGGGTAAGTAATTCTCTTTCATGGGTTTGTTAACCGACTGCTCAAGGCAATCGGCATTTTAATAAACACCTTACCAGTGGAAGGGTTTAGAGAAATACCAAGGAGAGGAGGAAGACGGGGGTGAGGAGGAGAGTGGAGGGTGGGGGCGGAGCGACAATGACGGTGTCATAAAGTCACGTAAGCAAATGATATCCCAGGAACCAGTAGCAGGGACACACAGAGAGGGAGTCAGGGAGCGGAAGACATCCCCGCTTCCTACGCCGTGTGGTTTCTGAAATTTATTTTCATACAATTTAGAAAACGTTGTAAATACTTCGGTGAAATCCTACGACATTCCAAGTTTTCTCAGGGTCTATATTAATTTTTTAAAAATCCTACGAAGAGATTTTATGCTACATTTATCTCACTCTGTCAATTCAGTAATAACACTCATGGATACATAAACTAATAGAAAAAATATTTCCAAATTTTCATTAGGATGAGAATTTCTAAATAAATATTGTTTTTATTCACTAGATATAAAATTGTGTAATATGTATATGTTATTGTGATCAACCCTGTACAAACATTTATTATGATAATTCAGCATAGAAAACTGTAACATTTAGAACTGTGTGTGCAAAATTAAAATATTTTATGTATATGTTTTCTTCACAGAAGGACTAATAAAACGATTAATAAAAGTGTCCAGGAAAAGAAAAAAGTAAGATAAAATTCTACGGAGGAACGAAACTAGAATAGAAATGCAGAGAGAGAAAGCAAGAACACCCAGTTTCCTGGAGGTGATTTGCTTGTGTGTGTGTTTTCGTTTAACAGGTGATGGTCCATACCGAAGCCCTTCGTTATCATCAGTCCACTGACCACCTTTAAAGAAAGTGATCCCATAGCTTTATCGTCATCTGTTCATACTGTAGGATACTGACGTTTGCATCGTTTGAAACTGTCTGAACTTATGAAGAAAAGTTTTACGTGTCAGTTTAATAATGATCACGAGGTAATAGTTTGCAAAATAAAAGGTAAAACTGAAAAATATTTGAAGATCACTCTTCTAAAGCTTCATCTTTCTCAAGCAAAATTATCTGAAAATTGACTTTTTTTTTTACTCATTCAAATAGCTTTGTCATTTTTTTTCAAAATAGTGATCAATGAGAAATATATTGTATGGTTCTATGATGGAGTATGCATTATTTTGTTGCGTTAACTAATCATTTCATTATAATTTCTAATGATTTTCTCTCTCTTGAAGATATATCTCTGATAAGGCTTATTTTGTTTTGATTTTAAAATTCCACTCAAAGTAAATTTTAGCCTTTTCTTTAATAATGTGGTTTATACATGTTTTAACAGAAATGGGTGGCATCTCAATAGAAATACATGCGTACACATTTAAAGAACTCTTAGGACCTCAGAAACGTATTCGTTTTTATCATCTTAGATAATTACTTTTATTAGACATACAAAAGAAAACAAATTAAGTGGCAGTAGATAGTTGCAACATATATAGTGTGTGGTACATAGATGCACCATCTGCAGGCAAAACGTAGCTTTCACTGAGATGTGCTGGTCCGAACAGGTGTTTCCAAACCCACACGGAGGGTCCGATCCTCTGAAATAAACATCGTTTCCAGGGAGCAGCTTCACAGTTCACGGCAACACACTGCTCTTCACTGAAGCCAGCCGAGCGGAAAGGCAGAAGTGGCTCCTCAGGGGCGTGGGCCATGACACACCTCAGGACACTGTCTCTTGGGTCGGCACCCGAGAATTTGTGTCAACGCAGCTATACCCGCGATCGTCTTAGGAAACCATTTCCAAGTCCGGGAAGTGAGGCAAAAGGATGGATGTGTGGGCGTGTAAATGTGTGCACACGTGTGTGTGTGTGAGCACTTATAAATCAAAGATGTGTCACCGGTCCTTGCCACAGTCGACGCCCACAGATGGCACTTCCTCTTTCAGACACTTCGCTCTGGGCTGCGTCCTGCCCCTTCGATGTCCTCCTGCCCCTTAAACCCGGCCCGACTGACCGCCCCCTGCGTCAGCGTGGCTGAGACCCAGAGCCTCGCCGTGAGTGCAGCTCCAAATTATTTAAAGGCAACGAGTGAAGAGGAATCAATAAAACAGGAATGAAGGGCACGGGAGAAAAAGTAATCACGGATAAGGATTTACACCTGTTTTGCGTAAATGGTGTCTGTTTGCTCTGTGCGCCTGTTTGGGGCTGTTCCCAGCAGTGGCAATGACGTAAAGATGACCCCCTTTGCTGAGTGGCCCCACTAGGGCCGGGGCTGCGCAGGTCACAGAGCTTCCGAGTTTGAGTTGAAGGGGTTTTAGGGCCTCGTACGTCGTCGACTTCCCTCACATGGACGCTCAGAAATGTGAAATGCTGCGTCCCCAGTTTGCCCAGGCTGTTGCTTCTCGTTGGCTCTGACGTCCCTGTGTGTGTGTGTGGGATTGGGGAGACGCAGATGAAACTCTGCGGTCTCAAAGCCCCTGCTTGAAAGACATTGGCAAACGACCGAAGGGCCCCAGCCTCTGGACACTTGTGACAAGTCACCGAAGACACACGTTGAGTAAATGGATGGGGGAGCCATGCTGGTTGCCCTGGAGGCCCCAGCCACACGCGTGTGCGCTGCGTGTTTGTTTTTCCAATGAGCAGGGTGCTTTGCGAAGGGCCGGCCTGGACGTGGGGGGCTGGAGGGCCGAGTGGCCGGGGGGAGGGGTCCGGGTCGGAAGTCACACGCGGCACCATTTTTCAGCCCATGGCGGAGTTTGGCCCTGAGCGGGCAGCACGCTGATAGGCCGTCCGGCCCGGTCCTCCGGCTCCTGAAGCCCCCTCCGGCCACGCCAGGTGGACCCCCGAGTAGCGCGCGGTCGGTCGCGCTGAACCCTGAGGACGCAGTGCGAGGTGGGTGCCTCGCTTCCCGTGGGGTCAGGGGAGGCTGAAGGGGCCGCGTGATGGCGCGACGCTCTCTCCTGAGTGCTGTCGGGGCTTCGGGGCGCGAGGGGTGACGGTGCTGGCGAGCTGGGGCGGGGCGCGGGGAAGGCACAGGCGCTGTGCCAGGACGCCCGGCACGTCGGGGGAAGTTCAGAGCGCTGGCCGCCTCCCTCCAAACGCAGGCCGTGCGATCGGCCACGCTGCAGGCGTCGGCACCGCAGCCCGCGAGCCGCTCGTGGCCCCACTCGTTTCCACGGCGTGAGCGCGTCTGGGACAGGCGCCCCCTTCCCCCCCCCCGGCCCCCCGCACCCCCGCGCCCCGTCTCCGTTCCTCCCGCCTCCCCCGAGTGAGAGTGTTGAAGTGAGACCCTCTGCGTCCCCTGGTGGCGCTCCGCTCCAAGTGACCGTCCTGGGGGAACCGCCCCGTGGCCGCGAGGCAGGGGACGAGGGGGGGCCACGCGCTCCCGCCGGCCGGCCCCCGGAAATGGACCCGGGCGTGGATTAGTGCCGTGAATGCCGCGCATTGTCACTCTGAACCCCGCTGTCTGTAAGCGGCGTTCAGTCAACTGCACGGAACGCTGACTCGTGCGTGGCCGAAGTCCCCATTCAGGAGAAAAATGTCCATTCAGGTCAGAGGGGCGGAACGTCACGGTGAGAGTTTTCGGAGGCTTTCCTCTCGGACGGGAACACGCAGGAAAGTGAGAGCCGCCTCTGCTTCTTTGGCAACGTAGGGATTTTACTTGCTCGTTGGAGGACGCGTGGTCACCTTCACCCGCTGTCCGTACGCGGTCATGCTGCGATTCAGGGATGATCACTTCGGAATACCTGAGCGTCACAGGATTCTCTGTGAAAAACTGTAACTCGGGGGAAGAGAGGAACATCCTTTCATCTCTCCGAGAATCAAATTCACTCGAGGCTTTGGAGGAGATTTCATTTTTAATAATAATAAAATATATTATGATTTTTTAATAAAAAAATAGATTTAGGATACAAGTTTGCCAGAAAATCTTGGGGATAAAGAGGAGACTCTCAGAAATGACATGTGTGACAGGTGGCCCCAGCCCACTCATGGCCGCCCCAGATGCCTGTCCCTTCGTCAGCTCAGCCATAGGACAGAGGAGCTGGAGAGGTCCTGCCTGATTTGCCCACACAAACGAGAGCGTATTTGAAATTGTTAAAACCTGGAGTCGACCGAGATGCCCCCTCCTTCGGTGATGGGGAAGTACACAGGGGTCCGTCCAGACGGTGGAACATTACTCAGCCCTGAAAAGACGTGGGGGACTTTAAATGCACATGACTAAGTGAGAGAAACTGCACACTGTGTGACGTCCTGGAAAAGGCACCACTGTGGAGCCAGATCGGCGTTTGTCAGGAGTGACAGGGGCGCGGGGTGGACAGGAGGAGCTGGGCAGGCTTCAGGGCAGTGAGGCCACTCCGTGTGACACCGTGACGGTGGGAACATGTCGTTCCACGTTTGTCCGAGCCCACAGAACGCGCCACACCGAGAGCGGCCCTGATGCCGACCACGGACCCTGGGGGATGGTGACGTGTCACTGTAAGTCCGTCCGCTGGTGACGTGGGGACAGCGGGAGAGTCTGTGCGTGTCGGGGGCACCGGGGAGACCTCTGCGCCTTGCTGTCTGTCAGTTTTGCCGTGAACTTAAAACTACTCTGGAAAAGGAAGTCTTAATTTAAACACACACACAACACACACACAGCAGTGTCACGCATCCCAGAGACGGAGCCTGCAGCCCGAGGTCACGCCGTCCCAGGTCTGCCATCCGCAGGGTCCTTCCCAGTCCCGGCCGCGCTCCCGGGCTGGGCACGTGCTGCCCACAGCCGTTTGCCGGCCTCAGTGCTCCCGCGTGGGCTTCGCGGCCTCGGCGATAAGCCGTCATTATCAGGTAGAGTCAGATCAGGATCCCAGCAACGCAGCCGCCCTGGCAGTGTGTGCTCCACCCCGAGGCCAAAGGCGCCCTCGGAGCAGGCGGCCCCGCGCCCCGTCCGCAGCCACGCAAAGGAACCCAGCGGCAGGAGAAAACAGTTTTACTTAAAAAAAAACCAACCAAGTGTCTTTAATCTTTTCAGGTAAAGAGCTCCCAGCTCAGGGGGCTTCCGCGCGGTTGTGAACCGTGAGCTCGTAGCCCGGATTTCAATCCAGGGAAACGTGAAGGAGTGACCGCCGGCAGGAACGACCGGCCGCGCTGGGTCCCGGCCGCGTTCGCGCCTCCGCCGGTCCACGGGGAGAACGTCGCCCGGCCACGTCCTCTCCCGTCACCGCTCGCTCTGGAACCGCCCTGTGGGCTTCGGAATCTGCGCGTGGACGGGAGTCGGGCGGACCCGGGACCAAGGGGCCCCGGCTGGGGCCGGACCGAGAGGCGTCGGGCCGGAGGTAAACGGAACCGGCGCGGCAAGCTGGGCGGCGCGGGCCGGGCTGCGTCTCTGTGTTGAATTGTTCCCGTGAAGCCGGACGTCGAACCCACTGGCGAAGGCAGGGTTTAAAAAACACGTTTTGCTGGACGTAGGTTTGCTTTCTCGAAAGCGTTCCCGGGTGTAGGAAGTGACTCCTGTGGTTTTCGTGTGGTGTTTGTTTTCTGTTTGTTTTGTTTTTATGTGATGCTCCCGCTTCGCCCCGTGGGAAAAGTGAAGCCCCGAGGCTCACAGTGACAGTCTCCGGGCGGCCTGCAGGTGAGCGGGCAGAGGGGATCTGGACCCTGGCCTGGCCCTTTTCTGAGTCTTCCTTGAACTAAATTCATATAGTATGTCTTCATTCCTTCTTTTCTCTGGAACATCAGGGTATTTTGGTCATGTGGGAAATGAAATCGAGCACTTGCGTGTGGATCCCCAGACAACTGAATGGAACCGCCGAGTCCCGCCCCCCACACACCTTTGTTATGCACGTGCACACGGGACGTGTGTAGATCATATGTTTGCATATGTGTTTGCTCTATCTGTGTGTCAGTTGTGTCTACACACATGTAATGTTACACACACACACACGCCCGTCTGGGATTCGCAGCGTCCCAACTCTGACGCCGTTTGAGGCCACGTGACTCTGCCGAGGGACGGTCACGCACGTGGGGAGTGTTGGTGGCCTCCCTGACCCCCGCCGCCAGAGGCCAGTGCATCCGCCTCCCAGTCCCGACAACCGAAAACGTCCCCGGCATCGTTGCCACGGACCTCCTGGGCTGCAAAATCTCCTCCTCTGCCTGATCAAGAGCTGGTCACATACGCGCAGGCTTTCTTTTCAAGACATGTACCAAAAATATAAAACTAAATGAAAACTTTTTTCTGATTTCTGTTGCTGAACTCGCTGTTGGAACACAACAAAGAAAGAGCAGATTTAAAAATCACCTCGTCGCGTTTCTCGCAGACCCTGTCACACCACAGTTACCAAAGCCGCCCCCCGCCCCCCGGCACTCTGACAGCTTCGCGGTTCTGATATCACGGTCGGATCCATGGTTCAGTAAAACGAATAGCCCCAAATAGAAAACGGGAATATTGTCCTACAGTAGCTCTTCAGACTTCCTTCCAGCTATTTTTGGACCTTGACCAAGTGAACATGACTGCCTTGTGACTCTGCTTGCCAGTGTACCACTTCATTTGTGTCTTGAGGCTGTGATAGAAAACATCGCTTCGATCAAGAGACTTGTGACTAATCTTTAAACTATGACCGCGTGGTTCCCGCCCCCTGCAGCGGGCAGACGTGGGGTGCGTGGGGCTGGAGAGGTGGGGGGGTGAGCTGTCACACGTGGCTGCGAGAGGGGCCCCCTTCACCAGGCGAGATCGTAAGGTGGCCCCCACGCCCCCCGTGGACACCCGCGGCCATCCTTCACTGACTCACTGCCCAGGCAGAGTCTCCCCGGGAGGTGAGGCTCACCCTGCCAACGCATCTCGTGAATAATCTCTGCCCCGTGTCTCCTCGGGTGTGAGACAAACAATCAAGGTCCAGCCCCGTCACCGGGTCAGCGGGCCTGGGCTTCCTCACCTTTAAGTCCCCCCCAAGTCAGTGTTTCGTCCCAGCCTCATTAACCGTGTTAACCGAGGCGCTGTGACTCTCAAGGCTGCTGAAGCAGACCGATATCCCAGAGCTAAAACATGAAGAAAACCCAACACAGCATCCTCGCTTGTTCACCAACAGTGGCCCGGAGCTCCAAGCTCCGAAAGGCGACGCTTGCTGAGTGGAACTATTCTGGAGAGAGGCAGGGTGTGGGTGACAAAATGAAGTTCTAGTGGGCACAGGGCCCGTCGCCAGGTCCATGTCATTGGTGCCAGTGCCCGGAGGGTGGGACACCCTGGGAGGGCCTGAGGGGCACGCGGAGACTGCAGACCCAGGTGCTTACGGCCAGGTGAGCCCGAGGTTAAGGCCAGGGGGCAGCCGCCACCCAGCTGCAGGGCCTGGTGGCCATGAGCAAAGGGAGGTTCAGGGTCAGACCAGTCTCTGGGGGCGGCTGAGTCTGTAGATGTAGAGGTCTCCCCAAGGAAAGAGCCAACCTGTTACGATGCTCCCGAAGGTCCCCTCGGCCGCCTCCTCGAGAGAACGAATCCGGGTGCTTCCGCCGTTAGCCGTTGACTCGAATGCATTACAGCTCTCCAAGGGGACGTGCCTGTGGATGAATCTGGTCTCTAGCTCAGCAGAGCGAGCCCGCTGGGGTCCTGCACCCCAGGTGAGCCACGGGAAAGCCCAGGTGAGCGGTGGCGCGCCCCACCCCAGCCGCCGCCCGCAGGGGTGCCGTCCGAGACCCGCTTCCTCTGACTCCAGGTCTTTCCACTGTGACCCCCACAGGTGAACAGAGATTCATCTAGACCACTACTAGTCTAACCAATCACCCCCTAACATGTGGCAAAACTTTATTCATTGAGGATCCTTTCTTATCACTTGCCATGAAGCCATATAAAGTCCAGGATTTCTTTAAAACACGCATTGGGCTCCACATCTCCAGGAAGCCTGGCCCGAATAGTGTGACTTAGAATTTTGTAAATGCAAAGCCTAGAAGTCCAACCCTTTGTCCATCTTCATGGCATTTCTACTCTCTAGCCTGACACACATATGTGTATGCACACGCACTCACACACTCACACACACACAGAGGCCTCTCGCTTCCTCGCTAGAAACTACACTCTGCTTGAATTAAAAGGCCTGTGTGTGTGTGTGTGTGTGTGTGTGTGTGTGTGTACTTACACCCAGTGTTTAAAACCTGTACAAAACAGTGCAAAGGACAAACTCTGCACACCGACACTGGTCTGATGAAGTATCCTCTGTCTGGACGTGGGGACAGTGGCCACAGGGTCAGATTGTGCCCTACTAAAATCGCAAACACGGACATTTTTCTCCAGGAAGATTGATATTGCGCAAATATTACATGCAATAAAAACGTCGATTTCATTCTAGCTGCAGTCCTCATGGGAGATACATCACTTTCTTTCATCTGAGACCGAAACGTTCCATGTTCGAAGCGGAAGTAAGCCACGGTTCTGACCAGTGGCTGTTGAGGTTGAATGCGTGGTCAGCCCGGGTAGACACCAATTGCAGCATCCAGGTAAAAATCCAGCGTTCCCTAGCCCTGCGAAGACAGGCCCTTTTCAGAAGTTTTAGAAAACATGAGATTAGTTTGTGTGCTAAAATCCAATCACGATCATTCACCTGAGGCCTTCAGGCACGTCAAATTATAGATGTTTGACTTCTCAAGGCTTTGGGGCGCGGGACGGCGCGATGCTCAGGGCCGAGGTTCCCCCTGGACGACGGGCCGTAGTTAAGGGGGACGTGACCTTCTCATCTGGGCTGGAGTTGTGGTTAGACGCGCCACAGCTATCTGTGACACAGCCGCGCTGGCTCGCGACCAGGAGACGTGGCCCATGGTCCACTTCTGTCACCCGTAACATCTGTGACTAGGGGAATCACCAGGACTCTTGCTGCCCTCCCTGGATAATGGGCATCCTCACGCGTGCCCTATAGACATGCCACCGAGTTCTGGCGGGAAGAGCATGTCAACGGTATGAGAAACAGTGACCGGATTCGTCGTGCTCGAATCCCGTTTTGGCGGTAAGCAATGTGGCGACCTCTTGGAGCTGTGAACTTTAGAGAAAGAATAGTTTTATGAATTAAGAAACGAAGTTCTGAAGGAAAAGAGATGTCAATGAGACACGTTAAGGCATCGTATTATTTTAAGAGGTCAGAGTAGACCCGCCGTTGCTGAAATTTCTAGCAAGTTTGAGCAAGTCGGTTCTAAATGGTGTAGACCCCGTTCCCGGGACCGCGGTTTCTGACAGGTTTGAGTCTGGTGGCAACACGTGCTTGCGCTGCTGGAGTTGCATTTATTCGAAACCACTGAAGATAAAGTCCCCGAGCCGGCCACGTGTGGCACCGTGTGGCCTCCCGCCCGAGGCTGACGCAGAACCCCATTCCAGGTCCACTCCTGAGCCCGACCTCATCACTCCTCAGCTGTCTCCCCGGCCACGTCTCTATTTCACTTCCCCGCCTACAAGACCTTTTTTTTTTTTTTTTTTTTTTGTCAAATTTTCACCAACAGTTGCTAAATTCTCACAGTGCTGTAAATTCATCTCTGGCGGCACAGGCACAGCTGCGAGGTGAGTGGCAGGGGGCAGGGGGAGAGGGCACAGGCCACGCCTGCGGGGGCCCCAATGGGAAGACCCGTGGCTTCAGCGTGGCGGTGTCCCAAAGGCGAGTGAAGGGTCAGCGCCCATGGCCCAGGGTCACACACACGGCCAGAAGCGCCCTTTGCCAGGCGACTTTTGACCCTGCACCCCAAGACGGGACCAGCTGAGGCTGCGGTGACATGAAGGGGGAGCCCCTCCAGCGTCTGCCCTGGGGAGCACCGTGCGCTCACTGCCGATGGCATTTGCCTTCTACCTTCAGCGTGTCATCCCAAAGAAATGCACAGGGCACCGGAGTGCAGAAAACCGAAAGCTCTCGTTTTAGGAAAGTCTGCCCCTGGGGACTGCTTGTCAATACTGTTTCCTGAAAACCGAAATAGATTCTCCAGCATCCAAAGAGCTGAAGCACTAGCCAGAGGCGTGGTTTTGATGCCCCCGAATGTAACCCAGTATGACACTTACATGTGAAACCCAAAAGACAGGCCCCCACCACACCTGCAAATACAGAAGAAAGAAGGAGGAAAGATGGAGGAAGGAAGGAAGGAAGGAAGGAAGGAAGGAGGAAGGAAGAAGAAAGAAGGAAGGAAGGAAGGAAGGAGGGAAGGAAGGAGGGAAGGAAGGAAGGAAGAAAAAGAAAAATAAATTCACTCTATGAACAGAAAGTACAAAAGTGGCCATGCGTGTGGGATTCTGCAGTATAACACGCATCGCGTTTTCTGATCCTAACGCGTCTAGTCACACTTCCTGAAGGTTCGTACGCACGTTATTTGGATCACTACAAATTTCTTCTTAAATGTAGGTCAAGACAGCGCTCCGAACACGTTTTTCTGCTTCCTGCCAATCCGTGCAGAAGTAATCGATGACGATACCAGGTGTTTATCTTGCGGGGGCTGCCGGTTGTAGAGACTCCGATCGCGACAGGCAGACAGGTACGGGGGAACTGGGGTGCGTGGCCAGGCCATGTTCAGGACGTTTTCTCACGGGGCAGAAAGGTGGATTCTCTGAAATAAGTGCTGTGCGGTGCCCGCCGTGAGAACACTGGAAAATAAGTGCTTTGCGGGGCACATGACATGATAGAGGCGCGTGATAAATATTAATGAACGATTGTGACGTTTGTGTTTAAAATTCTAAAACATAAAATGAGCCAGTGTCTGAGCTACTCGAGTAGCCGTAAGCTCTACGTGGTTGTCTAAGTTGAAAATAAAGAAAAGTTTGCGTCCGGTTCCTCGGTCACTTCAGCCACACGTCAAGGGCTCAGCAGCTGCCTGGGGCTCGCGGTGGCCGTGCTGGCCAGGCCAGGACACTCCCGTCACCAAGGAGGTTCTGCCCAACAGCGCTGGTCCCTGTCCTGGCCCCCGGGGTTCGCCGTGGCGGTTACTCAACGTCGGACCACATGCTCTTCTTGCAGAAAGTCTTATTCTTCATAACCCATGTCGCTCTAAAGTCTGCTGTTTTAGGACAAGAAAAAATGCAGCCCTGTGAGATAACAAGACGCCATCACAGCTGAGGAGAACAGAACTTCTGGGTTGTTCCAGAAGGTTCCGAGTCTCCCCGCCAACTGCTCCGCCCTCAGACTTCTTGTTTTCCTTCGGTTTAGTGATTCGCTGGTGTTTTGGCCAGCCGGCCGGCCTGCTTTTTATAGCTGCTAACCGCCAGCGGCGCTCCGAGTGAACGCCAGTTCACACCAGCCGTGCTGCAGATTCCAGAGTCTTCCGTGCCTCCCGCCCCTCATTATGATGCAGTAATTGCCTCAGATCAGCACTCAGGCCATTCAAGATCTTCACTCTTCTCTAAATGAGTGTCACTCTTGTGAAGTAAAGGGTCCCTTCTTACCTTTGGTCAGTCCCACTCGAGAACGTAGTTTAAGGGCCGGCTTCGACTGCCTGCACCGCACTCATTTTTAACTTTCAAAGCACCGCCGCCTACATTATTCGAAGGCTTCTCTCGGCATCTGGGACACACTCCACCCTGGTTCCTGTCTTCCTAGGCTGCACGCTGCCCGGCTCCTTTCTGGTTTGCTCGTGGTGTTTTGTTTTTGTTTTTGTTTTTGTTTTTTATCTATCACTCTGTTCACTGAGTAAGTGTGAGGAATTATTATTGCAAAGAGCTATCGGCTGAGTAGATGGAGGCATCGATGCTGATCATGAATTCGTAACAGCTTGTCTATTCCTCTGATGGTCGCAATTTACAGATCAGCTAGATTACAAACCTAGCTGATCTGTAATCTGCTGGGTTCCCATGTCCAGCCTTCTCTGTGTTAGCGTCACGCGGTGTGTGCACGTGTGAGTGTGAGTGTCTGTGAGTGTGCACCTGAGCCTCTACGCACGCTTTCGTCTACCTCCATTTTCTTGTCCATAAAAAAAAAAAATGGTGAAACCATATATTTCTGTTTCTTTTCAGCCCTAAAAATCGATTATGTTAGGAAAACAGCGGCACGCTGATCTGACGAGGTGCGTATAGTATCCGCTCTAGACGTGTGCGGTCAGGCGGCCTCTCCCTGTGTCACTGTGTGACCGGGGCCCGCTTAGCACCATGCAGAGAAGGGCCATTTTGCCTGCATTTTCACGACCCCAGCACGCCACTCACGGCTCCCAGTTCCACCTGGGGTGACCATCGTACGCCTGCTTCTGCAGTATCCAAAGCAAGCACCCCCCTTTGTAGTTCCTCCTTCTGTAACGATGACGGCTGCACGGCAGGCTCTGCCAGTACAATCTAAGAGTTCTGAAAAATTGGGGAATGCGTGGGTTTTAATACAAGAAACAATTTTTTTTTGATGAGAGCTTTAGAAAATCGATTAGTTGAAAAAATAAAAATAGCACTATAGACACAGTTTATGTAGATTTACCCAATAAACGTAGCAAGGTCCACACACGTACACACCACACACACACACACACACACGCACGCACATTTGACTGTATACGAGGGGACACGGCTCTTTCCTCATTAGACACTGTGAGTTCCACGTTGAGCCACGGTCTGCAGTGGGTCCCGCTGCTCTGTCCCGACCTGTTTTACGTGAACCCCGTCGTGGGCCAACGCTGGCGACAGCCATTGCCACAGAGGTCCCCCAAACTCCCTGCGTGTTTGCTCATGATCGGAATCATGGCTCTTGCTCCTACTGTAGTAGTTTGCTGGCACAGATGAGTTACTTCACCTTGAAGAATATCAGTTTGCCTATCTGTAAAATGCAGAGAAATCGGTCGGTGGCATACAGGGGTGTCATGGCGACCATCTCAGCCCAGGTAATTGAAAAGGTGAATACATGCTACTACTACTACTACTACTACTATTATTATTATTATTATTATTCTTCACACCTTTCTAATCCTAGAGGAAGAGACCGTTCTTTGATTGTAGCGTGGTTTGCTAGTTGTGCGGCATTTTCTTGGTCCAGCGCGTGTCTGTGCTGTGTGTTCTGTTTAGCTGATTCCCCACGGGGGCGTCGAAAGCAAAGATCTGCGTGTGGATTTCTGAAGTTCAAGTCAGCTCCAAAGCCTGCCGACTGGTGGCTGCGATGACAGTTCGTGGACGTCCCTGTCTCCCTGTCCCACGCGCCAGCGATGCGATTCGGCCTGTCGGTGTTCTGGCAGGCGGGGCGGGCAGGCAGGAGGGCAAACAAGTGCTGATGGGCTTGCAGGGTGGGGGTGAGTCCAAGGCAAGAAGACAGTGCACCCCAACCTGCGCTGGGGGACCAGGACCGTCCTCCGCATCCGGGCACTGAGCCACGCGGCTTTTGGGAAGAGCTCATGGGACTCTGAGGAGACACTGGGGTGAAAATCGGCCAGCGGGCTTCCTGCGGTGGAGTCCCCCCTTGTCAGATGCACCCTGGCTTCGCTAAGCGGGTGACGGAGGAGGCGAAGGCCAGCCTTCAATGTCCAGCTCGCTGCTTCCATCACAGGCCTGTCGTCCGCGGGAAGGCAAAGTCACGCTCGTTGGTGAACAGTTCGTGAAAACACGAACGAATTCTCCTGAGCCCAGGTGCAGGCAAGCGGTTCGCCCATCCGGAAAGGCCCAGAAGACTTTCGTGATTCTGATGCAACTCAAACCCGGCTTATCATCCACGATCACTACACGTAATCACATGTCCTAACGGCATCGCTGTATTGGCCACGACACAATTGCATGTATTCGAGATCAGCGTGCTCTGCGACACGGTTGCACTAACAAGGTGTCCGGGAGGTTGTGTTTTAAGTGCCACCTGTTCCGTAGCCGGATGACTATCCGAGGGGTGATGCGGATTACGCGATGTACCGTATTCCCCCTCCTTCAGCAGTCCGCTCTCTGTCACGAGCAGCGCGTAGCTTTTTAATTAAATCCGTGCCGCGTAAAGAATTCAGACTGAAATTGGCCGCGAGAGCAAGCCCGAGCAGACGACCCCAGCATTGGCTGGGGACGCAGGGGACCTCGCTCGCTGTGACGAGCAGAGGCGCGCCGGCTGGGGGCCCGCCAGCAACTTTCCGGAGACAAACCAGTAAGCCACTTCAAACAAGGTCGCGAGCGAGGTCGCTCGTGGCCATGTCCGGCCAGTAACGGCAGCAGTTGCAAACCGAGGAGGAGAGGCGGACGTCTTTGGTGACGACGCGAAAGCCCCGGAGGAGAAGCCGGGAGCCAGGAGCACGACTGTGGACTCAGCGAAGCGGGGATGCCACTCGCGGTGGCCGCACGCCACGGCACGCCACGGCACGCAAACATCCTGCAGCTCCTGCTACGAGAAAGGAGGAGAGGGTGACAGCAAACGCCAGGGAAGGCCTGGAGGCGTGGCCGGGGCCTGGAGGTCTCACGCCACGTGCGGGGAGAGAGGTGTGAATTAACGGCGCTCGGGAAGCAAGGCTCAGGGAGGCGGTCTCCTGACGTCCTGATACGCGCAGCCGCGGCCCCCCGGCTTCTCACCGTCGCTGTCCGAGGGCAGAGGGATTGAAATAGAAGAGTCACCTTGGGGGATATTTGTCAGAGTCCAGCAACCAGTTTAAGGAGAACGTCATAGCTTTCCATCATGAGCGACATGTCCCATCTTCATACGAGACATCGAAGTCCGTCTCAGAAAATTCTGGAGGAAGACGCCGGGTACTCTGGGACTGCCCCATCCATTCTCTTGCCGTCCTCCACCCCCGGCCGCGCCTCAGTCTGTTCGTATCCACGTGTGCTTTCGCTCTGGCCGTGTGTGGACTCCAGAAGTATTTGAGGACATTTGATTTATTGAATGGAGTCCCCTTCCAGCACGTTCCCTGACCTGCTTCTCGATGACAATTTTGACAAGAGGAACGGGGGTGGCAGAAGGGACTGTTTCTGCGTCTGTGCCTACTCGGCATGAACCCCTGTACGAACGTGATTTTTAAACCTCCCCATGACTTACTGAGATGAGGAGAACTATCCTCGCCTTATAGACGAGGATCTGGTATGAGAGCGATGCTCGTGACACGTGTTTTCAGCACGCAATACTACACGTCGCCTGTGGGCTCTCCGGAAAGCACTCACGTCGCATAATTGAACCTTTCCACCCATCAGCCAGAGTCTCCCCATATTTATTCCTCACCTCCAGCCCCCGGCCCCCACCATCCTACTCTCTGCGTCTATGTGTCTGACGATTTCAGGCTCCGCACATACGTGGAATTACGCAGTGTGCGGTGATGGTTTCGTGGGTGTTCACACGTGTCCACGCTCGTCCAATCATACACATTAAATATGCACAGTTTTTAGTATATTGGTTATAACTCAATAAAGCTGTTTAAAAAAAAAAAAAGAATGTGACACTAGTGTTCTACTCAAAAGAGTCGAGGGAAACCCTAAATTGGCCGTGCATTCTAAATCCAGTCTTTGGAATAAATGTTCGCCATTGCACTCTAAAAAGACATCAATAAATGTAACAATTTTTAAGAACATTGTGTTCCGTTTTTGTTTGTAAGAGCTCTTTAAAAGCAAATAGTCTCAAGTAATTGAAAAAACCACTATAGGTGATATTGGTTATATAGGAGATAATCGTGATACTGACTGTAAATCGAAGTGGATATTTAGGGTGAATAAATCAAATAACAAAACTGGAAAAATGCTAAATTGTATTTGTGAGACCATGTGCTTTCTCCTTTACCTCTAAATGCGATAGACGTAAAGGCAGAAACCCCAGTGAATTTATCTTTATGTCCCCAGGGATGAGATACAGTCGTTGTGTGAAATGTTTTTTAATATAAGGAACATCAAGCCAAGGCGACTGGGCAGTAGGTATGCGTCGTGACATAAGGACAGTCCCTTGAATCTCAAGTCATCGAGACCACGTGGTCATTTTTTCCAACTTCGCTATGGTTGCTCATCCTTCTGTTCAAGAAATTACTTTTTTTCTCACCCTGAAAATGAACCCACCCTTTCTACTAAGCAAGACTTGACTTGAGATACTGCGGTAACTCCCAAGCGATTGCTGGGGTCTGCTGTCAGCCAGAGTCACACTGCGTGGTCCCCTGGACGGCTAACGTGTGGGCAGGGGGAGGGGGTGCCTGGGCTCCATCACAGGGACCCCGTGAGAGGCAGAGCCCCAGCCTCTGCATGACTTTAACTTAACCTCTTTCCACTACAGTCAAGTAGTTCCATGGGCGTAGGGAGGCCAGAGAGGGAGAGGCCAGAAATCCATAGCTTTATGTGAAATCTCATGATTTCTTAAATGTCAGTATCCAGCCTAGCTTTAAAACTCTGTTTGGGACAACGATGTGAAAAAACACTGTTTGAGCCAACGACACGAGGCCAAAAAACACTGCCGAGCCTGGCTCGCAGGCCACCAACTTGTGACTTGGACACGGGCCCTGGACGGGCTCCTCACAGATACACACGTCTGTGACCCATTGTTCCCTGGAGCCTCCCTCCCCGCAGCAGGCCCAGGGCCAGGGCGGGGGCTTCGTGTACGAGACGGTACGCTCCCTGGGCTGCGGGGAGGGGACTCGTGGCCCAGGTGGGCGCCGACGGGGTCCACAGAGATGCACCCACTCCTGCCGCAGCCCTGGCCCCCGGGCCCTTTCTCTGTCAGAGTGCACGGGTGTGGAACGAGGCCACGACCAGAGTTTTGCAAATCTTTCTACGTTGTCCAAAAGTAATACAAAGCAGACCAATTTTTTTTCAATGTCGTAACTGTTCAAACCCATTCCTTCCTCACACCTAACGGTCTCCACGGCGACCAGACAAGCGTGAGGATTCTTGGTATTTTCTCAGACGGTCGGAGAAGACGAACACAGGAAAAGTTAAATGAAAATGCTTCTCAAACACAGCGACACTTTCACACACAAATGTTTAAGTCCCTAACACATTGCTTTGGCTTCAAAAATAATAAGTTCTTCTTTTTTTTTTTTTTTTTTCATTTTTGTCACACAGTTCAAAATGTCAAACAGAGTGGCAAGGTCCCAACTTCTGTTAACATCCCCGTCGATCACAAAGCATGCATCACTTAAGATTTAGAGAGAATAAAAAATGAAATCCGATTAAATGCAAGAACGTTGCTGTCTTGTAAGACGAGGCCTCAGTTCCGGAGGAAGAGGAGGTCTAAGGCCCTCACGACAGGCCCCGTTCCACGGACCGCAGAGAATACTTGAGCATCTACCATATGATCACTGAGAATTAAGGATCTGTGCGTTGATTAGAATTGCTGGCAGTTTATAAGTGGAGATTTTTTTTTTTTTTCAAAACTGCGGAAAAATTAACAGACTGTAACCTCGGCATCGTGAAGTTTCTCTGGCTAGAGATGAGTTGCACTCAGCTCCAAGGCGGGTGGGGATATTGACCCCGAGGCCGTCTGACGTAACAAGGGCCCACGTTGGACGGGGAAGTGAATGGAAGCAGTAAGCCTCACGCCCTGGTGAGTAGTGGGGCTACGAGGAGGCGCAGGGGAGTCAGGGCCATGAGGACTAGATCGGGGGTGCAGGCAGGTCACTCTAAGGTCACACTGGAGTAGAAGCCAGACAACCACTGGAGGCCGCAGCCTGGGCTCCAGGGCCCAGAGCCGGGGATGTCTCTGCAGAGAGGAGGTCGCTAATGCCTTCTGTCTGGAGGCCATCCCCAGGTCGAGAGTCGAGAACGGAGGGCAAAACTCCACCGAGGCAGAATTTACAGCACTTTATATCGAGTGTAGAGAAAGAAAGCCTTAGGAAGCAACAAGAATGGAGGGGGAAAATGTGTTTTGATAGAAGCCTTAGGAAGACAAGCCTCTCAGAATGGGGCGGGAAGGATGTCAGGTCTCACAGTGTCAAAAAAAATTTTGATGAGGGTTTTAGCAGCACCACAGAGAAACAGCAGGCAGCAAGGGACAGACTGTAGACAGGTCACATAAGAAAAGAACAGCCTATCTCAGGGGAGTTTAACATTGAAGAAAGTTTGTTATACTGAGTGATTTGAAGGTCAAAAGAAAGTAAGTTTAGTTTTTCCTTTTTCTATAGGAGAGAGAAGATACAATGGAGAAAAAGTGTTGTTTGCTGTTTGGCCACCCCAAAACAATCAGGACTGATGTATGTCTATACCAGGCTTCCTAAATGTAGTGTTTAATTTAAAAATATTTCCTATGTTTGGTCACCTGTCTAATTGTAATTAGAAAATGTAATTTGAGTCAGAGAGGCCTAAATCAGGGTGGTTGTGGCCTTACTTCTTTGTTGGTTGAGTATAAAATGGAGCAAATTGTGTTTGACTAGGTCAATTCATTCTCCAAATGAACAAATGCATTGCATATTTTTATTTCACAAAATATGCCTTTGTAATACCTTTCCGTAAAAGACAACCACAAAAATCTCTGTGGGTAATGTCTGAAGGAGAGAGAAAGAAAGAGAAAAAAAGAGGAAGATAGATTAAGTGTCTACTATATTGATCTCTAGTTTTGGAGAAAGAATCAGATCTATTTTCTAGTCTTGAATCAGTAAATTTGTTATGTAACGTTGGGCAGACACAGGTCTGCAGCTTGCTGCCCGCACTCCAATCCCAGATTCTTTCTCTCAATATAAATATGGCTCTACATGATTTCTAGTGTAGTACCTAACGCCTCTACGTAGCTATTGGCACAATCATACTGTTTAAAAATGACCCTAGAATTCATCTAGTCTTATAGATCTGAGCACTGGCTGGGGTGGCCCTGTGTTACAGAATTAATGTCTGTATGCATCATCAGCTATTGACACAATAACACCGTGTAACAAACAGCCCCAAAGCTCCCTGGGTTCGACCGTAATCACCAGGTCCCACGGCTCCGAGCACGGCGGGGGTGGCTCTCCTTCAGTCTGCGGCCGTGTGATTTGGATCCTCGCTGCAACGCACTCATTTATCTCGGGCCCATACGCTGGTCAGAGTCTTTGTATGGTGACGGCAGAGGTTCAAGAGCACAAGCCCCGTCATGTAAACTACCTTTCAACCGTCTGCCGTGTCCTGTCCAGTAAGAGCCCATTGTGAAGAGCTGAGCCAATAACTCGATTCAATACGGACAAGTCCTGACTTGGGGATTTTCACATAATTAGTTACACCTTTTCAAATTCTTTGGTCCTTTTCTCATTTTTTCTCTACTCAGCTTTTGGTACGTAAGTGGGAAACTAGAGAGAAAATGTCCAGGGAAAGACATTGCAATATTTTTTTTAATGAGCATTCATCATATAATATAGCAGAAGATGCTGGGCATAATAGAAAAATCTTTATTTTTTACTTAATCTATTCAACTTAGAGTGTATATTGTTACTATATTAGATTTTTAGTTTTGAGATGTTAGAGACTAATTTTTATCTACTTTTCATAATCTATAATAATTTACTAGTCCCTCCTCAGATATTAATTGATATTTCACTTACCAGGATAATGAAATCGATAATCTCTAATTTCTAAGTCATTTCAGATGACAAGATAAGGCATAAAGTTTAAATGTGGGAAAAATTATTTACACAAATATTCATAAAACAAATGTCTGTTTGAAATAATGAAAACAGAAAGTATTTATGGAAATAAATGGCATGGAATAGAATAATGGAATTAATGGATTTAAGTGGATGTAAGTGAAACAATGGATTAAGTGAACTTGATTCCAGAGGGACACTTCGTATTGGCAAATTGATAACCAGTCATTTTTTTTGCATACCGTGAATGACCCATTTTCATTCACTCTCATGAAGGAAAGTGCTGACAAATTACTTCTGTTAAGGAAAACAACCATGAAACAAAATAACGCTCCACTTCAGGTAATACCTGTGGTCAAAACTGGAACAAAAAAACATAAATCTGTCACTTAATTCTTTTTTTTTCTTCATGACCTATATTGCTGGCCGATTACAAATTAATCACCAAAACGGTTCTTCGTGTACAACATTTAGATTTAAAGGCACGTTCGTGTCAAAGCAGAGAGACAGGACTCGCTCCCCATTTGGCCAACCCTGGATAAGGCTCACGGATCTCTGAAGGTCCCCTCAGAAGTGAGTAAAGGTCCCCAGTGATTGTGACTGACCCTATCGGGGTCATCGCCAGGAGGATGGTTAAATAAACTAAGCTCTACCAGGCCACGAGCTGGACACCCACATTAAAATGTATGGGTGTCACTTTTACACACGCGTTCACAAGCGTGTGCAACAAAAATAGCATCCAGCTCGCGGGGGGAAAAAAAAAAAAACGTCAGACCGTCACCGTGGACAGCGTGTTTGCTCGGGACAAGAGGAGAAAAACGCAGCGGGTATCTGACACAGAGGAGCGATGTGACTGACCGTTGACCAGGCGTCGTGCTCGTGAAGAAATGAAACCTGGAGGGGGAGAAGCGGGTCAGGTGGCATTGGAGCATGAGGGCAAAGCAGCCGTATCGCAAAGGGACACTTGCACTCTGTGCCCACACCGCCAGGATGGGCCACCGCTATACTAAGTGACGGTCTTTCTGGGGAAGAAGCACACGCAAATTCACTAAGGCGTTCGAAATCGCACTGAAGAAGCCGTTTTTAAAAATCCTGCTGGGAGCTGTAATTCGCTGGCAAACATATCGACTTCACAAAATGTTTCCAGTTCTAATTTTATAGGACCAGATGAGGTGCTCATTTTTATTCTCTATATTGTATATATTTAACTACCTATTTTCTGAACGTTAAAGAAAGATAAAAATTGGAAAAAGCGGTAGAAATCTTTGAGAAAATATGCATGGCTTTAAAACTTTTAGATCTGACAGCACCAAGGACATATTAAAGATCAATAAGGTTAACTGAAAACCAACCCGTATGAAGGAAGAACCGTATGTTGCTGACCGGCTCCTATCTTGGTGTATTTACTGCGAGCTTGTTACGGGATAAGGAGCGTGAACTAAGAAGCATCACGGGGTTCAGGCAACCGGAACCTGCTTGCCCCCACCCCCCACCCCACTCTCCAATTGGCTAAGTCCACAGAGATGTAGTAAGGACGGGAGGGCCAGTTACCTGCTGAGAACTGTCCAAAAGCATTAAATACCTACCCTCCCAGGGCGCAGGCCAACGCTATGGGAGGGTGGCAGACAGACCCTCAGACATTTAGGTGACAGACGAAATCTCATACGCGGTTATGTGCGCCAAAGAGTGGTGCACACGGAAAGTGCCATAGGGTTTCCCCAAACGGGGGACGGTGGCATGGCCTGGACGCGGTCACACGGACCCCACGTGACTCCCTCAGTGCCGGGAGATGCGTCCTCATCGCCAACCCGAACCCATCACGGGACACCTTCAGCCTCGTTCTGGCCCCAGAGTCGCCCTCCAAGCACGCGGCTGTCACAGCGTCATTCTTCAACCTCCCCGCCTTTCGGACCCCGCGCCAGGCGGGTGCAGGATGCCGGGTCCGGCCGGCGCACTCCACCACTCACCTGTCTTGGGGGGGTGGCTGCCCTGCGCTCCCCAAACGCACGGACCCGCAGGCCTGAGTGGCTGTTTGAAGGTCAAGGACGTGCCTGCCACTCGGTCACACGCAGGTGCCGAGAACGACGTCCCACCCAAAGTGGGACCATATTCGAACGAATAGAACTGAATCGGTGCTAAAAACGCCACAGGAACTCCACACGCTTGGTCTTAGAAGAAACGAGGGGTCGAATCCTACCGAGGCAGGGGGCAGGAGACGGTCTGCTTTGGTCGTAAGGAAATTTCATTGCGAACGTCCTCGGGGTCGGCCCAGGGACACGTCGCAGGGTCATGGGAAACGAAGGCCAGGATAAAGAAGTGTCCGAAGGCAGGCCTGGGAGCCGGCGGGTCCCGCCGTGGCGGCGCAGCACGCGCCCCAAATCGCGGCTGGACAGCACTGTCCCTTCCCCATGACGCGGCAGTGGTGGGGGGGGGGGACAGGGGAGTCGCGGGCAGCAGCACCTGCGTCCCGATCGGTCGGGTGACGTCACAAGCAAAGCCGCACTCCGCGGAGTTACCATCTGCAAGGCTAGACGACGTTGGAGCGTCAGACACTGTGCCGGGAATTACGTCAATATACGTTCTATCTTCTAATCCTCACGAGAGCCAGAAAATCAGGCGCTGTTACCCACACGCTGAGCCAGCGGGCACGCAGGCGCGGTCAGGCTTCAGCGAAGCGATGAGCCAGAACGGGAAGCGGGGCGAATACCTTCAGACGGAAAATTAAGAGGGAACAGAGCGTCTGGAGATCCTGAAACCGGAGCACACTCTGCGAGGACAGACGCCCTCCCAGCTGTCACCGGAAGGGCTCCCTGGGGGCGGACGCGCCAGGCCTGGGGGGGGGGAGGGAGACGGGCCGAGGTCGGGGTCTGCGTGAACCTTAGATCTTAGTAATTCCGTCACGTTCTAGGCCGGTATCAGAGGCGAATGTCGTCACAGAGGAATTTAAATGTCGCCTGGACCCTAAAGCAATCTACCTGCTCTTTTAAAGTTCTCAAGGAGGGAGGTGAACATGTGGGGGCAAACCCTGGGGATTTTCTACGTCTGGGTGGGCATCTGGTCCAAGTTCATGTCAGTCACCGGAGAGCAGCGTCAGTCACACACTGCAATGGCTTCACCGTTATCAGCGTGGGACACGGGAGGCCAGTCACGAGCCGCTTCGGTGGACGGAGGTGACCTCAGCCCCCCACCCCGCAGCGGGGCTGCTGTTTCTGCGGGACACCCCGCTGGTGTCTGCAGGCAGGCGCTGCTCGGTCCCGATGCGCAAGCCACGGAGCGAGCCGCGGTCACACCTGCCATCCTGATACCAGCTCCAGTGTGCGTGCGCGTGTGTGTGAGCGCATGTGTGTGCACGCGTGTGCCCGTGTGCAGGCGTGTGTGCTTTCCCCCACACCGAGCAATTCTCCAACACCATCTGGGTGCCCCACACGTCAGCTCACTTCCAACACTATCCCCCTGGAGACGACGTCAGACCCCACAGGTTGAGGGCTCGGCCCCACTCCAGACACCGGTCGCAAGGGCAGGGGTCACCAGGGCTTCTGGCAGACGGTGACACGCGGCGGCTCCAGCCACCCCCTCCTGGCGTTCCATTCATTTGTAAGAGGACTCAGAACCCAGGGAACACTGTCCTCCCGGGCGGCCATGTATCATGAGAGGCGATAACTCAGGGCGGCCGGGTGAAGAGAGGCACGGGCGAGGCGTGGGCGGGGGTGGGGGAGCGTCCCTCTCCTCTGGGATCGCCGCTGTCACCCACTCTCCACGTGTGCCGTGGCGGACACCCTCCGAACCCCGGGCTTTATGGAGGCGTCACGTGATTGCTCGATCACACCATCGGCTGTCGGCGGTTGATTTAACCTCGGCCCCTCTCCCCTCCCTGGAGGGTGGGGTGGGACTGAAAGTTTCCAGCCATCCTCTGGTGACAGGGTTGGCTCCGGTGTCAACCAGCGTCCCTCTCCGGCGCTTTCCAACGTCACCTCATTCAGGTAACACAGACACCTTGCTCTCGGCCGCCACCCAGCCAGGACCTTCCCGGGGTTTTAGGAGCTGTGTTCCAGAGGGAGGCACACGGCCAGCTCTCCGTTCCTTCTTATAAACCACAACGTCAGGCGCGGCTAAAATCGAGGGCCTGGAGCCGCGGTGGGGACCGTCCCCGGAGGCAGCAGGGCGTGAGGACGTGAGGGCGTGGCTGCCCCGCCCGACCTCTGTGGGTGCGGCCGCTTCTCCCCGCCCCAGCCCTCCGTCCCCTCCGCGTGAGGACTGTCCAGAGAGGACAGGAGACGAGGCAGGGCGTCCGGGAGCGGAGGAAGCCCTCGGCACACGGCCACGGCCACGTCGCTAGAACAGGCGCCACTTCCCGGCCACGTCCTTCCCCGCTTCGTGTTACTCCGTCTTATTGTCTGTCTCGCTTTTCACGCTATGAATCGGATATTTAACCAAAGACGGCACGTTCCATCGGAGTCTCCACTTCATAGCTTGGTCTTTTACTCTGACATTGCCTCGAACACCCTGCGGCCCATCGAGGTGTTCAGTAAACCCTTCCTGAGTTAAAGGGATTTTCACGCCAATGGCGTTAGCACTTATTATGTGTTTCCTTTGTGCTGGGCCCTGTGCTGAGTGTCCTACACGCTCCGACTCAGTTAATCGCACGAACAGCCCTGAAACGTAAATACTCTATGAATGGAACACATTTCCGATGAGTGGCGAGGATGCCGCTTCGGTTGCCATGGCAACAGAGATCCGGCCCTGCGAATCCGGCTTCAGCAGCCACGATCGCTATTCCCCCACCCCCCCACCCCCGACCTCGGTTTTGATGTGCCCTCGAAGGTACTTGAACACAGGCGGCCGCGTCCTGGGCCCTGTCGTCAAGGTCATCGGTCGCCCAGACTAAACGTACGTGTGCTAGAACCTGGACCCTCAAAATCCCCGACGGCACCACTGGGCGAGCGGAGACGCACAGTCCTGAGGGGCTGGGGACGTGGCCGAGACCTGTGCAGCCGAAAAGGGAACGTCGGTGCGCGTTTGGGGCGTTTGGCTTCGAGTCCATCCTCAGGTGACTGCGCACGTGGGTTTTCAGTGCCATGGGCAGGCGACGCACGGGGGGTTCGTCGCGTGAGAGCGTAGCATAAATTTGGGCTGGCCGGAAGAGGCTGCCCACGGGCTTCGGTGGCTTCTGCTCCGGCCCCCCGGCAGCCCAGATGGGCACAGATGTCTCGGGCTCGCCGGGGGCCTATGTTTGAACGGGAACCGGGTGTAAAAATGTCCTGAGCCAGAGGCAGGAGCAGTTTCCCCCGCACCTTTTACACTGCTTCGTGCACCGAGCTCGTAATAAAGCTCTGACCAGTCAAGGGCGAATGAAAGAGTATGTGCCGTCGCGTGAAACAGCATCGACGAAGAGATACAGGCAACTTTGCACACACATATGCGGATGCGCTGCGATTTCCTGATTATTAAAGTGTTTGGAAAATACACACAGTATAAAATCTACCGTTTCCACCATTTATAGGCGTGCAGGTCAGGAATATAAATGCATTCACATGTCATGTGGCCATCACTACTGCCCAAATCCAGGGTGTTTTCATCTTCCCAAACTGAAACCCCACAACCAGTAAACACACGCACGCACGCACACACACACTGCTTCCTTCCGATTCTCGAGGCATCCACGTGTATTTCGGTCTTTAAGCTTATGAGATGTCTATATCGGAAGATGCGTTCCGAGGTGCGTATGACATTGTGGACATGCGTGTCGTGTAAAACTTATCAGAATAAGGGAGTGACTGACACTTTGTCAATAAGGAAACGCGCCGAGGTTTATTATATTTACACAGGAAAGTAGATACCGTGTTTGAGATTTGAATAAAAATTGCATGGCTAGGGAAAAAAAAAAAAAAAAAGAGAAAGAAAACAAAGGAAACGTGTCTCCAGGGAGGCAGAAAGAGAGCAGGTAGGTGTTCAGAGCGACAGCCCCGAGGAGGAAGGCCCTGGCGTCGCCGGGGACACACCCTCTCGGGCTGGTGGAGACCGAAGCGCAGTTACTGTTATTACCACGGTGATTGTTGTATCTTCCAATCTCTTCACAGCTCGCTTATCTGCACCGCCGGGTGGTGTGACTCTGCGGGGGATGCTTTAAGCGGGGAGACTCCAGAGACTCTAAAACAGAGGCCTGCACGCGGCGTCGTGGTGAAGGCCACCCTGGGCGGGGCCGGCACGGGTCCCACGTGTGCCGAAGGCACTGGTGTGGGGCGCCATGTCTGCACCGTCACGGAACCACATACGTGGTTTTGCAGGAGAATAACTTTGATTCCAGGACTAAACTTTCTAATCCCTTTTTTCTCTCCCAAGTGCATGGACTGTTGGACCTGTCAGAACACTCACTCACTGCAGATCCTGCGCCCCTCGGAGGACAGTCCACACGAGGTAGGCAGGAGACTTGCATCACTAAATCATTTCGATTTTAAAAAGATTATGTCCAGGAAAAGAGTAAAGCTAAGCTAATGACAAAAAAAAAAAAAAAAAAAAACACAAAAAAACAAAAAAACAAAACAAAAAAACCAACAACAAAAAAGATTTAGTGTTTATACCATCCATTTTTCAGTTTGCAATATTTTTTATTGGATTCTCCACTTGGGCAAGTAAACCTTCTGAGTAATGAATGTGTATTACCCAATGGTCATGATATTAGCTTTATATTCTGACCTACGCTTATGTGTAAAGGCCCGACACGTAGTAATGACTAGAAAGCAAAGTTCTCCAGAGCTATTTTATCCTTGGTGCCGAAGGTCCCTCGCACAGTAAACCGTAGTACATTTACAGAACATGGTCCCAAACTTGTTATCCAATGAAACAATTAGAGAACACTGTATGGATCTGGTTAAAACAAATCCTGTAAGGACTTTTTAAAATTCCATCCACATAACATTCTCTAATTGATGCTATTGATATTATTTAAGTAGTGACACAATGCAGAAGTTGAACTGAGCTAAATTGTCAAATTAACTTGTTTTTAATAAAAACATGTGAAAGGTAACATAGGGAGCAGCTATAGATCTGCTCTCACCAAATAATTGCTTGCTAATATTTTGGGGGTTTTTTGGCCTTTTTATGCGTATTTTTACATAGTGGTTATAATACTGTGGTTTTTAACCTTGCATGAGTACATTTCACACTCTTTATGCTATAATTATTCATTTTTACGTTGTTGAAAGTGTAGATTATTTCCTTTATTTTTGTTACTGCCATAAACATAGCATGATAAAGATTTTGGTATACATTTAATTTGTCCACATGTGTCGAAACTATTATCTTAGAGGGAGTACTGAATCAAAGGCTATGAATGAATTATTGCCAACTCACTTTCTCAAGTAAGTGATTTCTCTAGTGAATAAGGCTTAGACTTACGTATACTCACATCAGCGACGTATCTGATCATTCATTTTTGAATCGTAAAATTTAAAGGTTAAAAAAAGATGTCATTACTTTTCAATATGAGTCTTTTGAGCAATTGTGTTGGTTAATTTAATGTGTCGATTTGACTGGGTCACGGATGTCCAGATACTTGGCCAAACGGGACTCACAGGTTCCCGTGAGGGTGTTTTTGGTTGACTTTAGTGTTTAAAATCATAGACGGGGTCAAGCAGATGGCCCTCGCCAACGTGGGTGGGCCTCGTCCCATCAGTCGAAGGGCTGAACACAGACAAAGGCTGGCCCCGCTCTGAGTTAGAGGGATCTCTCCTGACTGGCGGCCTTGGACTGGTACCGGCTTCTCGCTGCCTCCAAACGTGGGTCTGAGCCCCACGGCCTTTGAACTGGACGGACACCCTCGGCGATGGCCGTCCCCGGCCTGCGGGCTCACCCGCATGTCTGCGGTTTGTCAGCCCCACAGTCCTGTGAGCTGTCCACGGCCTGCCTGCCTGTCTGTCTGTCCACCCACTTGTCCACACTCATCTACATCCTTTTAGTTCTGTTTTCTGGGAAACCCTGACTAAGACAACGAGTTTGAGCAGTTTTCCACATATTTGCTGATTCCTCGTATTTTCTTACTTTTGAGTGCTCAGTGGGTGTGTATGCGTGGGGCATTCTTACTGATTGCTCTAAATCCTACACATTTCCATAGTGTTTCTAAGTAAGTCTTCAAATGTCCTCCCTCTCCAACCTGCCTCCTGGAAATCCCAAGAAACTGCCAGAAACACTAAAGTTTAACTAAGACTTAAACAAGAAATTCTGATTCAGAAAAGAATGAAAAGAATGAGTAACCAGAGTAGGGAGGTCACGATGCCTCTTCCTCTGGGTCAGGAAGCAAGCTCCGTGTTTCGCCCTCTCTGCACTGGGCACTCTCTGAGCTTTGTCCCCCGCTGCGTCCCGAACTGGACACAGGCCCTCCATGGCGCTGCAGCCCGCCGTCACAGGCCGGTTTGATGGCACCGGACAGCGGGTTGTTATATGCATGGGAGAGACTGCCCATAAAATAACGAACTCTGAAAGCCACCGTCAGGAGAAGCCGATGCATTGTTATTAGAAGCCAAGAGGCTGGCATGGATCTTTATCCAGGGGCTGGTTTCGGGGTGGCAGGCCAGCCTGGGAGGCCCCCTCCCCGTGGGCTGTCTCCCACTTTGAGTGTCGGTTCGTCCCAGCTCCTGGTGTGGAGAAGCAGGGACCGCAGAATGTCACGGCAGCGTTTCCTTCGGTCCGCAGCCGCTCCCTGCCCGGCACCTTCCTGTTTACCACAGTCCCCTGTCCTTACCCCGGCGACAGGAGGTTCCCGCCCGCCGTTAGCTCTTAAAGCCTGGGGAGCCGGGAGCGGAGTGAACAAGCCGGGGACCCCGTGCGACAGCGCCTCTCCCCAGCTGGGCGTCCTCCTTACCGACCGGCTGAGCCGTGTCGGGTTCTCTAGGCGGGATTTCCTGGAAACCCTCCAAAGACCCCCGCTTTTGTGTCCGCCAGAACATCTCTGGTGCTTACGGTCTATCTTCCCCCCTGTTAAAACGACTGGCGTCTACAAAGAAAAAGAACAAGTGTGCATCCTCAATGGTGGTGAGAGGCAGGGCAGGGAACTCTCTATTTTAAACTAAATAGAAATAACTCCTGTTTCCCATAAGAGCGCACGTCAGCCTGGATGTTGGGTATCATTCAGAGCGCAAAGGCATTGGTAACATTACCAAAAGATAGTCACAAAACGATTTCTAGTTTCCATTTTCTACCCCCAAAAAATGCTGGTCAGGTTGGTTTTTTTTTTTTTTCTTTTTAAAATTATTTTAACGAAACCACTTCCTTTAAAGATGCATGATACAGTGCAGACTGCCGCTCCCTGCAAAACACATCTGTGCAGAATTGCTACAGAACCTCCCCTAACGTCTCACTTCCTTCCTCAAGGGCACAGCTTGTGTTAGAATGGTCACTCCAAAGAGCCTCCAGCTTTGCAAGAGAAATTTTCGTATGGAACACCAGTTTAGGTAGAACTCTGATTTGGGAGGGAAGAAATGACAATTAAACCCTAAACTAGAAGCTGTTGCAGCGAGGTGATTATACTCACAGGGCCACAAATATTTTCTTAGTACTTATTTGTACCCGTCTGCTTCCCCAAAAGATTTGGGGTTGCCTCAGCGAAAAGCACACAGAAAACAGAAACGAAGAGCATCAGCCAGAGATTGAAAAGATCGGGGTCCAGCGGCAGATCGCCACCGGCTCCCGCAGGAAGGCGGCCATTCTCAGTCCCATGAGCTCCCTGGGCCACCGCAGGCTAAGGAAGGCAGGTTGTGTGCTGGAAAGAATCTGGCGACCACAGCCGTCGGGCCGCTCCATCCACTGCCACGGGCTTCCTCCGCCATCGGCAAGAGTGACCAGAGGACAGGGGGTGACGTGGGGACAGGCAGTGGATGGAGCAGGGACACGCCGTGCTGTGCACGGTCCTGCGGCCAGAGCTGCAGGTGTGAATTCAAGCTTTGACTCCGGAGGCTCAGTCTGGACGAGGGGGAGGTCGTCCAGCCTGCACAGGATGCGAGGGTGTTGTCCAGCCCGCAGACACCAGGGAGAGGCGTCCAGCCCCGCAGGGACCAGGGAGAGGCGTCCAGCCCCGCAGGGACACGTGGGCACTGACAGAGGAAGCCCCTGTGCAGTGGGATGCCCCATCAGGCGGGCTGGGAGGTGCGGGAAGCCCGAGGCATGAGGTGAAGGGCCGGCTGGGGGACACCGGGCTGCAGGGTCACCCACCCCGACCCTGGCTGTGGGCCGCAGCTCCTGGCCCCGCCACCCTGCCTCCACGCCCGCACCGCCTCGGCCTCCTCCCTCCTAACCGAGGGCAGCGCGGAAGCACCGAGCTGACAGGGGTCTGCAAACCAGGCCCAGAAACGGCTCAGTAGTCCCGGGTAGAGCTCGTCCCGGGCTCTTGTCCCGCCCTGGGGGACCATTTTGTCATCACTCAGTAGAAGGCTGGACAGCCACCGGAGAACCCCGAGGCTGTCACCAACTTTGTGCCCCAAATCGAATACGTCATTTATAAAGCAGCTCTTCCCCGTGGGGCACAGGTTGGGTGAGTGACGATGCTGACGGACGACTCAAGCTTACGTAGCACCCTCTTATTTACTTGCCAATGACTTTGTGTGGTCAGCAAGGGCTTCGTCGTCCCTTACTCCCTTTGGGGCACTGTGCCACACTAGCAAAGGCATTGCAGGACGGTGGCCATGTGACTGGGACGCTGGTGGCCGAGGCGGAGACAGATGGGAAGGTCTGGCAGCCGGCCGGGTGTGTGGGGGGAGGGGTGTGGGTAAGGGCTCTAGGTTGGAGCCTGGACAACGGGAGTGGCAGTGGGGCTGCTCCTGGGGACAGAGGGGACCGGGGAAGGGCGTGATTCTACTGACATAATCACCTGCCTAGCCGAGGGTTTGTGCTGCGGCCACACTACGCTTGGGCAGTCAGTCACACGTCCCAGCAGAGGGGTCAAGTATGCAGTGAATTCATGAGTCTGGGCTCAGAAAAGGCGTCTTGACTGGAAATACAAACGATGGTTCATGTTTTTCAGAGCCATATGCCTGCGCGAGGTTACCTGGGGGAGAAGCTGTGGGACAGAAAAGGGGGGATCAAGGCTCTCTCTTCCGACAGACATCGAGGAGATGCGGACGAGCAAGCAAACCGTGCGGCAGAAGCGGCCGGCGACGCAGAAGATCGGGAAACAACAAAGGGCCTCGGGGGGAAGTGTCCCATCCGCCACGTCAAACACGCCTAAAAGTTCAAATGCGGTAGTGCCGAGGACGCGAACGTTGGGTGTAGCAACTGGGGGAACACTGCTGGCCTGGTGACTTCTCTGTGGAGTGGTGGGAGCCGAACCCTGGCAAGGTGCATTGTTAACCTTAACATATGGTAAGAAGAAGGCGTGATATCTCTATCTGTCCATCCATCCACCCATCCATCCATCCACCCACCCATCCATCCATCCATCCATCCATCCACCCATCCATCCATCCATCCACCCATCCATCCATCCATCCATCCATCCATCCATCCAGTCATCCATCCACCCATCCATTCATCCATCCATCCAGTCATCCATGCATCCATCCACCCACCCACACATCCATCCATCCATCCATCCATCCACCCATCCATCCATCCATCCATCCATCCATCCACCCATCCATCCATCCATCCATCCATCCACCTATCCATCCATCCATCATCCATCCATCCGGTCATCCATGCATCCATGCACCCATCCACCCACCCATCTATCCACCCATCCATCCATACATCATATCCACCCATCCACCCACCCCTCCATCCATCCACTCTTTGCCATTCATCTACTCACCCACCTGTCTACCATTGTGCCCCATGAGACAGCCCTGGCGTAAAGAGACAGAGCCGTCTAGCCCACCATTTGGCAAGTGCTGTTTGAAGTAACTGCTGTGCATCCAAGTGATAAGGCGTCAAACCTCGAGATAGAGATCAGACTTGATGTGACTGTACGGGAGGTAGTCCAATCCATGGGAGGTGGTGGACTCACTGAGGGAAAGACTTCGTGGGGAGCAAGGAGAGGCTCGTGAGGGGAAGCCAAGTGGTCAGGGACAGAAGGAGTATTCAGAGGAGCCAGCCTGATGAACTGCAAGAGCACATTGCAGGTTATTTAAGCAAATTTAAGCCAAGCTGCAGGACAGAGGAAGTCAAAGTGTCCCCATGGTGACTCGTGATTGCAGAAGAATCGTCACGTGCCTGCAGGCTGCAGCCTGCAGCACCCACGGCAAGCGCCCCGGGTGAGGCTGTGCTCTTGCTCCGTGACTAAGCCGGGCGGGTGGGGACAGCGTCCGAGATGTCCAGCAGCAGGGCAGCCCGTCGGGACAGCTGGCCTGCCTTCTTCCTGATAGACCACAGGCTCTCCTCCTCAAAGACGCTAAGGCATGGGGTCAGAGGTGCAAGGGGTCCCACCTATGGCTGTCCTCTAAGGACAGATAGGACGTTGGGAAGAACCCAAGCTAAGGCAGACGGGGCATGAAAAGTGGGAGGAAAAACATATCCTTCGATACGCTAGGAGCTGTTCAGAGTTGTCCAGGAGCAGTTCTTCTTCTTCATAACGTCCCACTTTGGGGGGGGGGGGAGTCGGAAAAGGGTAATTGATTGGCTTCCGAGCCGAGGCCCGTGGTCCGAGTGCCCTGCCATGTAACGCCTTCTTCTACGCCCTCTGCAGAGCCCCCGCCCGGAGGCTTCCCGCTGGGCACCTGGCACAACCTCCTGCTGGCATTCAGGAGCCCAAAGCCTATGCCATCAGGGCTTTCCCTGCCTCCCTCTGCTTTCTCCTGAGTCGCTCCTCAAGTGGCGGGCACAGAGGTAGCCATGGCCTTGGGTGACCACGGGCGAAGGAACGTGAGAAACACTTGCTGGGGGCATCTCAAAAACTATCGCACCGTCACATGGCAAATCCCAATTTCACTGTCCCCCCAGCTAAAAACGGTCATTGTGTTATCTTCACTCTGCGACCAGCTTTGTGGGCTTCATTCCCCTGACCTTCTCACGTTACTTATCCTCAGTCACGCCACCCCAACAGCATCTACGCTCCTCCTATCTCCCTCGGCAACGTCTCATTAAAGAAAAGAAAAGAAAAGAAAAAATATATATCTATATGACGGTCCTTAGACACTTCTCTGAAACACTAACATCATGGGCAACGAGAGAGTGTCTTCCTAAAAAAGACTGATTAAACAAACACAAAAAGCTGAAAAGTCACTGAAATATATAGGTCAGTGCGCAAGTCACAATTGAAAAAAAAAAAAAGGATTCAACGAGCGGGTTTCACATTTAGAAATATGATATGTGAAGGGATACCCGGAAGTCGCTTTTCCATGTACGACTCGCTTTTTACAGTAACCTAGATTATATGACTGAAAAGTGTGCTCATTAGCAAAAACGAAATCAAGGCTGACACAGTTACGTGGGTAACACTGGGCTTCCAGGGGATGGACTGAGAGCTGCAGAGATTCGTGACTTTTAAAACTAGATAAGAAAACGTAATTAACTTTCCCATAAAAATAAAGGAACAGTTCCTGACCCCTAGAGAGACGAAGGCAGCCACTTTCAAAGAAAGTTTCCTAAGACATTCTTCTCAACACGTAACATTACCGTCCATCTTTTTAGCTAACTGACTAGCCCTTATTAATGGCTTAAATATGTTTTGATAAAAATTAACTGAAATGACCAACATTAAATATATTTATGGGCCCAAAAATTTGACCTGACGTTTTTTTAAAAAAAAAACAAAAACAAAAAACGGCCACATTATAGAATCTGAAGATTAAATGATAAATGAGATTAAAAGTTTCCATCATGCTTGACTTTTTTTTTTTTGTCAATTTTTACTAGATCTTTACTAAAATACTACAGAATTTATATAGTCAGTGTTATTTGATTTCTTAGAACTAGAGCAACTGGAAATTTTTTTAGCAGAACAGGATTTCCTTGTATTTGAGAAAGCCACAGACATCAAATACATAATGTTCACCCTGGGCCGCAGTTATACAGACTGCTTTATCAGTGTTTTGTTTCCATAGATTTCTTTTTCTGCTTTCTTTTTTCATTTACTAAAGGAGTAATGGGGACCCTGAAGGTTATGGCCAAGACACGGAAGACAGGTCTCTCCACGGGTTGTTTTGTGTTTTGTGTGTTCATTCGTTTTATTTTGTTTCTGTTTTGTTCTATGTTGATTTTCATGAAGAAAAACGTAAATGAAACTTTCAGTTTCTTTTTTTTTTTTTTTTTACAGAGAGAGAAAATGCATCTCCTGATGGTTTAGAAATGTTCCTTTCCTTTTATCTTAAGCAATCAGCCACCCAGAGGGAAAATTCCAGGAATGCTGGCAAACTGGTTGCTGGGATTTGAGTCTGCTGGTCTGTCCGTGGAGGGGCAGAGCGAACTGCTGATTAGCTATTTGCATCCTGTTTCAGGAGGAAGCGGGCTCCTTTATCTCTGATTTACCCCGTGCTGCCTTCTTAGTACAAGCTGAGCTCCAAGCAAACCACATTACAGTGCCAGGTACAGAAAGGACTAGAAGGTCTGCGACAGAAGCCCCGTTTGAAGGAGATGTTTCATCATCTGAGGCTACAGACTGACCTTAGCATTTCTATTTTAACTCCAATGCCTTCTTCCTCAATAGCAAACCATGCTGTGATTAATCGCCTTGCACAGCTACTCCTGAACATGGAACGAATACCAAACGTGTTGTCTAGTCTTTCTGAAAAACAAAAGCCAAATCAGATTCTTACATAAGACACCTTGACTTGTGCATTGCATCTCTTCATAGCTCTCTAACTCCCCAGGAGAGGTGAGGGAGGCAGGCGTGTGGCACACGTTGCTTTACATTTTGCATTTCTTTAATTAATTATTTCAGCCTCCTCAAAGCTAGTCTGTTTTTGTTAATTTTTCTGCGACCAGGAAGACCCTGATGCCTAGAATCCGGCCTAATTAGCCCCAATCCCAGACGTGCCCCATTCAGAAGTTTGTATGAGTCACAGATGTCTTCACCTGACACAGCCAGGCCCACTTTCTCCAGGAAGGCTGCCCCGTGGACTTGTTTCCAGGCGCCACGTTTTCCCATGGGGCGGGGGGACATTTCGTGTGTCCCGATGCGATCAAGATCAAAAGAGTAATTTACTGAACTGAGACCTGACGTGGAACCCAGGTGCCGTACAGAGGAGGCAGCCAGTTTTCTGGAACCAGCACACACTTCCTGTCACCCGCTCTGTGGACCGCGCCGTGGGCGCTCGTGAATCAGGTGAGTGGGGCCGTAGAAAGCTCGGCCCCCCCCGGCCGCTCACAGGAGAGACAGGGACACAGCACACACACCGCCACTAAGGTGGCAGGAGAAAGATCAGGTCTCAACACAGCCTGAAGACAATGTGCAGGATGATGACATGCTAGATCCCGCCCCTAGAGTATGGTAGAGAGCAGGGGTACAAGCACTGTTTGTGTTTAAAATTGTTGTTAATAAAAAGTGCTATGATTAAAACACTGGTAAGTGCTAAAAAAAAAAATAAAAGTGCTAAAACCAAGAACAACCATATTTTTCCAACATAAACTTATTATATTTTTCAAACAAAGTCTTAGCCATGATCAAATGTTGAATATTTATTGACTAAATCTTTTTAAAAACTCTTCAATTTACCATTTATATTCTCTTTCCACAGCCAGGCAGAAATACTGAAAACATGAAACCCTAGATGGATGATAATAAAAACTGTTCTTGGGATTAAAAGTCACATTAAATAAGTCCAGAGGCAAGAAACCCCCTGCATAAATATGTCACGTTTAGTCGATCATTTGAAAAGTCCAAAAAATATTATCTCTTCGCCCTAATGAAATTATGGGAAGACATAAAATTTATGTGAACCTTTTAACCCTAGCCAAGATCTGATACCAAATGCAAAATTAAGGGCGAACTTATGTATTTTTCCAGCTTATAAAACTGCCAAAGAGCATCACAAAGTCTGGTAGCTAATTTCGTGCTTATACTTTCACAATTGAATGTCTGGATCTCAACGGTGGGCCAAGGTTACAGCGAGCGGAGAGCCACGTGACCTGGGCACAGGCGGTACGTGACGCGTGGTCTCTGGATAATTAGAAATAGTAAGAAAACCAGCTAAAATCAGTCTACCTTGTCTTTCCCCAGGAGCCGGCAAGTGCACACAACGTCGGCGATCGAGGCTCTGTCCTGGAGAGGGCCTCTGCCACCCAACTCGTCACCACCCCAAGCCGCCGACTCGCTCTGTCCCCCGTGTCCGGGCCATCACTGATAGAAAGGAACTCCTAACGACCTGTGAAACATTCGCCCACATTAACACTTGCTGACAATCATCAGAAACTTAAGCACACGCAGAAAATCTCCCTTAAAGCAAACAGACGGCCGCCCTGGACTGCGTTTAGGCGATGCCATGGGCAGGATTCTCCAGGGCCGCTCAGGCTCGGGTAATGCATTGTCTAAAAGACGCAAGCAGCCATTTAGGCAGACAACCCCAGCGTTTCCGGGGAACCCTACTACTCGCTAATTGTTAGCATTCAGTATTTCGAGTGAACATGTTTTTGAACACGTTATTCAAAATATTGCCACGGCTGTCTTCCTTGTTTCATTAGTAAACATGGTTTCCGATGGGTTTCAACCACCGTGATTACAAGGCGTGGTGCACGCCGCGGTAATGGCGCTGAAATCTATTAGCTTAAGGCAAGCTGTGAACACTTTTGAAGTGCTGGTTTTTTGCAGTTAATTTATTCATTGTGATGTGTGGAAACGCACGCCCTCGCTGTTGCAACGTGAACAATGTTAAGAAAGATGCGACACTCCAGGCGCGCCACCGTGGGCCGAGCGAGAAGCCAGATGGAAAAACACACCAAAGGGGATAGCTCTAGTCAGTCTCGGCATGGACATGAGCATACAGTCGGTGCTTACTAAGTGCACATGGAGACCGCTGGTGCTTAATATGCATATGTGTATACAGCGGTGTTTAATATGAGCACTGTATACAGCTGGTGCTCACTATGCAAACACATCCGGAGTCACAGCTTTACCTGCAAACGCCCAGGGCCATGCCAAGCTGCATGTAGAATGTGGATACAAACGGAAATGTAGGCGGTTGGCGGTGAGCGGCCGCGGGTCGTTTCTGGTTTTGCCGCTGAGAAACGGGAGTGAGGGAACAGAAACGGTGACCGAGCGGGCAAAGCAACTCCAGCGCGCGGCGTCTACTTCCTTCCTTTGCCTTCGGGCGTCACACGTCTCTGTCTTCACGAGGGAGCGGGGCTGGGACGCAGGGCGAAGCTTCTTGGGCAGCGCGGGGCTACGCGTTAGGACATGCTCTTCTGGAAGGGTCTAGCCCCACGCACGGTCACTGACATCCTTTCTCGCAGACCCCACGCGCAGGACGGGGGCGAGAATGCGGCCCGAGCTGCCTCCCGCGTCTTCGGGGCCCCGGAAGTCCCTGTGAGGAGCACGCACGACCGCGGGCCAATTCCTGTGTCGCGGACGCCCTGACCGAGCTGCCGTCGTCCCGATCCGTTCCTCTACGTGCCGAGGTCCTTCCGGACCCGACGCCAGCAGCGTGGCTTTCCAGAGGCTGACGATGACTGTGCGGAGCGAAGAGATGTTCCATCGAAGGAAACCAGAAAAATGGGCCAGAGGGAGAGATACTCTTTTTCATTTTACTGGACCTTTCAAAATGGTAAGAAACAATCTGGAGAAGGAAAAGGCAGAGCGTGTAGTCTCGTCTCTAGGTGGCTCAGCTTAAGACTGCGGTACGCGTCTGAGGGGCGTACCCCATCACCGAGGACGCGGGGCGGCGGGGGAGAAGCCCGCAGTGCCTTCAAGTGGACAAATGACATTTCTAATACGCACGGAGCCGAGTTCTCAATGCCAACTACAAAGACTCCGTGGCATGACAATTGCTCGGTCACCGGCTGCCGTCAGTCTCCCGGCGAAGCGAGACAGGCCAGCTGGTCCAGACGGGAGGGCAGCTTTGGCCACCCCGAGAACTCCCTGTGCCCGAGAGAGCGTGGCAGCACCCAGGCCACGTGCCAACGCCGGCTGCGGCGGGAGCTGCGGTCGGGCCCAAGCACCGTGCCCTTTCGAGGCCGCCACGCTGATCCGATTTCTGTATTTTTTATGAAATTACTTCCTCGGCAGGCGGCCAAATGCAGAAGGTTTAGTGTTTCGTTCTTTCTGTGAATACCTCACTCCACCCTTTTCTTAACGTCAATGTTCTAAGCTGTTGACGGACGGACATTATCTTCTAAGACGAGTTAAACTCAGAGGACCGCGACCGTGGCTCAAAGGTTCAAAACGCACGGGCCACTGTCGGCATCTTCCGTCCGTCGTCCTGCGTAGTGAGCTGGCCCTGCCCAGCGAGGTCAGGAAAGACAAGCTCTTTCTGGGCTTTCACGTGACAGGACTGTTTTTCTGCGGGGACTTGGTCGGCACCCACTCCCTCGGTTTACCTTAGACCTTCTGGTCTGTTCCCGTGAGTGCCGACATCGTTTAGAAAAAACACTTCTGTCCCGTATCCCTCCCCCTCTGCACAGTTCGAAGGCAGGCACGAGTGACGAGGTCGTGGCCACCTGGATGCTCGAGACCTCACGCTAATGACAGGCACTCTGCAGGATTTAGCCCTTAGCCAAGCCCCTTTTCCTGACCTCGTGACCCGATTTCTCTCTGGTTATCTCATCCATTTTTCACCTTCTCGATGTGGATCAGACTTCAGTTCAAACCAGACAGGCGTCCGGAGTCGTTCCGTACGTCGGAGAGCCTCGATGAAAACGGTGCGTGACGTTTTCCTGCAAGGACTGACCGTTGCTGAACGCGGGAAGGCCATGCCGTCTGCAGAGGTGTGGGGGACCCGGGGGTCCCCGTCACCCGTCAGCTTCGCGTTGCTGCACGTGGCGTTGACAGGCCACTGACGCACTTTCCGGCTCACTCGGAATTGCGTTTCTTCTCAGTCGCTTGCGAGTTTCCGTGGTGACGACGCTGGTCGGGTCACTTCTTCTAAAACCAGATGGCTCCACTTCCTGTGCTGCCGTGGGTCGGGTGACTGGCTTGGAGCCTGCCTGCTGGCCGGCGTCTCCATGTAATATTGAAATATAATGAATAATAACAACACTAACCCACCTGGACGGCACGGCGGGAACGGCTGACCGCCATGCGGGGCAGACGACCCTGGGGTGGACACACTCGTCCCCCGTCCTCAGGAGTGTGGCCTGCTGACGGTCAGCAGCTGAGCCCCTTCCCAAGAACTCACCGCTCTGACCCCAAGGAGCTGTCACACCCAAGGACAACTGAATCTGGTGGCACTTCCGAAGAGGTGACGGAGGCCCAGACTCCTTGTCCCCACTTGCCGGCCTCTGCGGGCTCCCAGCCCAGGCCCGTGGGGTTCCCAGCGAGGCCCCTGCTGCATGAGCCCACCTCCCTGGTTTGTATTAAAAGAAGTGACAGGCCACTTAAAGAAAGAAATATCATTCATCGACAGCCCACAGCCAGGGCGGGGTGGAGCCGGTGGGAGGCTGCCTCTCGCCCCTCCCGTCCGTGACCGCCTGGAACACGTATGCGGGGGGAGCATTTCTCCGCAAGGACCGGGTTTGAGGCTCTCTGCTGAGGGGTCCCCCACCCCTGTCGGCCCCATCGCTGGAGGCCAAGCTTTGCCGTGGACGGGGCAGGCGATGGGAACGGCCACTTCCTCGGCGTGTGGCCTCCCCGCCGAGCCCCTCGAGCCCTGTGTGTCTCAATTTTCTAGCAGGGACCAGGAGGCCGTCTGTCGTAGGATCGAATGAGAGGCGTGGATATCTTAGTGCTGTGTTCCGTGCATGCTTTCTTTAAAAAAAATCGTCAATTCTAATTTATAAAAAGTGGGATCCAAGGCCAATCGTAACAATTTCGGCTGTCACTAAAACGGAAATGTCGGTGGACGGGGCGGAGATGCTGAGAAACGCCCTCACACGAGGCGGAGGCCCCCCGGCCTGGTCCCCATCGGCCTCCATTCGAGTGCCGAGGGGGAGGTCGAGTCGGGACGCCCTTGCCGCCCACGAGCCAGGCGCCCGCGGCGGGGCAGGAGCCAGGGCTGGCCGTGCGGGGTGCGGCGGGCGGCGTCCGCTCCTGCGGAAGCAGGACACCGGCCCACCTGACGACCCCAGACGTTCGAGTCCTCTCCTTCCCGAAAAACCCTGCGACAGTCCAGGGTGCACAGACGGACGGACCGGTGTGAGGGCTGCGGGCGCTGGGCGGACGTCGGAGGCAGCAGCGTGCTTGTCATTTGCTCCTGTGTCGTGATCGTCTGCCCTTGGATCCCTTCTCGAGGGGGAAGGAAAAGACAGTGAAATGTCCTCCTAGAAATAAGTATGGGGAATGACAGTTTTCTATTGAAAGTTCAGGAGCTAATCTGTGATTTAAGGACAAAAAATAAATAAAATGGTATTTGGAAAAAAGGAATGTTTTGATTTTTTAAAATTCTCTCTCCAGAGGCAAGATTTGCTTAGTCACAGAAGCCAAAGCTGTCCTCTTAGGGTTTAATTCTGCAGCGACACATTACTAAGGAAGACTTAAATCCAGTGTTATGTGGAAATAAAACCTACAAGGACAAAACCTAAGTTCACTTCGGGAAATAGAACCGGATGCAATGTAGCCAAGTGCCATCTGTAAAGGCTTTGCAAAGGCATAAAAGGATTAAAACATTCTGCCGAATCCCGGGTTGCCTCAGGTTCCCACCGGGAGGTGACTGCCATGTGACTCTGGAAGGTCTCCCACAGGGGACGGGTCAAGACAAAAGTCTGGTGCCCCAAGAAAGGGCCCAGCACCCCGACTTCCTCCCCAGGTCAGCACCGCATTACGAAAACGCAAGTCACCGCTCCAGGGAGAACTAATGACAAACACAGCCCGGGGTTCACGCGCCCCCGCCTGACACACACCTGGTCACACAAGCCCGGCTCTGGTGGACCCCGCAGTGGGTCCTTGTCTTCGTAAACAGGGTCCACACGCAGTATGACACCGCATTTTAACGTGGCTTTTCCCTCCCCCCTTCTCCTCTCTCTCCTGGGGGCGTCTGTCCTCCGAGGAGCTACGTTTGCTGTGTGTGCTCACAGGCGGGAGGCAGACAGAGAGGTCACAGCGTGGGGAAGAGGGTTTTCAGTTAGTGGTCTTTGTTTGGGTCGTCACCTAACACTAGGATTGTCCAAAAGCCGAGCAGCGAGGGACAGGAAAGGCGTGGCTGTTGCAAGGTGTCCTGCAGCAGAATCTGGGAAAATATGTGTTAATTCCAAGAGAAGCCCTCTCTTCACACGAGGGATAAGGTAGATGTTTAGCATTTGTTGCAAAAACAAAGGAAATCAAAATTTCTAAAACCTCCTTTCAGAGTTTCCTCGTCACCCGATAAACCTAATTGCACGTTCCCCAAACAGTCCTTTTCCTAACGGTGGAGCGGACGAAACTCTTAACGAAAGAGGTCCCTGGGAATCTAAATATATAATGTCTTCACTAAAAAGAGCACCGCCCCAAAGATGATGGCGATGATACTGCCCGCTTTTTTAGGTTCATAAATTTTGACTGCAATTATTATGTATGATTTTTTTCTCTTAAATGAAGATGAGCAGCATTACTCATCAGACTTCGATGGTGATGACGATTTGAGCTCTGGCTTAAGATTAAAGACTATCACAGACAAACTCTCTGTTTTCAATTTATTTGGCTTATTATTCATTCTAAGTTTGCTTTTCTTACGGGTAAAACATCAACAACTTCCTGAAACCGGTCGGAAATGTTAAAAAAAGGAGTATGTTTTCACGATTAGATTATATTTAAGAAATACAAATATTATCTTGCCGTTTTGTTTCTTCTCTGTAGCTTAATTATAGAGTACAAATCTTTTTGCATAAAGAGCCTATTAGAGAAGGAGGCTGAGCTCAGCCCCACACAGCAGTTGGCCTCAGCAGGCGCTAAACTGTCCTCAGGGCGGTATGCACTGTAAGAACAGGCTCCGATCCCCGCACTGGGGGGCCAGCCTCGGCTCAAGCAGCAAGTTCGCGTTTGGGGCGGAAGGGGCGTTTGCACCAGGGCGGTCCTGCTGGCCTGAGGCTGGGTTCCCCCCCCCCCTGTCTGTCTCCCCTCATCTCGCGCTCCGCGAAGTCAAACGCTCGCCACTCGGGTCCCCTGCAGAAGCCTCTCGAGGTGCAGAACCGGCTCCCTCCCCTTGTGGTTGGTGTCCCTGGGGCAGGCGGAGGGTGCCCCACGGGGCGAACCTCGCACCCTGTGAGTCGAGAGTTGGCTTCTTGAAGGGACAGTGTGGCAGGTGCGGCTTCAACTGTGCCGGAGCGGAAAGGTCCGGGATTGTGGGGTGACCCCCATGACGCTGGCTCAGCCTGACACTCGGCAGGTCTCACGTCTTTGCTCATTTACGTGTTTAACAAAAACTGCGTGTATTTGAGGCGTGCGCCATGATGACCTGGCACGCGTGTACATAGTTAAAGGGCCATTTCAGTCGGGCTAATCAGCGCGTCGTCTCCTCGCACGGTACCCTGTGTGGCCTGCGTGATGACGGCACCTGACACCTAGTCTCTTAGCAAACTCGCAGTGTGCCATACGGTGTTATTAACGATCGCTGCCGTGCTGCCCGTTAGCTCTCTGGACTTACGCGTCCTACGGAACCGGAATCGCGTGCCCTTCCACCAACGGCTCCCCGTGTCCCCCACCTCCCACCCCCACGCGCTCCAGCGACCCCACTCCTGACGTCCCCAAAGGACGTGAAGTCGGGATCTCGAAGAGACGTTCACTGCAGCGTCACTCACCATGGCCAGGGTGTGGACACAGCCTGAGGGTCCCCTCGTGGACGGACGGATAAAGCAGACGCGTTACCCACGCACGGCGGGATATCATTCGGCCGTGAAACTGCGCGCTCCGAGCCCCGCAGACAGGGGTCGACGCAGCCGCGGCGTCCTCCGGGAGGACGGGACGCCCCGCGGCGATGAAAAGGCGCGCTGTGCGGCCAGGGAAAGGCCTGGGGGACTGACGTGCGCACCCCTGAGAGAGGGGAGCCGCCCGGAAAGGCTGCGTGCCGTGCGGCTCCAGCTCAGCGACGTTCTGGAAGAGGCACCGCTGTGCGGACAGCGACAGACCCGACAGACCGGCCGCTGTCAGGAGCGAGTGGAGGGCGGACCGATGGCGCCCGGCGCGTTTTCAGGGCAGCGAAGCCACTCCGTGTGACACGTAATGGTGAGTGCATGCGATCACACGTGTGTCCAAACCCAGAGGATGCGCCACAGCAAGAGTGGCCCTGATGTCACTGTGGACTCTGCGTGACGAAGACGAGCCAGCGCTGGTTCATCTTCAGCAAAAAACGTTTCATTCCGGGGGAGGCCGTGCGTGGACGGGACTGGGCTATGTGGGTATCTAAACCTTACTCTCGATTATGCTGTAAACCTAAAATAAACGAATAAATAAAGACTTCAAATATAAAAATAAAAGCATAAAAAAATAATGATCAATCTCAATATGGGAACTGAAGTGTGTTCCTGACTACGAAAGACGCAGGGCCAGTGGCGGGGGCGGCCCGCCTGCCCTTCATGCCCCAGGCCCCGCGAGGGCCCTGCACTCGCCGTGAGGCCCTGGCGGCCTTGCCAGCCGCGTCCTGACGAAGCCGTTGCTGCCTCCCGTCTCCTCCCGTCCGTTGTACGTTCCCCAAATACAAGTGCACAGAGCTACCTCCAGGGCCTCAGAGGGAGCGGCCCGGGCCTTTGTCCTCGCCCATCTCCCCTCGCGACCTGGGCCGCTCAGGCTCCTTCCAGACCCGTCGCCTGCGGGTCCCCCGGGGTTTGCAGAAGCTTCACCCCGGGGACCCCCCACAAAGGGCAAGTCAGCTAATGAGCTCTCCCAGCCCAGGGGCTCAGCGCCACCAGAAGGGGCCACACGCCGAGGACGTCCCACGGCGCCGGCCAGAAACGAGAGACTCCTGTCCCCCGGCCTAGATTCAGAGGTCTCTGCACACCTGAGTGTGCGCGCTGGCAGGCGGCCAGCCCTCCTTCCATAAGAGAGAAACACGGATTCAGGGGCGGGGGGTCAGTCCTCTCACCAGAAGGAAACGCCGCCGGCCTGGCGGGGTCCGCCACGTGTGTACCATTTGCTTACATGTTAAAAAAAAAAAAAAGGAAAGAAAAGGAAAGCCTTCGTTTCTTTCGTGCTTGGCTTACTCTCTCTGAAGCCCCCTCCTGAAGTCTCAACGAGAGCCCGCATTTTGTGCGGCTGGGCTCTTTTCAAAAATCACCCCATGATAGTTGAGAGAAGAATCAGCTGGAGTCTTTTTCTGTTAAAAAAAAAAAAGGTGTTTAATGTTATACTCTGGGCAGCGGCACCAGCCAATGTGGACGTGACCATCCTCAGACAAAGAAAAAACCAGGAGCCGAGTTGTTTTTGCAGAGACTCAACATGCGGATGAACTCCGGTGGACGGGGCTTTGCTGCAGAAGGGCCCGTCGGCGTCTGGGATGCTTCGGAAAGGAGGTTTTCTGACGCGGCGTGGAGTTCCGTGAAGCCTCGGGGGTGCAGGTCCCCACGTGCACCCCTCCCTTACGACAGCGTGGGGCATGACGGGTGTGAGCGTGGGGGCATGCCGTGATGGCGTCCGGCCCTGGGCCGGTGTCCTGTCCACAGCGCCCGCCAGGGGACAAGCACCCCCAGGGGTTCTACGCCTCGCCGCAGGCCAAGAGCGGCCACCTCAGTGAGAACCCACACTTTCCAGGGGACCCTAGGGCACCCGCCCTTCAGTTCCCCCGCCCGACGGCAGAGTGGTCTGCGGGGGGCTCGCCGGACGCCCGCACGCCCCCTGCCCTCCGCAAGCCCTCCCCAGAGCCGGGGCCTTTCCCCCACTCAGGGCCAAAGGCTCCACCTCCCTCCCCTCTGCGCTCCGCACTGAGGCCGAAACTTCCAGAAGGAGCTGCAGAAGGTGGGGCCGTGCAGCATCTGCACGTCCTGGGGCCGGAACCCACCGGGCTGGTGGGTCCCACATGCGTGCAGCCGTGGCGTGTGGGTCTTCAGGGTGGTTAGCTGCGCAGGGCTGGCGGGCCCCTGCGGAAGGGACAGGCGGCCCCTGCGGAAGGGACAGGCGGCCCCTGCGGAAGGGAGTCGCTGCTCTGACCCGGGTGGTGAAGTGGCATGGTCACGGGGGAAGCTGTCACGGACTTGTGCGGTCCACTGCAAAATCGGCCTCGGTCGGCCAAACACAGTCGGAAGAGGAGGTCTGTGGGCGGCCGAGGCACGACGGCACTTCCCTGCCGAACGCTTTAATTTCTCACCACCATAAAAATAAAGCGGATGCTCGGCCCCGCAGCCCGGCCTAGTGGCACGCCAGCCCTGGCCCGTGTCCGCCTGCCTCCCTCTGGGGGGCGGTCACGCCTCCCTCACACGTGTTTGCTCCGCTCCCTGCCCCCTGTGTCCCCACAGCGACCCGTGCGCAGGGCCAACACCGTGTCTTCACTGAGACCGCAGCCCCCACGGGGAGAAGCAGGTCACCCAGAAGTGCGCGTGACGGCCTCCGCGTGCCCCCCGCGACGGCATTTCACGATCGCAGGTTTCCACTGGTTTTGCTTGGTGGTTTGTTTTTGTTTGTTTTTGTTTTTGTTTCTGAGACTTGATTTCCAGAGCGGTTTTAGGTTCACCCGCGTCCCCCGCCCAGTGCCACACGCTCGACCCTCTCGTCAGGCTGATGTTGTGCGCCTTCCCGACGGGACCCTCCGTCGGGGCAGCGCGGGGCCCGCGTTCGCTGCAGCCGGCCTCACACCCGCCCGCACACCGGCGCTTCCTGAGCACGTCCGTCACCGCACGGATCGGCGAGGACACTGCCTTCCAGATCCCGCCCGGGGCCTCGTGCGCGCTGCGGGCAGTGCGCGGGGTTTGAACACCTGTTATCAGACACGTGGGGCGCATGCATCTCGAGGAGGAAGGGCGCACTGCAAAGCCGCTGTTTGAAAGTGGCTCAGGTTTCCACGGAGGCGGTAGAACCAGAGGCTGAGAAATCAGGAGCTCCGAGTTGTACAAATGCAGCCTGCCTAGTGGAACAACGAAAGGACGCTCACCGGCAGCTGCATCCCCCTCCTTCTAAAAGGTGACGTAACGTCTTCAGAATCGGGAGATATAATTCTACATGTAAAACTATCTTCCCGGTGTGCCTGTATCTAATACCCGAGGTCTGGACTGTTTTGATTTTTTTTTTTTTTTTTTTTACTGTGATGCACAATAAGAGTGGGAAAAAAATAAAACAAAAAAGAATGGAAGAGAAGAAGGAAGGAAAGGAGGGAGGGAGGGAGGGAGGCGGGGAGGAAGGGAAGAAGGAAGGAAGGAAGGAAGACAGGGAAGACAATCCCCAATGACCATATTTAACAGAATACGAAGACAATACATCATTGTTCCCTCTGGCCCCTGCCCTGGTCTGCAACTACTGAGACTATCTGCAGCCCAGATAGTTTCACAAAAAATTGTTCTTACTCTATCGGAAGCCACATTCCTGAGATTTTCTATTTTATTCCCATCTATTCAGTTCCATTCTATTCCGCAACCTTTTAATCCATCATATTCTACTCTATTCTACTTTAAAACATTGTTTTGCGATCCAATAATTTACCAAGATGGCGTGCCTTTTAAAAATTCTGCAAGATGCTGGAATCGGTATTTTCGAAGTAGAACCAACTCAGACAACACAAAACAAAAAATCCGGTCCTCTTGATCTTCCGCTGCCCTGAAGCTGAGCAGCCTGACTGTAACGCGCACCCCTCGTAAGCAAACACAGAAGTCCCTGGGCTGCCCTGAAGCCGAGTTATTCGGGGACACGGGGCAGGAGCGCGTGGTCACAGATGCCTCCTCAGTGGGGAGAGGCCCTTTTGCAGACAAGGCCCGCTCAGAAACCCAACCCCAAATGACGCCCCATTTACAAGTCCCGCAGTGAATTAAACGCCCACACATCCTGATGGAAACTACAGTGCATCTGCTCAGCTCTGACTCAGACACTCACGGACACCTCCAGGCAGCTCGGAACGGGGAAGGGACAGGGATGTCCAGGTGACTCAGTCAAGTAATAAAAGCGGCTCTCCATTCAGTGAGTCCGGACACACGCACGCACCTGCTCTTTTCCTTGGGTATCTAGAGCAGCCCAGTGAGTGTCTGATTTAAAACCCACTGTTACGGCAACGACCGGGAACAGCAGCTTTGACTTCGGGCCAGAGGACAGCTGTGGGTCACGGGTCTAACCGCAGCGTCTGTGAACAGGTCGAGAGGCCCAGCCTCCCACTAGCTGATTTCCAGGGACGGATCCAGTCCGACTCGATCAACGGCTGCCGTGCTGCCGGTTCCTTCGGAGTTTTTAGCTGGGTGCCGAGAGAGGTGAATCCCAATTTCTGACAGTTGTGAGAACCGGTAGCAAACGTGAGCAAAGGCTTCTCCGGCACTCGCTCTTTCCTGGACCGTTTCTATCGGGATCCCTGGGCCTCTTACCCTCTCATAACTTCCCTCTGCGACTCAAAACGCGGCTTCCCAAAGGTCAGCCTCGTAGGTCCGGGGCCTGCCCACAGCATTCTGTTCATTCTGGAATCTTGTACACCAACTCAAACAAATTTTTTCCCATTTTTTTTTATGTTGTTCGTTACGTTTGTCCGTAGGCTTAGTGCTTCCCCACATGAACTGTGCCGCTCCTGTAGAGACTGGGGATTGTCCTTCAATATTTTTTCTCTTGATAGTCCACGGAAATAGAACCCCCCAATTTTATCTCGGCAAACATGCCCCGAATAGATCCTCCGACTCGAAGCTGAAGGTGAACAGAAGTGTTGTGGCGGTTTCTAGAAGGGTGTCTTAAATACAGCTTTTCTACGTGTTGTGGTCTCTCCTGATCATGCTGATTGGAACACAGATGTGACGGCTGGTGCCGGTCGCCTTTTTGGACCATGAGGATGCGGGCTCCAACAGCCTGGGGACGGCAGAGTCTGGATGTCCCAAGACCTCACGGAACCGAGCTGCCCTCGGTCTGGGTCACCTACCTCCAGGTGTCACGTGAGACGACACTCCCAGCATGCCTTGGTGTCGGGCTAGGAGAGGAAGCCTGGCGGCTCTAAGTGCCACGCTGTGGAAGGGCAGCAAACCGGGACGTGGCGGCTCTCCGGGCCTCAGGCCAAGCGCGGGGCGGGGTGGGCCAAGCACGGCTCCTGTGCCGTGCACACATTACAGACAGCCACTTTGGCGCAAGGTTGGGTTTCTTATTCTTCCATTGGCATTTAAAATCCGTTAGGACTCGTTGGCTCTTTTCACAGACATGCTCCTTGTGTGCGGCCCCTTCTGTCGTCAGGGCCTAAGGTCAGAGTCCCACCCTTTTCACCTGCGAACGCCTTTCAAAGCCGATGTTACGAGGCTCAGCAACCAAACTGTCCTTTTTTATGGGCCTGGCGTTTGCTGCGTGGGATCTTTCCAGTGCGCGGGAACGCTCTGTCTCAGCTTCCACAGTTCCATGTCCAGAGAACGTTCCGGCTTCTTTCCTCAGGAACTTGCTTCGGAATCGGCCCGGAGGCCTCCGACTTGGACACTCTCGGCCAGGCACGTGCCACGGCGCCCGTGTCGCTGCCTCTGACATCACCTCGCTGCTGGGTGAGCACGTCAAAGCTCCCCCAAGCTTTGTGCCTAGGACCGTGGAGCAAACGCGTCCTCGGAGGAAAGGAAGAGCTGCTCCGATTAAAACCCCTGACGGCGACAGAGCAGACTGCGTCTGTCAGCTCCGCCTCCGGGGACTCCCCACCACTTCCTGACGATGCCGCCTCGGTTCCACCGGGGGCGCCAGATTTGTTTTATTTCAGCGTCAGCAAGAAAAAGCCAGCGAGCCGGTGAGCCGGCGCCGATATTTTTAACAGGCTCCCGTTGAAGGAAGGGGGTTGCTTTGCGTTTCTGCTGAAAGGGGAGGCGGTGATGGAGACTAAGTAGTTCGCGTGGAGACTGTCACGAGCGTTATGACCAAACACTGTCCTGAGCACACGGACGCCGCCCCCGTGCCCTGGCCGTGTCAGGGTCCCGCGAAATGCTTTCTAAATGAAGACACTTCCTTGGCTAACTCTCTGGAAGGCTGAGTGACAGTGAAGTCGCCCGGCGGATTCCCTCACCGGGCAGACAGGAATCTGGGCTCCGGGCCGGTCCCGTCACGGGAGGCAGCCCTGGACCTGGGTGCCCGGTCTCTGTCCCGGTGGCCGCTCTGCCAACGTCCAGCCGGAGTCTCAGGCGGTGCCCTCCAGAATCTGTCACTGGGCTCTGCAGGCCCACACCTTCAAACACATAATAGGGGGTGCTGTCCCCTCAGGCTCCCCAAAAAGTCAGCTCTGATTTTAGCAGCAGTTCTCGCCAAGCTAGGCCAAGTGAGGTCAGCGGGTCAGTCCTTCACTCCTTTATTTTATTTCACTTATTTTATTTTTGCTTTAATTCTATTATTTCATTTTGCTTTAACTTGCTTCCGTTCTTTTATTTTCCTCTAATCGGTGATGGAAACCCCACCCCCGCCACGGGCACGCAGGGTTGGCTCCCTGCCTGGCGGCTCTGCTCCCACCTGGAGGCACCCGGGTCAGGACAGAGCTTGTTCTGTTTCGCGGGCAACAGTGTCCTCCAGTCTGAGCGATGACTGAATCCATCGGGCTGAAAACCCAGAGGCAAACCTGCCTTTTCAAGGCAAAGACACCGATTACAGGGATGAAATTCCCTCTTGATCCGCCAAGGGCTGCCGACCTGGCCCCTGGAGATTCGGGTGGCGGGTGGTGGTGCTGACAGGTGGTGGGCGGGGGGAACGCTGCAGCTCTCCCGGAGTGCACACCGGGGCACGGCCTCGGTGGAGCTGCAGGCGGCAGAGTGTGACCAGGCCGCTGTCCAGGTGCTGGCGTGGGCAGCAGGGCCAGGCGAGCAGGAGGCCAGGGGTGTCAGCCGGGCCTGGGACACAGGACCAAGGGGGAGGCAGGGGTGGTGCACGGAGCTGCCGGCCTTCACAGACCTCCCGGAACGTTCCAGCCCAAGGCGCCGGGGCCGAGCCCCAGGCACGAAGGAGACCAGAGCCGATCGGGGTGCGGAGGGCTTTTACAGGTGCACTTTACAGGCGGGTTTTCGTGACTGTAGCTAACCTGTGGCCAAAGAATCTTGAAAAACAGAGAGACATGAGCAGCCAGAGCACTGAGTCTGGCTTCGAGGTTTAAATCTCTCCTCTCCGCGATGTGCCCCTGGGGACCCGGCTCCAGGAAGCCTCAGGCCCCTCGCTGCAGAGTCGGGGTCATGGGAGAGCCACCGGCCGGATGGTGGTCGGAACACGGGCAGAGCTGGGGAACAGCAAGCTTCAGTACACGTGACGTGCACTGAGTGATCACAGGCAGATGCGTGTGCCTGAGGTTCACGGGGAAGGCACAGCTCACTCAGGATATTCACCGATGGGCCGTCGGGGGCCATGTGAGTCCCTCCTGGAAACTGAGGTGTTTTGGAAGGGGCGAGTCGTTCACTTTTAAAGCCCCAGAAAAAGCAGACCTGACACGTGCGCAGTGTGTCCTGGTCGTGGCCACCGCGTCTGCAGCTGTGTGGGGCTGTGTCAGGCGGCCTGGAGTTAGTTTCTCCTTGAGGAGATGCGGACGGGACTGGACAAGTGACCGAGTCTTGAAAAGGCCTGTTTCAGAGCAGGCGCGTGCAGGAGACGGGTGGGCAGGTCACGACTTCAGGCAGGTGACGGCCGCACTAGAGGGACTCAGGTGTGCTCGGGGAGGTGCGTCTTGAGTTACGACTCTCTGCAGCGGTTACTGGCCCGCACCTGTCTCACGGGCAGGGCCACGCCGTCCGCTCTCAGGTCACGTCCGTGCCACAGCCCGTGGCATCGGGCGGTGTGCGGCGTCGGGGTTTCTGGAGTCTGTGGCACGGCACTCTGTCGTCGCGGTGGCCTTGCCTGAGGCCACGTTTGTTCTTTCCACGCGTAGAGGCCGCTCCGCCGTGGTCTCTGGCTGAAGCGGGACCACAGGCGGAAAGCAGCCGCCCACGGGGCAGTGGCTTCGCCCCGCTCGGAAGGGGAAAGGGCTTTTACTGTCTTCTTCCCGGCATGTAAGGGGCCTGGAAGCACATGACTTCTCCCAAGTTCTCCAGAAGCCTGAGCCATCCCACCTTTCACGCCAAAGGCAACTGTGGCCCCCAAAGCTGAGGGCTGCTCGGCACCGCGTGGCCCGCCCAGGTGCCTGGGTCTCCCCGCGGCCATGCTGTGTGCTCTGCCTGGGGCTGCAGGTCCCACGTGTGCCATGAGCACAGGGTGGCTCTCCCTGCCCTCCTGTCCCTGGCCAGACACCCGCTCGCCCCTCACCACCCACACGGTGCCCCCCCAGTGCGCTCCCCGGTGCTCGGGGCCCTGGGCCTTCTGGAGGGAGGGGGCGCCGGGCACGGCTGTCAACGGGGCCGGACACGACCTGCCTCGGGTTTTCCGAGAGGCACGCTGAGGACAGCCCGTGGGCAGAGCGCCGAGCTCCGTGGCTGTGGCTGCACTGACCGTGACAAGCTCCCCTCCCCCTCCCAGCCCAGAGCTGGAGGCCGAGGGGGCCTGGGGACCCTGACAGGGCCACCGTGAGACAGCAAGCAGCAGCACTTCAAACTGAGCACGGAGCCACTTGGCGGCGATGGCAGAGGAAACACACAAAAAGCTTGCACGGGTCTCACGGGATCTCAGCAGCCAAATATCATCATCGTCTGTGTGTTTTCCGCGTTACGGTGGAAACGCTTTGGAGCCGGCCCCCGCCCCGCCTGTCCCTGCTGGAGTGACGTCCTGGAGTAAAGCCGCGCCGGGCGCACCGGGGCCCTGCTCCACGCCGCGTCCGCACTCCCATTACAAGCCGTGTTTACCGAAGGCTCACGACTTGGCTGTGGCGCCCAGCTGGCACCAAAACTGGAAACTTGGCGCGAACGGTTTGGCATAAACATTGCCCGGAAGCAGTTTTTCTATCCGAATCTGAGAAAAACAGGCTAGGTCATTTTCAAGCTATTTGTGCTATTCGTGCATAAATAAAACGAGGCTGACAGCTTCACACAGCTGTTTGCTTTTGCACGCCTCAAAAATAGCTTCGGTCCAAGAAAAGTAACATTCGGTAAACAAATACTCCATGACGGACTGCAAAAAATTTAAAAAAAAAAATAATGAAAAAATGGACTGGAGTACGTTAAATAGAAAGGGAAAATGGAAGTGTTTCAAAAGTCACTTTGCGTCAAAAAGCAGGAGCAGAGAGTGCTGCTATCAGACGGTTTTGCAGAGTCTGGAGGCGTATTCAGAGGTCCCTGCCCACTCCGAGTTAAACGGGCAAACAAGCCAAAGACAGGCTTTCAACTCGGATCAACCGTCCCGTCAAAACCTGAGGCACAGCTCATCCCCGCTCACCAGAGGACACAATCCATGGTGCTTGAGCAGGAAACAAATGATTTTTTTTTTAAATGCGTTTTCTAAGAGCAGCTTGTGCCGTAAAAAACCTTGGGGTAGAACACCGAAAAGGAGGTGCGGATGATGCACGAAATGTGCCTGCTGACAACGACAATGACGGGCTGGCACCGGGGTTTGAGGCCCCCCTGCCCGCCTCTGTGCCGTGTTAGAAGTTTGCAAAGGGCCATCCGTACCCCTGCATTCCAGCCTCCAGCACCAGCCTCTAAAACGGGAATGTGACGGTCTAGACCTCTCTCCAGAGAAAGCCCTTCTGGCAAATCTAAAAGTCAGCCCTGACGTCGAGTGGTTCTTGACGAGACGCCACTTTGAGCTCCGTGGGGTGTGGGCAGAGGTGGCTTTCACTCCCGCGACCCTATCGGAGGATGACTGAAGAGAGTGTTTGCGGTTAAAAAAAAAAAAAAAAAAGGCAAACCAATTCAAACAGAAAGTAAAAATAGTCAGAGAGGGAAGAACGCAGAGTGGAGGAGACAGCGAGCCTCGGCCCCGTCTGCAACACACGCTCTTTCTTTCTGGTCCCTTTGCGGAAGGAATAGGTTTGCTTTTAGTGGCTGTGCCTTTCAAATGGGTTTTTAGCTGCTGTTACTGCCCAGATTAGATGCAGGAAAATCATTATGGTGGTGGTGGAGGAGGAGGAGAAGGAGGAGGAGGAGGAAGGGGAGGAGGAGGAGGAGGAGGAGGAGGAGGAGGAGGAGGAGGAGGAAGAAGAAGAAGAAGAAGAAGAAGAAGAAGAAGAAGAAGAAGAAGAAGAAGAAGAAGAAGAAGAAGAAGAAGAAGAAGAAGAAGAAGAAGAAGAAGAAAGCCTTGTTTACAGGCAATCTGTAAGCAGCATGACAGAATTCTGTTTTTAGTAGCGGGAGAGTTTGCCACCTGGCTATTTCACCTGAGGGACAGTGCTGGGCCATCCCCTGACCTGTATGGTTGGTATAGTTCGATCCCACAAGGTAATTCAAGCCAAGAAACGCTCCTGGGACTCGTCTCAAAGCCCCTCTCCTCCCTTGAGCCATCAACTCGACCAGACTCTCCACGCTCCACCCCACTCTCTCCCAGCATCGGCATTCCTGGCGTTCTCGGCTGCAGAGGCAATGTATGCAACCATTGGTTTGCCCCGGTATCTAGACTGTCCCCACAGCGGTGACATGGCGTTTAAGGCTGCCGCTCACCACGTGGTTCATAAACGAGATTTGACACCGTGGAGAGCTCGCCTCCCTCACGGAGGAGTACGAACCGGTGCCTGGACACTCACACGGAACCCCGGTTGGGAAGACCGTGGACGTGAAGGTGCGGAGTTAGGGGCACACTCCCTGGGTCCCGCCGGCCAGAGACCGAACCAACACTCGGGGGCCGACGGCCTCACAGAAGCTCGCGATGAGCTCCTAAGTATTTTCTCAGAATTTGCAACTAATTCTACTTTCTTTAAGGGTGCACGGCTACCCTAATCTGCCTCGCGCTGCAAGTTAATTCCTTGAGGCCTGGAACGTACCTCGTTTCTGTATTCTCGGCTCCGAGTACAGTTCTCTGACAGCAGAGCTGTGGTGAACATCTGTCGAGTGAATGAAGAATCAGCGTGGGGTGGATGCCATGATGCTGCCGAGCGTCTCTACCCGCAGACGGAGGGTGAGGTCTTTGTCGTTAAGACTAGAGGAAGTGTTTAGAGGCTAAAAGAAATTTGCACTAATTGGCACAAACGCATGAGTTGTTTTTTTAATTACAGTTGGAATGTGACATTGTATCAGTTTGGGGTGTACAATGTAGCAACTACATACTTACGTACCTTACGAAGTGGTCACCCCACAAGTCTAGCTCCCACTGTGACACCTCACGTTGTTGTTACAATGTTATTGACTATATTCTCTATATTCTCTCTGCTGTACTTTGCGTCTCCGTGACTGTTTCTATAGCTGGCAATTTGTACTTATTGATCCCTTCCCCTTTTGCACCCAGCCCCGCAACCCCTCCCATCTAGCAACCCTTAAAATGTTTCCCATATCTGAGTTTGTTTCTGTTCTGTTTGTTCATCTATTTTGTTTCCTAGATTCTACACGTAAACGAAATCATAGTATGTGTCTTTCTCTGACTTATTTCACTCAGCATAATGTTCTCTAGGTCCATCCATGGTGCAAATGGCCAGATTTTATTTTATTTTATTTTGTGTAACTGAGCAATATTCCGCTGTATGTATGTACCTCATCTGTATCCATTCATCTATGTGTGGCCACCTAGGTTACTTTCATATCTTGGCTATTGTAAATAATGCTGCGGGGACCACAGGGGTGCATGTGTTTTCCGAATTCGTGTTCTGGATTTCCTCGGGTAAACACCCAGCAGTGGGCTTGCTGGGTCATGCGGCAGCTCTATTTTTAACTTTTTGAGGAACCTCCATACTGTTTCCATAGTTCTGCAGCAATCTGCTATCTCACCCACGGGGACAAGGCTCCCTTGTCTCCACGTCCTGTTCTGTCGATAAGGGTTTATATTCAAGATGCTTAAGGAATGCATGAGTTGCTTTGAAATGCGCACGTCCCTTATCTACACGAGGCCCGAGCCGAACGAAGAGAGACTGCTCGCAGGCCACGTACGTACGGAGAGAACTGGCAACATCTGGAACGATGCTCTCTTCAGCGCCACAATCCAAACCTTCCAGAGCCAACGGCTAGAGAAGCAGCTGCCTGTAGACCCCGGATGTGGGGAGGGGGCGGGCGGCTAAATGACTCGGGACGGAAAGGAGGGCAGTGGGTGTACGGTCGAAAGCGTAGCTTGTATAAAGAATCCATATTTCAGTGTGCAACTTCTAACGGGGAGAAAGCACGATGGTTTGAATCCAACCTAGAAAGAGCAGAGACGTAACGTTCGCCCAACCCGCCTAGCCGAGTGAGACCCGTGCGTCCTTCCAGTCCCTGAGGCAGACAGATTAGGGCCGGAGGGCCACATCTACCCAAACGGCATCTGTGGCTTCAGCTCGGCACTCTCCTCACCAAGTGTCACTGTGCCGTTGCGCAAATAATGCGCCTTTTGTATTGCAGCAGGAACACAGGGAATGCCCGCTTGGACAGAGAATTCTCCCAGCCCAGCATCCATGCCCCCGAGGGGCCTCGGGGTGCTGTTCTTAATGCTTCTTCAGCATTGTGTCATGCAACTTGGGAACTGAAAGGGAAAGCTAAGGGCCCCTGGCAGTTCTCGGAACCGAGATGACAAGGACGAGGCGAAGTGGCCTAGGAGAAAGGGCTTAACTTTCGCACTCAGCAAGAACCGGGTTCGTCTTCCGCCTCGGGGCTCACGAGACCGGGGACGTTGGGCAGGTCACTTAACCCCTCCAAGCCTCGACCGTCCGGACCACGGGATGAGGCTGTCCACACCCACTTCCAGGGTTCGAAAGAGGTGCCCTGTGGAAGCCACCCAGCGACGCCCGTGCCTGGGGGGACGGGGAGGGGAAGTTAGGCCTCTCCGTCAGCAGACCCGGGGCTCCACCTGCAAACGCACCCCGAGGGTGGCCTGCCCTGCTGCCTTTCTGCGTTGGCCACTGTGGGGCCTCGCCTGGACCGCACCCCGTGCTCTCGCCGTGCTCCCCACATCTTCCTGCAGCCCATCCCCCATGGCTTGGGCGCGATCCCACGGCGTCAGCCTTCACCCCTCCTCCCTGCTCCCACGGAGCCTGCCGGGCCCCAAAGCCTTAGTCCCTGGTGGAGTCCGAGGACATGAAAGCCGCCCAGTACACTTGAGGATTGACTTTGTCACAAAATAATTGCATTCGTATTCTGTAAGATGATAACACTATACCGGCTGAGAGAGACGAGAGAGCTTTCAGAGAAGCGGTGGCTTATATAGTGTTGACGGTGACCCCGACACACAGTGGGGGCGCCCCCGCACGCACACACAGACAGGTGCCAAGTTCACGGCTGGTTTTGGCAAGCGATCTGGCTGGGTCGTGCTGTAACGGCTTTATACGTTACCTTAGTCCCTTTTTCTAAGAACACTGATGATGTGAAAGGTCAGTTACACTTTCATTTATGCTCTTTTGCTTTGGAAAGCGACATAAGGAGCTGAGTTTGCAAAGGTCATGGGACGTGGACTCACACGTGAAGGCCACACTGGGAAATGGCGTCACCACTCGCTGACTTAAGCATAACTCTTGGTCAACGAGACTTCACGGCCCCGTCAGCCACCCTTTCCTGACCGTGAACAGGGCCTGTGGCCGTTGCACAGACAAAGTGCACAGGGTGTCATCTCGGCCACGGGTGCTCTGGGACCTCCCACGAGCCAGGGCCACAGCGGTAAGCAGGAGGAAGGGTCAGGCCGGCCCGCAGGGGCAGGAAGTGCGGGAGGCCGGAGCTGGGCCGGCTCCGTCTCCACAGGACCCGTCTGGTGAACGAAGAACGCCTTGGGTCGTATTTCTTGGCAAAACGGTCACATCTGACTTTCACAGAGTTATCTACCATGAACGGTCACAGGTGCCCCTGCCGGACCCTTCACACGGCACACGCGAGCCCTGTCGCCTGCGAGGGCACCGTTTCTGTTTAAAAGGTCAGAAACCCCCAACCCAGCAAGAGGTCACCTGCGGGTCACCAGGAGGAAGGGGCCGGGGAGCAGAGTGGGCAAGGGGGTCAAATACGTGGGGACAGAAGGGGACTGGACTCGGGGTGCCGAGCACACAGTGCGATACGCAGAAGATGCGTTAAGAATGTCACGGACGCGATGTATCAGCCAGTGTCACTCAGTACATTTAATTTTTTTTTTTTAAAGTAACCCACTGAGCACAGCTGGTGACAAGACGCGCCCCCAGGCCTGTCACCATCTGTGAAACGATGACGGTGAGGATGATGGACATTTATGAAGCACTTGCTGGATACACGTGGCACATAAATTAGAAAAAGACAACTCTGTGAAGTCACACAATTCCCATCTCTGTCGTCCAGGCAGCAAACGAGTGCTCGGCCTGGCTGAAGTCCACTCCCCATGCGGAGCCACCACACTGCCCTGCTGTCCACCGTCACCGCCAGGGCCCGGATCCTTGGGGGGCCCGGAGGCACCAGAGTTTCTGGGGAGCCGCCGCCCCCCACTGGGCATCAGATTTTCTGTGCACCGATGCTCACAGTCAGGTCCTGACAGCCCTTCGCAAAGCAGAGCGCGGGGACGCTGGGTGACAGCCGGCCCGACCCCCTGCTCCCGAGAGCCCGCAGAGCCGAGAGGAGCGAGCGAGGGGCGCCCAGGGCCACGCCGTCTCCGCCCTGCCTCGTGGCCCCACGCCTGTCACGTGCATGGCCCGGCCCCCACACTCACCACGGCCCTCGTCGGCTCCCTTCGAGCCCGACGCCCTCCTCGCTGCCCGGGATCTTTCAGGCCCCTAGACCGGGGCCCCAAGGGCACGAACACCATGTCCTCGCTCGCAGGGAGCTCTGCCTCCAGGGCCAAGCAGACCCGCCTCCCCGCCCCGGGGGCATCTGTGCATACAACTCGTCCAACACGGATTAACTGAACTGAGATCAGAGGGTCTACAACCCTCGGAGAGGTCCAGACGCCAGAGGTGACTTCTGAACAGCGGGCGTCCTGAGACCTCAGCTGTCTGTCTCCCCTGCGCACCACAGAGCGCGTGGCCGCCAGTCAGGGGACGATGCTCAGAGGTAGCTCCTCTTGATGAAGACGGCGTGCGAGATGCACGTGGGATCCACTGACAGCCACGTTCACAGTCCTCGTGGAAAGAGTTTAAGCATTAAAGGGTGTGAATCCGTGTTCGGCAGCTCCTCCTTTTGTTGCCGTTTGCTCTGGGTTTCTCTCAGGCATGGTTTCATACATAAGAACCGCTTTTAGTCTCTGAGCGTGGTGAAGAGTTTAGTCTGTTTAGCTGTACGTTTCTATTTTTATCATGCATCCCGCTGTACACGCGTTAAAAAGCACAAAGGAATCAGCGCTAAAATAAGTCAAAATTCTGTTACATTAAATTACAAACACATGGATAATAGGAACGCGTGACCGAAATGCGCCTTGTCCACAGTCGATGAGCCCTGAGCAGGACAAGGAATGGCCGGGGCCGAGCAAGCTGACCCCGGCTGGGCTGTTACAATCGGGCATGCTGCATTTAAAATGCTAGTGTGCGTGTGTGTGCGTGTGTGTGCGTGTGTGTGTGCGCGCGAATGTGTGTGCACACACGAATATGCACACTTATTTTTCTGGAAAGATAATCAGGAAAGAGTAAAGAGTAAGCAGCTGTTACTTTTTGAGTGGAGAACACGGAATAAAGGGAAGAGTTTATGTTACTTTCGAGCTTCCCAATCCGCTCGAATGTCCTCTGCGAAGGTCGTTCTTTCCCACTGTTAAAAACGTCAACAGGTGTTATCTCAGCGATGCTTTTTTCCTTGTCCGTCTCTAGATTAAGAAATCATAGGACGGCATTTTAAAAATAACGAAGTTACGACATTTTTCTGGACTTTGATCGATAGAGGACTATATCAATGCAGAAAATGTGCTTCGATCTTGCGCATCCTCCTCATTTCCGAAGGCCTGCGTTTTAACACCGTGCTTACACTTTCTAGGTGAGCCTCACCACTGTTGCCACAACCGGAAGACGTCCTGTCCTGTGAACGCGCTTCCTGTACGGGCTGGAGGTGGACGGCGTGGCTTCCCCCTGTGATAGCGCAGAGGGGCCCGGCCGCGGCTGAGCTTCGAGAGGCGGGTCGGGCCCACAGCTACGGGCCGGGGGACGGAAAACCCCCGTCCGGCCCCGGCACCCGCGTCACCCAGCACTTCATAGCGCGTGTGCTGCACGCGCTGACGTTCATAGTCACCTCCGTGTCACTCCGCACGCGACCACCGCGCACTCTGCAGACGCGGGAGGTGGGCGGGTGGGGTCGGGGGGGGTCGGCCCCGTGCGCCCCGGCCGGGAGGGGAGGGTGGGGGCTCCGCCCGCAGCCCTGGGCGGCACCAGGCCTCACCTCGCTGCCTGGTTTTGACAAGCGAAGACTGGGAGACACTCCAACAGGGAAAGAGAGGTGTTTGACACGATTTCGAGGTTTTCATGAGGAATTCATCCGGGCGAGAAACACCTGCTTTCTGGGTCCTTCTCCACGCTCCCGGCTCTGAACCGTCTGGGGCTTTCCCTCCGTGTCCACCGCGTCTTCTCTCGAGATGCAGGTCTGTGCACGGGAACGGTTCGGGGTGGAGCAGCGGGAGCAGGCAGGCGCGGCCGGGCGTGTTGGTCACACGCCATTTCGGCAAACAGGCGGCGTGATGCCCACAGCCCCCACGGCACGCCACGCTCTCGTCTCTCACAGCTCAGATCGCCCCGAGCGGCCGACGGCACACGCCCTCTGCGCGAGCCTCGGGCGTGCGGCTCGGCCGGGGCGCCCCTCCCCAAAGCTGATGGCTCCTCACCCCAGCGCCACCCCTGGGCACGTGTCACTTCCGCGGTGACCCCGATGTACGCTGGGCCCCAAGGCGCCGGACCGCCTGTCTGACCAGTGGTGACCGTCGCTGGAGCTCGTCTGGGCAGGACAGGCCCCCAGGGGACCGAGCGCGGAGATGGGGCCGGATCCTTCGTGACAGGGAGCACGCCACGCCCGGCAGTTAGAGCGTGAGCCGTGGCCGGAGCGGGCGCTGGGGGTCCCCGCCTCCGCGTCTGTCTGACACCCAGCGCCGTGACGGTGGCACGTGGGAACCCATCCCACACGCGGGGCTGGGACGCCGTGTTCCCTAGAGACGATGTTTTTACAGACAGTGCACGACGGGTCTGTGCGTTGGGAGCTCAGCCACCTGACTCCGTCCACTCTGACCCGCCAGTTAGCAGGGACCCGTGACCCCTGGGGGCAGCACCGGACGCTCATCCGGCGGCCAGAGGGGCGGAGCTGGGCGTTGGTGGACAGTCCACCCGGCGCATGGTGCTCGGACGCAGTGTGCGTCCACCATCCCAGGTGTCCCCGTCAGACCCTTCATGCTTCTCCCGGGCCCCAGCCACACTAGACGGAAACACCTCCCTGCCCCACGAGGACCGAGGGTGCTGGAGGGCTAGCAAAGGGGTGTGAGCGGGGGGGGGGGACAGTGGGGACGGAGCCCGTGGCCGGAGGAGACGAAAATGCCTCTCCTGGAAAAACACGGCGTTTTCAACCGTAGGGCACTGTCCCCCAGACCGAGGACATTGTCACATTCACACGAGACCCAGCGCAGCTCGTCAAGACGGGGCGTTCGGGACAGGCGCAAAGCTCCCGCAGAAACAGGACGAAGGCGCTGTGGGCGGCCCGTCCCCCCCGAGGACCCGAGCAGGTGGCCAGCGGCCGGCATTCCGGGCCCGGCCAGCTCTCCCGGCTCCTGTCCGTCTGCTTTCGCGAGGATGGACAGGTGTCCGTGGGTGCTCCCCGTGAAGCCCCCGCGAGCATGCCGAGCGCTGTGACGTGGGGCCAGGGTCCCCGAGTCCGCACTGCCGCGCTCGTCTGGCACCCCGATTCCGAGACCCCGCACGCACAAGCAGCAGGACCGAGAGGACGGAAGGGCCACGTTCCGTGAGGTCCCAGGGCGCGTGACGCGGGGCCCCATGCCGCCCGTCCTCACCTGCAGGAGCAACGCCAGCCTGTATGACATGGCGTCTCCCCTGTTCACTACGGTTTGGCGCAGGACGGTTTCCCTCGGCCGCAGGGAGGAGCCTGGGGTCCGGGGTTGCCTCGGGACACGCATACACGTCCCGAAGTCGCGATCCGCCCTCGGCGGGCCCGGTCAAGCCCTGAGCCGGGCGGGCGCGGGAGGACGCGGGAAACCTCGCTCTGACGTCCTGGACCCCGAGGCCGCCGGCCTTCGCGGTAGACGTGTCTGGCAAAGCCAGCGTCCTGCACGCAAGACTGTGTGTGAAAAATCGGCGCGTTCCAACGACAAGGCCGATCCCCTGGGTCCGGCCGTCCACCGGAGCGGCCGCTCTGGAGCCCCCACGTCACGCGGGCCGCTGTGCCCCCTGGTGCCCTTGTTCCCCGCTGCATTTCTCCGAGGTTCCTGACCACTGTCCTCCTCCGACTGCTTCCAGACGCTGGGCTGTAGAAAGCACACAAAGGCGGGCACTGCTGGCCCGCTCCCCACGGCCCGCGGCGCCCGTGGGGGCTGCCCGCTCTCCACTTCCCGCCTCCCAGAGGCACAACGCAGGACATCAGTGTTCTGGTTTTGGCATAATCTTGAGTTCGCGTAGGGGTCTGCTAATTAAATCATTCTTCGGTTCAACTGAATCAGCAGAAGCTCACAGATTTGCCGAGAGTTCAACGTGCCTTGCTACAACATCGGTGTCTTTGGATCGGACGGATAATCCGGGGGTTTCTGCTTTTGTCAAGGCACAAGTAGCCGGTGAGGCGTCTGCGTTTCCACAATAAAGCCGCCGTGTGGCGTGCCACCCAGGGCAGCATCCGTCCCCGTGGACCCGTGACTTCTGGAACGGGAGGCGCCTCGTTCGAGTGGCGCTTCGTCCACGCACGGAGCGGGCGCTTTCTACCCGGCCCCCGCGACCCCCCGTCTTGAAGCGTCCTTTGGAAGGGAGGCGTCTGCCGGTAACGAGGAGATCGCACGAGGCGGCTGAGGTTCGGGAACGTGCGCGCAAAGCAGAGAGCTATGCGGTAGGAGACAGACGGATCTCACCTAGGTGACGGGGCAAGCGTGGGGGCAGAAACACCTGCAGAGCTACTGAAAGAATTAGAGGGGACGGGGGAGGCGTCCTCGTGCGCTTGCCGGAGCACTCCGCCCCCCCTCCCCGGGCACCGTCACGCGTCACCGCAGCTGCGGCTCGGTCGTCAAGGTGGGCCAGGGGCACAAGGGCACAAGGGGACAAGGGGGAGGACGTGTTGGCGTGTGGGATGCGGCCGATAGAGTAAGTGCCGTAAAGAAAGGGGACGAGGACGCACCATCTCGTTAATTCCACAGTACAGACCATCTCGGGTGACCTTTCCGAGAATGCGCAGGGGATCCTGCTATGAAGATCCGCACTGCTTGCTGCACGCGGGTCTGCTTCGCCGTGAGGCGCCACCATCCGCCATCCGCCATCAGCCCAGCTCCGACCTCCGGCCCTGCCGACCGGTCTGTTACAATGTGATACTTGTTACAAACAAAACAGAAAATGTATTCGCTCTTGCAGACGGAGGTCGTAACAGTGTGAGCATCGCAGGGCGTGGATAAGCCCGGCATGCGAGCGGCTTAATCGTGCTTTTAGTTACTAGGGATTTCGCTTTTCCCTAACACTCCCCGGTGGCCTCCCACCTGCTTCTGCAGCTGGAGGGGGCCACGTGTATTTAGAAAGTTCCTCTTGGGCATCTGTGCAGAGCAGACAGAACGACGCGTCTACAAACGCCGCCTGCATGTGCTGTGTGCGGCTGGACGTGGCAGCCACACAGCACGGCTCCGGACGCTTAGGTGTGTTCTGGGAGTGACCCCATTCACTCAATCACTCCCCAGACACAATGCCGGGCTATTGAAGGGTCCCGGACTCTGGCGGATTTGAAGCTTTTGTCCTTATTTCAGGATGTCTTTGTCCCCATAACAATAGGTGACATCCCGCATAATACAATGCCATTTGCACCACTGCCTGCTGAAACTTCCTGTTTCAAATGAGGCAGAGAGATTTCTGAAAAGCCTGGCCCGGTTAGTGAGAAAGGAGCCACACGGTGCTGGTTTCCAGGATTCTCCCCTGATGGAGACGAACCCAAATGTGCGGGGGTCGAGGGAAACGATGTTCCGACGCGGTGACCCCCACGACGGGGCCCGGGGTCGCACGAACGGCTGAAAACACAGGCATGCACCCCAACTTCGAGAGCCCGGATGGTGCTCACTGCCCTTTTCCCAAAGGCCATTCATTATTCATTCAAGCAGAAGGGGGACTTCCTCCCATTCTCGAAAACATCTTTTCGCAGTTTAAGTTATGCGGGGTATTTAAAACCTGTCACGTAAAGAAAAGGAAGCAATACCTCTCTTCTCGCTAAAGTGTCACTAAAGAATAATGCAGATTTCTGCAGTTTGCTGTTCAGACTTCCAGAGAGACCCAACCCCCATTCGCACCGCTCGGCCTGGGGGTCACGGCCGACGGGGGGGGGGGGCGTCACAGCAGGGGTCTGGCTCCAGCATCCTCTGCATGGGCCTCAAGTCCAGCTCTTTCCTCCTCACGGAGGGGCAAGATCTCGAGAGCGAATCTTTCACCGCGCTAGCCTCTCTCCTCAGAGGTGACCAGACTGCCCTGCCTTTGACCACGTGGTGCAGGGCACCCGAATGTGCGGAGCGTGCCATGGTCCCACCCCTGGAAAGTGGGCGGAAGAGGTGTTTTCCACCCTGGCCGCTGATTCTCTCTAGGCTCTTGAGCGGGGTGCTGACGCACACCAGCGATGTGTCCCGTGACCCGTGGGGCGAGCTCGTTTGCGTCCTCCCTAGGACCGCTGCCACGCCCGCTTGGCAACCCCGTAGAAGGCCTGTGACAATCGCGGGCGGAGTGACCTTGGGCGAGAGAGCGAACCTCACTGTTCCTCGCGGTCCTCGTCTGCAAACCGTGTTAACGTGAAGGCCGTCGCCGTTGGCTGGGGCGGGCGTTACCAGGCCCGGGTTAGCTGAGTCGGGGCCTTCGAAGCCCCGAGGCCAGTGCCTGGCACGTAACAGCGCGGGATGAACGTTCGCCTCCATGTCAGCTGTGGCGCGTCACTCCTTCCCCTGTGCTGGGGACACTCTCGTCTAGAGGACGCGGTCGCCAAAGTCCAGGGCTGGAATAAGCGTGCGTTATTAACAACCCAGCTGTTAGGGGGGCCAGTCCCGCAGCTCAGGACTTGACGGGCTTCGTCGTCACTTCCCCCAGACTCGCTGTAGGAATCCCGTCCCCTGCTCCCTAGCTGTGTCCGTCCCTACAGAAGAGGGAAGCGTGACCCAAGCGAGAGCAGGCGCCCCCCCCCCCCGTTCTCCCTGCCCCGCACCCGGCCGTCTGCGTCTCCGCCCCCGCCCCGGAACACAGGGCTGTCTCTTCTCTCTGTCAGCGTTCACTCAGTCCTCTCTCTCTCTCTCTCTCTCTCTCTCTCTCTCTCTCTCTCTCTCTCTCTCTCTCGCACTTTGGCGGCTTGGATTTAACCCAGAGCAAATGCGCGTCCGCTTACCACGCACCCGTCTCCTTTTCTTAGAGGACGTGCGTCCCCTAAACACACACTGGCAGGCAATGCGCTTGGTGCTGGAGACACAGAGGTGGGGAAGATGAGACCCTAAAGTTAGCCGAGCCCCCCTTCCTGAGGCCCCCCTTCCTGAGGGCTCAGGGCAGATTGGGGGGTCCTTGAGAACCCCAGCACAGCTTTGCCCTGGCGGCTCCCTCAGGGAAGGCGAGGGGTTTCAGGGTCCACACGGGGCACCAGCCAGGAGAACCCCGCCGCCCGCAGGTCCCCGGCCCGCCCGCACAGGTCACACCCACCATCTCGGGGTCCACCTGCGCGGGGGCGGCCACACGGCCGAGGTCCCGCTCAGATTGCCGTCTTCGGCTACCTCGTCGGGAGGCAGGCGGGTCGGGCAGAGGACAGAGGTGCGATGAAAGTCCCACCCTCACGGTGTTTGGCCTCTCGTCGAGGAAGCGGGGCGTCGTCAGGGCCAGGCATGTGCGAGGACTTGCTCTCTCTCATCTCCCAACATCTCACATGGTCCTCATAGGTGGCTGAGAGAGGAACCGGCAGCCGGCTGCGCCCTCCTCCCCCTCCTGCTGTTTCCTCTTCAACCGACCCCCCAAGAATACGCAGCGCCGAAGGCAGCGGGCAGCTGTGCGGTTTTGAAGGTCTGGGGGACAAGTGGGGACCTAGTGTTCCCCAAAGACGAAGAATGAGACCTTGGCGGTCAAGAGTTCCTTGTGCGTGCAGGCGCCCAGGTGGGAGCCCTCACGCCACACAGAACCACTTCAACGCCTGAGCGGAAGGAAGCCTGAGCCCGGAGAGAACGTGCCGGGGGCGGGCAGGGGACGTGGCGGTCGCCCGGGCTCATGAGCTCACCGACGCGAACTTCCATCGTCCCAGCTTTGAATCAACTTGCTTCAGACCCGGATTGACATGCAGGCTCAGGACCGTGGGATGGGGCTCCCCCCGCCCCAGATAAACACCCGCCCGGCGCGGCCCAGCAAGATTCCATCCGCCAGGGTCAGGGCACGTGGTGGCGAGCACGCCCACCGAGCCACCGAGGAAGAATCGCCTCTCGCCGGCAAGCTGCCAGCACCCCTGAAAAATGCTCCTCTGTGACCAGATTATTAATGCTTTCGCATCAAGCAAAAATGTCTTGTCTAAACTCCGGGTGAATATTGGATGTCGTTTTTTTCCCTCCTGGGCATTTTGATATAACTATGCAATAATGACCACATAATTCCGTGTTTACATTCTCCAGGTGACAGGCTGCATGTGCGGAATTACGACATTCGTAAGGGATATTAGAGGCATCTAATGCATAATGAAAACTGTATATTGAAGCATAATTTTTCTTCTACGGTTTTATTTGTAGTTGATGAAAAAAAACAGGAGCATTTCTTCCCAAAGCAGAAGCCCTGCCCCCAACCCCCAGTACAATTCTCTCTTTACTCTTCTCTTTATATGAATGAGGTCAAAGATGAAAGAAGAAATCACCAATAATTATCTAAAGAAACGCATAATTGCAAACCTATTGAAATAATGCTGTGGAAATTTCTTTGAGTGTGAAAAAGCATATTAACACTTCCACTTGAAGGTAGATTGAACTACAGTTGTAAGTCAGGCTAATCTTTCAAAGACAAACTAATTCCCATTTTGACTGAGAAGACAAGGTATGCCACATGGCATAGTATGAGTTTACCCTTTGTCTAAGGAGGCCAATGGACTTGAACCATCACTTAACCGAATCTACTCAACATAGCTCATCTAGACCCAAAAGACTGTTCCCTAAACAGCAGGTTATCTGACCCAAAATGATACAGATACTTGCCCCTGATCTCCACATTGCTTTTCTAGTAATGGACACCTAAATAAATATCTAAGCAAACAAAACCCATGCAGATTTGGTTGATTAATTCTCTTTCTCAACACGTTTACTTAAATTTAATAGACGTAGTCATCACGTATTCCGTGCCGACTCTCAGAGAGTGAGTCTTCCCTGATTAAAGCTAAGATCTTTGGAGAGCTGGCCCTGGAAGGTGCTGGATGCTTCGGTTTGGCCGAGAAAGACACGTGAGCTGGCTGAGGGGGAGGGGGACGTGGTGTTTCTTCTGATTCTCGCCCACGGCGAGGGCTGGCTTCCTGCCCAGCTACTCGGCCTCGCCTCGCACTGGCTCCCACACTCGACCGACTGCATCATCTCGTCCATTGTCAGGGGTGGAATGGCCTCCAGGCCACTGTGGGTCCCTGGGGTCTCAGGGGCCACATTCAACCGCCAGGAGTCACTGGACCCAGTTGTAGCTTTTGAGGGTTTTAAAAATAGTTTAAATGCTATCTCCTTCCTTAGACATCTCCCCAAAACCAAAGATCAAATATATTTATTTTTTAAGAGTAGCATAAAACTTATTTAACCATTTAGCTGCTACACAGGTCCATTGGATTCTTATAGAAAACAAGATTCATTCCGGGATCTTAGTGATCTCATTTTTCCTCCTCTTAAAATGTTTGGCCAGTTTGTAATCCTGCAGATGACATCAATATCGCTTATCCTTACTCACCAGTCATCTCCCAAAAATGCTAAAAAAAGAAAAGAAAGAAAGAAAGAAAGGAAGGAAGGAAGGAAGGAAGGAAGGAAGGAAACAGCGAGAAGTGGAGTGAGAAGTGGAGGGACACTGGGGGCCCTGGACAACGAGTGTGCGTGCGACACGTCGCCACCCTCCGTTAGCTCACTGCTCTGCCCGAGGATCGTACGGTCCCCAAAGGGGACACAGGGGACTGGAGACCACGGCTGAGAATCCAGAGCTTCCCATTTCCTGTCCCCAACGGCGAGGAAGAAAACCGAGGGAGGAAGACCGGCCACGCTGATCATCCACGACAGAGGAGAAAGGTGCGGAGCCGGGCGCTCCGGGGCAGGGGCCCCGCAGCCGTGCTCCCGGAGTGGGGACCCAGGTGCCTGCGGCTGTTTAGAAGCCTGCCTTCCGCAGGCTTCTCTGGTGTGCCGTGACGGTGGCCCCGTCCCCAGAGTCCTGCTTCGAGCTGGCCGCACGGCCGCGTGACTCGGAGCGGCCGTGAGACCCTCGCGCGGCAGCGGGGCCCCCGCGCGCTCAGCGGCCGTGCGTCCTGCCGTGTGGTGCTGGCGGGTCGTGCGTTTTCAGCAGCGCTGACAGCCTTCCATCACCGTGCGTGACGCGGGACTTCGCCTGACCCGCTCACCACCAAGCCCCAGCAGCCATCACGTCTCCTCCTCCTCCTCTCCTCCTCTTTTTTTAAAATTATTTATCATTATTATTTACACCTACAGCACCTGGTCTTCCTAGGGGGCCTCCCATCCAAGTACTACCAGGCCCGGCCCTGCTTAGCTTCTGAGCTCAGACATGGGGCTTGTTCAGGGTGGCGTGGCCGTAGCAGGGACGGTGGCTCCACTGGGGCGCGAACCCAGGACCTTCTGCGTGTAAAGCAGACATGCCGACCGCTGCACTATGGAGCCACGTCTGCACAGTCTCCAATAATGAATGATTATTGACTAATAAACGCGTCACTCCCTCTAAACCGGGTTTAGCCTGCGACCCGCCAGCCTCAGCCCCTCCCAGCGCCAACACGAACCCCGACTCCCCATTGTCTGTCTGTGAGGCGTGCACACACACGCTCCTTCGCGTGACAGGACCCTCCTCTCCTCGCCGGAAGCCCGGCTTCCGCCCGCCCACCCAGACGCGACGCCAGCTCACACCCGCTCGCGTCCACGGGGGCGCCGCTGACGACGCCCGCCACAGCGGTGCCTCCTTCTCCCCGTTCACCCCTTCCATTAAAATCCCTTGAATTCTGCTCACGAATCATGTTCTTTCAAAGTTATTTTTCTCCTGAGCGTGAGTCGTCAGCTGAAGCTAAATCAGAGGCTGGTTCCCCTGCTAAGAATTCCAGGAGAAAAAAGATTTTCTGTGAAGGGTCACGGAATTAGCAGAAATTCGCGCCCTACCTTTTAAATACTCAGAACTTAACTGGTGACTCTGAAACTGTCATTACAAAAGGTCCACGCAGCAGCATGACATCGTTGTCATTTAAATATTTCTTTCTACTTCTGTTTTACTATAAAAAAGAAAGGCCAAAGGAGAATCGAGGGAAATAAGCAGAAAAGGGAATTTCCGCAGAGACGGCTTTTAGAAAAGGCTCGGGGTGGCCCCACTCCCTGCCTACTGACCCCTCATAGCCCCTGGCTTTTGCCAACACAGGCCGGAAAGTGTGTGGAAGGCCTTCGTGGCTCGTTGCACTGACTTATAATATACAGATCCTTAAACCCAGAGAAAAGGTTCCACCTTGCTCATCACAGCCTTGGAGTGTCCTGATACATTTTCAGATTAAGAAACAACAACTCAATGTTGAAAACGAAATCATTATCCACTGGTATAAATGAATGCCCACACAGTGTAGATTCCGTATGACCATGTTATTCAAGATTCTGATGCCCATCCAACTCAAGAGTAGTCAATAAGCCACGAAGTCCAGATCGAGGTGCCACTTGGTGGCCGCGTCCCTGAACTCAGTGTCCCCAGCAGCACGGTATGTTACAACCGCAGGGGTCAGCTCGCACCGCTAAAAGCACACACGGGAGCTGGAGCTGACCACTCCGTTTTAGAAATCTAGATGGACTGTAATGGGCACGCATTAAATGCAGACCGAATTAATATATCAGGGGAACAACACGTACCCTCTCGTAGAATTTTTAATTATTTAAGTTATTTTGAACGTATAGTTGACTGTTAAGCTTTCTCAGGGGAAGAAACTGTGATATCTATTTCTTGGGTTCTCAGCACAGCAGCTAACACATCGCTGAGAAGATACTGAGACCTCAGGACATGTTTGTTGATTGAATAAAGACTCCATCTCTGGTGTCATGTCCTGTGTGGTGACCTCTCCTGGAGAGGTGTATTGGCCTGCTCTTAACAAACTAGAGGTTTGGAAGGCGACTTCTAAGATGAGGTAACGCAAAGACCGGGCTCTCTCTCTCTGCCCTGGGCTCCCTCACTCTCTTACTCGTCCCTGAGGGAAAACAGCTCCCGTGGAACTGAGGCCGGCCCCCGGCCAAGGCCGGCGAGGAGCGGCCCTCCGTGCACTGGCCGGGAGCCTCCGAATGCTGCCAGCAGCCGAGCCGGTGAGCTGGGGACCAGATTCTCCCAGTGGAGTGCGGAGACGAGGCTGGTGACACCTGGTGACACCCTCACGTGACCTCGGGAGACCATCAGGTGACACAAATTTAGATTCCTGCCTCACGGAAGCCGCGCGGTAACACGTGCCGGTGGGTTGAAGTTTGGGGCGATCTGTCTCACAGTAGAGGAGAACGAGCTAACACAGGACGTGCATCGGCGGGCGGCGAACGGGCAGCCGGCCATCAGGCCAGCGCGGGCACGGGCGCGCACGGCGTAGGCCAGGGGGGCAGCGACGGAGAGGGGATCGGGTGTGTTTCGAACGCAAAGTCGGCCGGTTTTGCTCATGAAGTGGATCCCGGAGGAAGAGAATGTCAGGGGCCGAGAACGAGTCCAACCAAGATGCCTCCCTGAGCGTCTGGGGCAAAGGAGGCGCCCGGCTCCGGTGGGCGAGGCGAAACCCAGAGTTTGCTTCCCGGTGTGTGAGGTTTAAGGTGCCCCTGCGGGGGGAGCGCCCGGCCGGTGGCTGGGTGTGAGACTCCGGAGTCCAAGGGAGCCTTGAATCGGGTCACACACTGAGGGGTGACCAAGATTATCTGGTATTGGGGGCCTGGAAGAGGAAAGACAGCACGGGAGGGACATGAGAAGACGTCCCGGAAGACAAGCGGAGACGGACATTCCGGGGGAGGAGAAGGCGGTCTGAGTCACCGTCACAGCCGGTCCGCGAAATCCGGGCGCGAAGGAGGAGAAGTTGTGCGACAATCCAGCGTGGCTGGCCTCCGAATAGGGACATATCTCTATCCCCCAACGATGGCTGAGCCTCCTTGTTCCACAATGTACTGGAGAAAACGGCTGAAAACAGTTAGACGGGCTCAAGGCAAACTAGCGGCACTGTGAAATCACGCTGGTCGCACGGAAACGTGCCGGTCAGTTTCCGTCCAGAGCGAGAGCTCGGCTTCCGCAGAAGAGTCACCGTCTGATTTAGGAATCTGTCCCCTGACCCTGCGAACGTAGGTGATGGTCTACTAAATAACTTCAAATCTCATCACGTCTTTTCTACCAAGGTTTAAATTCCTTGCTGAGGGAAATTGCTCTTTACGGAAATCTGGGCTCCTAAAACCCGGGGCGCACGGCCTCCAGGGTAGCCGGCTGACGGCTGCGAAGTGGGCAGGAAGCCGGAGCGAAGAGCGTATTTTGTGACTTGCATTCTTCGTTGGTGCCATCGGAAACTCGAGTCGATATTCACGTTTCCATAAGAGATGCATCGTTTTGGACACACGTCAACCCCGTTTCCCTGGGTTACACACACTTCTCTCTTCCTTGATCACTGCTGTCTTCTAAAAGAAAATTCGTCAACACTCATAAAAATGGAAATCTCTCTTAGAAGAGAGATGAAAGGCCTTTCACACAGGTTCTCGTGAAAGGTAAGAATCAATTCAGCGTAGACCGTGTCGTGACTGGGAGTCTCGCCCGTTTCTGGGTGTCAGAGGACGTGCTGGGAGCTCACACGTCGGAGGTCTGAAACGGGACACTCAGGTCAAACAGCCGCGTGGCGGGCGGGCGAGGATTTTGTGGGGCCTGAAGCTCACACGGTTTCCGGGTTACACGTTATGAACGAGAATACAAAATACACACGTACAGGTCAAGGTGTCTGGGGAACGCAAATCAAAATAAGTGACCAACGTTATAAATCTGACAAATACCGACAACATCGCAAATTCCAGAAGAATCCGTAGCATTTGATGAATTCACGGCCCCATGTAGCTAACACCGCTTTGTCAGGTTTTTCACCTACCCACTCTTCAACTGCCTCTTTATGGCAATGACCGCATCCTACCCTTCTAGAGATGGCACAAAGGTAATTCAGTCTCCCCCGGCATGACAGGTGCTTTTCTTATGAGTCGTGGGTTGGAGGCTTACGCTCAGGCTCACAACTCCTTGTTAATGATATCAGTACATTGTCTAGATTTCTTGTCGAGTACAAGAAACCTCTATCAACTTCTTTCATCTATAAACTAAAAATTGCAGGGCATCTTGCATTTTCTTATAGAGTAACTAATTATAAATTACCATTCAATGCTTCTCTGAGAAACTTACTTCTTCCTTTTGATAAATTGTTGTTTCAATATGATTAAAAGAAAATTTTTATGCAACTAACTTCTCAATGTGAGAATAATTTCTATTGATGTCTGCTTATCTTTTATCATTTTCTGTTTCATAGTCTATTGATTTTTATCTGAATTTTCCCTCCCAGTTCTTTTGCAAATAAGTTTAAAGATGACTACAAATGGAATCCTTTAAATTCACAAAATCGAAGTCTGGAATTTCTTACTCAGTTGAAATAGTCTAACATGGCTTTCCACGTTGCTATTGAAATGGCATATTTCCAACTTCACTTCCTCTTAGCCAGGCCTCAAAAATTCCAGGAGTGTCCCGCCCCAGCCCACACGGGCTGACATGCATCTCCACCACTGTGGCCGTGACCCTTCTGGAAAACACTCAGACGCATGACCACGGGGACTCGTCGTGGTGAAGCACAAAGTTTCCCTAGTTTCACAGAAAACCCACCTCTGCAGAGGACGCCTCTGTCACAACGCACAGGAACGTTTAAATCATTGTTATCAGATCCTGCTGCCCAGAGCTGCGAGGGCTAGAAAAAACGCCAGGAAACTTTCCATTGAAATCCCAGGCCCTTGCAGGTTCTTTTTTAAACCCGTGGCCAGTCAAGCAGGCTGCCACACTATGCATCAGAAAAGGATCGTTTACACGGCAAACAAGCACTTTTAGAAACATCTCTCTCCAAACACTTTTCAAATTTGCATTATTCGTGGTTTAAAGCAAACGCATAATTCACTGTTCAGGTTCAGCGATTCAACCATTGTCCTTTTTTTCATTCTCCGTTCCTTACGCTGTATATTAGGCACTAGGTTCCGGCAGACAGAAACACATACAGGACGCACTGTCTTCCCTGAGGGGTCGCACGCTAGCCCTGTGACAGGAGAGTCACCGCGGACACCACCACATCAGACTAAGTGCTTAGAGAAGTGAGCGGAGCCTAGGTCACGTAGACGTAGACGTGGGGAGGCCCCGCCCTCGGGACGGTCGCTGGGCAGTGAGGCGTGTGAGCCTGAGCCCCGTGTGGCCCGGACGATCAGGCTGCGGGAGCAGAGAGTGGTGTGGCAGGCCGGGGCCCAGACCGCACAGCTCCAAACCTCACGGGAGCCACGGCAGCATTGACAGGCCGCGTGTAGTAAACCACAGATGTATTGGGTAATTTGCCCGTGATCACACACGGTAAGCTGTGCATCCAGGGTAAAAGCCAGGCTGGCTGGCTGGAGAGTCGCTTTACCGCCTTTCAAAAATAATGGTAACAGTAACAAGTAATAATGACGATATAGCTGTAGATAAACGGAGATCGATGGGAACAGGGTGTTGGCACGGGGGATGTGTGCCCCACATTCGCTCCCATTCCCTGGCCTTCTAGAACCATCTACCTACATCCCGCCACTCGACGCCATTCTTTCTTCTGCAGACGTTTAAAAATACTGCCGTATTTCCTGACGCTTTTTCCTTTTCTCAGAGTTTACCTTATCTCATTTCAGGTAAATTATGGCAATCTTGCAAGAAGACATCGCAATGGATTTTTTGATCTTATAAATGGAAATCCTTGAAAAGTCTTGTGACTAAGAAACATAATGCAGTTAAGATTTCAAAAGTGTGGGGTGGGGAAGGAAGAAAGAAAAGAAATTAAATGAATAAGAAATAAAACGTGGGTGGAAAGTGCCCAGTGCCGAGTCTCACGAGGACCCGCACGCCAGGGCTACGCCTCCTGGGTCTCAGTCCATTTATCAAGCCCGTCGTCCTGATTGTCCATTGCTGTGTTGCGAGTCACCCCGATTCGCGGGCGATGAAAGTGACCATTTCACTTTGCTCACTTATCTGGGGGCTCAGGAACTTGGAAAGGGCTTGTTTCGGCATTTCTAACGTAAGGTCTCTCACGTGGCCACCTCAGATGGGGGATGGAGTCGAGACAGCTGTGGAGCAGGGGGCTGGCCGAACCCCCACACCCAGTCTGTCCTTCCTGCTCTCATTTCTCTCTCTCTCCTCCTCTCTCTCTGTCCCCTCACCCCCATTCCCCCCAGAGCCCCCCGTGAGGTCTCCCAGCATGCACCAGCTTGGGTCTCCTCACAGAATGGCAGCATCGGGGGCCGGGGCCCTTCCCGCAGCGCTCAGAGTTCTAGCACAAGCACCCCAGGGAGCAAGGTGAAAACTGCCCCATCCTCCCTGCCCGCGCTCCGGGCCTGCCATCTTTTATGGGTTACGAATGAGATGCTACCTCTCCCAGATGCAACAAGGGTGGGCAGGCTGCCCTGTCTGCTTGTGTCCCTCCCCCTCCGGGTCCTTTCCCTCCTCGGGCACCAGCTGTGGCAGGCGCCTCAATCCGACCTCCGTACTTATGTGTTCGAGAAGAGGCTGAGAGAGAAAGAGGGAGGGGACGGTGGGAAGGTCAGAAACGAGATCAAACAAGGAAAAAGCAGGAACGCAGAGATGGGCTGGCGGCCCGATGCGGCGCTCTGTGCTGAGAAGGTCCAACAGCAGTCGACAAATATTCCCCAGGGATGCCACCCCCAGCCTCCGGGGGACGCCACCCCAGGCCACCCAGGGACGCCACCCAGGCCACCGGCGGACGCCACCCCAGGCCACTCCGTTTCACTTTCCTTTGTCTTCAAAAAGTCAGGTTGCAACAACAAATTACGTAACATATATATTTCCCTTTTAGATTTTTTTGTTCTGCTTGATAGTCCTAGATATAGTTTCAGTGGTGAACCAAAGTCAACAAACTACGTTTTCAACGAAATCGTTTTTTTTTGGTCTAGTTCACTGTGATGGTGAAAAGTCCCAGCCAGGCAACCGCTTCTCATTCCGTCCGGAGCTGAGCATCAGCCCAGATGACGCGCAGTCAGCTCTCCCCAGAGTCTCACGGTTCTTCCCTAAACAACTGAATTTTCAGGGAGAACAGTGTGCGGGTGGAAAGCCAGGGGGTGGGGCCGGAGGCTGGCACGTGCCCTGGGCGGAGGAGAGGGCCCAGCACAGGTGATGAGTCGGTTCCTGAGGCGGGATCATGGTCTCTGCAGGAATGCGTGCTCAGATCAGGGTACGCCGTGTTTCCCAGGAGTCTTTCCAGGGTGTGACTTTTCTTTGAAGTATTGAGATAGAAATCAAAAAGAAAGTTCAAATGGATGACTTTTTCTCTTCTGCAGGATGATATGCAAGCATCGATTAAACTGGTCACGCCGTCCGAGCGGGGCCTGCGATGAAAAGGCGCAGGGCCAGAGTGGGGGTGGCGCGGCTGCGTGGACGTCCAGCCACTTCTCTGACACTCAGCCGTCTCCAAACCCAGAAACCGCTCACGGCAGTAATGGTTCCATTCGCCTTGTTTTTAAATACTGCTCACGGTCTTTTTTCTTTAAAGATACCCAGCTGGGAATTCTAGCGGGCAGGTCCGGGGCCTGTTTGTTTATTGACCTGCCAACAACCTGACGGGGGACTTGGACTGTAAAGCCCAGACTTCACTGAGGAGGTGACACCCTGCCGTGCAGAGGGGCGGGCACGGAAGCCCTGGTGCCCTCGGGCCCATCGCTCACCGGCCGTGCGGCCTCAGCGAGCCACCAGCCCCACGAGCTTCCCACCTGCAAACGAGCGAAGACCAAACTTCCCTTCCGGAGCTGTCCGGAGATTTCAGTAAGTTCACATGTGTGAAAAGTCCACTGTGAAATATCAAGACGGAATGACCCCACGGACCCGGCCCGCTGTCACCGTGAGAGGCTCTGCCCAACGGCACCGGCTCGCTCCCGGGAAAGGTGGGGAAGGAATCGCACCAACGGGACAGGGGCTGGGGGAAGCTGGTGCTATCGGTAAGATGCCATGAGCCCTTTAGCGGGGTCATCGCTACCGAAACTCCCGAAGCTCAGACTCTACGAATAAATAAAAGGCTACCTGGAGCAGAGGTCGCAAACTCAAACGCTTCCGGGGCCGAGCGCCACCGGGTGGGGAAGAGGCACGTGGCCTCCGCAGGGGACAAGAGAAGGGCGTGCCGGAGGCCGCGGACGCCTGGGAGCCCGCGGAGGCGGCGGACGCTCACCGGCCGCGGGGCGTCCCTGGAATCTGGACTCACGCTAGATTCCCACCAGCTTCAAGAGCCGGTGGCTCAAATGTCCACATAAACCTCCCCGTTTTAAATCTCCGCTCGTGTTCTCCCCACAAAACACCACGCAGACCAAAATCTGGGCCCGGGGGGTGCGCACGCCGTGGGTCTGGCCGCCGGTCTGTGTGTCCCGCAGTGAGAGGACAGAGCGGGGCAGAGCGCGGGGGCCGGAGGCCGAGCCCGCGCCATCGAGCCAGGCAGTCATGAGAAAGCAAAAGCTGAAGTCACCGCCAGCTCATCCGGCCTCGTGTGAAACTGACCTTTCCTCTTTTTGCCTCAAGCTAAACATTCCTGAAGCCAATACGCTTGGGGATGAAGCCAAACCCTTCCCCATGGCTAACGAGCCCTTGACAATCACTAAGGGGTGGCCTGGCGGCGGTGGCTCATCCCAGCGGGTCAGCAGGGCCCCGGAAACGGCCCTGCCATCAGAACAGAGGCTTCCGGGGAACTGTGGCACCACCTCGGCCCCGTGCGCCTCACGGCACTATTTTTATGGCATCTTAGATAACGAACGAAAAGAACAGTGTGTGCGAAAACAGTCGCCACCGGCCTTAAAACGGAAGGCCGCCTCCCAGAAGCCCGGACGGGCGTCGACGCCGGAGAGAAACGCTCGTCAGTCTGCTCATTCGCTGAGAATTTTATTCCTTCAGCCAGTAGCTCCCGAACGACCCAGGAATCTAGAGCGGAATAAAATGGCAGAAAATCTCATGTATCCACCTGTTTGGGTTTAAAATGGTACACAGGACCTGGTGTGTGTGTGCGTTTGTGTGTGTGCACGTGTGTGCATGTGCATGCATGTGTGTGCGCGCGTGTGCATGTGTGCGTGCGTGTGTGTGTGCATGTGTGTGTGTGCATGTGTGTGCGCGTGTGTGTGCATGTGTGCGTGTGTGCATGCATGCATGTGTGTGCGTGTGTGCACGTGTGCGTGTGTGCGCATGCGTGTGTGTGTGTGTGCGTGCATGTGGTGTGTGTGTGTGCACATGTGTGCACGTGTGTGTATGTGTGTGCGCATGTGTGCGCGTGTGTGCATGTGTGCGTGCGTGCGTGTGTGCGTGTGTGTGTGCGCACACGTGTGTGTGTGTGTGTGTGCGCGCACGAGCACAGAGTAGAGATGGTGCTAACGATCGATTAGGAGCTGGTATCCCCAACTTCTTATTGAGTTCAGAATTAGTGGCATTTTTTCCTATCAGGATAGAATTGGACATTGTGACTAGTCCAGGATGTCTGGCTCCATGGAGACCGCTGGTGACTTTGCGTACTCGGATCCGGCGAGATCGGCGGTGGACACAGCAGTAAAAGGACATTTGACCATTTGCCCCTGATGTCAGAAGAAGCCCCGTGCCCCAGACTGCCAACGTAGGTTTACAGCGGAAAACCTAATATAAAGATATGGCTTTCGGGAAAAAAAAAATGGAAATGCCGATGTGCATTTTTTCCCACTAGCCTTTCCCTAGACTCCGCCCCTTTGCCCGGCCGCAACCTCACGACCGTGGGGCTGTCCCTTTCAGACGCCACGGTGCAGGTGAGCAGGTCTTCATACCTTTGGTCCAGTATCGGGGTGGGTGGGGGACCAGGAGGTAAGCGCCCCGGAACACAGCTCCTTATCTCGTTGGTGCAATTCGTTCATCTATCTAAGTCACATATTTACAGAAGGGTCAATGTGCCAGGGGCGGCAGTCAGCACAGAATCTGCGAGGCTGGGTGCCCGTGACCTCGCCCGCAGAGAGCTGTCCCCACGCCCATAAGGAGCGGCTTGTTTTGCCAGTTCCTTGAGGACTGGCCCAGAAGTCAAGGTGGACGATTTTTATGGCCGCCCCCCAGTGACTGGCAGGCAGGTGCCTGTGTTTGCCGTGCGTATTTGATGACTAAATGAACTGTAGCACCAGGACGGGAAGAGAGGGGCTGGACGCACTTCGGAGACTTTGGGGAGACATGTTTGTGTCACGGGGTTCGCCCAACCGAATCTCTAAACTGCCGTCGTAACGACTGACCCCAGACGCTGCCCCGCGAGGCTGTTCAGCCAGGAAATTCTCCTCCGTGGAGAGGATGGACTTGTTCTGATTTACGACTTGACCTGCCTTGAATTCACCCCAGCTGAATTCACGGGCGTGTGAGGAAATGCCGGGAAGTCTGAGACCATGGGTAAAGTCAAATGGGACACCAGCGGAGCTCTTTGACAATGTGATAACCTGCTCCTCATACACAATGTGATAACCTGCTCCTATAATGGCCATTGGCAAGGGACGGAGGTGTTTCACACCTGTCGGGCCAGGCCAGGCAGCTCTGAGGACAAGAACAGCCCGTGATGAGGCGATGAGGCCGGGCAGAGGGCCTCCCGCCCCCACGCCAATCTTTATACATTAACTAGAAAGATGAGTCACTTTGCTCCCTGATTCGGTGGCTCTGGGAAGAACTGTCACCATCTCGTCTTCGTCCCCCTCATCTGTTCCTGGAACTTCACTGACGGGTGCGAGTAGATGGCTCTCTCCTGCATTTCAGACCGTGCCCAGCTTGCCTGTGGCCGGGATCTCCCCGTGAGGCCAGGAGTCACTGACCTATTTATCTACGCCCTCGGCTGCTGAGCCGAAAGTGGAGGTTTTAGAGAAAGCACAGAGAAGTCACTGCTTCAGTGCGCCCACGATTAGTAACAGGAAAACCCCAGAGGGGGAAAGGGATAGGGAGCCCTCTGCAGAGCCTGGGCATGGGGAGAAACCCCTAGGAAAGTTAGAAACGCCCTCTCGAAGACCAGAACAGGCTCTCAGGAAACGTTCTCTGAGCTGGAGGGGCCTGCCATGTGACCCTCCCCCGCTGGGCAGCCCAAGGCCCCCAGCTTCTGCTCACTGGGCAGCCAGCCAAGCCACCTCCTCGTCTGCAAGGCACCCCCATTCTCAGCGAGCACTCGGGCGAGGTCAGACCCCGTCTCTGGGTCTCCACGAGCGCCTCCACCTCAGAGCAATTACGAGCGTGACGCCCCCTCCCCCGCCCGAGTGTGGGCAGCTCCGGGGGTCACTGTCCTGACCAGCGGAGCACGGAACCTCAGGAATTCACTGAAATGTCTGAAAAGTGAGAGGAACCATCATTTTAGAAAAATGCCAGTTCCGCTATATATGGATGGAAATGGGAAGGAAAAAAAGTCAATAAGTATTTCAGGAAAAAAATGAGAAGGTCCGAGAAGCCTCTCCCGCAGCGCCGCTGTTAAAGGGGTGAAGATGATCGCCTTCCGTCTCCGCTCGTAGGAGGGCCGGGGGCTCCTGTCGGCGGGCGGGGCTCCCAGGCGGCCTGGAAGCAGGGTCCCCCCCGCTGTGGCAGTGAAGTCACCTTGTCTTCCTCCCCCCGTAGCCACGGCAGAGCTCACACCCCCTCCCCTAAGGAAAACTGAATGCCGCATGAGTAAGGCTTGAAGCCACCCACCCACGGGGGACTATCGGGCTCTGTCCTGGGAGAGGCGGGGTGACAGTCCTGGGAGGTCCCCCACGGAACTGCTCACCCAGTGAGAAGGCGGCCAGGCCCTCCGCGTCGCACAGACCTGGACCACGTTTGTCTTGGCGCCGGTGAGTGCGCGTGTGGGCCTCCGACCGGGGAGAGGCCAGTGGGGACCAGACGGAGCCGCTGTGGGGGCCTTGTCTCTTCTCCTGTGGGTGCAGATGGCCGCAGGTAATCCGGCGCGCCCTGCGACGGAGGCTGAGCGCGGTCACCGACACCGAGAGAGACGGCGACAGGCAGAACGGACCCGACAGAGCCCCCGCGACGGGCCTTGGCAGAGGCCTGCAGGAGCAGAGCGCGGCCGGGCCGCAAACCGTCTGAAGACGGCCCGAAGGAAATCAACAGAAATGCAGGCGTTTGACGCCAAAAGTTGCCCAACGGGCGAACAGACGCGAGTCGCCGACAGCCTTTCCAGAGGCTCCTCCCACCCCCTGCCGTAAGGCAGGACCCCGGACCCGGAGTGACAGAGGCTGGGACCTGGCTGGCAGCATGAGGACAGAGACGTATTAGAGTTATTCGGGATTACAGGATGTCTGTCGGAGACACAGACCATCACACCGTCAGTACCTCCAATGAGGGTATTTGCAGATGGGGTCTTTACGGAAATCATTCAAGCTGATCCAGGACAGTCAGTGTCCGCAGAGGAAGGGGAAATGGGCCAAACGGGCCAGCTCTCTCTGCCTCTGCCTCTGCCCTGTCTCTGTCTCTCCTGTCTCTTCTGTCTCTCTGTCTCTCTTCTCTCTCTGGCTCTCGCTCTTTCTGAGAGCATGCAGATAAAAAAAAGGCCGCATGAGGACCCAGTGAGAAGGCGGCCACCTGTAGCCAGGACGCGGAGCCTCACCAGACACCGTGACGGTGACTTCCAGCCCCCGCCTGTGAGAAAGCACACTCGGCGTCACGCCCCGGCCGGCGGGGCTTTGCTACGGCAGCCGGCACTGACGACAGCACTGGTGCAGTGGTTCCTTCCGTCACGCAGTCAAACCCGAGGTCTGAGGACCACGAGTGACCGGCTACTAGGTTCTCTCTAAATCTGAGGGCCTAGAAGCTGGAGGGTGGCTACGCGTTGGCAAGGGACGGAATCGGCCGTAATAATAAACTGGTAATCGGCTTTGGCGAAATTGCGAACTGCTCACAGCGCCGTAACAGATGGCCAGGAATATTAACGGCAGTTACAGGAAACGTTATTCATTTTCTAATAACCACTAACAGGTACTGATTACCGTGTGTATCAGGCAGTGCTCTAATCACTCTGCCTACGTTGTGACGTTTATTCTCACAATGGCCTTTTCAGCATTAGTTAGGGGCAATCACTTCCTTGTTGCAGAGATGAGTAAATCCTCTGAGGCACAGAGAAGTTAGGGAAATTCCTCGAAGTCAGACAGTTCACAGAGGGTTGAGCCTGGACTTGAACCTGGCGTCCGAGGGTTGGGTCTTGTCCGCCATCCTTTTCCGGGATGCCTCCGGCAGCTGCCGTGCTGCGAGTCACCCGAGGTCATCCTTGTGCTGGGACTGTGTGTTTGTGGCACACCTGCTACCTACCATGATGTATTTTTACGTAAGGGAAATACCGTGAGCTTCGCCTTGCACAGATGAATGGTGGAAAAGCCCCTCACAGTAACGGGAACTTCCTCGTGTGTCCCCGTCACGTTTGCAGGGGACAAAGGCGAAGGAGTGGCCTCATTATCCTGACGAGGGGCACGGCCCGCTGACTGGATGCTTGGGGCTCGCCGTCGGGCCGACCGCGCCAAACCTACCGCTTGCTGAGGCTCCCTTGCTCTTTGTCCCGTGAGAGCGTTCCTCTGTGTGGGTGCCGTAGCGAGCAGCCCGCGGGACGACTGGATGAGGCCGTGTCCCAGGCACACCCCCGGGAAGGACAGGACACACGGGGGGCGGGGGGCGGGGTGTCTGCTGGAACCGCACACACACGTCGGTGTGTGCCGTGCCCACGGCTGAGACGCTTTCTTCATACGTCGTGACCCTCCGTGTGACGTTTTACGAACGGGGACTCTTGAGAACGGTCACCTGAATTGGGCATTCTAACTGCAGTGATCGTAAGCATTCGGGGACTGTGTGCGTATTTCCTTCTGCCGGGTCAGATTTTCCCACAACTATCTGAAGCCATCATCTATGAGAGGATCCTCCAAAAACATATATAGAGAGAGATATCTATATCTATATCTATATCTATATAAATATAGATATAATATAGATATAGATATAGATATAAATATAGATATAGATATAAATATAAATATAGATATAAATATAGATATAGATATAGATATATATGTATGTATCTTGTAACACGTGTGTAGAGCAGGCGAGAGATCATGTCACTGCAGCCTTGCTTGTTATAAATAATGAGATGAGTTTATGAACAATGAGGTGAGTCAGAAGTAACAGACATCCGGGAATCCACTGAGCACTCGGTGTGTGCGGGTACTGTGCTAAGTGCTTAATTTTCTGTGCTTTTCACTGTGTGAGGCCGACCCTGCCCCCGCCCACCCTTGTCACGCGTGTGCGCCTGGCTCTGGCAGTTGGGGTGTCTCTGCCAGTTGGGGTGTCTCCGCAGCAGACGAGCCACTGTGGAGAATCTGCTGTCTCTTTTTCCAAAGGGAGTTGGTTTTGTTACAGTTTTGTCGGGTTTTTTGGGGGGAAGGGCAGAGAGACTCATCGTGATTCATCATGAGGTCGATGCCGGTTGAGTGAATGAATATATTTAGCCCATGAATAAAAGTGGAAATAATTAGAAACCACAATCCTTTTGATTCTTAGGAGCTTATACAATCTTTGAGCATGATTTCACAAATGAGGAAAACCCAAATGACTAAATCCCTTAGGAAGCCCTGGATTTTTTTTTTTTTTTTAGACATTTCAAATATAATTTCCTTTTAAAACATGATCTCAGAAAAGAATGAGTTGCCACAGAAAGGGAAAGAAACATTGCTACGAAGGTACAACAATGAAAACGCCAACAGGGTTCTGGGTGCCAGAAACCTGACACAATCCAGCCTCAGAAAACCGAACTGGCTTTGCTGCGTGACCGAGGGAAAAAGCATGCTCTTCCGGAGGATTCTGAAACATCGATCACATCGCGGTTTTCATGATTCCGTCCGCCTCCAAGCTCAGTCACAGGCCCAGGGGCGGTCAGGCTCCTGGGGACCCCGGACCTCGAGTGAGGAGGACGCGGGGGCGGGGAGGCGCAGAGACCGAGCAAGGGCGTCCGCCTGGCTTGGCACGTGCCCCCCTTCACGTCGCCAACGATACTGCAGGCTAGGCAGCTTTCCCCAGAAACGGAGGCTCAGGCGTCCAGTAACGCAGAGAGAAACACCTGAGCTGAGCCCCCGGCTGGGCCACCCGACCTCCCCGAGCCCCCGTCTAGGCGTGGGGGGTTTCGAAGGTGCCATCTCCTCTCTCTCATTATTGATTCCTTTCCCCAAAGCATTCACACTGACAGGTCCTTCTGTTCGGCTCCCTATTGACCCCTTTCCTGCTGAAATTGGGAGGGGACACTCATGTAAAGGCATTCTCAAAGGAAGGCATACTCGAAAGAAAGCGGCCGGGTGGCCCAGAGGTGCCCGGGGAGTGGGCAGGGAGCTCACCGGCCGGCCGCCAGGAGGCATGGCTCCTCTCACTTCCCAAATAAGGGGAGCAGCCGCCCTCTCGCCCAGGCTCTGGCCACCTCTCCCCATGCCAGCCAGCTGACCCGCAGAGGTCAAACACACTCACTGTCCCCCGCCCGGGAGCTGGAGCTGGGCAAAGTCCCCCTTCTGAAAACGTCCACACACGGTGCTCTTCAGAGAGGAAATTCAGGGTAATGAGAAGCAAATCTAAAGACACAGATTATGCTTTATTTTCGAGAAATTGGAAGCGGTAAAGTTCCCCTTGAAATCCATACCTGCGGGGCCGTAAAATAAAAGGCAAAATGGGTAGAGATTACTTAAGATGCAAACACGGCGAAGGCAAATATTGCCGCGGGTAGGCTATAAATGACTTTAGAGACATGGGGATGCTAAATCATCCAGGCCAACTGAAAAACAGTCATTTTAATCTGAAGACAGTAAACCTCTCCCTGCATGTTGCTATGTACTGGAACACCCTCTTATTAAATTATAGTGTTTTATAAGTAGTGAATAAAATTGGGATCGTGTTTACTATGCAAAATCCCCACTACTTTTCAAATGGATGTGTATTTTAATATGGAATTGAAATTTAATATCGCCAGGCACCAAGCAATAAAACCAACCCACCTCGTTGCAAGCCCTGCTTAAATTATTTTTTTGAATTTTGTATCTAATAACATAGCACAATAACACGGAAACAAGATTAACCCTGTGATACTGTTTGTTTAGGAAACCAAGAGTGTTGCTATGGAAAGGAGTATTGCGTAACCATGGAAACCGGTGACAGTATTGTAAATAGCGATACTGAAAGGGGAACCATGCGAACTTAACATATGAATTCTAAGAAAAGAAATAGAGAATAAGGACAGAGAGGGAGAGAATGACATTTTTTTTTTTTTTTTTTTTTTTTTTTTTTGGTAAAAGCGGCATAGTTACGTGTTCTGTTTGTCTCCCGGTGGGGCTTTTACGCTCAGTTTTCAAAACCTCGATTGTGTTTTCCATAATCTCCTAGTTTCTGTCTTCTCATTAACTCTCCAAAGCATAGCCTATTTATGTATTTTTATTTATTTATTTATTTTTTTGAGAACCTCCTTAATGCCAAGATTCATCACAAACTGGTTTGGACTTAGGTTTATTTTGATAGCATTTTATAGGCCAAATTACTTTGCTCCCTGAAATGGGTAAAGTGAGGAAAACAATCGCAGAAGACATACGTTTAACGGCTCGCATCCCCCGAGTGTTTAAAGTCACGCTTTTTAACGCCCCGCGCGTGACACCAGACGTGACTTGAAATCGGGCTAGCGCGGGAACACTTCTCTGTCTCCTGAATGCCGCGGCCACCGGGAACCGTGGCTGGACACGCATTCTCTCCTGGCTGACTCGTAGCTCTGACTCCCTGGCTGAGGGTCGCTGTCCTGGAAGGCGGTGGCCACGTCTGCTTTGCCTCGGACACTCCCCGGGTGCCAAGGTGACCGCTACCCGCCCAGGACGTACCCGCGGAGGGAAGGGACACATGCAGTTACACCAGCAGCAGGACGCAGCAAAACGACATCGCTCAGTCAACACGGCCCTGTGGCCACGATCACGTGAGCCCGCCCGGGGTCGCGTGAGAACGCTGACCTCGTTCCCCTCTGAAAAGGCGAGGACCACGATAACACACATGCTGAAAATGAGCAAAACAAGCTTCTGAAAAGGAAGGAAGTCGGAGCTTGGCCATGAGAAGCAGGTGAGAGGTTCAGGGCTCGGTCCCACCCAGCAGGACTGGAGAATCGCAGACAGAGGGACACGGGCCCTTCGGGGCCCAGCGGCCTGCGTCCCCGACCTTCGGAGTCCCCCATTCTCAGGAGACGCTGGCAAAGGAAGAACCCCTGAGAACACATTCTGTGTATCCTGGTTTTTAAAAAAAAAAAAAACTCTGGCCTAATGTGACATTTTTTAAAGTCTGTAATTCTGTCATTTTTGAAGATCCCTTAAGTATTTCAAAGGAAGAGTTTGGGGCAGAGAAGCAGTTTTGGAACTTCGTTTCTGGGAGGGGAGGGCCGGGGGCTCCGGCGGCCCCACCCACCCATCAGAGCCGTGCGGAGCCAAAGTTTTTCCTGGCAAGACTGGCTCCCCCGCGCGCTGAAGCGAACACCCCCGCACGACCCCGACCGCCACTGGACACGGAATCCCCTCCTGCTTCCCACAACCTGCGGCACACAACCTGCAACATGATATGTAACATAACACATGGTAACACGCACCATGCAGTGCAGCACGTAGGCTCTGCAGCCTGCAACCTGCGCCTTGGTGCACGACAACATATAACACTGTGCAACCTGCAGTGTGGGACACGCAGCGTACAATGCCTAACGCGTGATGGATGAGGTGCGGCCTGCAACGCGACGTGCCCCGCAGACGTCGTCTGCAGCCCCACCCACGCCCTCTGACCCCCGTCCTCCGAGTCTCTCTGGGGAGCCCGGACTCCTACAAGCACCTTCTCGATAACGTTTTCTAAGAGAGAACACGTGAGGGGGAGGGGAATTCCCTGGGTGGGTAGAGGCCCTGCCGGCCACGTGCTGGCCTGGGGACCGTCTTCGCAGACGTGTCTCAAGGGCGGGCAGCCTCGCAGGACAGACAGTGTCAGCGGGGGCCTGGAGGGAAGGGCCGGGTGGCAAGCTGCCTTCCATCCAGACGCCAGGCCCAGCCCCGCCTGGTGATTATTCCACAATGTGTACATATAGCGAACATTCCGTTGTACATCTTAAATACATACAATTTTTATTTGCATAAAAAATACAATAAAATATGTCACGTATCTCTGAGACAAATGGTGAGCAATAGCTTGGTATTTACCGTGAAAAATGGTGTTCCCCTTTAATCTGTGTCAAGACACCCATTTCTACTGAGCTGCAGACAAGTGTCGATCAATTTGCGTGTCTATCACCAGAACGGTGAACTACATATTGGGGAAAAGTAACGATACTTTGCCATCCGTCTTCAAAGCAAAAGAGGATGTCTCATACAGAGGGGTGTTGGCTTTCTTAATTTGAAAATCCACATGCCAAGTAAGCAGACTGTTATTTCATCAGCTCTCTATCTAGTTTCCCTTGTGCCACTTTTAAATGTGACATCGACCTTTCATTCTATGCTTTAATGGCTACAATGTCGTAAAAGAATCACTCACTTTTAATTTTTAACTCAATTAGTGAAAGTAGGAAACAGCCTTCATAAGCACACATGGCCTAGATACAGTGCCTCCATTTTTATGGGTGCACAGAGGGACATAAGATACCCCTGGAAATTAGTCCCCCAACCACAGACTGCCAGCTCAGGTGTCAGCTGGCCAGAGGACGCCGAGGAGCTTAAAAAATGGTGGCTTATTCAATGTTTCACAATTACAGGACATCCAAGAAGTTCTGCCAAGCATTAGAGATGACTAATTATTTTAGTGGTACATTGCAACTTTTGAAGTTTCGGTTTGAGTCAGATCTCCATTGTGGTTTTACACTATTGCCTCGTCCCTCTGTCTTTAATATTTAGACTTACATCTCGGAAATTTCCTCAGAGGAAACTTTTGATGATATTGTATTCTGCACAGTAAAAGTCGGCCCGCACGAGCTGTTGAAAGGGTGACATCGACCACAATGTGTCGTGGCAAAGGCGGGCAAGTGGTCATGACCATAATAGAACATATGTTAATAGAAAAACCTCTCGAAAACAGCTCAAAGCTATGTTTAAAGAAAATCTAAGTTGATTATTTAAAAAGGGTGTTTTTTTGCACATTACTTGTGATTGAATATTGAAAAACATATTTGAGTTTAGATAAGCTCTACAAAAGGCAAAAATGTTTCCATCTTTAAGAATAAAACCCAATTCTCTTTAATGATTTAAAAGATACAGATGTTTCCATGGGTCTCGTGCATATTACTTTTACATTGTTACACTAACTACAGGTTTAAGGGAGTAACAAATACAATGTTACACAGTCTCATTTTTATTGTTTAAATTAGGATACAACTTGTAATGAATACCCACTCAGGAAGCTTTGAGCATGATTAATGGCATTCTTCACAACACCATAAGCACTTCGCCTTCGGGGCTGGGCGGGGGGAGCATATTTCTGCCCAGTTTAAGTCTCTTTCCACGTTTTCTGAGAACACAAGGCGCACTTTGCCGACACAGAGAAACACTTGCCTTTGTCCCCCACGTGCGTCTCTGAAACCATGGGCTTTGTGTTCTTCCCCGGCGCACATGCTCTTCCTTCCTTCCTTCATGCTCTGTGGGGACCTTGGTCTCTGTTTCTCTCCCGTCATCTGAGTTCGAAGAGGATTCATATTTGCATGACTCCTGGGCCCCGTCAATGACTTGCCGTGGTTACTGCTAACTGTCCCATGGGGTTGTTCATTCTGAGCTCCTGATGGGACCAGGTGGCATCTGACATGTCACGCCTGGCCACGTTGGTTTGCTGGGTCTGCCAGAACACAGAACCTCAACCCGGGCGGCCTGAGCCGCAGACTTATTGTCACACAGTTCTGGCAGGCAGGGTGTGTCAGCTGGGCTGATTCACTCTGAAGGTTCGGGGACAATGCACCCCCAGCCCGCCTCCTGCTTTGGTGGTTTCCCGGCCATCTTCGCATCCCTTGGCTTGTGGGTGCCTCACCCCAATCTCTGCCTTCGCCCTCCCTGTGGCCTCTTCCTCTGGGTGTGTCCTTGTCTTAATCTCCTTCTTGTCAGGAAAGCTGTCACAGCGCTGAGGGCTCACCCTCCTGCTCTCCTTTTAACTTAATTCCCAGGATAAAGACCCAGCTCGGGAGGTCACATTCCCAGGTCCTAGGGGCGGGACCCCCACCTGTGAATTAGACAGGGTTCGACCCATCACGCCCAGTACAGCTCGTGTCCAGATGTCCCCAATTCCCGCGAAAGACCGGACCCACGCTCCCAGGGATGGACGCAGGCTGAGCATGCCGACTGCAGACCGCCAAAGGGCGAGGAGAGGAAGCCCGTCCACGCGCTCAGACGGCCGGGGCTCCTCGCTCGTCCTGCGTTTCGTGGGTAAGGTCTAGGGGTTAACGGTCAACGAGCCTCTTTCCCGATTCCCCGCATTCCACCGGCTCAGCATGACGACGGCAGAAGCCAGGGCCTCTGCCGCACACTCCTCTCCTCCACTCTGGGCTCCGGTCTTCACCCTCGCAGTTCGGCCTGTCTGACCGGGCCAGGCTCGCACCCCACCCTGACCTGCGGTCAGGAGGATTCCACCCCTGGTTCCGGTTCTTCCTCGGCCACTGTGTGAGGAAGAATACAGCCATGCTTAAAAACAAAAACGTTCAGCGTCTTTTATTAAGAGTGGATGAGTTCACCTGGGTTTCAGGAGATTTGTAATGGATTTTCAGATCTTTACTATCATCCTTTTTATTATAGGGTTAGATTGTTATGACCGAGCTAAAAATGGCATTCGATATGCAAAATGAGGTGGTAAGTACCATTTGGCTTTTAAGAAGTCCATTTTCTACGCGGCCCATTATGAAAATAATCCCAAGTTATAGCCGCCTCTCCAAAGACCTGGAAAATAAGGTTTTTCAATCGAGGCACTTGCCGCCATTAGAACAGCCGAACTGGTTAAACATGCCAAAATCCCAGCATAATAAGTGCTCCTCAGAGCATGACGACAGGTTGCATCAATACTGGCTTTCCAAAACATTTTTTTAAAAAAGATTCTGCTGAGGACGAACTGACCGCGGCACGAAGGGCAGCGCGCTGTCCCGGGAGCTGTCAGCAGGGCGGCGCTCGCCTTGGCGTGAGGGTCGCCGATGGCCACTGGCTGACATTCCTAACAGGTGCCAAAGCGCTGCGTCCTCGCCCCGGCGGCCCCCACAGCTGGGGCGAGGCCGGCCTCTCGCCTGCAGAGCCCTGCTGCGCAGCAGCGGTCGGCGAGAAACCGGGGGCCGGGGAGGGGCCGCGGACCCTCTGGCAGGTACAGCGGGCGCGGAAGGCTGAGGGGACGCGCCTGCGCGGTGCAGGCTGCAGGTGCGGCGCCGCCCGGACGGGGTGCGGACGGCCCGGTGTGGGCGGCCCGGGCACAGGGGTGAAGCGCCCGGCCTGACCGCCAGTCCTGGGACACTGTCGTTCACCCCAGCTGGCTCCAGGGACGGGGCCCCAGGTGACGGAATAGAAAACGCCTCTGGCCCAGGCTGTGCCCCGAAGCACTCCCTCCGCGTGCCCTGGGCCGGGGGTCTCCATCAAGGGAAGCACACACCTGCCGCAGGTGCGGGGCAGTGCTGGGTGAGTGGGCGTGCCCTGACAGAAAGGGGCCCAGGGTGGCATAGAAATAATAAAGGTGCCGAGGGTGGCGTAGAAATTAAAATAAAATAAATAGAAGGAAACTCAAAACAAAACATAATAAAATAAATATGTGCCACTAATAATCAAATAAAATTTAAAAAATAAAATGAAATAAAACAAAATCGAATAAAATAAAACAATAAATATGTGAAATCAATAAAAAAAAATTAAAAAAAATAACCGTGACTCTGCATTCAAAAGTGTGTTTCCTCCTGTAATAGGATGAAAAAGTTCTGCGTGGGTGTCCATGTGTGATCTGTCTATATAAGACCCCAACATGCCCTCGTTTCATTCTTACTTTACCTTTTCATCGCGTAAGTCACAGTCACACAGCTTGAAATGCAAAAGACGCGGCGGCAAGGGATGAGGAAACCCCCTTTTGGAAGTGTTCCCAGATTAAGTCCTGACGTGTGCGGTGGGACTGGTGACTTCAGAATCGCTCTCCAGCCTTTGGTTTGCCATTTGCCAGAATCGCATCTCCCGGATCGATCGTCGGCTACCTCTTTGCGTCCCCCACAAACCAGGGGCTCCCCGCGCAGCCCCGAGGGCGGGAAGGGCTTCGCAGGACGTTCGGGGAGAGGCCCACACCCTTGGAACAAGCAGCGCACCCCTGGCCCAGGATCCACATGTTCTGGAATTTTCTCAACCAGTGTGAAGATTCAGGCAAAAGCTGTCATAAGACTGATAAATTCAATCTTTGGCAAAATCTATAAGGTCATTAATTCAGTCAACTGTAATTGGGAGTGTATCATTCACTGGATTACTGATTGTTTTAGATGACTGCTTTGATTGCTCAAATAGAAGTGAACAACGCTCTGTGGCTTGTATACGCTCAGGGAAGCAAACGGCCAAGGCAGTTAGTTATTCAGAGCATTCATATCGAAACAGGATTTTAACCTGAATTGTTTGCTTTACCTTGGCTTTGAACAGTGGAAAATGGAATTATGAAAAATATCTACTTGAATGAATTCGGGAAACTTTGCTCTTATCGGTGTGCAATGTGACACATATCTAGTGATTCCCTTAGTTATTTACTCAGTCTGTCCTCGTCTTTGTGTTCAATAGAATCCCAAGATGGGGGGTGGGGGACTCCTAAGGATCATCTTGAAATGACTTTTAATCTAAGAGCAAGAGAACCAGGAAATAAACAAAAAACCCAAATATGTATATTTTTAAACACAAAATCAGGCATGCATCTTCAGGAGCTTATAGAAACGCTAAATACAAAGTATGTTTTCAATGCCTTGAGAAAGGCTCTTTGTTACACATATTCAAATATCATAATTTTTTAACAAATTTGACTTTATTTCTGCTCTGAATTCTTGGGAGAAACAGGGAGAACTTTGCAGAGGGAATTGTTTTCTTGCTCTCTGAACTACGTTCTGTTTTGGGACTTCGCACAGAACAGGTCGACTGAGTGACTTTAAATGCTACCTGCTGGCGACAACTTCACACTCCAGACACTTCGGCCTCAGACATCGAGGCTCTGCTGCCCGGAGGGTATGTCAGGAAGGCGTCTGACCTCTGAGCTTCATCTCATTCATCAGGAAAATGAGACCGGCACCTTCCTTCGTGTGAAGACTGGGTTAAGTGAAGCGATAGGCTTCTGTGGGACGATGGGATTAAATGAAGCCGACAACAACTGCTACTTTGGAAAATGACTGTTGGGGGTTAGTGAGTGATAAACACACAAAAAGCTAAGTAGAATAATCATGTGATTATTAACTGCAGAGAAAACAAGAAGCTGAGCAGAAAAGGAAAATCATACTGAAACTATAGTCATGGAAGCAAGGAGGGCGGAAAACAAAGAATGGGGGTTCAACAGGTAACCCCTAGAACTGGAAAACCAAGGCATGGCGATGCCGGCCTGGTCCGAGAACTTTGCTAGAAATAAAACCCAAGGGAGCCAGTTAACAGCCTCGAAGCTACTTCCTGGGCGAGGAGGCGCTCTCAGGGAGAGGCTGGGAACTGTCGTTTTCATAATAGAGAACGATTTTTTCTCCAAACCGAGAACCACGTGGACCCCCGGTCCTCTGAACACTCACTTCCGTGATACGCTTCGGGGCGCTGGGTCTCTTCTTGTTCACTTACAGGCCGTGGTCACAAATGCAGCGTGTCTGCATCTTAAACGTGCCGGCCGGGGCGCGGTCCCCTTAAAGGAGAACCCCACAGCACACGGCACTGAAGCCCGGAGGTGCTAGGGAAGTCCCTGCGCGTCTCTCTTTTTCTAATCCACGCGACTTCTCACGGGTCCGTGCTGCACATGGCGAACAGGCAGTGCCAGCGACAGCGGCCCTGGGCGAGCCGGGCGCTCGCTGTGTTCTGTTCGCCTGGTTCGCGTGTGCACACGTCCTGTCGGCCAAGGACGGTCTGGGCAAAGCCTCGATTCGGTGGGGCGGGGGGTGCCTCGGGGCTCCTGCCGTGGAGACCGACCACGGGGGCGGTCTCGCCTCTGCGCACACGGAAACCCAGGCTCGGCGGGTTTAGCGTCCCGCTGGGGGCCACACGGCTCATTCCATTTCAGTCTCGGTTCTACTAAACCGCTAACGTCGACTAGGATTTTGTTCTCTGCAGCCGTCGTCCCCACCGAGGGGGCCCGCTGCACGGGCCCGGGGGCGGCCTGGACCTCGGGAGCGCCGCGCCTGGCCGGCACTGCGTCGTTCTGACCACGCGAGCCGCTGGCAAACCAGGCCCGGTGAGAGGGCTCGACAATCCCCCACTACAACGCGGAAATCAGATTCCCGGAGCGCTCCCCAGCTTGCTACGGCCCCGAGCACGTGGAGGGACAGGCGGGCAGGGGGGGGGGGGGCGGCGCCCCAGGCTGGTTCTGCGCAGGCCGACCCCTCCCTGCCCCTTCTGAGTGGCCAGGCAGGGCCGCACCGGCCTCCTCTGCGCTGTGCCCTCACGTTCAAACCACATTTATGTATCTCTTTGCGTTCAGATGAACTCCCATGAAAGCGGATCCCAGGAGTCGCTGGGATCCATGAAGCAGAGGCAGGACGGGTGGGGAGCACGGGAGGCGCAGTGCACCCGCCTGGCGACATCTTCCCGGGGGACCCCCACAATGCCTCTGCGGGAGCGCGGCTTCTAAAACACGCAGAGTCCCGTGGGTTTCCGGAGACCCAAACCCCACTGGCTTTCAGCAGGGAACAGGGCGGAGCAGAGACCCACCCACGCACATTCCTGGCACCGTGCTCTGCGCGGGGCTTCTGTCCCACGGCGGCCCTCGGGGCGGCCTGCCATGACCCCGTGGCGCGCTTTGGCCGAGCCGTCCTGGGCCGTCCACGGCTGCTCAGCGAGCTCTTCGTCCGAGCAGACCAGCTGGTCCGGGGGAGCTGCACAGGGCCCCTCGGCCCCATTACGACCCGCGCAGCAGGAAGGGCTGAGTTCTGTTTAAACGTGCGCGGTTTCACGTCTGTCACGATTTGACTTCCCAACAACGAGAAGAAACCGGACGACTCTTAACGCTGCAGGGGGACTCGGGGGAGACGCAGCACGTTGGACGGACGGATGAGCGAGTGAAAGCTGTGACACCCTCCTTAGAGGGGACCGCTCCCACTCCCACAAAGTCCGAGTGGGATCTCACCCAAGGAGAGGGGGAAGCGAGCAGAGTCTAGTCCGCCGACGTTCGGGGGCGCGCACCCATCTAACGTTTTCCTCCCAACGGGCTTCCTGTACTTTCAGAAAGAACACGCTCCACACGGGCTGTGAGGGCCGTGTTGGCCGGGCAGCCAAGGCGACGCCCCGGAGATCACGGCGGTCGGGGAGGCGCAGAGTTCCTGCCCACGGTGGCAGCCCCGCAGCCCCCACCTCTGGGACGGCCACAGACGTGGATGGGTGCCGGGCGCTCCCCCGCACATGGCCAGCGGGACGTGGAGGTGATGGCTGCAGCATCACCAGCAAGACGCGCCTGCCGGGGAAAAACGGGGCGATCCTAACTTTCAATTAATCAGAAATGTTCAACCGTCTTTCCACCTGGCTATGCAGCAGCAGCTCCGTCCGAAAAGCATCTGAAATCAGCATTTCTCGCACTGTTCAAGGGGGAGAAATGGACCTGGCTTTTAATGTCTGGCATTGCTTCATAATGAAATTAGCTTTTAAATGGTGCTAGTCACTGACAAGCCAATATGACAGTCAGGACTTGCTTTAAAGAGACTCACTGCCTATGGCCTGAAGGAAAGGCTATTTACCTGTGAAACAGCCATTTCTGGACAATCCTTTCATCCATAAATGAGGAAATGAGTCAGCTGTGCTCACCGTCATCTCCTCCCTGGCGTTCTTCGTTACTCAGGGACCAGGAATGAGAAGCCTGGGTGCCTGAGCACAGGTCACCGTCAGCATCTCCCCGTTCTGTTGTTGGAGATCCGGACACCCTCTCTGACTGGAAGCGTGCCCAGCCGGTCACAAGGCAGCATGACTCACCGCGCCCGCTCACCTTCAGCTAAACACAGGCGAAAAGAACCCGATCGGCTCCATGACGTCACCTCTTCTCTGTGTATCTTCAGCATGGTTTAGATACAGAGGCTGTTGAGTAAGACACCAGGCTTCCCAGTGAGAAGAATGCGTCTGGGGTACTCAGGGCGAGAACATGTTGCGGGGTTATATTTGAATGCAAACACCAGTCGTGCTCCAGGAATTCAGGGTGTGTGGTCTTTGCCGATACAAAGTATCCCACGTGGTTTCCAGACCAGAAACTCATCACCTGGGTGGGTCAAAGTGTAACTCAGCTGAAATATTCTGGGTTTAAATAACCATTAAGGGTATGCAGTTTTCAGAACAGATTGAGGCATGTTCTCAGCTACAGTCTTTTGAAACTTATGAAAACATGGGCAAAGGGTCCTGACAATTTTTTCAAATCAAGGAAAATATACACAGTGTTTGTACATAGGCGGTGGGGCGTCTCGGTGACTTTGTATCTTCTTTCCATTCTTTTGCAATTATTTAATGAGTAGGCATCGCTTTGATGGTGAAAAAATTGAGGAGGGAAGCTGTTTCAGCTTTCCTCAGAATTAGCTCTAAAAGATGAAAACCCCAAAAGCCGAAAACAAACTGAGTCAGTCAGTTAGTTGACGGCTACCTTGAATCTGTGCTGAGAGCTTGCATTATGACGTCAGTAAAACTGTGTGACCTCCAATGAGATCACGTTTACCCGGCTACCGGATGGGCCAAGGAGCAGGTGTGGAACGGGTTTCCACAGTCCTGTTGCCTCAACACCCACGGCCACCGCTTTTGGGAAACTGAATCACTCGATTTGCTAAAACCCAGCCAGGATGAGGAAGCGGCCAGTCATGGTGCAGCCAAGGCGAAGAAAGCATGTTTGAATTAAGCTGATGATGCTGTTTCCTCGGACAGCTTGAGTTGCAAAATTGGAGAATGGAGAAGCACTGTGTTTGGGAAAGGTGTGGCGTCACCTGAAAAAAAATTACGTTTCTTTGCAATGTAGCAAATTATTGTTTAACAACCTTCCCCCCATCCCACCCACCCCCACCGCCCAGCATGGCCTGTTTGCTTCTGGGCGGTCTGAAGAAAACACAGAATTTTTGCCAGACCCTAAAGAGGGAGTCAAGAATTTGCCATGAGATGTCACATCCCGCTCCCTCGCGCCCGACATACATGGTTCGTTCGAGGAAACTTGCTTCTGTACCCATCGTCCAATTTGTTCCGTGGAAGTTTCGGGTGCAAATCCCGAATTTCTGCCACTGCGCTGTGCTTTGATGAACACAGCACCTCGGTGAGAAGGCTGCGGCACTCCGGAAGTCTCCGTGGTCAGATGGGGTCCCGAGTCGCCCCTAACGCCCGTCTCCGTGGCTGAGGCGCTGGCCTTGCAGTCGCCTCCGGTGTGCTCCCTGAGACGGGCCCCCTCGCTTCGTGTGCAGACGTGAGGTCTGTTCTCAACTTCCACCTGTCATCCCCCCTCAGGAGAGTGAACTTGGCCATTGCAACCTTGGGCAATTGCTAGAAGGCAGATCATCGCAGCCAAAGGCTGGCATCAGCAGAGGCCGGCCATTTCACAGACAGTATTAAAAAATGATACATGGACCCCAAAGAGTGATGATTAAACATAACACTTGTTTCCATGGGCAGACTTCTAGACGGTTCCCGATAGTTAATCACCAGATCAATATGCTTTTCAAGAAGGACATATTTTCGATCACTCTGAAAAAGACTAGGAAAGTAATGCCATCGCACTTTTGTATAAACTTATCTTAGATTTCGAAGAACTTAGTGTTAAGTGGTGAGAATGACAAAGATCGAGGGAGCTCACTGTTTTCTGGCACGAGGACGCCCCCGACAGGGCACGCGGCCCTCGCCGAGTTCGGCCACCTCCTCCGGCCTCACTGTCCCTCCACCCGACGATACGTCAGGCGCCTCCCCCGACACCTTCTCCCCATGTCACAGCCGACTCCGCTCTCCGCCGTGACCGCCCCCACGCGGCCTTTTCTTGCATAGGTGCTGATACTTTCAGTTGTCGAATAGAATGATATGTGAGATATTGAATATTTTACCCAGATTTCATGTGTTGAATAAATAAAAGATGTTGCAAGTCTCTCTATGCAGGTATTTTTATATATGCTTTTAAGTTGACCTTTTGGGTCACAGTCTCAAAGCACTGGCATTTATATGAATTCATACCAATTATATGAATGAGTGGAGGAAAAAAAAAAAGGATGAGAAGGAGGGAAGAGATTCACTCCCCACAAACAAGTAAAAAGAGAGGTTAACCACCTCAGAGAATGCCAATGAACGAATCTGCAATAAGTTAAATCATCAATATATTTCATGAAAGCTACTGAAACGGCTTAGTTTATTTCTATTCACTCAGATACAGTTTGAACTAGCACATTTGAAGCGAAATTACCTAGAATGTCCATGACACTTTTTCTAGGCCCAGGCTGCCTTCTCGTCATTATTTCATTTAGGACGGAACAAAGAAAAGTATACACTCGTTTTCTTTGTTCCATACTGTGTGTGGAACAAGTTTTCTTTGTTCCATACTGTGTGTGTGTGTGTGTGTTGTGTGTGTGTGTGTGTGTGTGGAGAGAGAGAGAGACTGTCGGCTTTTTTCTCTGTCTTGAGTCAAAGATAGCAGTATACTTATCATCCCTTATTTCAAAGAAGAACACTCCATGATGTTATGACACCAGTTAAATCCCGTGTAATTCTTTTTCAGTGGGGTTGACACATGTGATGACTACTGACTTCCTTCCAAACATCTCAACATCAAGGTCGAACAAATCTATGAGAGACAATCGTCCTATTTCAGAGTCTCATGTAAGGCTGACTCCTACCTGGCCACTTTTCTACTAAATGACAACGGTGGACCCCAAGCGAAACTGTAAGTTTTCGGCTTTCGAAGCACATGGACACCAGATAACGACAGACTCTCAGTTTTATGGAAATTAGAATGTCTTCTGGAGGGGAAACCAAGGGAGGGAACGATGAAGGTCTCGGGCGACTCCTTGCAGTCACTGTGTGTGTGCAATTTCACGAGTCACTTGGGTCACCGGCTTATGAAATCAGTTTCTCGCCAGGACCGATAAATGTTGACATTCATAAATACAGCGCCCATGACATCTGTGAGACAGACACCGCACTGCCCAGGGCATGGCCGCCTGTAAAATGATTAGCGCACATCAGAAACAGCACCCCCGCTGCGTCCCGTTTCTAATTTAAAAAGAAAAGAAAAGTGTGTTTGATATTTGGTCACTTCTGACGACTAAACCTGGCTGGGACACCATCGCACGGCTGCAGAATGGGTACCTTCGCACATCTCGTCGCAATGTGGCGTTCCACCCCTGAGGTACAGCTCTGAACTTACGATGCTTCGTCACGTGAGGCACTCGCTCTTTAGAAGGAAGAGAGAGTGACAGTCTATTTGTGCCGTGCACGTAATCCTACAGTGCGAATCTACAGCAGACGGCGGCCATGAGGCAGAGAGTGACGATGTGGAGACACTGAAGTCACGCGCGTGAGCAAAGCTTTAAGTCACCGAGTTTGAGAAAAACATCTTGAGATGGCTTATGGCTCCCAATCCTTAATACCTGAATCCTCCGTTCGAAGCAGTGATTGAAGAATCTGATTTTGTGTACTCAGACCGTGTGTTCCAATTTCATGGAAAATCAAATATCACCCAGAGAAGGTTAATTCTCCTCCACACAAATTTACAAAATGAAATATTTAGTTCCTTCCAGCTTGGGCCACATTTGTTTGATCCGAATTAAGTTGAAATCGTCCTGTGATATGAAAAGTTAGATGAGTAGATAAAGCAATCTAGCTCATAAGCGTTTCTTTATGAGAAAGGGGACTGGAGAATAAATGTCAGTGGTAGCACTCGCTGGATTCGGAAGCCACACTCATTAACACAGGATCGCAGCACTGGACGAGAAACTGAAGCCTCTGGGGAGGAAGAAATCTTCATAATCATGAAAATATTATTTTAAAATGTTCAGATTACCGTGTAAGGGTAACCTGGCTCTCTACTGGAATGCTTGTAGGGAGAAAAAAGGCCTTAACGATCGTGTATGGTATATGTCAAATACATTTCTGTTTTAAGACTTGGGAGTTTCTAGTAATTTCTAATAAAAATAACACCTGAAAAATAAATGAATAAAGTAATTAATTAAATAACCTCTGATAATCCAACTTCTGTAAACCAGCCATCCTCTGTAACTGGTTATTTTGCATACCTAAAATCACGAAAATCCCAACAATTTTAGCATCCAGGGCCAGCTCAACAGCCAAACAAATGGATAATTTAGAGAGATGATTATTCTAATGAGAGTTCATGAACCCAGAGGTGTCTCCAGAAATGGAAGAGAAAAAAGAAATAAAAATCTAAAACTAAGTGGCTCAAGGACCGATTAGACAATAAAGTACGTAAAAATTTCTGTGTAAAACAGTGATTACATTATTGCAAACCTAATAAATCCACCTAATGTATTGAATAATTCTGCTTAAAAAAAAAAACACTTCTAAATACTAAGCAATAAGAAAAATAGATATTTTTAAATGACTTCAAAATATTTTCCTACATCCTTGGATGTCATGCAGCCTCAATCCTGTGACCATTTTGGATGAAAAGATCCAGGCAATTCTGTATCCAAAATCACCGTACGGAAGACAATATTTGCAAACAGAATTTAAAATGTGGGTTCTGTAGCGCCTTCAACAAAATCATCTAGGGTGCTTGTTAAAAAGCAGATTCCTGAGTCTTACCCCAAAACGGAGTCAAAGGTATCCCTGTGTGCACCCCGACCACCTCCAAGAGGCCTGGGAGTGCGGGGTGACTGCGAAGGACTGACATTTGTCGTCTCCTGTCCAGTAGGCGTGTAGGGCGTCTCTCTGTGGTTACGATGACTCGGTCACTCGTTTTTTCTCTTCTGTCTGAAGTGGATCCGAAAGTGGCCTGGTCAGCAATTACCCTTTATTTCCTTCTCCATTCAGGAGATCGAAGGCCTTCTATTCAGGCGTATGTTCTCGTCGGTATCTTAATTTTCAAACAAAAAGATCAACCTTGCCCAACATTTTGATTAATAGAAAAGTAAAATGAGTTCCAATTTGCAAAAGAGAGTTTGTGCACGCAGATTATTGCCAGATCACACAATCGCTAGTTCTCTGTTGGTCATTATCAAAAAGCCCGGGGAATTCCAGAAAAATACGGGGTCATTTCAATCTCTACAGATTCTAAATTATAGTCAGGATAAAGACAATTAGAAAAACCATGCGTTTGGGCAATATCATTTTTAAGCTTTCACTGAATTGCTTGGTATCATTTCTTCATCTACATGGATAGACCCTATTGGTGACGGACAGGACAACGGAAACGAAACGCGGCCCGTTAGTGTAATTCGGCACCGGCGGCAACACCGCCCGCCCCGCGGCGGAGGACCGAACGCAACACGGAGCAGACGAAGCGGAGACCGGCAGGGCGCGAGCACACGATTCCATTCGGGTGGGGTTCGAAACCTTACAAAGGTGAATAACGTGCCCAGGTAACAACGTAAAGCGAAGCAAGCAAACGCCACGCAGGGAACGTGTGCGCAGAGCGGGCGGCCGCGGGGCGGCGGGCGGGCTGCACGTCCCCGCAGGGGTCTCACATTGAGGGCGTGCGGGAGAAGTTTCGTTGGTGTCTTATGCCTTGTATATCATGTATGAAAGCGCACACACACACACACGCACACACATGTGCACACGTACTGTTATAAGCTACCAGTCTGGTTAAGCCGTCCTCTGTTTACGACCCTCCCGCCCCCTCACCTCTGAGGTACAGACAGACCTTTCTCAATGGATCGGCCCCACGCCACCCTCCAGTCCTGCCCTGGGCCGGCTCCCGTCCGCCTGACCTGGGGACAACCCAGCGCACAGACCTCAGACCATCTGCTGCTCACCAGCTCCTCACATGCCTCCCCCCTCCTCAGTGGCCTCAGCGTCACGGGAAGCCGCACCCCGGTGCCCCCACCCAGCAGAGGCGGTGACTGTCTGCTCCGCTGACCCCAGCGTCACCCAGCACCTTCACCCCTGCCCTCTGGGCATGTGCTAACGCTGACAGTTTTGGTGCAGCCTGCCCTGACTGATTTTCTTTTTCGTATTTCAAACACTCAGGCCTTAAGAAGCTCGCACAGCCGCGTGAACAAAGATGCCACTGGAAGTACGTCGGCAGCATTCTCCTTCTCCCCGTGAGGGTGCATGCCGACAAAGCAGCCATGATGCACTTTGAGGTTGGAGCATTTTGAACACACTAGGGCCCCATGTCCTCTTAGGAGATGCATGTCACCACTGCATGCTGTGTGGCCTCTCACTTTTCTGAGGGACCTGATCGTCAGCGTGGGGGGGGGGTGGCGCACTGGATTCAGAAGGAATCATTTCCAAAGCAGGGAAAAATGCAGGAATGCCTCCGACCCAAGAGGTCAAAGGAGCCCTTCCAGGAGAGAAGGCACTCCAGAACTATAAAACTTGTTCAAGCGATAGGATTTACGGTTAATTTTTAAACCCTTCTGGATAGTTTTGACATGGTGAGTTGATTATTATTAATATTATTGGGAGGATGAACAGCAAACACAAATACAGGAATCACTGTACAAGAGGCACTGTTCTAATCATTTTAAATATATTAACTCACTTTATCCTCGCACGAACCCTATGAGGTAGGCACTGTATCTTGGATGCGTAAACTGAGGCACAGAGAGACTAAGTAGGAATCAGAAGCAAACTTCCTGGCCCGAGAGTCCTTTCCTGCTCTGGGGAAGGGTGGCTCTCGGCAAACGGGAGAAATTGTTGGGACCAGAAGTTTGCTCATCTAACCCCATCCAGCTAAAGCAGGATGAGTGACCTGTCAACCACACGGTGAATCCAATCAAAGAAAATCGGGTCGAAAGGTTCAGTCCCACGTCAGATCTGTGATGATGTGTCTGCACGTGCACTACTTTGTTGGGAGAAGACGAGGATATCAAATTATTTTAGTCGACCATTAAACAACACCAACGATAACTAGCAGCTCAGAGCAGCCCTTTCGCGTTGATAGAACGGGACCGAAATCTCCACAGGCTTTGGGGAAACGGCCTTAGCTATTTACGGCTGGATTTTGTTCCAGAGACAACGGACCTGTCTGAGTATGCAGGTAGGATCGCAGTCAAGCAGGGGTTTAATTTCCACGTCGGCGCACGTGTTACGGAACCCGGCCGTCGCGAAGGCCTGACTCGGTCCCTGGAAGGCTGAGGGGCCCTGGAGCATGGCGTTCTGTAATCCCTGAACTGCTACCCCACTGTGAGAGCTCAGAAAACTCAACAGCGTGGGCGGCTCCGATTTTCAGTTTCAGATACTTGGATCAAATCCAGAAAATGAGGAAATGCTCTTTTTCAAGAAGCTGAGTTTGAAGTATTTCTATATACACACAATTAAAACACACTAAAAATATGGGATAATTTCCATTTTAATCAATCTATCTCTAGTTACGAATGCTTTGCAATAAAATACAGATATAGATACAAATAGATAAATATACACACAGATGCCTTAAGAAATAGATGAGTTGTCTAGAAGGTATTTGGGGATAGAGGAAATACAAGAACAAAAATGAATGCCACACTATAGCCTCCATAATTGATAAGAACAAGTACCAGCTATAACCTACATCAATTGATGAGGCTCAGAGCTGGTATGCTGGAAGTCTGTGAGGCCGAGGCATGTAAAAGTCTGTAAGTGATGCGCTTTGGGGACCTAGCGAGGTCTGCCGTGTTCACTAAACCCGCTGGGACTCTGTCTCGCCCCAACGGCCACTCAGGCCCTCTTCCGTTCTAACCGACATCACCGACTCGTCAAAGCACACGAGAGTACAAAGCGGCAGCTCAGCAAAACTGAACCAGGCCCCTGCGGCTTCCAGCTGGCAGGGCCTGCGGAGAAAGCAGAGGCTGGTGACAGCAGCTTGTCCGGCCCCAAGGTCTCTGGTCAAAACTAGCCGGCCAGCGTTTGCTCACTGTAGTTGTCTCTAAAATCATTTCTTGCTTTGAATGGGAGATACAACTCCTGCCTGCCTTTTATGAGCAGCTAAGTGATCGCAGTGTCCCCCCACCTTGTCCGTGGGGGACACGTTCCAGGACCCCCAGTGGATGCTTGAAACCGCGGATGGTTATCAGGCACGGTAAGAGATTAATAATAACCAATAATGCAAGAGGACAATTACAACACTAGACTGTAGTAAGAGTTATGCGAATGTGGCCTCACTCTCTCTCAAAACATCTTATCGTACTGCGCGTGCAACATGTAGACGCCGGGCAAAGGGGCAATTCACGTCCCTGGCGGGGGGCAGAGCGAGACAATGACAGATCACGCAACTCGGAAGGGCACGCGATGAAAACTCACGCGCTGTTTGCTTCAGGAATCTTCCGCGTAACTTTCGCAGACTGCAGTTGTCTGCAGGTGACCAAAACCGCCAGAAGGGGCGCCGGCAGGTGAGGGGGACCCACCACGTTAGTTAAAAACTGTGATTCGAGAACCAGACAATCTTAAAACATGACTCGAAAAATCAGAAATCTGTTTGGTCTAAAAAATAACTCTATATTTTATGTACTGGAGGAAGGAAGAGGACATTACTTAAATTTGATTCTCAGAACTTAAATAGCCACAGTTGAGTCGATGTACTTTTCAAATTCCTTAGAGAGAAAAAACCTGACGAATGGTTTAACATTACTCAACAGGCCCGTGTGTTTAGAGAGCTATTAATACTGATTAACGGAGTTAATGAATTAGTACATTTTTTATTAAGAAATTTAATAAATAATTGGAGACTTCTTAATTTTTAATTTGAACAAATTTTTAAATTCACTTTTACAGACGTATGACTTAGAATAAATTACAGAGATTCAGTTATGTAAATTTGATACCATAAAATTGTATTAAGTATATAAAATAGTCAGAAGAGGAAAAGAGGTAAGAAGTGGTATATCCATATTAAGGACAATTTTCGGCTACATATAGATATTTAGGAAAGGTTTAGCTCATTAAAGTTTCATTCATTAGAATTTGAAAAAATAGCAGGTTTAATGCTTAATGCCATGATTTATTTCACAAACTCCACGCAGAATTAAAGAAATGTTGGCTGTTTTGTCCACATGTTGCTTTTGACTAAAAATACCTTTTGTTCTGTCATTCTGCACCTCAGTCAGGCCCTCTTAAATTTCTGGTCTTCTTCATTTCTTGTCAAAGACCATCACCTCTGATTCTTTTCGATGGATTAAATTTAATCTGATAACAGGAAGGACGTTTGAGGGTCCACGTGGACAAGCGCTGTGTGTCACATGCACGTTTGATAAAACTGGTGGGTAGACCCGGCCACTTCCCCCCAAGAGATTGTGAGCTGATCTGCGGAGATGGGTGGCCTTGATGTGAAGTCCATTTTACGGTAAGCTCTACAGGGTGTCACGCTGTGCTGAGGTGTGCCGTTAGTTCTAAGCTTACGTTTTTTGGCCGTGGTCAAGGGACGCCCAGACCTGGTTTTAGAGACTGTACCTATAAAAGATGTAAACTAGCCTCCAGGCTTTACATTATCTGCTTTGGCAAGAAAGAAGCCAAAAGAAGGTTTTAGATTTCAGTGGTGTTCAGCTCACGTGGCGACCAGGAAAACAAATTATCTTTTTCGTTTCATGTGATAACTAATATCTAATCAAGTGAAAGGCTTGAACGGGAAGACACGATACTTTGGTTCTTGTTTTAACCTGAAGACTTTGTCGAAATGTAGACACCTTTAAAATCTAAGAGTTTGTATCTCTTCATCCATGAAAGAAATCATGACACAGATACATCCTCACACAGTGATTCTCTGGAGAACGATTAGTGTATATAAAAGTTATGAAACCATAAGCTCGTTCACCAAACTGTCACAAATAAAGATTCCTCCTCTCTGCGTTTTTGAGGAAATGGCTAGATGGTCATTTAGTTGTAGTTAAAGATTCATTCTCATTTTCCCACGGCCTTAGACATTTATTCAGTGTGTATTCAGCGTGCATTCGCCGAACAGCACATAAACCGCTTCGTTTCTATGGCCTGCCGTGATTTTTCAAATGCACACAAGAAGTCTGACTATGCCGACTGCAATTCTTCCCGAAGCATACGGTTAATTGGGTTAAAGAGAACATAAGAGCAAATATGAGACGTGATTTTTCATATCCAGAATTCTTTCTGCAGTTACATAAATCTGTGGCGGTACCACGAGGCCACCAATACAAGGTGTCACACTACACATTCTGAAATGGAAAAACAATAGAATTGCCAATGTCCCTATTATTTTACGAACCCAAAGAAATGGCTCTTTTGTAGCCAATGTAGTTTCTCCACATAAAAACAATATGTTGAAGAGTTTTTGTTAATTTAGTGCTATTCAGATAATGTCGATGTGGATGTTGCGTTAGAAAATGGGACATCATCTCCCTTCTGTCATCCAAGTCTGATGCCACATTCTGAATCACGTGGGTGCAAATGTGACAGAGGTAAATTTGATTTAACTTCCCAAACGAAAGCCATCGCAAGCAGAACGATCAGTTTCACATTCTAGAACTGATGGTCCCAAATGAAGGGGGAACAGAAAGCTGGACACTTTTTCCGCTAAAGGTCGTTTTTACCCTTCGCCTCCCATCACGAAAGCCCAGGTAGGTGTGGCATGGACATCGGCTGGAGTCCCCAGGCGGAACCATGTCGATGGCCACCTTACGTAGGATGCAAACAAAGTCTCTACAGACACGATTTCAACTAGGAATTGCTTCGAAGTGTGGGGTTTGAAGAAAGAAGCTTTGCTTTTGTGAAGAGGTACAAGTTCCCCATGGTACAAGGTCAAGCATTCCTCAGTCGTCTTGAAAACAGACGGAAGTCTGACCTCACTTTTTCATTTCGGGTCAGCCGCTGACCCGACTGGCACGTCTCGCCATCTTCGTTTGGCTCGCAGACTATTGCCAGTCAGTTTCTTTTTTTGAATTCTGCTGTCAGTATCTTCTGAGTTCTGTTCAAAGTATAGAATTTCAAACAAATATGTTGTTGGCTTTACAAGTACATCAGGACCCATTTTCTGGAACCTTCTATTACCTGGCTCAGATGGCTATTTGAATCAATAAGAAAACTCAATAATTGGCATCTAACAAATTTTCAAAATAGCTGATATTAGAATTCCAATTAAGGCCAGAAATTTAGAGATACTGTTCGGGCAGCCGGTCTGAATGCCTTAACATAATTGGTTACAAAAAAAAGCTACTTGCCATTTTAAAAATAATTTTTTTAGTTTTCAATTACAGTGGGCATACCACATTACATGAGTTTCGAGTGAATAGCACAGTGATCAGCGATTTCTCTAACTTGCAAAGCGAGCTATTCGCCTTTTTTATCCCATAAAATGCAGCCGTGTCTGCAGCCCCCTACGGTGCCGTCGATCACTGCACGGATGGCGTCCGTGCTTAGGCATCGTGCTGCCATTTTCCCTTTGTCGTTCTGCCGTTCGATTTCACCCACCCGTTAGTCGAAGGGAACAGGCTTGGAGACGTGACGCGGCATGGCCCAGGTCCCCCAGCACGCGAGGGCTCAGACCAGGTCTCGGCGCGAAGCCTTCGGAGATGCAAGTCTGTCATCACTTCCTGTCATTTCCGTGGAGCCAATGCCAGGGGATGTTAAGGGACGTGAGTTTTCAGTTTTTTAAAAAAAACATCCTTGGTCCACCAAGCCTGGGAAACACGAACTCGAGCAACGTTTTGCGGACTTTTTCAACAGGCCTGGACGTGCTGGTGCTGCATGGGTTTCCCAGAGGGTGCAGCACGGGGCTTCCCAGCCACCTTCCTGCCGAGGGAGGACGCGGATGCAGATGCCGGGATGCCCTCGGGCGGACGTTCTCTGTGGGAGCACAATGCCCGAGCAGCCCCAAGCACGACCACCCTGTCATGGGTGCCCCGCAGCCAAACTCCGGTGGCTCGATTGATCCCAGCACCATTGATGGATTCTACCCCTCGAGGGCGTCCATGGAGGCAGGCCCTGCCGTAGGCACTGGGGACCAGAGCTAGGAGAGGAGGCAAGTCCTGTGTTGGAGGGGTGCTCTGCGGTGGCATCAGGAGGGTGACGGCCCCCATGAGGGAGGACGAGGCAGAGAAGGCCCCTGTCCCCAAACACCAGGCGGGGGAGAGTGAGTGCCAGCAGCACCCGCAGCAAGTCACCAAAGCTTTATGCAAATTCCATCTTCCTCTGAGCTCTCAGCCCAGGGGGCAGGCACTCAGGCAGGGAGACCCAGCACCGGTGACACGTGCTGCGGGCAGAGAGCAGAGACCAGCAGGCACGATGACAGACCTTCCAGAAACTTCCACGTGGGCACTGCCTGCTCAGACAAAGGGCCACATGGGAGGCTGCCTAAATTTTTTTTTTTGGGGGGGGCTTTGTTTTTCGAGGAGAGACTATTGTTTTGTTTGGGTGCTCAGCCAGGTGCTGCGGAATTAAATTACTTTCTCTATGTGCTGTATTGGGAGCTGGGACCGTGTCTGCTGAATTCAAAGCGCTCGGCTGAAGGCCAGGATTTTCCACAGTCCTGTGCCGCCCACTCTGCAGCCTCATCTCTCCCTCAAGCAGCAGACTCCTCATCTTCAGAGCGGAGCCCCCACCCCCGACCCGCCTCCTGGCCAGTGCCGTCTGTCCCCGGGGCTCGGGGCACACGGCGCCCGCGGCAGGTGGCACCTCTGCCGGCCTCCGCCCGGAGCCTCCACAGAGCTGTGCTTGGTCACACATCCTCTCCCAGGCTGCTGTTTGTTGCTGGGACAGAAGGCCACCGTGGCACCAGCGTCCGGCCATGGCGACAGCGTACAGTCTCAGTGCGTTTCAATTACTTTACAGCTCACTCGTACATCTATGCGGCACACGTGTGCCTGCACCTAATATGGTTCCTTAACTAATCGTTTTTCCTTAAAGAAGACGTGGCCTCTGTATCTGCTGGACCGCTGTCACATAGACTAAATATTTAATTTGTACCTAAACAAAACGAAAAGAAGTCATAAACAAAAATGACCGCATTTTTAGCCAAAACCGTTTTCAGAGAGATTAATCTGATGAAAACAGGCTTGTCGGGAAGGTCCCGGCAATTGCTGAGGTGAATGTCAGATACTTTCTAGAAATACTGTCACCTAGCTGAATAATTTTCTTTCTTTGTAAATAGTGTTCAGGTTGTTGTAAAACTGACCCCAGAAACTCTGAGGATACTAGATGGCTATTTTGGATATTGTCCTTATGTAGACTATTTAAACATGCAAAACGGTGCCTTGGATCGCAGGCTACCAGGGAGATTTATAAAGTCTTCAGAAACCACTGCGTGAAACAATAATATCAAGCATCTACTTCAGAAAGTTTCTTTCTTAATATAACTAAAGTGAAAAAGAAATTGCTTTTCTTCAGATAATGCATAGCAACAAGTGCAATGTAAGTTCTAAAAATATTTGTGCTACGTGCCACTCAGAGAAGACGGAACAGCTCTCACTCCAAACCCTGCACTTCCTTAGCCAAACGGCCCCAAGAAAGTCACTAAATTTTACCAAATTCTGCATCCCTGCTGCCTTACGGAGGCATCGATGTCTCTGCTCTTGGGCACATCAGTGAGACAGAGTTTGAAAGCGTTTTGATAATTAATTGTAGTCTAACATTTCACCCTCATTCCTAAAAATCTTCATGTCACACCTAGAAAAAGGAAATCGGTATTGAAAGGTGAACCACAGTCACTCCCATTGAAATGCCAAGACTTTCCTAATGTAAGTCAGTATCGGTGGACGTCGAACGGGTTACAGACAAAAGTAGCTCTTAGTATCTGCCAGGACTCTCCGCTGCGACCCAGTTTCTCCCTCCATTCCCTGGCGGTCTTTAATCAACAGGCCACCTTGCTTTTCACCGAGACTGCCTTTCTCTTTGAAGATCAGAGGGAGCAGCTCTCCTTGATCTAGCGTCTGAGCAACTATCTAATCTGCGTAGCTGATAGAGCTTACATCATCGCTCTGATAAACGGGAGGGAAGAAAAGCCGAAACCCACAGAAGCTGAGTCTGATTAGCACGAAGGTGCTCGGCGTCCCTCCCCTTCAAACGGAGGACCCCGTGGAAGAAGGGGGAGAAGTGGCATCCACTGCTCCCAGCTACGGGGAGGAGTCACGTGCCCGGTGAGCCTCCCAGTGCACTCAACCTCACTCTCGACTGAAATGTGGATTTTTTGCTATTGTCTTGACACGGCCATAATTAAGGGTCGTGTAGTTTCTAGTTCGCACTGAACACTGTGTCTTTTAATTGGCCACATGGAGATCAAGGAACAGTGCTGCTATTTGAGGGAGAGAGAGAGTGGGAGAAACAAAAAAATCAGATCACATCACTCCAGAAGCATGATGCACACAGAGACTGTCATGTCATCAGCAGAGCACATCTGACGTGTTTAGAGAAACACATTGCTGTTTTTTTTTTCTTGTTTATTTTTTTTTCCTGGGGTGGGGGAATCCACATTATTTTCAGTTAATTTTAATAGTTTAATCTCTACCATCTGACTGCGCGTCCTAGAAACGGAAAAGCTGTCCCCTGAAGCTGACAACTGGACAACAAATGTGGGTTCTTCGGGAAGGGAGTCGTCACTAGACACCTTTAGTGGAATTTGTAAAATAAATGCATATTTTTTGTAAAGTACAAAAAATGCTGAAGACACCAGCTACTTGCGGAATTGGCCAACTTTCTAAATATCAGAAGGTAATATCACGCTTTAGAATAAAAGTGCTGTCTCTGTGAGTGTGCGTTATCTTGTCTGCCCGGTGATTAATGCGCCTGAGTGTGTGCTTCCTGACGCCAAGTGTTCAAACGCATTTTGTTGGGAGCCTTCGAAAAGGAAGCCAGTTCGCAAAAACCTCGTGTCAGCATCCGTGCTTTCTAGTATGGGAATGTGTCATCAGGGAGTGTCCAGAGATCCGTCATGAGAAAAACATCTTCGTTTTATTTATGGAATGCATATTGTGAAGTGTTTGTTGAACAGATTCCCCCACAGTGGCATTTAAGATAATCGGTTCCAGAAGGACTCACCAGAGCAGTTCATGGGAAGTGGATTTTGGGGTGGACCCAGGATCTACAGAGCGTGAACCCAAACCAGCCCCTGCTGGACTCCCCTCTGCGGGGGTGGAGAAGTCGGAGCCGAATTATCAGCGCCTTAGGCTGGAATCCAGTTCCTTCCAGTGATCCTTCTCTTAAAAAGAAAGCGTTGCTGCCATGAGTGAAGTTCGTAGGCTTGGCTTCAGGATTAACGGTTATTTATTTATGTGGAAACTCCAAGCGCCAACATCTATGAGTAACACGAACCGAAAAGGCACATACAATGAAACACTGCCAGCCACAGAAAAGAAGGAAATCCTGCCTCTTGCGACGACGTGGACGGACCTGGAGGACAGCGTGCTAACCAGCAAACCGGACGCAGAAAGACGAAGACTGCACGATCCCACTCACATGCGGGACCGAAAAAGGCCAGACTCACAGAGGCAGAGAGGGGACCCGTCTGTCCAAGGGTCTGTCACAAACTTTCCGTGACAACGTGCACGCGAGTTCTGGGCCCCGTGAGCAGCACAGTGACTAGTGTCAGCAAACCAGACCGCTTGCTTGGGGGTGGTTTTGGGAGGAAATGGGAGAGTTCTCACCATCCACACACAAACGATGGCGACCGTGAGGTGACAGACATGCTGATTAGCTTGAGGGAGGTGCCCCCCCCACCCCCGTCACAATGAACATCAGAAAGGCACATGGTGCACAGTAAACACACACAATCTCTTTTTGTCATTACAGCTCACTAAAGCTAGAAAAAGTGGAATGGCCTATGCTGGAGATGCAGTGTCCCAGGATAAAGCACTGTGAGAGCCTGTGTGCTCAGCCCGGCGGGGGTGGGGGAGGGGTGGGGGAGGGGTCTTCATCATCCCGCTGAGATATGAACTAGGAAGGTTTTAAGGAGGTGAAGTTCGTGCCCAGTCATTGATTACTTCAGCAAGCAGGCTACACACTGCCCCCCGGGACATGGAGCTAGCACTGACGTCTGGGGGGGTCCCACTCCCCCTTGGAAACTCCAGCAATGCCCCCAAACCCTGAGGGTACCAGACGAGTCTTGCGGACCTGCATTTTAAGAGATGGGTTTGAGCCATCTGACCCTCCACGTGGACGCGGGACCGGAGTACAGGAAGAAGGACGCTCGGCCTGTGTGTTCCCTGAAGGCTAAGGAATGCCCCGTCCAGCTGCCCACGGCCTCCGCTGGACGGCCCTGCCCCCGGCCCTGCACCCGGCTGCGTCCCCCCACTGCAGAAGGATTCCCCTCGCCGGCGCTGGGGCTTCGCGAAGCACACCGCTCAGGAGACCACGTCTGCGGGTGGTTCCTCAGCTCAGAGCCCCGGACTGCCGGGTGCCGCTCCATTTCCAGGCCATGTCGGGGACAATTACCACCCTCCAGACATTCCGCGAATTCTGAAAACTTTACTAAAATTAAAATTCCGTTCAAGAGCTAAGAAAACAAAATGATTTATCATAGTGGACAACAGAAAACAAAAACAAAGCTTCAGTTTAACTAACTAAAAGCTGTCACTGGGCAATCGACCAGCAAGTATGATGAGTGTGTAGCCTCGATGTCGGAAATCACCGTGTCTGTTATCACCTATATCTGCTGAAAAACATAAGTATCCGATCACACACAGCTTGGTCCATTTGCTATTAAGTTTGAAGGAAACCTAAAATTAAAACATATGCTTTTTAGAAATCCGCTTATATGGAACGATCAGCATCAGACTCAGAGGAAGGAAATAACTGTCACAGGTCTGCGTGGGGGACCCCGAGTGGGAACGGCACCCGCGAACATCTCCCGAATCCCTGGCCCGCAAAGTCACACGCAAAAAAAAAAAAAAAAAAAAAAAAAAAAAAAATCTGTTTTTTCGAGTTGCTAAATGTGGGAGTGGCTTGTCACATAGCCACAGTGGCTGCGGGCTCGATGTCACAAACACAGGAGAGGACACGGGAGCGCAGCGAGCAAGGCCCCTTCACTGAGGTGACTCCAGAGGGGCGTCCCACCCCCATCCCCCGGAATCTGGGGGGGAAAACAGTCAGGTAGCAGACAAGTCGCTGTTCCCAGAGAGCATCACTTTCCCCCGCCTGCCATGGGGTGTCAGCGTCAAAGGGGTCTGCGGGGCTCTCCTTTTTGTCCCCGTGGGCACTGCCTGGGGCTGAGTCCGATGGGAGGTGTAATCTCGCAAGGTCATTCAAATCGGCCCTGCGCCTTGCCCGGCAGGTATTCATGACGTTGACACAGATGTGCCTTTTTCACCACGTGACTGGCATTGCATGCATTAAAAACCGGATCCTTGGTTCTTTTAAAATAGTCTCTTTTTGTACAACATGGATGGGCCTCGGGATAATCATGCTAAGCGAAATAAGCCAGACTGAAAAAGTAGAAAATCACACGGTATCACTTATATGTGGGAATATAAACCTAAAAGCAACAAATGAACAGGACACAGAGACTCAGGGTCATGGACAATGGACTAGAGGTCACCAGAGGTAGTGGGTGGGGGAGGAGTGGAGAGGTAGACGGGATAAAGGGGGTCAAATACAGGGGTGTAGGGGAGGGTGAAGTGGGTAAAGGGATCAAATACATGGTAGCTGAAAATTATATAAGTGTATTAACCAATGTTACCCCAATAAACTTAATAATAAAAAAATAATAAAATTAAAATAAAGTAGTCTCTTTTCCCCTGCGCACATCTGCGTAGCCAGGAAGGAGACGGCCCCGCGCACTCGCTCTGTGCGCACCTTCCCCGCAGGGAAGGGGAGAGTCCCGCGCGGCCCGCGGCCACCTGCGCGGACACGGCGGCGCTCCGGGCGCGCGGCGCGTGAACTGCAGCGGGCGGCGGCGGAGGCGGCCGGCCGCGTGGCGCGCGTGGGCACCGCTTTCCAGCCCAAGAAGGACGCTGAGAGCCGCTGGCGAGGAGAGCAACGCAGCACGGCGCGCTAAGAACTGTCGCGCAGACAACGGACGTGCCCACCCTGCGGCGCCCGGAGGTGGCGGGGACGGCGGGTAGCGTGTCCGCCCCTCTCGCGCGAGGCCCGGGACCCCCCCTGGCTCACGCGTCATCCCCGCCCTTCTGCCAAGGACGGCCTCGCGTCTGCAGACCTTTTTGAAATGGGAAGGAATGGCAGCTCCTACCCCTGTAAGGCGTAGGTTTATGGGGACTGGGATTTTTAACATTAACGTCCACAAACATGTTTCTCATCGAGTGCCACAGGACGCGGTGGCTGGGGAAGACGACGCAACACAAGCCACGCGGTGGCCTCGGTGGCGCCAGCTCCGGACGCACTGCCCACGCGCCTCCGTCCTGCCTGCCTGAAGCGCCCCCCCCCCTCGGAGGAGAGTTACTGCAGGGGTGACAAGGGCTCCTGTGGCGACGTGGGGCACACGTGAATAAAACGGACACAGGACCTCTGAAGTAGGGGAAGGCCTCACTCGAAGTCTCTTGGCGATCGAAGGCAAAACGGCCAAGTGACCGTCACAAACGATGGGGCTGTTTATCGGCAGAACCGCGAGCCAGCGGAGGTCACGTCCTCTGGGACCCTTTGGGGTCTCCAGTGCTTACTGACAAGTTTGCATCAGTGGGCTGGAGTTTTCTCTCCTCTCCAGGGGGGAGAAACTGGCCGGCCTCTCCCGCCTTCTGACATGACCACCGTCTCAAACAGGTGAAGCCTGCTTTTGAAAGTGTGTAATGCGGGTCACAAAGACATCCAACGGAATCGCCTGTGTGACACACATTTCAAAACTCATTATTTGTACCTTAAACAGAAAAACGCCTTAATGTGTCACTCAGCGTACAGCAGCATAGCGACTATAGCTAATAACACCATATTGCACATTCGAAAGCTGCTGAGAGAGACCTTAAAGTTCTCATCATGTAAAAAAAAAAAAGTGTAACTATACATGGGAAGGGATGCTGACTTATAGTGGAGCTTAGTTTGCAATACACACATATATTGAATCATGTCGAACATCTGAAATTAATATATGATATAATGTTAATGTCAGTTATATCTCAATTTTAAATGGGGGGGAGAGAAAGATTAAATTCTCAGGATTTTTTTTTTTCTTTAAGTTCTGCCTCTTCATAAAATTCAAAGACTCCAAGGGGAATTTCCTTTATTTTTTTCACAAGGAAGTTTGTGTGCTGGACTCCCCGCCCAGCCCCGCACTTGGCCCCCCGGGGGCTGAGCCTGTCCATGTCGGAGCTTCAGGGAGACTGTGCCTTGTTTCTTAACGACAACAAGGACAACCCGCTCGTGTCGCCCCCTGCACAGGTTCGGTATGTGCCTCCGCTGCCGATCGCAGGATAGTCCTGCCGGGGCCTCAATTTCCCAAAAAGACAGCTTCCGCTGGGGGTTGCTACTCCTTGCTGCTCTCCTCGGTGGGACACTCTTTCAATGTCAATGAGACCTTCGAGGTGATTATTACATGCTAGGGACCCCTGCAAGCTCCCTCAAAACACCAAATTTGGAACACTGTCTGGATTCCGGCCAGTGCGGGACCGGCCGCCAAGGGTCTCCGCCGTCGGAGTTTGGGTAATGAAGTCACCTGACGGCATGCTAGGAAACGCTGCCTTTTAAAATGCATTTCAGTACCACCCCCACCCCAGCTCTGTGATCCCACGGAAGTGCTGTGGGGACTCAGCACCGAGTCACTCAGTACCGATGAGCGAGGTCATTTTCTCAGCACTCTTGACATGTTTGTGTTTACACCAAAAAGGCAGGAACACGTTATCTTGGTAATGATTTAATTTTACTCTCTGGGCAAAGTATGCTGTGTAACTGGCTAAAAGGAATGCAAAAGCAATTTGCAAACACGGAATCGATTTAACGAGTCAATGTACAATGATGCTATTAAGATTATCATCGAAATTCAATTAAATGTGCACTGGTTTTTAGTTATGGAAAAGCGAACACACACAGACGTGAGATGCCAGCCAACGGTTAAACAGTAGCCAGGGGGAGCCGTCTCGCCTGGCGTGGCTCGGAAAGTTGGTGAAACATTTCAAATACGTTTTATGAAAGCAAACGCATAAGCTACCTGGAGTTTCATTCAGCAAAGCTTGGCAATGTGAACTCTCTCTTTCATGGATAAAAGTTGAAGCATTTTTCTGGGCTGTGCCAAAAAGTTTTCCTTGTTTGTTTTTTTTTTTTTTTTTTTGCTTCCTGTCGAAATTGTTACTTTCACCCATATATGGCTCCAAACCTATAAACCGTGGCAGAGTGGCTGTGAGACGTTTTCACTTCTGGCCTGAGCTAATTCTGGATGTTGCTCCTAATATCCGCCAGGAGAGTGACAGGCGAGAGCAGGACTGTGACCGCCAGCAGTCCGTGGGGTGCTCTCCAGCAGCGGCTGCATAAGTGTGTGTGTTTACTCTGGGTCTTTGGTTGTTTGTTTGTTTTGGTTGGAGAACTTTTGAACACGCTTGCTGATTTCAAAGCAAGCTGAGACTTTCCTGATGACATCAGCTTCCACTCCCTGTGCCGGGAACTCCGCGTTCTCTGAAACGAAAGCCAGGAGCAGTGCCAAGGGCTGTGTCACCTGCGAGAGCATTTCCCGTCCGCCGGTTCCCTCTGCCTGGGAGCTGACAGAGTCGCCCGGAAGCAGGCCCCTCTGCCTCCCACTGCTTCATCGCCGAGACCAATTCCTCAGTCACCTCTAGACTCTGGCCAATTTCAGGAAGAACGGCCACGGCCACCAGCCTGCCACGGTCCTCCCTCGGCTGCCCAGACCCCCGGCCACCAGAATGACCCTGAATGAGCAAAGGAAAATGCTGTGACACTCGCGAGCGTGGTGCGAGTGGTGTAGTCTCGGTGTGGGCTGTCGAGTGTGTGTGACCCCCGCCCCCGAAGCCTCTACGCCGGTCCCTGCGCTCACATCGTCACACGCTAACGTCTAGAACCGCCCCGTCCAGAAAACGGACGTGCAGATGAGGACCCCGCTGCACGCACGCGCACACGGCTGTGCACGCGTAGCACTGTAGACCTTCTCCACAAGGCCTCTTGCACCGAAATCCACGTCACGGGCTCGACCCGGTTTCCTTTAGCTTTACTCCTAAAAACAAATTCGGAAATGGTCTAAGACATCGCTTCTGTTCACAAACCACGCCGGGGGGAAGACTGTCTTTTAAGTCCTCCCATCCCACATGGCTTCCATGGGCGACATCTCGCCGCGTGAGCCTGGACAGAGTGTGACGACGAGCCCCGGGCATGACACAGCCCGCCCTTTCGGAGTGCTGCAGGGCCGAGACAGGTGGCCGAGGGAACCGGGGTCCACCTGAAGCGCCCCGGCCCAGAGGGAGCCGGGGTCTGTGATCACGGCAGCAGGGGTGGCCGCTGGTGCTTTATTCTGGCTTGTTGCTGCAGAGACTGCAGGGGACTTGGGGACCCAAACTTGTGCCTGCAGCCCATTCCCTGATTACGGGCCCCTCTCCTGGGGATGACACATTTCCAATATCTATAGCCCTTCCCCCAGGGACCCCAGGTTTCAGCAGAAAACAGCACTGACACTTATTCAGCATCTTCGATGGCGTCTAGGTGACTGTCAGGTGGACAGCAGTAACAGTGAGGGGGTCAGGCACCAGCCACAGACACGCAGGCAGTGTGTCAAGCACCAGGCTGACGGGTCCAGTTCGACCTGACTCAGCTGTACTCATACACCACACACCCAAGGCCACCCTGGGCTATCGGTGACAGGAAGGCAGGGTCGTGCCCATTTCATTCATTCTTTATACCTGCGAGCAAATATTTACTTAGCAATTACAGGCGCCTGTTGCTAGATCAGACACTTGTGTATGATTCTGCTGGACGCAGGTCAGATGTTAATGATTACAACCTCACCGGGCCTCTCCAGGGGGAGCAGGATGGATGTTTATGGTACACTCGAGACAGAATCGGGCTCTGATGTAACTCTCAGCGCGCTCCTAGGAATGGTTTGAGTCTGGTACTTCCACAAAAGGAACAGATTTTAAAATCTGGCCAAACCATGACTCGGGTGTTGTCCAAGGTTCCCTTTCACCCAGGAAGTCCCCCTCCCCTCCAGTACGACGATGTCTCATTCTGACTCTACGGGGAACGTCCCACCAGCCAGTCACCCAGGTGGCTTCCTGCAGGTAAAGCCTCACGGTGCGTCTTGGTACACTGACCACGGGAGCCCCATCATGTCACCCTCAGAAACGGCTTCAGAAACGGTCGGGCGAGAGGCCGGAATTCTCCCCACCCCCACCCAAGGCATGTCCTCGGAGATCCAGGCAATATCCCGCAGCCAAGCCGACCAGGGGCTCTGGGGTCCTTCGGCTACTGAGTTCCAGCAATTTGCAAAAAAAAAAAAAAAAAAAAAAAAAAAGACACTACCCAGGCAATAGCTATCTTGCCTGGAAGGCAGTGTGGCAATTAATCACCAGGATGAGTCATTTAAACTCTGCCCTGTAGGACCTGGGTTGGTGGGGAGGGGCAGGTTCTAAATTCAGGGAGCAGCCAGCACGGACCCTGCAGAAGCTGCCCAGCCAGGGCCAGGATTCCAGAAGGAGGGCCACAGCGTCCGCCACTGGAATAAATGTCAGAGGCCACGTAGCAGCCAGGCCAGGCCAGCGTGCAGGCCTCTGACTCCTCTCTCGGTCGCATCTCTGGAGCACACCTCTCCATCTTTGGGGAGCCACTGCACGTTTGCGTTAGAGGATGGTGGGAGGAGTAAACTAGGACTTCCCTGGGCAGACTCCGCCCGGTGGTCCGAGGCCAGGCCAGCCCCCGCCCCCGCTTAGAGGAGCTTTGGTTACAGCATCAATAACAAACAAGGCCGCAGCCCCAGCCCAAACTGCCCATCGAAAGTTTCTCGTTAGGCATTAGAATGATGAGTGTATTTTCCCTAAGAATGCTCTGGAAACGTGTACAAATAAAGCCATACACACAGTGACAAACTGTACTGGTTAGCGTTTGGCTGATGACATTCTTGTTATTGAAACAGGAAGTGACTCAGCCACGACAGAGCATATATTTTATTCCGTTGTGTTGACTCATTTGAAAAAAAATAACCTATCACAAGGCAACAGCCTTTGTTTTTAAAATAATACAGTTTCTTAGGAGAAAAATGTAACATAGAGATTAATGCTTTGAAATTTTAGTGTTTTCTAGGAAACTAGGGGAGACGTCCTCAGTTAATGAATAACAATTAAAATACCGCAAAATAGGTTTCACAAGTATTATGATAGAATCAGATAATTATTTTCTAATGAAAGAAAATGCATGTTTAAATATTTTTAAGGGCAAGGATTCTAGTATTTGGCGCACAGTTGTAAAACTTTACATTTGATGAGGGGAACTTTCAAAGACATTAAAAAGGTACTGAATTTTTAGACTACTAATTTCAGAATTTTTGTTCATTGGGGCCAGAGCTGGGATGAAGTTGATCATTGTTCATTAAATTTTGCATGTACACAGTGCGGACCGATACTATAAAAAAAAAAATTAAAAATAGATGACTTTCAGGACGATTGCTCACAACATCTAAACGCACGTCACACACACCGCTGAAGCTCTCTGCTCATGGAGTAAGGAGAGTGTGTTTGCAGTCCGGGGGCTGCCCTACTGCTGACCGAAAAAAGCTCCGACTCGCCTCTGAAGCGATTCACAGGTCGGCGGCACGCGACTGTGTTGATAACGCACAATAGCGGGGTATGGCTCTGTCCGGAGGGAGGGAGATGCTGAAAGAAAGTCCCTTTTTTTTTTTTTTTTTTACTGGCTCTGCAGTGCCAGGGATCTGCCTTTCCCACACTCTGCACAGATCGCACTGAAGCATTAAAAAAAAAAGGAGACCGCAGACATTACCCTGGATCGGCAGTTTCGAAAACACATGTGATTGCAAGCCTTCATTCCAGATCAACAGCAAATTATTTCTGTAAATGTGTGAAAAAATCGACCTCCCTACTAAAACGACTGGTGCGGCGTCGGAGCTGAAACCCGCTCGGGGACCCACAGCGCCGGACGGGCTCCATCCCCTCCTCGAGGCGCGAGAAGTCCCGATGATCTCAGGCCTGGGATGCACAGGCTCCGTCGTGGGGTTTCTCTGGGGCAGCGGGTCGCCTTGCAGACAAGGCGACAGGCGACGTCACGCCGCCCCCCCACCGTGGGGCTCCCGGGGGCGGGGGGCGGGGTTCCCGGTGCAGCCGTCGCGCCCCGTGCGTCACCTGTGGCCTGGGGCAGGTGCGCAGAGCCCCGGGACCCGCGCGTGGCGCCGGGCGTGGCTTCCTGCTCCGTGGGCGACGCGGAGAGAAGGGGTCGCTCACGGAACCGGCGGGGGGGGGGGGGGGCAGGCCCACCAGGAGCCCGACGGCGTGGCCGGCCTGGGCGCTCGCGGCCCTCAAGCCCGCTCGGGCGTCCCTGGCTTTACCATTCAGCGTGCCGTCACCTGGGCTAGCACCTCTTGCCCCCCAACTCTCAGCTTTGGCCCCACAAGAAATGAGGACTGGAGCGCCCCGTGCGCAAGGCGGGTTGCAGGCTCTGCGTCAGAGCCACCAAACCGTGCCCGGCGGAATCATGAAACGCGGGATGGGAAACGCCTCGTCCTCCTGGGGTGGCCGGCCCGCTGCGACACAGATTCGGACGCTCTTCCTGCGCGCGCAGACAGGCGGCCCTTGCCTGCGCCCGCAGTGCCAAACTACTCGTGCCCCAAGAGGTCAGGTCCTCACCATCTCCGAGAAGTTCAACATTTGAGGTTGCCTCAGATCAAACGTGATCTAGTTTTAAAAAATGCAATTTGTACATAAAGAATTCCCTAAAGGGATAAGAAACTCGAAAACATCTTTTTAGGTTACGGAGTCACTCACACCTGGTCTGCGTGCACGTCCCCCGGGTGTCACCGTGCCTGCGCTACCCCCTCCCGCACCTTCCACTGCAGGGTGCCCGCGCCACCCCGGTGAGGCAGCCCCGCCAGCCCCCTGCCCATCGCTTGCAGCCTGCACCCTGCATGGCACCTGTCATCACCTGTGGCATTCTCTGACACCCGCTTGTCCCTCCACTAAAACGTGAGCTGTGTAGGACCAGCACCTTCGGTCCTGCTGCTTCCGGAAGACACGGGACACTGTTCAGCAGAGCGGGCACCCGGACACAAGCCCACAAGCCGCTCCTCTGTGACACGGGGGGTGGCACTCCCAGGTGGGTGGCACGGACCTCCGGCTCCCCCGAAAACGCCCGTGCTTCGCGGAGAGGAGAAGCTGTGTGGAGGGCATGCGGCCCTCTGGACTGAGCTACCTGAGGTCACCTGTACTCAGGACTCTCCCCGTTTCAGGGAAAAAGTGTCACAGAAATCCGGATGTGTGCTTTTGCCACATTCTCAGCGTGGTCCCCTGGTTACAAGAAAGTCATTTGTGCTTCCTCCTGAGAGAAACGGGAACTTCCTGGGGAAAGTTCCCGTTCTTCCCATTCTCCTGCGGACGTTTCTCTTTGCCCCTCCCCTTCCCGCTCCAGGTTTTTTTTTTTTTTTTTTTCCTTACATCTTAGGCTTCTCAGGCATTTATGAAACCCAGTGCACGAAAATGGAAAGAAAACAGATGTTTATCATTGGCAGAGTAAGAAAGAAACATAACCATGCACCGGTTTAATTAGATCATTTTTGTGAGTCGTTAAGCTATGCCCCCGTTCCACCCATGTACACACGGCTTGGGCATTTATGTTCCAGCAAACACTGAACTACTCTTACTCAAAGACGCTGGGGAAATGTCTGAGACCGTGTCTGGCGTTGGGTCAGTGTGCTTGCTGCCCGTGGGGGCTCCCAGACCACTTATCCTAACTACCCCTGCCCTTACAGAGCCTGGGGTAGAATTCCCACCAGGAGAGCTACCTGGAGACACCCCTAGCAACATAAAGTCCTAGGAAACCACAGGTACCCAGGTGTCACCTGGCGCAAGAAGACCAAAAATCTAGAAAAGCCGATTAAAGGGATAACTGAACATTTGAAGACACGTGGAGCGATGACTTCAAAGTTCCAAGAGCAAGTCCCACTCAGTGGAATTATTAATTGACTGTGTGAGCAGAGGGAAAAAATCTAGATGAAGACTCAGAAAGGTGGCCTTCCACACTTTTCTCAGGAAGTTCCTGAAGGATGCGCTCCAGAACAATGAAGGAGGAAATGCAGAAAACAAGAGACAACGGGATCCGCAGAGTGATGCAGGCCAGGAACAGCCGTGCGCTCCGCCACTGAGTCAGGCGGTTTGTGACCTCAGGCGTCATCATCCCATCCAACATCCCTTCAGTTTCTCTGACGAACAAGAAAACATAATTCTTTATACATTTCTGAGTTAACCTGTGATTTATCCCACAGTTGTACACACGACTCAGGACGACAGCCCATACAGTTAGTTCCTAAGTACAAAGCAACTCAGGATACAAAGTAAAATAAACGATGACTCATTTGGGGTAATGCAGTCATTCTTTATCTCTATTTCTAGATGGGGAAAGAGAAGGGGAAAATGTGAAGCAAAAGCATTAATGAATTAAATTAAAGGGCCGATTTCATTGTCACTTGCTAAAATTAGAGAAGACTGTGAGGTGACACTATGTTCTCTTATCCCTGCATACTGTCACACAGGGACTCGCTCATTCAAAAAGCATTTGTTGAGTAGCTGCTAACTTCCAGGCATTGTGCTAAATAGTGATTATGAAAAAAGAAGAAGGATACTCTTTGTTCAGGCCATCAGAGGAGACAAAAAAAAAAAATCATGAGTGTTTGGAGTGTTTAGGGCTTAATTATTTTGTTCTTAGCAACTGCTAAGTTTTTAGAAAGCGTTATTGGTGGTCCTTTTAATTTAGAATATAGTAGATCAGAATAAGGTGAAAGGTATTCACCAGCAAACATAACTGTAACTCATTTAATTTACAAGGACAGAGTTTAATCTTTTGCTCCACTTAGTGTTTTCATGTTCTCTCTCTTTTTTTACCCTTAACAATTCAATGCTCAATGGCAGGGTCTGGATTTATACCAAAGGCATCAATCGTTGATCTCTGGCAATCTTCCCTTCCCATTTGCCTTCTTAGAAACTCTTACTCTGAATCTTAATTTTAGAGGCTGTCTGATAGACTAGAGGCAACATTACTGCCTCTAGAAACTTCTCTTCGGCTGAGCGCCTGCTGACATTTGTAGAGGGAAGATGGAGTCACTCCTTCCTAGGAGCAGCCAGTCCACGGGGGCGAGGGAGGGGTCAAAGGCAACCGTGATGCAGGACAAGAGCTCACCCCTGGGCAGGTAAACCCTTGGCCAGCTCACCTGCCGAGCACCTGCGCAGGAAGGAAGCTGAGCTACGGTTCCCACTCGGTTATAATATTAAGCCCGCCCATCGGTTCCCACTCGGTTATAATATTAAGCCCGCCCATCGTGGGAGCAAGGTGCAGAGGTCCCTGCCTCTCCTCGAGGTGGTCTCAGATCCGGGGAGGGGCAAAGCAACAGCCCACGGTCATGGCCCAGGGCCACACGGAGGGGCCAGGACACAGCCAGATGCCTGACACTTTGGCAGGCTGCTGGGAAGGTGCTCAGGGTGCACTGGGGGGAGTCTCAAAGGACGTGCGGGGGGGATAGTTACAGAGGAATCTCAGGTATTCGAAGTCAGCACACACAGCTGACTGACCAAAGCAGGAGGAAACGGACGTTTCCTGCGACAGCCCCACAGCCAGGCCGACTCTGTGGGCCCCACAGCGCATCAGCCCGGCCCGAGCCGGCAGTCCCGTTCCCCTCGGCTCCTGTCAGCGACCCGACGGTCCTCCCCTGAAGCAAACCTGCAGCTTCCCCTCTGTGCCCAGCGCGTAGGGCGGTCCCCACGTCTCCACCCTGGGGTCTGCTCCTCACAGCCGAGGGACCCCAGGCAGGTGGCCCCACCTCTCGTCTCGTTTCCGGGTCTGTGAAATGGGTCGCCAAAGGCTTTTACCTCAGAGGGCGGCACCGCCAAACACTCAGAAATGTCGCCCTTCCTTTACAGATGCACTTAAATCAAGGATCTTGAGAAGAACTCACCCTGGATTATCCAGGTGGGGCCTAAATCCAATGACAAGTGTCCTCGGAAGCGAAGGGAGAGGGTGCTTCGAGAGACGGGAGAGGAGGCGGCCAGGGGACCAAGGAGGGCCGACTGGAGCAATGTGGCCACGACACGAGAGAGACAAGGAAGGGCTCCGGCCTAGTGGCTCCAGGGGGACCATGGCCCTGACACCCTGATTCGGCCCGTGAGAAAATCGGCTTCAGCCGCTTTAGGCCACCGAGTCTGTTTGTTATAGCCTACGCAGGCAACCAACACACAATGTACGAATCGTTTTTAAATTCTGACTCATTAGAAGCTTTAAATCAACACAGGACATTCCTCCTCCTCTCCCGCCCTCCCTCTCTCCCCCCCTCCTCACTCCGTTCCCAAGTGCACAGCTCACCTTAGCACACTTTCTGCAGTGTGAACATCTTTAATTAGAGCTCGGTGTTTGTTACGGTTCCTTTCATCGGGGGGGGGGGCGTAAAAATTTACGGAAAGTGAAATACACAAGTCAAATGTACCATGGGATCAGTTTGGACAAATGCAATCATCTGTGTAACCCACACCTCTAGGCAGACATCGGACAGGCCCATCTCCCATCAGCCATCACCACCATCAGTCATCACCCATCACGCATTGCCGTTGTCTGTCACTCATCACCATCACCCGTCACTTATCACCATCACCATCACCCGTCACCCGTTACCATCACCATCACCATCACCGGTCACTCATCACCGTCACCATCACCATCACCATCACCATCACCATCACCATCACCCGTCACTCATCACCATCACCATCACCATCACCCGTCACCATCACCATCACCCATCACCCATCACCCGTCACCATCACCATCACCATCACCATCACCCATCCCCGTCACCATCACCATCACCATCACCATCACCCATCACTCATCACCATCACCATCACCCATCACCCGTCACCATCACCATCACCATCACCATCACCATCACCATCACCCATCACCCGTCACCATCACCATCACCATCACCATCACCATCACTCATCACCAACACCCATCACTTATCACCATCACATCACCATCACTCATCACCATCACCCATCACTCATCACCATCACCCGTCACTCATCACCATCACCATCACCATCGCCATCACCAGTTGTGTATCACCACCAGTGCCGTCCCCAGAAGAGCCCCTCACGCCCCTTCCCAGTCAGTTTTCAGCGAGAGCCAAGCGTCAGCGTTGCCTGTTCCGGACCCTGACGTGGCCTGAACCTTGCAGCAGACGACCCTTCGCTCAGCCTGGGTTTCTGAGACACAGCCCTGCTGCTGCCTGCACGCACTTTGCTCTGTTTGCTGACCGACAGACATTGCAGGATGCAGGAATGCCACATCCAGCGAAGGACACCTGTGCGGTGACCAGTTTTGACGATCACGGATAAGCTGTGACCTTGTACAAACCCCTTTGTGAACGCATTCTCTCACTGCTTTTGGTTAGATGCCTGGGAGGCGGACCAGCTGAGTCACAGAGTAAGTATATGTTCAGTTTCATCACAAACGGCCGGAACTTTCTCGAGAGCGGTGGTAGCTCCGCATCCCCGTGGGAGAGGTCCGCTCGCTCACCGCACGTCTCCACCAGCGCCTGATGCCTCTCGGCCCGTGCTGTGGGCTTCATTTCACATTTCCAGACACGTTTTCATGTGCGTGCTATCCATTCATACATCTTTTTTTGTGAACTATCTGTTCAAACATTTTCCCTATTTTTTATGTTTAAAAAATGCTTTTTTGCTGACGTGTATATGTCATTTATACTCCCTGGGTACCTGTTCGATACTACGCATATCTTTTAGGAACATTTTCTCTCAATCCACAACTTATCTTTATTTCGTGGTGTTGTCTTTTGATGGCATTTTAAATTTTGATGAAGTCTAATTTATCAGGGAGAAAAAAATTTCTTCAAATTAGCTTTTCATTTACTCTATAATCTGCCTCCAATTAGCTTTGGTATGTGGTATGAGATGGGGCAAAATTTTCCGCCCCATACATACCCAGCTGTGCCCGCTTTTCAAAAGTGTGCCTTACTCCACTTCGCTTTTACTGAAGAACTACATTAGTACCCGTTTCCGCTAACTCAAAGAAATTGAAGATTTTCACTTTTACGAAAAAAAGGTAAAACGCTAAAACAGTGTTCAGAGTTTGTTTTGCAGCCCGCAGAGCTGTGACGGGGCAGCGTGGCCCCGGGCAACAAGGGTGGCCCCCGCAGCTCCTTCCCTAGGGCCGCACTTGGCACCTCGGCCCCAGACCCCGTGACTCTGCCCGCATCTGCTTATTCCGCCCGCCCCTTAGCAAGATGTGTCTAAGGTAACTTAGCTTATGGGAGTTTTCGTAGGAACGGTCTACTTTTTGGCCCACGTGACTGAATTACAAAGGGCGTCGAGATGCTCCCAGGAGAAACAAATTAAGTTGACTATCTATTAAAAACTAATAATAGAGCGCTTTCCTTATTAGCTAGCTTCAGTACTAATAATTACTTTAAAGAGTGACTGTGTGCCGTAACGTCATAGAGTAACTGATGATGTCACTAAAAACAAAACAGAACAAAAGTGGCTGCTTGCCCAACGGGAGCATCCTCAATCAATATCATTGGGGCTTTTCTGGAATGATCCTGGGAACAGATTCATAAGACCCCTCTTAAAGGCCCCTCTTGAATTATCTGCAAGAATAGGAAGATCAAACGTGCTCGACACCAACATGTCATCCCGTAAACCTTGAAACTTAGGTTTACAATGCAAACTTTTTTAAACAGTAGATTTTTTTCCCCCTAAATGGAGCGGAGAGCTTAGTGGCGTAAAAGAAATGAGTGTGAGAGAAGAAAGTGGAGGAGGGCGTGGAGGTGAGTGGGGAGGGGCCGAGGGAATGACACAGGGTTGCCAGGGGTCAGACAGCTCCATCACCCAGGAATGCGAAAGGAGCCTGGAGCAGTCACGCTGAATGGGTCCTGACCTTCTGAAGATGGTGGTGTAGGCGGTGCAGGGCGGCAGGACAATCGGAAAAGGAGATCAGCAGATGGAGATGAGGGGAGGACTGGTCATGCTCACCGGCTGGAGTGAGAGGGAGGGGGAGCAAGGGGCTGCCGTGTGGGGTGGCCAAGGGCTCTCCTGGAGTTAGTTACTGGACCTGACGGCAGACCCAGCTTTGCCTCTGCTTGGCTATGTGGCCTGTAAGGTGCTTTCATTTTGATGTCTGTGTTCACTCGCCTTTTTCTTCTTTTTTCTTTTTTTAGGGAATTATAAAATATCAACAGCACACTTAGAGATGGATGAATATTGAATAAGTGAATACTGCCTTCAATTTATTGACTGACTACTATTTGCCATGAATCGGGGATTTTAATCTCTTTCACTTCTACCCAACTGACTGTACTAGGCAATTTTATCTCCTACTTAAAGGACGTGACCAAGGTCACATAGGTCCTGCAGATAACTGAAGCCCGTCCCCCCTCTGAAGGACTCTCTCCTCCTTTGGTTTGCCTTTGATCTTTTTAACAACCAGGTGCACCAGCTTTTGCTCAGATCCCAGCTTATTTTTTCACATAGGAAACTGATGCCAAATCCCCACCAAACAGTGACATACACAAGGAGGGGTAATGCCCCCCCCCTTTTTTTACAGACTACTACGATCTCCTGCCTCCCTGCACGATGGGGACTTTCACCTGTTTGTACCTGTATGAATCCCAATTACCTGGCCAGTCACAGGGCATGAATCATGTGTGTTGAATGACTATTGGGTGCACCAGGAAGTCCTAGGATTTATTCTCTGAAATTCAGTGTACTGTAAAATCTGTTTCTGTGCCTTTTAATTTTTTCTAAAAATTACCATTTTGAGTGTATCTGTATTATGTCCAATTAAGTTCACTATTTTTTTTCGGTTACACTGAAAAATAATTGCCATAAATTACTGTGTAAGTGTAAGGTACACAGCATGGTGGTTTGATTTACATATAGGGTGATGATTACCACCATAAGTTCATCTAACATCCATGTTCTCATATAGACACAATTTTAAAAAAAGCGGTGGGGGAATAAAGAGGAAAAATCTCGTGATGAGAACTCTCAGGATTTACTCCCTTAACAACTTTCTCATTTACTGAACGGTGGCCTTAGCTGTGGCCATCACACTGCACGTGGCATCCCCAGTACTCAGCTGTCAACAGCTGGAAGTTTGCACTAGGCTCACTATTTTAACAACTCTATAATCTTCTAAGTACTGGTCAGTGCCTGTAAGAGACCAGGACAAATTTACATTCTGCAGGAATGGCGGAAAAAAAAAAAAAAGTAAGACCCTGAAAAATTTATTATCCAAAAGGTAAATAAGGGTACCCTAACCCTGACACCCACATGCAATGCACAAGAAAGCCATCAGGGCACTGTGACTTGGGGAACACCCCCGCCTCCTCGCCACCTAATCTTCTCCAAGTGGTCCAGGATGCTGGCCTTCACTTACATAGTCAACAGATTCTTGCTTCCTTTGGTACTTACAGTTAGTTACTGAGAAAACCCTGTCCCCAATATAACCACACTCAGAACCATACCCCAAATACATCCAGTGGCTGGTCACTGGGGCTCATTCTATGAACGGTTCAAGGTCAAACCATTTCTGTTCCCCGAAGCAGACTCAAGGTGTGCGTGTCACTTGCGGAGTCATGCTCTTTGTCTCTGGGTAAAATCAGACACAGGCCAATGATCATTTTTATCAATTCATTTTGGATCATCTTCAGAGACTAGGTAATAGGTACAATAAGATAACCTTCCCTAATGTCTGATTCACAAAGGCCCCTGCCTAGAGTCTTATGGGGCGCTAACCTAGGTCTCCTCTACTCTGTTTTAGCTTGCTAAAATCTAACATACAAAATCCTCTCAAAATCCTATTACATGCTCCATTAAAAAATACTTTATTTAAAAGTATATTCATTAAACTCTATTTTGAGATAAAAATGGAAGTAGTTTTCCACTTTGAATTTAAAATGCACATTCTTCCTGGTCTTGGTGTTTTTCTTGAAAATGAACATTATATTTTAGGAGATAATTTATATGAAACACACACACACACTGAATGTCAGCTTCAACCTAATTTAAATTGTTTACACATTCACAGGGGAAAAGCCTCCTTGTTAACCTTGGTGAGGATTCTCTGAGATTGCAGCTCTACAAGATAAAACAGATTTCTCCCAATTAGAAGTAGACTCTGAGTCTTCTCAGAATGAGGGCTGCTGCTTGGTATGTAAAAGTAAAAGGACATTTTATAGGGGTGTCTGCTTTGGAAACTCTTTTTTCCTGGGCAACTGATTCACCTGGGGGCCTTGTTCAAACACTATGGCTGCGACAGCCCCCACCCCCCAGCTTCTGATTCTGTAGGTTTGGGGGCCCTGGACGCTGGAAGTTACGTTTGTAAAAAGTACAAGGCTGGTGTGGGCGCTCTTCTGGTCCCGGACTCCACCGAGAACAGTTATAGGACGCCCGTTTATTTTTTAAAGGCAAAATTCCTTCCCACAGAATCAGAGTGTGAAATTTACACTTTATCCTAAGGCACCCCTGAAGAGCCAGCAGATCCGACATCGGTCTTCCAGACCCTTCTGCCCCTTTCCTGCAGGTTGGGCAGGTCCCGGGCGCGCCGACGTGTCCCCTGACCCTGTGCGTGGGGCTGGAGGGTCCTCGGACCCGCGGCGTGTCCGGGTGACTCGGCGCGCGGGACCCTCCGGGCCGGCCTCCCTGCCCCTCGCCACCCCTGCGCGGCTGCTCCGTCCCCCCAAGTCGCAGCCTTGGGCCTGAGGACTGAAGGCGATGAGGGGAAGGTGAAGGACTTGGGATGGAAGGGGACAAAGGGGGCCAGAGGGGACGGAGGGGAGACGCGGCGGCGGGGCGCCCGAGGTCGGAGGAGGGACAGGGGCTGCACGGAGGAGCGGAGCAGGGCCGGGGCGGAGGAAGCGGAGTCGCACTGAGGTTGGAGGAGAGCGGACAGAGGGAGGCAGGGAAGAGGGGTACAGGGACCAGCCGGGGACGGGGACCCCCACGGCTCCCCCCAGCCCGGCCACGGCGCACTGGGCTGCTCGGTTTGGGGCAAGGGCCGGGGGCCGGGCTGACGGGACAGGGCCCGGGTGACCGGGACGGGACGGGGGTGACGGGGACCGCGGCGACCGGACCTCGGCCGGGCCGCGGGCGCACTGAGCCGCTCGGCCGCGCACCTCCTAGCGCCGACTCCTCCGGCGCGAGGCGGCCCGCGCCTTAAATACCCTGCTAAAAATAGCCTGCGAGGCCGCCCTCCAATCAGAGCCGCCCGAAGTTCGAATTGGGCCAATGGCGAGGCCCGTGATGGAGAGGCTCGGTCACGCCAGGCGGGGCCGCGCTGAGCCGCCGCCCGCCATTGGCCGCAGCTGACATCATCGGCACGCAGCCCCCGGGCCGGGCCGGGCGTGATTGGGCGGTGCGCGGGGCGGGCCGTGCGGGTCACGTGGGGGGAGGGAGTGGGGGGAGCCAGGCGGGGAGGAGGGGAGCTGGCAGCGGAGGTTTGAATAGGGAAGTTTTGCAGGGGTTACGTTTGCAGTCAGTCCGGTGTTTGCAAATATTGTGTGGGCTCGGGAGCGCGTCTCTAGGCTCCGGCAGGATCCGAACCCGCGGCGCCTAATTGCTGTGCACTGAGTTTGCATGAAACTTTCCCGGCGCTGCAGGCACGGCCGCTGCGCTCCCGACTCCAGACCGCACACCTCCCTGTTTGTACAACAGCCGGGACTGTCTTTTCCAATCCGACATGGATGTACTCCCAATGTGCGGCATCTTCCAGGAACTCCAGATTGTGCACGAGACCGGGTACTTCTCGGCGCTGCCCTCCCTGGAGGAATACTGGCAACAGGTAAATAGGAATGGTCGTGTGCCAGGTGCCCCGGTGCGCCGCGGAGGGAGTGCATGCACGCTCGGACAGGACGGTGTGTGGTTGGAGGTGCATTTGTTTTTCTCCTTTTTTAAATTTTTTATGGTTTGGATGAAAAAGAAAACAAATTTTTTTTTAATTAAAATCGTCTTAAAACGTACTTCTGCTGCCTCCGGTGCGGAAGGCACGTTAAAACGGGCTTTTTTTCAGCGTTCAGCGGAGTTGTCATTGGAGCGGGGCGCAGCAGCGCTTCTTCGTTCCGAGTGTTTTTGCCCATTTCTGGGGCTTCTGAACCGGAGGGCAGACCCAGCTCCGCGGCCTGATCCCGGCCCGAGCCCTTGGCAGAAGTTTGGTGCTTGTACCAGCTCCAGACTCCACAGCTGGAACTTGTCATATGAATTTGCGTGGATGCCAAGGGTTTTTTTTTTTTTTTAAGGGATTTGTTTTTGTTTTCCTTTTTGGCGTTTCTACATAGAATTTTTTTCTCAATTAAAAATTTCACTAGCAAAACATCCACCAGCTCCTTTCCCTGCCAGGCCATTTCCAGTTGTTTCTTTGGAATCCTTAACATTTGACTCTATCTGTCTTGTTTTTCTTACCTGCTTCTTTTGTTGACCGGAAAAAAAAAAAAAAGAAAGAAAGAAAAAAAATGTTTGCACAACCAGTGACTGACTTATCAGTCATATGACAATGAGCCTGTCCCAGTTGCTTCAAGTCTGAGGTTGGGAAGAAGAACCTCGATTTCCGGCATATTTTTGTGGAACTGGAATTTTTGGCATTCGACAATTATGAAACTTAATTTCCCCACCTTCTAATTTGTTAGAATTGCCTGAAGGGAGAGAGATTCTGACACTTGTCCCATTGTCTTTAAGAAGATTGAGGGCCAGGTTTGGGGGGCTGTCTCTCTGCCCTTCAAAACTGTTTGCCTTTTATCGCAAAGTGAATTAGCAGATCAAATATGTTCTGTGGGTTCGAAAGCCTAGAAGGCTTTCAAGAGGGATGAAACGCAAAGTGTGGCAACCTTCACAAGCCTGCTTAATTGTTCACAGCCCAGTCTTCCCTTCCCCTCCCTTCCCCCTTTTCCTCCTTAAGAAGCTGCTCCCAGGGACGTGACTGAAATTGATCTAAGTAGTTTCCTTGGGCATTTGGGATTTGGGCCACAAGCCAGGCAGAGCTTCTCCTCGTCTTCAGAGGCTTTCAGACTCTCCGAGGGCTTCCTTCTGGTCCTCAGCGCTCACCAGCATAATGGAGATTTTAAATTAGCCAGATTATTAAAGTTTAACAAGATCTCGATAGATGTGCTTTCGTTTTCCTTTGGAACATCAATAAACTAGCTAGCCGTCTCTCTTCAGAACACTCTAGTGTGTGCTGTAACCCAGACGTCTAATTTTAGGGATCGGGAGAAAACAGTGGTTGTTTTTCCCCCTTTGCTTGCTCATGCTTGCTCTGTGAGGAGTCTGGGGGAGGGGGAAGGGTACGTGCTATATTCTGATAGCAGGCAGATTGCTAAGTAAGCAGGCAAGAACCCTTTGGGGAGGCTTTGCTAGTCCTGAAAATGATTTGCTAAAATTGAGCAGAGTGTGCTGTAGAAATTTAAATCTGTAGGATTGCGGTCATATGGACGACCTTATATGGCCATGCAGGCACTTGCTCCTAGTGAAGATGAGGGCAGATATAATTTAATTCCAAAACGTTTCCTACCGTTTTTTTCTTTCCCAGTGGCTAGAAAGTTTGAGATGGTGGGGAGAGGGGATGCGGGTCCCTCGGCGGGCAGGGGTAGCTTCTCGACAGGTCGGTTGTGGGTCTGAGGAGGGGGTACTCTGTCCGGGACACACGGCATGTATATGTGAACTGGGTCCTTTTTGGCCGCTGGTCAGAATTTCAAAAGGAAGTCTCCTCTGGCATCGCGTGAAAGAAAGCGAGTGATGACTCATGCAGTTGTACTCTGGGCCAGCAGATGAAGTTCTTGTCCATTGTGGCACTCCCAGCAGGCCCGGAGGAATTTCCCCTCCTGCATCCTTTTCAACAGCAGATGGCTGTTCTGGACGGGTTCCTCCACGCTGTTGTCGAAGCGCTTGTTTTTCTCGGGCTGCTGTGGGAGTCAGCTCAGCGCGCCCTGCGCTTGGGACTGCGCCCTGGGAGAGCCCCCCGGGCCCGGGCTGCGCAGGAAGTGGGTGCTTTCTGTGCGCGGCTCCACCGACGGCCCTGATGGTCGCCCTGCAGCAGGCTGTGTCTGCTCCCCGAGGGCGGCCGCCTGCTGGCAGCCGTGGCTGCGGAGGGCGACGTCGCACCCTGAGCAGGGAGCAGGCTCTCTGGCTTGGGCGTGTGACAGGAACATGGCAGGGCTTTTCTCAATGCACATGGCACTCCAGACTGTCAGATAATCCGGCCGAACCTGTCCGGGTGTGTGTCTGAGGCGGGTGGACTTTGTGTGGCTTACCCTCAGTCGGAAAGTCAACACTGGTAACGAAAACCGAAACTGGCTTGGTGACCGTCCGCCATCGTGGCCTTTGGTCCGCCGTGGGGCAGCCGGGAGAGGTCCCCCTCTGGTGTTTCTTCCGAATCCACGCCCACTCCTAGAAACAGCTTGCCCCTCCCCCTCTCGGAGATGCGGCTCCTCCGGGACAGCCACGCTGCCTGCCCTTCACCCTTACGTGTGTTTGGAGATGTTCTTTTGGTTCCGTTTTCGGTAGTCATAACCACGTGCCTTCTTGTGTGGTTCCTTTCACGCAGACGTGCCTAGAGTTGGAACGGTACCTGCAGAGTGAACCCTGCTATGTGTCAGCCTCCGAAATCAAATTCGACGGCCAGGAAGATCTGTGGGCCAAGCTCATCCTGGCTCGGGAGAAGAAGGAGGACCCGGAGGTGCAGGTGCCCTCCAGCCCCCCAGAGGATGTGCTCAGCAGCCCCGGCTTCGGTTACAACCTGGAGACCAACAGCTTGCACTCAGACGTGAGCAGCGAGTCCTCTGACAGCTCTGAGGAACTCTCACCCACTTCCAAGTTCACCTCCGACCCCATCGGTGAAGCACTGGTCAGCTCTGGGACCCTGAGCTCCTCGGTCACCTCCACGCCACCCTCTTCCCCAGAACTCAGCAGAGACCCTTCTCACCTGTGGGGCTGTGCACCCGGTGAGCCACGCCCTCCCGGGAAGATGCGCAGTGGGACTTCTGGGAAGCCTGGTGACAAGGGCAGCGGGGACGCCTCCCCGGATGGCCGCAGGAGGGTGCATCGGTGCCACTTTAACGGCTGCAGAAAAGTTTACACCAAAAGCTCCCACTTGAAAGCACATCAGCGCACTCACACAGGTCAGTCCCTCCCGCCACCTGGGAGGTGGGCTGCTGGTGGGCGCCACGGAATCGCACCAGCCCTGGGAGGGGGCCGGGCCCCACAGAAGGCTGTCAGAGCAGACACATCCTCACCTCATTCTTTCCCCAAAGAGTTGGGTCTCTGGGGAAGACAGAGTAGGAGGTGAAAGACTGGACATGTGCCCGATGAATGGTTGACGCTTTCAGAGTAAACACACAAGAGGTAAATCACCTGCATCTTCCCCCGCCCCGCCCCCCTCCGGCCACCTCCTCCTTTAAATGAGCCTCGAGCATCAGGGCGGTGGGTGGCTGGGTAGCACGGAGCACGCGGTGCTAGCGCCGTGAGGATGGCGCCTGGATGCAGACGCCATGGGATACAGCGTGGACCGGCGGCGCTTGCCGGGACCGCTCTGTTTGTCACGCTGCCTTTGCGTTCCGACACCAGTGTCCAAGCACCATCGACCAATAAACAAACAAAGCCCGGATTCCCAGTGACATACCGCAGCCCAGGTGAAAGTGTCATTTAGAATGAGCATGACAGTCTCTAGAGAAACTAGCTGGTGATGAGTCACAGAAATGATAGAGCCAGAAAGGATTTTAGAGCCCAAGTCATTCAAACTGTCACCTTCCCAGCAGCGAGAGGAGGTGGCTCAGCCCTCAGTCAGAGTCTCCCAGGTGCTCATGGCGGAGCGGGGACCAGGGACCGTGCCAACGCAATGTTCCAGGGTGGCCTCGGCAAGATGTTTGCCGCCCTTGGGGAGCCCTTTTACTGAATTTGCTGTATTTATAATCTGACTGAGGAACAGAGTGGACTTATTCAGTTGCCATCTAGAAAGTTCTTTGAAGGTCCTGGATGGGGTTTCCCAGAAATTCCTGACTTTAGTTCTGGGGAAAGTAGTTTCTCGGAGGAAACGGCCAAGCCCACCCCCCAGGGAAGTAAGTAAGGGATACACCTAGTGCTGGGGAGAGATGCTTTGTGGACAAAGCCTGCAGCCTTGCCCTCGGGGCCTGTGGGCGCAATGGGCCAATGCCGCCCCCCCCCCCAGTGTCCCTCCAGTCTGAGTTGCCGTCCTCCTGAAGAGGTCCCTGGTTACGGCCATGTGACCACTGGGTCCCATCCCCAGCCCTCGGAGGCTCAAGGCGGGGTCAGGAAAGAGTCCTGGCTGCTGACCCTGGCTGAGCTGCACTGGGGTGTCCCGAGGCCCTGGGCCAGAGCTGGCTGGTGGGTCGACCGTCGCCGGAGTGGTGGATGCGGGCGCCTGTCCTCCCCACCCCGTGAGTCACAGTGTGCCTGTCCTGTGCTTTCTTCCCAGGAGAAAAGCCTTACCGATGCTCATGGGAAGGGTGTGAGTGGCGCTTTGCAAGAAGCGATGAGTTAACCAGACACTTCAGAAAGCACACTGGTGCCAAGCCCTTTAAATGCTCTCACTGTGACAGGTACGTGGTCCACGCGCTGGGTGCGGGAGTGGTGTCCGCACGGCGGAGTGGAGCGGGCAGATGCTCTCCTGTCCCCACGGCCTCTGAACAGCCTGGGGCGTAAGTCGCCCCACTTAGGGAGCTCTGTGTCCCGTGTCGTGAAAATGGAGGAGGACCTCATTCCTACTCTGCCAAGCTCGGCCTTCAGTGGCGTTTGAACGCGAACACGGGGCAGTAAGGCAGGGGCAGAGGCTCCTTGACTCTCGTTGCCGCCGGGCGCACTCGCCAGCCCCTGGAGCGAGCGGGTGGCAGCGCTGCCCCTGTCCTTCTGGAGGGGCCGGTGGGGCGTGCGGGCGGGAGGGCCCCCCCAGCCGGGCTGGGCCTGACCCTCTGGCACCGATTCGCTCCGCAGGTGTTTCTCCAGGTCCGACCACCTGGCTCTGCACATGAAGAGGCACCTGTGAGGGAGCAGACCATGGACCCTGCGGCTAAAACGGCTTCCAGGCCGCCTGCCGGCCGAGGAAGGGGGTGTGTCCAGCGGAGCTGCCCTTTTGCACCCCACCCAGCAGCCTCCAGGACCTCTCCTGGGAAGGTCTTTCGAGGGCGGAGACGTCATGTGGGAGCGGCGGAGTGGCCGTGGTGTGTGGTGTTCCGGTGGCCCTGGACTCGCCATGGGCGCCTGCCCTGAGTGGTCCCTACGCCTCTGCCGTGAGCATGTGCGCTGAGAATGTCAATGGTTGGGTTGGCTGTGTGTGGGGGTCTGTGACGGACTGTGTGACGAGGCGCTGCTTCCTGTGCGGCTGCAAGAGACAGAAAACGTGGAGTCTGAATGTTTTGTGTGTGACCGGTAATCCACGAGATGCGATGACCACCGATCATTTCCCGGGGTGGGAGGGGGGTGTCTGCGCCTTAGGGAAAAAAAAATCAAAAAAGAAGGGAAACTGTGGCGGGTGGGATGGGGGGTCAGGGCCCCGCCTGTGAGCGGGCATGGGGCGGGGGGCTCCCGTGTCTGGCGCAGAGTGTCCGGTAGCTTGTCCGCGGCTACGCAGAGCTCGCTTGCGGCCCGTTGTGTAAGCAGTGTGCTCACAGGGGTCAGCTTCCTTCCGAGACAGAAGCAACGCATGTTCGGGGGAGCTTTCTGCTCTTCCACTTCTAAATCAGGACCACAGCTTGGATCCCGGTCACTGAGCAGCTACCATGCCACGTGCGGAATCCAGTGGCCCCCTCGCCATCTGGGCCCGGCGACACGTAGCCCTTCTCCCCGCTTCGAGCTCTGACACTCCCCTTCCGGAAAGGCAGTGTGCAGCACGGGGTTATTCTTTCAGTGACTCTGCATTCGAATGACCTCTTCGGAGAATGTCGTGAGGCCGTTTGAGACTCCGGGCCCACGTCGGGTGCCGAGAACGCGAGGGGGAAGGCTGGTCTCATGCCGCGTTAGACTGAGAACCCACAATTTTTCTCAGTTGGGTGGATGAAACCACTAAAGCTTAGAAACGGTTTTCTTATGCAGCTAAGTTTCTCTTATTTATGCCTTGAGGACTAATTTCTGGTTTTCTAGCTGTTAATGCACTGTAGATTTTAATAATGGTGCCTTACGCAAGTGGCCCCTCATGTCGGGGTCTCAAACAGGGGTATGGGTGATGCATGCTTTATTAAGGCTCTTTTTTCACCTGGCATTGTACTGTATCAATGTAAAATACTGAAAAAACAACAAAACAACAAAAAACAACTCATTAAGGTCATCCTTCACAGACAAATACAGAGATGAAAACTCCCCAAATCAGTATTCACTCAATATTTTAGATAAGTTGACTGTCAGTGTTAAAGTGGAAAACACACGATAATTGGAAAATCTGACCGTTTCTCCAGCTGTGAGACTTTCACATAGACCTTGCACAACAACTGTATAGCTCACACACCGGCTGTATTTAACATGTAATGTTTGCACACATATTAAAGATACAGAACTATAAAATCCATGTTAATGTATTTGCTTAAAAGGCACGAGTTTCACATATCTATCTAGCTATCTGTTGGTAATACAGAAAGTATATTACTTTTTTAAAAGTGGGCAGAATTCTTGTGTATGTGTATTTGTGTGTATCGTATGTGTATGTGTGTGAGTGTGTGTGTGTGTGTGTATATATATATATATATAAATATTTTTTTAAGGAGAAATTAGATCTTTAGCTAGAAAATTCCACAGCCTGTGAAGAAATATTTGAAAATGGCCATAAAGGAGATAAAAATGAAAACTATTATCTCACTTTTCTGAAGGCTTTATCTTTAATTTAATGATGGGCTGCGGATGCTTGGTGAGGACTCTGTTCCAGGCGGCTGACTCTGCATGTCGCTTTGAGCGGATCTGGCACCAGGGCATCGCTGGCCATTCGGGAGTGGCATGGACAGAATGCTCGCCCACTGGTCGGCCTCAGACACCCTGAGGTTGCGATTTGGAAGTTCAGCCTTATTAGAAGTCAGCGAATCACAGGGATTCTTTTTAGGACACTTTTTATGCAGATGAAGATATTTTTTCCAGCACGTAGATTCTTCCAGTTTTTCCAACAAGTAATTACCCCGAATTGGCACACTGCAGTGTGGACAGCTGATATTTCATCCAGCTGCTGGCTTGTGGGTGTGGGTCTTTTCTTTATATATATATATACACACATACATATATACACACACACGAATCTGGCTGGGCTGGTATTTTGATCTTCCTGGAAACGAGCAATGAGAAAAGCTCGCATAACTGGTTTTTTTATCTGGGCTGATGAATAATACACTTACCTAAAGAACTCATTTCATTTCGCTAAGGGGGAAAATGCACTTTTGGCAATTCAAAATCCAGGCTTTTGATTTGCTGGATTTTGGAAAACTCCTTTTTTGGCCCTGCTGTGCTCTTAGGCATGACAATTCCATTGAGCAAGAAGGTAAACAAAAGACAAAGGAAAAAAAAAAAACTTGCACTGGCTTGTCTCGCTTCTGAAACATCATGGAACTGTCTGATCGGGTGGGGCGGGGTACCATGTATGTCGATGCCTGTAATTTTCATAATAAGCAAGTACATAAAGAATTACATTCTGTTCAGGTGATAACTGAGCCTCAATCAAGCAGAAACTTTGCTTGACATTAAAAAAAATTTCTATTCGTGAAATTTCTTTTTTTTTTTTGAAGCACCCTATTATCTAAAGAATCTTTGTAAGATTTTTGTAAAATTTTGTTTTACAAGATTTTATTTGAAATTGTTTTTTGCAAGATTGTTATATTTCTGTATGAATGTATTTTTTATTGGAATAACATAAAAGAATTCTTATCAGCATCTTGACTCTGGTTTTTTGTTTTTTTTTTTTTTTGGCGAGGGGGGGACGGGGACATGGGGTGTAAACAAATTCCTGCCCGATTAGTCACCCTGGCGGTTCCCTGAGGATTGCCCTGTGCAGCCGGAGGGCCACTTGCCTCCCTCGTCCCTCCTCCCCAGCTTCAGAGCCCGTCCTAGCAGCAAGTGTGCAAAGCAGAGACGGCGTTTCCCCTGAAGGCACTGAGTCCCTTTTCTGGGGACAGGAAAGCAGCCTCCTGGCTCTGGGACACAGCAGGACCACAGCAGAGGAGAACACGTGCTGTGTGTTATCTTCCCATCCCTCCGGGCAGGGACTGTACCGCCGGGCGGTCTGCACGATGCCCCATGCCCCAGCAGCCCTGTCTGGCTAAGCAGCCGGAGCAGGATCAGCCGGAGCAGGACTTGGCCTCACATGCCTGGCAGAGATGTCACCTGGGGAGGTGAACGTGGCAGACGGACAGCAGGCCCGAAAGCCTTCCCCATGGCCTTCGCCGCGTAGCTCAGTGAAACTGGGCAGAAAGTAAGAGACTGTTTACCTCCTTACCACGTGGTTTTATATCTTTTATTTTTAAGGCCAATGGAGTACAGACGATGTAGAGTTTGCAAACAAACGGTCCACGCTGGGTTTTTTAGGAGGGTTTTACGTTGAGTCGTGTGGGATCTCGCTCTCAGTTTTACTACATTGTTTCGTAGAAATTGGTTCAGCTGCAAGGCCACTTTCCGGCCACAGTAAGCCAATCGGTGGTGATGGGTCAAATCAACGCGTGCTTCCTACCAGGGACGAGAGGGCTGGCAATCCCAGGGGAGCCGTCCCAAAGCCGGCCCGTGTAGCTGCGAGGGGGTTCTTGAACATCAGTCGCGTCACGTGCCCGTGGCTTCTCTTCGTGGCACGCCTTCCTGTCGCTAGATGGGCAGAGCTCACACCCAGGCGCTTTTCGTTTTATAATCAGGGAGGGGGGTTTTAAACGCACCCTCAGATCAGGGATGGTAAGTAATTTTCTTTCCCGAACTGCAGCAAAAACACCAGCCGTGGGGAGGCGAGGCGGCGTGGGTGGGAGCAGGGGGCAGGGGGACGGGGCCAGGAGGCGCCGGGTCCGGGGCGTGTCGTGTCCCAAGCGCAGGGCGAGATGAGCAGCCGTCAGAGCGGCCTGACCTCACGGCTGAGTGAAGGCGGGAGCGCCATGCCCGGCCGCCGGGGGGCACGGCCACCTCGCCGCATGCGGGCTGTGCGGGACAGCGGGCCTGCTGGCCTAAGGCTGCGGGAGACGCTGGGCAAAGGAGCCGCTGGGAACCGGCGTGTTTACAGACGCACGGAAATTCCGGTCCGCCGTGCAGACTTTCCGAAAGCCAGCTGGAAGGGAATGCGCTGGGCCCCGCTGGGCCTCCGATTCCTGCCCGTGGCGGCGTTCTGCGCTGGGCCGCGCGTGTCTGGCAGGTCGCACGGCACTGCCGCCCTGTGGTCTGCGAGGACAGGGTGGACGTCAGGTCCCCGGTTCCCGTCTGCAGGGTGCTGGGCTCAGGTCGCGGGAGAAGGCCCCGTGGAGGAGGCCGCTCCGGTTCCCAGCAGAAAGCAGACGCCTGGCGCCCGCTGTTGATAGTTAAGTATTCATTCGGGCACTGGGTGCTTTGTAGCATGCCACTTTTTACTTCAAAAACCAACAAACAAAACCACCTCTCTGAAAAGGGCCGTGGGAGCCACTGCGGCCTCGAGGCTCTCAGATGCCCCGGCTGGCCGCCGGCCTCACACACCTGTGCGCTCCAACGCGGTGGGGGGGCCTGGGGCCCTGTCTGCCTGTGTGTTGTGGTTGCTATGGAGAGAGAACATCGCTTTCTTAGGTTTTAACCTTACGCCACCATGAGCTGTTTTTTAACTGCTTTCCTTCCCCGACTGAATATTCCTCTCTCCAAACTGGGTGATGACGAAGATGGTACCTACTACTTGTGCCTTAACCAGAAATTGTGTGTGTGTGTGTGTGTGTGTGTGTGTGTGTGTGTGTGTGTGTGTGTTGGGGGGGGGGGAGGTACTGTAGGCATTACCCCATTTCACAGATGAGGAATACTGAGGCTTCAGGAAGTTAAGCTGCTTTTCCTGGAACAGAGGTCCCCAAAACCCCAGGCCCCAGACCACTACAAGTCTGTGGCCTGTCAGGAACCGGCCACACAGCAGGAGGTGAGCGCTGAGCAGTGGGAGAAGAGGCTTCATCTGTATTTGCAGCCACTCCCCAGAGCCAGCATCACCGCCTCAGCTCCACCTCAGATCATCAGGCACTAGATTTTCATAGGAGCACCAGTCCCTGGTGCCAAAAAGGTTGGAGACCATTGCCTTAGACTACTCAGCTAGGAAGCCACAGACTAAGTATCCAGTCTAGGGCCCTCAAATACCGAAGGAAAGACCGAGATTTTAATCACCACCCAACACACCCAATACTGCTTGCTCTCTGTCTTGCCCAAGTTCCCATGAGACCCTTCTGCTTCTTCTGTTGGATTCGCCTTGAAACAAAGTTACATTTATGAAATGGAGACAGAACTTTCTTACAATTCAGAAGCACTAAAGCTATAAACTGTGCAGTAATCCTGAGCAAACAAAGTAACCATTTTGAATCACTTTCAAGATATGAGACAGATGGCATGTATTTATTTTTAATGTTTAAGAAGATAGAGAAAGCAATTGGGGATGTGACATCCTGCATTAATTGGCAAGCATCACCTAATGTACGTAGTTAAGACACAGAGAGGAAAATGAGGTCCATGCATCACACAAATGAGGCAATACAACAAAGTGTATTTAACTAGATTTATTTTATAACGTGTTCCCTGTTTCACTCTAAGTAATTTTAATGAGAATTCTCTAAACGTCTGTGAATGAAAAGAGACAGCGGAGAAGAAATCTGGGTGCCACATGTCCTGATAGGAGAGTGCTGGGCTGAGCAGCCACCAGAAATTTTTCAATAGACAGATTTAACTAGAATGCCATTGTTACCAAGTCCCCCAAACGGGTGGCTAAGCCTTGTGCTGAAAAAAGATAGCAGAAAAAAAAAAAAAAAAAGATACCATATGACCTGGGATTTTTTCCTTAAACAAAGAGCCCTGGACTCAAAGCTGCAGTGCACAAACAGTTATCAGCTTTTTAAGAGGCTTGGCAACTCGGATAACGGGCAACTGCCCCGTGCCCATGCCAGCTCTTCCTGATGCTCGGTCCCATCTAGATGCCCAGGCAGGTTCCTCTGGGGCTTGCGTTTACCAGCCGAGCAGAGCCCTGCATCCCCGCCCCCCCCCCACGGCTCAGGCTTCACGTTGCCACACTTCACCCCGGCTTGTGCAAGCCTCCTCTGCAGACGTGTGAGGTAGGTAGCGACAGGCGCTGGCATTGTCGCTTGACTCGCCGTGGAAGCGGGCGGCGTTGCCCGGTGCCATTTTTCCGCGTGTGTGGGGGAGGAGATGGGGATGTGGAGCGTGTGGGGCAGGTGGGCTGGCAGTGACGGCCGTGTGCCCAAGCTTCCCTTTCAGACGAGAATGCGCGAACTTCCTCACTGTCACCCCCATCCTCACTGGTACCATGTGCCATTCTCCCCAAAATAGGTCATTTATTCACAAGCTCAAAAGCCAGAGCGAGCCTGCTCACCACGGGATGTGTGTGTGTGTGTGTGTGTGTGTGTGTGTTTTAACTGTAAAAAAAATTTAACTCTTCATGGTAAAATTGCCTTTGGGCAAAACTCAGGTACATAAACCATTTAAAGTAAATCGAAGAAAACATTAGTGCTCGCCACAGATTTAAAACACTACACCACGATGACCCGATTTTAAATGTCTAACTACCTGTCCTTGCGCCCCATCAGAAGGCTAGACGTGGTGACAGGAGACGCTGGAGGACTCGCGGGGCAAGCGGCCACAGAGAGGCCAGCTCTTCCCAGGCGACGTCCCTCAGAGTGAATGGCTTGAATGGACGGGCGGCGAGGAGAGGGCTGGGGACTTCGCTGAGTGGAGTCAGGGCGCACGAGGGTGACCACTGGGGACACAGCGCCCACCTCCGGGCTTCTCCAGCTGGCGATGACACCCACTCGCACTTCGAGTATGCCGACGGGAAGGAACCAGGGGAACAGGTTCCAGCCCCATTCTGCCGAGAGATGATTATGGGCGTAAGCGGGGAGGGCATGCCAGCAGCTCTGGCTCGCCCTGGATCGATGGATCGTGACCCGCCCCTCAGCTTCCCGCCCCAGGTAATCCAGAACCTTCCTTTTAAGGATGCGTGGCCTAGTGACCAGCTGGAGTGGCATCCGGAAGTCAGATGACTGCCCGAGAGCGTGGGAAAGTTGCTGCCCCTTCCTTAAGCTGTGGGTCCCCCAAAATTTTCTGGGAACACAGCGCAGAGCTACCGCTTTTTTAAGGCAGTTCTAAGAGTCACATTTGCCCAAACTCGGCGTTTACTTACTATGTCCCGGGGAGCCTCCCCATGTGGGACTTGCAAATAGAAAATTCATGAATCCCTGGCTTTGTGAGGGTCGCTCCAACCCTTTCAGGTTTGTTTTCCTCATCTCTAAAATGGAAATGATGGGGACCCTTTGGGGATGGTGGGGGGTTGGAGAAAAGGCATGTAGGGATCAACCGTCGGTCATATTGTCATCATGAGCTGCCTACTTCTCCCTCACGAAAATAATTCTCGTTCTTCCCATTATATTTCTTTAAAAATAGAATTTCTGAAAAGCAGCATTTCACTCGTGTTTAGTTTCCACGGCACAATTTTCCAGGAAAGTCAGTGAAGGACAAGCTTAGACGTCCTGCTGTGTTTTTGTGATCCATAAAGCCGTTTCCTCTCACAGTACCTGCTATGCCGCTGAGATCTCGCAGGAAGGAAGTTCTGCAAGTCCCTGAGTGCAACTTTCCTGTCAAAAGCTGTGAACACACCACCAAATGGCAGGACCGAATTGACCAACCGGTTCAAAGAGCTGAATGCACAGTGTTTTGACACATGACAAAGAACTCGGAAGTCCCCAAGGTCACTCCGGGTTTTTGTGTGCGGCTGTCCATCCTGAGACTGGTCCCATGCTCCCAAGCCGGGGACTGAGCTTAAGCTACCACTGGACAGAGGTCTGTCTCCTCATGTCCCCTGGAACCACCACATTGTCTAACTTATGACTCTGTCTCTGACAAGCCGGGCGACGTGCATGAGACACCTCACACGTCACGAGGGACAGGCCTGCCTGCCACTGCGAGGTGACACACGCTCTGTCCAGCCAAAGCCCCTGCCATCACGGACACTCGTTGGTTTATTTTCTTTGCTTGAGCTTTAGTTAACCGATGTTTGTTTGCCTGCCTGTTTATTATTTTGGCCGCCCTTGTTCTTAGGTGCATAACTCCCGTGTACACGCATCCTCTGCCTTCGTCCTCAGTGTGAATAAAATGTCATGTATTTGCAAAGGGTTTTTTGTTTGTTTGTTTGTTTGTTTTGTTTGGTGTTGCTGTTGTTCCTTGTTTGTGAAATGGTCTCACTGGCCATTTTCTTTCAACGAAGCACTCGGGTTGATTGCGATGTCGGCGGCCGTGCTGAGCGACAAAGCCGATGGAGGGGCGATGAGGCAGCCCCTATTCCGTCCTCAGCCCGTCTGTGGTCAGCAGAGTAGCCACTGTCTTCTCGTTTGCAGGGAACAAACCTGAGACACGGCGACTTCCTGGCACGGTCAGTGCAAGGCGGAGCCAAAACTGCAAGTCAGCTCGCCTCTCCCCGTTACCATAATAGGTTGTGTGTAGCCGTCTTATGAATTTCTCGGACAGGACTCCATGGAAGGGGTGGGTGCGTCCGTGTGACGTGGCGCAGGCCCTCGTCCCTGTTCCCTCTGGCCAGGCTCTGGTCCGCCTTCTCACCCGCCCACAGCGGAGCCCACCTGGGCCAGCGAGAGGGTGGCTGAGGGTGAAGATCACCCGCCCACTCGCTCGTCCATCCACTACTCACAGTCGGTGAGTGTCCACGAGGTGACAGGTTCCCTGCTTGAGGCCTGACTGGCTACCTGAGGGGCATAATTCCTGAATGTGGCCGCCGTCTTCAGGCCTCAGCTTATGCACTGACCTCTCTGCGGCCCCCCGGCCACGCCGGCCACGGGCGTCTCCTGCCTTGGGCATCCGTCCGGCGCCTGCTATTTGCCTTGCTGGACACTCCGTGCAGGATGTCTGTGCTGTTCTTTCTCACCTGCGACGTGTGAGTAGGGAGCGGATCCTTTCAAAGCCACGCTCGTGCGCGTGTGGGCCCTGTGCACACGTCATGCTGTGTGTGAGCCGGCACTGCTCTCCTGCCCCTGACGATGAGGACGCTGCGTGCGCCCACCATTCCCGCAGCTCGCCCCTCGCAGCCCCTCCGACGCATCCGGTTAGATGCCACAGCAGCCCCCGGGGCCACCGTCCTGTGCAGAGCAAGCCCTGCCCTGGGCCGGACGCCGGGTGGGTCTGAGCGGAGCCACGCACACACGAATGTGTTTTCCTTTCCGCTTGGAGGCGGCTGGACCGAGGCAAAGGAGCGTCTGACGCATCTTTTCCAAGGGGCAATGCATTTCAGACAAGGCTGTGAGTCAGCACGGCTCCCGGGGCGTCCCCCTCCGCTCCCCTCAGTCTGCATCATCTGCTTTCCCCTGGGCTTCTTCACCTTTCTCTCTGGCTTCCTGGAGGAGGGGTCCCTTTGGGCCAAGAAATGCGCATCTGTGGTTTTGCATCTCAGACTGCCTAGCAACTAGGGCGGGTATTCTAGAAACACCTGTTCAACGAGCGAACGCGCGAATGACTCCATGTCACTACTTTCTCCTTTCACCAAGACATGGATCCCTTGAGTCGACGTGCGATCTCTAAAGAAAACCCATCGACTCATTTGACCCAAAATACTAGACCTCTCCGAGACATCTTTTGCCTGGAGGGGCTTAAGAAAGGCCAGTTGTCCATTTTGCGCTTAATCCATTTCCTTCTCCCCTTTCACCTTAGATGGAACAGTGATCGGAGGTGAAGTGGTTGCAGCTCAGAGGAAAAGGATGAGGCGGCCCAGGCACCTGTCCGCTGGGTTCTGGCTAGCGAGCGCAAGGTTGGCCAGACCCAGCTCCCTGGAACAAGGTCGCCCCTGTGTTCCGTCTCTTAGCTTCACGCTGATTAAAGGCCTTTCCCTGCTAGCAACACACTGGATGCTCCACACAGAGCCTCTTGCCTCAGCGAGCAGCTTCTCAGGGAAATGAAAGTGAAACTTTATGATGAGAGCACGTCCTGTGCTTGCCTTTAAAGGTACACGCTCAAGCGTTTTGACTTTTACCTCTACACCAAACGCAAGCCCTTTTGGATTCTGGACACAATCCTTTCACCCAAGGCGAACAAACGGGGTGTTCCCCGGTGACTAGTTTAAAGTGTCTGCAGGTCCCAAGCCCCTTTCTCACAGCCCGTTGTCTTTCCCTGCTTTTCGCTCCAAGCCGTTGGATGTTGATTTTACTACATTCTGAGCAGTGTCGCTGTCTTCAAGGTCAAATGGATGAGGAAGCTGTCGCTGCGTGTCGCGTACTTGTTTTAGGCAGGACATTGCAAAGTGCGCGCAGTCTTTTCCAGTTAAAGGGAGCGTGATTCAGGGAGTTTTGAGGTGAGACATGAGTTCACGCCCCTCCCTTGTGCGACCACGTGGCTGGGGACGGTGGCGAAGCTCCGAGTCCGTCGTTCCCTGTGATGGGCACCCCTTGGGCAGCTGCTGCAGTGTGGGATGGAAGGGCGTGAAGTCCGGGATGCGGGCCCCAGCGCCCAGCCCCGCACGGGACGAGGCCGCGTCCACTTCCCTCCGAACGGCTCACTCGGAGGAGCTGGCTTCTGTCTCAGCTCCCTGGGGTAAGAGCTTTTCTCACATGCCACCATTAGGACTTTTAGCGACTCTTTTCCATTCAATCGATTTTTGTGACCAGTCCCCGGGAAAGGTCCTTTTGGGCGATCACAGCAACAAATAAAATGCACCACACATCCTGAAAGCCAGGCCAGGTCCCCTGCCATGCCCACCCCTGGCTCGGCGACTCGGGCCAGGAAGCTCTCCCTCCCTGCGGTAGAAACGCCTGTCGCCTGACATCCCTGAGGCGGGTCTCCAGAGCCGGGGCCGGAAAAACACCTGCGGCTGCTGGAATTGTGCTCAGGTGTCACGAGGCTGCGGCTTCTCTGCCTCCCCCTGCGGCTGCCTCTGTCACCGTGGGGCTGACAACAGCCAGCCGTCCGGCTGAAGTTAGGGCAAGAAATAATGTACAGAAGGAGCTGGGCCTGGGACCGGGGGCCAGGGGCCAAGGCTGGCGATGTGTATCCCACGAATCCGGATTATTACTGTAACCTCTTCGTCAAACAGGAGGTGCGACTGTTAAAATGCCCTCATCAGGTTGTTCGGTGTGCGCAGAGGTCCAGGGAGGCGGTCTGGGGCAGGACAGACAGCACGTTCGGATGCGGCCCTCACTCTCCCTATGCCCGGGGCCCTTCACTGTGCGTCAGACATGCCGTATTTTGCCACCCCAGCTCCGGCAAGTCGCCCTAAAACTGTCAGTCAGAACTTAAGAGTCGTAGCACTGGCCATGAAAGTGGCCCTCTGCGTCCAGCGGGACGAGCTGTCACAGCTTCCCTTACTGGACGTGCAGGTCATGAAGAGAGCTCACCTTCACGTGATGGCCAGTCGCAGCTTTCACCACTGGTCCACTCCGGAGAGGCCCTTTCTTTACAGAGAGGACAGGCATTGCCAGCAGAGCGAACCTGCCAAGGACAGTGACGTCACTAAGCCTTAGCTGAACTGGCGGGTGACCACTTTGCTTTGACATTTCGGGTCCGTCCTCATTTGCATAAACAGGAGTGGTGAGCGCTCGCTGGACGGTGTCCTCCCAAAGCCCCCCACTGGCCGTGGTCCACGGATGGAGGAAATGCTGGCCGCGAGGTGGCCGCAGACACAGGGCGACAGGACAGTGCAGAGTCCTCCACGCCCCCCTCCCCGGGAAGAGCCGCGATGGTGAGGAGAGAGCAACACTTCTCGGCGTGCACACACCACACCCATGCTCGCTCCTATTAAACAAGCACGCGGCGGGTGCCCTGGCGAAGGTCCACACCCTCCCGTCAACCGTCTCCCCGTCCTGTCCCCGCAACCGCGGCGACGGGGGTGACAGACCACATCTAGCACCCTCGGGGACAAGGCCCGGCACTGGCTTTGGGGCCAGAGATGGTGCTCTCCAGGGTCTAAGGGAACTGGGGTCAAATGCCAGCTCTAGCGTTTTCTCACCGTGAGACCTCGTGAGGTCACTTACGCTCTGGGAGGATCCACCTCCTGACATTGACACGGGCTGGGGACACCGCTCTCTCATGTCCCCGGCCCAGGAGGCCTGACTGGCAGAACCCGAGGGGAGGAACTGGACTCGGCACATGCTCAACCCGCAGCGGACAGGACAGCATGTTCTCCTTCCGGTTCCAGCCCAGCCCTCCGCCGGGGGTCTCACAGGCAGGGACTAAGGCTCTCCTAACATTGTATCCACCTCCCCCAGAACTTAGACAGGGACTGAGGCTCTCCTAACATTGTATCCACCTCCCCCAGAACTTAGACAGGGACTGAGGCTCTCCTAACATTGTATCCACCTCCCCCAGAACTTAGACAGGGACTGAGGCTCTCCAAACATTGTATCCACCTCCCCCAGAACTTAGACAGAGACTGAGGCTCTGCTAACATTGTATCCACCTCCCCCAGAACTTAGACAGGGACTGAGGCTCTCCTAACATTGTATCCACCTCCCCAGAACTTAGACTCCTTCACAGGTCCAAGCCCTGGGTGGTTTTCCGCCCTGGGTCAGTTTCAGCACTGCACACCCTGCCGGCTCTGAGGTATGAATGCTGTCGAGTCTTACGCGATAAGACCATAACGTGAGTGGCAGAGCTGAGACCGGGGCTCAGGCCTTCTGGGTTCTCTTTGCTTCCCGCTCACAATCATCCCAGCACCAGTGACGTTGGGCATGGAGTGCAAGCCACACACGAGGGGTGGAGAATGGACCGCAGCGGGGACAGCCCTCTCCCTCCCCAGCCTGCATTGGTGACCCCCACTGTCACTCTTCACATTTTACCCTGTTATGGGCTGAATGTTGTGTCCCCAAAAAGCCATACTGCATATGGTCTCCTGTTATTCTCGCGCAGATCTGGAGAGAGTGGGAATTACTGCCCCCAGTTTAGAAGGGCGGTGCGCACCGCACAAGCACGTTAATACCACCGAACGCCAGCCAGACCATCGTCCAGATCTGTATTCGGCCAAACTGCCCACGACCCTTCAGGACTGCGGAATGACTGGGGTGCTGGTCAGGCTCGCGGGGAGCCACTCGCTCCTCAGGACAGTGGAAGGAGGCTGCAGTGACTCAGTCCTCCTGGGCTTGAACCCCCCGGGGGGGGGGTCCATGAATCGGAAGACGGGCACCTGGGGTGGGGCGGTGGAGCAAGAATCTGTGATTTCCTGGACCACTCATACCTGTTCTGGGAAAGCCTGCCAAGCCCTGGAATGACAGGCTGACTCATGTCACCAGGGCTTAATGTCCTGGGTGTGAGCACAATAGCCACACCCTTAAGGTAAGAGTAGAAAGAGGACCCGGGTGAGGCTCCCTGAATAAAAGCAAGGCGTGTCCTCAGCACCTTGGACTGTGGGCCGATGACTTACCCTGTGGGAGGGGCGTGGGATGTGGGGCGATGTGGGTTTGGGAGCTGGGTTCAAGTCCTGACTGCCACGTCTGAGCTGTGTGGCTGTGGGCAAGTCACTCACCCTCTCTGAGCCTCAGCGCAACCCCTGCGAAAACGGATGGTGTCTTCTTTGCAAAGCTTTGCAGAAATTATGAGACGGAAGCACCTGGCCGTTATGAAATCCCCTTCCTTTCAAATGTGTAAAACTTGATTTTTCTAGGGATCGAGAAGGGAACGGTTGGAAAGACTGTTTGAGGAGCCCGGTGAGTAGACGGGCGCGCGTCTGCTTAAATCGCGAAGCAGCCTCACAGCGCCCCGCAAGTGCCCCGCTGTCGCGGGTTCGGTTTAGAGGCTTGGCGTCCTGCGAGCCGGCGCGCTGTCGACACGGAGTGCCAAGGACGGTGCGTTAGCCTCCAGTTTGCTAGAAACATTTATTTTCAAAAGAATCAGTTTCCGGCCTGACTTTATATGAGGTGACATAGCGTTCGCAAATGTGATTTTACCCCCACAGTTAACCGCGTGCAGAAGCTATCACTATCCTCGCTTTCCAGACGCGCCTGAGCAGTCTCAGGCGTCAGTCCAGAGGGCGGCCACGCGGGCCTTCGCGGGGGCGTGGGCGACAGGACAGGCGGGAGGGAACGCGCTTGCCTTCAAGTACCTCCCACTAAAAACAGCAAAACCTGCGAACAAATTTAAAGATAACGTGGCATAAGTGGGCTTGGGCCCAATAAGCGATGAATGCTCATTAAAATACATCGGCATGGTAACAGACTACGTGGTGTGCTCACAACATCGGAGCCCAAGCCGGCGAGTTTCTCCTCATCCGAAGTCCCTCTGCGTTCTGTGTTCCGAACGGAGAGAAACAAGGGACAGCAGAACCCTGTCTCGGTGGTCGGGTCTGACAAGCAGGTCAGTGGGAAGCGTAAAAGTCGCAGGTACGAGCCCTCCAAAGGTTTCCCGAGAACCCACGCTGGAGCCCAGTGTGACTCAGAAGGAGGCTGAGCTGAATTATTAGCATTAACAAGAATTCCAAGGGGCTGGTAATGGTCAGTTCCCTCCCATCCACGTCTGAGCTTCTAAGGCTGTGCAGAGTGGGTCTGGGTCGAAAGTCCGGCTCCCGAGGAGCAGCGGGGAGTCGTTGGCGTGCGTCCCCTCTGTTCCCTGCCCGCCGGCGCAGCGAGTCAAACGTGAGAGCCCAGCAGACGGAAGGCTTCGGCGGCGGCGCAGAGATGGCCGTGACCTATGACCTCCTATAGTGAGGTTCCGTCTGTGCTTTGGTCTTTCATGTTTCATAAATACGTGCAAGTTTTTTTGTGTGGTTTTTTTTTTTTTTTTTTGGTCCAACTTAATTTGCCCACCGTTCCTTTCCACGGAGACAGGGGCGGCCTTGTCTCGACGCCCATAGTGAAGGCCCCACGCTGTTCGGCTGAGAAAGGAAACAAACGGCGAGGCGGCAAGGTGCGTCTCTGCTTTCCCAATCCGCCAGGAGCCAGCGGGCTGAGCACAATTAGTCGGGTCCGGTGGAAGAAGCCCCCAGTCAGGCCCTTTGGTGGAGGAATATCTTCCTTGCGCTTGACTATTTTATTGCTTTGGCGCTCAAACCTAAATCGAGAGGCAGAAGCCAAGATGACTCAAGAGGTCTTGGAAAACGACAAGGCCGGTCCCCTGCAGGGTGGCGTCTTTCTGCAGCCTTCGCAGAGGGAAAGTTGTGATAAAAAGTCTGTAATTGTTGTTTGCAGACTTTCAGTTCTGCTCTCAGCTGGCTGAAACCATCGGTTCCGTCTTTCATTTCCTGCTTCGAGCATGTCACGGAGACCAGCTAGCTCCTCGGCGTTTCTAGGTACAGTGGATGGGCACTCGGAGCAGCCAGGCCTCGCCCGCGGCTTCTGCCTGGACGGGGGACTCCGGTTTCTTTTGGGGAGCTCTCCCCAGAGGACAGGCGCGTGCTCTGTCGGGGGAACGTGTGCAGGGGCGCTGGTGCCCAGCCCCACAGTCACGCACGTAACCAAGGACCTGACACCAAATGCGGAAGTCGCCAACGGGAGAAACGCCATTTCAAATGCACATGGAGCTGTGGTTTTGAACCAGAGCGAAAACGCGAAGCTTTGGGGAACTCGAAAGTGGCCAGGGCCTTTGGCTCGGAGAGTAATAATTCAACTTCTCTTCAAGCCTAACATGATACAGGTCCTGACTCCTAAACACGCGCCCCACGAGCAAAGAAACAAACGTGGCGTTTGGGTGCACGTTGGAGAAGAAACCGTTCGCCCCCAACCCTCAGTGTTCTCCTTGACGCTAATAATTAGGCTTGGGTTCCTTGGTTAAGCAAGACTCTGTTTTGGAAAGTGGTGTGAGCTCAGAGGTGGGGACATGGAGCTCGCAGACCCTCCCCAAACACCCCAACTGCTGGTCATGTGCTCCTGTCATGATGAACCACATCCCCTGGCCTCCAGCGTGTTCAAAGTGTGCGAGAATGCTTGTTATCACCGAGAATATCTGGAACCTATTTGAAAAGAAAACAAAACCCTTGTTATTTTTTTAAGCAACCCACTGCCTCAATAGTCTTATTTTGGGGAGGGATCCAGAGGGATTCGCCAGACGTTATCTCTGTCACCTGGGCCCTGAGGGGTGTTCTGCTTGAGATTTGCATCTAGAACCAATCTTGAGGCTACGTGTGCATCCAGGTCTGATGCCTGGGAAAAGGCTGCAGGAGGCAGAAGGGAGGGCACCCAGCACCCAGAGGACTTGTGAGCAGCCCACGGCACTGTCCCTTCCTCGAGACACGCAGAGCTCCACAGCCCCGGAAAGAATGGGGGCACAGGCAGGGGCAGGGGCGCCGTGTTCACACGGGCTGTCTCCTCTTCCTTCCGAGTCGTGTCCGGGGGCCCTGATGTTTTTGAGTAGGAAAAATGACCACATACTAGGAGCTTTAGACATGCTGCTCATCGGTCTGGTCTGCGGGGTGAAGGAGCATCTAGGGACGGAGAGGAAACCGAGCTTGTCCCACACGGAAGCGGCTCGGCCGGAGGCACTACTGTGCATTTGGCGCATAGGGAGACTGGGTTGCAGCCAAGGAGGGAGCTGGTGGAGGTCCCCTGCGCGCGAAGGACCGTCCATTTCTGCGGCGCCCGGAGCCCAGACGCGGGCAGTGCGGGGAAGACAGAGACAGGTGCTGAGGGGACGCTGTGGCCGGTGTCGCGCCCAGCAAGCCGCCCGGCGCTGCCGACCCCTGCGCCTGCACACAGCGTTCTCTGCCCATCCCCTTCCATCATTCATCGCGTTTTCTACATGGTCCCATTGCTGAAATTTCCAGAGAATACATGCAACGATGCCACGGATTGAAGTAATGGAAACGATCGCGTCGATAAACTGAGCGACGGAGAGCAGCTGGTCCCTCGAACCGTCCTCGGGTAACCAACTCGACCCCAGGTTTCCTGAATACACTTTGATGCTGGAAATAGCTCCGCTGTGACAGAGGAAGCATTCGGGCCGACACCGGGACCTGCCATCGCTGCCAGTCCCAGACGGCCCGAGGGGACACCCGGCGGGCCCTCCCCTGTGACACGGAACCTTCCCGCACCTCCTGGGACTCTCGAGGGAGGTGTGTTACTCCACGCTAGGCGTGAGGTCCGTCTCTCTGTGAGTGAATATTCTTTCATTCACGCAAGATGCAAGACAGCCCTGCTTTCCTTTTTAGGAGAAATAAAAAAATAAAAACGTTCATGCGATCTCAGACTGCCACTTCCTAACAGCAAAAAGAAGGATGCAGCCCACTCTGTGTGCAATGGGACTTTGTCTAGGCAGACACTACGATGCACAGTGGCGGGGCCCACGACCCAGGGCCACTGACGGTTAAAGGTCCCTTTCGGGAAGACGGCGTCCACTGGTAATAAGGCAGGCAAGGCCCCGGACAGCACGCAGAGTGGGCCACGCTCCCTTCGTCCACGTCATGTGTCATTCTCGTCTGATCTGACCTTCATCCTTTGCTGGGAGCTCTGGTCTGCTGTCCCGCTGTTGACGTGGAAACCCACACCAGATGCTCCGTTATAAATGTTTGAGGTCGTACTTGTCCTTCACTATCTACTTTCGGGTGATTGAGAGGCTTTCTTCCCACGCACACCCGCTTTCCAAAGACGGCATCGGCGTCTTAGAAACAACTAAGACTGTGCAACTATTTTGTTACGGAAAGAAACGTGGCTGTCAGAACAGCAGACGCCCTGCTCCAGAACCCGCAGAGCTACGGACCGGGCCTGTGGGGGCGCCTGGGACTGCCACCTGGACCGGCATGTCCGTCTGAAGCAACACTGGGTGGGATGAACAGAACCCGAAGGGCCTCCTCGATGGCCAGGCGATTCAAGGCTCTTTGGAGGGACTCTGAAAGTCAGTTTCATTGTTTGATTTGTGACTTCAGCTGGACACACTGACTACAATGCCATTGTCTTTTTCTGCAAATCGACACATTTAGCTGTTAATCCTGTATTTCCTTTCCTTTATATATCCTTATATATGTGTACCTATGTGTATACATAAGCTGTATATACTTAAATATATAAAATATAAAATATACTTAATTTTAATATAAATTTATGTATACATTAATAGAATATATCTAAGTATATTATGTAGTTATATGTTATACATACATAGTAATTATTATATGTTTCTCATATACATAAAAATTATAAATAAATTTAAGATATCAGACCCATTTCATTCTTAATAGTTTAGACTATGTTTTCCCAATCTTGACCCTATTGACATTTCAGCCCAGATAATTCTCCAGCATTGGGGGGGGGGAGGGGTTCTGTCCTGTGCATCGGAGCAGATGCAGAGCAGATGCAGCCGCATCCCTGTCCCCACCCACTCGATGCCAGCTGCACCGCCGCCTCCAGCTGTGACACACAAAATGTCTCCAGACATTGCCCACTGTTCACTGGTGGGGGCGGCCAGAGGAAGGGCCTGAATCCTCGCCAGTCAAGAACTGCTAGCTCGGGTGTTTGGGGACAAGCTCATTCTGGAGGTCCCAGCTCTGTGTCTGAAGCGTGGACTGTGTTGCGGGTGAGGATCCCAACAGTTGCTGGCCGGCCAGGAGGAGAGCAGCCGTCTCCCGTCCGCCACTCTCTGCCCCACTCGGCCTGGGCGGCCAGCTCAGCGAGGTTCCTTCCCTCTTCTTGCCTGAGACCGTGCAGGGGACTCTCCAGCTCTTGGTCAGGCTCCGTCCAGCGCTCACCCCTGGGCCAGGCTGTCAAAGGTCGGGTCTTACACAGGGGCTGATAATCCTGCATGACCTTTGCTCTGCATCTTCAAACATCTTTCTGATTACATTTCTTCTTTGGGAAAAAAAAAAAAGTCAGAGCTTTATTGCTGGCTTGCGAGTCATCCCTGGAATGTCTCGGCAGCCTTCTTTGAAATATCTGGAAGAAAATTCTCCCAAGAAATTGACTTTAAAACAAGCATGGTTTCCTTGGGTCCTCAAAAGGGTTTCGCTTATACAGACCGCCTGGCGACGACACCTACTGGGTAAACGACATGAGGGTAGGATGAAAGTACACGCTGGCACATTTAAACGTGGTTCTCGCCATCGTGTCTGCGGGTGGATGTCGCCGTTCAGACCCCTGACCGCACACGGCCACCCAGAATGGGACTGACCGCCAACGCTCGCCCCCCAGGACAGCAGAGCGCCTGGGGCTTGACAGAATCTGTCCAGGTCCCCAGGCACCTGTTGCCCTTCGCTATGATTCCTCCTCTGCCTCCAGGCCTGGTTCCTCTGTGCCACAGACTCATGACACAGGGTCACTCTCCTGTGGCCTGCTTTGCAGTCTACAGTTTTCTGGGCCGATTTCTGTCTCCTCCCAACAGAAAGTCTGTCTGAGAGAGACCACATTGCTATATTCTTAGGGGACCCGACAGACTCAAACTTCTGACACCTATATATAGCCCAAGTGCTCTGGTTTTTCTGTTTTGTTTCATTAGAATGAGACTCTATTCATGTTAAGGGTAAAAACGATGAGATCGAATTAAAGAGGATACAGTTAGACAAGTTTTAAAATATTTACATATTTCTAAGATTTCTAAAATCATTTAAAATGAGGGTTCGTCTGAAGTAAGATACTCTGTGCTTTTAGGTGAGGTGAGGAAAAAGTTGTACTATTAGATTTATAGTCTCTTACAATGGAAAATACTGCTTTTTATGGAAAAGACTATGAGTAAATTTAATGGGAAAATATATTCTAAAGTAATTCCTAATATTCTGCACCACATTTATTACTGATTAATAAAAGTCAAAGATTAATGCTACTGGACTGTACCACAATGGAAAACTTCAAAAAGAATTGTGCTGAAGGTGTCTTCCTCTACAGTGACAGCTGATCACTGTAGAATCTTTTCAAGCTATACCACTCAAAACCATTTTAAATATTATACGACTCACAGTCCATATTTTCCTTAGTTACCCACGTGATGTTTACACAGGAACATATGATATTTGTAGCCCTGGGACAGACCTAATAAAGCACTCGGCACCTAGCTTAGATTTCATGTTTGACTCTGAGGGTTTCCTTACAAAAGCAAACACTATGATATCACGTGCTTTGCTCCAATACGATTTGATAATACAGGGTTTAGTTTGTTTCCCTGTTTGTCTCTGTGTGAACGAAAATAAACTGAAACGCTTGGAATGACACAGGAATCCATGAATTTCCCCTCCATAGCCGTTGCGACTGATCTCAGCTATTGAAACAGGCCACGCCAGCCTGCGCCCCGCAACCCTTGGACCCAGCCCCCTCTTTCCAGGGCACTGGTTCCAGCCAAGCCTCTGACTCACTCCTGAGCTGTGGGCGGGAGGTCCCTGTGTGTGTGAGAGAGGGAGGGAGGAATGTGTTTTGCCAGAAACCATTTCCTATGTTCAAATGTGACTTCTATATTTATCTGCAGTTTCAATTCAGTTGGAAGCAGGAGAATAATAGGTGCATAGAAAACATTCTCTCTCACGTTTAGGAATAAAGACAGCCTCGCTGTGTCAATGAAAGCATCAGTGTCTTCCCCCTCTCTCCCTCTCTCTTCCGACTCCCTCCCCCTTTCAGTATCTTGCCCAAAGCGCTAAACATTGACAGTATGTTTAAGCTAAATACTCCATTCCAGTTAGCTGAGAATCATAAATGTATTAGGAATGTGAGTGAAGCAATTCACTTGAAACTTGAAAATACCACCATTTAATTCCTCCATCCCAAGATGGACATGATATTTAGATACACAGATGGAGAGCTAGATAGACCGATAGATGATAGATGGATGATGTACAGACAGATGGATAGACAGATGGATAGAGAAGCACAATAATGTAAGTAGCACATAGCCAGAAGGAAGCCAAATAGGGAAAAAAAAAAAATCAGCTTGAATTCCCTATTTGCGATACCTTTCCCAGTACTTAAGGAATCATAGGAAGTTCTCAGCATACATATGTTCATCAAATATTCCTTAAACATTCAAGTGCAAACACACAAAGACATTTTAGCTCCTGTTAACTAAATGTCAGCTATCAGAAGTGCTGGGGCAGGCTGTTCTCCGTCCTTGGCTGCATAAGCTATAATTTTGCATCGGGGTGAAAGAAAGGGCGGCCCCGGGGTTTCCTCCAGCGTGGGTTCAGCCCGTGTGAGGCGCCCGGCACCCCGCGAAGTGGGATGTGAAGAACTGGCTGTGGCTGAGCTGGTCCCCTCCCCTGGGGACCCTGACCCTATCTAGGACTGCCAGCTGGGCCGAGGGTCAGCCGTGAGTCCTAAGTGGGCCATTTGCTTTAATTTTCTCTCTCTGATATTGCTGAACGGCCACTCAAGAGGTGATGTAATACAATTTTAGACTCAGTCTTAAGCACCAGTGATGTCTCTTGGTGGCTCTCATTTTATTTCTAGGCTTAAAATATCTTTACAAATCTAATTAATGAGAAATCGACGGCCACATCCATCTTTTAAAATCGGATCTCGACTGGGCTTGATTTGACCGTGCGTTTCCTGACGGCGGAGGCCTCACTCGATGCCAACAGCGCTGTCCTCAAGTGCGGCTGATGGTGCCGGAAAGCTCGACAACAGCTATTTTTAGACTCAGGCAAGCTCCAGGGCAACAGACGGTAAATTATTAGCTGTGGCTTTAAAAATAGCCATTCCAACAGACACTTTGGGAACGTGTGTTTCTCCATAGCATATGGACGTGAGTGTGTGTCCCACTTTTATGGTCCAGGCCCCAGAAATAGAAGGAAACCAGCCACAAGGGCTCCCCACAGCCGACGTCACTGGGCTGAGCCGAAGCTGTAAACCTCTCCCTGGGTTACGTCGGTGCTCCCTGGTTTAGGGACAGCCGCATGCCTCTCACAGGCTCTTCATTCAGCCCTGAACACATGGTAGAGGGCAGCCACCCCATCAGAAAGTACCTACTCTACTTAGCCTTTTGGCTTCACATTTGTCTCCCCATAAAGTCGATGTCGCATGAGGACAGAACCTCAGACCTGGGCATCAGCCTGAAGGTTCGCGATCCACAGAAGCCTGGTCTGCCGTGAAACATGTATTGGCAATTGCTCCCTGCTGTTTCATAAACTCAGCAGATGTCAAAAGAGTGTCATTCCAGACTCCTCATTTTCTGGGAAGGAAGCTGAGGCCTGGAGAAGCGAAGCGACTCTTAGCAAAGTTGTGGCCCAGCCATGATGACATCCGGAGTGTCCTGACTCCCAGGCCAATGCTACTTCGACACAATAGCATTCCACCTGGAGGTGGCTGGGGCTTTTTCCGTGGAGTTCCGCCCAGCACAGATGCGTTCAGATGCAGCACTTCCCTGGAAGCTTCTGGGATGGAAATGAGAAGAGATAGGGAGGAAGGGGTGAAAAATCAAATTCTCATTTGACGGCGCAGACTCTTTTGTGGAAAGGAGTTACTACGAGTGGCATTCATTCATCAGTGCCCACCACTCAGCTTTCCAGAAGAGACTCGGCTTCCTGCTGGTCTAAGGAGCATTTCGGAAAAGGAAGGGGGAGTCTATGGCCATGCCACCTTGAACGTGCCCGATCCCGTCTGATCTCAGAAGCTAAACAGGGTCGGGCCCGGTTAGTACTTGGATGGGAGAGGACCTAAGAAGACCAGGTGCTGTTGGTGTAAAAAAAAAGAAGAAGAAGAAGATATTGTAAGCTGACAAGGTCCTTGCAATCTGTGAAGTCAACCAAGGGTTGCCTTAAAAAAAAAAAAAAAAAAAGGAAAAAAAAAAAAAGGGGAAAAGGAAGAAAAAAGAATAAGAAGACGACGTTTTCGTTCTGTTGCCCTTTCTTTTTGGAAGGGGGTGGGGGGTTTGAGGAAACTCTTTCATTCCAGATTTTCAAAGGAAGGCGTTTTAGAAGTGACAGATGCAAACATCCACCACCATTGTTTGTTCAGCTTTGGGGAAGTTAGAGGTCAACTTCCAGTTGTCGACAGGGAAAAAGCTAGTGAGAAAAATACCTTTATCATTAAATATTATCTTACAAAAATATTGACTAGAGTGTAAGGGTAGAACATTGTGCTAATAATGAGACACACAAATTTGAAACTGTAACCAAGTCCCACAAAACAATACCCAGGAAAACGCCTTGTTCTCACCACTCCCTGGTGTGAGTGTGGGTTCTATTTCAGGGCTGGCCGGCTGGCTCTGTCTCTCATTAGGAGCTCCTGTTTTCGTGGGTTACCAGGGTTCTCGGTCAAATAGAAGACTTTTTATTACTTCCTCTGATTAAATGTAAAAGATCTTTGAGTTCGTATAAGAAAGTAAGTGTCACTCCTGAAAACCAACCTTGATGAAAACCACATTCCTAGCCGGTGAGTACTTGCTCTCCCCCCGCCTTTGCTCAGTCATCCTTCCTCTTTGGTTTTTCCTAGTGAAACAGCAGTGTCAGCAAGCAAAGATAGTGGACGGGGGACCATGGTAATGCTCCACTCCCCGAGAGCCTGGGTGTCACCCACGACCCCTCCCAGTGGGGATGTCACTTGAAGGGGTTCAGAACAGGCCTCCCCAAGATGTGCCACTTTGGAATGTGAATTATTTTGAGCCGCAGGCAATAGAGACCCCGCGGGCTCACGAGAAACTTTTACCTCTCCCTTAAAGAATTTAAATTAGGAGCCCTGCCCATAATAGTTATTGCCATAGTAACCTCCGGACCTGTCTGCAGGGCAGGGCGAACTTCTAATCATAGGACCTCTGTTCTCCCATAGGACTTGCCTCCCTCTGAAGGAAGGTGTCTTACTCCTCAGCTCAGGATGTCACGTGTCCCTCATTCTCCCTTCTGTCCCTGAACCTCTCATGTATGTGGAGTTCCATGTGTACGCATGTACTTAAATTTGGTAATTTTCTCTGTTATTTGTCTCACATAGATCCAACTATTCGATCAGCCAGAAGAACCTTGAAACATCAAGGAACGTTTCTTCCTTCCCCACACAGTGAAAAGCGAGTGGAATTTGAGGTGGTGGTGGTGGGGGAATAAAGTAACCCCCTTTTCCCCTTGGAGTTCTAGAGACCGCTTTTGCACATGTGGATGCCTGTCCTCAGGCCTTCACGCTCAGATTGCTGCCGGGGCCTCCTGGCCAACACTCACCCTGCCCACTGAGGCCGGCGGACTCCCCTGAGAGCCCTGCATCCGGCCGCCTACCCGTTTGAGAAGCAAAGAGCTCCCTTTGCTGGCTGCATCAGGCTTTCCCCGCCAGCTTTGGAGCAGCCAGCCACAGGTGGGTTCCTGCTGCTGTCCAGGTTGCTGGGCTCCAGGCCCTGCCCCGGTCTGTGGCCTGGGGCATCCGGGCCTTTGCCTCAGGGAGGAGGGGTTCCATCTAGGCCACACGCCCCCGGGGACTCCTTGAGATGACTGAGTTTCTCAGCCTGTGTAACAGGTGCTGTTCTCCCCCCAGTGATCACATCAGGCTTCTCAGACCAGCAGTGAGAGAATCAGCTATGCCTTTTTACTGCAAATATTGTCAGGAGTTGTCCCTTCCCAAATGAAAAATGGACATCCATGCCAAATAAAAATGTTTCCTTTGTTTTACATCAAATTCAGGGGAGACCAAGAGGCTCCAAGTGAACAGCATCATGTTGGTGGTGATTCTGTGTCCTGACCTTGTGTGGCCTCTGTGCCCGGGGACATGCGAGAAGCCATGGGCCAACAGAAGGCACCCACAGAGCTGTGGCCTGGCAGAGACATTCGGTCACCTTGGTTTTACTGTTTGAGGTGCATGGGAATGTCTGACAATGTGTTGGTATAGTGTGCATTGTGTGTATAGACAATATAGTGAGATGTAGAGGTTTAATAAACCTATCAATTTAAATTTCACAGCCATTAGTGAGCTTGAAAGTCTCTTCACTTTTCAGGTGGGAGAGTCAGGCTAAGGTGGCTAAATGGCCTTTCCCAATGTCCTGGCAGCGGAACCAGAAGTGGGACCTGGGCCTGCGGGCTCCCACCCAGAGCTGTTCCCCCGTGCCCCGATGCCTCTGCATTTCACCGTGTATGTTATGAACGTTTAATTATTTTTGACTTGTTACACGATGTATATTTACTCTAAATATTAGACAGCAGAGACAGCAAAGGGACACAAGGGACACACAGAAAGCACCTCGCCGCCCAGCTAATGTGTTTACGGTCCCGCAGGTTCTCACTCCCCTTTCTTCTTTTTCTTATCACTTTACACGATATCTTGTTTTACTTAACAAAATAATTGTGTACAGAGCTTGACTCTTATCACGAATAACTTTCAAATCAATGGCTATGACTCTGCATGACCATTTAGGATTGCCATGTCATGCTACTGAATGAATATTGTGATATCATGATTTATAATGAAAATATATACATATATTGGGTCCTCTCCCTTCTTATCTGGCTCACTGTCTCTAAAACCTTTGGAATTTCCTAAGCGAGGAAGGTGATAAAGGTGTCTTTGTTATGTGGACGAGGTGACTTTTGGAAAGCACCTAAGGATAAGGGAGGTCGACTGTGGAGCCAACCATGTGATCAGAGGGTTGGAATTTCTGTCCAACCCTGGGGAGAAGGTGGAATTGTTGTAGTCGCCAGCCCCTGAAAGACACACGGACCACCAGAACTCAGTGAGTTACAGGGAACACACTCTTTATTCAGCCAGCTGGGTCTGCCAGGGGTACGCAAACCCCAAATTCAGCAACCCTGAAATGTAGAGGTACAGGGTTTTTAAGCCCCAAATCTCATTCTTCATCCTGTCTAAACACAAAGGTCTATTTTTCTTCTATTCATTACCTGTCGACCCACAGGTTGGGTGTGCAAGCAGAGGGTACAGAAGCAGAAAGCTTATTGTTAGAATGTTATGTTCCTATGGGCGACAGCCTATGTTCCCATGGGCAATAGCCAAGCAGTAATTTCCTGCAATATATGTCTCGCAGTCATTTTTCAGCCACCACAGCATCAGTTGCCAGTGGCCAATGATTAATCGATCGCGCCTGTGTAACGAAACCTCTGTAAAAACTCAAAAGGAAGGGGTTCAGAGAGCTTCTGGGTTGGGGAGCACGTGGAGAGTCGGGGGCAGTGGCTCACCTTGGGGAAGCTCCCCACCCCTCCCCCATATACCTTGCCCTGTGCGTCTCTTCCATCTGGCTGTTTTTAAGTTTTATCCTTTTATTATAAGCCAGTAATCCAGCAAATTAAATATTTCTCTGAGTTCTGTGAACAAATTAATCGAACTCAAGGGCGGGGGATGGGGGGGTTGGGGAAACTGCAATCTATAGCCCGTCGTTCAGAAGTGCAGGTGACAACCTGGACCTGCGCTGGCTTCTGAAGTGGGGGCAGTCCTGCGGGACTGAGGCTTCAACCTGTAGAATCCGATGCCGTCGCCAGGTACATCACATCAGAACTGAGCTGAATTACGGGGCACTTGGCTGGTGTCCGGGAGTTGCTTGCTGATGCGGGGGGATCCTCAACACACACACTGGAGTTGACACTGACGAGATATAATCTAATCTGTTTTATGACCTCCATGTTGATGGGCTTTTGGACTATTTCCAATTGCCTTTATGCTTTGGGGTAAATATCTTCCTCATCGATTTTACATTGGTGCTTCCTCCTCTTATGAATGGTTTCCTGAGACTTCTGCGTTGTTTCTGTGGTGGGTGTCCTGCTGAGAGTGGCATAGATGAGTTTCTGATCCTAATGGTCTTTCAAGCAAGGGGCTGCTTTTGGAAGAGGCGCAGCACCCCTTTTTGAGGTGGGTGTTGAGGTCTTGCTTTATGCTGATGTTTACGTACTCTTTGTTCCTCTCTTTTTGCCCAGGGTTCGTGCTGTGTTACGTAGTGATTGCCACAGGGAACTGTGCTTCTGAGAGATGGGAGGAGGGACAGTCCTTTATTTCTCACTCCAGAAGCATCTGGGGTAAAAAAATGTATATATGGTGACAAGATTGTCACCAGGAATGAAGAATTCTGGAAAATAATGTAACTTTTCTTTAAAGGTCAAGAATTTTACAGCTCATGGAATCTTAGGCAGCTAAGAATATTGATTCCAATGAGTGAATGAGTGACAATTGGAAAAAGGACACAACTTTAAATATAGGAAGAGAATGATGGATGGGGTGCAGCTGGCTCTCAGGCACGAGGATCATTAACACATGAGTGTTTCTGTGAACAGGGGTAAATTAAACCATGAGGAAATGAGAGAGCACAAGTCCTGCCCCGCTGGTAATATTCTGATGGGTTATAAAGATGAGCAGTGATTAAAAGATTTTTAGGCGTAAAACTTAACATTTTTATACCATAATTTAATGAGGGACTTTATTAAAAGCCTAGAATTGTTTTCATTACACAAAGTGTGGCAGCATAAACTAAATATTACACTTTCTGTGCTAGAGGTTAAGGACAAGGCCGGATTCATCACATATTAGCAACGCCTGGCAAAGGTCTGGTGAGCGCCCAGTCAGTGCTCCCCAATGTCCCTTGAATTGGAAAATCGTCCTTCTCTATTCACTGAAGCTACTTTAAGACTCTCCTAGCACACAGTTTATTCAATCAGCATTATTGATGAAGATCTGATGCAAGGCAGCTGTCATTGTTTCAAACTCATAAATCCTATCTCGATATAATATTGGTGGTAGTTTCAAAATATCAGAGAGTCATTTACATTAGTCTGGAAGTAAATTGAGAAAAACACAAAGATGCAGAAAATGCTAGGATAAGGTAAAATATACAGACATCTAGTCCAGCACATCTAATCCATGAGCAGGTCACCTGGGGAAAATGTGTGAGACCACTCAGGGCACTCTGACATTTAAGGGGGATGGGGCAGGAAAAACGGATTCCAAGAGTGGACGAAACTGTGGAATACTAGAGAGGAGGTATAACATTCAGGAGAAAATGAATATTACAGAAACTGAGGGCAGAGAGTTTCAGAACAGCGAGACTGGTTAGCAGCACCTAATTTTTCAGAGAAAACTAATAAAGCTAATGATAGAATTTTTTGTTGCTATATTTTGCAACATAGAAATTACTGATGACCTTAGCAAGAATCAGATCCAGTAGCTAAAAATAACTCTATGTTTTAAAACATATTGTGAAACATTTTAGAGTATAGCCTTCATCATCTTTTACTTTTGGAAGATGGTGATGGATCCTGACATTAAAACCATTCTGTCTAGACAAGCAGTGACAACATTGGTGCACATTTCCAGATTCTCCCTCTCCTGGGAGTGAGAGGGAGACACAGTTCCATGTCCACCATTTGGTGTGTGTCCTGGCCTCACACAATCACACAAAACCTCTTCTAAAGAGATGCCGAAGCAGAGACTATCATTGTGACCCTGTGCCCACTTCATTTTCATATTAGACACCACCTTAATGTCTGCACCTCATCGGACCCTTCCCTGGCCCAACACCTAAGACATTGCCCCTTCTTAAAAACCTCTTTTATTGTACTGAGTTATTTTTTCTTACCCTTTTCCAATTATCTATGTTCTATTCCCAGCCACTTATTGGGATAAAAAATACAATCATTTTATTTAAATTTTTACTTTGTTGCTCTTTTGGTCTTCCTTCTTTCCTCTCTTCCTTCCTTCCTTCCTTCCTACTTCCTTCTTTTCCTCCCTCCCCTCCCTTCTTTCTTTGATCTCTCCTCCTCCCTCCTTTCCTTCTTTCTTTCTTATCTTTACTTTCTTTTGTTATCTTACTTTAGTTTCATTGTCGAGTTTGTGAATTTCTGAGATTCTTCTCAATTTAGTCTATGATCTCCAAATTTGTTTTGTCTTTTACTACACACCTTTCCATTTTACCAACTTCAAAATTCCTCGGTGAAAAGTTCATGAAAATGAGCACTGCAGGAAGCAGTTTTCAGTTCTCAACACAAACAGGCCTCAGCTTGCACAGTATTCACCAGGTATTTGCTGAATGCTTACTGTGTGCTTTGCACTAATAGACTCTGAGGAGGGATGATATTAAAGAATATGGGATTATCACAAATTAATGGAACGATACAACTTGTGAAATAGCAAACTATGTAAAATTTAGCACAAAGTCACATTTTACACACACACACACACACACACACACACACATACACACACACACACACTTCCCTTCATTAGGAATGAGTTCTTAGAACAACAGAATACATTATGTAATTATTAGATTGTATGCAGGTGTATTAAATCTCACTCCTTGTGGTGAGATGGAGTATTCTTTATGCAGGATCCAGAGCTTCCAACCACCAAATTGCTTGTACACTTGAACACAGTGGCTGCTTACAAAGGGAGGCTAACTATACCAGAAGACACTCCCTAGAAATAGACACTTTCCTTGCCAGCTTGTGTCCTAGCCTTGAAATCAGATGTGTTCCCTGGGAGAACTGAATTCAATGCCATGTGAGACAAAAGACCGTAGCCATCCCCCTGATGCATGAGAATGCTCCCCCCCAAGACGCCCAGTGAATGCTTGAAACTGTGGAAAGTACTGAATCCTACGTATGCTGTTTTTTTTTCCTATATATACATATCTGCGAAAAAGTTTAATTTATAAATCAAGCACAGTAAGAGATTAACGACAATAACTAATAATAAAAAATAACGATTATAACAATACACTGTAATAAAAGTTACATGAATGGCTTTGGGGTCATTATTAAGTAAAAATCAGGGTAACTGGAACACACTGAGATACCGCGAATCGGCCGGATAACTGAGAGGGCTACCAAGTGGCTGCCAGGTGGCGGCATGTAGTGTGGAGATGCTGGACAGAGGGATGACTCAGAACCGCCCCACAAAGTGGGACTGGGAGGGATTTCATCACACTCCTCCGATGGGGCACAATTTAAGATTTATGAATTGCTTACTTCTGGAATTTGCCATGCAGTCTCTTTGGACTGAGGCTGAGTGCAGGTAATGAAGCCGTGAGTCAGGGGTCTCCCCAGTTCTGGGAGAGACCAGGCAGGCTAGGGGGCTTGCTGCCTGCTGCCTTCCCCTGGGTAACTGAATTGATTCGGTTTTCTAAGTAATGGGAGCCTCTCCCAAGGGCGAGGTGTTCACACTCCATTGCACTGTGTCACCATCAAGGAGGAAGAGAGTCCCCGAAGAATAAACCTTAAGATGCTTGGCCACGCAGAGAAGAAGGGGCCCTTACAGCATGGGGAGCTCAGGAAATCTCTGCTCCTCAGAGGTCGCCCAAGGCATCTTGGGCCCATTAGGAGACTCCTCGCAGCCCCCTTCTAATCATGGATGTGAAAAGAGGGGGTTCCGGAAGACAGGGGGCAGCAGAGCCCACATTCCATGCACAGCGGAGCTGGGAGCCTGGCGCCTGCCTCGCGCGCAGGAAGCTAGCGGTGAAAGTGAGGGACATCACGCCGCGCAGCCATCCTTGACGGAACCGGGTCATTTCCCGCCCAGACTGCGTTTGCCCAAGAAGAGAGGCGCCCACACCCCGTGGTCGCTGGAACCCCGGCACGCCCCACTTGGGACCGCGCGGGAGAGACGGCCCCGTCACCTCGTGCCAGCTGGACCCGGAACGCGACGCCGCTCCGGAGCCCCGCCCCCCGTGGCGAAACTGCGCATGCGCACGCTCTTCCCGCCCAAACCCTGCCGCAGCGGCGCGTGCCGCCCGCGCATGCCGCCGACGGCGCGCCACGTGCGACGGGGACCGACCTCCAGGACAGGCGGCCGGACACCCGGCTTGCGGGACAGGCCGTGCCCCAAGAGGCCAGGTGTGCGGCCGGCCCTCGCCGCGGCAGATGGAAACGCGGCACAGGAACCCGCCTCTGAAGCGAACCCACACTGGGCCGAACTGGGTCGTGGAACCTGCCTCAGATGGACCCACAGCCTGACGGAACCGGCACCAGACGGACCCGGAACCTGATGGAACCGGCACCAGATAAACCCGGAACCTGACGGAACTGGGGCACGGGGACCCACCTCAGACCTGAACTAACACCGAACCGAAGCAGGACGCAGGAACCCGCCTCAGACAAACCGGGAACCTGACCGAACCGGCACCAGACGGACCCGGAACCTGACCGAACCGGCACCAGACGGACCCGGAACCTGACCGAACCGGCACCCGACGGACCCGGAACCTGACCGAACCGGCACCCGACCGACGCGGCCGCAGAGCCGGCCTCGCGCGAACCGCGTCAGGAGAAGCCGCCCCGCCGGTGAGTCCTCGCGGGCGCGTTGTCCCTACCGGGCTCGGCGCGTCCTGGGCGCGTCCTCGGCCGCGGCGTCGGCGTCCCTCAGGAGTCGGGTCTTCTCGGCGTCGCGCCCGGCCACGCGGCGACAGGCGTGAGGGCCAGCGTGGGGTCCGGGCGCCGGGCCTGATGTGGCGCGCGGCATGGCGTCGCGTGAGGAGGAAGGCGGGGCCGGGTTTGGGGGTGGAGGGGGTGGAGGGGGTGAGAGGGTGAGAGGGTGAGAGGGTGAGGGCGGGGTAGGGAGGACGGCGCGCAGGCGCAGACCGGGCCGGACCCCGAGCGGCACGCGCGGTCTCGGGGAGCGAGGCTGGGGCGCCGCCGCGGCGCCTGGCTGTCCGGGGAGGACGGTGGGGTCCTCTGGGGCCATCTGCTGCCGCTCGGCGTCCGGAGCGCTTCGGCCCGCGCGCAGGTGGGGGGACGCGACCCGTGTCGCATGGGCCGCCAGGAGGGTGGCGGCCCCGTCACAGCGCTGTCGCTGGCGCGCACCCGGGCTTGACGCCTGTGCCGCGTGGCCGCCGCCTGCGAAGTGCGGTCGTGCCTTACCTGCGGCCGCAGGGACAGGACACAGGCCCCGCGGCGCGTCGTCTGCCCGCGGCCCCCGACTGGGAGACGATGCGGGGTGCGAGGTGGCCTGCGAAGCCTTGACGCGCGGCTGTGGCGCTGACGAGTCCCCTGGCTCCCCGGACCCTCCGTCCCCGGCGGGGCGGCCGAGGCACGATTCGGAGCGGGTTCTGCCTGCGGGTCTTGTCGCAACTGTGCCTGGCAGCGCGGTCGATGGCTCTGGAAAGGGGCCACCTGCGGGCCATGCGGTGGCACGGCGGGAATGAGGCGCTCGGTGTCGTCCGGCCGCGGTGCTCAGGGCGGAGGGAAGCGTATCCCCCAGGGCCTGGCGAGCACCCACGTCCTCCCCATCCCGACTCCTTACCGGGGGAGCGTTCGTCACACCTCCAGCTGGGCAAAGGCAGACTGACAATCCTGCTCTCAGTCAGCTGATGCGTTTGATGCCGTTTTCTCCAGAGTTACTACAAAGCGCCGTGTGTGTGAAGTCAAATGACACAATCTCGTGCTGTTTAGTGTTTTCACGAAACGTGCCAACCTTGAGAATAGCTTCTGTCACTTGGTTTTGATGATAAAATATATACTTTATAGTAAATTTTGGAAATGTGAGAGGGGAAAAGGAGAAACTACTTGAGGATCCACCATCCACATGTGGTGTCTATTAATATTTTGTTGTGTTTCTATACCTATATGTCTGCTCAACTTGGATTAAATTTAGGTGATTCCTACCACCCCCCCACCCCGCGCCTTAGCATTAGATCGTGGGATCGTCTGGTTTTATTTTAGTACTTCCAGGAGGCTATTCAGTGTCGTTGTGAAATGCACAGGAGCTGGATTTAAATACGTTTTCCTAGAAAGTAATCAACATTCTTATAGAGAAGTCAGTAAGAAGAGAGCAAAGAAGACAATAAACACCTCTCATCACTCCATTACTTGGACTTGAGGACTATTTTTTTTATTTTAGTATTCTTTCCATGTATATGTATTTATTTTTTAACGGCACTATTTTAGTACAAATCAATATATCAAATAATTATATCGCTTTCATACCAAATAATTATATCGCTTTCATTTATTTCTCCTAGAAGCATTTATTTGTACTAACAAAGGAACGAAAACATTTTTTTCATTTACTAAAACACCTAATGGCATTAAAGAAAATAACTAGTCCCCTTAGGTTATCAAAATAATAATATAATAATAATAATAATAATTAATATTATAATATAAAATTCCACCATTCTGGAATAGCCTCTTTGTTTTATATACTTTATACTTCCAGGTATTTTTAAAAAACATTTATACACATAAATAATCTTTTTCACTCAAATGGGACTATAATATATACTCTTCTGTTACCAGACTTGTTCAAATATTTGATCATATATTAACAATGAGAATACTTAAAGTTAAATTTTTGAGTATATTCATAATGGTTTTATTATAATAAATTCTTTAAAGTTGAATTATCGAGTCAAAGGATTTACCATTTTTCAGATTTCCAACTGGAATGAACAAATTAGTTTGTGCAAAGGTTGTATAAATTTGTTTTCCCACCAACGGTATATGAGACTGTTCGCTTCCTCAAATCCGGGTCGACTCTGGATACTGTAACTTATTTTTAAATACTTGACAATTTGATAGGAGAAAACAGCATCTGGTATTTATTTCATGGTTCTTTTCTCTTTCTAAACTAATCTCTTACTCCATTCTACAGAGGTGTGTACCTTTTTCTTTTCAAATTATATCAGTCAATTATATTCTAAAAATATTAACTCTTTGTGGCTATATATAGGAGACATTTCCTCCAAGTTTTCATTCGCTTTTAAAATTGTTTATGGGATCTTGAGGGTACCGGAAAATTTAATTTTGTTCTTCCTTGTTATTTATGATGTCAGCTTTCAAAATCAGCTTGAGAAAGTAAATAGATTTTGATCTTTCAAAAACAGAAAAATCTCATTGGCAGGTGGCATGTCCCCAGCTGCAGTTGTTTTATTTATTTATTTATTTATTTTTTATGCTCCTGTAATTTTAAATGAAAAAAAAAATCAGATAAAATAAACATCTCTGTCAGTGCCTGGTAGCTGATTGGTTCTTTGAATAATTTTAGTCATAATTTCCATGCCAATATATCAGTATTATTATGCATGAAATTATTTTAAAGATTATTCTGCCATCAGGTGCTTCAAGGCAGAAAGGATTCTGCTGATTGATCCCAATACGTGAGTGGTTGCTGATGCAGGCGAGGTCCCCTTCTTCTCCCATTGTAATGACTTCAGAACCAAGGTGCTTCACTGAGTAATCCCTAGAATGGATTTGAGCCTGAGTGACATGGTCTGTGAATGAGTCAAAATGAGGCCCTTTATCTAGTTCCATTTCTCTAGGCTTATTTCATCTTGGCGATGTTTTAGCACATTTAAATCTATTTTAGATTGCAAATAAACTGTCCAAAGGCCCCACTACTCACCATTGTCTGGTGCCCAGTTACTTCTCTCATAAATGTTACCTAGTTGGTCCCTTACTGCCCTTAAGTTTGTTCTTCTAGTTTATAGGGTAGATACTCAAAGAGATGTGGAAGCCAAAAAAAATGAGTGAACTGGTCAGAGTAGATCATTAGATAAGATGGGGTCAGAAAGATGGGTAGTAACCTCCTTGCTAGAATGAATGGCTTAGGGCAGCTCCCAACCAGTGAGCAGAGACCAGAGCAAGGCACATCTTTGAAAAGCAAAGGTGAGAACAGGGATCAGAAGAGCCAGGTGAGGCAGAGGTAGGCTGGGGTGTGGAGTGACAGTGGGGTCAGCTCCTATAGGGAACCTGCATCCTGAGTGGCTCCCTACCAAGGCAGTTGTGGGCTTCACTGGCATCCCCAGGCTGGGGTAGACCATCTGTGTCTTGCATATCCTAGGCTATGTGTCCAGTCAGTGTGTGTCTCCCCAACTGCCAGTGTCTGCAGCTGCAGTACCCCGGGGCCTTGAAGGCAAAGCTCCTGACAGTGCATCGGGATGGCACTTTGAGTAGTAAATTCTCAGCTCTTCTTCTTATGCAGACATCACTTCAGCTATGTCCTGTTTATCAGTCACAAAGCCTGGAGTCAAGGTGAGACCTACACACCTCATCATGGGCCAGGTGACAGAATTTTGGAGCCACTTTTTATATTGCGCCTGTGGGTTGGTGTTTGGCAGGATCCTGCTGCCCAGGGTGACAGACAATTTGTAATGACAGTTGCATAACCTGGATTCTTACCAAAGAACTTCTGGAAAACCCTTTTTTTCTTCCCTGGAAAATACGTATATTAATAGGCGTTAGCTCATGAGATTACCGTGATAATTGAATGCGGCTACCTCGCAAATGCACTTAGTATAATACCTGGCCCACTGCAAGCATCCATTAATCTAAGCTATCCTGATGTTTCAGTGGAGACTGGTAATTTGGGAGGTTTTTATTAAGGATAATATAGCACTAATATTGCTCCATGCTCATTCTCTCCCTCCCACAGCTCTAGGACAGGCTCTGTGAGCAGGATGTAGGTAAGGCAAGCTGATGAGTGCTATTTCTCTTTCCTAAGTGAGATATGAAAAAGGTAGTATGTATATGCTTCTTGACAAATATGTATTGGAGTGAAATGAATTACCTTGATATTTCATATCATCCAACTCTAACATTTTTAACTGTGTCATAAAACTATGTTGGCTGGAATAATTCTTTGTGCATAAAGCTGAAAAACGATAGATAATTTTTCACTTCATAGAACATAAAATCACTGTGTCTTTTACAGATTCTCTTCTCTGAACCTTTTAGTAGCACAATTTGTGGGGGGGATTGCATTTCTAGTCTTAAGAAGTAGTAAAGAAACCCCCAAATCTGTCATTCTAAGTGTACATTCTCTGGAAGATGAACAGATGGTCAGATTTAGTGGACAAGAAGGTGGCTTGCATGACCTGGTCCTGGTACAGCTGGTAAAGGCTCAGATGCTAGAGTTCCAAAATGTTGGCCATTAAAATTGCCTGTAGTTTAAAAGATTATTTCAGTAAAACTTCATACTTTCCTTGGGAACATCAAGTTAATTTCTAGATGGTCATTTTTCCAGGATGTTAATCCCAACATTTAATCACCATGTGGGTGCTTGGTAAGAGACGAATGACATTGATTCTTTAACTCATGAAAAATAAAGACACAAAGCTATATTGTGCTAGGGCAGTGATTCTTCTCTGTGTTTTATTTTGTAAGAACAGCGCTATTTCGCTGACACTTTTCTCTATTTACTCCCTCTTCAGAAATATAAGATATAAAGTGTCTGTAGAAAATTCTCTATCACTTTATTATAGAATTTTAGTTTCAAATAAAATTTTTACAGTGCATTTACCTTATCTAGTGATGATTATGTTGGTTTTATTAATTGCATTGCGATAAAACCCAGTCTGTGAAATTTATAGGACCTTCTGCTCTACTGCCTGCTGGATGATGGGGTGAGACCGCATACGTAGAAGGGTTCTTTATAAATAACCATCCCAACATTTGGAAAAACTATATGGACTAAGCATATCCCCTTATGTAATGATATAGAAGTCTTACAAAATGCAAAACACTTATTTCATCTTTCCCTGAGCTCATAGCTTTCCTATCATTATGCATAATTTAACAAAAAGTACAAGTAAACTAGATGAAGAAAATTCAAATTTTGCAGAGGGTATGTTGTAACCAGGAGTACCCTGTGCCATCACTCTGGCCTTTAAACTCTTCCGGTTTCCTCAAAATTTTTTGCATATGCATATACGATGCAGTAATAACATATAAGTGCTATGAAATTATTTATCTGTAGGCATGCATTTCTTTATTTTGATATACAAAGATGTTTGATACAGGTTTCTTGACCGAAATTTCCAAAGTGAAAACCCAAGGAAAACTGAGTGTGTATTGAATGTATTGAACTATAGTTTAATTCAGGCTTTTTGGGGCCGAAGCAGACCTCAAAAGGTCACAAGCACTGAGGCAGAGATTTACTAATTGGCCACCCTGGCACTCTGAAAGCACACCCAAAGGTGCTTAATGCACTCCCAGTCTGGGGTTTTAGCGAAAGGACTAGCTAGCTGATTATGGGTAGTTACTAGCTGAAACCATTTAAGTCAAATTCATTTTATTATTGAAAGAAATTTATGCTTTGGCAATACTGCATTAAGAACATTGTAGATGGGTGTCATAAATCCGGGAACAATTTCACATGTGACATATATTGCAGTGGGTAATGTAGGCTGTAACTATTAATTGACCTAAAGGGGGAAAAAATGATTATAATTTTTTTTTCTGATCCATTCATTTACCTATGCACCAACCATTTCTATAAGTTGAATTGCTTCCAGTCGGTCAGTCAGAAGCACAGGCAACAACCTGGGCTTTCACTGGCATCTGAGGTGAGGGGTAATCTTGTGGGACTGAGCCCTTTACCTGTGGGATCTGCTCTTATTTTCAGGTGGATAGTGTCAGGCTAGCGTTAAATTGTGGGACATCCACTCAGGAGCAGCAGAGAATTGCAGAACTGCTTGGTGTGAGTAAAACATCCACCCACTTGGAGAGCAGAAGTATTCTGTGAGCATGGAGAAAGAGAGGTTTTCCTTTCCAGCTGTATTAAAAAATATGTCCATCTACCATATAACCTAGCCTTTCTACATTTAGGTACTTGCTGAAGAGAGATAAAAACATATGACCACAAAGAAGCTTATATATGTACATTCATAATATTTTTATTCACAATAGACAAAACAAACCAATGTTCATCAAAATATGAATGGATACACAAAAAGTGGTATGTCAATAAATGACATGCAACATCTTGTTTTATGAGGCTTGACAGGTAATGGCTTTTTTTTTTTTTTTTTTTTTTTACAAATTGAAGGTTCTTAGCAATCCTGCATTGAACAAAGTCTACAGTGCCTTTTCCTCAACAGCATTTGCTGACTTCATGTCTGTGTCACATTTTGGTAATTTTCAAAATATTCAGATCTTTCCATTATTATATTTGTTATGTGTATCTGTGATCAGTGATCTCTGATGTCACCATTATAATTGTTTTGTGGCGCCACAAACCATACCCACATAAGACAGTAACTTAATCGATATTGTGTGGGCTCTGACTACTCCACCAACTGGCCATTCTCCGTCTCGCTCCCTCTCCTCCAGCCTCCCACATCCTTGAGACATGACAATAGTGAAATTAGGCCAGTGAATAACCCTCCAGTGGCCTCTAAGTCTCAAGTGAGAGAAAGAGCTGCACATCTCCCACTTTAAATCAAAAGCCAGAGCTGACTAAGTTCGTGAGGAAGGCATGTCAAAGGCTGAGACCGGCTGAAAGGTAGGCCTCTTGTGCCAAACGGTTAGCCAGGTTGTGGAGCACATGGAGAGTTCCTGAAGAAAATTAAAAATGCTCCTCCAGAGAACACACCAAAGAAAGTGAAACAGCCTTCTCACTGACATGGAGGAGGTTTTATTGACTTGAGAAGAAGATCAAACCAGCAACGACATTTCCGTAAGCCAAAGCTTAACCTGGAGCGAGGCCCTGGCTTTCTTCGATTCTATGAAGGCTGAGAGCTGAGGAGGCTGCTGAAGAAAATTCCAAAGCTGGCAGAGGTGCTTCATGGGATTTAAGGAAAAAAGCCATTTCCACAACATAAAAGTACAAGGTGAAGCAGCAAGTGCTGCTGTAGAAGCTGCAGCCAGTTATCCAGAAGATCCAGCCACACTAAAGAACAGATTTTCAATATAGACGAAAGAGCCTTATATTAGGAGATGCCCCATCTTAGATTTTCATAGCTAGAGAGGAGAAGTCAATGTCTGGCTTCAAAGCATCCAAGGACAGGTTGACTCCTTTGTTAGGGCTAATGCATCTGGTGACCTTAGGTCGAAGCCAGACCTCACCATTCTGAAAATCCCAGGGCTCTTAAGAATTATGCTCAGTCTACTCTGCCTGTGCTCTATAAATGGAACCACAAAGCCTGGGTGTTTCTGTTTGCAACATGGTTTACTGAATAGTTCAAGCCTACTACTGAGGCTTACTGCTCAGAAAAGAAGAGATTCCTTTCAAAATATTACTACTCATTGACAATGCACCTAGTCACCCAAGAGCTCTGGTGGAGATGGATAATGAGAATATGGTTTTCATGCCTGCTAACAAACATCCATTCTGCAGCTCGTAGATCAAGGAGTAATTTCAATTTTTTAAGGCTGTAGCTGCCATAGACAGTGATTCCTCTGATGGATCTTGGAAAAGTAAATTGAAAACCTGGAAAAGATTCACCATTCTACATGCCATTAAGAACATTTGCGATTTATGGGAAGAAGTCAAACTATCAACATTAACAGGAAGTTGGAAGAAGTTTATTCCAACACTCATGGATGGTTTTGAGGAGTTCAAGACTTCAGTGGAGGAAGTAACTGGAGATGTGGTGGAAACATCAAGAGAACTAGGATTAGAAGTGGAGCCCAAAGATGTGATTAAATTCCTCTGATCTCGTGATAAAACAGATGAATTTCTTCTTATTGATGAGCAAAGAAAGTAGTTTCTTGAGATGGAATCCACTCCTGATAAAGGTGCTGTGAAGATTATTGAAATGACGACAAAGGATTTAGACTATTACATAAACTTAGTTGGTAAAGCAGTGGCAGGGTTTGAGTGTACTGACTTCAATTTTGAAAGTTCTATTGTGGGTAAAATGCTACCAAACAGCATCGCATGCTACAGAGAAATTGTTTGTGAAAGGAAGAGTCAATTGATGCAGCAACCTTCATTGTTGTCTTATTTTAAGAAATTACTTTGGCCAGCCCAGCCTTCAGCAACCACCACCCTGATTAGTCAGTAGCCATCGAAATCAAGGCAAGACCCTCCACGAGCAAAAAGATTATGACTTGCTGAAGGCTCAGATGATAGTTAGCGTTTTTTAGCAATGAAGTATTTTTTAAATTAAAATATGTACATTGTGTTTTTAGACATAATGCTAATAGACTATAGCATAGTGTAAACAAATTTTATATGCATTGGGAAACCAAAAATTTCCTGTGATTCACTTTATTGCAAAATTCTCTTTGTTGCGGTGATTTGGAGCTAAACTGCCAATATCTCTGAGGTATGCCTGTACTACTCAGCAACAAAAAGGGATGACCTACTGATACACACACATAAATCTCAGAATCATTATTCTGAGTGAAAAAATCTGGACACCAAAAGGTACATAGTGTTGTTTGATTCCACTTCTGTAAAACAAAAACCAGTCTGCAGTGATTACTGTCTTGGGCCAGTGTCAAAAAAACAATAAGATGGTTTGTTAGTGTGAGAACTTTTGGGGGGAGGTGAGATGTGCCGTTATCTTAATGTGATGATGGTTTCATGGGGTGTACATAACTATCAAGAGTGATATAAATGTATACTTTAAATGGATGATAAGAAATAACATATGAAAAGATGATCATTCTCTTAGGAACTAGTAAAATACAAATGCAAATTAAAAGAGGGCAGATTTTTCCTCTGACCAGATTGGCAAGAATAACAAGTTTGATAGTGCATGTCCTAGAGAAAACCATTGGCCCTTGGAGGGATGTGTACAAATGTTTATAGTTGCATTACTCATAGTAGGAAGAAGGTAAAAACATGTGGGTTCAAATATCCACTCGTAGGCAAATATAAAATAGTCTGTGGTTTATTGAAACTGTAAATATCTACATGAATAGAAATTAATAAAATACCTGTTTATGTATCAACACAAATGATTCTCAAACACATAATGGTAAGCAAAACAAATTACATAGAGCAGTGTTCCATTTATATACATTTCAATAACATCCAAATGAAGCAACATATTGTTTAGGGATATACACCACATTTAGCAAAACTTTGAATACTACAATGATAGACACTAAGTTTAAGATGGTGGTTACTAGTGGGAATTCGAAGTATGTGATAAGGGTGAGAAGGTCTTTCAAAAATTCTTTACTAAGGTTTTCTTGTTTGTTAGCTGGAGCATCCTGGATATCTTTTTACCATTATTCTGTAAACCATACATATATGAAGTAGGTCATAAGGAGTTTTCTTTATAGCTTATGGAAAAACACAGATATGAGATCATGTTAACTACAGAATAATTGACATAAAATTTATCAATTTTAAAGAGGCCTGAGAAAATTTACTATCCCAGTAAAAAGAAAGAAATGATAACAATATTAAATATCAAATATAGAAAGCATGAGTAAAATGATAAATTTTAAAGTAGTTATGATTATAATGTATTTATGTTAAATTCAATAAAAATATCAGCTTACAGATTTGATAGAGAAAAAACATCAAGCAATATATGATCTATAATTGACATACAAAAATATTCAGAAAGGTTTAAAAATTACAATGTGGTTATAGATGCAGATATATTACACAAATAAAGAAAGTGATCAAAAAAGCAGTAACTTTAAAGGGAACTGCAATTTAACTCAAACAGTCATAAGAAACAAAGAAAAATATAATATACTGGAAAAATGAATTAGATATAATACTTATGAACAATAAAGCCTAAAAAATTCAGAAAGCAACACTGAGAAAATTTTAGGGAAAATGGATTTTATTTAGAGATTTTAATACATTTATTAGGAAATTTTCAACTGAAGAATACAAAAAAAGTATGAAAGATAACAATTAACCTAATATATAACAGTTTTATGTGTGCATATATATGTATACATGTATGCACACACACATATGTATATACTATGTATAACTTCACCTGTAAAAATAGAAATTCATACTTCTGTAGCCCATGTGAGAAATATTCTGTACTAGGTACTTTGCATATTAAGATACATTTATAGGAGAAAACTAACTGAATAAGTTTACTAAAAATACAATCAAGTTAGACCTAATTAACAAATAAAGCTTTAAAAAAATCCTTTGTTTAAAAAGAATAAAATGACATTACCAAAACTATCCTTGGTTTAAAAAGGAAATCATGAGAACCTTACTGAAAATTGAATGACAAAAAGTATTACATACCCAAATGTGAGGGGCAGTGTTTAAGCAATACTCAGATGAAAAGTTATAAATTTATCTATAAATACAAAGAAGACTGAAAACAAGATGAATTTTCAACTCAAAAAGCCAGGGCTAAACATGAGCATCAGAGTAAAATCAAAAAAGAAAGAAGGAAATTATAAGGACAGAAATCAATAAAATAGGGAACTACGACAAAAGCCAAGGCTTTGAGAAGATTAATAATAATTAAATCTTCAATAAAACTAATGAGAGAGAGAAAATGCAAAGAAAGCCCAGAATGAGAAAGGGAAAATTACAGTCACAAAGAATATTTAGCCAACAATACAAGAAAAATTTTTAAATTTTAATATCAGAAAATCTATCAATTTATTTCAAGAACTACAGGACAAAACCCTCAGGATCATCTCAAGAGATAAAAAATATATATTTAAGCTCAAATCTATTTATCATTTTAAAATCCTCAGAAAATTAAGGAATGTTCTTAATTCATCCAATTGATATTTATTGACTGCCTACTAACTTGTAGACATTCTTTATGCACTAAAATATAGCTTGGAATTGAATCTCTTTATTTTCCTGTCATGTTAATATTCATATAGGGTGGTATATTCCTTTCTAGGGAAGATAGTGTGCCCATTTATTACCATGATGTAAACAGCTTATGAATCGGCAAATTTTATAACTACCTCTTTCAGTTCAGAAGCCTTTATCTTTCTTACACATGATAACTTTACCCTTTTCCTGCTTGCCTTTATTGATATCAGCCAATATTAGCATATCTAAGAATGTTGTCTTAGAATTCTAAAATCAAGACATAGTTTTCAAGTGAACTGCAGGACTACAGACTTTACATTTCAAAGGGTAGGCAATTTGTGTGTATGTGTATATACATGTGTTTTTGTGGGTGCCTGTGTGTGTGCGTGTGCACGCGTGCATATGTGTATAATGTATTTGTACCTTGACCTTTCCTTTACTTGAAGAAGGACACGAGAGGCATTGTTAGACAGGTTCTTTATGTTTCCTGGGTTCAGAAGTGGCTCAAATCTAATTTTTATAGGTGCTAAATGAATTCGAGATGAAGTTAAACAGATGGTCACACCTCCCTCTTCTCATCTCAGTTAGTCAGCCCGATTAAAATGGCCATTCTCCCAAAACTTGTATGTCTTATGCAAATGCATCAAGTATTTCCACAAACCATATGTCCGACACCCTAACCTAAGCGTGAGTGGATTTGTGTGAAATGTTAGTATAGGCACCCACTCTCGTAATGCGCTGTCAGAGATGTCAAGAGGAATTCTGGTGAGATGTGTTGTTTGACATACACCTGTAAAATGTGGAAACTTCTATTGAAAGTATTAAAAACCTCAGTGGAGTCTTTAACAGGAAACAGCTTGTACCTGAGCGTAGTTTATTGTGCACTTGACAGAGTTAAATGCTTATGTCATGTATAGCAAAATGGCATTTTAGCCTTAAGTAAAATTTTAAAAATCTTAATAACTTTAAAATATTTACAATTCCTTCCCTTTGTTTATTTAATCTGAATTTAGCCACACCCTGTTCTTTGCAGGGATCCATGTTAGCAAGCAGGTCAAGAGTTTTGAATGAATGAGTTGTCCATTTACGGTTATGTGGTTACCATGTACTTGAGATGAGTTGGATAGACCAGTTATTCCTGCTGTGCAGCCGCCGCTGTGAGGGTGTGAGTGTGAAACCACTTCTGCCCCCTACCTTTCCTCTAGAACTACAAATCCACGTAGCACATTCCAGAGACAATTACCTATGTGATTATTATGCACACCCACGGAAGAATACTTCACAACTTGACAACCAGTTTCATCACATTTGTCTGTTTTAGTAGTCGATATAATTTTAAATCCAAGGAGCTTAGGGAGAACAGCAAGAGCTTGGAATATGTTCTACTTTGGAACATAAATTCATTCAGCACCTGTGAATATAGTTTGAATTGGTATTGTTAAAAAAATAAAAATAAAAAAGTCCATTCTGTTAAATCTATTTGGAACTACTTTACAATAATTTTGGGGCACAAAACAGGGATTAAGTGAATGAATAAGTAAATCAATGAATTTTTGCTTAGGACTCTTTCATCAGGCTGATGGAAGAAGCCAGGCTGTGGGTTCAGGCTGCAGAACAAATCCTGGCCCCACAACTCATTCTGGATGATTCCTTGAGATCTCGGGGTCTCAGGTCCCATGCTGGAGATGAGGATAATAGGATCTCACTTTAGCGAGGTTCGCAAGGATTAAACCAGAAAACTAACCTGTGAAGAACCTCTCCCAATGCATGCTTTAGGAGCTCAGTAAACTCCCTCTTGTCTGTAGGAATATCGATAAAATAATAAGCGACCATTTATTGGACATTCATTCTGTGCATGGAGGGTTTGAAAACGGCACACGTTTCTGGGTCGCGGGAAGTGTTGCCACCGATTTCATTGACTTAGATTTCGGAGCTCCTTTTAAGGTGTTGCTGACGGTGCCTGCCCACATTTAGAAAATGCTTAAGTGAAATCCACATTGTATGGGGATTCTTGATTATCAGGTTAATTGGGACTGTCAAATTCTCTCTTAATTGGTCTGAAATTAAATTGCCAATGAATCCCCAGGCATAGCAAACGTTTAGTTACGCACACAAGCACAGGTCATGAGCTCAGTTCCCTCCCGGCACCCTGGCACATGTTACTTATTTGATGAAATTATAAATATACTCCTTATTTAAGTATCAAGCCTGATTACCTTGCTCTTTTTTATTAAAAATGCATGATTTTTAAAACAAATTTAATCAAGTATTTTATTAAAATAATACAAAAATGTTTTACAAAATGCACTGGTAACATATTAGAAATGTTCTATAATGCTCACTTTTATTAACTAATTAAGTAGTCCAAATGTAATGCCACTGAATTATTCCAGTTCAAAGTACTCCAGTAAGTCCACAAATAGCCAATTTGAAGCCCTCCAAGAGTCAGTGGTGGACTACTGAATCTACTCATTTTATTTTCTTTCTTCCCATCCCTGGGTATGCTTCTGCAGTGTAATTCTGATCAAGTGAATTATCACCTGCATAAGAGGAAATTCTGGCGTTCATATGTCTAATCATGTGGTCCTGGCATTATGTAGCCACTAGATCAGTCTGCAGCCTCTAGAGTTCTTTACTTAGAGATTGTAATCTGTTCTCCTCCTGGAGGTGAGGCTGTGGCTCTCACGGTAGGCACACGGTTACCACGTACCTGGCATCTACGATACACTTGACCTGTTCGTCCTCAGGTCTTGTGTTAGACCGTATGGGTGGCTATAACAAAACACTAGAGACTGGGCAGGGCAACGTGGCAGATGTTTCTTTCTCAGTTCTGGAGACTTAGACCTGAGATCAGACCCGGGGTTCTGATGAGCGCTCTCTCACAGGTTGTAGACAGCCACCTTTTGGTTGTGTCCTCGAAAGACGGAGACCAGAGGGAGGAAGCAGTGTTTCTCGTGATTCTTATAAGGGTTCTGATCCCATCCCGAGGACTCTGTCTTCATGACCTCATCTAATCCTTATTCCTCCCAAAGGCCACGTTGGTGGTTTGGACATGAATTTTGGGGAGATACAAACATTCAGTCCACAGCAAACACCTTCTGAACCACTGTGGCCACATATTCAGTTAATCCATCCAGCCATGTCCCTTTACCTGATTCACAGTCAATAGAGAGCACCAATTTCAATCACTCAGGTTGTACTGCTGCAGAGACACACCAAAGCCATTAGTCGGATAGGATGTGAGAGCTAGAATAGGTGTGAGTTCAGACCCCTTCGGGCACACTGTGGGGGCACACTGAATCCAAGGGAATGAGTATTTCTGGGATATGAAGTGTCTAGTGGAGACTGCTAGAACCCGCTGCGTTCTGTGTAACGCAGAGGCAGTGTGATGACAGAGGCAGCAGAAATGAAGGCAGGATGCGCTGAGGATGACCCCGTCCTCCAGAAAGAGCAGAACTGCTCCTGAGGACCTCAGGATGTGCTCACAGGAAGTAACTCACCTTCAGTTGTTTTTTTTGGCCTTCCCGATGCTCATAGACCAAGTAGTCTTTCTTTCTTGAGAGACAGAGCTTCCATCCTTAGCATAGGAACTATCTACACCATTTACATGGATGGATGGGATGGATGGATGGATGGATGATGGATGGATGGTTGGATGGATTCGGCCATCCAAAGAGGCCTGTGTTGCCTTTGGCTTTCTCCTGGCTGGAAGGCTGACTCATTCTGCCATGCGCCCTCTCAGCTTTTCAAACGATTTCCATGAGTCTCTCAGTACGACCCAGTCTGGGATGTTCCAAGATCCACTTTCCAGCTCAATTCCAACCTGAAACCCAGCGTCTGCACGTGGCCACCTTCCCCAGTCAGGTCCTCTAACCTCTGCCTTCGGCTTCATGGGAGACATGGACCCATGCTTGTGATGAGATTGGGGTGGTGGTCAGAACCCACAATGGCATCAGTGTAGCTGTGCAGCCAACACGTGCATTATTTAAGTACCACTGGACATGTAAAGTGGAAAGTCACCCATTCAGGCCATACGCATGGCCACGTGTTGTCTTGTGACACTTCCTCTGCTTCCTGGAATAGAACTCAACCCCTCTTCCAGAGCCTCCTGCAGAATATGTGACTTGCATTTGGAGAGTCAGCCCAGGCTTGCCATAACTCTGTCCTGGTAATGGTGCGGTAATGTGATTCACACATGTCGCAAACTAGGAAGTTGGGATGACAAATGGTATTAACGCCTACCATTTGCTCCCCTAACTTATTGACTGAATCAAGCAAAGGACTCCTCCCACCCCAGAACATTGAATACAATAGCAGATGAACATGAAATAAATACAGTTCAGAGCAGGCTTTTACTGGACCTAGATGGACATTTGGCCCATTTAGCTATGATTGGAAGTTGACCTTTACCTAACAGACCCTACAGAGGGAATCTTCTGTCTAAGCATACACACTTCCTGACTAAGCACAGGGTACTATTCTACTCCAGTTTTTTTTTTTAATTGCAAGGATAATAAGTTGTTTTTTAGGATTAGTAGTTATTTTCAACACTATTGCACTTTTTCTCTTGTTTCTGCTTAAGATTCATTACATAAATGCTTGGAACCCTGAATTCCAGACGAAGCACCTCAATCCCTTTTGTTCCTGCTTATAAATGCTGATCTACTGTCACATATCCCAGTGGATGAAACTATCCCCTCTGATGCAGGTCTGTCCAGTCGGGGGCCCTCTCTATCTACATGGCTGCAGATTTGCCTACTTCTCTTGGGATTCATTATCTCATTCTTCTTATCATTCATCTCTGTCTTCTTTCCCCCCAGTGGCTTTCTGATGTTTTCACTGAGGTTTCTTCTTAGGGAGCCCGCATAGCTCTCATCTCCCATATGCGCAGGTCACAGGCCTCCATCTTCCCTCCCTTTACTGTCTCCTGGGCATGATCACACCCTGAGGACAACCATATCAATTTCCAACAGCACCCGCAGATCATCTGCAGGGAGCAGACTCAAAACGAATGTGTGGCGGAGCTGACCTGCGGGCCAATGCGCAGGCCGATCCAGCTGCTTCCTCCTCTGGCTGAGGCTGCTGCACAGAAGAAAGGGGAGATCTGAGACCCAGGTGTCCTGTTGTGCCAGCACCCCGATGTCTGGCCCGGGCCCCTTCTCCACAGTCCTCTGACCCCATTGCTAGTGGTCTTTCACATCCCCGTCCTGGATGAGGCTGCACCTGAGCAGAGGAGCCTGGTCCGGCCACCCCTCTGCCCCAGGCCTACCCAGTTGTTCCTGTCCTCCCATGCAGCCTCCTCTCCTTCCCCTGCTGGGCCTGCCTTGTGGTTGGTCTGGCATCCAAACCCAAGGATCAGCTCCTTTTTCCTGCTCTCATCCCCAGAGTCCTGACCTCAATCCCACTTCCCATGACTGGGCCCCACTTTCCTGAACACCACCTCCTCACCTGCAGACTGGACACAGCAGTGGCCGTTCGGTCGGGTTGCTGTGCAGGTTGAAGGAGGCCATGAGAGCAGCCACTGCACAATGGCACCTGGATCAAGGTCGGTGAGCATCAGCGGGCCTTCCTCTCTCTGCCTCCTGGTGGGCCCTGCTCCTGTGTGCTGTGGCTTCATGGCTCTGCACACTCGGGCTCCCAGTTATTTCGCCAGGTCATATTCCATCATATGGATTGATTCATTCTCCTGCTGAAGGACACCTTCATTGTTTCCAAGCTTTGACAATTATGCATAAAGCTGCTGTAACCATCTCTTGCATTCTTAAAATCTCTGCAGCCAAATGCATGTGGTATTTAATTCTTGATGTCCACCTCCATCCCCAGGCACACTTTGTTCTGTCTGGAAATGCTGACACTTGGGTTGGGAGCATTATTTTAAAAAGTCTAATAAGAAAAAGTTATCGGGGAGGTGCCTGCCAAATGGAGGTGATTGTCCTGGCGGTCGGGGTTCTCAGAAGCCCCAGGTCATCGCCCTCCCCTGGCTGGTTGCCAGGCCTCACTGGAAAGATGTTCACAGTACCTTCTCTGCCCTGGTCCTGGTCTGTGTGTGGCACAGCCACAAGTCTACAAATCTTGGGATGCCCCAGGGATGGGCGAGACCCTAGGGAAGTTGCCTGTAAACTGAAGTGTCACTTGCTGTGGCTGCACCTTGAGGGACTTGCCTGTAGGCATTCAGTGCATCAGTGCCATTTGCAGACTTTCTCTGCAGACCCAGCCACAGCTGGAAGGCTCGCTGCAATCCGGGAGGAGTGTGGGCTTGGCTAACCGGGATGGGGTGAGGCCTGCAGGCACACAGGGCCATCTGGGCTGTCCGGGGGTCTCTATAGGGGACTGGACAATGTGCGCCAGCCTGGCCCTGGGCTCCTCGCTGCCTTTCCAGTGGGCCAGGGCTCCTTCCAGAAACTCTGCCATTCCCCCCTGTGCTCCTGACCCCACCCAGTGGCGCTCTGGGGACACAGGACACCAGGACTTCCTCCTCTTGCCTTTTCCAAGCTTCTCTCTCTGAAGGGCCTGTCTTCCATCAGCTTCGGCCTGAGCAGGCAGTCCCTTCACTGAAGAGAACAAGCCCTCTGTCCCACGCCCATGGCCACAGCCACGCCCATGGCCAGCTTCTCGTCTTTTTACCCCTGCAGCCACATTTCTCAAAAGAGGGGTCCATGCTCCATATCTCACTCTGCTCTTTCATGTAACAGCATATTCCATTTTGTTTCCTTCTCCCTCGGCATTGTTACATGGAAGGGGTGTTCCTGTCTCCTGTCATACTCACTCCCAGAAAAGTCCAGTCTGCTTAGCCACCTTGTCCTTCTTGTCACCTTTGCTGTCACCACCCTTTTTTGCCCTTTCCACTCGTCTTGCCTCACCTGGTCTCTTATTCTGGCATATGTTTCTCTGCCTGACCTTTAGCTCTGAGGCCAATTCAAAGGTCTGTGCGAGGACCTCTGCCTCTTTTCGCCTCAGGTGGTTTCACCCCACCTGCATCTTCAGTTGTCATCCATATACTCCTGACCTCTTCTCAGAGCTTCAGAAAAGCACCTCCAATGATCAAGTTGACTGATCCATTTGGGGTGTCAAGAGCACACCACCTCAGCATGTCCAGAACAAAAACCTAGCTGCATGCCTTCTAAACCTGCCTCACCCCAGGATCCCCATCACAGTTAGAATGCTGATATCCATCCATGGGCACCACAGAAATAGGGGTGTCACCTCACCATTCAGTACCTCTTTCTCCTCCTCCTGTGCAGTCCATCACTAATTCCCCTCCGGGCTGCACCCCATCCAACATCCTCCATCACCATTACTGCGTACTCTCTGGGTTACGTTGCCACTCACCCTCTGGTTTGTATTATATTTTTTTCCATTCATTTTTGTCCTTGACCTATTCTGCACTTGCCCTTGGAGTGGCCTTTTACACGTTCAGGTCTCTCATGTTTAAAATGCTTCAAGGGCTTTTCAAGGCCCTGTGAGCAAAACCAAATACATGACAGCTGCTACAGCCCTCCATCACCTCAGTCCACCTCCACTAAGGCCCTCCCTCACCTCCTGGCTTGTCCTCACTTCCTTCTCTCTGTTCCCATGAGATGTTCCCTTCTGCCTAAGGCTTCACACCCCTGTTCTCTTTGGACAAGACCTACCCCCACACCCATGTCCCTTAATGACCTCAGGGAAAACTGCCCCCTTGGTGATCCAGGCTAGTTCAGGTCGCTGTAACAATGGGCACTCTTCCCTCCTGGCAGTGGTCATCCTTTGTAACTCTGTTTGGATGTGGAGTGATAGCCGTTCCCCCTGGGTGGTGGGGTCTGATCCAGTGGGAAATATCTACCCCTAACCTCTGTCACAGGGCCTGGCCCACAGCAGCTCTTCTGTTAATATTTGTTGAATGAATGAACGAATGAGTGAGCAAATGAATGAACAAGAGAAAAAGAGGGCAAACTCACTAAAGGATAAGTTACGGTCGACCAGGGCTTTATGTGATGGAAGAATGCATACTGTTTCAAGTGCCTTCATGTAGGACAACTAGTTCTTAAACATTGTCCTGTATCAATAAACATTGCCTACCAGGGAATTTGATAGGCATTTCCTTGCAGGAAGTACATCTCAATTAAATCCTCAGTTTCCAGGCTTGGCGTTTGATCTGTCCTGTACCTGGCTCTGATGGGACACTAATGCTTTTTTAGCTTTGAGTTTAGCTGGAGTAACCTAGAGGTGGTGAGAGGGAGTCGCTACCCCTGCCCTCTTCACATTCCCTGCCCCGGGGCAGGAGACCTGGGACCCTGCAGTGTGGGCACAAGAGGAGAGTGCCCTCTGCATGCAGGGCATCCTTCCTGAGAACCCATGTTCATGGCAGACAAGATGGAGGTCCAGCAGGGGCAGACAGTCTGGTGCTTCTGCGTATTTCCTGCCAGTAAGGTCTTCTTCTATCACTTCCTTTCCTTTCGTTTTTGAGCACCATTATCTGACACCAGTCTCTTTTCAGAGGTGAATTTGAGCCTAAAGAGAGATTTCTAGGCTACGAGAAACCATGCTGAGCACTGGGATTTGATGGGGTTTTCAGGAGGTTTCGAGGAGGATCTCTGTTCCCCACTTTCTTATGAGTCTTTGAAATCTGGCCAGGTTATGTCCTGAGAGGGACAGACTTGTAATTTATTCATCCATCAATGAGCCCCCCGAGGGAAGAGTGGCTCTTGCTGAGCGCTGCGGCTTTAGCACCACCTCCTCTTTAAGGGGAGGTGGCGAGCCAACATTCGGAGCTGTTCTGTGGTGTTGCTCACCAGATTTGCCTTAGACAGTGATTAAGTTTACTTAACCAAGTGTTAACTGGCTGGGATTTAGTGACACAGACACACGCAGGCGTGCATGCATGCATGTGCATGCATGTACACGTACACACACACTTGACAGCCAACCCTCAGCAATGTTTTCTTGGTCAGTGATGTGACAGCAGGCTCATATTTTATCATAAACGTGCTTATCTCTATTTGTTTAAGAATATCAGAATGTTGTTTTGCTTTTACATGTTTGCAGGTTACGTGTATTTTCAGATTTTAAGAAGAGCATGTACCAAGTACCCTTGTAGGTCACAGTCAGCTTCGCAGACCGCCCAGTTTGTCTTCCCATTGGGTTTCTGAAGCTCACTCAGCATGGGCACTGCTGCTCTCAGGTCGTGTTCATTGCCCATTTTGATTCTGTGCAATTGTGAGTGTTCTTTGTTTTTAGCTTTCCCATTCCAAGCATGGCTCTCTTGTTTTAAAAACATAAAACTGTGAATATATGCTCATTGTAAACATTTTAGGGAAAAAAATATAGGTTAAAAAATCAACAATCCACAGTCATGCCTTTATTTAATGACTATTCCCACATTTTTAAATATTTGCTCAAGCAGCATCATGTCGTCTTTTGTGTCATTGATACTTTACTCAGAGTATAGTCATACTTAACAATATTAATTATTTCCATTATCTGCATGAAAACAATTGCTTGGTTCCCTAAAAGAGATTCAGCTTCCCCCTGAGGCTACAAAGAAAAGCTATTAATTAATCTTGTAAAGTTTGGTTATAAACATAAAGTACCAGCATCACCTGAACACTTTTAGATAATTGGTTGGTGAATTGGCAGGTTGGTTTAATGATCTCTCATTTACCTCTCTTCTTCAGAGGGAGTAGGGAAGGGAGGCTAGCAATACCACAATCACAGTGGATATTATTATTAATTAATATCCACTGTGATATATACTGTTTATACTATATACTATGTAACTACTGACACTATTGTTAATTGTGGTGATACCATAATTGCAGCAGGTGTTGTTAGTAGTCTATCTGAGGTGAAAGAATTGTATACATTCTGAAACTAGCAATACTCTAATTGGAAAGAACATCTAAGCAAATCTTAAACCTAAAATATATCCCCTGTTCTTAAAGTAAAACAAATTAACTCAGTCTTGGTCTAAATGTCTCCCCACCTCTTCTGAAGCTGATTTTGTTTGGCTCTGCCTTTACCTGCCAGTAAGCTTGAATGGGTGTTCCAACTAAGCTCTGAGCTGTTGAATTTTGAAAAAAAAAATTGCACATTCAGGAAAAGACTGATGCTCTCAGGAAATTCTTTTCCTTAAAAGGGACATGGTCTATACACCCTCTGCCTCACACACTTCAGACTGCTAGTAGGCGTCTCCAGGCTCCGCTTCATAATCTTCAAAAATCTCCTGGTGAGACTCTTCCAAATATGGTTTGACTAAAAGTAGGATGTACGATTTCTCATTTTCTTGAAGAAAATAGCTGCAGTGAAAACCAGAAGTACCAACCAGGCATTACCATTCAGACACACAGACCTTGTGGGAAGACAGCTGTCTGTCCTTTGCAAAGGTGACTGCCTTCCTCCCTTCCCTTCCCTTCCCTTCCCTTCCCTTCCCTTCCCTTCCCTTCCCTTCCCTTCCTTTCCCTTCCCTTCCCTTCCTTCTTTCCCTTCCCTTCCTTCCTTCCTTCCTTCCTTCCTTCCTTCCTTCCTTCCTTCCTTCTTCCTTCCTCCCTGTATCTCTTTCATTCAGCAGCAGATCTGACCATCACAAAACTTTTTTTCAGACATACTTGTTTGGGGAGTTTTTGCAGATTGTTTTTCAGGTAGCATCAAGTTTATTTCTGAAAACAACTTTATCAGAGCAGCAAAAACGTTGCTTAGGTTAGTCTTGTTTTTCTGAGAAGGAGCTCAAAGTAACGCAGGTCCTATAGTAAGTTCCCGGTGAGTCATGCAGAGTTCTGTAACCGGCTCAAAGAAAATCCAGTTGCCTTTCCTTGTTTTTAGATGAATCGTTCTTTCATTCATGTCGGGGACAGAAAAGTGAGATGGCACTATACTCTGCACATAAACTCTTACGTGCTTTAAAAATTCACCATGGCTAGTGGTTACATTTGGTGAAACTCCAAGTGAAGGAGACTGATGTTTTCATCCAGTTCTGAAGACACACATACACCCTGGGAGAGACAGCTACGAAGACCAGCAGCCCCTGAAACAGCAGTGGTCCAGGTGGCCCCTGGGTAGCCTGTGTGTGCTTCTCTGTCCACCCTGTTGCAGGGGCTGCTGTATTTCCAAAAATAGTCACTCCTGGAAGGACCCCCACAGCTTCTGAGCAAGTAGCTACAATATCTATCCTTGACTTTGGATAATTTGAGGTCAAAATACCCATTTGCCAGTTACTGCCTCAAAATCAGAAGAAGGGTGACTAGTGCTAAATGTTAGAGAAAAAATAGCAAGGTGATTATACTACCCCTCCCACAAATTTATTTTCTGAGAGAAGAAGACCCAATGATTCAGTTTCATTCATTCCACTTACATTGCATTCATGTCGTATGTAGGTATTTCTTTCCTTACGAATACTGTGATTTTTTGTTCATAAGCATTAGTAGAGTGAGCTAATCAGGATATAATAGAAACACAATAACCCTAATTGGTATTAATAATTTAGCATTCTTTATTATTAATGAAGAATGATATATAAGGACATGGTCTTTTCACAAGGTATAAACCTCAGCCAGCCACTATCCCTGCCATTGGTGCAGTCCCTGAGGTCAGGATACCCTTGGTCCTGTCTTTCTGCATTTCTTGGATGACCTGCCTCTGCAGAGCTGGTTGTAAGAACCTGAAATGTCCATGTAGATGGCTGTGCATGTTGCTGCTCGGTGTGCCAGGGTCAGTGAGAGAGAACAGACACCTTCAGAAATACAGACGCTGTGGGCTGTCTGCTTGTTAACATGTCTCCATGTGTCCATACCTCCATATCTCTATGTCATCTGGCAGAAATTGGTCTCAAATTTACATTCGTTAAAATGATGGAGCATCTAGGCTGTAGGAATGCCCTCCTGCTATAAGAATACAAAAAACAGACAAAACAACATTTTCAGACATTGGACAACTGGTGGCCCAGGGTATAAGCTTCTGAGAAAAGAGAAATAAGGCGAGCCCTAAAATGGCCTCAGATTACTTCCTGGAGGACTCTCCAGACCAGCACACAGGAAGAGGCGCCATGAGGAAAGCCTGGAGGTCTTGCTTAATCGAGGAGGCTGAGAACGGCGTCCAGGAGGCCAGGGTGCTGACGTGCATGGGGCAGAGCTCTTGGGAGAAGGAGCCGTACGGAGGGCGTTGCTGAGATCACCAGGATCCTCCAGCCTCTGGCTGAAAACTGACTCGGACATCCCGAGTTGGGGGAAACCTCCAGGAGCCAGCAGACCCAACACAGGGGGCCTTGCCCAGGGCGGGGAAGAGCGTGCATCCCAGCAGAGAGAACACACAGGGGACGGGGGCTCGGTTAGACTCCTCAGAAGGGTCTCTTAGCTATGGGGCTGACGTAGCCCTGGAGTACAGGCTGCTGTTGACCTGGCCTGCCAAAGCCCAGAAGCTATTTTATCAAGATGAAAATGACCTGCAGTAACTTGCCCGCATGCCAAAACAGAGCCCCATGCTCTCTGAAGGAATAAGACAGAATCCAGTGCTCGACAGTGCAGCTCTACGTGCTGAGCAGCAGAGCAAAGCTAGCAGGCAGGGACAGAAGAAGAGAAACATGAGTCATTGTAGGAGAAACATTAACCAGTAAAACCTGAGCTAGGAATGAAAGATGTAGGAGTAGCAGAAAAACCATAAAACAGCTATTATTAATGTTAAAAATTTGCCAACAATGTAAAAGAAAACATGCATACAATGAGAGAGATGGAAGATATGAAAAGATTCATTTAGAACTTCCAAGGATGAAAAAATGCAGCATTTTGAAGACAGTTGCCAAGATGGGCAGATTATACGTCTACAGCTTTATAACACTGGTGCTAAAAATTCTGATATTGATAAACCATCAAATTGTCTCAAATTGGTCTCTAAAAATTATATTCTTCCAAGATATAACATTTGACCTTTTCTCAAATTATGTTCCTTCTCAAACAGTCAGGCCGAGCAAACCCACAGATTGGTAGCTACTTTGTCCCAGCCCAGGAACCAGGCCTCACCAACACCACAGTGTCAGTCATTTAATGTCAGCCATTAAAGAATAGCAGTGATAAGTTACAGCAGGAGAATAATTCACATCAGCATTCATTGGATGGCGAGGTTAAAATGAGGGGTGAAATGGAAGGAGTAGCAGAGTTTTATTTACCAAGCACATTCCAGTGTGGTAAGTGACTGCAAAAAATGTCCAGTAATATGCTATGCACAGTGGCCTTTCCTGTTTTATTTTTTAATCAGCTTTTCTCATAAAATATGCTTCTTCTTAGTGCCAGGAATGGTTAAGCCTAGGAGATTTGCTGAGGATTATTTTAGTTTCTTGGCTCATGGACCCAAATAGGAGGTTAATTTTGCTATGATATTTCCAGTTCCTTTTAAAAGATATTTATTTTAGCCAATGTATGATGCTGTATTTGGCAATCTCCATTGGGTTAAGTTAATTTCTGGGCTTTGCTAGTTTTCTCCAACACGGACCATTCATAGGAGCCTCATATTTAAGCAGCAACTTCTTTTTTCTTATACCATTATTACCAAATTCACATTATCTTTATCACCACAAATTCCTTTTGTCCAGTCTGTTCATGAAACACTATTGCCTGAGGCTAAGCGCAAGTTGACTGTTTTTCCCAGAGGAGAACACCAGAAAAATCATTTATCACTTATTCTTTTCCTTACCAAGGATTTCTTCTCAAAAAAATGAGGCTTGTCCCCAAGGCTCTTTGGAAATTGACAATTCACGAAGAATCAACGGGGAGCTGCACTTTTGATGGATGAACCATACGAAAATTCCATGGCATTCTTCCCGTGACCTTTTCTGAAGACAGATAAATAGCCTTCCAAAGGTTGCATTTTATTTTATGTTCAAAAAAAAAAAAAAAAAAAAAACCTAGCCCCAAGGTATGTCGGAGAAAGCAGAGCCATGTTGGGATTGTTCCCAAAGTGAAAGAGTAAATAAAGGGAGAAAGGACAGTGCAACTTAGAAACATTTTTGTGAGAGTCAGAGTGATACGCAAAGGGAGACATGAGCACTAAAGCTCTGAACCCAAAAGGATGCAAAGAATCTTAGGAAGCTTTCCTGTTGCCTTAAAGATGACTTCTAAGACATCATTGCCATTGTTTGTGTTTTTTGTATTTAACAAATCTAATTTATATATTGCCTACCCACACACATCTAACAAGGTACCGGGACATCTCAGATTTCATGGTCCATGCTATATTACTAAGAAAAAACAAACAAATGCATCAAAACAACAGCATACCAACAACGTGAAACATGGCATTAAAAAATATCAAGATTTAGATTATGTAAGGGCAGTCCAGATGTGAAAGATGTTATCGCGTGTGAGTCAGGAGGCACGTCACAGAATTTCTTATGGGATTTGAATGTGAAAATGGAAAAAAAGGATCTTGAAGAATTTAAATAATGACAGATAAAATGCCTTTGAAGAATCAGTAAGGAGGTGGTGGGTATACCTTAGTAAAACAAGGAAGGCATAGGGCATCATATTCCCAAATCTAGTTAATAATCTGTCAGAATTAATATATCTTAAAATATTTAAAATGTAATTTTATGTACTCGATTTTTAAAATTTTATTGTGCTGTGTTTTACAGAGTTTAGGTAAACCAGAAAAAGAGATTCATGCGGTCCACTAGTATAGTGATATTTCACACATGGATTTGTCACATACCTTTATATCTTTAACCAAAATAATAATAGATCCTATTTATTGAGTGTTCACTATACTGTGTTTTCCACTTTTCATGCCATGGCTTATTAATCCCATTAACAATCTTGAAGTGAGTGAACTGTTATTTTGTCTATTTTATAATGTCAAACAGTGATTAAAAAATGACTACAAGTGTTTTAAGAACTTCAGGGGGTAATTTGATAAGACAGCATCTCAGGTCCCTATTTTGAGAGGTTTGTTATCAATAATTTTTATGTCATTTATTATCGTCTTAATAAATTCACCATCATCAAATTAAAGATGAAGAAATAGGGAATTGTGTTTTTCTGGTAAAAATGGTCTCCATGAAAACAAAATTACACACAAATTATCTGGTAATAGAAACTATGACAAAACCTAGCCATGTTTAAATGAGAAATGCTGGCTATGTCAAAAAAAAAAAAAAAAAAAAAACCAGTGAACTTCTCAAGAATTAAATGAAACGCCAAATCAAATATCTTCTGTAAGATTCAAAAGAAGAACAAGAAATAGTTTTCCAATTGTGACACAAACAAAAATCTCTGTGGCCTCCAAAGGTGCTTCACCGTATTGTGATGAGGTAGTTGAATAGCATAAATGGAGGCAAAATTCTTCTCTGACTATAGATATTCATTTTGTTGATGTTTCCTTTGAGTTGCTAACTGAAGTGAAAAAATATTTTGGAAAATGGAAATATTTCCTAGAATTTCAGATAGATTTTGCAAATTTTACATCATTACTGTTTCTATCTTCATTATGAAGAAAGCCTCACTGACTGTGGATTGTGAACTGGCACCAAGTAAAGAAAAGTAAAAATAAGACAAAAGGAATTAGCTGAGGAGTCTCAAATTTAATTTAAAAAAAAATTGTAGTGGAAGATGGTTAGATACACTATACATACACACATATGAAATGTTATGGAAGAAGATTAATGGTTAGCTTATAGTCTGTGCCAGCATATTAATTTTTTATATAATTAGGCTTCAAGAGATATGTAATTTTTTTCCATAGATGGGGTTTTAAATAAGATATTTAATGATACTAACATTTAAAGGAATTGTGAAGTTAAGAATACCTGGGAAGAATAGTCTTCTTTCATAGAGGTACACTAGAAGAAATCTGAGAACCAGTACAAGGCTTAGCTTCTTAAAGGAACCAAGTAAACGTCTAGTCATTACTTAGATTCGTAATCCCTTCACTTTCTTCATGCAAAATGCCTCCCTAAAGGCTGGCAACCAGAAAAGAAGGAAATAGAGAATTCCAGAAGAGCCGCTTGGACCTCAACGTGGAGAGGCGGGCTTCTGGGTACAGAGCAGCACAGTCGGGGGCTCTGTTCAGACATCTCGCTGGCACCTGTGCAAAGCAGGGGGAGTCATGGTGCCTTACTCAGTCTGTCCCCTGTCCGGATACATTTTGATGTTGGCCGAATGCCTCTGTGGGGTCCCACTTCCCACCTTCCCCCTTCGTGTGGTCCCCCTTCGCACCCTGCTCCTCCGTGAGATGCCCTCTTTGGACGAGCTCCAGTGAAGGTGATATCCCCCTCCCTTGCATTCCCGGGGTAGACTCGCGGGCCCCACTTTGTCCTCGCCCTTCTCATTGGCTCCCCAAGGAAGTACGCTGCTGGACCAGCCTCGAATCCGTCTCTTAACCCACCTCTGTTCTAGGAAATATCCTGTATTTCAGATCAACCTTTTCCAAAACAGAATCCTTGGAACGCTAGTTCTGCAAAAGTTTTCCACACCCTTTCTTTGCAATGGACAAAGGAAAGCATTTTGGACAGCTGCATACCTACTTCCCTTTTGGGCTTTTGTCATGTGATCAATGTGTGTTCAAGAGTCTGAGAGCTCCTTCAGTAGAGACATACTGTTCATCTGTGTTTGCCCGGGTTTTTACATGGTTATATGACCGTGGCGTCGCTTTGGGGAAGCATCCCTCAGCATGTGCTTGGCAGATTACTGTCTGGGAAATGTGAATTAGGTGACCACTATGTCAGCATCATTCACAAATCCTCATGAGGGACACTTAGAGTTTCAAAAGACTGGGGAGGCCATATTCAGAGTGTAAAAGTTTAGTGACATCAAATAAGTAGAGAGGATATGAAATACTCAAAATCTGTCATTATACACCCCCGCTCCCTTCCCAGGCTTTACTGTATTTGGATAAAATGTAAAACCAGTACAGTATGTGTTGGAGGTGGTGTTTGAGGAGGAGTGATGAACAGGCCTGACTAGGTCTCTTGGGCTGTTGGGGAGGTTACAAAATGGAAATAATGGAGAACCCAACGGGCTGAAAGAAACGGCCATGAGAAAAATGTAGTGAAATCTTTCATCAGTCAAGCAACCATGAAAGTGGGTTTTCTCGTGCCAGCAGGTAGACTAGATGACCTACAGGGTCTTTGCATTCTGAGAAATTCTTTAACCAGCCAGAGTTAGTGGAGGTGATTTCAGTCTTGCTTCACATGGTGTGAGTGACAGCTTGGTTCTTTGGGGTAAAATCTATTTGGGGAAGATGATGAAAATCAAAGCACCTTCCACTGAAAGGAAAAGTGGTTTTCTTGTGCAGCTTATTGAAAGGCCACAAGGATGGGTTAAGTGTCAGGTGCTGTTTCATGGGACAATGACTAATAGTTGTATGTCACCAGGGAGCAAAATATAGTTTCATTCTCTTTGCGGCTGAATGATAGGGTATGCCAGGAGATTTCGGGGTGAAATTTAAAGGACAGTGAAAAGAAACCCATTAGTTCTCTGAGAACATGGAAACTGCACCCTATAATTCACTTTTAAGTACTCCTCAGAAATCATATAATTATCCTGTGAAATAGTCTTCCAGTGAACATCATAACATTTGTAGTTTTTTCAAGAATGGATATTTAATGTGCAATAATCTGTTTAAAGTGTGCGTGGCATTGTGTACTTGCAGAACACGGCACTCTCCGGAACTCAAACGGGTCTCACCTCTTCCTCTCCCCACAGTTCTGCAGCACTCTGCAGCGACATTTGCGGAGTGCCGCCTACGTGCCCTTTAAGCGCGTCTCTATTTCCCCCTCGCCACAAGGCTATGCTGAGAGCATCTTCAAATCTCACAGGTCAGACGGCTCGTGGCCGATCCAGGCACTGGCTCCAGACCAAGAATTCTTCACGACTGCTCTAAGTGGCTTTCTTCCTGTCTTATAAAACACATCCTGAAGAAAGACATACATCACTCTCCCATTTCTAGACCCTCATAGAGGTTTATTTATGTGCCCATATTTAGCACAAAGCATCTTCCCCACCAAATCTTAGAATATTAACAGTAAACTTTAGCCAGTGGCTAATTTATTTAATGACTTTGTCTAATGTTGTTAAGACAACACAATATGAAGCATTTGGAAAATTGTTCATAGCAAAAAAAAAAAGAAAGAAAGAAAGAAAAAGAAAAGAAAAACAGAAGAAAGAATATAGCAGTGTTTCATCATTGTCAATTTGAGACAGCTTGCTTTTTTTGACCATCTTCATTGTAGTTTAGATTTTAGAAAGGTTACCGAGTATTTAATAGCTCAGTTTAAGACAAGGCAATACATTGAAGAGGAAGTAAAGAACAAGCATGTAGTCCTGTTTAAGCAGTATTCCTCTGCAAACTGGCATCAACAACCGTTAAACATCTCTACCAAACCTTAATATGAAAACAGCAAAGGGAAACTCACATTTCATTGCTAACCCAGAATTTGCTAAGGCTATGACACAAAACTGCTTTGCTGTGTGTTTTAGGTATTTTAGTTTCTCTTGCTTTTCAAGGCAATTTGCATGAAATACTGTTAAAGATTATTCTCACTGAATGACTAATGAGGAAAATTTTCCAGTTGCTTGAAGGAGGCAGTCTAGTATAATGGTTAAGTACTTTGAGTAAGTTTGCATGTTTTCAGGTGTTTGCTGGTTAAAAGATCTGACAGGCCCATTCTTTTTCATATAATCATTTTAACACTGAGCAAATAAAATGGCTGACTTTTAAAAAGTTTGTTCTTAAAAATCTTGTTCTTAAAAAGTTTGTTCTTAAAAATGCATATTTAACACATTTCAGAAATAAAAAAGATAAAAGAAAAAAAAACGCACACACCATCCACTCTTAAATCACCTTTACTTGTCTTATTTTTTTCTAATGATGGGAACATTTCCTGACACTCTATAGTTTTAAAAGTTTTCTTCTCCCTTTCTTCATTACAGCTCCTTTACTATGGTAAGTCATTTTACTTTTTCTCATAGAGCCATCTTCTTGGTGGGCTCTGCTCTGTTTAGTTAGTTGTCTTAGCCTGACGCTTTTACGCTCACCTTGAGAAAGAATTTCAGGCAGCTGACCAAATCATACATCACTTGTCTATGTCAATATTTATTCTGCTGCTTCCCTGAGTCTACTCGTTTGTCTCCATTGGAATTAATTATTAAGTTCTCAAAGGGACATTTTGGCTTGATAACATTGCTTTCTATATAAAACCATGCAGCCTTGTTACAGGAAACAAAATACATGAACATTCTGAAAATATCAAAAAGCTCTCATTAGGAGAGAAAAAGATATGCTCAATTTCTGCCTCACTAAATGTTAAAATTATTTTTATAGGCCTTGCACATAATCGAATGACCGCCACAGTGTAGATGGTTTTTAACAAGCATATTGCTTTTGGTTCCTTCACGTCACCTTCATGTTCAGCCAGCACCTGAAGAAGTACTGAAACACACAGGTTTGGATATTACGAAAAAATGCACGGCACTCACGGAAATCACATGTGTTACAGGGGCCAGTGATTAATAATATGGCCTCTGGAGCCTGATCCATGAGCTCAGGTGCCAGCTGTGCTCTGAGTGGCTGTGACATGTCACCCCTCTGAATGTCAGGTGCTCATTCCTTGAAGGGGACACTGATCTCCAGCTCACACAGTGCCGGCGTGAGGATGGAATGAGGTCCTGTGTGCAGGGCCGTTACTGTCGGTGGCCTCCTGAGCGGCTCATCTCTGTTGCACCCACAGAGCGTTCATCTGGCACAACATGGAGGAAACAGCCCTGCGAGTCCTCCCGCGTTCCTCGGCTCAGCCTACGTGGGGAGGCATCGCCTCGGATCATTGCTGGTCAATTTACCGTGGCATTCCATCCAACTCTTAATTCACTATCACTTCTAAATCTGTACAATGAGTCTGCTTCAGACTTCCATCTTCCCCATGAAAAACGTGCTTCTATTTCCCGCTTAAGAGCTGTGTCTCTAGAGAAGTAACATTTTGATGACTTCGTCGCCTGGCTGCTGAGTGATCTGCATTCCAGGAGACAAAACACAGAACAAGTCAATCCTTATCACATGGAAACAATTCAGGTTTGCAGAAAACCAAACCACTGCTGTGATGAACGAGATGTAGACACCAGAAGAATGCCACTTGCGTTCAAACAAATGACTAAAGCCATGGGAATGAAGCTCTTCATTAAGCCTCCTCAGAGTCGTTTTGTAGAAAACAGTTTTAATAACCTTTGGGTGCTGTCAGTCAATCTTGTTTTCTTGGCCGGGTGCTGTTTTAGGTTCACCTTGATCCCAGAGTTACGGGTAGTTAAATTCCCATTTAATGCTTAGTTAGCCTAACTCTTCCTGCTTACACATTAATGATCTTTATAAGTAATTTCTGCCATCCTATCCACTCTGGAACCCTGCGTTACCCAACCCCAAGTGAACTCTGATTTGTCTATCTTTTTAGAATCAGTTCTCGAAGGAACTTAAAACAGTGGTCTCATGCCCAAATATAATTCCGCTTTGAATCACAGTGTAAAAGTCAGCAGGTATAAGGGTTCATGATTGCACCAACTCAGAGATGGGAAGAGAGAAATACTCAAAAATACCGGTGACTATGTCAGAGGCCCAGGAAAGCGAAACATGACAAAACATGCCAGTTCCTGAATTTCTGGCAACAGTGTGGGAAGTGAAGGCCTGTGAGGTTTGTGTGAGGAGTTCCAGGCTGGTTTTTCTCTGTGATGGATGGTGGATGTTAATGTCCAGACACCCTGGTTAGCATGCTAAGCACCTCACAGTTCGCTCTCTGCTACCTCAGTTTTGTCATCACAGAAGCACAGGAGACAAATAAATTACTCAGGAAGCTTAACCCTTTTGACGAAGCCTCACAGGTATGTTGTGAGGCTTGAGCCAAATCTTTGTCAGCAAACAAAACAAAAGGATTGTTCAGTAGCTAGTGGCCAGTGGAATGTGAATCATGCCAGTGTGATAATGGAGAAATCAGAATCAACACACATAAAATAAGCTCCAAATGTAAAGCCCTTTGGTTTTTGAAGGACGGAATTATGTGACTTAAGCAGTTTCGTTACATGGGCTGCACACCCAGTCTCGTTGGTATCCTCAGAGCCCCACAGGAACAGTTCTTCCAAAGGTCATCTTCATGTCACAAAGTCAAAGAGCCATTTTTTGGTCCCCATTCTTTTTTGAATTTCCAGCAGCATTTAGTGCAATGGACCACTTCCTCCTTCCTGAAATACCTTCTTTTCACGGTCTTTACAGCATTCCCCTTTTCTGTTTTTGACTGAACCACGCTGGATGATCTTCCTTAGAACTCTTTGCCGGGTCCTCTTTTCCACACAAACTATAAATTCTGCCTTTCCACCAAGTTTGGATCCAGGTTGATGACTTCGATTACCGTGTAATTGCCGGCTCCTTTCCATTTTGATTTCTGGCTCTGACTGAAGCATCTAAGTGTTTATTAGACATTTCAACTTGAATGTTTTAAGCCATCTTGAATCCCACATGTCACGGATGAGGTTCTGGGTTTCCCTTGCCCCCTTGCCCCTGTGCCACCCACTGTGCCCAGTCCTGACCCCCTTTAAAGCCCTACAGCTCAGTGAGGGCTCTTGCATCTAGCTGTCATCACCAGATGTTTGGGGAAACCTTGACACTCATCAACAAGGCAGACACTGGCTGTCCCTCCAGAAAGACCTGTGATCTATCAACAAGACACTATGCACTGAGGGACAGGGGCAATTTGATTTTCTGGAGGCGATTGGATTGTCACCAAATTGTCACCTATTGGCCAAAAGGCTTGCAGCAGGTGATAGGTAGATTTGCAGCACAAGCCTTTTTCACAGGGGGTCCAGTTAGGCCATGGACTTATCTTATGGCTATTGCTGAAGTCCTAGAGGCTACACATATATTTGCTGCCTGTCGGAATCCCCCCATGCATCTTCTTACCTTCGGAGTAAGGACTGTTAGGAAGAAGGGCCCAAATGGCAGTTCCTGAAAATGCCCTTATCCTCAAAATAGTAAATCAGATGATCTGGAGGAATAACAGAGATTGCGTCTCCATGGAGATGTCACGAAGTAGAGGTGGGGATTCCTATTCTCTCTTTCTCTATCTAACTTGTCTCTTTGCCTGGTGGAAAAACCAGATGGATCTTGCGGAATGACATGGATTATCACAAACGTAATCAGCAGTGATGACAATCGCAGCTGCTGTACCAGATGTGGTATTCCTTGGAATAAATCAACATAGCCTCTGGCCACCGATATGTTCCCTGCACCCACTGATTGAGTAAACGCTTTCTTTGTGATGCCAGTCAATAAAGATAATTTGACTAAGCTTACCTGTATCTGTAAACCTTGATTGGCCACACCGCAGGGCTGGGCCAAGCCACTGCTTTTTGACAGGTCTGGAGGAGGCCTGACTACCCCACAGAACAACGCTGGTCTGTAAACAAGCATCTTCATGCTGAAAGACTTGGGGGTGGGGTTTCAAGCCGCCTGATGGCTAGTGCGGGGCAATTGCTGTGGGGGATGTCGGCCAGGTGGGGAAACTCTTCGGGGTCAACCTGTCTCAAATGTGGGGTTGTCTCCTCTAAGTAAGGTCCAGTCATGGCAGAACTCTCAGTGGTCTCTCTGGATTTTGGCACAATATGTCTCCTGCTGGTTTTGCTGTCCTGACCCAGGTAACCCTCTGTCTCCCAGCTTTTTTAAAGTCTCTGGGGCAAGACAAGTCTTTTCCTGACCCAGGGTTATAGTGGAGACTGTCTGCCCACATGGATCTACTCCCCATAGCCCAGTATTACCCAGAAGTGCCCATGGCCGAGGGAGGGGCCTTTCGGAGCCTCTGATAAACCCCTGTAAGAGGGGTCACACACCGGCCTGGGTATCTTGAGATCACACCAGCTCCTGATGACAACATTCTGCATTTGAAAAGCTCCCCCTGGTTTACTTCTAGACCCTGTGGAGACTAAATTTCTGACCGTGGAATATCAGCAGCTGGGGGACACACCCTGTTGAGACTAGGGTGTAGCCAAAGTACCGGATCATAAACTTGACTCTGAATATGCAAGGTAGGATTTCGTTATAACATGGAAAGGGTATACACAAGACTGGCCTGAGCAGGTGCATCGGGCACAAGCAACTCACCTGGGATCCCGTCCGACACGCTGGTGCCTGTAGCTCTGTCCCCCTCTCGGCACAGGTGAGAAAGCCCCATTTGAAGTTCCTTATAATGAGGAGAAAGCATGGGTCTGGCCCACAGGTCTACACCAGACAAGAGTTGCTGGCTGCTGTACTCCGGCTCTTGTGGAATGGTCCAGGAGGTTTGTGCACACAAACTCCAGGGTCTCCTGGTTCGTGGAAGGGCAGAGAGCCTGCTGTTCAGATATGATTGTGGGACGGTGGCTACTTGGAAGACTGGTGACTGGGAGGCCTGAGGATGTACCTTGCACGATGGCCACAGCGAATGAAGCAATCTCATGTACCTGCAGCAGACAAAGCTGCCTACTGTGTAGATCTTTCGTCCTTCCCCACAGCTGCTCCACACCTGCCCAGGGCACCTCGCACAAGCAGCCTTGCCAGCAGCGGTGGGATTGTGGGCGAGGCCCACAACCTGGGGTCCTCTGCCCTGGGCTGATCTGGCCTTGGCCACCTCTGAGTCTCCCACCTGCCGACACAGGGAGCCAAGGTCGAACGCTTCACATGACGCTGCTTCTCAGAGGAGAGACTCAGCCACGTCTTGGATATTGATTCTATGAACTGTTTCGTCATGCAGGGGCAGTGATGTGTCTTCACAGATGTTCTAAATACTTGTCTGCAAACCCTACCCACAAAATGTGTGCCGAAGTCCTCACTTGTGGATGTGCAGAAGGTCCAACTCATTGACAGACTATCACAGGACCACTGTCTCATACTAAGGGACTTTGGCAGTGGGTTCCCTGGCCTCCCCATCACTCAGAAGCAGCTGGCATGAAGCTTTGGTAAGTATGATGAAGGCTCAGTCATGCCTCTGATTAGGAGACTGTACCCCACCAGGTCAGCGTACTGCCCTATGGGACATTGTACACACCTTAAACCAGTGGCCAACGTAGGATATTCTTTTCCCAACAGCAAAACCCTTTGGGTCCAGGAGCCTAGGGGCAGATGTGGGAAACCTGCCTCACCATCACAACCCACTTTCAAGACTTCTGCTTCTCATCTCTGGATCTTGGGCTTGCTGGGTCTGGAGACCTAGTGTCCAATGGAGGGATGCTTCTGGGGGCATCGCCTGGGCTTGTTGCGTTAGGAGCTAAAGCTGCCCCTAGCCATTGTGGACTGCTTATCTCACTGGACCAAGGGCAGAGAAGGAGGTTGCATGGCTCAGCGCAGCTAACCGCAATTACTGAGGAAAAATTGGGTTGATTTCGCACAGTGAAGTACAGAAGATTGTCTTTGAAACCTGAGTATTCATTGAGTTACAACCTTCTACTCAAGTTCAACATAACAGTCAACGAGAAAGAACAGGAACGCTGTAAGTGTAGGGTGCTGAGTGTTTGCACCTTCATTGGTAGGATTTAGGCCAAACCAAACAAACAAACAAACAAGCAAATGAAAGTTTGTGAGCCGGCCTGTTAGCGGAGTGTGTCTGGTGAGAGAAGGAGGCCGGGATGCTGACCGTAGGCCGTGTAAAATCGGGAGGCCCCGCAACATCTGTGGTATGTGATTAGCCGTTCTTCCCTCCCCCACGCCTTCTTCCCTGCTGCTTTATGTGAAGGGCTCTGGAGATGGAGAATGTGTCATTTCAGTGCTTAGAGGAAGTATGTTTGAATTGACACCATTTTACGTGGAGTGGTTGATGGGAAATGAGTTCCCGTGTTGTGTATGCACGTTTTTTCCACCTAAAAGTATGGGAAAGTTACCTGCTAAGTGGTAGGAAGGACAGATTGTGCTGTGACTGTCAGGTCCTCCCAAATCCGCTTTCTGCTGCTTCTGCCCCATCTGTGCCCTGAGACGCTCACCTCCACAGACAGTGGCATCTGGTCTTGGCCTCCTTAATGAACGTAGCCAACAAAGGCACAGAAGGGAGGAGAGTGGAGTCCTTATGCCCCATCCCTCTCTGCTGGGCATGGCCGAGCCGTGTTTGTAGACTTTCAGCCAAGCCCTGTAAAGCAAACCTTCCTCCATGGATGCGGTCCCAGCAAAACCTGCCTCAGGCCAAGGGGTCATCACTACTGTTGTTGGTTTTCTTAACACTTTCCGTAGTGTTGTGAATAGTCTTTTCATTAACTTTGTCAATTAGCTCTTGTTGACGTACCATCTGTGCCATCTGTTTTCTGCCAGGATACTGACTGGTGCACTTCATAAATAGCTGTCTACTTTTCTCAGTCTCTGCTTGTAGCAGCGAGGTCAGGCTGCCATTGCAGGAGCCACACTCTGGGGGCTAAATGCACAAACACATTCCCCACAGTTCTGGAGGCTGGAAGTCCAACATCAAGTTGCTGGCAGATTCTCTTCCTGGCAGGGACCCTCTTCCTGGTTTGCAGACAGCCACCTTCTCACTGGGTCCTCACATGGCAGAGAACAGCGAGCTCTGGTGTCTCTTCCTCTTATATGGTCGCTGTTCACATCAGAGGCCCCACCCTCATAGCTTCATCTAAACTGCGTATTCCCGAAGGTCCACCTCCAGACCCCATCACACTGGGGACTGGGCTTCAACACATGAGTTTGGGGGACACAGATGCTCAGTACACAGCACCAGCACGACCAGCCTACCTGGACTAGCGTCAGCTCTGCTCCTGCCAAGTGACAGGCCGCTCTGCGCACCCTCCGCTCTGAGTGTGCATGGTAGACGGTTCAGAAGTCGGACCGCAGGTCCTCGCAGCACCTCCCAGAAGAACGTGCAGTGCAAAAGGTCCGCGCAAGGGGCACACCTGAACCCCCTGCAGCCCGGGCCATGTGCAGCTCTTTGCAGCGAACTCTGTCCGATACACTGGCTTTTAAAGTGGGCCCCTGAAATTCACCTAAATTCCAATAACTGGGGAGTGTTTAACCTACTGAAATATGTGTAATAGTCACACAACAGAAAGGATGGTTCTAATGACTATGTAAAAACATGAGATCTGATGACACATTGGCCATTAAGGAAATTGATTATAAATAGCATACATAATACATAAAAGGTCACAAACAGAAGAAGGGTAGGAAAGAAAAAGTAAAAGAAAAAATGCTAATAGCGGTAGCATTTTTAAACAAAAAAAAATTACAATTTCTTCATATTTGAGGCCATTTACTAGAGCAGGAGCGAGGGTTTTGAAGTCACGCAGGCCTGGGTTTGAACCCCCACCTAGCCGATGGTCAGCTGTGTGGTGCTGGAAATTACTGGGCCCTTTGACCCTGTTTTCTTATCTGTCTCCTTATCTCTATCTTGATTATCTCAAAAGGCTATTGGGTGAATGTATGCAAAATGTTGTTTGTGAAACGCCTGCAGTTACTTCTCTGTGTTCTTCATATATCACTTGCATTTTACAAACATATATTTATAAAGAAAAAATAGAGAAAGGGAAGGAAGGAAGAGGATTTCCTCACATGAAGTAAATGACCGACTTTCTGGGAGGGACTTGGTATTTCATGGTCACAAATTCAGTCTCCACAGTGGACACCTTTGCAGAGATAAATCCTCTCTGAGCAATAGTAAGCACAGATTCTCCGTGGAGTTGGAGTATTGTCAGTGACTCCCACTAATATATATTTTTGAAAGTTCCCCCAGATACTGTGATTAGCAATCAAATGTGAGCATCACTAATCTAAGGCCCGGGAACACTACCATATCTGCAGGGAGTTTTAAGGCAAACTCCTAGAGGCCAATGGATTGGCTGTGGTATCACAGATTAGTTCAAGTTTCTGAGAAAAGTCTAAGATGCCAGGCCAGTCTTTGCCGTATACCCACTTGTGAAAGTGAAGACAAAAGGAAAAGGAAGCATAAACTGAGAATGATGCTGAAGGCTCTGACACCAATCTGTCCTGTTTAGAAAACAAACCCAACAAAATAGGTGGTCAGGTTGGGTTTGCAGCCTGGAAGCTGTCTCCCCTTTATTTTCTGTGCTGTGGACATAGCTAGGAAAGGATGTCACTGTACCGAGATACCCATCAGCCTGACATTTCAGGATCGAGCTTTCTGATGTACGAGGTTTTGGCGACTGCTGGGTAAAATATTAAATGAGTTTCGGTGATGATATCTGACTAAAAGCCAGGTGTCTATCATCAGGAATCCGTCCACCAGTCCATTCTGCATGTAGATAGAGTGTGCCTATTTTACAGGATGAAGAAAGAGTCCATTTGCCATTGAGCACTCCAACTCATTGCAGTAAGCAGCAAGGGAATGTGTGGTCATTCTCGGCTGTCTTCTGAGCAACTGAGTTTGTCAGGCAGGATGGATGGAGCAGGCTCAGAAGCTCTGGGCAGTGCCTGTGGACGAGGAGTGACCACACAGGTATACTGCAAAACAGCCCCAAGCACGAAGCAGCTGTCCTGTAGGAGGAAAACCTGTGATTCCTAGAGCCAGATGAGTCCCCAGTGAGCTGTAAGCAATAGCCTTTGGGGATTTTAGGGCCCTGACTTTGTTTAGTCCCTGCAAGTCCCTATCTGCTGGAAATTGTCAGAATCATTATAACCATGTAAAGGACACACGTAGAATGCTAAATGTGATTCGATTAAATGAGAGAATGTATAAAGTCTTGTGCTTCACATTTAATGTATTTGTATTCCGCTAAGCCTGCTACATTGGAATGTATTATTAAAGGGAAGGATTTGACCCCAGATCCATCTAACTAAAAACACAGAAACATTTCTTTAGACATTACGACTTTAATAATACAATAAGCACTTGAGAAATGTGATAAATTTCTTAAATATGTGCTAGAGGTCACCAAGATCATCAGATTTCTAGTCACTCAAATTTGCAGAGGGTAAGCTGCCTTTACTCAATAATTTTAAGGGTAAAAAATCATAAAAAAGTCAATCCAGTGGCTGGAGATGATGATGACATTGTGAGAGATTTACCTACTTAAGCCTGTCTTAGTCACGGTCTGCGGGTTCTGTCACCTGTGGAGATCAGAAGGACTCTGATCTCTCATGAGTCCTTGGAGCTGTGATTTCTGTTGTTCAGGAAGCTGCTTTTTAAGTGAGACAAAGCCTTATTCCTCATCATTTGAGAAAATTGTCGGTCTCTCTGGCTTGTTTTGCAGCCCTCTTGAAGACAAAGGCTGCTGTGGCATTTCTTACCACCCTTGCCCCTTGTGAATATTCATCATCAGCTTTAAGAAAGCACCGTGACCTCTGCGCAGAGCGTTCTGGCCTCGCCAGGCCTTCCAAGGCGGCTTTAATCATCTTGCAGCCGGCAGGCCGTGTGACGAAGAGCTGGTCACCTTTCATTTCCATGCCCCTCATTTATTTCCTGCCTTCTCAACTGAAAATAAGCTTTATTCATTATGTGGAACATTACCCCCAACATAAATACACAGGCAACTTGAACCAAAAATCCGACCTTGAGAAAAAGGGGAGTGGGTATTGATAGAGCGAGTTGGCTTCAGTCATCCGAGGCGACGTCTGTCCAGAGCAGTGAAAAGTCGGGGCACTTCTCTGAGTAATTTGGATTGGAGGAATGGAGGGTTTGGGGACTGCTGCTCCGTCTAGACAACTGTCCTAGAAAATCACCTAACTCTTTGTTTTTTCATTGTAATCAAAATACTTGAGTTTGGAAGAAAAGTGAAGTATGGCAGACAAACCCTGAACATGACTGCATTTTCATCTTTGGTGATCAGATGGTGAAATATCTAGGTGACCCCAGGGTTTTGCCACTGCTTCCTTCTACTGTGGTGAAACAGCCTACACCACCTGTCTGCCTAGGGCCACACTGCAACTACCGCGTTCTTCTACGAGCGTGAGCTCACGCCTTTGTGGTCCCCCGCCGAGACCCACGTGGAACCACGTGCGTTCTGTCTGGGAGGCCGCCTGGCTCTGGAATCAGGCGTTTTGTGTTCTGATATTGACGCAGCAGCAATCTGCTCAGTGTTTGAGCGAGTCACCTCACAGACCCTGTGACAGACTAGGACGATGAGGTCGGGGAGCTCTGATCACCATTCGTACCTGGCCATCCGTCCTTTCCTCGTGGAGTTGATTGGAAAGGAAAGGGAGCCGCACATACAAGCACTTTGGGCAACTCTTGACGCGTGGTTAGCACTCCACGCGTGTCATTGTCTCTTCCTTGTATGCTGCAGGTTTACGATTTCTGTGTTACTGTTCATTTCAATCAGATGTGTGATTTAGCTAACACATCATCCCTTGCCTTTCTGCGTCCAGGGGTGTTTGCTGTGCTCCGGCAGTTCAGGGTCCAGTAGTGGGAGAGGTATTTAGCCAAAAGGTGGTGCAGATAGGCAAAGGGGGTGTTTCACTCAATTATGCACCCCGCTTTACCTTTTGCCTCGGAGGTATTATTTTCCTTAGAATTTGTTTAAATCAGACATGAGAACCAAGCCTGGCCTCGTCTGCAGATTGTATGGACTGTTCATCTCTTTCTGCTTCATACTGCTCACGTCATCTCGGTGCACTTCGGTAATAGGCAGATATGGTAATGTTTGAAATGGGAACACCTGCCTGTGATGTGCCCTTGTTCGTTGTGCCAAGGTTTGATGAATGAATGAATGAATTAATTAATTAATTAATATGTTGTTGACCAACATTTTAGTTCCTCTTTAAATGATGATAAAACAGTTCAGAACTCTTATTTCCACTAGTAACTTCATTTATTTAAAACTAATTTTTAGGTGTCTATTTTCTGAACAAGGGAGTTTCTTTGTTTCATATCTTTTACAATGTAGCCATTTAGTTTTGTGTCATCCCAAACATATGCACTTTCTGTATATAAATTTTATCTTTAAGAGCTTAACGTATTTCTAAAGCAAGGGTAATTTCATCATCATCTGCTTTACAATTCTTGTACACGATTAAGGGCAGCATCAGGTAGAGGAAATGAAAATGCACTAGGGCTAGAAAATTGGGTTTTAGCCTTACCTCCATCAGCTGTCAACTCCTCTAAGTCTTCACTTCATTATAAATAAAACAGAAAAAAAATTCTCCTCTTGCTCAGTAACCTCACATCACTTCTATGAGAATCAAATTAAAAAATATATATGCAAATGACTTGAAAACTCTGGAGAACTACCTAGCTATAAATTATTATCATTTGCAAAAAAATTCACTGCACAAGGGAGATTCATCAATTGTATGCCATTCTATACATAAAAGTGACCCTGCAATTGAATATTTTTAGTTCTGTTATGAAACTGTGTTATAAAGTGGTACTGTATTTATTCCAGAAACTGAATTACTTATGAGATAACTAACTGAACAAATATATTTCAAAGACAACATTAATAAAGGGGAAAGAATATTTTTAGAACAACTGAGCAACTATCCCCCCCTTTTTTTTAATGTGCAAATTCTTTACTGGAGTTATGTTAACTCTATCTAGTGACATGTTAACAACGTGCCCAGAGGAGCAATCTGCGTTCCATGCAGGGTCCTCAGTGTAGATGGCATCTAGTCCCATCTAATAGAAAGATGTCAGCAAAATTGAATTCCAATGGGCTTTGCTCCAGTTAGCGACAAAAGAGCGTTCAACCCAGACCATAATACTTGAGTGACCATTCATTCAACAACTATCAGCTGTCAAGTATATTCCAGCTTGAATTTAGGAACTGGACATTCAGAATAATGTACACATAGCCTTTGTCCTCCAGGAAACCTTTCTACTGGGGAAAGTGGGTGAATATCATGTGAACAGATAAGAACAAAATGGTACAGAAAACACCCCGTTCAGGTGTGGAGGGAAGGGTGTGTGGGAACAGTAAGGACAGGGTCCCCGAGTCCCGATGAAGTTTGCCTGGGAAGGCGCAGCACCTCACCTAGAAAGGGAGTGTGAGGAGGTCACTGCAGCTGAGGGAGCGGTGGGGGCACGTTCAGAGAGTGATAAAGATTCGGAAGGCGCAGTGGGATGTGCAGCGAGGGAGGGAAGCGGGGAGTGTCACGAAGGAGGCTTTCTGTGCACTGTTAAGGTCTGGGATCTCTGTCCTACAGTGCAGACTGAAGTGACAAATGAGCAGCACCAGGATCTGCTGTCAGAGCCCCCAGCTTAAATATGTCATAAAAAAGGATAAAGAGGGACCATTATGGACTCCCCAAACTTCATGTGTTAAAGCTGTCCGCCCCACGCCCCAGAGCATCTGCATTTGCAGGGGCCTCCAGGGAGGGGCTGGGGTTAAATGAGGTCAGAAGGCTGGGACCCTTATCCAATAGGATTGGTGCCCTTAAAAGAAGGGGAAGAGACACCATGTCTACACGTGCACATAGGACAGACCAGGTGAGGACATGGCAAGACAGTACTACCTGCAGGCCAGCAAGAGGCCTCACCAGAGACCAAACCTGACAGCACCTTGATCTTGGACTTCCAGCCTCCAGACTGTGAGGAATACATTTCTTTTTTTCAGTCACTCAGCCTGTTATTTATTTCTTTTTGCAGCCTGAGCAGAGTAATACAGAGCTGTTAAGTCACATCTACTGTTACTACTAAGGCAGCCAGAACAGAAATGGAGAAGACGGGCTGGAAACACTGTCAAAAACTCAAGCATTATTATATAAATTAGAAAAAAAGACAAATCTTATTGGAAACTAGCCCATCTATTAGTCATTTGACCTTGGGAATGTCAATTGTGCCTTACTCAGTGATCCTTAAGCTGCCTTCCAATGTCAGAATTCCATAATATCTATATTCACTGACATATTATTTATAAAACTCATCAATTAAATTTTTCATTTTCAGAAAAGAAATTGGTGTTTGCTATATCTATTGCAAATCTTGCCACTAGTCAATTAAGTAGTAAACACTAGAAGCTAGAATAATTAAATAAATGTTTCACTGCACAATCCTTACTTTTTCTGGAAATGATTCCAGATGTCTTAACACCCACTTAAATAATAAAATACATCATAATTTCAAAGCTAAAATATTTTGAGATTATTACAGATACAAGTGGTCAGTCTCTCAACAGTTTTTAGCACCCATTGTGAGCTGGAGCCAACAACTACATCAGGTTCCTGGGGCTTGTATTCCAATTTGGGTAAAAGTCTATTGATCCCAAATTCTGTCTTCTTAAAAAGCAAACTCTCCAGTGAGCACCGATGGTGACTCCATTTTGCATAGCTGCTGGCGTTTTTGTGGGATTCTCAGCATCCTCTATGACTCCAGCATGCAACTGCGTGTGCCACCCACATGCGCACTGCCAGGATGGTTTTAAGCCGGGGTGAGGTTGGGTTGGACGCGTGTGACTTCCAGATGTATTCTGTAGCTCCGCAGCAGTGTTCCAGAAGACCTTCCAAATGCAGTGTATCTTCACTTTCCCCTTTCTGCCTCCCACCCCACCTGTACCTCTGTGGAATGAATTTGAGTTTTCTTGGCATGCCAGCCTAGTCGATTGTAGGGCACACTGAGAATAACAAAGAAACCCCGTTTTCAGTGATAGTGCCATAGACTATGAGTTCAAAATACCTCTCAGTTGTTGAGGCATCACTGCTCCCCTGAGGAGAAATCTCTTACAGCAACACCACTGGTCACTGAGTGCCCCTGAATAACTCTAGTGATGGCTGCACGTGCCTCACAGGCCCATGGAGCATCCACTCCCTCTCTAGACAACATCCCTCAAAATACTGAGGATAGTGTATCTCCTCTGACTTCTTCCCGAAACCAAGGATCAGCAGTTTCTTCAACCGTTTGTCTAGTGACTTGATTCACAGGTCTCTTTAGTTGCCCTAGTATTTTTTAAATGTATTGTTTTAAGTTACTAATATTTCTCTTAAATATAGTTTGTTAGTTAATAATATCGGATGCCAATGATGGAAACCCAATCAAACTGATAAAAAAGAAGAAAAGCCAAACCAAAGCCAGAATGGGAGAGGCATGGATTCGTGAAGTTGGAGTCCAGGAGTATTACTCCATGTGCTGAAGTGATGTCAACAGGAATTGATCAGAAGCTGGGTAGCTTTATTCTCAGGCAGGTACTAAAAAGATGGCTTCCTGGAGGTTCAGACAGGCCTTTGACATCCCTGAGAGAGAGAGAGAGAGCCCGCCCTGGAATTCCTGAGAGTTCCAGCAAAGGCCTGGGATTGAGCCCAACTGCAGTGGACTGGCTCACTGGCCCAACAGAACGAGGCCTTGGTCAAACGCCTGCTCCTGGAAATTAGTTGGAGTGGATCCCAGCCAAGGCCCAGGGAATGAAAGCTGAGAAGGAGCTGCTGAGTGCCAGAGACGCAAAGACAAATGCTCGCAAGGCAGAGCGACAAATGTCCACAAACACAGCACTGTGAATCCAGCCTCATCTCTGGGTAGTCGCCCTGACAAGTGTGTAGCAGAGAAGCATCAGTGATGTTCAAGGTGGTGACGACTCTCTCAGAGTCTAAACCCCACCAATTCCAGTTACCTTACTGTCAATAAAACCACTACCTTGGCACAGAACTAACCTCTCATGTTCCTTTGGAAAGACTTGTACACAATTGATGAGTAATAGAAATGGCAAAAATGGAAGGGACACAAGGAAGCTGCTGTCACTTAAGTCTTTGTGTGATATTTTAAATCCTAATTTAAAGGCTTCAGGAGGATGTATTTTATTCCTTAGTCTCTTGGTCCTGGCATTCAACTGCCTCTTCCCATCTTTAACTACATTTTATTTGAAAACATTTTAGATATTTGACGTCACAGTCCTGTCTTTATCTTCCAGGCTTAACTAAAATTGATGATCATATTTCATCAGATTTTTGTCTACTTATTTAGTTTCGAATGTTCCTCTTCTATCCTGGATGCTGTGTTCTTTGGAGTTTTTCCTCCTTCATTTTAGAGGACATGGCTATTTCCAATGGTCCCATCCATGCAAAGTATCGTGGAAAAGTTAAGTGTATCATTCTTGATTTTATTTCCAAGTAGAGTGGCATGAACACAAAAAAAGGAAGAGAAACATACCCAAATATCAACCTCTGTCGACTAAGAGAAAAGTCCATGGGAGGATGATGAATTCTGAGCATGTAGACACAGCAGGCAAATTAGCATATCTGGGCCAGAGTGGGCTGTTTACCATATTTTAAAAGTTGAAAGATTCTCAGTACATTAATGCAGAATTTTCAGTAACAGAGATTGATGCTAAATTGAGTTTACCTATCACCTACAATCAAAGGATTTGCTAAATAAGTAAAAAGCAAAAACAAAGCCAATAAAAAATTCCAACTATTTAGAGAATAAATCTTTTTCTACTATACAATGCTATAGATGACACATTTAGGAATAATTGAAAAGTAATGTAGAAATAAGCTGTCTTTTTCTAAAATGTAAATAAGGAATCTCTTTGTCTCTAGGTATCAGAATTCATCCTTAGTCCATTCTTCCTTGGTGCATGAAGTGACCAAGTTTTCCATCCACGCAACTTCTGAAAATATAATTTACCTACTGGCGGGACTATTCCAGGCACACTGCTCAGAGCAGAGGCTCCCAAGCTTACACAGACACTTGAGAGCTTGTTGGAGGGTGGTTAATGAACCTGTTGAAGGTCCAAGGTACTGAGGATAAGTTACTCTGGTGCCGATGCCCAAGGAGACAGCAGGGTATTGAAAACAACATCCTTTCTTGAACTTCCGAAACTTTATTTTCCATCCCTTCTCTCTTTTATCTCTCTTCCTTCTTACCTGGAGCAGAAGTGAATATATAGCATCTGTTATACATTTCGAATATATTTTACATTATTTGCTTTGGTTTTAAATTTCAGCTTAATTTAATATTTAAGTAGAGTTAATAAAAATTGCATGTGTTTGTATCCTTGCTAATTTTTCTCTTGTGGGTCAGTGATTTTTATGATGAGCAAGTTCTTTAAGATCACGGCCATCCCTTGCTTAGACTGCTTCCATTAACTGAATACATCTGAAAATAGGCAACATGAGCTTCATTTACATAACTTATCATTCAGGCCTCAAATCAACTCAATCGGGCCCTCTTCCATGTTTACCTCCAGCAAGATGGTCAATTTCATGGGGAGCCAGAATGCAATTTATCAGATTATTGAAATCTCTGATAAAGTAGAACCTAGTTCTATGCCAATGATTCAAATAGAGAAAACTGCTAAAGTTAGAATCATTTTCAGATGTTTTTCAAAGCTGTAAAACTCTCTCTTTTAAAAAATTTTACCCCAAAGCATAATATATGAATTACACTGAAGGGAAGTGATGCTGATCTAAGCAGGTAGTCCAGGAACCCCACCAGCTCTTTCTCCCACCCCACCCCACCTCCCAACTTCCTCCAATCAGGTCCCCAAATAATCCCCCAGGGACCACCTTGGTTATACCAGAGGGGCCTGGAAAGCACTTTCTAAACTAATCAGGTGGTCGAGTTTAAGCACGAGGGAATCGGGAAATGCCACCTGAGCCCAAGCTTTGCCTTCATGTCATTCACAAGGCAGACTAATGCAGAGATTCTTAACCTGGACAGTGCATGAGATGCTCACTGAGAACCACTGGGATAAGTTCTTGAACTGACTCTGAGCGGGTATGACCAATACCACATTCCAAGAGAAACAATGGCCTGGCAGTTTCCCTTAACCAGTCCTTTTGAGCGACTTCTTGAATTGGAGACGGTGTCTCTGGTTCCTGATATTTTCTTTCATTTTTTAGATTTGTGTTTAGTGATGTTTGTCCCTGATTGACCACTCACCCCAACACACAAATACACAAATACACACAGGCGCGCGCGCGCGCACACACACACACACACACACACACACACACACAGAGCACATTGCCACAAAGAGGCAGTCCAGCATAGACAGAGTTCCAGTCTGTGACTCAGCACTACAGACCACATATAGTGAAAAATCTAGTGAACAGGGTGTTCCATGTCACCACCCTAACCTTGCTTAGATGTCACCCACTACCCAGCAGGTTTCCATTTACACAGATGTTCCTCGAGCAAATGCTTTTATCTTCACTGACAAACAAATCAGAATGCCAATCCAACAGTTATCCAAAGAAAAACTGGTGAAAATCATTCCAGCTTGCTGTTGTCAGATGATCTGGGCTATGAATACCTCGAGTTTCTTCAGGGAAGGTCATTGTTCCCACATGCATATTTGGCTACACTGCACGCCGATGGAACACCAGTTAATGTCTGTGGGGAGGAATTCGGGTCTAGCAGGCAGACACTTGGTGCAGGGCTAGTGAATGACTTTGAGTTGTTGAAGTCCCTTCGAAACATATAATCTTAGTGTCAACATAGTAATGATTGCATGCAAATCATATTTTCCAGGAAAACATACTGTGTGAACTATAGGTGAAAACCTCTGTGAAGTAGGACACATAAGATTCACTCTCTCACTCTCTTTTGATATTCAAAATATATCAGGATGAAATCGAGATATAATTTTAATACAGTAATGCATTTTTCTCAAAAGAAAAGCAAAAAAGTAAAAAAAAAACCCCACAATTTTAAAAATATTTTGGAGCATTCCTATTAACCAGTAAAAACCAGTCAATTTACAGATTTTGGTTTCAATTTGCAATGTATTTCAGTCTCTTATAGGTGGGTGAAATTAAGTGTCAGAAACTTTGCCCCCAATCTTTGCTCAGTACAGTTGGGTCCAGTGTAGCTTTTTTTTTTTCCATAAAGACTTTTTTTTAGAGCAGTTTTAGCTTAACAGTGGCATTGAAAGGAAAGTATGGACCCCCTGTACTCGCTGCCTCCACGTATGCACAGCCACCCCATCATCAGCGCCCCCTCCAGATGGCACATTTGTTACGACTGACACGCCTGCAGTGACGTCACCATCACCCACAGCCATGGCTGACATTAAGGTCCCTCTGGTGGTCACATTTTGTGGGTTTGGACACAGGCGTGAGGACACGTACCCGCCATTACTGGGTCACCCTCTGTTCCACCTCTTCACCTCTGCCCCCCCTAAGCCCTGGCAACTGCTAATGTTTCTACTGTCTCTGTAGTTTCGCCTTTCCAGAATGTCATATAGTTGGTATCATACATATGGAGCCTTTTCCACGAGCTTCTTTCACATAATGATATATTTAAGCTTCCCCCATCTTTTTGTGGCTCGATAGCTCATTTCTTACGCATGCTAAACAATATTCCATCACCTGAGTGTAGCACAGTTTATCTCCCCATCACCTACTGAAGGACATCTTGGTGGCTTCCACATTTTAGCGGCTATGAATGGAGCTGCTTAGACATCTGTGTGCAGGTTTGGGTGTGGGCGCAAGTTTCGGCTCCTTTGGGTAAATTACAAGAAGTGCGATCTCTGGATTGTGGTTAAGAGCAGGCTCAGCTTAGTGCTGAACCTCCAAGCTGTCCTCCGGAGTGACTGCGCCGTCTGGCACCCGTGCGGCTTGCCCTCGGGGCTCTTGGCCCCGTGCTGCTGTCCACTCTGTCTGCGGAGTGTCTCGGGCTGCGTGTTAATATGCAGACCGTCACACTTGGCCCGCGAGCCAGGCCGCAAGGATCGATACGTCTTTGTGCGTGTCGGCCCTGCGTGCCCAGAGGAGGTCTGCAGCCCCATCTGCTGCGTGCTGGCCGGCCTCTTAGCTAGTCACTGTGACAGCACCTTGTGCTGCAAGGTACATGTCTCCTTCTGTTTTTCTCTGCCCCTTTTGCAAAAGAAAGAAGTGGACAAGATCCAAATGAGTCACTGCTTGACTCCACTACCCGCAGAATGGCTGCTGCAGGCAGAATGCACAGCTGCCCAGGCCCCTGACTCTCGGAGGCTTGTGTGGCTCGATAGTGTTGACGCCCCTGTGAAAACGTGGGCCCAAATGCCAAGTTACAGCCGGGAGTGGAGAAGAAGGAAAATGGGAGACGCTGAGAGGGGGGAAGGCTCTGCTGGTCCTGGTCTGTGTCTTGTGGTTCTCTCATCGCCGCCGCTGTCGTCTCTGCTAATGTGATTGGCCCTCCCCGCTCTGCTTAGACACTCGGGCTGATAATGATGGGGACGCAGCAGCCTCAGCTGGCACCCCAATCTCTTAATTATACTATACCCAGCCTTTCGGAGACAAAAGCCTGTTTCACTGCAGAACCAGCGTGCTTGACATTTTACCGCTGACAGGGCGGTCTTTATTTCCCTCTCTCTACAAGGCCAGACCTCCTTAATTACAGTTTTCCTAAAACTTTCCACACATTACGATTGTTTTATGGAAAGGTTACACATGGAAACCACGTTGTGATTTTTCACCTGAGAGTTATCATCCTGATTTAAAGTTCAGAGGAAATAAAATAAGATGACAGCAATTAGTGGAGGCCTGTGCTGGTCAGCCTGTCCTCCACTCTCTCGCTCTCTCGTCCTTAATTGCGATTTCCGTGGGGTGTGTGGGCGCGTGTAGACTCACCAGTGGTCCAGGTAAAAGCACTTTATCCTGTTTGTGCTAAAACTTTCTGAGTCTGTTGTGTTTACTATAGAAAAGTCTGGGGATGGTGCTATCTTTCTTTTTTTGTTTTTTGTTTTTTGGTTTTTTGTTTTTTTTAAAGTAAGGGCAGGAAATGGAATGGTGGCTTTTAAGAACTTTCTTTCCTACCCGATGGGGTTTTGATGCCGGTGCAGGGGCCATCAGAGGCGAGCAGCTGCTTTCAGAACACTGTCTCTCTAGGGACGTTCGTAGAAAACTAGATTCAGACAGATCAGATTTGCGGTTCAGGATATTGTGTCAAAAGGCACCCAGGTTACCAGACAGCCGAGCACTTGGCATTCTCACGGCTTTAAAATGTTAACATGCCACAGCAACGCCACACTGATGGTGACAGAGATACAGACTTCTGAGCTAACACAGAATTCTTGGCAAGCAGTTGAGAGCCGTGTTCGAAGCCTGAGGTCTGTGATGCATTCACGGAAACCATTAAGTGATTTCTAAACTCTGCCTGTTGACAAATCCCAACAGCTTCCAGAATTTGATCTTCAAAGTACTAACATTTCCAGTTAACCTCGAATAATAATTCTAGAAGGTCCGAGTGTGGCAGGAAGGTAGGGATGTTACTTTACAACAAAATTTAGATTCCACTTTGGGTTTGAGAAATAGGGCATTCCAATTTCTTTACTTTATTTCCACGTATGCACATATGGTAGATAGTTGCAGATAGTTTATAATGTTTTACATTTGTCACTCCTCAAACAGAGCTGGATCTATAAAACAGGGCATCGAATGGCTGATCATAAATTATTATTCATATTTTCTTATTGTCCTGCCCGCTTGGGCGATAACAGAACAGCACTGACCAGCTTATAAACAACAGACATGCGTCTCTTACAGTCCGGAAGCTGGAAGTCTGAGGTCTGGCAGATTCGGTGTCTGGTTTATGGACTTCTCACTGTGAGCTCACATGGCAGGAGGGACGAGGGGCTCTCTGGGGTCTCTGTTATGAGGATGCTGGTCCCATTAGGGGCTCTGCCTTCATGACCTCATCACCTCCCAGAGGCCCCACTTCCTGACACCACGCACTGAGGGGTGGGTGTCAGCATATGGATTTGGGGACAAAGACAGTGCATAGCACTAACACATTCACAAACGGAAAGACTTTGGTAGAAGGCGTGTCTGTTTTGGACCTTATTCAGAGAAACTCATCACTCAGAATGTCTGAGCACATTCGGTGATGGGCCGTGTCGGGGTGCGGCTCCCTGAAAGCCAACACCGAGCAGCAGGCTGAGCGTGGGGTGTTAGGTGTTCAGTGTCCGTGGAGGGCAAGGGCAGGCAGGGACTGGAACTGATGCATGCCCACACGGATGGAATGGCGCAGTGGGGCCGCTCGCAGACCCTGCTCCTTCCTGGGGGCATGCGAGGGACACACCTCTGTGTCCCTAACAACAAACAAGAACCGGACAAGGCGGAAGGTCAGGAGGGGCTCTGTCACGGACAGCGCAGTCGCTGGGGCAGGCAAGGAGCTTACTCCGGGAGGCAGGGAGACCAGCGAGTGGACGCCTCTGGGAGGAGAAAGGGCCTGGCCGGCCTGCGAGGGAGGAGTAGAGTTGGATAAGCAGGAGGTTGACTCGGAGTCATCCGGGCAGAGAGCAGGACCTCAGCAACAGTGCAAGAAGGGGCCCCGCGGATGCTCAGGAAAGGCCAGCTGTCCAGACAGGCCCACGCTTGCGCATCTCAGCGGGGAGGGGCGCACGAGCGCGGCTCTCACAGTGAGACCCTGGAAGCTGTGGCGGGGCCTCAGGGGGCCCGGGTGCTCTGCAGTGGGCGCCGTGAGTGCTCCATCAGCACGACGCTGTGGCCACGCTGGCGTCAGGGTGTGGAGGAAGCGCAGGTGACACGAAAGCACACACCGCCTGGATTGACGTTCTGCGACGCCTTAGTGGATCTGAGCCTTTGTTCCTTCATCCATAAGTGACGCGCTGAGACCCACCTGGGCTCGCTCGTGGGAATTGCTTCTGTCAACAAATGGGCACTGTAGGACAAATGGGTTGGTGCGGGCAGGGCTCTTACTGCAGAGAGCCTGGCACACGGTGGGTGCTCAGTGTACCTATGTGACATGGGCCACTAAACTGAGAGATGGAGAGGAAAGACTTTGAACTGTTCAAAGGTGAGATAACCAAGCCCTGACCCAGGAGGAAAGGATGAAGTTGGAAGGGAAGGAGTAGCAAAGAAGGAAGTATTTACCTGAGGTCAAGGCGGTGGGCGGGAGCTATCAAAGTCAGTCACCTTGACAAGGTCATGACCACTGCAGCTGCCTATGCTAGCTGCTCTCAGCCAGGGAAGTTGTGCTGGTTCTGGCAGAATCCTCGGGTGCTCTTGCCTAAGTGATCCTGCCATGGTCTCGTCATGGAGCCTGGAGAGCCGAAGATGTTGGCTGCTTCAGCACGAATCGGGGTGCACTGTGGGGCTATGGCAGTTAAACTTCAGGAAGATGGTTTCAGGCGCTTCTGGAAATGTAGGCTTGAATCTCTCAAGAGAGGCCCGGGTCGGTTGCATAGACTTGAGGCCTGTCTGCAGGCCGAAGTCCAGGAACTGGATGGACCCTCCCCTGAGTCCCCCCTGAGGGGCTACCGTTCAACCTCTCCAGGCCCAGTGCCTGCCATGCGGGCCCTCCCCAGCATCCCAGCTATACCCCAGCCCTCAGCGCCGTGGCCCTCACTTCTTGTCACTTCCCCCAGGAAGCTCTCCTCCCCAGCCAGGTGGGTCTCTCTGGGGTGGGCACTTTGGCACTGGCTATGCCCAGGCCTGGCTGCCGCTTGGCCCTACCCAGCACAGGGGCCAGGTGGGCAGCTGGAGTGTGCAGGCTTCCAGGTGCAGGACGATGGGGGGGGTGGGGACAGGAGCCATGCAGACTGGGAAGAAGGCAGCCCTCCACACAGAAGCAAGCCGAGAAAGTAAGCTGCAGCCTGTAGTGAGCTGCAGCACTGTTACAGACACCCCGTCTGCGGAGCAGCTGGGCCACCAGCCACAAGCTGTGACCCCGAGACCAGAGGAGGAAGGCATGCTCTCTAATGACCAAGGAGGCCAGCGCGGGGACACAGAAGGGGCATGACCCCACTAAAGAAAGGGGCAAAGGAAGACTAGGGGACGAGGGAGCTTGTGTCCAGCTTCGTCATGGCGAAAGCAGGGAGATGCTCATTCTGGAAACTGTTAAATACTGAAGAAGTTTCCAGAAAGAGGAAGTCTGAAGAGAAAACAAGTTAAAATGACCTTCCGGGAAAGGATGGATTGTTTTACACACACATGCACATACACACAGATATATATCTTGAAGGGCAAATCTAATGTTATCTTTAATAATTTTTATGTTCTCTATGTATTTATTATATAAATACTTTTACCAATGAAAACAATGCCTTCTGATTACAGAAAATTGAAAGCAAAAAGAGAAGTAAAAAGAGATAGTCGTCCAAGGATTACTTCCTTTGCTCCAAGAGCACTGAGCACGTGCAGGTGAGAGAGGAGCGGCCTGCGGGGTGAGGCCGAAGGTGCACACCCAGAGGTCACTCCCGCAAGAAGTTACACGGTGAAAACGAAGGCAGGCGCATCAGCCCTGGCTAGACGTGGGCCTGGGGGCATTCCGGAGCATCAGAAGCAAGCGTGTCAGCAGAAGGGGGACATGAAGGACGTCCCTGGGGAAGGCAAAGGTGAGGCGGAGGAACTAAGCTTGAGTGAAAGGAGAATCAAGAACCTTGGGAAAGCATTTTGCAGACGCTGGTGGCATAATGAGTCAGGCTGTGACCATCACGGATGCTAAAGCCATGGGCGAAAGGGTGACTGTGAAACGAGAGAGCTGCGTGGTCTCCAACTGTCACTACCGTCCTTATTTGTAACTGGCTGAGCAGAGGCTCTTGGGGGTGCAGGAACAGACAGCCAGCACCGCGACCCTCGGTTACCTTGTGCTCATGCTTCTAAGAGTGTGACGAACGGGCTTGTGCCCTCAGGGGGAGGAACCGAGAAGACGGCATTACGGGGATATTCTTCCTGAATCTAATCATGAAAAAATAGAAAAGTTCACACTCTGGGGCATCCTGCATGACAGCTGGCTTGTGCTCTTTAAAAATATCAATGCCATGAAAGACGCAAGGAAGAACAGTCAGGGTGTGCTCCGTGTTAAAGGGGACTGAAGAGACACGTGGGCAGATGTGCCGCATGGTCGCAGAGTGGGTCCTGATGGAGGGCAGAATGGCGCCAAAGGCCGTGACCGCAGGAGCTGGGCGGCTGGGACATGGGTCCTGTTACTGTGTCGGTCTTAAGTCGCCTGAGTGCGGGGTAAGAGGAGACTGTTACTTGCTCGGATGAACATCTTCTCAGGAGAAACAATGCGCATTTATTCACATAGAGAGAGATGAAGCCAATGTGGGCAGTGTCAGCTGTTGGCGAATCTAATGAATAGGTTTTCTTTACATTATTCTTTCAATTTTTCTATAGGCTTGAAAATTTCCAAATAAAAAGTTGAGAAAGATAAAAAGAAATCTGGAAAAGGGGAAAGAATGGAGAAAAGGAAACCCTGGGTGGTAGAAAGACCCACATTAGTCGATTCGCTATATGCCAAGCACTGTTTTGTGTTTTTTAAAGTAAGCTACCTCATTAAACCCTCCTAACACATTTTTAGGGTAGATTTTTATATATGAGGAAATAGAGCCTCCAAAATCATGTACCACAGCCCTTTCCGGGAGCTAGTAATAGAGTGTGTAGATGGAAATTTGGTTCTACCTAACTCAAAACCATACTCTTTAATGCAAACTGACCCTGTTCGTTAGGGCTCAGTGGCAAGTAACTCCCGTCTGGCTTAAGCAGAAGTGAGTAAAGCAGTAAGGAATTAGCTGGCCTGCGGGGGTTTAGGCTGAGCTTCAGGGACCATCACCAGAGTACCACCCACAGCGCCCGTGTACCAGGAGGGCTGCCATCTCCGTCGTAAGCAGGAAGGCAAGGGACCCCAGCCTTGGGCCCAGGGCTTTGCCTAGATCCACACTAGCCAGCCAGCAGATGCCATTGCCTGCCACTTGACACCTCAGCTTAAACATGTCACCTATTTGTCATGCTTGCTTTAGAAACACCAGAAACAGTGGAAGCGTGTACATCACAACTTCTCTGCCACCTTCCAAGATCTGTGGGCACGTTTGCTGGAGGAAGCGAAGCCATGTGTGCCTTCAGAAGCCACACCTCTGAATGGAGTTTGTGAAGGGCGGTCATCACCTCCCTAGCCTTGGCTGTTGAGCAGGGCATGCTATAGGAGGGGGCAGAAGGGAATTATTTGAAGCAACTGACCCATCGGCCACACGTCCTCACTGTATTTGCTAAAATTGCGGAAACCAGGTGTAGTGAAGAAGGTGCGGTCTGCGGCACACCTTAACGGAGACGACTCAGTGGGGTTCAGGCAGAGAAGAGGCGTCATTAGGGTGCAAACGTGAGCAGACGTGCACACAGCGTTCGCTTACGTAGTGTTATGAGGTTTGACCCTTCGCACTGCGAGCTGGTGAAGCAGTCTCTGCCAAGCTGTCGCGTTCATGTCTGACAGTGGAGCCGGAAGGTTGGCTCAGACATCGGGGAGGGTGGAGGAAAAGTGCAAAAGACGAAAGTAAGTGGACGAATAGAGAAGATCGGGTCAGAACCCTCAAGGATGAGCTGGAGCCATGAGGGGGATTGACACCCATGTCCGTCCTTGTGTCTGATGCGAGTGGTGTCAGTGTCCTGTGGGAGCTGGACGCACACCTGGCCCAGGAGCAGGAGGAGCCAGGAGGAAGTGGGGCTGCCCATGCCATGGAGGGGAGTCTGCGAGGCAGTGACAGTGACCGGTGGGAGCTGCAACCCGACTGTTGCTCCCCTCTCCCTGGATCCCGCGCAGGAATCGCCCTGGTGGCCCCCTTAATCAGAAACAGAAAGGGAGGGAAACTCAGGGATTGTAGCTGAGCTTGGACTACCGGACACTTTATTAAGCCACTGCGGTTGACCAGGGTCCCAGGAAAGTAAAAGGGGAGTGTGGGTGGGCAGCAATTCAGGCACGATGAGCCTGACTGGCTGGCTTCAGGGCCGGCAGGACCCGGCTCTGAGCTTTCTGCTCCGCCCTTCTTAGGATGTGGAGTAGTAATCCTCAAGGCTGCTCCATGGTCTAAAGTGGCTGCTGGAGCGCCAGCCCTCGTTTCTGTATTCCTGAAGGCTGTAGGAGGAAGGGGTGGGGATGCCCAAAGATGCGTGTCCCAGCTGACTGGGACACCTTTAATGAGTTTTCCAAAGCTGCTCCCAGTGACTTCCTCTTACATTTCTTGGGTCCTGGCTGCTTAGGGTGACCATACACTTTCATTGTCTAAACTGGGACAATTTTGAAAAAGAACAATGGCATTATAGATAATTATGACAATTCATCAGGCTGAAAAAGCTACTTTCACAAGGAAACTGGAAACTGTGGCTAACACCACCCCAGGAAGGTGGGAATTTAGTCTCAGAGTCGACTGCTTTGCCACCGCAAATACCCAGGAGCTTGGTGAGTGAAGGAGGGGACAGGGGTGAGGGGTGGGGGCTGGCGGTCCTGCCACAAACTCACATCCAGCAGTGCGTTTCCTATAGGTGACTGAAAATCACTACTTGACGTCTTTAATTCGTGCCTTCTCTATTTTCCTGCTAGGGAAATGGTGTGGCCAGTCCTTAACACTTTAGCTTGAATGATTGTATCCTGTCTGGTGGCAGGGAGGAGGCTGTTCCTAAAGCATGGAGTTTCCAGGGCTCAGAGAGCTGGGATTTCCTCGGTGTGCATAGAAGGGGACCTTGGCCAGGACGGAATGGAGGGGAGGACAGTGTTATCCACGCCTTGCTATGAACTTGCCAGCAGAGTCCTGGACAGAAGGCGGGCGCTGCCAACTCAGGGCTAAGTTAATCTGACAGCTGCGGCAGTACCGGCACTTTGGGACATTAGTTTAATAGGGGCGCCATGCAGAACGCTGACAGCCATGCTTGGATAATGAATCAATCGCCGAATCTGTGTCCAATTAGAAACGTGACTATTCGGCTTGTCTTTTTTGCCTGCTCGTTAGGGCGAGTGGACGCTCCCCTCCCCCTGAGTGTACAGCTCGTGTAAAAAGCGTGAAAGGCAGCGTGTAATGTGCATCATGGCCGAGGACAGGTCCTTGTGTGTTGGGCCATGGGGAATTCTCGGCTCCTGAGGCTGGCAGCCCTGCTGAGAGCTCAGCTGGCACTCTGCATGGGTACATTTTCTCACCAATTCAGTATTGAAATGACAGACTGGGGACAGTCAGGCCCCACAGTTCCTGAGGAGATCAGTACAAAGCACCCAGCACCTGGCATAGCATACTCTGGACAGCACAGTGTGCCCACATCTGACTAAGCCCTGGAGTGACTTCCAGTTTATGGAAGTGGGGAAAGGGACAAGTTCACTGTGAGGAAATGGACAAATGTAGAGAGCGGGTCTCTTCCGGGACAGCTTGCCGGCTTCTTCAGCGTGTCAGTGCCGCGAATGGAAGGAAGTGGACAGGAAGGGCACAGGTCTGAGTTAAGAGACGGAGAGCCACACCGACCAGTTAGCATGGCTTCGTGGGGCCTTAGTTTGTAAAACTCTTAAAAAATATTTTCGAAACCATTCTTGAAATTGGAATATGGATTCTATGTTAGATTTTACCAGGGAATTATTGTTAATTTTTATTAGGCGATAAATAGCTTCACATTTATATTAAAAGTCCCCTTTTTAAAAGGCGTGTAATCGAGTATGTAGGAGTGAAATGATGATGGCTGTAATTTGCTTTAAAACACATCAGAAAGGAAGGAAAAAGAAAAAAGAGGTAGATTAGACGTGTGGCCACATTTTAAGAAGTGATGAATTTGGATAAAAGGCATACATAGGTTCATTATGCTAGGTGTTCAACCCTTATACATTTTTGAAAAAAAGTTTTCATCAAAAATTAAAAAATTAACTTTAACAAGAATTATATATTGATCATCTAGATTATGTATTTATGTAGTTTCAGAAGAAGCATCTTGATTGCTACTGGATTCCTCTTACTGACTGTTGTTCGTGGTCGGGATGGCTGAGAGGAACTTCCTGCATGACTGTGGAAGGCAATTTTGTCACGGGGACCTGCCTTCAAAAATGCAAAAGTGACAGTGTTATACTGTATCTCTAAGGATTGCTTAAGCTCTGAGACTCTATATCTATGGCTCAAGCATGGTTGTGTAGCTGAACCAGGGACCAGTCTGGCTCCGCCACTAGAGCACACCTGAAACTACAGGTTGCTGAAAAGTAAGGACATTGAGTGGTCAGATGTGGGTGGCCTGGCTTATATATATTTATGTAACATCAGTGTATAAGCACTCATATGTACGCACACAGGGAAGTTCTTACAGAGAACTGGGAATGGCACCTGATGCTCCCGTGACGACTTTTGCAAACAAACACCAGCAGAAAACCACCCCTGCTCAGCTCATTACCTGATTTATTCCTTACTTTGATTTTTTGAGGCACGTCATGCTATTTTTCCAATTTGGAGATGAAAAACCTGGAGCATGGACAGAGAAGTTTGCTCAAGGTCGCATTATTAGGCTGTGATCAAGCCAGGAGTTGAACTCTACTTTGCAAAAGTGCGAACAGCTAGTAACACAGCAACTTTAGGGTTTGATGACGCAGTAGTCAGTCCCCCTTATCCGTGGGCTCGTTTTTCTAGGATTCAGTTATCCACAGTTAACTGTGGTCTAAAAATATTAAATGGAGAATTTCAGAAATAAATCATTCATACATTTGAAATTGTGTGCCGGTCTGAGCAGCGTGGTGAAATCTCACTTTGTCCTGCCTGGGATGTGAATCGTCTCCTTGTCCAGCGTATCCATGCTGTATGTGCTCCCTGCTCATTAGTCACTTAGTAGCCGGCTGTTATCAGATTGATTGTCAAGGTTATCGTAGTGCTTGGGTTCGCGTCACCCCGATTTTACTTAATACTATCTTACTCGCCTCACTTCATCTCATCACGTAGGCATTGTATCATCTCGCATCGTCACAAGAAGGGTAAATGCGGTACAGTAAGGTACTTTGCGAGCGAGACCACATGCACATAACTTTTGTTACAGTCTAGTGTTATAATTGTTCTATTTATTATTACTTATTGTTAATCTCTCATTGTGCCTAATTTATAAATTAAACTTTATTGTAGACACACACACACACACACACACACATATATATACAGGAAAGATGTAGTATATACAGGGTTCAGGCATCTATGTGTGGTTTCAGGTATCCCCTGGGGGTCTGAGAATGTTTGCCCTGTGGACGAGGGGGTGCTGTTCTGCGTGTTGCTACACAAGTGAGTTGGTACACAACAGTAGTTTCTCGAGCTGTACCTTAGCAATATTACATGTGTTTCTCTGGTAGTGGTCAGCGTGGGAAGGAACAGATAAAAATGAAACCGCACTTACATCTGATATACCTACACCAGAAATATACAGATTATTTCCATCCTTGGCGATGTTACAAGTGTGTGCCTTATTATTTCTACACTGACATTATTTGCTTTGACTCAGCAGATCAGTATGCTAGTTTTCTAGGCTATAGTTGGACAACATCCTGTGACCTGAGAACCTGATTACTTGAAATCAATTCTGGCTTCCCTGTGGCTTAAGCTGCACCTCTAAACATGCTGCATATGGGCGCGTAGAGCCAGGTTCCCAACCCCCCAGGCCGTGGACCAGTACCAGTCCGTGTCTGCATCTTGTCAGGACCCGGGCTGCACAGCAGGAGGTGCGCGGTGGAGAAGCGAGCGAAGCTCCGTCTGCAGCCACCCCCAGCGCGGCGTCACCGCTTCAGCTCCGCCTCGGATCCTCAGGCGCTAGATGCTCATGGGAGCACTGGGCCCTGGTGCCACAAAGGTTGGGGACCGCTAGTGTAGAGCATGTCAGTTCCTTACTGGCTGTACCTTCGGAAAGCCTGTCCACACATTATCTAAATGCTGAACAGCGCATCTCCGCATGTGGTGACATGTGCGACTTACAGAGAGGCCCACGTTCAGCAGGCCCCAAAGGGTACAAACACCATCGCACTGCGTGAAAACGTCCCTCCTCCTAATTCTCTGGATCTGCTCTAGAGCCTCTCCCAGCGTGGGTGCGTGGGCACGCCCGTGTGCTCAGGCCGAGAACGGGAGCGGATGACACGGCGTTCCAGCCCCCTCACCCAGAAGCCTGTGACCAGAGTGGTATGTCTGCCTTCATCTGCTGCTCCAATTCCCCACATTCCAGAAAAAAACAAAACAGCTCAAGATCCAGTTTGCCTGATCACTTAATGGAAACCGGAGTGGCAGAGGTGACACAGGTAGTGTAACAGTCGGAGAAATAGAAAAGAAAAGGAAGAGAGAAAAATGGTTTAAAGCATCCACTCGACTTAAAGAAAAGACCAGGCATTTCCCCAGCCCTGCTGTTCACGTGCCAAGGCCGCCCCTGGTGTGGATGCAGACGGAGAGTTCTGAGCACTGAGGAGGCGAGTCCCCCTGTGATGTGACTTGCTGTGCGCCCAGGCACTGCACTTTGGGGACACGCAGACCGCGAACCTTCTGTTGCGGGTTTTTGTCTAAGTTCTCAGTGCAAACGGCTTTCCTGTCAGTGCTCGGACCTGACACAACAAAATCTTGGTCTCCAGTGAAAGCGTTTATCTATCACTTCAATTACTAGTCATTGCAGTTTATCTCCCTGGACTGGAACAAAGCCAGGAAAATCCGTTTGCCTCGGCCCCGTGCATGCTGGTGGCCTCCTGACACTGCTGGGCAGACTCGGATCAGACTCCCTGAGACCACAAACGTAGGATGGGGATTCGGGTAAATGATGGCGGGGGATTTCTCCTGCACCTGCAGAATTCCAAGTGGGAGCCCCGGGCAGTCGGGGAGGCGTCTGAGGAGCGAGTGATCTCGCACAGTCCCCCCTCCCACTTCTGGACATCACCCGCGGGTTAGTGGAACATAAGCAGTGCCCAAGGAGGCACTTAGAACACATGGCAGCTGCCCCTGCTGCTGCCTTGCTTGTCGGGGTGGTGCCAGCTCGTGCAGGGATGCCCAGGGGGCCTGAGGGCCCAGCTCAGGGTGCCACTGAGTCTGGCAGCAGGAGAAAATTCAGATGTTTTTCCCCAAAAGGAGCACTGGAAGAGTAATATATCCTCCAGATGTTTCTGAGAGGAAGAGAGAAAAGGGGAAGAATATTTGATCTATTTCTCCTTAAAAAAAAAATAAGCCATCGTGCTAGTGCAGTTAAGGACAATCCAGCTGGGTTCCCTGGCATCCAGCCACCTCTCGTGTTGTCGCAAACCTGGCCTTGGAGTGAAAAGCTGGAGCAATGTCCTCTCCCATCTGGTTGGCAAATGAGGTCAAGGGACAGCAGCCAGGTTCTTTGGGTGCCATGCCAGAGGCCACCCTCCTGCACCCACCTGCACATGTCCCCCTGAGCATGTCCTCTGGCCCACGTGGAGGTATCGCTGCTGTGGGCCCTGCTGCTGCCGCCACTGTGTGCACGTGCGTGTGTGCTCTGGACAGCCAAACGACACACTTGCTCTGGGCGTCCTCTGAGCTGGCCGGTGTAGGGGGCACAGGCAGGCCTGGGCAGACAGCTCGTCATTGGTACAGGGCCCCTGACAGCATCCAGACCCGCTTCAGGAGCAGCCAGCGCGGGTTCACTGCCATCGCCACGCAGCAGCTAGGCATCTTGCGTGCCTTGGTGTCCTCACCGTAGAGTGTGAGCCGATAGGTGTAAAGGTTAAGTGAGATGCTGCGTGACCCCTCCCCACGTATATTTCTGTCACTGCTGTTGAGGCGCAAGCCCCCGGGACCCAGGACTGAGTGGGTAAAACACAGGTCTCATGCTCATGCATTCTGTGGGGCATCGAGCAGCTCGTGTCTGTCCTCAGCGTGTGGGGCTGGAGGTGCTGTCACTCATCACGCACAGGCTGCAGCTGGTGCTGGCTGTTAACAGGACCTCAGCTGGGCTCTTGGTGATGTTTTGGCTGAATCGTGTCCCCTAAATTCGTGTGTTGAATTCCTACCCACGGGACTTCAGTATCTGACTATAGTTGGAGACAGTCTTCAAAGAGGAGGTTAAGTTAAAATGAGGTCATGTGGGGGGGGCGCTCATTCCAACTGACTGGTGTGTTTATAAGAGGCGGGCACAGACACACGCAGAGGGATGACCGTGTGAGACACCAGGACGAGGCTGCCCTCGCGTTCCACTCGCGCCTTTGCAAGTGTCTCAGTGACGCACCTGAGGGCCCTCCCCCTGGGGACGGCCTGAGGTGGGACCCCAGACGCTCCAGCGCATTAGCGCCCTCAAGGCGTTGTCATGGTCACCTGTGCCGTGACCTGTCTGCTCCGCCCTGCCGTGAGGTCCTTGGGCATGGTAATTCAATGTCACTGCCTGCGCCTTCCTCAGGACGTGCCTGCAAGTGCAAGCACCGTTAGATTGTCTGACTAAACGTGGAGAACTGTGTGTAGTCAGCCATGCCGCTGTCCTCGGGGCTCGCCCAGTGCAGGCCATCAGTGAACAGCTGCTCGGGAACGAAGCATCTGAAAAGCAGAGATGAAATAATGAGAAGTGAAGTCTTGCGTGAGCCTTAAGCCCAACTTATCAGAGGTGTTCGGAAATGCCCTTCAATGACCTTCGGCTCTGAACCCCGCCCTCTCCCCTCGCCCCTCAATTCCAGGGCTTTCAAAGAGCCTCTCCTGTGGCCCTGAGGGTCTGGTCCTGCCCATGCTCTGACCCACAGGGCTTGAGGTGGGTGTTTAGCAGGAAGCCCTTCCCCGCAGTCAGGCCACCGAGAGGACTTCAAAGGTGCCGAAACAGATCTAAGCGCCTAGGTGGTGCACCTCCAATTCTGTTCACCCTGGTCGCTTGCTTGTCTAATCATCTTTGCAGTCCAGGCCTTGTGGAAGACCGCAATTTGTGAATTAGTGGAGTCTGAACTAATAAGGTTTTCAGCATCTTTAATTATGTGTAATGGTGGAGGGTAATTCCTTCATTTAGGGCGAGGCAAGGGAATTAATTAGACATGAAAAGATGAGACACAGAGGTTAGATATAAAAAAGGATTTCCTTTTCTGTGAATGAGAATTCACACTCACCTCTGCATGGAGGAGGGTCACAATCCGTGAAATCTGCAAATGAGTCTGATTTTATATTTGTCTGGCCTTGTAGGTTTGTGTTCTGGAGGCACAGGTTAGAAACAATTCTTAAGGATCCTGTGCAGGAGAAGGTGCTCCAGGTCTGTGATTTTCTGTATCATTGTCTGCAGAGAGTTGCAGTGGGTGGTATTGTATTGTCCACCAGCCAAGAAAGGTCCCCAGCGGCGGTTCCTGCGTAAAGGGGGGCTGAAGAAAGGACCCAGGAATTCCCAAGGGTGTTATGCTAAAATTTGGCCTCAAAAGAGGAGGAGCCGAGTTTAGGCTCTTTTCAATCTAAAGACGCTCGCAGTGCGGGCCATGTTTTCCTCCATTTCTCCGTAGCGCACCAGCTGTCATGGAAACCCTGCCTTTCAAAGGCCACCCAGCCCCCACAGCTGCCGCTCAGTAAGCGAGCCTTCCCTCGCCGACACCGCGGCCAGGGTACCATTTCTTTGGTGACCATCCCACCAGCCAGTCCCTGGCCCCACCAGAGTCCCAGCTGGACTTTGGAGGATGGACTGTGGACATTTATGACCAGAGCTGCCTTCACATGGACTGTGTGAAAATCAAGAGCCTGAGATTGGTCTTAATGGGAGTTGTGTGACTTCATATTAGGGATCCCTCCACCCAACCAGAGCTGGTTGTTGAACATTGACCCCTGTGCCATGGCCTGACCCCACCTGAACAACTGTGTTTACTCAATATTCGTCTCCAGAAAAGACCAGGAAGCTAATCTACGAATCGAAGAATGTCCTCAGCACTTAAACCACAGACTCACCTGGGGCCAGGCCCTGACAGTGTGTGTCTTAGCATCTTCCTGAGGCTGGTCCGCATCCTCAGCCAGCTTGATCTTCAGGACTGACAGTCATAAGTTCAAGTCTGCCCTAACATGCTTCTTGTAGATTTTTCTAACCAAATTTTTCTGTGATTAAATGAGCAGGTGGCTCTATCTGGAAGCACCTGTGCAGTTTGGGACTCTTTTTAAATCCCACCCTACAGGCTCAGAGGCCCATCTGTTTTTTAGAAAAGGAGACACATTTTCATTGATGACTATAAAATCAAAGTTTCCCCTCTCTTATTTCTAAATTTCTTCCATATTTTTTTCATTTGCTGCAGAGTTTTAAATAGGAAACGAGAGAGGGGTAAATTCAGTATCCCCTTGTGCAGGGCTTTGCACAGCAAAGCTCATTTATCGCCGCTCTGGCCTGCCCCTTCTCTGGGCCCTGCCATCCCGCCCCCAGCTGGCAGGATCTACAGATGCTGTGTTCCTGGCAAGGTGTTTTTAAACCTAAGCGCAAGAAAAAAGTTGCAATTCATTGTAAAGCAGATAAAGACAGCAACAGTAATACTTTCCGACAATATTACTCCACTATCTTAATTGGTGAATTTTTCTGCCTATTATAGCTTTCTGAAAAATAAGAGAAACAAACAAAACTATGATCTTCCCTCAGGCCAAAAAAAAGGGGGGAAGGGGAGTTCATTTCAGTCACTTCGAAGGGTTTAGAGAGTAACATGGTAATACATTTGATACTTACTGCTTCCTTCTTGGTTGGGCTGCAAGCAGCCCCTTCTTTCTGTTTGCAAATGCGTTAAAACACCCATATTTATCGCAGTCACTTCGTGGTTATTAGGGTTTACAAAAAGAGACTCAAACACGATGTGAAAAACGTTGACTGGTGAGGCATATGACCAAACGTGCCTTAAATCACACAATTTACAAAATGGAAGCAAACCTCTGGGCTGCCTGGGAGGGCCCCAGCCACACCCGCAGCCCGTGGTCCCCTCCCTGTGAGGGCGCCGGGCACCATGCCTTCTGTGGCAAGTCCAATGAGCACCAGCTAGTTGCCAGCGGTCACTTTTCCAGCCTTGTTTTTCTTAATCTCTGAAACACTGACCATGACCGCCCACTTCCCGCTTGAGACTGTATTCCCAGAGCCCCCCGATTTGCCTGCCACCTCTCTGGCCTCCGCTGGTTTGTTGCCACTGCTCCCCTACCCCCAGGACTTGGATCTAGAATCCCTGTTTAAGTCCATTTACCATTTATAATTTCATCCGATTCTACAGCTTTAAATACTTGAGAAGTTTGTCGACTCTCCAGTTTCTATCTCTAGCCTAACCTCTCTCCAAACACGTTTATCCACCTCGGCAGATCCACATAGGTGTCCACCGGCATCTTAAACTTAGCAGAGCGTTACTCCCTCTCTCAGTCTTCCCCATCTCAGAAAAGGCATCAGTACGTACAGTTCCTGAAGCCCAAGCCCTAAGGCAGAAGCGACCTGCCTCCAAAACGTATCTCAAATCCCACTTCCTTCCATCTTCCCTGCACTCACACCATCATCTTTGCCTGAGCCCATTAGCCTTTCGTACGGTCCTCCTTCTCGACTCTTCACACAGCAGCCAGGCTGCGCCACACAAAGTTACAGTGACGGTGTCACTCTCTCCTCCTACCCTGTAATGGCTTCTGCTTGCCCTCCCCTAGGAGATCCCATGCGACAGGCTCCCACCCGCCGCCCACCTCACCCCACTGTGCTCCTCCCCCACACTCCTGCTACCTCGTGACTGTGACACCTGTCTGCATAAGACGTCTTGATGTTTCTCAAACAACCCAAGCACCTTCCTGGTCTGGGGCTTTTAAACGAGCCATCTCGTCTTCCTTAAGTGACCCTATTACATATCTTCACATGTCTGACCCTGTCATTTGGGTCTCAGCTTACATTACTTTTCAGATAGGTGCTTCCTGACTACATGGTCTAATGTGGCCTGCTGAATCATCATTGTCACCACTCCCCAGTTTGTTTTAACCATGCCACCCCTCTCCTTCTGATACTGGGGGTTTGACTTGTGTGTGGTCATCTTTCTCCATTCTAATGGAAGCGCCTTAAGATTAGAGACTTGTCTGCCTATTCATCACGGCAACCCTGGTACCTAAACAGTGTCAGTACTTCCAAGGGGCTCAACCAGTGAGTAGAAGAAGTGGGCAAACTAAATATTATTTCTTCAGAGTTGGAGAAGCATAGAAGAGTGGATAGTCTCCACTGATGTTCTGCTTTTGTGCGCGGGCCATTCGGTTCCTAGCTTAACCTTGTTTTTCATCTCTCTCTCTCCCTCACTCTTTATGTATATGCAAACACACACGTGTCATATATAGCACACATGTGCACATGACACATACTTCTACACCACACACAATGTGCCGTATATAGTATATGCCTACACATGACACACATCTACACATCACACATATGTGGCATACATAGTACCTACTTGCACAGGACACATATTTATACATCACATATGTCACATATAGTATATGCCTACATGTGACACACATTTACACATCACATGTATGCCATATAGTAAATAGCTGCACATGATGCACATCTGTATATCATACACACATATGTGTCACATATAGTATATGTCTAGACGTGACACATGCCTGTCCGTCACACTCACACATGTCTGTATGTTTTTGATAACCTGGGTAAACAGTATGTTAAGACCATGGTCTTTCAACCAATGTCCTCATTTTGTGTAAACATGAGAGAAGAATCACAGAATAAGAAATATCAAAATGTTAAGGGGGGGGTCATAGGAGGGAAAAAAAGACAGGAAGTATTTGCTTTTCAAAAAGCTAAGAATGAAATTTGCCTGAAGATTCATTTCGTCTCCTTTCCCTTTGTGAACGATTTCCAGAAACCATGGGATTTCAAAGTCATGTTCTGTACTTGGAAACTCTGAATGATATAAATAATCCTCAGTAGGAAATAAAATGACTAATACACATAAATAGGAAAGAAATGTTCTTGGATTGATATTTCCAAAACTTTTCCAAACCAGTTTCACATCCTGGCCTAAGAGCATGCAATCAGAATTCCCATCAGCTGACTCAGGCCAGTCAGGGCAAAAACAATGGCAGTTTCGACCTCTTCTCCCATTGCTAAAACATGTACACACTCTCTGAGAATTTGGCGAGAATAGCAACAAAGGAAAATAATCCAATCATAATACCTCGTGCATAGGTATGGGAGAGAGAATTGTAGAATGGCTTATACCATCATGATGAGATCAGCAGAAAAAATGGACAAATAATGACCAATAGTCATTAAAAAAAAGGATCACAGTTAGATTTGGGGCTCTGTGCAGTAGGACCCTTAAGCCACACAAAGACATCACTTTTTCCAAAGCAGAGAGAAATGCTGGATGAATATGCAAAAATTAATAACAAGTAGAAGAAAAAATATATTTCACCTCCTTAAATTTCCCATTACAATTCAAAGGCCTCTCTTTATGGCAAATTACTATTCTTAACAAATGCTTCACTTGGAAACTTCGAAGTGAGAATTGGAAAGAAATTCTAGTTGGAAAACGAAAGATGGAAACTTGTTTACACAGCTTCCCTGCAGACATCATTGTAGTAGTGAGTTAATATTTCAGAGGAAAACGCACCTCATTCTGCAGCTCTGCCCCTCCCAGCAGGATTTGGACGGTGCTCGGGAAAGGCGTCATGCAGTAGCTCCAAACAGTGTCTGGAGTGCAGTCTATCATAGCAGATCTTACACATACATATTCCCTAGAGTGCGTACATTTACCCAAACAGAAACAACATATGATAACAAGTGTAGGTGATTACCTAAGTGGAAAGTACCTGCACATTTCAAAAGACTTCTTTTAGTTTCTTCTAGACTGTAGTAAGACATAAAACGATGCTGATGCACATGAGTTGTTTAACTACTTCTGGAATTGAATCATTATTTTGAAGCACTCTTGTTTATGGTCCCTGTCCATAGTCAAGTGAATTCTAGGCATAGTTTTTGTTGAACTTCATGTCACTTCTCAGACAGAGAGAGTGACTCCTTGCTTCTAAGCAGACAAGAGGTCAGTACAAGGCATCCCCCAGGTGGTGAATGGTTGCATTAGGATGGATTATATCTATCTGTCTATCTATCTATCTATCTATCTATCTATCTATCATCTATCTTCATCTATTATTACACACACATGCACATGCACACACACGCACAGCAGAAATGCCCTGTTGAAGCAGACTAGAAGGGACATTTGCGTGTGTGGCATCTCCCCTGCCATGGGATACCCATTAGCTGTATCCTGCAGGCAGATGAAGATGGCGTCTGGATTTCAGAAGAGCTGCTGGGCCAGCAGTATAGACGATGCTCAGAGCCTCAGGGGTTGTTGAGAAAGTTCACAAGATTGAAAATGAGCAGAAGAACCTTGGGAAATGCATGCCTTTAAGGAGCAGGTAGAAGAGGACGACTAGGGAGATGAAGGAAAGGTCATACAGGCGAGAAGGGGGAAGTGGAGGATCGAAGGCCAGAAGGAGAGGGTTTGGGGAGGATGTGGAGGGTTCACAACTCAAAACAGGATGTGGAATTATAGAGGGTGATAGCCAGAGGGAAGGTGTGGCCCTGACCATTGGGTTGTCCACAGCCATCTCTTATGAAATAGACCCAGGGGATGGCGGGGCATAGGGCAGGATGTGGGGGAGGGATGCAGAGCTTCCAAGCCCTTCCCTGAGTACCACCTCTCAGAGCCTCAGAGCACTCACCCACACAGACTCTCCCTGAATCTCCTCATTCAGGGTTTTTATGAGATTCCATTATGTAGGTACCTTCGATTAAATCGTTGGCCATTGTTGATTGAGCTCTGATCTCAGCCCCTCTCCCCTCCTCCCGGGGCTGAGAGCCCCACCCTCTGATCCTGCCTTGGCCTTTCTGGCCACCACCCCCATCCTGTACCTAGGGGCTCCCACCCCACCCGTCATCTCATTAGCGTATAAAAGATACTCATCACCCTAATATCCCAAGGGTTTTAGGAGCTATGTGCCAGGAGCTAGGGGCAAAGACAGAGTATATATTCATTATCTTCAGTAGTTAATTTGGAAAGTGTGTGTGTGTGTGTGTGTGTGTGTGTGTGTGTGTGTGTGTGTGTAAGGGCATCATTTAGGGGTAAGGTAGATTTCAATAAAACAACATGAGGAAAGGCTAGTTTTCATAATTAGGAAAAAAATAAGCAGAAAGTATGAAAAGGGCCCTATACTTAACAAACTGCTGTTTTATTTCAACTACAAAATGGGATTTAAGGCCATTGATTTGGGGGTTCTGTAATACCTAAATGAATGATACATAATAAATGTTGCCTCACACAACATTTTTTAAAAGTTACATATATAAATACACAAATTATCCATACAAAGTGTTAAGTTGTAGCAAATAAAATAATCAGAGGAAAAACAGAAGCTTGAATGTCTCTGAAATTGTGTTTTAATGACATTCTGGAGACACTGTTGTAAAGACCCAGTGTGAATCCCATGAGAACTGTGCCTGACCGTTTCGCCGGAGGATCACAGCCTGAGGTCGGCCGTGGCCGGCAGTTCCTGCCCCAGCCCTGGCGTCATGCAGCATCCTCAGTGGGTGCTTCCTGTCTCTGTGTTCACACATGTACGCATGTGTGTGGCTCGTGTGCATCCTCTGTGTGTGTGTGTGTGTGTGTGTGTGTGTGTGTATACGCTAAGGCTAGTTCCATGAGCAGGCTTTCATCTCAGAGACTGACTTCTCCGAATTACAATCGAAATGCGCCGCCTCTTGGCTTTGAGTGTTCAAGGGAAGGATCACATCAGCACGTTTTCTAAGACCTCCTCAGCACTCTCTCACGCCTGCCTTCTCAGCCAAGCATGGCGGCAACAACACTTGAGTTTCTTTTTAATCACATCTGAAATAGACTGATTAAATAGGACACAGGCCTCAAGCTGGGAGAGAGTGTTCTCCAAGACCTCACTGGATAATCGCTCCCCGCGGGGGGTGCTGTTTCAAGGGCACCCTAGGATTCACTTAGATGCCGGTGGACTATGTGCTCCTGGAAGGAACAGGTGAATCTTCCAGCACAGAGGCCACCTAGTAAACTTCCGTTTGCCAGGGCTATTTTTATCTGTGCCTCGCATCACATCTGAACTGGGGGAGGGGGTTCCCTAGAATAGTTCAGTCTGTGAGCTGCTTGTGTCCCGGTGAGCATTGTCTTGTAACACGAGGTGCTAGTGGTTGTACCAGGATAATGCAGCTTCGCTCTCATGCCCGACGGCCACGCCAACACTCCCCGACACCAGCGTTGGAGGTGCTCAGGGCTGATCTCTGCCCCGTCATCCTCCCACTGGGAGCGAGTGTCCCCAGGGGAGCCCAGCGCACCGCATTACCCCCGGCTGCATGCGGGGTGGCCCTAAAAAAACAGAAGTGCCACACAGCAGGAAAGGCACCTTACGGAGCAGGGTGCCTGTGGCAGAGCTGCAGCGCCAGCGTCCTGCCTGCGCCAGGCTCCCCGACAGCGTCCTTCGCCGCTCTGTACACTCATGTAATTATTTTGCTGTTTTGTGCTGCATTGATCCGAGAGGGAAGTCAGAGGGGACTCTCGTATGTGGAAGAATAGCTTGGTAAGGTTAGTAACTTCAGGGCACAGGGGAGACAGGCAGGCAGGCGGGAGGCTGGCAGTAGCCTGGGGTCAGGAGCGAGGGAGCCCGGAGTGCTGTGGGGTTGTCCCCGCGGGGTGGACCCAAAGGGGAGGAGGAGCGTGGGACGCGTGCGGCATGCACAGGGACACACTCAGCCCTTGCACTGCTCACTGTCTGGCTGCGGGGCCTGCATCCTGGGCCGTGCACAGACAGGGGTGCTGGTCAATGCCGCTGGAGGCTCCAGTGGGAAGGGGCTGCCCAAGGCTGCGCCTGAAGCACCTCTGGGGCCTGCGCATGTGTGGTCCCACTGGCTGACCTTTGCGTCAGTACCTGGCTGAGGCAGCTTTTCTGAAGTGACCTGAGTGGCAGCCCCTGAGGGACCTCATGTCCACTCCCCCATCTCGTCCTAGCCACAAAGCTCAAGAGGTTGACAGGGGAGCGGTCAGGGACCAGCAGTCTGTCCTGAGGACCAAGCCTCACTCTATCTAGGGATCCATTCACCTCCGACAGCATCTGGGCTCCCGGGCCCCGCGCCCCACCTCTCTGTGCCGTGGGATTGTTAGGGACGGTTAGAGAAGCACAAGGAGCCTTCTTCACACTCCATGCCTAAAATCTGAGTCGTGCCTCGAGAACGTAGCAGTCCTATCGACAATCGACAGTGGGCCGATTTGACTGACTTGCCAGCAATTTAGCTTGCAAGGCAGGTCTCCAGCACCGTCTCATGAAGTGACCAGGCTAGAATTCCTGGGCTTTTGATCATATAAATAAAATTGGGTTTAATTGTGTTATACCCTTGCATGGTTTATAGACTAGCAACATTATGAAATGATACTAGGCCAGCCCTGTTCCACATTCCGGCCCCAGCTCAAATTTTTCAAGTTTTCTAACTACTTTACAGACATGAGAGAAAGCTATAAATGCACCTACTGCCATAAAAAAAAAAAAAAAAAAAAAAAGTCCTTTTCTTATTCACCAAAGACTAAGAGAGTTTTTCTTCCAGTTACTGCAGCTCACCAAACATACACATGCAGGCACGCACACGTGTGCACACGCGCTCCACTTATAACAGCAGGAGATGAAAATGGGTTTCCAGCGCAGCCCTGAGCGGGGAAGGAGTGGCAGCATGGCGTCCCGAGTCTGCCTCTGGGCAGGGAGAGACAGAGACGAGGAGCAAAAGCTGGAGGCCGGCCACCACCTGTGTGACCATGAGCCACGGGCGCAGTGTGGAAAGCCCCGTCCTCTGCTGTCCCTCTCCCAGCAGGTGTGTGTCCGCGTCTCTGTCCCCCCTCGCTCAAGTCAGGATTACGCAGTGGTCCCCAAACCTCCGTGCACGCTGGGGCCACGTAGGGCGCTTGCTAAAACACGCTTTTCTGATGGAGTGTGTCTGGGGCAGGGCCCGGGCGTTCGTCCTTGGGGGTTCAGGTGGGGGCCGCCCTCTGCGTAGCGTTCCAGACCTGGGCTGCAGTGAGTGCCTGGACCCCTGGGCCTTTTGCGATGCTGCCTTGTGGCTCCTCTCTTCCCAGACAATGGGGGACATCGCAGTGTAACCCCAGACTTCTCTCTTTCTACGCCTTCGATTTCCATGGCCAGCTCTGCCCCCGCCCCATTAATTCCAAATTTCATGTTTCCCCAACCTAGTGTCCCATTTTCAGCTTGAGTTCCTGGGGGCCAAGCTGATGAGCTCCCGGTAGGCGGTGTTCGGGCCTTCCTTCCTCCCCTCCTGGTTTGTTCATGCATCCAAAAGTCGTCATGGAGTAAGGAAGAAGCGGCTGTCCTGGTTACCACTAAGAATTGTATTTGACTCCACAAACAGGTGGTAGGGAGAAGCGACCATCCAGAATTAGATCCTGCCATGTATTTTCTCTCATCAGTGCCCAATTTGTGTCTTCGTTTGTGGTTACAGATAAGGGTAAAGGGTTCTTGCCGCATCCCCGCCTTGACATTGGAGGAACTCTCTCGTTATAATCTGCTCCCTGAGACTTGCCTCATGGCTGGCATAGTTGAGCTGTATTTCCCAATTTCAGGTCATGGGTTTTTTATTATCCAAGTGTATGTATTGAGCAGAAAATGGCCTTTGCAGACACAAAGTGTGCAGCTGCAAGAGCCGAAGATCTCTTTAGATTCCTGGTTGGTCCTTAGAGTTTTTCCTAAATCTACAAAAAATGTTTGAGTCAGAAAGCACGTCTCTGATTCTCATGACTGTTCTTCTTGAGGTCCAAGACCTGCTTGGAGTCCATATTGTTTCTTAGAAACCCAGCACCCAGCACAGTGCTGACAAGTAGCTGATATAACTGTATTTATTGAGTAAGTCAGTCATAACTGTGTTTGTAATATTAATATGAACATCACAGTAGGAACAAGAGAAAGTCCTACTAGTTCCAGAGAGAAAACAGATCACTGTAAAGCAGCAAGGATGGGAAACGTTCAGAGTTCTCATCCAAAACAGGGGCAGCTGGAAGACTGTAGAGCAGGGGTCCCCAACCCCAGGGCTGCAGGCTGATACCAGTACGTGGCCTGTGAGGAACCAGGCTGCACAGCAGGAGGTGAGCTGTGGGCAAGCAAGTGAGCAAAGCTTCGTCTACATTTGCGGCCACTCCCCAGAACCAGTATCACTGCCTCAGCTCCACCTCAGATCACCAGGCAGTAGATTCTCATAGGAGCCCTGGCCCCTGGTGCCAAAAAGGTTAGGGACCGCTGCTGTAGAATACCTTCCAAATCCTGAAGGAACGTGACCTTGAACCTGAAATTCAATCTCCAGCCCAACTGCTGATTAGGAATGAGATTGGAGTGAATATGCGTTCAGACATGGGGGTTCTGTCTTTACCTTCGAGAAGCCCGTATTGGGAAAGACTGAAGAATAGATTCTTCCACAAAAGGAGGGGTGCCCGGATCAAACGTGGCCCCAGTGCATCAGGGAGGTGGGGCTCTCCAGAAGCTGGCGAGGGGCTGGGTGACCAGGCGCAGCACACCGCCGACTAGGCTGTCGTCAGAGGCCTCCCGGCAGCGTCCTTCAGCAAGACAAAACCGGCGAGATACCCGACATCTGAGATGATGGAGAGGACGTTTAGACCGTGGGCAGAGTGCTTGAGGTTAAAGGGATGGAGAGTGTAGGTAACCAAGCAATCAAAACGAACAAGAGTAACAAAACGTGCAGGGAAGGAAAAGTCGTCATACTACACTACTTGCCTCCCTGTCGGTAGTGTTTGCACAGTCATAATAAGGGAAACGAAGGATATTGACGAAACCAAGACTAACTGCATTAGGAGGAAGGCAGGCTTCCAGATGATTGAACAGTGGGCTGAGAGGGAGCTAATCCTGTTTTCCAGACTGGCAGATCCTAGGTTCTGCCGAAATGTCAAAAAGTAGCAATATAACCATTTTATTAAAAAATAGAAAGAATTAAAAAAAATCAGCCAAAAAAATTGAAACTGGTTGCCCTAAGGAATAGGGAGGGGCTTGGGGTGCTGCTGTTTACCTAGTAATCTTTGTGGAATTCTTTACATTTTGAACTATGAGCAAGTCTACCTATATACGCATACGCGTATAAACCAACAGACAGAGAAGACACTTGCGTCACATGGAGAAGTTTTAAGATGGCGTGCAGTCACAGGGGCCCTCAGGGAGCTCCCGGGCAGGCAGAGTTTGGGAGCTCTGCCCCCTCTGTGCTCCTGGTCGCCCCTCTGGCAGGGAGCAGCCCCTCCTCAGAAGGTGACGTGTGGATGGTTAGGGAGAAACCTGCCTCTCTTCAGCTGAGTGAGCATGGCCTCTTCATGCAGCTCTTTGCTGTCTACTATTTTGACCCCAGGGACATTTCAACATGACCTAAGAAGATGTCACTAAACTTTCAGCTCTTGTGATCCTAAGCCATGTGCTCAACAGGGATCCCCCTCTCCCCAGGGCCTTACCCCCTCCTATAACCCTGAGTCCCACCTCAGGGTGGCTCACAGGGAGGCCTGGTGAGAGAGAAAGGATCCAGCTGCCGCATTATTAACACGTTCTGTGTTGACATCTGTGATGTGGCTTTGGGACAAGCATTGTTCAAAGGGCTTTCAAAGTCCCCCCCCCCAGGGACAATAGTGTCCAGCAAGTGCGTGGCAAGGACTGACCTGACGAACACCACAGTGAGTCCAGGACCCCAGGAAGCGTAAAGCATGCCCGAGGTGGGACTGGGCCGGCGTCCACCGGTCACATTCGTGGTGGCTTGGCGCCAGGGATCCGCTCTGCCTTGTCACTGGAGCGCCCGTGAAACAGGGTGGTGGAAGGGGGAGGTCACCTTTGGAATGACATTGCTGTCCAGCGTCCTCGGTGACGGTTCCATGACGGATGCTCTGCGTGTCACCTGGCTCATGTGTAAGACAGAAGAGCTGTCGCGTCACAGGGCTGCTGTCAAGGTAAAACAGAACGGCTGGGCCTGATCCCCGAGGCCCGTACCGCACTTATCCTTTTCGATGGCTTGTTCAGCAGATACGGCTTGGCCCGCAGGTGTGTTCCATGAGGAGCTGTCAAGTGAGTAAGTCCGGCATTGAACCAGCGCTCACGGAGCGGGGGACGGGGACGGAAGTACGCATGCTATCTCATCCCCCCCCCGCGCCCCTCCCTCTTGTTTCTGGCCACGCAGAAACGGGGCGCCTCTGACGCTGAATGCCGTGCTTGCGTTAGAGGCAGAAACTGCATCCGGACTAAGGCTGCCAGATTTACCACATAAACATACAGGACGGCCGGTTACAATTAAACTTCAGATACACGAGAAATAATTCCTATCTGGGACATAACACCAAAAACACAGTTATCTGTCTGAAATTCAGCTTTCACCGGGCAGCCTTTCATCTGACAGCAGTAATTTGGACAAAGGTCCAGTGTCTCGCCATGCAGGACTCTGCAGTGGTCATGCTCGTCCGGAGGGGGAAGGCTGAGGAAGGGGGCCACGGGCCCGGCCGGGGAGCGGAGGGAGGCCCAGGTGCATGCGTGTGCACATGCGTCTGGTCAAGCATCCTGTCCCCAGGCTCACGGAATGGCCTGTTGCCAAGCAAGCCGTGTGGAAATATGACACACCCCGCCAGATGGGAGAGGTGCGCCCCGGTAGTTAGAGCATTTGACACACTTGAATCACTGATTCCTGTCGCGGACAGCTGCCTGTGGCTCTCAGGTGTCGTGAAAGGCAGAGCCCTCAGAGGAGCCACCTCCGCCTCCTCGTCATCCCTCCTACGCGGGGGGCCCGTGCATTGCACGTCTCAATGTTAGTCTGGATTGTGTGTACGGAGTGTCGTGGGTCGTGCACGTGGTATTTTGCCGACAAGGGGCCAGGCCAGGTTTCCCTTGCTATTCAGATCAGTGCTGTTCACAGGGAGCACCAGCCAAGATGGAGATGCTGTAAAGTGGCTTCAGAATTGGTGTTTTGGGTTCCCCCGGGGTTACTCAGCGGGACACTGCATGAAAACATCTTTGTTCTCCCCCAGTGACACACGCTTTCCACTAAATCAAAGCATCGTCATGGTGACGTGCTCCCAGCCCTTCCCCAAATCCCCTATGAAATTAACGGAGCGAGTGCTGAAGGAGCAGGGGTGACGTCCTCCGCCCAGACTCGGCTCCCCCGCGGGCCTGCCAGGAGCGTGGCTGTGGAACAGGGTGATGCCTGAACCGCAGGACAGAGAACAAGTCACTGCAGGTGCAGTCGAAACTTCCCTCCTGCCAGGAGAGATCAGCAGAAACTATGAATAGAAAAAAAAAGAACTTCAAGGTAAATGGACCGGTTTCAGCTTGAAGAAAGGCTGATTGTTTTTACAAAAATCCCCACAGACCTGGCAGCGTTAATTGAAGAAGCGATTACCAGGATAAGGGGATGGAGATTTCAGATGCATATGCAAACGACTCAAGTCATGTTTAATGCAAAGAAGTAAGCAAACAGTAGAAATAATTAAAAGCTGCTCTGGCATATGTCTGTTTGGCTGACGCATATGCTATTAAAAAACAAGAGAGTCTATAGCCAGTTGCCTCTAAGACTCTGTCTGTGCCACGAACCATTTCCATGAGCGATGGTGGGCAGACGTAGTGCACGTTTGCAGAGTGCCTTTCGTCAGAGGCATCATGGTCTCCACACTCCTCCTGGCTCTGCTGCAGGCATTCGCCATGGAAGCTGCTCACCTCTGGCCTTGTCGGAAGTAGCCGTCTTGGCTTACCTGATCCAGCAACTGTTGGTTATCTACAGAGGGACGACAGGACACCAAGAACCCCCTTCCTGCCACCCTGCTGGGCAGACACCTCTTCCTTTCTTCTTGGCCCCAAGTGGAGATGAAGGGAGAAGCGGTTACTGGCCTAATGGCCCCTGTCCTTAGCTTTTTCTTTTTCCATTTCTGATCTGGCTGACAGTGAGGGAAATAACATCAAAGGGTGCTGGGTTAAGTGCCAACTGCCTGCAGGGTCATTCTAAAGAGGCCAGAGTCAGTTAAGCATGGGTTTGATGCAAATAACCAAGACCAAATAGCAGCCGCCTCAGTGAGGCAGGGCTTATTTTGCTCCTATGGCGATGAAGAAGGTGTTCATTCCACCAGACCTGACAAGTGGCTCCCACCCATCAGGAAGGCAGCACCAGCCCCTTGGGGCCCTCACACCCACAGCCCTCCAGCTGGGGTGCCCACTCCATGTAGGAAAGTCATCAGAAGCGGCACCCTCTCTCCCACTCATCCAGTGGGGTGCAACTGAGTCACTGGCTACACCTGGCTGGAAGCAAGGTGGTGAATGGGGCCTTTATTCTGAGTGACTACGTAGCTGCTTGAAATTGAGAAGCTCTATTGCTAAAAAAGGAGCACAAATATTGGGGTACAGCTCACTATATGTTCAACAGGATTCTAAAACTTCCCCAAATCAACTGAGTTTACATGCCTGTTAGGTCAGGTCTATACCTCACTTAGATCCCTTGCTAGTTACTCATTGAGCTTAGGGGCCTGAATATAACACAATCTCTAATGTGAAATGACTCATTCATTTTCTCTGTAAGAGATGAAAAATAAAAACTTTCAGAGCTTTAGATGGTACACTCAAATATATACTTATAATCCTTGATTAAGTTTGAAAACTATATTTAAAAATACTACGTAAGGTGATTTATTAATTTAAGAAGTATTACTTTCCACTTATATTTGATAAAATAATGATCAATAATAAAACTTCACACGTATACTTGACGTCTGTCTATCATGAGCTCGAGTTTCTAACAGTATCTGTGAAGGTAACCTTTGTGTTATCAATGGGATTGCTCTTGTCAATTGTTATTTGAATCATCACCGCAATCAACCCCCACAATCAAAGTGTAATTATATCTATTTAGATTCTGCGTGGTTCAGATGATGAACTGACACATGAGCTCTTGATATTGTTCTGCAATTCAAGAGTCATTGAAGATTAAAATATCGGTTTGTTGGAGTAGCCATGAATCATCATCACTCTGAGAAAAAAGGCGCTGGTGGTCTGTCCCCCGGTGCAGTGCAGGGTGCAGGGCACCCTGGGACCACTTCCTGCCCTCGGGGTGGAGCCGGGGTGGGGCAGTGGTGGTGAAGCTCACCTGAACAGCAGCTCTGGCTACTCATCTTGGAAACATTACAACCCAGAGCAACAACACCACGTAAAGTGAATGTTTCTCATTTTATTACATTTCATATATTTTATTATAAAATGATCTGTGATGATACGTTGATGTCACCCCTTACATAGTCTAGAGTAGTGATTCTCCCGTCTGCCTGAGCATCAGAGTCGGTTGGGCAGAACTGTATTTAATTACAGACTCCTAGGCCCCACCGAAGACGCATTCAGTGAGGGCCTATGGGATAGGACCCTAAACTCCATTTTCCCAAGGCTTCTGAGGAACCTTGAGGTGGTCAGCCTAACACTACTCCTGGCGCTAGGATGGGGGAAGCATTGACTAAAGCTTTTGGGGACATCCCGTTCAAGGCTTGGAGGGTGGTCCAGAACTCAGGGCGGTCTTCGGCAAAGTGGAAACAGGCACGTGGACGAATGAGATGTGCTCTAGAGGACCTACTACTAGGGTCGTTTCGGTTTCTATTTTTTTTTAACTACTGTAAAATGTTTCCTGTACGGCAAGCATATCCAATGCGATGGCTGTAGTTTGAATGTTTCCCAATATCCCGGTGGCTTTTCCTCTTCCTTTCCTACCCGTCCCGGGTTGGAACAGCCACTTCAGTAGGCAGGCTCTCCACTCTAGGTAGCCTCATATCTCCCTCCACTTTTATAAATGCGCCAGTGAGTCATCACACCATGATTTAACACTGAGATCTGGCAGAGAGCTCAGCTGCCCATGTATAGAGTGGCGGGTTATCAGGAGAACCTGTTCCCTCATATACCAGACTCTCAGAAGTCACTCCCACCAACACCGCCCCCCCAGGCCTGACTTCTTTGAATAGTATTTTTATCACAGTTCACACATGAAAACGTTATCCTGAATGAATGGGGAATTTATGTAAGGTGATCTTCCTCTAGTTCCCAAATTAGAATTTACTTAGAATACTGTCTAGAAAACTCAGGAGGGAAATTTTTACTGTCAGCTGGGTTACAGAATGTGATGTTTGATGTTCATCTAGCGATAAAATCTCCTCGTGTGACGCACACCTGAGAGGCTGTCAGGATGGGCAGAGTGGCATGAGTGTGGTGAGCGTGGCGGCCTGGAAGACCGCTAAGCCCCTCCTGCGAGCTGTGCAGAATCGGACCTTCTCCTGTCTACGTGCGGGCGTGCACAGACGCGTTCCTATTTGTAAGAAAGAGGAAGGCACAAGACCATGTTTCTGAACCATTTCTCTTCCTTTCTCCCTCAAAAACCTCTGCTTCTTCGACCCCATCGCCACGTGCCCTCGCATCTCTCCGCCACTGAAGCCTGGCTTCTCAGCCGGACAGCCTTGTTTCTGGTCGGACCCAACCGTCTCCTTCCTCCTCGGCTGCCCCAGCTCGCTGACCGCTCACGGGGAAAGTCACCCAAGGCTCCCATGGAAATTTATACTGGCAAACGGCAGTGGGCATGTCCCGCCACCTAGCAGTCCCACTGTGCCTTCCCGTTGTGAGTCATCATCATCCAAATGATTTGACAAGTCACATGGCCCTTGCTCAGTTGTCTGTCCCCTCTAGCCCAGCCTTTCTCTCCACTCCACTCCGCCACTCAGTTATGTAGGAAGGAGTTTTCTCATCTCACTGTCTCGTTTCTCCTTGTCACCTCCAAATCACTGTCTAGTTCAGTCTGCCCTGCATCTCCGTGGTCTCTGAGACCTTCTCCCCCTGCCCAGGGGTCATCCCTGTCCTGTTCTCTCACGGCAGCGCCACACAGCTGACTGCTGTCCCTCCACCTCACCGTCCCAGGCCGCCTGCACCCTGGGCCTGCCACCTCCCCTGCTGCACGGGCTGGCGCCTCACCCCCGCCCCAGGCTCCCCCTCCTCCGCCAGCCCCACAGCGCAGCCCCGGCCCTCCCCTCCTCCCCAGCTTCCTTTGTTTCTAAGTGATTTCGCCCTGCTCTCTGCGCTGACGATCTCTGCATCTCTGTCTCTGGCCCAGACACCCTAGACAGGTCCTTCTTTGGGGTTCATAGCCGTCTCAGAAATGGTATTCCAAGACAGAGCTCTTAGTTTCTCCCCCCACTCCCAAATCATTCCTGTTTTCTCCATTCTTATGATCTGTGATAAAAAAGCAGCACCCTTCTTAATTTCACTTTCTTTCAACCATCACATTCATATTTTTAAGGGGAAAATGAAAATAAGATTATATATAATGAAAGTGTTAGAAATTCTTAGAAAAAAATTACATCAATCTAAGGTAGAATTATATGAAAACTCACAAAGCCATTATACACTGTGACTGAAGTGGAAAAGTCATATTGCTGAAATTTGTATCAAATAAAGAGGGTAAAATATTTTGCGGTGGTAGCTCACACCCCAAAATGACGGATGTGGTTACCTGTGCTCGTTGGGTATTCCAGGTGGAGAAGCCTGGACACAAGTGTCATCTAGGTTGCCAGAGGTGAATTTTGCATAAAGAAAAGACCCTTGAGCTGAACCTTGCATTGTGCTAATATGCTCAAACTGCCAGAGACCGGTGGGCTTTTTAATGGAATATAATTAAGTCTCTTCCTGGAGGTTTGATGATGCCACTGGGTCAATGCTTTTCTTTAATAATCTGCCTTCAAATACCTTTTCCCCTTTTCATTCTAAATGCGAGATAAAATAACAGTGAGGTTTGCCTTTTGTTGTACCATAAATCATATTCAAAGACTAATAGGGTAACGGCAGGGGAAGGGAGAGATTCAGAATCATGCATACTTTGTCACGGAAGAGGCTGTGACAATGACTGGCAACCTCAGTGTTCCAAATGCCTGGTGGCTGTAAGGGACTATGCCTGTGGGTGTTATAAATAGGAGACCACAAGTCTGCACAGGAGGTAAATTATCTCACAGATATCTACTACTCTGCTCCTTTACATTTGAAAATGCTACAAAGTTTATGGCTGAATTTAGAAATTATGTGTTTTTTCAAATGACAATTATTAATAATTACCCCAAAAAAGGGTAACTGTTTGCATGAGTTAGTTCATGAGACTTTTGAATGTCTTCCAGAGATAAATTTGAATTCATACCTCATGCCTTAGAGCAGAATAAATTTCAGATGAATCCAAGACATAAATGTGAAATATAAATAAACTTACAACAAGAGACCACAAGAAGATATTTTAAAAATAATTGTGGAATGAGGAAGACTTTTTTATGGCATAAACCCCAAAAGCTATGAGGAAAAAGATTATTGAATTATGCAACATAAAACAAAAACTACCATAGTGAAAACAAATGAAGAAACATTTGTGACTCATATTACAAAGGGCTCTTTTCGTAAATATATAAAGAACATCTAAAATCAGTAAGAAAATGACAACAATTCAATGGATAAAAGGGCAATTTTGTGAACAGGTAGTTTTAAGGCAGGAACTTCAAATACATCTTAAATAAGTGAAAACATACTCAAACTTATTTATTCTAATAGAACTGCAAATTAAAATGCATGGAGATGTTTTCTACTGATCATATTATCAGAGAACAAAGAGTTTAATGCACATTCTGTTGGCAAATGTTTGAAGGCAATGGAAACTTTGGGATATCACTAATAGAGCATTAATGGATACTTTTCTATCAAATGGAATTTAGCAGTAGCATCGGTTATATATCTGTATACCATTTTATCAAGCATTTCCACTTTTAAGAATTTACCCATTAAAGGTAATCCACACACGTGTGAAACATTATCTGATAAATTATTGCAGTATCATAGGTGATAGCAAAAGGCTGGAAATAATCTAAATGTCCATCAGTGGGTCATTACTTAAATACATTAATAAACCCATATGGTGGAATACTATGTAGCTATAAATGACGGTTAGACTATTTTTGTAGAAATATGGAGTTATCACTTATTTTATTTTGTTACGTGAAAAATAAAATACAAAATAACAAATACAGTATGTCAACATTGTGCAAGAGAGTAGGAAATAATCTGTCTTCTTATATACAAATAAGATAGCTTATACGTGTACCCAACGGCGTTGGTTGCCTCTGAAGAAAGCAGGGTGGTGAATGGAAGTTTTACTGTGTAAAATACACTCATTTGTATTTTTAAAAAGACAAAATTGCCTTATGAGGCAGACAGAAGTATTTGACAACTGCATCTCTGGTCCATTTGCTAGTTTGAGCCCCGATATTAAGATTTGGGAGGTGATGTGGTTTGCTCAAGGTCAGGCAGCTGAGAAGTGGGTCTCCAGTGAACACTTTAAGCTCAGTTCCAGGTCACTTCCCACATCGCGTGGAGCTTCGGGTGGACAGGGGACAGAGCAGGAATGGCCGATCCCAGTATTAGGAAACTGGCAAAAAAGCGTGACTGAAAACAGAGCATGGTGAACACAGAGCATGTCCATGGGCCCAGTGGGTGGAAAAAGCAGGCAGTGTAATGTGCAAACAAAATGAAAATAGAAGAGCCCAGAATGTGGTGGAGGGAGAATGGGAGAGTGGTGAAAAGGAAAAGCAGGGACTCAAAGGTTCTTCTAAAGAGCTCGGCTTTTTTACATGGGCAGCGAGAACTGAAGAGGTGCTAATGTGAATGGAGGTGGACTTGGACTTGAAAATACTGTTCTGATTACAAGTATGACATGGACTCGTGTCAAAAAGACCAAAATGGCAGCATTAACCTACAATACAGGCAGGGATGCAATGTCGCATATACACTTTTTAAAAATCAGTGAGAGTTTAATTTCTATATTGTATGGTATGCGGATACATGAGGGTTAATAGCTGCGTTAGCTTCAGGAACATCTAAGTAACTTTTGAATTGCTGCATAAAAGCTTTGCATCTCTTAGAATGACTTGGTTTGGAATTATTTTTAAAGTTCATTTTAAAGTCAATAGGAATCAGTGTTTCCCAGTGCACCATGACTTCAAGTTACTTTGTTTCTTTATTGCTTGTGTGCCATTGTGATGGCTAAGTTTACATGTCAACTACCAGGGCGTTTGTGGATGAATTAACATGTACATCAGTGGATGCAGTAAAGCAGATTGCCACCCCCCATGTGTGGTGGGCCTCACCTAATCAGTTGAAGCCCTGACTAGACTACAAACAGCCTCCTTGAGCAGGAGGGAGCTCTGCTAGCCGGCAGCCTTTGTACTTCGTCTGCGCCACTGACTCTCCTGGGCCTCTGCCTGCTGGCCCACACTGCAGATTGGGATTTGCCAGCCTCTAGAGTTCCAGGAGCCAGTTTCTTATAACTAATCATAGCAGATCATATACATGTATCCTACTGATGCTATTGGTTCTGTTTCTCTGGAAAATGCTAACTCATACAGCTATAACTCCTCATAATTCCTGCATCTCTAGGAAGTGGATTATATATTTTTACAGACAAGTAAAGCTCATTCTTTTAAGCACTTTAAAAATGCTCTTCAAAATAATAAACATCAAAATATACAGAAAAAAATGTCTGAATCCTAAGTGTGCAGCTTGAGAAATTAACACAAGTCGAGTACACTGGCCCAGCTCCTTTCCACGTGGAGACAGAAGACATAGTCCAGAGAGACATGGCCCCTTCTTGTTGTTAGGCTCACCTTGCTCCCGAGGGTGGCCTCTGTTCCAGATCTCTGACCATCTGCCATCTTGAACTGTGTGCCATAGACCCGCATGTTCTACATAGACCAGTCTTTCTGGCTTCTTGCTCCCAGTGCCATGCTTCTGAGTGACCGTGCTGCCGTGTGCACTTATCATGAGCTCACATGGAGCTGCTGAGTCAGAGGAGGCGAGTGTGTCAGGGCTTTGCAGACAGCGCCAGCAAGTTTCCCACAGCACCATACCAAGTTGCCCTTAGAAAGGCAGAGTCCCCATTGCTTTACACCCTGGCCAGTGCCGTTATCATCAGTGCTGTTAGCGGGAGGCATTCAGGTACAAATGTAGATGAATAACATTGCAGGACACGTAATTACATTGGAATGCCCGGTAAACAAGAAATAACTTTAGTATAGAACATGCTTATATCAAAAGTTATTGTTTATCTGAAACTCAAGTTTAACTGTTTGGCCAGTATTTTCATTTGTGAAATCATATGTTCCCACCTTGATAGAGCTACAATGTCTTCAAATAGATTTTTACTTAGTATATGTGTTCTTCATATATTTAATACATAATGTGTCTCATTGTTTTGAGATGGAAGGCAGGTGGGTCATAAACCAGCGGGTTTGGGCATTTCTAGAAAAAGAATTCTCCTCTCACCATTTTGACAGAAATGTGTAACCGGCCTGAGAGTTTCTGGCAGACTGATCATCTCTCTCTCTTGTTTCCTCAGAGCCTCACACACTAGGCACCCAGGGAAAATAACGGTCTGACAGAAACAATCACAATCACTTCATACCTACACACGGACCCACCTTCCACTGTCGTTTATCCCGCGTGATCTCACTTATGACAAGACTAATCTCTTGACAGGAGAGGGATATCAATTGCCCTCTTAAATTCCACAGAAGGGTTCCTCTAGGATGCTTCTGAGCAGTGTGTCTATTTTTTTTTTCCCTAAATGTCCCAAGACCGGCAACTGTTAAGTTCTTTTTTCTTTTAACAGACAGATTTTTCCTCTGTTAATTGTGAACTACCTAGCTTTCTCTTTTGCTCTACCAAGGAGCAAGTCCAGGCCACCAAGTCACTTACTGTCACCTGAGAGAGGGCGAACCGGGCCGTGTTCACAGTCTCTGCACGGGTCATGCACTGAGGCGCTGAAGGCCCGGACACGCAGGCTGCTTTATGCTCTGAAGTAATCATGGGTTCAGGACACTTTACTGCTAAAAGAATAGAATGATCAGTAGCTTAATTGAGCTGAACATAAACGGCCCTATTTAAATCTCTTAAAATCTGCAGAGGAAACAAATCGCTCCCTCGTTGAATGTTAAATTGAAACAAATTGTTAGAGAATTTTTCTACGTTTCATTAGCTTAGTGCACCCACCACTTCCAAATCAAAAAAAGGGAGGCTTATGATGATAATACAAAGTCTCCTATAAGTAAAATAATTAACATGACACAAAACTCAGAGTAAGTTTTCCTACAATAAAAATTAGCTCTAAGGAACTTTTTGAAGGTCCTGAAATACCATGTAATTTTCATTATAATTATGTAACCCAGCCGGATGCTGTTTTGATATCTACAGACCATTAACGTGGCTTTTCCTCAGCACCTGGATCCCAGATTGCTGCAGCACCTTTTTCTTTAGGACACATTTCAAGCTGTCAGAGACTAATTAGGCAAATCATCACTAGCGTTTTAGAAGAATTTATCTCTATTCTTCCCCGAGGTTGTTAAGTGATCATCTGTATTTGTGCCTTTCATTCTTTCGCGGGTCTCTAGGCTAATGTTTTTAATGCAGACCTCGTGCTCTGAAGGCTTCTCCAAGTGCCTGCTTCTCTTCGGCAGATTTTGGGCCCTTAGTAGAGACTTACAAATAAGTGGGCAGCACGCAAAACACACCAAAGGACCAAGCCCGGCTCCTGGAAGTTACGATCTCCGCTCTGTCCCCTGAGCGTGCGAGAGCGTGGGTTTTTGTTTTGTGACTTTTTGAACTCTTTTTTTTTTTTTTGCCTGGGTTGAGACTCAGCATCTCGGTGACATTCCCAAGGTTGGATTTGGATGGCGTTCAGCAGTCCCTGTGAGTCCTTGTCCTCCATTCATAGCCTCCTTTAGCGTAACAGACACGCTGCGCATTTGTAGGGGCTCGGGGACGTTTTCATCATGCCATAGCTTGTCGTTTGAAGTTCTAGTCCGAAAGCTCTGACCGCTCGTGCCATGCCAGGACCTGAGCTTGGAAGCTATCCTCGTGCACCCTGTGTTGTCCCGTGCCGGGCACCACAGCCCCTTCCCCTTCTGTGGCCCCTGTGACTGCGATTCGTACCCTGTGATGAGTTCCTAATGATGGGACCTCGATGCGCAGGGAATGGGGAAGCACTTAAAAAAAGAGAGATTTATCATTTAGGAAGTGTTATTAAAGTTTATGTCACCGCTACTTAAACAGAAAATAATAAAGGGTGGCTGAATCGTATTCCCAAAGTGGGTTTCTGTTGCTCTCACTCTGTCCCTGTGCGTGCTAAACTTCACTTTTGTCCTGCAGCGCATGACATGGCTGCTGGCAGGCTTCCTGTGTGGCCACGCTGTTGAAGAGGAAGTGAAGCATGTTTTCAATGTATTCCTTGTTGGGTCTTCTAAAAGTGAAATTCATGTTCATGGAACTGTACAGTCTCTTGTAACCTTTCCCCGGTGCCTCTATTTATGGCGTGCACATTTTGCCAAGCCTGGGTCAAGAACTATGTCAGAAATTCGAGTAATGTCACAGTACCGAATTCCTGCACTCAGATCGTTGCTCCCGGCTCTGGTTTCGTAACCATCACGTCCTCGTGAACTGAAGGTTCACGCTTCTATTTTGAACCGGTCTGTTGGACCCATTAGCATTCCTGGCCTTGCCCTGCATGGCTGGGGCCGCCTCCCTCTCTAGGTGTGCGAGGGACTGCAGAAAATATTCAGATGAAACTGGTGACCTGGTTCGCAGGGAGCCTGTGAGTACATTGGCCTCTGTCGGAACTGCAATTTATACACATGTGATTCGGGCCGCAGAGCTAGTAATATGGGATAACAATTATTTTTATCATCTGGGATGTTTTGTCGTTTCATCCCATATTTGTTAGTTCAGATCACCATGAGAACAAGGCATTTTACCAGTCTGGTTACTAGCCACATGATGTCTAACCCGAGCGGAGATTTAGAAGAAAAACTAGAGTGCAGGAAGTGTTCACAGCAAGAACTTTCTTTCACGATCGATACAAACAAGGACGAGGAGCCCTTTGCACTCTTGCCTATGGGGCCAGGCACCCCAGCCCCCACTGTCCCGGCGCCTTGTGGCTGCTCTCTTGGCCTCTGGTGACCAGCTCTCTGGTTTAGCCAGGTGCCTGGAATAAAGTGAAAGCCTTTTGGTGCAGACAAACTGATAGTGCCCTTTTCTGGCTCAAAACCTTCCCAGCAGTGCATTTTGCCTTCTGAAGAGCAGCTGACTCCCGAGTGGTGTGGAGCTTTCCCACGGCCTAGCTCCCCTTCGGACCCCCGTGTTCTGTGCAAGAGCCCCGGGTCCCGCTGACGCCCGCCCTTCCTGCCTAGGGCCTCCACAGCGTTGCCTGTGCTTGGGGCGTGTCCCCTAGTCTTCCCACCAACAGCCCCCAAGGGTCATCTAAAGACCTGTCTTCCACCAGGACTGTCCCAGCAGCCCTGCTCCCACTGCTCCCTTAGCCGCCCCTCCTTCACCTGAGCCCCTCCACACCTCTGTGCTGGGTCAGCTGGCCCTGAGGCAGGGACTCACTGCGCTCTGTCTGCAAGGCTCTCAGCAGCAGCCATGCGCGCCGGTTCATGCCGTCGGATGACAGCTAAGTGGGGAATGCGAGAGCAACACGTCTGAGATACCGGACCCACGTGTCCTGAAGAGCGTTGCACAGACACGCTGAGCATTCGAGGCTCCGTCCCGCCAGGCGGTGTGCGAGGCGCTCTCCCCAGGACGTCCCGTGGTCCCCATGACCCTGCCCTTCCCGCTCCCTGCTCCCTGCGGGCTGTTGGAGGAGGCGATGCAAGGCTGCACTGTCTTCCTGAGCGAGGCACTCGGTCTCTCCCTCCAGCGCAGTGTCTGGAGAGAGTGAGCCCCGCACAGCGCTGTCCGCGGCCGCACGTGCTGCCCACGCTGGCCTGGGCCACGTCTGTCTGAGGGTGCTGTGCGCCCCCGCGGCCTGGCCGGGCCTCCCCTCTCCGCCTTCACGCACGCCCCTGCCCCGTGCCCCGCCCCTCGCCGGGGCGTGCTTCCCGCATCCCCACGGGTTCTCCACGCAGCTCCCCGACAGTGCAGCCGCGCAGCCTCCGACTGGGCAGTTACATCCCACTAAACTTGCGCAGGCCGCCTGTCTTTGTAGCTTTTCCCCAGGTGCCTCAAAAGGTGCAGGTGCGAGGGACGTCCATGTACTTTTACTGATCTGCTGTAAATGCGCACAGGGATTCATGGGAAACGACACTTTTTACTACTGGTTTGGTGCTTTTTCAAGTCATTTCAAATTAGCTTTTCTTTCAGAGTCACAGTATGCTGGGTACAAATTTTAACAAGGACTTATGACCAGGGTAGACTCTAAGAAAAATAGATTAGAAATCCTAAAGCTACATGTTCCTTAGGGGAGTAAAATGGTACACCAATCCTTTCTTTTTTTACGTCCTTCCTTCCTTCCTTCCTTCCTTCCTTCCTCCCTCCCTGAGGCTAGCTCCCTGTGGCTGACACTTCCGCGGCAGCTTGCAGACCCACAGCGCTGACCTGTGTCCCCAGCCATCGCCAAGTGCTTCGTGGATTCCGGGAGGGAGAGCGGAGCCTTGTTTTATCCCTCCGCTCCTCAGGATGCACTTGGCAGCTCAGTCAGCCACCTACTTGCTCTGCTGTCTGTGCTGTTTCAGTTTCGCTCCCAGAAATCCCAGACTGCCTGCCGCCAGTCCCCATGCGCCAGGGCCAGTGAGGACCCTGTCCTGCCCCGTGGCTGCTGCCTTCATCACTCTCCCTTCTCGTGGAGCGTGCATGTGCCAGTGTGTGTGCATGCGTGTGCACGTGTGTGTGACTCTGTCCATGCCCTGTACATAGCACACACATGTGCATTCTGTACGGTAAAGAGGAGAGGGCAGATTCCATGGTTTGACGTGTGTGAACTTTTGTCATGTGAGTTCATCAGAAATGGATGGAACCACGAGCTGCATACCTCTTCCCATTGTCATTTTATGGAGGATCAAAGAGGAACACACGAGTCTGCAGTAAAGCCACGACGACTTACGGCCGCGTGTCCTGTGAGACCTGTGAAGAGGCAATCGTACGTGGAGGGTGCTTCCCCCAGCCGGGGCTTCTGCCCGCCCCTGGTGGCCGTCCTGCTCACAGGGCGCAGAGGGCCACGGTGGTTCGGGGCCACCCCCACCTGGCCTTCACAGCCCCTTGTAGCGAAATTAATGTACTTTTAAAATTCCTGTTGCCATAGCAACTCGGCACTGCTGTTCATGTGGCTGAATCAGATTCCAGAAGAAAAAAGGCGTTAAGGAGAAGAAAGGGCAGACGGAGCTCGACCACCATTAAGCAATCGACTTTAGACCAGAGTCGAGGGCAGAAGGGGAGGCACGTGCGCACGGGGAGGCTCGCGCCGTTACCTGCCTTGCTCTTGAATTCCCAGGCGGCCGCTGTAGCTTCTCTCCCCTTCTCTCCTCCCTTTAGGGTTTCCTTATGAAGCTGTACATGATAATCGAGGGGTACAATGGGCTGAAAGGGAAAGGGGATCATTCCTATTGTGAAAAATAAAGATTATATCAAAATATGTCCTCTTCTTTTTATGTGCCCTGATAGCATGCTCAAAACATGTTATATTTGGAAGAGAAAATATGTCTGCAGTGAATTTCACCCTCATTAGTCTTGTATTGTTGTTTTTTGATATTGTTGGCGGTCCTAAAATCTTGTTGATCAGCTAAAAACCTGGGGTTGAGTCAATCTCATATCAGGCCACTCAAACTTTACTTCTCTTTTAAGTTTTAAACCCATTTCTCCAAGAAGAAATAAAAAAATGGACCTTTAAACATAACCAAAACATCAGAAAAATTTAAAAGCTATCAAAAAGGTAGAAATAGTGTTCTAAATCCTCTTTTGTACCTGAGTCTGATGTGCTTGTTTAAATTCTTAATGAACAGAAAGTTAATACATGTTAATTATTGAAAATTTGGAAAATGGAGGAAAAAAAACAGAAAAACCTTTCATAATCCCATCATCAGGAGATAATCACATTCTTTAACGTACCTCTGGTCCACCTGAAAGATCACCTGTCCTTTTACTTAATAATGAAATGTTCATTTATAGTATATCTTGTAACGATGTTTCAGATTTTATAGTATTATTGTATAATAAATATTTTAGTCAATCTCCTTATTTAAATGTTACGTTTATATCCACTTTTTGCTCTTGTAAATAAGACAGTTTGGTGCATTTCTTACAAGACTGAACATACTCTTATCATACAATCCAGCAATCTTGCTCTTTGTTATTTACCCAAAAGAGCTGAAAACTGATATCTACACCCAAACTGACACCCATGTTTACAACAGCGTTAGTTATAATTGCCAAAATTTGGCAGCAAAACCAAGATGCCCTTCATAATACTGAACCACTGGGCCTCACTCTGCTCAGAATTTTGTAAATAAAACTGTACTTTGGTTGGAGGTCAAATCTGTAAATTTACTGGAGGAAGCAAGACTTGCCCTGCACCTGGGACGTGGAGGGAACCAGCGCTTCCTCCCTGGGGCAGGCTGTCGCTGCTACAGGAGGCTCCCGGCGGAGCGGCGGGAGCCCCAGGGTGCTCCACCAGGCTGTGCGTTCCACCCGTCCCCGGGGTTGGGCGATGCAGGTCGGGTTCACCGGAGCAGCTCCCCCGTCCTATGATGATGTGGTCCCTAGCACAGGGGAAAGACCGTGGGCTATCGCGAGCTGAGTTGAAAAGTTCTGCCGAGTGTGTACATTCTAGATCTGAAGGGTGTTCTGCAGAAGAATGAGGAGGAAACACAGACATGCTCTTAGATTTGTGCCAGGGAGTGCTCTGGGCCACTGAGACTGTCTCCCGGGAGAACGTTACCCACAGAGACCCCGCATGTGGGAAGGAGGGCTTGGGGGTCTCCAAAGTTTCGGAGAGACCAGCGGATGCTCACAGAGCCTCTCCTTTCTTGGATGAAGTCAAGCGCCAGGGGCAGAGGTCACCACAGTGGTGAGGACGCCTCGCTGGGACTGGAATTACAGACTGTCACCCAGTATACTGCTGACCTCAAGCTCAGAAGATTCGGCTCATTCTTGAGCACATTGTGGGCTGGGGGCTCTGTATGGGGCTGGGGTGCTTGGGCGAAGGCTCAGTTCTGGGGAGAAAGGTGATGAGCAAGTGCAAGGGACGGGGACTCTGAGGATCCAGGCCACCCACCAGCCTCATGGCCTCATGCTGCTCGTGTGTCAGCCTTGTGTCTCAGAGAAGCTGCTGGGGACAGAGACCTGCTTCCCAGCTCCTTAGAGCATGGGGCACGAGTGGGCCGCAGGTGTAGTGGACAGGAAGACTTATATGGGGAGGAAGTGCATCTCCAGTCAGGTTGCATCTGGACATTCAGTGGTCATTGACCTCAGGGAAGCAAGATCTAGGCTCCTGATTCCAAAAAGTCAACATCAGTCCTTAGAGGTTGGACTGCAGTTAGACATGGCCCTGGCCATGGGCCTGGATGTGAGCGTGGCCACAGCAAAAGGGACCTGTGGATTCTACACCATGGAAGACAGAAGGGGCGCCCTTGGAAACTGTCCAGAGGGGACTGCAGGGGGTGCCTGGGGCCTCAGCACGCCCGATGCATGGGCAGCCTTGCAAACGATGCTCCTTTGCTGGCGCTTTATTGAGAGGGTCAGTGAGAGCTCCTGGCTTTGTGACAGCAGTGGGGGCTGACTGGTACCCGCAGCCCTGGCATGGAGGTGAGGGGCGCCACGACGGTAGGACCTAGAAGTGTCTGAGCAGCGTCTTCAGTTCTCTTAAAACAATAAGCGCCTTCTCATCTGTGCGCTTCTCTCTTAAATGTTGGTAAGGTTTCATAAAGTAAAAAAAAACATTTTAAGAAGTCAAGATTAGTGGTGCCTGAATGAAAGACGCATGTGTATTCGGTTATGAAGAGCTGGTTCCCCTTCAACAGAGGCGTTACAACTCCTTGCCCTGGAGAGAAGGGAGGAGGAGGAGGAGGGAGGGGAGGGAGGGGGCACTAGAGCTAGGCTAGGCGTCGGTGTGTGCTGCAGAGGTCGGGCCTTCACCCTGTCCCCAGTGCCCATCTCAGCCCACGTCTAGGGCAGGGCTGTCTAAGGAGGTAGATTGACGGATCGAGCATCACACGGCAGTGCCCTGTGACGTGCACAGAGAAGCCAGCTTCCCCCGTGTCCAAGAGGGACAGGCACACATAAAGGAAGTACTGCATCTGTGGCGATGGGAGCAGCAGTCTGTGGGACCCAGTGGCTGGAGACACAGTGGAACGTGGGCATCTCACAGGGTGTTGGCACACACAGGGAATCTTGTCCAGGACCAGGTTCTTCTTGCTCCACGCCACACCCTGGCTGTCCGTGCTACCTGCAGTGCACACACGGAGCCAGCTAAAATCGGCTACGATTGTCCTGGATTGGCCAAGGTGGTTTCTTGTATTTGTTGAAAAGGAATTGCATTGAGCATCACGTGTTTATGTTTGAAAATTTGTACACAGTGAATTCTGCAGGCTGGTGGGCCCCAGGTTCAGCATGTTTCTAACGGATACAACCACTTTCTTTAAAACCTGCCTAAGATGCACGTTCCTCCTAGCTATGCAGTTGTTGGGGCTTTGGATTAGAAGAAATGGGAGCAGGAAGAGGACAGGGATTTTTAAGCAGGTTTCCTGAATGTTCGGGTGGGTTCCAGGAGCGTCAGTATGTGGCAATTTATGGTACCTGGAAGGTCCCAAAGTTATTGCTAGGAAGGGACGATTGCCTCCTCCTGTCATCCGAGGGCAGTCTGGTCCTAAATGTGAAGGAAAGCAGGCAGTGCGTCATCGAAGGCCCCGGCTTCTCTCTTCCTTTCCTTTCTCGGGCACCCACCAGGATCGCACTGTCCCCTCCTCCTCCAGGTCGCTCCTTCCCTGACACAATGACACCATGGAAAGTCCCTGGACTTCTGGAACATCGCTGTCATGACGGGTCTAAAGCTGACGCCCTCTCTCTCTCTCTCTCTCTCTCTCTCTCTCTCTCTCTCTCTCTCTCTCTCTCTCTCTCTCTCTCTCTCATCGCTGTCACTTAATCATTTCAGTTCCTGCTAAAAACAAATCTTTGGAAATATGAAAACATTTTTATGGAGTCATGTATTTTATGCATCAGAAGATCTGATTTATTCAACTATGGCAATAAGAAGTTAAAAATGAGTCCTGTACATGAACTAGAGTTTAGTATTTACTCTTTTTTTTTTTTTTTTAAATCTGTGGAACTTGGGAATATGATACAGGAACTTGGCACTTTACGTTTCAAAACAGATTGCAGTATATTTTGATTCATTAACATGGAGCAGAATTTTAGGAAAAGAGATGTATTATAAGCTGTGATATGTTCTTTTTTATAATAAAACAAACCACATTTTCAAGTTTGGAAGAAGCTGAAGTGCACATGGTTATTATGAATTTCCTCACATTGTACTTTCCCAAAACCAAATTTGGAAAGTTGCCAGTTTCTCAAGGTATTCTCTACAATCTTTATGATGCAGAGCTCAAGGAAGCCCAGAGCAAACGATGTTTGCATTTCTACTGGACATTTCATGGTGATATTTGTTGCGATTGTGGTCAGATCTTAATGGTTCACTTATTATTTTCCAAAGGTTCCCCTATAAAAAGACATAGAGCTGCTCAAGGTTACCCATCTTGATGATATAATCAGTGGTCAGTTCTGCGGGAAATACAGCTGCAGCCTTCTGACTCATTGTCGGTGCTTATGAAAAATGACAGCACTGGGCACAGAAATGCTTCCCCCCGCCCCCTCCAGGATGAACTGGCAAAGAGCCATCTCCTGCTTAACAATCTGTTTTCACCTTTCCTCTACTAAATCAAATTTCAGATCCAGAGGGAAGATACTGAGATATAAGAATATGATGATTCTTTTGTTGTTTTTTTTAAATGAGTGTCTTTGTCCTCCATGGGATAATAGGATTTTCAAAAATGTCCTCGATTTGTACCAAATGTCAGTCTGCTGACTCACCTGAATAACAAGTGTCCCTTCCCTTCTGGTACAATTCTATCCTAAGGAGACAGTTACAGCATTGTCTTCTTAATGCTCTGTCGCTTGTCACCCATTCGTCCAGGCAGTGTTTCAGAAAGCCATCACGCCACCGCGAGGTCCTCGCCTCTGCCGTCCCGGTGGCCTGGGGCGGCTTTCAGGACTCCCGCTGGTCTGCAAGGAGATGGATCTGTGTATTCACAGGAAAGAGGGTTAGTGCTCTACCTTCTCAGCCACGCCTCAGCACACGCTGTCGGAAAAAGAAAACACAGAAACGGTCAGACAACATGTTGTCATGGTAATAAAATACTAAGCTCATTGGGAGGGAATATGCTTGGAAAAATCAGAGGTTGAGTTTTAACTATATATATATGTATATATATATATATACATATATATATACACACACACACATACATATATAAAAGGCATCCTAAAGTTAAAACATTTACTTATATATATTTAATATATATAAATATACTTTATAAATATAAAATATGTATAAAGTATATATATATAAAACACATACATACTTTATATTTTTTAGTTATATATACATTTATATATAAAAATTTATATAACTATATATAAACTTTCTTTTTTAAAAAATGAAGGCCTTAAAATAAATGAAAATGAGCTGTATAAGTTTAATATAAAAACAAATACCCTTTATTTCAAATTGGAGATTTGTGTAACTTTTCAACTTTGAATGGTTCTCTCTGTAATCTAGTTTTCCGGGAATTGATTGTGCTTCTATCTTTGGCCTCCACCTCATCCAAACGATTCCTGTAATTCCATTCATGTGGGCCAGCAGCTGGCCCTGACTGGGCAGTTTCTATTTTGTCCTCATTTCATTAATCTCCTCTTGGTCGCTCATGCTGTTCCTCACTACAACCACCTGGAATTAAATAATACCTACCCTTAAACATGTAGCAGGAAAGGCATGCCAGCAGCCACACACCCCGAAAGCTTTCAGTCGGGGTGCTGATTCATTTAGGCGATTAATGCTGCGGTGCTGCGTCTGCTCCCTCCCTCTGGTCCCTCACATTTCTCTACACCCAACACGATCGAGCTGATCTTCCAGTGTGTGCTGAGGCCAAGGCCAATTCAGCCCATGAGATGAAGGGCACACAAACAAAAGGAGTGTACATCGTCCCCGTTGTATATTTGCCAGCTTCTTAGGAGATGACTAATTTAAGAATGGAGGTGAATTTTTACAAGATATATTACTCCACAGTCTCAGAAACCATGAAACGTCATATTCTCTAAGGGGCTCAGATGGAGTGTCATGTAGAAACTTATAGAATCAGATTTGGAGAGGAATCTTAGGATCTTGATTTTAAATCAACTTACAGGGTACTTTAACCAATGAGGTTGATGTACTTGCCTCGAGATGGGAATATTCATCTGATTCGGTTTTTAAATAGAAGTTAAAATTTACATACAAATAAATGTACAGATCTTCGAATGTATAACTGCATGCATTCTGTTGAATATATATGCCCATGGCCAGTAATCCAGTCAAGAATCACCCCAGAACCCTTCCCCTGTTCCCTTTCACTGCCTCCCACCCCTGTTGGCAGCAACTGTTTTGACTTATATCATCAATTTGTTTTGTCTGTTCTTGACATTCCTGTAAATGAGATCATATGGAACATCGCCATGTGTGCCCAGCCTCTCAGATCAGCATGTCCCTGTGGCTCATGCGTGTTGCTGCATGTATCAGCAGTTCCTTCTGTTTATGGCTGATCGGTGTCCGTGATATGATGATAAACAGCTCATCTGTTCCCCTGTTGACGGAAATGTGGATTGTCCGCAGTCTGGGGCTCTTATAAATAAAAATGCTATAATCAGTCAAGTACAGCGCTTTTGTGGACATTAGTTTTTCTTTCTCTTGAATAAGCACCTAGGAAATGAAAATTCAGAGTTATAGGTAGGAATGTATTTCACTTTGTAAAAGTTTTCAGAATGGGTGTACCATTTTACACACTCGCCTTCAGTGTGAGAAAGTGCCCAGCCCATGCCCTCATCAGCACTCGATACTGTCTGTCCGGTTTACTGCAGTGAGGTTATAACTCATTATATTCTCAATTTGCATTTCTCTGAAGGCTAATGATATAGAATGACATTATTTTGTGTTTGTAAGATATTTGCCTTCAGTTTTTCAGGACTTTTGCCTTTTTTTGTGTGTATTTTTGTGTATGTTTATTATTTGTCCATAGAAATTATTTTATGTTGTTTTCAACTCTTTTTATAGATATATGTATTGTGATATATTCCCTAAACCTGCGTCTTACTTTTTTATTTTCTTAACTTTTGATACAGAGAAGACAATTGTGATGAAATTCATTTTATTGGTTTTTTTTTTTCCATTTACAGTTTGGGCTTTTTGCGTCTAAGAAATCCTTGCCTACCCCTAAGTCGTGAAGGTGGTCTCTTATGGTTTCCTCCAGATTTATGATTTTAGCGCGTATGTTCTTCTCTGTGCCGTGAGGGGCATCGCGGGTTCACCTTCCCATGATTGTCTTGATCAGTTCTTCAGCACCGTTTGTTAAAACCCTGTCCTTCCCCCTGAGATGTCCAGGTGCCTTTCCAGAACCTCCGCCGTGTCACCGCAATCCGCTTCTCATCCCAATGCCAGGGCCCACGGCATGGGTTGTGGGAGCTCCGTGAGTCTTGCAATCCGGTAGCTCAGGCTGCCAATTTGTTCTTCAGACAAATATACCTTAAATTTAATATCTTAAAAGACCAATAATCATTTTGGCATACAGAAATAATATGTGAATAGATGAATATTTAAGTGTATATTACCCTCCTCCCTTGTGGGCAACGCAAGAAACTGTCAGTAGTGGTTTATCCTCTGCGGCTAGAAGTTGTCATCGGAATGGGGGATGACATCTTGCACTTATAATTTATGCCTTGTTGGAAATGTGTCTGGTTCTTCTAAATTAACCCATGAGTTACCTGCATTTTTGCAGTGTGTTGAAGGTGAGATATGAACCATCTTCCTTTAATATTGCACTGTACTAAATTTTAGCAAGCCCATTTCTCCAAACAAATTTACCAATTTTCCACTGACAGGTAGAGTTGATAGAAAAAGAAAGAGAACTTGTATTTGCGGTTGTCTCGTATGGATCAAGGCTTAGAGAGACATCCTCTCAATAAGAAGACGTCATTGGCGTGGTGGGGGTTAGCGTGTTCAGGATGACTGGGTCAGTAGGTGATGTGGGTGGGATGTGACTCTGTGACAGTTCGAAGTCTACTCCTTTCTTAAAAAACTGCATTATAATAACAGTGACCTAACCTCGTGTTGGCACAGAGGACTTGAGAAAGACAATGCCATAGCTGTTGGCCACGGGTGTGCCCATGGAGGTGGCCTGCAGCTGAGTGGGGGCTGCGCGGTTCCTCCATACTGCGGCGTGGGGGCCGAGCCACGCACTGCTCCCCATTGGGGAGGCGGGACCCCCTCTTCTAGCGAACCCACCTCCCATCGTGGGTCAAGCACATGATCGGCCTCATTTCCCCAGGGTTCTCTGAGGGGGGGTCTCATCTGGTCAGCCTCCTCCGGACACCTAGTCTTGGTTAGAGTTCTTTACTGGGCTTTTAACTGGATCAGGCTGCCGGGTCTTTAAAAATACGTGAAGCCCCTTTCACTATTCATTCATGCTTTTAGGAGGACAACAGACAGCATTAATTGGGATTCGCGAATTCTGGATGATGCGATGGGTGGTGGCTCGTTTGTAATTGCGTCTTTAAGCACGTGCAGCCAGCAAGCGCTGCGTCCTTCCCCGGGGCGCGGTGCCACCGGCGCTCTCCCACGTGGCCACGGGGAGCGTGCGCATCTCTTCCGATCGGGCCCCCACCTTTCCCCACGCTGGCTCTGCGTCCTCCTCTCGCCCTGCTTTGTGCCGTTTCTGTGGCATTATCCCTTTGTTTCACGGCTTCATGGTGGTTGCATCTCGCTGCTTTTCCGTCTGTGGGTCTTTATGTTCCAAACCTGAAGTCAGAGATTGGGAGTGGGGGGTGGGCTAAATAGGCCGGAGCACTTTCTTTTTCGGTCTCCACTTCATTTTTAAAATGTGAATTACTCGTTAACAGTTAAAAAGCGAGGCACTCCACCTACGATGAAGATTTGCAATTTCTTTCGAAAAACCGGAGACCCGGGCCCGCCTTTCCAGTGCACAGATTGACAGGCGCTGAACAGCGGGTCTCTTCTTTCTAGAGGCCCTGGGTCCCGGGCTTGTCCCAAGACCACTGCCTGTGATTCTCTCTCTCGCTCCTCGTGACCCCGCCTGGCATTCGAATGTCTGAATTTTGACTCCTGCAAAGTTTTCTGTCCCAACGTCTCCCGCCCCGTTGAGCAGCCCGGCTTCCAGGCACTTGGCAAGTGATGAATGACGGACAGGCACAGGGCTGACTCCTGTTCCTCCAGCTCTGCTCCTGATTGTCCTGCAAAGTGCCCGAACTGAGAAAGGGTCACCTCCTCTAGTTGCGTGCCTCAGAATACCTGTTTCTCTTGTCCTGGTTCACTGAGCATGGCTTCCAGTTGTCCCAGAAAGGGAGGTTTGCGTGGCCTGCCTCGGCTTGGGCAGGAAGGAAACACTGTTGGGTGGAATGTCCTCTGCGCTGGCAGGAGCCACTCCCCTGCTAGGCCTTCAGTACCCACTGGGGAACGCCGCCCGGGGCGTTAGTGCTGAGCTGGTTCATGCTCTGCATGTCTGTGAGTGGGGAACAAGGGACGTATTTACCCCAAATGCAGTTACCGGGAAGTCTCTGTCATCCTCTCTTCTTATTTGACTCTGTGGGACGTAAAGAAATGTAATAGGTTTTTACCCAGGTTGCATTTTTGTCATTATGGCTTTCTGCTATTCATTCTAAATAATTTTAGCTGGACATGTAAAAATAGTGTATCTACTCCTGTTAATGAAAACTAACATTTTGAATTTTTCTGTCCGTGAAAGGTTTAGAATTATTCTGGATGTGTCAGACATACTAACATTTTAAAGATACTTTAAAAATAACTCTCTCTCTGCTTGCTTACTTGAACTGCATGCACGTGACTGTCCCTGACCTGCAGAATGAAGGGCTTTACATTTCTATCACTATAATTCTATTATTTCCCAGGAAGCACACATGCATTCTTGACTTCTAAGGATGCCCATTTAATTACGCATGGGCCAGAAGCCAGCTTTTATTAGGTTAAGCCTCGATGGACGATTAAATCCGATAGCCACCATCTTTAGGCTTTTCTCAAGGGCTGGCCGACGCGACAGTGGCATGCTGTACTCGCCTGATAGGAGGACTGGGTGTATTTAATATTGTCAGCAAACGTGCCTGTGACTTAGAGCTTCAGACCACCAAAGCTCTGTGAGGAAAACATGACCACCCTGGCCCTAAGTCCTCGTGCTGCCTTTTCATTAATAACTCAGTAAACACTCTCTTGTAACACACCAGATGGATTTCACAGCATGTCAGCTCGATTCAGCAGAAACGCGGTAAAGACCGGAACGGAAGTAATTCCCTCCCCTCGTCAAAAGGGCAGACTCGCCCCGGGTTGGCAGTGGCACCGTGCTTGTCCCCAGCAGACTGCAACCTCCAGGAGCCACACAAGCATCAGCGTTGCCACACCCAGGTTCTGATGTGAGGAACGCGAGGACATTCCAGAACACAGCGGTCAGAACCCAGACCAGCAAGGTCAGATGACCGTGCCGTGCTGTCTGTCACTCCTCGTTGCCTTGCACAGAAGCAGAAGACAGTCTGGCGCTGCCTGGCCGGGCTCGGCGCCGTGTCCAGTCATTGGGACTCTGTCTGCTCACACGTGCTAGCATCTGTCCGGGCGTTCTCGCATAGCCTTTGTGTTCACCTGCCTTACAAAGCTTAAAGATCTAGTCCACTGTGAACTGTCACTGTCGGAGAGTGGATGTTATGATTCTGGTTTCCAGGTGGGCCCAGGGGAAGGCATTTGCTGGGGGTGCTGGCTGGAGGGGGCCTCAGAGCGCTGGGCGTCACGCCTGGCGTCTCTGGTCAGGTGGGAGTGACAGGCAGGGCGAGCCTTGCTCGTTATCAGCAAGTCCGGCCCACGGCGCATAAACTGAAATTCTGTAATGTGATCACACCTTAAGTAAGCGTGAGGAGTTCGCATCAGTCCTTTACGTCCATTTATTGATTTATTGAACATTTATTAAGCATTTACAGTGTACCAGGCAAGTATCCTTTCCAGGATTCCAACTTCAAGTTCAGAAGTTCTTATCAAAATCTCCAAATGTTCGTACTGTTGCCTAGTGCTCTTTTAAAATTTATTCTACCGAAATGTCAGAGATACACCTGAGGACTGATGATGAGGGTCAAAGCATTATTTATTTTAGGGTAAAAATGTTATTTAAAATGATATCACACACACACAAAAATTACCAAGCCATTTGATTGCTACCATATTAAAGGCAAATAATTGATTGGTTGTCTAGGTCATTTAGCTTTGAACTAGCAGAGATGGTTGATAGTAGAGAATTGGTCATTTCTGTGCTCTTTCTAGCCAGTGGAGAATGGGGCCATAGTTATGATTCTCCCTAGAGAAGAAAGAAGTATTGACTCTACTGAGAATTATTTCTATATGTGTCTTTACTTCTCACGAAACTGTGAATACTTTTCTCAATTTAGTGCTTGCCTCTCTTTTGACCTTATGCATCTCTGTGTCTAAGGAATTTCAAATTATTTTATTACAGTACCCCTCTCATTAAGAAGCAACCCCAACATCAGTGAAACAAATGACAAGTACATTTCAATATTGACGTGTTCCTGATCTCATTTTGCCAATTTCTCAAAGTGATAAACACTTTGTTAGAAGACTTTGGTAAAGAAATGATAGAAATCTCTATTACAGTCAAGACTTTTCAGTGCCTCATTTCAGTGAAATAAAGGGTGAGATTAAATAAAGAGAGGAAACAATATGAATTTCAACCATATTTGCTCTTTTTATTTTGCTAGCAAGACAAAATACTGTTTTGCAAAAATGTCAGTGCACATCACATTTAATGAAATCCACACTGAAGCTGACATGTCTTGGTTGCAATTTTAATAGCTGTAGACAATTATTCCACAAAATATGTTCAAATCCCTTTGGAAGGCCAATTTTTACTTTTTTTTTTTTTTTTTTTAAACTGAAACATTTCTTTTAGGGGAAAAAGATTAAAAGGAAAAAGATTAGTCTTCACATATTAAAACCTGGGCCTGACGATAGTTTACTCAGAGCAGACCAGACGGATTCGTGTGGCTCGGGATCTGAGCAGCCTCTTCACCAGCAGCATCTCAGCTTCCTCAGAGCCCGGGCTCTGCCCGCTTCCTGTCCCTGGGGACCGCACGGCAGGAAGCCCAGGGAGCACCCCTCCCCCAACACACGCACGGACAGAAGCACATGCCCACACACGCGCACACACATGTGCACACACACGCACACAGCTCATACCGCTCAGGGACTTCTCCGACATCCAAAGAAACTGTTTTATGGGCTCCCTGACTTGAAATTCAGAATTAGTATCAAAACAGAAATAATGTCACGAACTGTCAGTTCTGCAAAACATTTGGGCAGACGCTGCTGTGAAACGTCCTGGAGTGCACTAGTGGACAGGCCACCTCCCTCCACACCAGAGCCATTGGCCATGCGTTAGGGTTGTGGCGACATGGTAGCCACCGGCCTCGTTCTTCGTAGGATGCATCTCAATGTCGAGGGTCGGGATCTCTGCTCCTCTTGTAAAGGCTTCCGGCCCAGACATGTCAGAAACCTCACCTCTCTTCAGGATGGATGAGCGGGGTGTCAGCTCACGTCCCGTGCAAACAGCCACAGCCATTGTCCCCTCAGTCAGGCACCTTGTCCCTTTACAGACCGGTGACGGCCAGGTAGCCGGGCCTCTCTGGCCCTCGTTTCTCACCCTGAAATGGGAACCATACAGAGCACACAGCAGGTTTGGAATGGCAGAATGACACAACCGATCTACAGGACTCCGAAAGTGTAACGGCCCGAGGATAGGAGAGTCCCCCACGGTGTTCCTCCCTCAACACCTCTGTGGGGCCCCGTGGTCCCCGTGTTCCTCTGTAAAGTGCCTCTCCGTAGAGAGGTGTGACGGGGATGCTGTCCACGTTGAGCGTTGTTTCTGAGTACATCGGGTGTCCTGGAAATACCGAGCCTGGGTAAGTCGCCCCGAGGAGCCTTCCTTTTTCTATCGGACCTCTGTGTATCTCCAGTAAAGTGCCTGCTGACCTCAAAGGACCCTGGAGTATTTGCAGAGGGGACTGTTAGCGCTGACTTTAAGAGCTGGCGCTGCCGTTTGACGAGAAGGTAGGCATGGCGGGAGGCCTGGAGAGCTGCGGCTGAGGCTGCCCACAGCTCAGGAGCTGCCCTTCTAGGCCGGGCTCCCCAGTCAGGATGCTGAGCCCATCACAGGATCTCAGAGGACGATTGAGACAGCCCCAGGGCCCCTCGGATAGGGGCCACTGCCACATCCAAACGCTGTGGCTTGCTAAGGTGGGAGGGCAAGCGGCTGCAGAGAGCAGAGCGGGTCCTCCCCGCAGTTCAAGAGGAGTGGGGAATGGCACAGCCAGCTGCCCCTCCGGCCTCGGAGCGTGGCACAGCAGTGCTCTGGGCCAAAGCAGAAGCCTGCCCCAGAAGGTTCCATGCCTGTGCTTGATTTCTGCTTTAAAACCACCAAAACAGAAATAAGGAGGCAGTCCACGTGGTTTTTTATAACACTCGTAATAGCCAGAATTATGGCTACCATGTGTCAAGCCCTGCCTACGGTAAATTCTTTGCAGACGTGATCATTTACTGTTAAAAAATCCCATCCTTGTTTTCTTACCTGCATTTTACAAATGAGGAAACTGAGACTAAAGTTCCTGAGAATAAAGCAATTTGCCAAAAGATTCTACTATAAATAGATTCATCTGATTATGATGCTTATGGGTTTATGTTTAGGACAAATGGTAAATTATTACTTGAATAAAAAGAGGCCAACTTAATTATTTACATGCTTACTTGCTCCTTTTTGTTTATCGTTTCCATGGAGATTTGAATTCCTTCTCCATGCTGTGGAACTGCACAGTGTTTGGGGGAGGGGGTCTCCTATAACAGGGGACAGCTTCCTGTAGTCACGCCCACTTGTGGGCTCAAGGAGCCAAAGGCACGCATGAGAAGTCAGAAGGAGGGAGACAGGTGACAGAAATTCCAGGGCTTTCTTTTCCCTCCTTGGCTTCTCTCTCTCTCTCTCTCTCTCTCTCTCTCTCTCTCTCTCTCTCTCTCTCTCTCTCTCTTCCTTTTCCCTCTCTACTAAAGATAGCTATTATTAAAATTAGTCAAAACTGGTAGAATATTTCCATATGGCACTAGGCAATGAGTGTTAAACAATAAGGTTCATATGCCGTAAACAAGATAATTAAAGGTGATTTCATATCAGGGTCTTGAACTTGACCGCATCTGCAGGTTCTGGGGTTAGGATTCGACCTGGCGGGGGGGGGGGGGGGGCGGGGAGGGGGAGAAGGAGGTAGTAATTGTTTTGCCTACCAGACAGACATTGTCTTTTCTTAAGTGCGTTCACCTTGATTGCACTATTAATACTTAACATTGATTCTACCAAATGGTTTTGTAATTCCTGTGCTTTTTTTTTTCTTTTTAAAAATTAGGTCTCCTTTCCTAATCGATATTGAATTGATTAAATTAATTCTCTTTCTCCTTTACTGGTCCTATTAATTTAGTAGTTACACTTCTTCGTTTTTTTATTTTTTCTATAAATATCTAAAGTTAGTTTCTCCTCATCAACAGAACCACAGTTGCTTCAACTTCCTCCAAATTTCACTTTTTCAATCTCCGTGTTGTTATTATTTCAAATTTAACTAGAACTTGGTTTTTCTGACACAAATCATCACCATCATTTATTTCTCAATAAAAATAACGATCCAACTATGTTTATTCATGATTGTACTGCTTATTACTCATTTTCCACCCTGTTTTATCTTCCTGCATTTCTTTTCCTTATTGAGGAATACGCTTCGTTATCTTTGTTCCATGAGGAACTGTGGGTAGTAAAATATCTTATCCTCGAATGTCTGAAAATATTTTTATTTCACTGCAGAATTCCAAGTTTCTGGTTTCCCTTCACCCTTAGAGATGTGTGTTCCTCCTATGGCTTCTGTATCCTTTGTTAGCAACAAGAATCAGTGTCAAATATTGCAGGTTTTTTGGTAATCTTCCCCGTTTCCATAGCGTCCTCCAACCCTGAGCTCCGGCGCTGTCGTCCGTCGTAGGTTGGCGATGGTGTGCGCATGCGCAGAGCTGACGGTTCCCTAAGTGCCGAGCGTTCTCTGAATGCTCACGAGGTTTGCAATCCTGAACATTTTTGAGTTATCAATTTCAGTATTGTCCTCTCCCCTATTTGCTCTGTTTTCTTCGATTAAAAGCTTTTCAGTCTATCTTGGACATTCTTTAACATTTTAGGTATTTTCATCTTTTCATCTCTCTGACGTGTGTTCTGGGTACTCAGTTATGTCCGCTGCCTGCTCTTCACATTCATTAGATTTTTTAAACGAAAATACTATATCATTAATTTTAGAATTTGGCACTGGATTCTTTTTCATTGTTGCCACTCACTTCTCGGTATTGTTTTTTAATGATCATCATCACCTGAATATGTTATATATACTTTGTGAATTCTCTTTTTACAGATTGCTTAATTGTCTCTTTTTCCCAGTTTTAATGCTTCTATTAATCTGCAATTAATCAACTAACTCTTGTTAATCTGCTCCTGTTCACGACTGTGGAATTCTTCATCCGTGTCACTGTCTTGGTCGAATGCCACTTTGTGTGACTCTATCCTCCCACACTAGCGAGTCTCCTCTAGCAGGTGTGATGTTTTCAGCTACTGGGGATATGGCTCCAAGTCACTCTGTAGCAGCTCAGGGCTTTCGGCCCGCACAGACACCGCGTCTCCCAAAACCACGCTGTCCCTGAGTGCCCCGAGGCTGCCCTCATCCAAAGGCACAGGCATTGGGCCACAGCCTCAGGTGGCGGGGCAGACACATTTGAGCCCATCCGACAGCTACCTTCCCAGCTACTGCCGGACCTGGGCTTTCTCCGGCATTGACCCCAGTCTCGACAGCCCAAATACGGTTCCACTGTACCGTGAGCTGTGAGCGTGCAACCTGTCCCTCCATTTCTGATCCATAGGCATTGTTCTCTCCTTTCTAAGTGCGGCCATGTCTAAGAATATCTATCACCATTGTATATATATTCCATATATAGCATACATATTATAGTTATAAAAAATGACAAAAAGATGTTAAGGTATATTAAATTAAGTGAGAGCCAAAATAAATAAACAAAAGCAATATATTACAAGAACAATGAAAACATTTATTAAGCAGTTACTGTGTTGAGCCATCCTCTAAGCACTTTATGTAAATTAATTCACTCACTTCTCTTGATGATCCCTTGAATTATGTTCTAATATTTTCTCCATTTTAGAAATGAGAAAATGGAGGTACAGAGTTGATAGAACTTGCTCAGGGCACACAGTAAGAAAGTGGGAGAGTTTTTCTTCTTACCACCATATTATACCACCTAGTCACAAATGTGTGGAGGATGGGGGCCAATATGTACAAAGAGGTTCATTCTGGTAGTGAGCATATACATTTGTTTTATTTTCTTATTTTAGTTTTTCTTAATTTAAAAAATTTTCTACAATGAACTATACAAATTTTGTAATGACGAAAAAGTAGTAATAAAAGTTATTTTTAACATGCCTTTTTTTTTCAGTAATATTTTCAATGTTAGGTAACATTAGCCATAATAGAGTCCACCGAAGGCCAAATTACCTGCAAGATAGGCAGGATAGGCAGGAAGACGGACAGGGGCGGGGGGCGGCTTTCTCACAGACCAGGAGGAAGGCACGGGAGTGGAGACCCCTTTGCTCTCCTTCATGGAGAGTCTAGAGCATCCCCGACTGCAGGCTTGAACGCATGCAAGCCACTTCCAGCTTGCACGTTCGGTTCAGTGCACCTTCTCCCATTTATGGCTAACTAACCGTCTCTCTGTGTATTTCAGCTCCAGAATGCTGAGTTTCTATGGCAATGGACACTATTTGAAATATAGAAAAGGCTGCTCTGTATCATTGGTAGATGCGACATTCCTCATTCTTGTGAAACATATGCTCATTAAAATCCACATAAAAAGACCAATGTCACATGTCTTCAGGTCGACGTGAGGAAGAATGAGGAAGTTGCGTGTGCTCAGAATACGTGTTATAAAAAGCCATGAAGGAGCACACTGGTTAAGTAAGGGCTGGGGACACGAGGGGTGCAGAGGAGGGGTGATGGGGGTCCTTGCAGAAAGACACCAGATGGTGATCTAGCTGTGCTCCTTCTGGAACTTTCGGAGCTGAGGTCTGCCCATTTGTCCCCCTGGAGTCCCAAACCAGGAGGAAATGAAAAAATTCTAGAAACTGGGCCATGAGTTAGGGATAAATCATCGAATAAATCCCACTCCAGATTCACGGAAGTCACTAAATAACAGAGAGTGTGTTATTTACAAGGCATATTTTATATGTGCGAAACTACGTATTTAGGATGATAGATCACAAGTCATCTTTAAATGGGCTCACTCTGCACTTTGCAACATCAACCAGCAGCCTTTCCTTTTTCCTTCATGGATGGGCCCTTTCTCTTGGCTCCCTGTAAGGCTCTTTAACAAAAATTTCACATCAGAACTTAAAGCTCTGCTCTTCCAAAATAGGCAATGTTGTGCATTGTTATCATAAGTAAAAGTAACTCCAGAATAATCATGCTGATGCCTTCCTGTTTTAAATCTTATTCATTAGAGAGAAAGCAAGAATGTATTTCCCAAAACTTGACAAAGAAAAGCAGAATTTGTCCTTTTTTTCCCTGAGAATTTTCTTAAACTGTGTTCCTTAATCAGAACATGTGGGAATTCAAAGTCATGATCTTGATTATGCTTGATTGCATCAAACAGACACAAATGCCATGGATTTTTATGGCAGGAAATTTGAGATTGCATGGAGCAATGTGCCAAAAAGAAGCAATGTTTCTGCTAAAAGGCAACAGATTTCAGCATTCTCATTGACAACTACCTGTTGAGAAGGAAAAAGAGCAATAAAATTATAAGTTTAGAAATGTCACAAATTAATAAATCATAATATTAGTAACAGTAAGCACACAGCGAAGTATAATTATGCCACAACGTGGGCTGCCAGCAAGACTCACGAATTAAATACTTCAGTTCATCGTCTTTCAAAAGTTCCTATTATTATTTTCAAAGGAGCCTTCCAATCTGTCAAGTTTATCTCAGACAACGCAGAAGTTGATCTTTACGCTGCTATAAATGGTTTTCGCAGTTGCCATAAAGTCAGAAACATAGTATGCTAGATACTGTAATAGCAAGAGTTCCAGTTAGGGTGTTCCGTGACTGATTTTAAGTAAATGTCAGTTTCTATATCATTACTCTTTCCTCTGATATTTTTTCCTCTAAGAAAAAGAGAGTACATGTGACAGCGCAATCATGTATATTTTCAAGTATCGAAATAAAAATATGGCTTAGCTGGATTTGACATATAGCACAAAAGCAAATTCAGAGTCAATTAAAAGAAACTTTGATGTTACTTATGAAAATGACTTGAACAGGAGATGTAAAGTGAGTCGTCTGGAGGCGTCCGAGCCACAGCTTTCGTGTCTGTAACTTCTTGGCTTTGGCACTGGAACTTGGCGATGTCATCACCTGCAGTAGAAAGCGGTGAGACTGTCTTGGACTCTGCAGAAGGCACTTCGTGTTCTAAAGCAGGAGAGAGACCCGTTTTTTAACAAAGGCGTTTATAGTCAGTCCTGTCCAGAGTCAGAGGATGTCAGCATTCTGAACGTCTCAGGATCCCATGTCTTCTTTAGTGATAGTGTTGCGATTGGTGGTCAGGCAGCCAGAGGGTAAATATTTGCAGTGATTGGGATTTTTGAAGTGCTCAGTTCTTTCCAAAGTGTTCTGATTTGTATGAATTCAAACGGGTTTGCTTTGGTCTGATGCTGACACATGGACCCATGCTGGGCCTCTGGGCGCTGCCTACCGCCTGGAGAAGATGCGCCTCAGTGTCCTGGGCTCCCACATAGGAGAGGCCGAGCCGCTGAGTTGACCGCAGGTGGCCGGCACTCCTTCCTTAAGCTCTGGTTGTAAATCTGCTTCTCGCTGTCCAGGAGGGTGACAGACAGCAGAGTGCACACTCGTGTAAGCCCCGGGCCAGCACGCCAGGTCACGCTCCAAACTCCCCCGAGCCCACAGGCTCCTTCACCATGCCCGGCTTGTCTCTGCTTCACACCAGCCAAGTCTGGCCGTGGTCAGTTGTTTTCCTTCGGTCTCTGCTCTGCGTGACTCTTTTGGCCTCCGTGACGTTTTGCAGAGTCAAATATCTGAGTGATCTTTAGCTCAGAGAACCTAAAAGGAAAGGAAGTACATTCACGTGTTGCTGCATTAGGTTAAAAATGAGCACAACAGTGTTTTATTCCTCTCTCCGGGAAGATCAGCGTCTCATCACTTATTTAATGATGAGGCCCATCCTATAATTGTCCTTGGAAACAACGTGGAAGACAAGTGCGAGGCGCCTGCCGGCAGCCGCTCTCCGCAGCAGATGCCTGCGCTTCGGGAGGGGCTGCGCGGGCCGAAACCCCCTCGACTGGGGATCGGGAAACTGCGTTCCAGCCGCCACTCTTCTGCAGTAAACTCTCTGAATGATCCCGGTTTCCCATGTGGATCTAGTGACGGGAAGGCATCAATGACGCACTTTCTCTTTGTCTCGTTCTTCCCCGCGGAGCTGCTTCCCGAGGAGGGCAGCAGGGGCAGACGACGGGTCAGAGAGTCAAGTTAGCTGACAGTCCTGCAGACCGCGAGGAGGTGACCAGGAGACAGACAAGGCCCGATGGAGTGGGCTCGGCGAAGACCATGGCCCTGGGCTGAAGGGACATGGAGTGCTCCGCGGACGCCCCAGCCCGGCACCGCCATCACGTCAGCATCCGCGCAGAGCACCAACCTCGCTGTGGGCGCCGGACGTGGGTGCCGAGCCACGCGGGCCAGGCGGTGGGCGGAGAGCCGTGGACAGCGTGGCGGGCAGAGCACTGAACAGCAGCAGCCGCGGGGCGCAGCCTCTGCCTTCCCCCTCCCCGGCGAGGGGGCCCCACACACCTGCTTCGCGCTGCTTCTGTGAAGAGCTGCCCTGTCCGGCTAAACGATTAGGCCGTTTCCAACATGCTGCAGAGAGGTCTGTCAGCCGAGGTGGCCCGCGGCCGGCACTGTCCCTGCACTGCGCAGGCCCAGTTCATCGAAGGGAGGCTGAGCCCCTCGCTGGTTGCAGCGAAGATGGCCAGGAAGGGGAGAATGGAGACCTTGGAGGAACAGGACGTGAGATAAATAACAGTGCGAAGTAGTCGGAGACCGAGTACCCACGCGCCTCGGAGCGAAGACAGATGCAGGCGGGCTTGGCGCTGGAGCTGCGACGGGGGCCGGTGGTCCTCGGGGGCGGGCAGGACCCGGGCAGATGAGGGGACAGGAGGACGCGGTGAGCCGGTCGAGCGGCTATGAGGGCGAGTGAGCAAGGCCACAGGCCGCAGGGCGTCAGCTGGAAACCGGACGCCTAGACAGAGATCCAATTGTGAGGGGCTTCGGTGACTAAGCCGAGGAATCTGGGAATTTTCCATTAGCTGTGGAAAGCTCTACGAAAGCATTCTTCGAAGAGGGGGCTGTTTTCTGTGTTTGTTTATGCACTTGCCAATCATACTGCCATTCACTCCGTATCAGAAATTTGCGATCTAGAGAAACACGGCAGAGCTGCTGTTTAAGGGAAAAACAACAACAGACTGATGTGCTCCCATCTGAGGAAAGGATGAGTGAGCAGAGAAACTGAGTGTGTCCAGACCGATGAGCAGACCAGACATACGCCAAGGAGCTGTGGCGTCCTGTTAGGTCAGGACAGACACAGAGGGCGAGATGTCAGGGCCGGGGGACCCAAGTGTAGGAGAGAAGAGAGAGGAAGGAGCGCATGGATCCTGAGGTCCGACCTCAGAAGAATAACTTGCAGCGGTTGGAAGAGGACCGGGCGCACCTGGCTGCCAGCATGTCCGCCTTCTCTAGTATCCTGGCCTGGCCGTGTCCTTTAGGAGTGTAATGTGAGCCGTAGCTGAGATTTTAAATTTTCTAGTAGCCAGATTTAAACACACAACAAATACAGAACTTTTATATGATAATATTTTATTTAACCCAACACATACAAAATGTTATTATTTAACATGTAGTCAATATAAACAATTATTGAGACTTTTCATACAAAGTCTTCGAAATCCAGCATGCATGTCACACTGGCAGCTCATCTCATTTCAACGACTCGCCATCCCTATGAGGCAGGGGGCCCCGGCTGGGACTTTGCAGCTCCAGACTTAGAGCCAAAGGTGTCGGAAGGTTAGCACCACCCAAAGGCACTAGGTAGGGTTCCCTTCTCTCTGGTGTTTAGGGTTGAATTACACAGATGATGCTCACGTGAATGCCGCTGCCCCTCGCCCCTTGATTCATGCTCCCCCTGAGAACGAGGGAGCGAGAAGGCGCCGAGGACACTGTCCAGGAGGGCACCTGGCTGTTCGCTAGTTCATGGCTCGCTCGTCAAATCTTTTCTGAGAGAAGACAGGTCTTTGGAGAATGTCCCATAGTATGAATCCTATTGCTCACTCAGAGATACCAGTCGAAGTCCTCTGGCCCGCAGGTAGCTGCATCCGGCAGCTGGCGGCTGCTTGGACCAGACTTCAGCCCAGCGTTTAGAGCAAAAACACACACGCAACGGCGAACCCGTGTGTCTCTGTGCAAAGTGTGTCCTCTCTACACTCTGCACGCACTGCTGATGTCCAGTACCACCCCCATTTCCATTACCTGCCTCCTCTGAGGGCATTTCTGCCCTAGAGGAACGTGATGTCCAAAACGTATGCGGGCACGAGAGCCAGGCAAGAGGGGAGCGGAAGCCCGGGCGCGAGCGCTTCCGCTCACCAGCTGACGGGCTTTCCGGTGTTCGGCCTGCAGACCAGCAGCCTGGATTGTCCAGCTCACTCTTAAGACGTTGTTAGTGGCATTTAATATACTCTACCCTGACTCCTCCTGGAGCCGAGGGAGAGGTCGTCCCTATTCTTGGTGCTGGATTAGCTGAGCGTCTCTATAGCAACCAGTCAGGAGTCTGAATCATTCTCTTTTCTATTTACATCTTGCAAAGGCAGCCAGAAAACTGACGGCCAAATTCTTGCCCCACTTCTGCTAATGATCAGACAGGACATTGAGGCAGTGCTTTCTGTTAAACTCACTCTTGGCTATAGCTTTTTTTTTACACTCACTTTTCTGTGGACATTTCCTCAGATAATTATTTAAACTTTATTTTTTTGTTCTACTTCTATTTAAGATGGAGATTCTATCTACTTATCTAGCATCTATTATCATCTATCTGTCTACTATCATCTATCTACCTATCTATCTATCTATCATCTATCTACCTGCCTATCATTTATCTCAATACATCCATCTATTCTCCATAGCAGTACTTCACCTGCTCTATTTATTTGTTTCACTGGCAGCTTTCGTATTCTTCACTTACCTGATGCAAAGCCACAACTGATTGGCCCAGCGTCAGCCGCCCTACTCAGAGTGGGGCCAGAGAGGCTTTTCCCAGCAAGTCTGTGGACTTGGGACTCAGACCGGTGTCTCACCAATGGCTGAATCTGTAATAGCAACACGAAGTGATAATGAGAGTAACGGAATGGTGTAAGCCATCGTAGCAGTAGAATAGCAACACAGGCACGCCATGTTCTCAGGAACAGTAACTCTGCAGCGGGAACAAGGGCACTTCAGCCACATCCGAGACCACTCGGCAGCCGTGTCCCCGCCAGGCAAAGACGCCGTGCTGAGAAGTAATGAATCCAAAGCACTGGGGGAGGGGCGATAAAACGAGAGTGGAGAGGGGGCCCAGGTGACTGCCGAGTCCCAGGCTGGCTTGTTTCTGAAGCTTCAGCTCAGCGTCAGCCCGGTGAAGCTGGCTGCCCAGTTCTGCTCGGGCCCGTGAGATGCCCCATACCTTTCCCAGTGAAGGCCTCATTCCGAACGGGGCTATGAGCGGAGAGGGTCTCTGGCCCTTGCCACTCAAGAGTGACACCTAACACGCTATTTAAAGACAACTTAGAAAACAAAGGGAGGATGAAGAGATTTAGAAACAGTTGTTTTGGAAAGTTTGCCAGTAGTAGTACAGGGAAGACTGAAATCTGCCATTATTTTTGGACCAGTGTGTCTTGTGGATGAACCACACCAATTATAGAATTTGGTGGGTGTTGTCAACTCTGGAACGTTGAGAATGGCGCATAAGGGAGGTTCACAGCTCATAAAGGATGTGCAGATCTGTTATCTCATCTTGTGTTCTCAAAAGCCTCGGTGACAAGGTAGGAAAAACAGGCATTAGTGCCCAGTGGCTGCAAATGCGGAGGCTGAGAGACACTGGGACGAGCCAGAAAGGTGGCACCTCGGGACCAACCCAGGGCTCCTGGACGTGAGGTCCAGATGCCTCCTATTCCCAGTAGCCACGCCCAAGTCGAGTGCCCGGGCACCAGGGCATCGATGTTTGTGAGGAGAAAACCCATCGGCCGTGACTGAGGACTCAGGTCAGGGCGGGAAGTGTTGCCGGGGCCTCGTGCCTACACCTGGAAGATGACCGATGGACCCAAATTAACTCCCTTCGGCCCATGGTGTCCTCCCTAGCGGCCGTGTCAGAGGTCCTGGCTCAGAGTGCCCCGACACACTAGATACAAACGCACCACTGAAGCGCTTCAGACAGAGAGTGGCGGTGAGGTCGCTCCCTCCAGTCAAATGCGGAAGCCGAAATGGCGGGGTCCTCAGGGGTAAAGGGCTGCGAATGTGCCCATATTCCTGGACGAAAAGGATTGTAAAAAAGCTCTTATAACTGCCGGCTGGTGAACCTCAGTTCTGTCCGTGTGCACTGTTTAAAAAAATAATAAGAGCTAGGCTGATTGAGGAGACAGCAAACCCTAATCAGTCCTAAGAGGCACAGTGGTTCCTGCAATGGAGTGTCGCACAACAAATCAAGCTGGGGGCGCACGTGTGTGTGCATTCGAAGGCGAGGACACAGTTCCTTTCCATCTCCATGCGATTCGCTTTGGCCTCAGATAAAACCTCTCCCCTTTGTCTCCTCCACAGCAAGTACGTCTTTCTTCACACACAGTAGCTGATCAGTAAATATTTCCTTGTTGAAAGTTTTTATGTTAAAGCTAATTTTAAAATGATTTATTGTACGTTAGAGGGGATGTTTTGCCATAGCCTTAGTGACAAGTGCACCAATTTGTGCAGAAGCAAAGGATAGAGAAAGGGAAAAATAGGCTCCACACAGAGAAGAGTTCTTAGGGAGCATTGGTAAGGCGATACTTTAAACATGTTTTATGAATTACCTGGTGTAAGAGAACCTCTTTCCAGTTCAAATTCCGTCACCAACAGCCTGTGTAAACTCAGTGGAGAAATTTAACCCACCTGTGTATGAATGTCATCATTTGGAAAGTTAGAAATAACAGGCCGCGAGGTGGACCCGCCCTCAGTCCTGTGAGGATGCAGAATTTAACGCAGCCCTGACACCCCAGCGGTGGAAGCGCGAATCCCATAGCACCCCTCACAGTGCCAACCCGGCCCGCTCTCTCCCTGTGCCCTCGGAAGCTGCCCTCAGGCACAGCTGCCCCTCCCGCGCTGGTCCACTCCGGGCTGGCGCACTGGGACCAGGTATTCGAGCCCGGGCCAGGGCGTGGCAGCTGCTGGCATCTGAGTGTGTCTGAACATTTGTCACCACTGGTGGGACCAGAGAGGTGCTGGCCTGTGGGAAGTACGTCCCCTCGGCACAGAAAGGTGCGTGAGCCCGTCACCAAGACGCTTCCATGGCGGGTGTGGTGATAGCCGTGAGGACACGTTCCCTTCACTGCGTGGAAAATGAGTGAGTCTCGGAAACAAAGACCCTCCAAAACATCGGGCACAGTCACCGTGAGTGGGGACCCTCCAAAGTGATTACAACGCGAAGGAGAAGGACTGGCCACCGTGTGGCCAGCAGTCGACATTTACTTTGGCTTTGCAGAATAACAGCGTCAACTTAAGGGAGAGATTCCTTTGTGCTCGTAAGTAAGATATCTCTTGAGGCCCCCAGAAAACATCTGCGACATGTGAACCAGTGGGAATGTGCACTCTGGTTAGGAACGTCCGTGGGAGAAACCGAGGCCACACGGAACACACGTTTTAAGTTAATATTTATTTCCATCCTTCGCAGAACTCTCAAGGCCTAGAATTGTGTTCTTTGCATACAGTAGATGCTCAGTACTTTTAAATCATATAACATTTCTTCTAACATTGTGATTGTGAATGTATTTGTATTTTAATCTGATGGATAAAGCTACCATGAGCAATCACGAGCTAGCAGGAGCTTATTTTTCTTGCAAGAATGAGTAGAAAAAAATGACCTCTACCTTTGGTGTGGGCAAGTGGAAGGAAGGTTCTTAGAAAAAGTCATCTAAATTGTGGCCTTTCAGTGGCATGAGTCATGGGCTCACACCACACGCTCTCAGGAAGTCCGCCGCGTGCGCTGCCACTTCAGGAGAAAAGGTTAGCAGTTCTCAGAACGATGAAATCAACTGCTTATTTTCTACTCTTCAAAAACACGTGTGGCGTCTATAGACCAAATGCCATGTGTGTGTGCTCTCTCCTCTTGATTACGCATATAAACAGGCAGGCAGATTATTTGGGTATTGAAGGGTCGGGGGAGCAAGTGTCATGACGAAGTGGATGGAAGGTCTTCAGTGTAAAAACCGACCGAAAAGCTAGGTCTCTTTTGTTTGAAAGAGGATGAAGACTGAGATGAAGCTGCAATCAAAGTCTCTCAGTCTCGTGGAAGCCATTGCTAGAATTATCATGGGCCTGTTAACCCATCCTAGAATATCTGACCTATAGGGCTGTCTTTGAAGTGTCAACAGGGCAGGTTCAGGACAGATGGAAGGAAATGCTTTCATACAGAGAGCGGGGATTGTGCAGGGCGTTATGGAGTTGCAGGCTGAGGACACTGTGGAAGCATTTCTGGGGGTGGCTGGCCCGTGTAAGGAGTGTGCGGGGAGCTTGGAGTGCGTGCAGAACCTCCTGTTTCTAAGGTAATAGGAAGTAACCATGTTCTCTGACATCCTCTCACTGTCACCTAACATAAATCCTAACATATGTGGAGGAAAATAATTGCTTATTTTAAGATGCTCATAGTCGTTAATGAATCTTCATGCATGGAGTTAGTGTAAAAATACCAACAGCCACCAGTCAGTGCCCAGCCGACTGTGCTTTCTAAAATTCGCCTTCCAGCAGAAACAGGTGCTCTGTATTTGGGGTCAGTGGATTTCCCTCTCAGAAGGAGACATGGCCTCCCACTGCCTCTGACCTCCAGCCCGGCAGGTGGGACGCTGATGTAGTCAAATTTCCTTCTTTGCCCTGGAGTTGGGGTGGGGGCAACGAAACCTGTATTTCCACTTCATTTCCCTTTTAACTTGTGATCCGACTGCATGTAAATTGTGACCCTTAATCACTGTTCTCTCGCACGTGGACTTTGCGTGCTCACTTAGGTGATTTCCGCAGAAGCCCCTGTCCTTTCTTCTTTGCTGTCTGTCTGAACGGAAAGACGTGACCACCGAGCTGCACGCGGAGCCGGGGGCAGCTCTGAGCTCAGAGCACCTTTCGACGCCCCCTCCTCATCCCCTGGAAGGTGCCGGTGGGCGTGGCGCGCAGGCCGCCTGGGCAGGGACACCGTCCGAGCTGAGAGGGGCCCCGTGTGAGGCTGTGCGTGTGCTCTTGTCACTGCTGTGGCATTTCTGACCATTCTGCACGGGGCCCTGCAGATGAGCAGCTGCCCCTGGAGAAACAGGCTTTGGTCCCGGTTTTGTAGATGAAGAGAGTGCTGTTCAGGACGGAGGGCAGGCTCCCCTCTAGAGGGACGGAGCTAGGGCATGGCCAAGACGAGCTGTCAAAGTCAGGCTGCTGACTGCGCACCCTCTCCCTCTGGCCGTCACGCACTGTCACTCACCGTCACTCATGGTCACATGGTCCTTCTTGGCCTCCGTTACTGCCTGGGGGCAGGCAGGGGGCAGCTTCTCCAGCCTCCCGGGGGAGCATGGCCACCAGACACTTTTCAGTTAGACATGCAGTTCTGCCCGCGGACCTCGGACTGCGCCTGGCCGGTGGGGCGGGGGCGGTGGCGGAGCGGTGGGGTGTGAGGGGGGACGGTGCCCACATGCACTCCCAGTCAGACGCCGGCGCCTGAGAAGCGGGGCCTCTGGCCCTCGCTTGGACGGAGCATCTGTACTGAAGGGCGGCCCTTGCCCGTTGCCCTCTCGCCCCCGCCCCTGCCGGGGTGAGCGGCGACCCTAACCCAGCCGTGATGTCACCGTTCAGGCAGCCACAGCTCACGGCCCTGCCATCAGAGCAGAACAATGCCGCCGTTTTCCTCTCAGGCTGGAAGGCCTCTTTTCAAAGCAAAATAAAATGTCTGCGTCCCCACGGCCTCCGATTTTTGCTGAAATGTGTCTCCCCCTGCAGTTCCTAGTGGGGGTTCGTCCCAGTTCCTGCAGGTGTTGTCAGGTGTGGCTTGGCATGGCTTTCAGATCAGCCTGCTGCCCGTGGATAAAACGCCAGGTGCCGTCCCAGCCCGTGCTCTCAGGCTCCGTCTGTGTCCATCTGTGAGGCATCTCGTACCTGTCTACAGCTTCCGCTCACGTGGATGAAAGATGATTTCTTAAAGCAGTTTTCCACCTGAAGACAGGAGGGAAGACGTGGGTGATGGGTGCAGCTGAGAAGTGCTCACAGTTAAGGGTCCTTGCAAAAAGCACAAAAACGAAATCATGTTACCTAAAAAGCGGAGGAGGGAGCTTGCCTAACACTGCCTTGCTCAGCCGTACAGCATGCGTCATGGTGCAGGTGTGACCTTCAGTAGCTTTGCACAGCTACTCCCCGAAGCCGTTTCTGCCGATTGGCCCCATTCCTGTTATGTGTTTGGGTGCTGGCGGGGGGTTCGGTTTGGCGGGGGGCGAGAAAGACACCATCGCGGCATGGGCTTCTGACGTAGACTAAGTTTAATGCTCTACTGTCCGCATCGTGACCTTCTCGGCAGTTCCTGAACAAGGGCCTCACACTTCCGTTTCGCCCTGGGGCCCGCCAGGCTCCTCACTGATTTCTGCCAGTTCTAGTGCTCGTCATTGAATTGCCAAAATCCCTTCCCAGGATTATTGAGGGTCATTTCGTCTTCTACTTAAAATATGAAGTTGTGTGTGTGTCTTACAGAAAAACCTCCACATATGGATTTTAAATTATAAACAAGAGTTTTGTGGGGTATTTTTTTTTTCAGGAAAATAAACTTCCTGAATCTATTCCTAGGTTATTTGATCTATTTGTTCTGATATAATTTAATATCTGTCACCTTTATCTAGGACACAGTGTCCTCAGATTATGCTTCATTTTATTCGATTAGCACATGCTATAGTGGGTGACCCCTATTGTTTAGAGGTTTCATATTGGAATTGGGGATGCTTTGCTAATATAATTAATATCACATCTCTGACCCCTACTACCAGAAAGCAAAAGGCTCACTCTTCTGCAAACCGTTAAATTGGTAAATTTACTTTAAAGGAGTCCTTTAAAAAATTGAAATCTTGAATCAAGCCATTGACAATGAAGTCTCTGTTTCAGGCACTTGCTTACTCTATTTGGCTTCTATGGTAAGGGACGCCATGGGTCCCAGGACACATGTCAGCCACTGAGTGGCTGCGTTCGTGGACAGGAGAAGGAAAGGGCAGGGGATTAGTGTCCCTAACAGCTGCCTGTCTAGGGAGCCGGGCGACCTGAAACGGACCGAGGGAACTGGGAACTTGATGGCCTCCTCCCGGCTCATGCAGCCGTTCCTGGGTCAGGTTTGCAGCTTCCTATAAGACGAGTTAGCAAACTTCCTGTGAAGGGCCAGGCGCTAGAGAGTCTGGGCTTTGGGCCCATAACGCCTGTGCTCCACGTACCTAGCTCTTCAGTTGTGGGCAGAAGCAGCCCCGGGCAACAGGGAAATGGCTAAGCGTAGCTGTGTCCCAGTGGAAAAATAAAACAGGAGGGGACTGGATCTCCCCACTGGCCATGGTTTGGGGACCCCCGGCTGTTTGTGCCCCTTGCATCCACTCACTCCCGTGCTTGGTAAACAGTCGGCCCCATGCAGGTCAAGCACAAGAAAGGCTGTATTATCTCCACTGTCCACCCTAGTGTTAGAAAAGGACCTCACAAGGCCACGCTCAGAAGTAGATGGCTAATAGTGCTGACGTCATAGTCCTCGCTGAGGCGTGCATGCCCATGGCCGGCCGTGGGTCGAGGGCTGAAGCAGGCAGAGCAGGGGATGGACTCCTCCCGTTCGACCTAAAGCCAATGGACGCAGCCTTCTGTGTGTAACCAGCAGGCTGGGGCGGGGCTCCTGGGGTCTCTCCCTGTCGCATGCCCACAGGGTACAGGCTTCACATTCTCCCACCAAAGACCTTACCACCTCCCGGAGGGTGGGACGCGCTCCCATGGCGGGGCTGAAAAAGACCAGATCTGTGAGCAGCTGTGTGAGGAAAGCCAGATTCGGCAGCAATGAGAGAAGGGCCGTCTCTGTTCTCCTGCACAGCCCCTCTGCTGCTGGCCCCAGCCCCACGGGTGACAGTTCAGACAGGTCCATAACTTCTCTGCTCACCCCCAGAGAAATAGGTATAGGCAAACGTGTTAGTCAGGGTTCTCTAGAGAAAGCAAAGCACTAGGGGAGATGGTAGATGATAGATGATAGATAGCTAGATAGATAGATGGATTGCAAATAGATAGATGATAGGTAGATGATAGATACACGATAGATAGATAGATAGATAGATAGATAGATAGATAGATAGATAGATAGATGGATAGATGCATGTTACAGGAATGGCCTGCGTCGTTATGAAGGCTGATCTGACATCTGCAAGTGGAGAACCAGGAAAGCCAGGGGTATAATTTAGTTCAACCCCAAAGTTCCAAGAACAGGGGACACCAGTGTCCTGAGGGCAGGAGATGGGTTTGCCACCCTCTGCTTTCTGTTCCATCAGCCCTCACCAGATTCGGTGATGCCCACTGATGCTGGTGAGGGAGACTCTTCTTTACTCAGTCTCCTGATGCACATCGTAATCTTTTCCAGAAACACGCTCACAGAAATCGTGTTTTACTAGCTCTCTGGGCCCTTAGCCGAGTCAAGTCAACATGAAGAATTAATCATCACAGACAGGATGGCTGTCTCAGGGTGACCCCAGGGGACCGCGTGAAGGGGGGAGTGACCATGCAAAAGGGACACCCAGCATCTTCAGCCCCTATGACGATCACGACCTCCGCGCCACAGGACGTGGATTCTGGTGCTTCCCAAGCAGGGGAAGGGGCTGTAGAGGCCGCGTGGGCAGAGCAGGAGGAATAGCCGGACTTTCCTCGCCCTGCCTGTGGCGCTCTTCTGCCTGGTGCAAGCGTATTCTCGGGGCAGAGGCCTGGAGGTGGGGTGTCTGGGCAAAGGTTTACGTGCATTTCCAAACCCGATGACGTGTCCACGTTCCTCTTGCAAAGTTCGTGCCAGTTGACAGCCCTGCCAACAGCGCATGAACATTCCGATTTCTCCACTCCTAAACAATGGGTGTTTTCGGCTGTTCGAGCGAAATATTTTTACAAGTACTAAAGCTCCTCAAGAAATCCCTAGTTGAAGTAATCTAATCTTGCTCTGTCCATGGTTTGATGTACTTAATCCATGCAGTTTCTCTTAAAACAATAAATAATGTTTTCGAAGAGAACAACTGTTGAGATCTTAATAAATTCACTTTAAATCTTTCAGAAGATTCTAAATTTATTCCGTAATATTTCATATGCATTAATAGACATCAAAATGTATCATATATGTACATATGTGTGTATATATGAATGTGTGTGTAACACTGGAATGTGTATAAATGTATATAGTTACATACACATCTATAAATAATAGCAAAAACTAACTTAAGAAAATTATTTTTTTCCTGTGACGTGATGGTGTTCCAGTTACTATAAAGATGTATGAATACATTATATGGCGAATGTACTTCAAGAAAGAGAAGTGAACTCAGCAACATATTTATGCTAAATAAGCTACCTTCCACATCGAAATACATCCGGTAGCGTTTTATCAGTGCATCCCTTAAGACATCACCGTGCACATGTCCTAACGATAGGGGGCTTAAAAAGTCATCATTGAAATAACGATAGTGGAAGTCCATGGTCTAAATGTGTGAGGAAGCCTGGGCTTCGCTGGACAGGCCAGATCCCCTCTCTGCAATGCTGAAGGACGGTTAACCTCCAAATGGGGACGCTCATAGGGAGGCTGTTTCCCGTGCCGCTACACCTGTTTTGGGACTGTGTCTTGGAAATTCCGGTGCTGGGATATTTTGGTACGAGTGTCATCAGCATGTGTCGCTGAGGGCAGTGACTGCGTTGCTTCCCCACGTGTGGCTGCCTTAGGCCGGGGGCGGTCGCCAGCAGGCCAGCTTCGTACCTGAATCAGATGCTGTTTATCACACCAGGGTGATGGCCGTGCGAATGGCTAATGATTCCGTTTCATGGAACCCAGACCATTGACATCGTCCAACAGCTTCGGGTCTTTGACTGATTCTAATGCTGGTGACATCTAGAGCCAACTTCACGTTTAAATATTTATTAGTAATTTTAAAAGTCCCTTTCCAAAGTTCCCTTCCGTTATTATTCGAATCTAATTTTAGCACTTTCTATTTTAGCTCAGTCTTTTAATATTTTGGAGTTAATATAATTTTCAAGTTCTGCTCGCTCCTCTGCAGGGCTTTTGGGGGAGAGGATGGACATTAGCTGCCAGCGTACTTGTACTTCTTCTTGCCTGAGTCACTGGTGCTGCCTCTGCTCCTGTCTGTGCTCGTGTGTTTGGAGCATACGTCCTCAGCTGGCACCTACCGAGCAGCCACTTACCCTTCGATCCAAGCCGTCGCGCTGGGTACACGTGTGTCCCTGACACAGTGAACACCTTGACTCGCTAACGCCTTCTTAGCGGCTACTCACACCTCCAGCCTCAGACGGGCTTCCAGCACCGGGACACGTCTCAGTTAATGCTTGTTGGACAGATAACTGGACAACCATGGTGTTGAAAGTTCTGCTTATTAAAGCTAGATTGTTCTTCTGTAAACCTCGGCATTTCTGAAAATGCAGCTACAGGGTTCAGCTGAGCATGCTGGAAAGGAGTTCCCTAGTTTATTATGTCCCAAAGTTGGGTCGTATCATTTGCATAAGAGTTCTCACGGACTCACAGTGTCAATTTAAATGATTTGTATAATATATACAAACTCTAAGCTACCTGTAAGCACTTTGTGCTTATAAGTCCAATAAAACAAAAACACACATAAATTTATACATAAATATAAGATTTTAAACCCATGAAATTCAAGTTAATATTACTTAATATGTCAAAGTAGGTTTTGCTATTCAGAGCCTGCCGTTCAGGATGGAATATGACGCCGTACTTAGGGGACAGTTTCAGCTCGATGATGGTCGCCGCTGCAGGTGATGCTTTGATTCTTCCACAGCTCTTCTGTATCCAGACATCTGCGACAGCTTAGTCGTCACAGCATTGCCACGGCATGTTGATCTTACTTTCTGGAAACATTTATGCATTAAGTGTGCCTCTGCTGTTTCAGCAGTAGATTACAGTAATTGGTTCTGTTTTATACCCATTTGAATAAAACAATAAGCAAAACTGTATACTCAAGACTCCAAAGGCAATATTAAGTCATGAGGTGCTTTGAGATGACCATATATTACTTATATTATCGATGAGATGAAATCATAGCCTTCATAATTCTCATCATTAAACAATTGACTAACAACATACACTAGTTTGAAAATTATTTCTGACGTCAGAGGCCTTCACAAACACGATTTTGTCAATGCAAATTTTGGAGTGTAAAATTATTAACTTAAAGTAAGGAACAGTTCAGAGATAGGAAGTGCACCTCAGTCTGTGACCAACTCATGTCTCATGGACAGCACAGATGTGACCTCTATGACAGATTACGGGGATGAACCAGGGACCCAGCAGGGGAGAGAGAGAGAAGGTGTCACAGGTGTGCAATCCCCACAGTCTGGGGTGGGGGAAATGCTACAGAATAAGCAATCTGGCTAATAGCAAGTTAAAAAAAAATAAAAGGAGAATCTGCAGGTTAAAAAATTAAGACCCTGGTCAACCAAATGTGATATTTAGAATGTTTTGGAATCTGGTATAACAAGCTGTGAACATATGCCTAAACTCATACACACACCCATATATTTCCAATTAGGTCATTGATTTATATGTTTATATGTAATATATATTTAGCAGAATTGAGTTATCGCTAATTATCATTATTCTTGATCATGATACTGGGGTTTATTTTAAGAGAGGGCCAATTTGGCAGAGACACAGAGTGGGGTGTTTGCAAATAAAATGATAGAAAGTTCGAGATTTCCTTCAAAATAATCCTGGGGAAAGAAAAAAGGGTCATGTGTGATTTTGAGGTGAAACAGATCGGCATCGTGTTTATGATGTGGAAACCAGGGACTTATGATGGGGACGTGGGGACTTACTGTTACAGTCGCGGTATTAGAGAATATTAAGAAATGCTGTCAAGTATGTCAGTGATGTCTGGTGACATTTTCTAAAAGCTTCTCATGAAGTCTTAGATTTGGCTTAAAATATTCCAGAAAACATGCTGGGGTTGGGGGTGGAGGAAGGAGGGAGACACCAGACACCCCAGGACTCCCCTGAGCCTAGCGCAGGAGGCGTGGATGACTGCCATCCCGGTCCCCACCTCGGCACCACTGGGCAGTCAGCAGCCTCTCCAGACAGACCAGGGCAGCCGGACCTCAGCAGGGTGCTGGCTTCTGTCCCCTCTCACTAGGGCTCGGTTTGGTTGGGTTTTCTCCAAATCTAAGCTTCCTCTCTCAGACTCTGGTCTGAAGCCTCCATGGCTGAGCCCGGGGAAAAATGGTTTGAAGAGTTTACACTCTTTATTTTACTCTCCCAATAAAAGGCAGCCCTGGATTTGCTTATTGTTGTCATGTGTGTGGATCACTCAATCCCAGCGGAGCGATGCTGATCATGGCCTGGGTTCCCTCAGAAACCTTGGCCTGAACCACAGCCTTACCTGCCGTCAGTTTGAATCACTGCCACTTGGTGTCAGCGCTATTTTAAGAGGATCGATGAAGGTTTATGAAGAAAAAAAGCCTTGTCATCCACTCCCAAATGGACTGAATTAATTAAATTGTTGGACCAAATCTGTGACTCTTTTTTATATATTGTGGCTTTTCATGGGCGGCAGCTGACCTTACTAGGACAGCAAGGAGCGCCTCCCCGCTGGGCACGGGGAGTCATCAGCGAGCAGGTAGTCGTGATTTAACTCCCTTAGTTGCCAGGATGGGATACCAGAGGCATATTTCTCTTAATAACGTGAACAACTCCCAGCGGAAGACGTACCTAAGTGCACGGTGTGAAGGTGTAAAACTTCAAGTTCGAAATGTTTCAATACAAATTAAAAACTGCAGCAATCACCCTGCACAGCAAAAGCCTCCAGGACGCAGATGCTCCGAGGCCCCTCCAGATCCCGCTCAGCGGTGCGTGCCGCCTTTCCTCCCGGTGGGTGTGGGGCCGCCCCTCGGGGTGGGAGGCTGGCAGGAGACCTGGCCTGGGCGAAGGGACGAAGGGAGGCCTTTCCTGATCTCGCCCTTCTGTGGCCTGAAATTCCCCTCTGAGCCAGGCTCTCCAAAAGGCAGTAAGTGGAAAGGGCACGGGACGGGTCTCAAGCCCTCTGCTGTGGCTCTAGCAGCCACAGAAAGCAGCGAGATGCCTAGGCCTGCACGCAGTCCGAGGCCTCGCACGAGCCTGGCAGGTGCCCAAGTGCACGGGGCCGGAACCTCACAATCCCACACGCTTTTTACTGAAGCGGCATTCCGGCTCTGGGGGGCACACAGTGGGGTGCAGAAGATGGGCGGGGCAGAGTCTCGGAGGGCGGAGACTCGAGCAAGCCAGGTCAGAAGACCTGCGCTGCGTTAGAGGCGGATGCGGTCATGTCTGCCGCTGCCGCTGCTGAGTGAGTCACCGGGGTGACTGCTCATCCTTGCTGGCCGAGGAAGTGAGTCACCAACAGTGGCTTCTGCCTTTAGAGTCGCCCGTTCGGGACCCGCGCCTGCCCCCCAGCATCCCCCCCGGTTCCGCCGGCTCCCCACTCCCTCCCGGGCCTCGGCATGGTCACGCATCTTTGGCTCGGGCTTCTCCTGCTTGGGGCGGCTGTCGCCTGCCCCCTCAGTGGGGGTGCAGCGCGGGCCCTCCTGCCACACGGGGCGGGGCGCGTCGCACGAGCGGCATCCGCGCGCTCCAGTGCTGAAGAGCACTCTCAGGCACACTCACAGGCTCCCGAGTTACTCGAACACGTTTGTGTTCTCACTTCCCCAGAGAGATTCTTTCACAGCCAGATGGGGAAGATCTCATGTTAAAAAATGAGAAACAGTGCTAATTTGGTTTTACGTCAAGTTTAAGAGGCTTAGATTGGTCGTATTCCATAAACAAATCTGCTGTGAGTCACAAAGGCATGGAGGCGAATCCCAGGCCATCTTATACAGGACTACCCTTCCCTACTTATTTAAAAATGTCTCAAGGGGAACTACACAGAAAACATACTGCATACGGTTGCTCATGATAATGGGAAAAAAGTTATAAATTTACATCATCAGAGTGTCTTCTTGTTCCCTTTAATTACTTCTAAAACTTCATGCCAAAATTAATTCCTAAATCGTGGGGACCGTTACAACGAGACATACATAAAATGATGATAAAAGATGAATCCTCACTCCTAAAGTGCCGTTTCTTCCAAGCAGTCGATTTGACTCGTGCGTGTGGAGAGGAGGGGAGGGCCGTGGACGAGCAGCGGAAGGGAGCCGTCGAGCGGACGGTGAAACGCAGCAGCTTTCGCTTTGGCAAAATGTTCTGGTCCGGGGCCTTGGAGAGCGAGAGCGCCTGAACCCAGAAACCCTGGAGAAAAGGCGCCTCCTGCTGGCCAGCCCTGAGCGCGGGATGGGGACGGTGGCCCGCGCGCAGGACGCGCGAAGGCCAAGGTCACTGCTTCTCCCTGAGACAGCAGTGCAGCGGCGACGCGGGCCTCGCCAGCGAGCTGGGGCGCAGGGACACGGCCGAGCTGGGCGCGACCGCCACTCACTCCTCCTGTCTCGGTGTCCCTGAGCTTTGTGAGACCGTGCCTCCACCCCCCATTCCCGGCCGCCCCGGCGCCTGGCACCGTAACCCATGACCTGTGAACAAGCAGACACGAATCCGCAGGCAGCAGAATCTCACTAGGAAAGTCCCCGTCCTCGACGGCATTGTGTCCTGAGCCGTGGAGCCGAGGCCGAGACCGCGGCTCGGCTTGTGCCCTGCACAGGGGCGCCGTGGGTGGTGGGGCGGGGGCCACCCAGGGCCGCGGGACCCAGAGGTGCCGCCATTGCTTCCCACACAGCCCGCACAGGCCGTCTGCTATTGGGGGGCTGTGGGGCCCACCCAAGGAGGCATGCCCGCAGCGAGGACTCTGCCTGGGCAGCGGGCCGGGGCGGCCTGAGCCCTGCAGGCCCCGTCACCACTCTTGGGGAGGCTGACGCCAACGGTGCAGGGCGCGCAGGGAGCAGTGGCCAGCCTCTCGGCGTGGCGGGCGCCCAACTAGTCTGCGGCCACACGGCCTGCGGCGGGCAGGCAGAATGGGCTGGTGACAGGTGCACAGTGCTGGCGGGCCGCCCAGGCGGGCCCAGCAGGCTCCTGCAGTCCCCCGTCCAGCAGCCTCGTCTCCGAGGTCGGCCTTGCTGAGTGCAGGAGCCAGGGCACAGGGGAGGCTTCTCCCTGGAAAGTCCCCGGCCACACGGGACGGGGGCCTCTGGGCTGAGGCGCCTGATTGGTCGGCCCCAGCCAGCGTCCCCGAGCGGGCAGCTTCTTTCCTGCTGACCCTGCACCTTCTGTCCCTTCAAGCAGTTCGGGTTCAGCAGCATCGAAGGACGGTTCGGGTCCTTCCTTCCCTCCTTCCTTCCCTCCTTCATTCCCTCCTTCCTCCTTCCTCCCTCCCTTCCCTCCCTCCTTCCCTCCTTCTTTCCTTCTTTCCTTCCTTCCTTCCTTCCTTCCTTCCTTCCTTCCTTCCTTCCTTCCCTCCCTCCCTCCCTTCCCTCCTTCCTTCCCTCCTTCCTTCCCTCCTTCCTCCCTCCCTTCCCTCCCTCCTTCCCTCCTTCTTTCCTTCTTTCCTTCCTTCCTTCCTTCCTTCTTTCCTTCCTTCCTTCCTTCCTCCTTCCTTCCTTCCTTCCCTTCCTTCCCTCCTTCCTTCCTTCCTTCCTTCCCTCCCTCCCTCCCTCCTCCTTCCTTCCCTCCTTCCCTCCTTCCTTCCTTCCCTCCTTCCCTCCTTCCTTCCTTCCTTCCTTCCCTCGTTCCCTCCTTCCTTCCTTGCTTCTTCTTTCTTTCTTCTTTCTTTCTTTCTTTTCTTTTCTTTTCTTTTCTTTTCTTTCTTTTTTTGGCAGGGAGGTAGAGGATATTTGTGCAGACTCCTCAGTTCTGACATTTCGGGGCAAACCTTACTTCAGATTCCACGTCCTCTCTCTTTAATGCATCTGTGACAGTACATCTGATAGTTCTGTTGGTGACGGTGACGACGAACAAAAACAAGACCGAAACTGGGTGAAGCACCCCACGCGTGTCTGCGCTGACCAGTCGCTTTCAGTCACACGTTGTCTTTCAAGCCTCTCGACACTCTGGGAGGACTTGGTGTCTGTCCTGTTCTGCGTTCCAAGACAAAGTCTAAACCACACATGGCTTTTTCTTAGAATCTTGCATTTCTTATCCCAGGGACCAAATAAGCAGGTTGACATTTTAAAATGTGATTAGCCCCAAACTGACTTCGTTGCGTGATAAACGGGAATAGCTCCCCACAGGGCCCGACAACAGGGAAGCTTCGTGGCCGTGGGTGCGGGGACACGGGCCAGGAGGGAGCGGTGACCCGCAGCAGGAGTCGGGGACACACTGCACGGGCACGTAGGGGACAGTGGCTCGGAAGCTTCGTTGGTGATTCTGACAGGGCTGACTGCCCATGGGGCCGGGGTCTCTGCCCACGGGGGCCACACTGCCCTGGGGCGGCCTCGGTGTGTGAGCCAGAACCGGCGTCAGGGGAGGCTCAGCTCTCTGCAGGGCGCCCACCAAGTGCCCCAGCGGCCCTGGCGGCCCGCACGTGTCCGCAGCCTCCATCCTGACAAGAGCTCCTGAGCTCATAGTCCAAGACCACTTGGAATGCAGGGAGACAGTTGCAGATGGACCCGAGGTCACCTGCCGCAGGTGAGCAAGGGGGTTGCCGGGGAGACGGGGCGAAGGGCGAGACGTGCATCGGGGCCCTCTGGTGAGATGGTGTTTCGGGCCAGCGGGTCCCGCACTGCTTAGAGGCCAGTGGAAGGAGAGGAAACCTCCTGATGCAGCAGCCGGGGTGGTGGGAGCCGCTTCTCAGGGAGGTTGGAGCTAGGCGTTGGGAGGACGTGGAAGGGATGGCCTGGAATCGTGGGCGGGGCTCCGCGGGGCCTTGCTGCGGACGGATTTGTGTCACTGTGACTGGGTGTCAGTCTGGGCACAAGTGGTCTCTCCTGTGTCGTCTCCTCTCCGGTTAGTGCCCGTGTGTGCCTGGAAAGTCATTATTATGTGTCCATGGCTTTTTATAGGAATTATGTAGTGTGGCTAGATAGGGATCAACTTCTTAACATGTGACCAGCTAAATTTAAGCTAAAAAAAAAAAAGTAAGTAAAATTCAGTTGCTCAGTGTTTTAACTGTACCTCAGGTGCTCTGTGGCCAGTCGCTTCTGTGCCCCATTCCACCGGACAGTGCTGGCTGGAAGCGGGAGGCAGCCCAGCAGGGACTAGTCAAGTTCGGGGAACGTGACAGGACACCAGAGCGTGACTGTTCTACCACAGGAGCCAGGACATATGCAAGACACACGAACCAGGAGGTGGAGGCCCGATGGCCGTGGCACTCAGAATCAGGACGCCGGAAGAGCAGGCGGGCCCGGTGGCGGTTTCCCTCCTCCTGTGGCTGTGGCCTAGGCTGCCCTGACGGTCCGGGGTGGTCCCCTCTGCCCAGGGACCACCTCGTGTTCCACCAGGTCCTAGTGGCGTCTGGTCAGTTTTCTCATCTATTGTCAGTCAGATGGCAGGGCCATAGCCTCATAAGCCAATGAGTGACTCACGGGGGAAACACAGGTTTCCAAGACAGATTAATGAAAGAGAAAATAGAAAACTGAGCGAGAAGCAGGGGAGGACCAGCTCTGCCAGCTCCACAGGAAATACAGCCCTGAGGTCCTGGCAGAGAGTAAATATTTTAGTCACTAGGGAGGACCGGCTTTCCCAGAGCGACTGCTAATAGAGAAGGACTTAGTGGGTTGCAAAGAAAGATAATTAATTCAATAAATGATGTTGCAAGATTTACACCCTTAGTTGGGGGATCGATTAAGCCCCGCAATTCATACCATACATAGAAATAAATTGGAGTTAATGGAATACGTGGAAACCACAAACACTAAAACTAACAACAATTTAAAAATCAAGAAACATTCGACTATGTCAAGAAGAGAAAAGTACTTTCTGAGAAGACAATCAGTGGAAGAAATTATAAGCAAAGTAATAATGAACTTGACTTCCAATCAGGATCAGTAACAACATCACAGAAGCACCACTCGCCCCTCCGGTCACCAGGGCTTGTGAGCGCTGGCCCTGGCTTGTCCTGCAACCATCGCAACCAAGGCCACTGCTGACCCGCTGCAGCCGTGCCGAACACGGAGCCCACGTGCCGTTCCGGGCTTCCATGCACCTGGAGGAAGCAAAAAGCGTGGTAAGTCAAAACAAGCCATTGTGAGATAGCTAACAGGCACGCAAGAAACCAGAGACGCGGGCGCCCATGGATCACAGGCAGGTCATTTCCTACAGGGACGTGCCGACGGGTTACTCACAGGACAAGGAATCGGGGATGGGAAGATAAAGGGAAAACCCCTCACCGTTTTTAGGAATGGAGAGAAATTCAAATTCTTAGAACTTTGAGAGTTTTTTTTTTTTTTTGCCTAATTTGCAACATTTTTTTCCTTTCTTTCTTTCTTTCTTATTTTTCCTTTTAATAAACCTCTCATTTCTGCTAGAATTTCTGATAGACAATCTCACTCATTCCTGGTCAGAGTAGAAATTGATACAGAGTTCTCAGGAAGAGAGTCTCGGTTCATAACAGACGTAGCGTCCTCCATGCCCTTGACTGGGTAACCCCGTCCCTGGGGACATGCCCCGGTGTGTAACGCGGCTTGTCCATGAGGAGCTGTGCGCCGTGCTGGTCACTGTGGCTATGCAGCGCCCTTCATACGACTCAGGGCATGGCCACTGTGAAAATAAAATCGTGTATAGTCACTAAAAATTATAGTTTAAAGAATTTTAAATTACTCGTGAATGTTCAGTGCACAAAGCCGGGTATCACATTGAGTAGGCAGGCTGCTCGCTGTGATGAGTGTGTAAAGGTTTAGTTGATTTCACAAACAAAGGGATTGTCTACTCACATGGCCATAGCAACGAAGAGTGGGGGATCCCCAACCCCAAAATAACAACGGTAGTCACTGCTAAGTGTAGCTGATGCAAATGAGCTTAATTTCCTTCTATAAAGTTTGTCATATTTTCCAACCTTTTTTTCAAAGGACCACTTATTTCCACCAAAAATTTAATCCACAGATTTTTAAAAAGAGGTTTCAGTGATGAAGCGACTCGGGCCTGTGAAAGGCACCCCCTCAGTCTCACGTCTGTCTTTCTCTAAGGGGTCTGAGGATATGCTGTCTTACCGGTGTGAGCACAGGCAGAGGTGAAGTCCCGTGGATCCCACTGGGACCAGAGGCGAGTCGTGCTTCCTAACCTTTGGGGAGAGAGAGCCCATGGAGAGATCGAGCCTCTGGCAGGGGCAGGGTCTGCCGAGGGTTCACTTTTTTATTGAAGTATACTTGACTTACAGTTTCTTGTGGGTCTCAGGTGTGCGGCATAGTTATTCAGCACTTGTATACCTTATGGAGTGTTCACCACGGTGCACCTCGCACCCCTCTGTGACTGCACAAAGTTATACGATGCCTCGGGTTACAGCCCCATGACTTACCACCGGAAGTTTGTGCCTCTTATTCCCCTTTACCTTTTTCTCCCAATGCCCACCCTTTCCTCTCTGGTGACCATCAGTTTGTTCTCTGTTCCATGAGTCTGTCTCTGTTTTATTTGCTTGTTTTATTTTTTAGATTCTTCATGTAAGTGGAATCATAGGGTATTTGTCCTTCTCTGTCTGACTTATTTCACTCAGCATAATACCCTCCAGGTCCATTCATGTTGTCACAAATGCTAAGATTTGATTCTTTTTTATGGCTGAGTAATATTCCATTCTTTCTATATACCACATCTTTATCCATTCATCTGTTGATGGGCAGTTAGGTTGTTTCTGTATCTTGGCTATTGTGGATAATGCTACAGAGAAGATAGGGGTACACATATCTTTTTGAATTAGTGTTTCTGTTCTCTCCAGATAGATACCCAGAAGTAGAATTGCTGGCTCATATGGTAATTCTATTTTTAGGTTTTTGAGGAACCTCCATACTGTTTTCCACAGTGTCTACACAAATTTGCAATCCCACCAACAGTGCATCAAGGTTCCCTTTTCTTCACATTCTTGTGAACACTTCCTTTTTTGTCTTTTTGATAATAGCCATTCTGACAAGAGTGTGATGATATTTTCATTGTGGTTTAGATTTGCATTTCCCTGATAATTAGTGATGTTGAGCATCTTTTCCTATGTCTGTTGGCCATGTGTACATCTTCTTTGGAGAAATGTCTATTCAGGTTCTCTGCCCGCCTTTTAATCAGGCTGTTTGTTTTTGGTGTTGACTTGTGTAAGTTCTTTGTATATTTTTGGATATTGACCTCTTATCAGATGCATCATTTGCAACTATCTTCTGTAGGTTGCTTTTTCATTTTGTTGATGGTGTCCTTTGCTGTACAAAAACTTTTTAGTTTGATGTTGTCCCATTTGTTTATTTTTGCTTTTGTTGACCTTGCCTGAGGAGACATATCTAAAAAATATTTCTTGGCCTGATGTCCAAAAGTTTGCTGCCTATGTTTTCTTCTAGAAGTTTTATGGTTTCTGGGCTTCCCTCAAAGACTTTAATCCATTTTGAGTCTATTGCTGTATATGGTGTAAGAAAGTGCTCTGGTTTCTTCTTCTTCTTCTTCTTTTTTTTTTTTTTTTTTTTTTTTTTGCATATGTCTGTCCAGTTTTCTCCACACCATTTATTGAAGAGACTGTCTCTACCCCATTGAATATTTTTGCCTCCTTTGTCATAGATTAATTGACCACAGAGGTGTGGGTTTATTTCTGGGCTCTCTGGTGTGTTCCATTGATCCATGAGTCTGTTTTTGTGCCAGAATCATGCAGTTTCAATGCTGTAGCCTCGTAGTATAGTTTGATATCAGGCAGTGTTAGGCCTCTAATTTGTTCTTCTTTCTCAAGATTGCTTTGGCTCTGAGATTTCAGTGCAGAGTCAGAGGTCCTTTAGAAAAAGACAAGTATAATTAACTGAACACATTAAGTCATTCCATAAACCTCCATTATATGCTTTTTCTGCATTTTAAGTATTGCATCAGACTTTAGCTCCGTTCAGCTGTTCCACACTTAACTAGTTCAAGAGAAGCCAGAGCACAGATTAAGTTCTCCGAAAACTTAGAGAATGGCAACGTGCCCGCATGAGAGTGATTAGCTTTTGAATCCCAAGTGTTTAGTGCGTGCCCAGCCCTGTGCAGTGCACTAGGAGAGAAGCAATAAAAAGCAGCCAGTAAACTGCTCGTCAGTAAATCAATCTGTGAAGACCAACAGAAAATGTGTAAATGACAGCGAAGGGCTAGCAGAGATGCCCCCTCTCTTCAACTGAATACTGCTTGCTGAAGACTCGGAGAGGAGACACAGGCACAGCCCCCCGAGGACCTCGGATTGTGGCTGTATTTGGAGAGAGTCTTTAAAGAGGGGACTGAGGTACAACAAGGTCACCATTGTTATTAATTAGGTGGGCCCTAGCCCCACATGACTGGTGTCCTTGAGAGGAGAGGAGACTAGGGTAAAGATGTGGACGGAGGGACGACCGTGTGAGGACACGGAGAAGATGCCACCCACACGCCAAGGCGAGAGGCTTCGGAAGGACAGCCCCGCCGGTGCCTGGATCTCAGACGTCCAGCCTGCAGACTGCGGGAAACGCCCTTGTTGTTTAAGCCACGCAGACCGTGGCACTTGGCTGCGGCCACGCCGGGAAGGCTGTCCGTCCTGCCTCAGAGTCAGCACGTCACCTCCCACCACGCAGACCCGTCTCCTTCCTCCCCGGGACGCCACCAGCCAAGCGTCTGTGACATCCGGCCCAACCCTCACCGGAAGCGCGCGGGTCTGTCCGTTTCGCACGGGGCGGAATGGATGTAATCAGGGCTTAGCATGCATTTTCCAGGTCAGAAACAAGCACTGAGGCATCGCAGGTCCACTTCCCGTCGCTGTCCGTGGTCCATTTCAGACTCCACACCGAGGACTGCGCGACCGAAGCCCAGGTCAGAGCGAGGTGGTCCCTCCGGGGCTGCGGCCCCGGCCCGTGGGCTGTGACCAGTGGCCTCATGAGAGTCGGGCAGCTACTCAGACGCAGACCCACGGCACGTCAGAGGCCCTGGCCGTCCTCCGCACGGGTTCGAGGTGCTGCGTCGAGGAGCACGGCAGAGAGCGGAGCCCTCGTCAGACGCCGAGAGGACCTGTGGCCACAGCCCTGGCCGCTGCCCGGGGGCGCGGCGACCCCGAGTGTGAACGGCTTCCGTCCGCATGCCCCGCGTCCCACTTGCTCCCACTTCGACCCCGCCTCCTGCCGCGGCCCTGGAGGAACGTGGAAGAGCAAGTGAGTGGCGTCGCACGTGTGCCGGGTTTGGGATCTCCGAGGAGATGACGCGTCGTGAGGAGCAGTCGGTGCGCTTCAGACGCCGCCAGCGTCCGCGCGCGCCTTCGGCTGGAGGCTTCTCCCCGGAGGGGAGCGCGGGGGCGTCGCAGCCTCCTGCTCGGCAGGGCCCCTCTGATCAGCGAGTGTGACCCACCGGCTGCAGCTCTGGCACCGGTGCCTCAGGCGAAGGCCAACCAGCAGGAAGCACAGAGGCCGCTTTCTTTAAGCGTATTCGGAACCTTCTGGAAAGTTTGGAAAAACCGTGATGCCTCTGGGCCATGGCAGCAGGGCGTAGCTCTGACCGAAGCAGAAAACAAGCAAACGCGGACGAGAGGGGCAGAGGGTGCACGGGCGCGTGGGACCCGGGCCGCGCCGCTCCCGGAGCCGGGTGGCCCGCCCGCTTGAGAGGCCCTGCAGCTTTTCACGAGGAACCCGCGCCAGCCTTTGTCAGAATCGGCCCCGAGCTGCCCGCCTGCCCACTGAGCGCCGCTGCAGGGCCCCAGGTGCTGCGAAAGCCTCCGCGGGGCACCGCGAGGCCCCTGGGGTCGGAGCAGCAGGAAGACGGGCGTTCGTGACGCGGGGCGTGGGGCGCTCACGGCCCTAACCGCTCAGGCCTCAGGGTGTCTAAAATTCAAGTCCAGTTTGGTCGCTAAAAAAGAAAACGTCCCATTTTATTATTATAGCCATCCAAATCGAAGTCTGTTTCTTCTAAAGAGAAGATAATGCTCAAAAATGATAGCATTTGTCTTACAATATACTGTTATTTAATCAGGATCTACTTCTGTGACCATCTGGTGACCTAATCAGCAAATAGTTATTGAACAGCTAGAACAACACACAAGCAAACGCAGTATCTTTGGTGTAAAACCAGAATAAATGTGAAAAACGGCGTCCTTGTACTGGCACCATCCATAATCATCGTGATAACAAGATCGTACATGTGTCCCCGTGATGGGTTGCACCCCTGAGAGAGCAGAATCATGTCGTGCTCAATCTGAACCCAGCTTTAGAGGAGCGAAGAGATGGGCAGGACCACTCAGGGCACAGAGCTCAGAATCGGGGTAGGACGCCCATGCAGTGAGTGTGCGCCCCCCGTGAAATGTCCAGCGGAGACAAACAGCCAACAGCAAACACATCGAAACAGAACCCCCAGCAGGAGCTGCTGTGGCGCTGCACTTTGGAGGCTGGCGGTCTCAGTTCTGTCTCTGCTCTACTGCTCACCAGCTCAGTGGTCTCAGGGAACTGGCCGCCCTGCCCGTGCCTCAGTTTCCTCATCTCTAATGCGGCAAGGAATAATACATCTTAGAGGTGTCGAGAGGATTTAGTGAGTCAGGTTATGTAAAGAGCTGTATTGTGCCTGGCATCTAGCAAGCCTTAGGCTCGACGGAGTACGCAGAAACAGAGATCGCTGCAAACTTGGAGATGAACAGTTAAGGACAGAAGAGATTGGCATGGGAGGCGCCCAGGAGGTGTGTAGAGCATAAGGAAATAGGTCATTGAATAAACTGCACGGCACTTTGGATGCTGTTTCTAGAAAAACAGACAATTGTCTAGGATGTTCCATGTCTAACAAAGTACTAGGCATTGTGGGGATCCAGGATCATTAATCCTCACCTTGAAGAGCCTGAGAATATAACCGAATAGCTTACATTAGAGCAGCCCGTCTACCTGGTGGGAGGACCAGGTGCATTTTAGGTGGCATAACACGAATACAGTAGAAATGCTGGAAAAATGGTTGTGGTAGTTGGAAGTCTTCTTGGAAGAGGTAAAATTTTAATGAGGTCATGAAATATAGGCAAAATGCTGTGACAGAAAGTAATTTCAAACAGGTGTAAGATCAGAAAATAGAATACTGGACCTAGGTCGTACTGGGACTTAAATTATAGAAATGTCTAAGGAGTGGCAATCCCAAAATTGAGGATCAAGTTGAATAATTTAGTATAGGAACTATAAAGTTGAAAACATTGTGCTGAATCAACATGGAAGTGTTATTTTTAAAGGATTTAAAGAATTTTCCCCAAGGTCTATTTTGTCCCTAAATGGCACTATGTTCCTCACACAAATTCAATGCTTCTCTTTTTAAGAAGAGTGGAATATTTTTAAGTGAAGAGAATTCAGTCTTGAGGCTCCTAATTGCCACCTTGGAATGATCTTGTTAGTAGCACAAGTTATACAGATGAAATTACACGCAGATTAAGGTCAGGATCCCAGACTCACAGTATTGTTACTGCTTTTATTGTTATTGCTCCATTGTTGTAGAACTGGACATGTCTTACATTTTATTTCTTTTGTGGGGATGCTCCTGGTTCAGAAGATTTCTGTGTTTTTAGCAAAAAATCTTTTTATTTAGTCTTAGAACTCTCTCTAGAGAGTCTTGTAAGAACACAAAATCCTGCATTATCATAACAGATGTTTACAAAGTTCTATTTTCTTAATAAACTTTGCTTTTTTAGAGCAGTTTTAGGTTTACAGAAAAATTGAGTGAAGGTGCAGGGGTTCCCACACCCTCCCTCCCCCATGTGCACGACCTCCCACTGTCAACACACCTGCGAGATGGCACCTTCGTTACAGTGACGAGCCTGCACTGACACGTCACCATCACCCAGAGTCCATAGTTTACAGCAGGGCCACTCCCGGTGCCGTCCATCCTATGGGTTTGGACAAATTTCTAATGACATGTTTCCACCACGATAGTGTCACACAGACCGCAGGAAGGTCTATTTTAATCTTACATACTTCACGTCTCTGAATCAAGTCATCTTTACTCTATGATGTAACCACTGTCTCCAGGAGCTTTTGTTAGGTGAAGAAGGAGAAAGGAAAACTGAGGACAATAACAGATCCTCAGTCCCAGGGCTATGTTGAGGACAGAAAGCTGACACAGGGGCGGCGCTTGGAGCTAGTCCCTGTGTGGGGCAGGAAGGCTACAGGTGCTAGCGCTTCCTGTGAAGGGCGAGTCGCGAGAATAGAGCAACGCTTAGTGATTCATACTTCATTTGACAAAAATTTCATGGGGTTACCTAGCAGGAGCTATATTAAATGCCTGGAATTAAAAAAAATAAGTAGTGAATGCCAAAGGGTGCCATTGTCTATTGGGTACAAAGACATATAAATGATCCATTATAATAAGGTGCACGTCAGGTAGATTGTCTTCAAAGTGCTTTAGCCATGCAGAGAAAGTATCATCTTTTTAACGCCCATGAAAGTAGAGGAATGGGTATTTGAGCGTGTCCCATAGACTGAACTCAGTATCAGGAACATCCCGACAGAAGGCGTCTTGGTCTGTCGGGGCTGTCGCGCCAGGACACCGCAGAGCGGGGGGCTCATCCACAGCAGACGCTTATTCCTCACGCTTCGGGGTGCCGGGCATCCAAGATCGTGGCAGCCGCAGATTCGCCGCCTGGCGAGGACCCCCTCCTGGGGGGACCCGCTTCCTGTTCAGAGACAGCGGTCCTCTCAGGGCGCCCTCACGTGGTAGGGGGACGAGGGGTGCTCCAGGGTCTCCTTAAGGGCGCTGACCCCATCACAAGGGCTGCACTCTCCTGGCGTCGTCACCTCCTCCACCTCCTGATGCCACCGCGCTGTGGGGTCAAGTGTCAGTGTATGAATTTACAGGGACACAAAGAGTCAGTCCATGGCAGAAAGATGCTACATAAGAGACCCGGGTAGCCCGTGAGGCCTGCACAGAGGTGACCTGTGCCTTGTGTGAAGAGTGAAGGTCTGGCAAGTCCCAGTGTCCTGGGCCTCACAGAGCCACAGCCCACCTGAAGTGCCATGTCCCTCTTCACGTAGCAGTGGCTTTACCAGGCCCACCCTCTACTAGGTTTGAGCTCTGTCCTTACTTGGTCTGGCCCATGGGACGGTGCTGTTCTTGGGGACCGGGCCTCAATCGCAGAACCTGAGAGCTGGGAGAGAATCACCTGTGAGCCCCAAACACCTGTCAGATGAGGAGGCACTTCTTACCTGGAGAGCCTGCCTCTTTCAATTCCCAAATGCAAAGGTGCAAAAAGAATAATGTGAGACCAAGAAGGTGCTGCTCCCGGGCCTGCCAACACGGTCCGGGCTTCTCCAACAAAGTCGCGCCGGGGGCCTGGTGTGGTGACGAGGGGCGCAGGGCTGCATCAGGGCCGTGAGTTGCTGCACACGCCAAATATCCTCAGAGTGGTCACGGGCTGTCCTGGATTACAGCTCTCCCTGGGCACTCCTGCGTGACAGTGGCCAGCGTAAGAGCGGTCACCTGGGCTATTTAACACTTCGTGAGGGGGTCAGGCTTTCAGGATCTAAGTTGTCATGGTGCCATGTTCTAAACAAGAACCCTCCCATGTTTTCGTATCGGAGCAGACACAGGACATGTTTACCGTTGCACAGCCCGCGGGAGAATTGGGTGCCGCTGCTCCCCGCTGGGGATTCAAAGGCCGGGGGTGTCTACACCAGGGCACACCTGTGCCCGACGCGCCAGCCAGCTCCCTCGCTGGGTGTCGTCACCTCTACGGCTGACCCACAGAGATCGTCGATTTGCTTCCTTATCCTCTTAATGTATTCCACTGCATTCCATTTTAAGCACTTTTACTTCTTGGGCCATTTTGAAAGAAAAACCAATTTATAAATTGTGAAAACTAAATAAATAGCCCCAAACACTTTTAAGTTTGAAAAGATGTGTGTGACACGTGCCCAGAGGAAGTGCAGTAGAGAATGAATTGCTGTTGCCTCCAACGTCCTCACTTCTGGGCCCTGGAGACGTGAAAGAACTTTCTTCAGACCCGCCGGCTCGCTGGTCGCCCAGCTCCTTCCTTCGTCGGGGAGACACGCACGCTGCCAGGCCGGGCTCTGAGCGGGATGCGACGGCTGAACGCGGAGGGGGCAGCACGCGTCCCTCCACGTCCAGCGAGCCCGGGGCGTGGGACGGGCGGGCGCGACTTCCACCTTGTTGCTGTGAAGCGTGGACGGGGCGTGCACACCTGGGCGGCAGCAACAGCCAAGGGAGACCCCTGGGGACCGGAGTCCGTGGCCACCGTGAGTGGCAGCTTTGCTGTGTGGCTTTCAGTGGCGCCCGAGCATATCCTCTGACCAGAAGGGACTGGAACGAGGCAGGATGACAGCAGAATCACCTCCCACATCGTGTTGGGTGTCACGCTGCAGCCGGGTACTGTCACCCCTTCAGCTTGGTGAAACTGAATCCTGGTGGGGTCAAACCCCTGTGGCTGTGAGTCCCACCCCGCCCCAAACCGCAAAGCGCCCAGAGCCCTGCCACAGGCGCCTGCAGAGGCCGGGCTGGTTTCTGTCATCTGGGAGACAGCGCTGTTCGTGCGGTTCTTTGAGTGACTCCATTAGTTTAGGAATTTCATTCCCCTTTAGGGTAAAGTGGAGGTCGTGAATCATTAGTCTTGCAATTTTTTTTATTTCGTAGAGTGGAATACAAATGTGGGAGGCTTTTGTCTTTATTTGTGCATTATTTTCTCTGACACTGTGATGGAAATATAACTGGGTAAAAAGGCAGGATTAAGCCAGGTGTCTGAGAGATCCAGGGTCTCGACTCCCCTCATGTGAGTAATTTCAGTCACTGAATCAGACGCACAGCGGGGCCAGGCCAGCGGTCGGCGAGGAGGCGCAAGGGAGAGTGAAAGGCAAGGCCCGCCGTGGCGCGTTCGCGGCTGGGTGGGGAGCGCACAGCCAAACCGTTCGAACTCCCCTCAGTCAGCTGTTCGGTCAGCGTCCTACCGTGACACACCTGTCAAAGTCAGTACCGTGCCGACTTAGCCCTTCCCTCTCCTTTCTGAATTTCTGAAGGTGTGACGTTCTGAGTGAGGCGTGGCAGATGAGAGCGAGCGCGGAGGGCACACACGTGCGTGCACAGTGTTGTGCAGGAGGCCATCGGCCCAGACCACCGCGGGCCACCTCCAGAAGCAGCAGAGTCGAAAGGTCGTAGTCATCACGTTCGATCGTGTAGTGAACGAGTCTTCAAACTTACAAAGAATGCATGCATTTTGTGATTTTTTAAAGATTTATAAGACAGTGGATTAAGATTCCAAAACAGCCATGGCAAAGATTGGAATAGCTTACAATGAGCACTGAGATCCTTCTACCTTAAGCTTCTACAAAAGAAGTTGTTGGTTTTTTCTTTTCCACAGTAGTACATGCTATGCATGCAGAAACAATCACAGTTTAACTGAGAAAAGATGGATGCAAACAGCTGGTATGGATTGGGAACAAACTTGGTTATTTTGTGGTTTCACAATCCTGAGATGTGCTGAACCTGAGACTATTTGAAAAAAGAATTGTCCAAACGAAAAGCCAAAGAGCTCTAGAAAAATGCGTGAGATGCACACACTCACCCGATCCCTGGAAAGCAGATTCCTCCCTCACTAAAAGGATGCAACTCAGGAGGGGACACGGACAGCCATCCCAAGGGGCCCGAGAACAAGGGGCTGCAGATGCAGTTCACGCAGCTGGCACGGATCGCTGCTGACCCTCCCCTCTGCATCCGGAAGACAGCGTGAGCGAGGTCTGCGCGGATGGAATCTAACGAGACAAAACCGAGGCAGAACGCCTGCGGGTGAAGTGCCTCCACGGGAGTCAACCTGTGACCAGGACGTCAGAAGTGACAAGCCGCAGCTGTCTCCCGCCTGCTTGATGATTCTGGGTCACTGTGCTTCATCGGGATTCTCAGAAACGGACGAGCGTAAACTTCACACGTGCAGGCATGTGTCTTCGGTTTGCAGGGACCACTGCACCCCAATGTCCCAGGTGCCCAGCAGCAACCAGCAACCAACCAGTGTCTGTTCGAAACCAGCTTTCATGGCGAAGGGCCCAGAACCACGTTGCGCAATTGGTAGCGTTGAGGCCGGAGGACGTGCCTCGTGAGAATGAGCAGCTGTGGAGGGGAGGCCACTTTGGATGTGCAGATGGGAGAGGGGGCCGACTGGTGTTTTAAATTACCGAAAGAGAGATCTAGAAACAAGGGGTAGGAGCCACGTGGGAGCAAACGCTCACTCCATGGAAGAGACCTTTAGTGACTAACGTGCCCCAGCGTTCTGAGAGCAGTGAGCTTTCTGTCCGAGCTGAAAATGAGCACCTTCTCAGACCCCGTCAAGCGACAGGCTTTGTCACAAGTCTATTAGGAAGAGTGGCGTTTATGTGACACATAGATATTTGGTAAGATGTATCAAAGTCTAGTCAAGAAAGTAAAATATTTGGAAAGCCTCACATAGCCCAAACATCGCGTGCATCTAGTTGACTTCAGCGCTAACACACACGATCAGATGACTAGGAAAAGATGGGCGCCCTCTCGAGCTACAGTTTTACACCGGGAGAGTTCACCGTGGGCTCGATGAACCCGGCTCTTCCTCTCTCTGACGCAGGGCGCTGCCGTCTGCACAGCACCCTCACGCCCCCTGTGACTGGCCATCGGATGACCATGGGCACACGGGCCAGTGCGGACCGTTGGGCTGGGGCTCAGGCTCACCACCCTCCCTCCCGTGGGGACGTGAGGTGAATGGAAGTCACGCTGTGACGGTGGCTTCTGGCCTCCACACGCTGGACTTGACGGGGACTCCCTGAAATCAGACAGCAGAGCAGAGAGTGGGTGGCCGGCTCAGCGTCTGTTCTCGGAGCAGCCCGATGAAATTACGCCGGACATTAAGCCAGATGCTCCCGGCTTTAAAGCACTCTCGTAAGGGAAAATCGGTCCTCGAACATCATCAAACCTAAAGCCATGACGCCTGGGACAAATGCCGACTCTTCTGAAGGCCGTCTCACTCAGCTTCGCTGACGGGGAGGCTCTGATGGGGCCCGGCCACAGTGTGGGCGGCTGCGCGATGGGTTGTCCCCGACGACGCCTGTGGGCACCACAGCAGGCAGCCTCGTCTGGTCAAACGCAGAGTCGGTGGCGAGGATTTCTGCTGCGGCTGCTTTCAGTGTTCACGGACATTTGAATGTGCGTCCCAGGTCCCTGCTGAAGCTTTCTGTCCACACCAGAGGGGACTGAGCACGGAGGGAAGCGGGAGGGGGCGGGGACGCCTTCATGAGGTGGTGGCAGCATGCGCGTGGTGGCCTCGGAGCTCACAGGAGGACCAGAGGCTCTGGGCTCACTGCCCGACCGCCCGGGGCCAGAGAGCACGGGCTGGCACTTCCATGCCGACTTGGAGCGCCATCTGCAGGAGGCACTGGGAGGGTGACGTCCGTAGCCAGGCGGCTGGAGCGGGTCTGGTCGGTGACCTAGGCTATCTCAGACCCCATGGGGAGAAGCCGGTTGAGAAGCGTCTCAGGGGTCATAGGTTTCCAGGAAATATGTGGACAGGACCAGTGAGGAGAGCCAGGAATTTGAAGCCTGGTGAAGGACCATGTTTCACTCTCCCCGTTGGCTCGGGGTGTTTCTGCTGCTCCATTCTGAGCCATCCGTTTCCTGTAAGGACGGACTAGTACCAGTGGCCACGTGCCGTCAGTTTTGAGCACTGCTTAGAAACTGCCACCACATTTAAAAGTTTCTGTAACCCAGTATCAATTATTAGTAGATATCTAGTGTTTGCATTCATGGCTTAAGTTCTGCTTGAATGTGGTGTTGGCTGTGCCTGTCCTTGGGGACAAAATGCTGGTCTATCACCCACATGTCTTCATTCCAGTCTCTGCCTGAAGCTGCCTACAGAGAGGTAGAATAACCTAATCCAGTATGTTCATTGAATTACAAGATTTAAGGAAGAAATCATTTGTATTCATAACAAAAGACACATTGCACGCGGAAGAAAAGACGAAAGTCCGAGGTAAGGAAAACATACACTTTGCTAGCTAACCTGTTCTGACGATACACTTGCACATGCAAAAAAAAAAAAAAAAAAGGCACACCTAATGATAAATTAGAAAGCAACAGGAAAATTCAGGGAAACAAAATTGTCAAGTGAAGAAACCAAAGAAAAGCAGGTTTCAAGCATATAATTGCGTTTAGACTTGAAAGAGCCCAAAGATCAGAAATAACAGGGTGCAACTTTCTAACGACGAGAAAACCACACCCCGGGAAACCAACGTGTGGCGATAGGTCTCCATCTCAGCAGTTCCAGAGGGGATCCATCGGGGCCCCCCTCCCCCCTGCACACACACCGTCACACTGGTCACGCTTCACGAGGGGGGCTTTCCTGCAGCACGTGTGTGTGTCCATTATCCTGCTTTGCTTTAGCTAGCTCGGGCGGTAGGAACAGGGGATGAAGTTGGCACAATGCCACGTGCGGGGAGGGCAAACGGCGGTGCTGGCAGAGCCGCGAGCGCCTCCAAGTCGGTTCCTTGTGCATGTGTTTGTAGCCACCGTGTGCCCCTGTCTTACTGTGGAAACGGTCTGAGAAGGGAAAATGAAATTGTTTATTTTATCATTTCTATTTATAATTTATGACCCCAACTGCGTCTCAAATGGGTTTGAAGTCATAATGGTCCTGATGAGCTGACCAGCCGGGGACTAAATTATTAAATAGTCCTTTGAAAATTGAAAGAAGGTCTTTATTTCTCCTTCTTCTATAACTTGCTCCACTTCAGCGTTTTTCATGACGTTTCAAATTTTGATGTAAACAATAGCAATAACTATCTTCGGTTTCCCAAAATGTTATCAACCAACAGTTACTCCATGTGACATTATGCTGGACCCAGATGACAGAAGCCACACATGTGATGTTTAAGAGGCACCCGCTCCGTCAGATGGGGAAGCCCCCTGCCTGCTCCGGAGCCCCCGGCTCACTGGGAGACGGGTCCCTGCAAGGGGGAAATTAACGATGATGATGAAGAATGTTTTCGTGGCCTTAGAGGACAGACTCGCTTTGAAAAAACTTACAGTTAGTGGGAGATAACAAAATAGAAACGACACCACTTAGAAGTTTGCATCAGTTAACAAGAACCAGGTCGAGAGAGAAAAAAAGGAAAGAGATTTGAAACTAGATAGAGCCAAGTGTGATCTCAGACAAAAAGCCAGTTTTGACGAGGATTCAGAAGTCACTCTGGAGCAAAAATCCCTTCTTCCCGGACTTTGAGGGCTTCGTCGAACCCCAGGGAAAGTGGGAGTTTCTTAGAAATGAGCTCCACTGGGGCAGCGACAGGGAAGACCGTCCTCACCACCAACGTCCCCAGGAAGGGCAGCTCGGTGCCTCAAGCACGCGGAGCCATCGGTGCAGAGCGCATCTGACTCACGTCAGAGGGGAAGTTTTACTTAGTGGCAAAGCTGGCGTGATATTTTTAGAAATAGTAAAGTTCATAGAATTTCTGAAATGTGGAATGTCTTTAGCAGATGGCATTTCTAGGGAGGTGCAGAAGCGACCACACCACCCAGGCTGGAGCGTCGTCAGCGTTGTCCCTCCATGCCACTGTGGCTGCAGGTCCCCTCGGGATGGACCCTGGGTCTGTGCTAGGGGAGGGGGGAGGTCTGCCAGGGTGTAATGCCCCCAAGGCAGCCCACATCCGGGTCCTTTCCGAGTCCCCAGGAACACTGGAGCCCTCCGGAGAACTGGGGCGGCCCTGCCGCACCCACCGCCACGGCCTCCAAGCTCAACGTGACCCCGAGGGAGCAGAGGCGCAGAATCTCGTCAGCGCGCCACAGCCCGCCCAGGGGTGTCACCCAGTTTCTCCGCCCTGCCGCACCGTCCCCCACCATGGTCTGCGGGGGAAAGTGCTCGCGGCTTTACAAGAACAGTGCAGCCGGGCCGAGGCCAAGTGTGGTTTCCTGAGAAGCCGCCCCGTCTCCTGCGTCTTCCCTCTCTGAGTAAGACGATTCCTCCATGGAAAGGACACAAAGAAGTGCCACCCTTCCAAGGAGTAACTAGAGGTCACCAGCCCTCCACCTGGCCCCGCCCCTGCGGGAGCCCTGCAGCCCTGCCAGCCGGCCGGGCACTCCCTCCTTGCCTCTCCCCTGCCTGCGGCTCCCGAACCCCTGGCAGGCGTGCCCCTCGCTTACCGTGTCCACCCGCAGCAACGAAAGGGCAGATGGGACGAAACGCGACAGCCCGTGGGCCGAAAACCCGCCTCTCGCCCCTTGAAAAAGAAAACTCTATTTCAACCTGATCGAACAGACACTTTCAAAGAAGAGGAGTAATGCTGGTGTAAATATTTGCTATTTCTTATCAGCGTTCCACTCACTGCGAATTGATCTTTATGAAGGTGATTCTTACGAGACATGTAAAAAAATTTTTAAAAAATTTGTTAAAAAGCCCTGCAAACCAGCAGGAGGCAAAACCACACTGCGAGGGACTCTAAAGGCGTCTCTCGGCCTGCGGCTTGGACTTGACATTTTAGCGTCGTCTTTTCTCATTTTCCCCCACCCCGTTGTAATCATTTCCCACGCCTTAATATCTTTTTACACGAGCAAGATATGGGTAGACCACTGTATTTCGGATCCGTTTGGTTATCAGAGACAGTAAGCATCCATACATTCTAGTAAGTGTTCTGGAATATTCCGAAGAGAATGCCAGGTGGAGCTCAGAACCATGTCCAACCTAAGGTGCACGTGTCCTGACCTTCAACGCTCTTCAGCCCGCAGCCCAGCTTGGCTGCAGAACCTGTGAACATCGGGGTTAAGATGTGTATCGCTCGAGCTGAGGATTTTTCTTGGGTTCTTGGCCCCTTCTGATTGTCACAGCAAATGGGTGCCCCGTGGCTCCAAGGAGGGCCATGTGGAGATCGGGGGCCTGGAGTCCCACGGCCGGCTGAGCACTGTGGACGCGGAAGGTCACACGTCCCCTCACGCGGCCCCTACACCAGAGCATGGGGGAGGGCTCTGCGGACACCACGCAGACTCACGCTTGCCTCCTGCTGAGCTGGGGAGCCGGCAGGGCGAGGGGCCATCTGTGTGTGTGTCCTCTGCCCCTGCTGTTTGGCGTGGACATGGCATGGAAGGGATATCACTCGGGGTGGCCTTGAGTGACAGCTCATCTCCCCCGATGACCTTGTACACGGGAGAGCTTTCTAAAGGTCGGACATGGAGGAGTTAGCCACGTGCTTCCCTAACGCTCCAAGTATTCCTGCTGTGCGATGGGGTTCGTTAGCCTTCGTGGTTAAAACAGACATCACGGAAGAGGCCCAGGGCCTCTGGGAGACAGAGCTTCCGCCAGTGGAGGTCTGACAGGCTGCTATTCAGGGGTCAGAGGGCAGCACCCCTTCCTTCTCATCCGCTCCTCCGGGGCACTGAAGCGTGACTCCCTGCAGTGCAGTGGCATCTCCACGACACGGCATCTGACAGAAAGCACGTCTCAGCGCCGATCCGTCTACACACACGCCTGGGTAAGGACAGCGCCTGGGAGCTTCGTGCTTCAGGAAACAGATCTTCTGCCATAAACGCTATTTATAGCATCCCTCAACACGGAGGCATCCGAAGCGTCTAACATAAACACTGAGGGAAAATAAACATAGCTCAGTCACAGAGAAAATTACAGACAATGAATTCCCATTTATTCAGAAGTAAACTACACGATTGCTGCCATATTCTTTATTTACATGGTTTCATTGATAAACGCTATGCCACGAATAGCGCAGAATACGAGAATATCGATTCTCTTCCAGAGATATCTTTAATGGGAAAGCGAAGACGTAATTCATGTTAATAATAATAACCTTATAGGCTGCACCTAATTGAATCATTAGACACCCGCTCCTTTTGAGTTGGGCTGGATGTGGCTCCATCACCTTGCCACCTGTATGAGACAGAATGTTTGAGTTTGTCTCTCCCCCTTAGAGTGGGATGCAGGGACGTTTGCGGCCGGTTGGCCCAACTCCCTCCGTTACAGTTGGCCCAGAGTTATCACCATCTTCTCACGTGACCCGGGCTGGTTCGCGCGGAGTAGAGCTCGTGTCCAGCACCAGGCCCCTTCCCCCTGCTATGGGCTTTTCATCGTCCTGATCAGTGCCCCAGCCTCTGTCTTCAATAGCTGTGTGGCCTTGGGCCTCAGTTGCCTCATCACTTCAATGAAAAAGTTCAGTTAGTCTCTGAGACCTCCTCCAGGTCCGAGATGTAGCTTCTCTACGACTCACAAGATCCTTGTAATGAGGGAAAATCCGCTTGCATGATGGAAGCGTCTGATCAGACATTGTATTATTTTTTATCCCTCCCCCACCCGAGGGCACCCACTAAACTGTGCCCCGTGCAGCCTCAGCGGCCACCCCGGGCATCCTGCACCCTGACTGGGCGGGCTCAGCCCTCTTCGCCCGCACCCAGCACAGCAGTTCCTCGCTCACGGAATCAGAGTGACGCGCGCACGTGCTTCGGCATCCCGTGCGGCGGTCGGGCCTTTGCCGTGCTAAGCTTTCTCGTGAGCCGCTGCTGGTCGTGTGTGCGTGTCCTGTGCTCCGTCTCCCGGTGCAGAATGTGGTGTGCGATCCGCCGCGCAGCAGCACCTCAGAGCTCGTAGGGCTCAGGTGTTGGCTGAACGAACGGTGAAGTGGTGGATGCAGAAGCTCGAGATGGAGGGCGAACCAGGCACGTGAGAGATGCCGGGGAGGCGAGCCTTCCAGCGGAAGAGGCCTCCTCGGCTCGACGGTGGTTGCCATGGTGAATTTTCCATGGCTCAGGGCCTGGTTTTCAGCCACGCTGACCCAGAAATCTATCGAGATTGTGTGACGATGCACAGAACACAGTAAAGGTGGCCAGCTCGGAATACCTCTCAGGAAGAGAAACACAGCTCTGGAGTCTGCAGCTCGCAGTTGGGGGTCACCGATCAGAACGAGTCTAGAAAAGACAGGAGGCAGCACGTTAACTCCCGAGGTCCCTGGAGCCGGGGCTGGAGCTGTGGGTGTCTCCGACCTAGGCCGAGGCTCCGGAGCTAGAACGGGGCTGGACTCCAGGGAGTCGTTAGGGACAGGCCCTCGTCCAGCCTGGCAACAGCACAGAAGCTGGAGCGCCCCCCACCACGTGGGAAAACGCTTGCTCCCCGCAGTCTGGGACCCGCCGTGCAGTGACACTGGGCTCACGGCCTCGGAGCAAGCGTGCTGCGGGGAAGGCGCCCTGTGTGTGGTCTGTTTTAAGCTCTACGGCAGCGCTCCGAGGTGCGGTTACTGTGACACTCACCCCACACGTGTGAAGGCCGAGGCTCTACGCGCTGAGCAGCTGGACTTTCATGGTGGGGCCTGAACTTCGCCTGGCATTTCGCCCTTCTCCAGATCCCCCACTTTTTACAGGGGAAGCACGGGGTCCTGTGAAAGCACCCAGCCTTGTCTCCCAGGCTCCCCGAGGAGCACGTGGTGGCTCTCTCAGGGGCGTTCGAAGCCAGTATTGCCTTCGGAGAGGCCACCCCGTCTTCTCTTCGCTCCACCATCTTGACCGCCTGGAGTCCTTGGTGCAGTGGGAGGCGGGTGGCCCCGAGCCGCAGCCAGCACGTGCGACCGGCCTCAGCTGCCAGGTCGCGACGTGAGCCACTCAGTCTTGCTTCCTAAGACATAAGAAGGTGGCTGAGAATTATTCCCAAGGGCCCTTTAAGAACTAACATTTTACACTTTTTTTTTTTTTTGGTCTTCCTAACCAATTAACAAGAAGGATTGAATGGTCTTGGTTTTTTCATCTTGTTTTATGGGAGTTTAATTTTGAAAAAAAAAAAAATAGAAGCCAACACCGCCGGCACCGACTGTTTACAGTGAGGCTTTCCTGGTGGTCTGGCTGCACGTGTGCTCTGGCACCAGGCACACGCCATGAGCCGTTCCACGGTCTAGGACAGGAAGACACGTGGCCACCGCCCGCCTTGTCTGCGACACCTGGGCTAGAAGAACGACCTCGAGGGGCTTCTGCTATGGGCCATTTCCCAGGGACCCTCCCGAAGCATTTCGCAAGCAGATCCTCCCTCTCCACCATTTTCCCTAAGAGAACATTTGTGACTTTCTCTCATTTGTGACTTTTCCATCATTAAACCGAAACCCGTGGCCATCCTACCTGCCACACTTGTTCAAAGGAGCCCCACCTGCGTTAAACTCATTTCCTGAACCACACAGGGCTTAAAAATGTCTTTGGCTCTGAGATGTCTACGTTATTTTTCTTAACTTGCCTTTTCAAGTTTAATCCTACAGATTCATTCTGTTCTTTTATAAACAAAACTGTGTAATATAGTTTTCTATTGATGCTTTTTCAGGCAAAAGAGAGAGAGAGAGAGAGAGAGAGAGAGAGAGAGAGAAAGAAAGAAAAGAAAGAAAGAAAGAAAGAAAGAAAGAAAGAAAGAAAGAAAGAAAGAAAGAAAGAAAGAAAGAAAGAGGAAGGAAGGAAGGAAGGAAGGAAGGAAGGAAGGAAGGAAGGACGGACGGAAGGACCTGTCCTCAGCCTAAGACTTTTGTAAAGACAGGCGAGCCTTTCCCAGAAGTAGAGTTTAGACTTGCTCCGTGGTGCTTGTCCCAAGGTGGCGTAACACTGCCATCTGTTTTCTTCATTAGATTTGTAAGAGGCTCGTGCCAATGGGATCTGTGCTTCCGCAGCTTCTCGTACTGACTGACCTGTTTTCTGTCACTCGTGTTGGTTCCCTGTAGGGCTCCCGGTTTTTTAGCTCCTGGGTGTCTCAGTGAGGCAGCCCTCAGGCTCGGGGAGACAGGTGCCAGTCCGGCACCACGCGATCTGGCGTGGCTCCCTTCCCCTGTCCGTGTGCCGTGTAATGCTGCTGCCCCTGGCTGCCATCGGCCTACTCAAAATCCCTTCTGATAATCTCTTGGTAAAAAAAAATGGTTTATAGAGAGGAACCTCTTCTTGCTTGTGAACTTTAGGACACAGTGCATCTGTTTTTGAGACAAATGGGGGACAGTCAGAACCCACAGTTGACAATCCAGCTTCAGTGACCCTGCAGCTTTTCCCCGTTGCTCATGTAATAAATGCGTAATGAATTAAAGCTTCACAGATTTATCACCTACAGTTCTGGAGGTTGGCGTAGCAAATGCGCCTCGCCGGGCTAAGGTCAGGATGTCAGCAAGACGCATGCCTCTTGCCTGTGCCAGCTTCGGGAAGTCGCCCACACCTCTTGGCTGTCGGCCCTGTGCCTCCATCTCCAAAGCCAGCAGCAATGCCAGGCCACGTCCCTCTGATGCTGGCATCTCTGTGTCTTCATCCTCAACCTTCCTCTTCCAATTTTAAGGACTTTGTGGTTACTCTGGATTCCCCAGGGTAACCCAGGGCACCCTCCCATCGCAAAGTCCTGAGTCATCACACCTGTAAAACCCCTTTTACCACGTAAAGTAACATGGTCACAGATTCGGGGGATTGGGACGCAGACATATCCGTGGTCATTGGTCAGCGTGCCCCAGACCTGTGTCTTTTATCTGCAGGACACACTCCTCCCATCCCAAGGTCCCTACAAGGCCAACGCATTATAGCATCTACTCAAATCCAGACTCTCACCTAAGTCTGATCAGTTCAGATGTCTCAAACCTCAGCATCCGAATCACCTAACTCCGGGCCTGGCGAAACTCTAGGTGCAGTCCACCTGTGGCCCCAGCTCCTCTCTGCCTCGGAGCCCGTGAGACTCAAGAAGCAAGTTACCTGCTCACAGAACACAGTGGTGGCGCACGCCCAGGACACCTGCCATGGACACTCACGTTCAAAGAAAGGGAGAAAGGAGCCCCCCAAGTCCCGAGGAGTTCCAGAGTCAGCTGGGCCAGCACCGCCAGGGGTCAGCGCCCGAGGATCAGCCTCTGTGGCTCTCAGCTGTGCCCTCAGAGCCGCGCTGCCTGAGGAGTGATCGGCAATGCCACAGAGGAGCGTGCAGGAGATGCGGCCTCTCACCTGCCCTCTGGGGTTGTCCCACCTTTTCCTCCCTACCGGGGTCAAGTCCAGGTCATCCAAGTCCAACTCGGGACACTCAGAAGACAGCAAGTGTGGAGAGTGTCCTCAGAGGCGGGGCATTCCTGCTCCTGGTTTGCGGTCCATCCCACCGCGGCCTGGGGACAGCGCGGGAGACGCCGCCCGCGAAACGGGGCGACGCGGTGCAGGACCTCCACCTAGACGCCGCCGCAGTGTCCGACACTCTCCTGCGCGTGAAGAAGCCCACGCTGGACGGCAGGGAGGACCCTGGGCTCGCCTGGAACGGAAGGAAGCTTCCGCCGCTGCGAGGCGACGCTGCGGCCAGAATCGGGACGCGCTGCCCAGCTCGATGCCGGCTTGGGAGTTTAGGCCTCGCTGAAGTCATACAAGAACTATGCGTTTCCCGTTTGTACCTGTAGCAACAGATGTGGAAGCAAAAGAACATGCATCACAGTCAAACTAGAAAGGCCGTGTATAGCCTAATCCACTCTTTAATCACTGAAAAATTAATTTTATTCATGTGCAGGGAACCGAAAATCTTGTGAGTGATTTGCATATTTAAAAAGGAGGCTACGAAATATAGAGTATGTAGAGTTGTGTCCGTGAGGACCTCCTTTGAACCTCTGTGATTCTTTACTTACATTCTGGAATGTACCTCTGCTGGTCTCAGTCACCAAATATAGGAGACTGTGGGAATAAAAAAATAATATTGAATGTCAACTGTAAATGACCCGTGGAGAAGATTGTAAGGATGACGTGATCTAATCCACCGATTTCACAGATGAGGAAACAGAGGCTTAGAGAGATCCAGGGACGTGCCTCGGGCCAGGCTCAGTTCCTGCTCGGCTCAGGCCTGGTCTCCTGGCCCTGTGTACAGAGGTCCTGTTCATCCTCTGTAGAAGGCATTGCCCGTGGCTCACTAGTCCTAACCTCGTGGATGGATATTGTCTTCGTTTCTAGAAACACACACGCACGCAGAAACACACGTTGGCAATCCCCGCACACACATGAAGGCTGAGAGCAGAGCGCCTCCTCCCGGGTCAGCCCCGGGGCTGCTCACGTCTTCCTCACACCGAGGCAGAGCCTCCGGCAGGGGCGCCTGGACCTGCAGGTGGGTCACAGGTCCACCCGCCGAGTGGTCCCTCGACTCTCGCCCGGCTGGACCCCCGCCTGCTCAGGCTGCATGCTTTCCGCCACACGAAGGTGTGACTTACGAATGCCCTGGTTCCCCACCCGTGCCAGGCCTGGACACGCGCCCCACCAGCATTCGGGGTCATGCTGTGTCGAATGCTTCAGAACATGACCTTGTCCAGCCCTCACAGCTGTGCAAGGGTGTCACTGTTGTTTGTATCTTGTTAGGTTTACGGAGGGAAGTGACCTGCTCAAAAGAACAGACCTAGCAAGCAGCCAACCCCAGCCCCCGTACAGGACGTGGGAAGGACTCAGAGAAGCGTGCCTGACCTATACCTGTGAACTGTTGGGTGACACGAGGCATACGGACGCCCCTGCTCTGAGCCGCACGTCGAAGGCAGTCCTGCCTTAAAAGCCACATGCTGGTGCTGCCCGGTGCTCAGCCGCAGGCGTCAGAGCCAGCTGAAGGGCACGGCCTCGTCACATCACCTCGCTAGGATTCAGAAGGGGGGCGTAGGGCCAAATGATCCATGACGTCCCTCATCATCTAATAAACTCCACCTCGAAGTCTCTAACTGCTAGGAGAGGTGACAATGACCACCAGCACGCAAGGTACAGTTCTTCAGCAGCGCCCGGCACAGCACAAACCAGGGGGACATGTATTTCCCCCATCGCGCTCTCGAGAATGAAGAAATGTCACCTTCTTTTTTCAAAACGAGCTGCTCACACGCAGCAGCAGTATCAGAATTGGAAACACGAGTGTGGAACCCATGGTACCTTGCTAGCACTTCATCACTGGGACAATCCAGTTGACGGAGAATATCAAGTCACAAAAATTCTAAATGCCATTGCAAAGCCGGCCAGGGGCAGAATGAGCTCTGATCTGGGTTTATGATAATGACGTTTAAAAGTCTAAAATTATAGGGTTGTTTACAGAGATGGGCTATTATAAAAATAATTGCATCTAACTTCGCATGAACATAAAAGAAAGCCAATTTGTTGTGGATGGTTGAAAGAGAAGGCTGCCTTAAAAGAAAGAAGAGAAGACTCAGTTTCAGACAAAAATCTTCAAAGGCCATCAGGAAATTCATGGAAATTTAATTTTAAAGAGAATCTCACTCAAAGATATTTCTAAAACTCCCTAAACTTAAAAGCATTGTTTTTCTTCCGACATCTAATTTAGATTATATACCAAACCCTGTAATAAACCTCATACAAAGAAACAATAGCAGACTGCAAGCACTGTAGATATGCAGTGTTCACTCTATTTAAATACGATTCTTGACCAACCAACAGTCAGAATGCCAGTGAAAGAAAGGTCACAGTGATATTTTCCCAGGCAGTTTCTGGTCCTTGGGCCAGGTCGGGAGAGGGTCGCTATTAGCCTTAGAGGCTGAGCCACCTGAGAAACAACAGGTCATGATCCAATCTCACCTTGATCAGGCTTCCGTCCTCCAGGTCACTCGCAGCTTTGTGCCTTGGTGGTGTCCGCGGTGCCCGTGACGTGCCTGCAGTCATCCTGCGAGCAGCTCACGGCCCGCCGAGAAGGGGTGCCTGGACTATGAGTCTCTTACTGCCTGAGCTGTTTGACATCCATTAGTCCCAGAGACAACACGGGGGGAAGTGTTTAAAAGCTCTCTTTCTGATCAGCAAAACCTGAGACGGACGCTCAGCCTGTTTCAGCCATCACCTGAGCCATCTCTGTCCTGGTCACTGGGGAGCAACCGCACTCACTGTCAGAGCTGCTGCGGGGTTCCAGGTGGGGAACGCTCAGAGGCTTCCACCCCATGCCTGAACTAGCTTAAGCAACAACTGTAGCTGTCCCCACAATTGTTACACAGTATCGTTACACTCTTATCTTAATCAACTCAGCGGGTTTGTCTATGTTACATTTTTAGGAAGTGTGAGCAGATGGTGCGAGGCGTTTTAAAATACAAAATATGAATGTATTATTTTTATAATTTTCCCTTCCCCAGGTAGCTTGAAGCAGATATTATATTCATGGGTTTTGAAGCCAAATGAGATTTATTACTAAGTTTTTATATATCATGACAGTACTAAATGTGATTATATCATTGGTACATATATACATGATATATATGTTTACATGTGTATATATATGTAATTTATCATTTTAAAGATCTTGGCAAAACACATTGACTGTGTACTCTCCCAACATCATTTGCTTTGAAAAACGAATATATTATATACAACTACAGTTTCAAAAGATATTATTTTAACCGATATGAAGCTTATGATAAAACTTTATTTTGTAGGCTAAAGTCATGCCATTCACACTAGTTTAACTGAAAAATCTACAAATTCAACAGCTATTTCAATCTCTTCTAGGTTGAATCCTCTCAAATCAGTATCTCATCTTCTCCATGAAATGTTTTTAAAAATGCAAAGAACAAGGAATCAGTTTCTCAGGCTAACGTTATCATGTGTAAAATATTCAATTACTGAGAGTCTGAAAGGGTCAAAGTAGAACTTTGGGCTTCTAGTGTTTTTCTGGAAGCTGTGGAAAGAGATGTCTGTCTCTTCGACAGCTGTCAGAATCCTCATAAAACATTTCTCTTTTTAAAATATAATACAGTTCTATAATATCTTGTGTATTTCCAATTCTTAAAAACAGATGAGAAATCTATGTGTCATGAAAATGCACACTCATGCCGTTTGGGACTTCTTGGGACAGCCCTTCCCCGCTCCGAATCACTCACCCTCTGCTCAGGGCGAGCATCACCGAATCTCCAGCTTGGGGCAAATGAATGCTTTTGTCCTCAATTTCTTCTTGACTATATACAAGAGAAAAATAGATGTTAACGAACACCAAAGGAAAACCTTATTTTGTAAGTGATCTGACACATGAAACGAAATCTTGGCTTCTAAAAACATACATGCCTTGTAGAAAGTGGTAATTCACAACTCTCAAGCATAAAGAAGTACACAGAGTGTGCATACACAAGCACTGCTTCCTGCTGTAACCGGAGGCCGGTGCTTCACGGTGCTTCCCGGGCCAGCTAGCCAGCGCTGTCTTTTGTTTTATCATTCAAGGCCTAGCCCTGATTTCCCACATCACGTGACAGGTTGCTATGGGAACAGTGGCTTTGTGTGTCCCTGAGGGAACAAAGGGTGATTTTCATTTGAGGACCTCAGAGCAGGCGTGGTTCTCCGTTGGTAAATGATTGTGGTAACCAGCACAGTAAATGTTATCGGCGAAATTCCACTCATATTTACATGTGCTCTTTCCAGCAAGGGCTTCTCACAGCACGTGGCATTACCGGCTGGGACACAAGGGCCCTGGCAGGGCTGGGAAGCCTCGCGAGCAGCAGGCTTTTCAGTCGTGGCTTTTGTCTTCCGAAATCTCACGTCACAACTGTTCCCAGGAGATTTCCACGTCTGCTGTCACTGGGTCTTTTTTTTTTTTTTTTTTTTTTTGGGTCTTGGCATCCTTTAACTAATTTTAAAAGTAGATGAAGAGTCACCAGATCATCCTCTAGCTTTCCCAACTCCTTCCCACAGCCAGTTAGCTAAACTCAGCTACCTGGGTTATGTATGTAGACAGCCTTAGTGAAAAACCCAGAAAAATTCAAAACTTCTATTGAGAAAATGCATTGTAGTGACTGAAGTTCCAGCTATTACATTTAAGAAGTTGTCCCAGGTGACATTCTAATTGATCATAGATATGTTGTCTTTGTTTAGTGGATTCCTTTTACTCGTTCATCCTTAAAATATTTTTCATCTTTTTCTGACATACTACACTCATATCAATAAAGCACACAAATCTTAAGTGTACAGTTCATGATACATTTTAAAATGAACACACGCACACAGCCACCATCCAGCTCAAATTACGAGGCTTCGGCAGCACCCAGCACCTCCAAGTCAGAGCCGTGGCGCAAGGCACCAACAGCTCTGACAGCTCCCGCGTGAACTCGCTGGCGTGCCAGGTTTGGCAGGTCGCGTAACTGGAGCCGCGTGGTGCTGCGCGGCCGGGACTGGCCGCAGAGTGTCTGACGCGTCGCGCGGCACCGTGGCTTCCTTCTCGTCGCTGTCTAACTTCCGTCGCCCGGACACAACCCACGTCACTCCAGTTATGCTGAGGGGCCTTCGTGCTGTTTTCCAGTCCGGGGCGGCTGTGAACAGAGCCCCTGTCAGCGTTCTCAGAAGTGTCTTTTTTTACGGACAGACATCTGCGCTCTTTTCCCGAGGCGACGCTGTGAAAACTCACATTTTTATTCTAATCACTTTTCTGTATGTTCTGATGAACTTCTGTCTACACAGTGATGCTGTCTGTGGTAAATGGCAGTTTGGGTTCTTTCTTTCCATCCTCGTGACTCGTGTTTCTTTTCCTTGCCTTATTGCGCTGGATAAGTGCTCCGGTGTGGGTAGCAACTTCTGTAGTGGGCTCCCATTCTGAAGCGGAAGGTGTTCAAAGTTTGTTATCAAGCATGATATTTCTGTAGGTTTTTTTAAAGTGCCCTTTATTTAAAAAAAGAAAAGAAAGAAAGGAAAGAAACTCTCCATTTATAGCTTGCTTTACCATGAATGGGTATCAAATGCTTCTTTTGTATCTATTAAGAATCTCATGTGATTTTTCTCCACCACGTTGTTTGAATTTCACCCTTAAACATACATCCATAGAATAAATCTAATATGGTTCTACTGTGTTATTTTTTATACATCATTGATTCGATTTGTTAATATTTTGCTTAGGATTTTCATACCTGTGTTTATGAGAGTGACTTACCTATAACTTTCCTGTCTTAAAACGCCTTTGTTACATTTGGTTTTGAGGTTATGCCATCCTTGTGGAAAGAGTCTGGAAGTGTTCCCTCTTTTTCTGTTTTCTGTCTGAGTTTGTGAATTGTTATTAGTATGAGTTCTTACATAGGTAATTTTCGGGATTTAATGCTTCAGTCCCCTGACACTCGAGTTTTCTTACTGGGAATGTTTTAAATTACAGAGTCAATTCCACTCATAGAAATAAAATTATAAAGATTTTCTATCTCTTCTTGTTTTCATTCTGGAAAATTGTTTTTGAGGAATTTGTTACCATCATCTTAAACTTCAAGTTGATTTGCAAGACATTGTTCATAATGTCCTGGTTCCTAATTCCCCAGAAACTGTGGCCGCTCTGCTACTTTACACTGCAAAAGAAACTTTCCAGATAGGATTAGTTAAGGATCTTGAGATGGAGAGGCTGTCCCGGATTATGGGGCAGACCCAGTGCCATCACGAGCATCCTTCCAAGGGAATAAGGGAGGCGGGAGAGTTTGAGTCAGAGAAGGGTCGGAGATGACAGAAGCAGAGGCCAGAGTACGATGATATCTGAAAATTGGGCACAGTCCAAGAATGTGGGGGCGCCTGTTGAAGCCCATTCTCCTGGAGGCCCCGAGGCGGGGTTGGGGGAGCACATGCCTGCCTACACTGTGATTTTAGCCCGTAAAACCCGTTTCAGACTTGTCACCTCTTGGACCGTCAGATAATAAATCTGTGTCGTTTCGGCCACCAAGCTTGTGGTAATTCGTTGCATCCCCAAAGGAACTGATGCACCCTGATGATTTTTAATGTCTTCGGGATCTGTGGTGATGTCCGTCCCTCCATTTCATTGTCCTTTTTCTTGATCAATCTCACTAAGTTTTTGTTTAGTTTTCTCAGTTGATTCCAAAAACCAAATTCTGAGTTTATCAATTTTCTCTACTGCCCACTTTATATTTCCATGATAACTGTTCTCATCTTTATTAATTCCTCACTTCTAACCTTTCTGGTCTTCGTTGGATTTTCTTTTCCTGTCTTCTAAAATAAGTTACCTAGATCTTTGATTTTCAGTTATACATCCAACAGAAGCATGTACAGGAAAACAAAGTTCATAGCCATCTTAACACGACAATCCCAAACAGGACATCACCCATGCGTGTTGTGACTCAAACGAAGGAGTCCAGCTTTCATCCTGAAAGACGGCGGGGGCGGGGGAGGGGCGTCGGCGGGGCACCAACGGGTTCCGAGCGCTTGGGTGACATCCTCGGCAGGCGTTCTTGGCAGGTCTCTCCCTGGCACAGTGTGAAGGTGCAGGGGCCAGGGCGGACTGGGTGAACCTGAGCAGGGGCGCTGAGAAGTAGCCTGGGGGCTGCTGCGTGGGCCGTGGCAGTGACAAGAATGGACAGGCCCCAGCGATGCAACGAGACGAAGCCTTTGTTTTTGAATGAGCGTGTGCGCAGGGTTTCACCCTTCCCCGTCAGAGAGCCTGGCAAGCGGAACAAACCCAGGAGTACCCCCAGGATGACCCCGGGACAAACCCCGGGACAAACCCGGGACGACCCGGGACGACCCGGGACGACCCGGCCCAGACGCACTGTTTCGCGAGGGTGTTACCGTCTGGGCATCGTAACGATGGGGTCGTCACTGCCGCACGGGGCGCGGGACTGGGAAGGATGGCAGGGTCGGCAGGGCTGCTTCCTGCTAACTCTCGGTCTAAATCCAGAGTTTGTCTGTCTAGTAGTTGGCCCTGTTTTCCCCTCATTTCTCCTTCATTTCCAGAAATAGGATGGTTGGTTTGTTTGTTTGTTTGTTTTTCAAGCATCTGTCCCACACGACTCCAAAGTGATTGACGGTGGGGTGCGGGCGCCCCCTGCCCCAGGGCCACCTCCCTGCTGGCTTCTCAGAATAGCCGAGTAAATGCAGCTAGATGTGTTTTCAGTCCCCACAGATGATTTTTTAATGTGGGTTCATGAAATCATGTCTATACTGTTATTTCGTCTAGAGCAGTTGGCGAGGTATGAAGGAGCCACTCTGACAGCTCCCCTATATATTCAGGGGAACGTTTTCGTGGAATTGTAATAGCGCTAATAACAACATAACCCTTCACTGGATGTCGACGTGGTGTCCAGGGCACCTTCGCAAATTAGTCGTCATTGTTCTCACATCACAGGTAAGGAAATCGAGACCCAGGCGTTGTCGCTTGCTCCTGGGCTCAGAGTCGGAACCTGGACTCCCCTGGCTGTCCCTGTCCTCCTCCTCACGCCTCTGCGGGTCACCCCACCCGTCTCCCTCCACCTCCCCCCCGTGCCCCGCAGGCTTCAGCCCCTGCGGTGGGAAAGAAACATAATCAAGCCAGACCAGGGTGGCGGCCCTCTGCGCGCCGAGCCTGGCTGGGCGTCCACGCTGCCCAGCACACGGGGCCCGTCGAGGCCGCTTCCTTCTGGCCCCACGGAAGAACATGACAAAGTCATCTTCTTAAGGAAACACAGCTGCTCGGAAACCGCCCCGAAACCGCGTCCCCTGTTCTGATCGCCCGTTTGGGACTCCGCGAGGCGACACGAAGGAAAAGCACGCCACGAGGCCCGCGTGGGAGCCCCCGCCAGCCTCAGCCGCAGCCCTCGCCCTCCCGGCTCGGACATGCGCTGTGACCAGACGACGCCCTGGCAGATCCCGGAGCTGAAAACTCAGGATGTGTTTTACTGAACGAAACGCGCGAGACTCTAAGGCAAAGGAGAGCAACGCAGCCCAGCGCCCACGGGTCCTCAGCGATGGCTCGTCCTGCTGACGCAGGTGCACACGGGGCCCTCAGCGGGTGCACACGGGGGCCCTCAGCGGGTGCACACGGGGGCCCTCGGCGGGTGCACGCGGGGGCCCTCGGCGGGTGCACGCGGGGGCCCTCGGCGGGTGCACGCGGGGGCCTCGGCGGGTGCACGCGGGGGCCCTCGGCGGGTGCACGCGGGGGCCCTCGGCGGGTGCACGCGGGGGCCCTCGGCGGTGCACGCGGGGGTCCTCGGCGGTGCACGCGGGGTCCTCGGCGGGTGCACGCGAGGCCCTCGGCGGGTGCACGCGGGGGCCCTCGGCGGGTGCACGCGGGGGCCCTCGGCGGGTGCACGCGGGGTCCTCGGCGGGTGCACGCGAGGTCCTCAGCAGCACAGAGCAGAACGAGCCATGGGAGCCGACTCGGCACCTTATCCCCTGCAGTGCGGGAGACAGCCCCCGGCGCCCAGGCCGGCACCCCGAAAACCCAGCCTGGCTGCTTTCAGGGTCAACAGAAACAGGGAGAGTAACGTGCGTCCCTCGTTTGATCACCCGTGATTGAGCTATGAGCTGGGTTCTTGGAAACGCTGAGCTTTGGAACACATCTTTTCATGAGGCAGACAATGTACTGTCTGGCCTCAGATAGTCACCTCCGCAGGATAGAAGGTTCTGAAAACTAATCTACTTCTAGGCCAGACAGTGGACATTGGGTTGACCAGAAAGATTAGCTTCAGCTGGTAAACAAAACCAGCGGGAGTTGAAACTGTAATGACAGGCTAGGAGGGGAAGGGGCACCAGAGAGGTGACCGCCTCCGGCAAGTCGCTGAACCTCTCTCAGCTTTAATTTACGCGCATGAAATGAGGATAATGATACCTGTCCTGACATGTCATTGTTATGAGACCAAATGAGATGTTTCATAGGGAAACACTTTGAAAATTCTGTATCACAACCAATTGTAATATACTATTTAACTCCACTGAAGTGACTTCCATTCATGGAATTTGGTGCAAAAATAGCTATTCCGAAAGAAACCAATCAAGACAAATGAGGACTTGAAATCCATTAATTGCCAGAGTTTGTAGTCTGTTTCCAGGACCTAAGTATTTTTAAATTTTTTGAAATAAATTGAAATCTATTTATGTGCAGTTTGTTTGCATTTCATTTCTAGAAACAACGTTTGGTTCCAAAACAGCAGAGACGCCTCTGTCTGCAACGGGACCTTCGTGTTTCCAGGGAAGATCACGCTGTCGAGGGCCCTTCTGGAAACCGCCGCCCCGCGGGAAGGTGGGTGGTGGAGGGCAGGGCGCATCAGACTGGCCCCGGCAACGCCCCTCTGTCAGAGGGCGCCCGGCCGTCGGCGGCCCCCGCCGCGGCCCCCGCCACGGCCCCGCGTGGCTCCGAGCCCGCGGCGTGGAGCGCTCGACGGCGGCCGCGCTTCGCTCCCCGGGCCGGGCGCCCCGTCCCGTCCCGCCAGCGCCGCCGTCCGTGTGGCCCCCTTACACTCTGGATAGTGTCGTCCCTCCCCTTCACGACGTTCAGCGCGCAAAGCGTCTGTCTTGCCCAAATGATGACAGTGGGTGGCAGCCAGTTCCGGCTTCTGCTGCCAGCTCTGCCCCAAGGACAGTGCCGCTCTTCACATAATATAACCTCTCGCCGTAGAACTGGCGTCTGTCTGCATGGCTCTTGTATTCCACTTGTTAAAATAAAAGCGAACTCCGAAAAGCACGCTTCCAGGCGAAGCTGCATAAGGGCACTGATGACGGCACCGAGCACGCATCGCACGGCTCTGGTGTCACCCGATGCCACCGGGCGCTCAGGGGCTTCACGGTGAGAGGGCGGCAGGCGGTGTCTTCTCCCTGGTCCCCCGCAGCCCCCCTCTCTCAGGCTACGGAAGACACCTGCGCACCCAGGGTCAAAGTGACGCTGGTGGCCCCTCCCCCTCTGTGCCGGGCTCGCGAAACGCGTTGCTTACAGTTATCCCATTTAATTACGAAAACTGCCGTGCACCCTCGCACTCATTACACGGATAAGGAAGCGTCCTCAGAGGGCCGGGCACCTTCTCTGAAGTATGGCCGCTGGGAGCTCGTCAGATCGTGACGTTAACCTAGGAGGTGCAACTTCAGGGTTTGAAGTCTCAGCCGTGGCTCCATTTGACTTGAACGGAAGAGCCGTTACAAGTCATCCTGAGTGTCCCAACAGAGCAGGATTTCCTGTTCCTATTAAACAGAGACCACCTTACGAAGTAAGGTGCAGATTATAAAGCATCCGACAACCCTGCCGGATCTACAGCCGCAGTCCGTCGTATAATCTGCTCCCGTGGGACACCTGTGACGTGGCGAGCTGTCCAAGCTGCTTGACCTCAGTAAGAAGGAGCTGCCGGCTTAACATCTGTATTTCCTCCTGTGAGAAAGTCAGGGCACTGGACCAATGTCCAGACAGGTTTGGGGTCATGGAAAAGGAACTACTTTCTAGCTCGTTGATTTTAAATTTCTGTCTCGATTCAAAAGCACTTCTGCATGAACTAAAGCACTCCCTCCTTTCGCTGGTTCCCTGAATCCAGACTGGGGTGATGATGGGAGCGATAAGGAGGGAGGGGGCGGGGGAGGGGACGGGGCAAATGGGAGCGACGATGTCCCACGGGAGGTTTAGTTTTGTAAGAAATTGCCAAACTGCTGCAGCATTTTGTGTCCTGCCAGCAGTGATGAGGGTCCCCGTTGTCCACATAAGCTTGATTTTTTGTTGTTGTTTTTTGGTTGGTTGGTTTTTCACTGTCTGCCCATCTCCTTTCCTCAAACTAATACACCCGAATGGAACTCGTTTTAATCATAATCATCCAGAGATCTCCCAGATCTCAAGCTCATTGCTGTGGTCTGACAAGCTCAGTCAGAAGGCCGCTCACCTAGGGAGGAAAAATGTATTTCTCGCCAAGAAATAAAAATATAAGACATTTTAGATATCGGCATTACTCTGTACTATAATCAAATAACTCAATCTGTTACTTACAATTTCTGTGTTTATAACATTCTCAAATAGAGATTTGATGTTAATATAATCAGATGTCCTTTGTGTGGGCCAGAACACTCTGGTAAATACCCTAAGAGAAATGTGGTGTACCATCGCTTATTGCAAACAATATTTTTTAAGGATCTGTTAAATTTTCCTATCTTTGGTTGGACCACTGCCCGCTGGGGCCGACGATCAATGCCAGCCCGGTGCGGGACCCTGACCGAGGACGGCACTGAGACTCTCAAACGCGCCCCTCCTCACCCCTCTCTGTGATGCTGTGAGACCTGACCCGCCGTTTCAGAGCAGAGCCGTCAGGCGGGGGAGGGTGGCCCAGAGGTGTCACCCCAGCGGTTCCAGCTGCAGCCCAGCTCCGCGGAGACACGACCAGACGCTCCTGACGCCCACACACCCATAACAGAAGTGGCAGGTGCCCTGGGCCGACAGAAGCACGGCTCTGGTTTAGAAGTGGACGGAGCAGAGACGTCTCCTTGGCTGTGAGCAGGTGACGCCTGGTGAGAGTTTGAAGTTAACCTCTAGCTGGGTCACAGCCCACCCGGGACGTGGCCAGTGGCATTTCAAGCGTCTCGGATGTGGTCACAAGTAAAAGTGCTCAAGCCGGGAGGGCGGGCCCCAGGGCGTCCGAGCTGTCTCCAGGGCTGGGAGAAAGGCCCCAGCTCTGTGTGACGAGGGGACGGGGTGACGGGGGCGGAGGCAGTGACGGCACGCCCTGCTTGGTGGCTTCGCTGTGTGAACGCAGACCACGCAGGTGGAGACGCCCATGGGAAAGGTGGCTGTGACGGCGTAGCGCCCAGCGGCCGACTTTCGGGGCCTGGCCTCTGCCTTCGCGGGAGCGGGCGCGAATGTCGTTCATCTGAAAACTCGGAGAGTAGACTGGGCGTGAAAGGGCAGAGACATCGACCCTTTGGGCCGAGGACACGAACGAGAGGGACTTGAGGAGCTGCGGCCTCTGGAAACGTTTCCCAGGCTCCCGCGTGGGCAGGACCTTCCAGAACCCGGACGCCGGTGGAAAGGCCACCCGTGTGGAGGCTCCTCAAGGAGCAGGTCCCGGCCACACGGGGAGTGCCAGGCCGCAGCCCAGGACCGCGGTGGCCCCGCTCTTGCAAAGGGAGGGCAAGCGGCTGGAACTTAGAACCGCGTCCCCACCGGGACCTGCGAGGCCGCAGCGCCCACCTGTCCAGTGAGCAGAAGGCCCACTGACCCCCCACGGTCTCTGGGGAGGGGACTCCAAGGAGCCCTGGGCTGTCCCCTCCAGAGCTCCCGCGTTTCCTGTCCTCCTTAAGTAGAACCGCCCATTCTGTAAGGTCCAGAGCACGTCAGTGCTAACGCGGGGTGCTGGGGGACAGGGAGCCCTCGCGCTCACCGGGGTATCTGTGTCACACCCTCCTGCCGTCTCCAGGCTCTCCCCCCTTTCAGAGGAGCCGAATGCGTCACTTTCATGTGACTCTGTGTCAGAGATGCCTGAGGGGGACTCACGTCCCAATGAACGGCTTTGACGAAGGTTTCAGAAGTGGCTGAATGGAGTGAGGGCAGCGGCCGGGGCGGGCGCAGAGCAGGCAGGGGATGCCGCTCGGCCTCTCTGCACGGAAGGCAGCTGCGGGGCGCGCCCTGCGCGCCCCACGTCTGCTCCTCCCGCCGGCCCTGGGGCAGGAGCGCGTGTGCTCCAGACCCTGTCACAACGCGCTGTGCTGTGGCTCGCTGTGCGTGGCCTTCTCCGGCTCTCTGTGAGCAGGCAGGCTTTTATATGTAAACCGTGTTTACAGCTCCTGACCCGCCTCTTTCCAAATTCGCCCTTGATCCATCGATCACCAAACAGCGTTTATGAGGCCGAGCAGAGCCCTAAGGGCTCCCAGAGAGAAGTGGGGGTGAAGGGGTCACCACGAAGGCAGGGCCAGGCAGTCGCAGAGCAGGAGACATGGGTGCTCTCTCCTGCACGGCCTGGGCCGTGAGCACGGGCGGCCACTGCAGACGCCCTGAGGCCCGGGCTGAGACGCGGGGAAGGGCATGCAGGGGGCACGGCGCCCCGCCTGAGCCTGGCCTGTGAGACAGGTCCCCGAAACGTGCCCGCGGAGGCTGGGGCGCCCGCAGTGCAGGTCTCTGAGACGTGTCCAACAGTGGCCAGTTGGTGGAGTCACCGGGGCCGGGCGTGGGGGAGGGAAGGAGCAGAGGCGGGTGCTGTGCCTTGAGGACGTCTGTCCCCGAGGTGGCGGAGTGAAAGGAGCCTCGCTTTCTCAGATGCAGCAATGGCGTCTGGAGCGGACGAGATATTTGGCCAAAGGCCCTGTTCCTGAGGCAGAGACAGAACTTGCCAGACGCGGGGTGGGCTGCTGAGTGCCAGGACCACCGACGGCTGCTCCCTGCTGGGAGTCGGACATTCCGGAGCCTCCAAGCCTGGGGCGCTGGGGCTTGTGACCCTGCGGTGACCGTTGGCGTGGATCGCGGCCTGGGGCAGTTCCCGAGAACCTCAGTCCCCTCCCGGGGGAGTCCCTGGGTGAAGAAGGCGCCCCAGCCCTGCTCGGCAGTCTCTGAGTGACAGCACCCTTGTAGGAACCAGCACATGGCGTTGCCCCTGTCATTGATTGCGGGACGTCCAGAATCACCAAGGGCACCGTGAGGCCGGTTCCCGCCACACGAGGACGGCGGTGACAGTAGGGCGGGAGCTCACTTTACTGGAGAAGGTGGAGGGCACGGGAGCTGGGGGGGTGGGGGGTGCAGGGCCCCAGCCGCCCGCCGTGAGGGCCAGGTGGGATCGTGGGCTGGACCTGCGGGGCTCCATAAAACGACGGGACCTTCGAGGACAGAGCGGGGGCCGGGGCGGTGGAGAAGGGCGAGGACCAGGAGAGCCAGAGGGGCCGTTTGTCGTTCCAACAGAGAGAGTCAGCCGTGAAGCGCCGCCCTGAGGTCCTCCCCCCGCCCGAGTCGCCGGCGCCACGGGCTTGTGCCACGCAGAGCGGCCGGCGAGAGCGCGTCTGGGAAGGAGCCGGGTGCGGGGCGGGCGGCGCATCTCCTTTCACGGGCACAGGGGCCTCGGCGCCAGCCTCCTGGGCAGGGCTCCCCCGGGGCCGTCTCGGTGCCCAGCTCCTGGGTGCTCGGAGCTTTCTGTGGACTCCTCGGGGCGGGAACCGCCGTTCCTGCCACTCCCTCCTCCAAGCCTGACACTCTGGCTTCTCCCCAGCACCCTCCAGACAGGAGGCCATTAATTCTTTATGTTAATTTGACTTCTGCTGGTAATTGTTTGCTTAAGGGTCCATTTGCCTCCTCATTTCCAGTCTCATTAGCAAGGGGTGTCTAGGTCACGCATCGTAAATGACTCGGGAAAGCGTCTGAGCTGCTGGGTCCACATCAGCTTTCATCCTCGGTCACCTTGCCACGGGACGCCCTTGGATGACCTCCGTGGATCTGCAGCAGAGTTACCTGCGTCTGACCTGACTGCACAAATACGTGGCAGTGGAGAAAGCACGGGTTCCTCCGGAGATGGAGCGGACTCGGTGGGTGGCCGGGTCCGCTGCGCGGTGTCCCGCGGTTGCCGTGGGAGGGGACCCTCAAGCGCCCGGTGACTTGGGCGGGAAGGCATGTGGCCCACTCCGCATCGTCCTCCCGCCCCGACTGCGGCACGCCGTGAACGACCTCGCCTTCCCTGCTGTGCATTCGGGTGGCATCTCTCTGACGTCGGGTTTTTAACCGCGCGCCCATTCACGGAGGTCTGCGGGCTCCCTGCGAGCGACGGTCTAATCACAGACTCGGAGCAGACACAGGGCAGGTTGTAACTCACCCGGACGAGACGTGGGCACGCTTTTCTGAGTGGGGCGTGACAGTGGCAAGAAGCAGCTGAGCGCAGAGGGCACACTCGTCCACACGGCAGGGCCACCGCGGCCTCGTTCCACGTCCCCTTAGCAAGAGCAGCTCACACCCTGCCTGTCAGTGTGAGAGCCAGGTTGCCGTGGGCTCGACGCCGGCTGCTCCGCTGCGTCCAGCCCCGTCCTGGCCCGTGCTGTGGGGCCGGGGGCCTCCCCTGCGCACGTGGGCCGAGGGCCACCGCTTTCTCCTTTGCAGCCTTTGGAAGCGACAGAGCTACCCTGACGCTCTCCCCGCCAAACTGCGCACAGGCCCGGCGGTCCGTCTGCCCTGGAGAGGAGGGTAAAGAGTAACGGCTCCGGGCTGCTCCCCCGAGAATCCAGCCGCCAGCAGCGTCCGGGGGCCACGTCCCCACCGGGCTCCAGAGTCACAAACAGCTCCGCCCACTCGTCACTGCGTTTGCTCACGCATCGGCACTGCTGGGGCCTCAGCTGCACCCCCCCACTGCCCCGAACCCCAGGATCTCAGCACGGGGCTGCATTGTGGAGGTAGACTCTTTAAGGAGATAATGAAGGTAAAAAGAGGTCCTTGGGGGCCCTAACCCAGTACGACTGGCAGCCCATGAAGAGCGACGAGGACACAGACATGCACAGAGGGACGACCCGTGAGGACACAGGGAGGGACGGTGCCTGCAGGCCAGCGCGCAGCGAGGGCCGGGCGCAGGGGTGCGCCCCCTCGGGGGGCCCAGCGAGGGCTGCTCCGAGCCCTCCGAGGAAGCCGCCTGCTTCGAGCAGGCTCTGAGACGGCACCTTGGCCATCTCCCGGAGTCCGAGCTTTGGCGAGTCTCCGCTGAGGCCCGTGACCGGTCCGCGCCCGTGCAAGCGAGCCTGGCGAAGAGAGAGCGCGTCTTCACAGCACTGTCGGACGAGCCACCGGGCAGCGTCCAGACGCATCCGCGTGCGAACGCCAGCTCCCTGGCTGAGTCGGTAGGACGTCCAGCGCCTGGATGAGAGCAAGCCGGTTAGGAAGCTGGACGCGGCTGGGAGGACTGGCTAAACAGCAAGCACCGCGCAATGGCGCAGCGAGGACGTTCCCGAGCCCCACGCACTGAGCTGAAGTCCCTTGTGCGGACTCTGCCAGAGACTTTTCTTTTAATTCGGTATGCCGTTTTAATTAAACTACAACCTGACTTAGACATAAATCAGCCAGACCCACTTGGGTTTCATTTTTAGCACAGAGATCCTATCATCTTCAGCGTTTCATTCGGAGCTAATTAAATATGGATTTACGGCTCTCGGCACCTTGGAACAGGGAGGACGTCCAGGAGTCGCTGAGCCCCTGAGAGGGGTGCGACTCGGGACAGCGACTGAACGTCAGGCGTTCGCGCAGCGTGCGATTCTGAGGGCGAGGCGCGTTTTCCGGGCGTGCAAACAAGGCTCACGAGGCTCGCCGCTTCCGTCCCCGGTCACTAAACCCTGCAGCTGCCAACAGCGTGTGGACACGATGTGCCCGCTCTCCCTTCCAGAACCTTCCCCCCAGCACTCCCGTCCTGCCGCACACCAGCGAAGCCAGCGCTGCTCACACGGTCCCCCTGTTCAGACCTCTGCCACTGTCCCGGCAAAAATTCTCTGCTGAGGATCTTCCGCTCGGCCGTGTGCTAGTGGTGTATCTCAGCCAAGTTCATTGAAAGCCTTGAAACCCAACACGCCAGCTTCGCCTGCTGATAACCAGAACGTTCCCTCTGGAGGCGCCGCTGGGTTTCGCTCGCGATTTAACCCTCTCAGGTTGGAGAGAAGAAACACACCCAGTGCAACGCAGAGCTTAGCCCTGTCCACAGCCCAGGGGAGCTGCGCGGTCAGACAGGAGGAAGCAAAGCGTCCAGGGCCGAGGAGGGGAAGGCCGTGCTCAGTAGCCAGTGGAAACTGAGCAGCGACCGCTTTTTTTAAGGACATCGGTGTGTGTCTGGGGAGGGAAATGGTGTGCTGATGCCCATGGGGGGACTGGCCACTGGGGGAAGGTGGCAGGGCCAGCTTCCCGGCCTCCTCACACCTCATGGCAGGTTTTGCAAGACTGCAGGTGCCTATGAACTAAGCATCTCTGGATTTTTAAAAAATGACTAAGAACGTAAGTTTTTTTTAAGAAGTTTTGATCCCAAAAGAGACTCGGCAGGGAATCCATTTAAATAATTGCGATGGAGGCAACGGATGCCATGGGACAGGGTAGTGAGAACGGGGGTGGGGGCGCGGGAGGGGCCCTCCTGCAGGCCCCGCCGGCGCGTTGGCCAGGGCCTGGCCATTCCGTCACTGGCGTCTAAGACACAAGATTACGAAACACATGCGTTAACTACACACACACACACACACACACACACACACACACACACACACACACGCTGCTGCCCCACGAAAAAATTAAGAAAGGGTGACGATTCTGTTCGAAACTCAGTGTCTGCCTTGTACCGGAAAATCGTGTCAAGACAGTGGCTGCTGCCGCTTTGGCTCTGCCGCCCCCATTCCGAGTCCGATCCCGGGGCCGGGGCGCGGGGCGCGAGCGCACCCAGAGCACGTCCCTGGGCGCAGGTGACGCGAAGCCCGGCGACAGGGTGTCGGGAATGGGCCACCCCAGCCGGGCCCCCAGCGCGGACGCAGCACCTGCCCAGAGGGGCCTCGGGGCCCAGCCCCCAGCGGAGGCGACACAGCCGTGGCGCGCGGCGGGGCGGGGGTCCCTCTTGCTGATGGGAGAACCTGGCGGTCTTCCTCTCCCCTAACCGAGGTGTTAGCGTTCCCCTGCCGTCCGCGCCCACGTCGTGCTCTGAGGCACGTTGTTCAGACGAGGACGCTCGGCTGCCTCCCAACGTCAGGCAGGTGCAGAGGTCCTGACCTCGTCCAGGAATCCTCCCTGGGGCCTCCCTGTGTCTCCCAGACAGGGGAACAGCCTTCGGGAGTGGGGGAGGCCCCTGCCCTCCCCCCACTCCTGGACCAAGCGGGAAGGGCTGGCTCTGCGGGTCTAGAGAGTTGGCCCGGCCCTGCTCGGTGCCGCCTGGGGCTCTGTGGACTGCTCCTGACTGTTGGCAGCCGGATCATGAGTCACGCATTTCACAAGCCTTTTTTGAAAAGGGGAAACACCTCCCTGCTTGAAATGTGACTCTCCTATGAAAAGAGATGGTGTCAAAACACCAAGCAACTGATCCACGCCCTGTGTTCCTTTCGTCCTCCGTGGTTGATTCTATTTCGAGGACCAGAAATCAAAAGTTAGAAGGCTGATGTCCAATCCTGTTATAAAGCAAAAAGCCGAATTCCCTCTGGGCTCGCCCATGAGCCAGCAAATGAGCGTTGCCTCTAATGGAAGGGTCGGGTCCCAGGCCGGAGGGAGCACAACCTGCTCTGTGGATGTCGGGAGAAGCGTGCGAAGCGGACGTGACCCTCGCGCGGCCCCCACCTGGTGACGATGACAGGGAGGGTGTCGGGTCGCGGCGTGCCCGCCCCTCCGTTGTCATCTTCAGCAGCCTTCCTCACAGTCATTTTGCCGTGACGGCCCCTTCAGTGGGGTTGAGTCTTGAGGTCCCAAAGCAACGGGCCTGCTGCGTCAAGGCCCGAGGCCCAGGCCCTGAGGCCGCGTCTGCGTCTTTGCACCTACATGTAACTGAGGCCGAGGACTTTCTCCCAGGACACAAGAGGGCGAGACTGGGTCAGATGTCAGGGGCTGTCGGGGTAGATGATTCAGCTCGTTTCCGCAGCCTTCTCTGGATGCCTTCCGAAACGCTGTGAAAATATCTTGTGCGATCTTGTAACGAATTAAACAAAAGACAAACCACCAAGGGCCTGCCTGTTTGAGGAGAATAACCACACAACTGTGATTCACGGTGACCTGTCATGGGGGAGGGGAAGCTGGCATGCTCAGTTCAAGTCTAACGCTGGGAACCCCGTCAGCATTCCTTTTGGGGACTTTTGTGGAAGGCGGCGGGAGGGCCGGCTGCGTATTAACAGCCCTCAGGCTCATCACACTGAGATACCGTGAGGGTTCAGGCAGCGCAGCCACCTCAGCGGGCCGCAGAGCCTTGTGTTGCCAACGAATGGGGGGATGGAGCGTACGGGCTTGTTTTTTTTGTTTGTTGGTTTCTTTACTTGGTTTTAATGTAGGAGCTCAGTAATTACTTCGACAATGAAAACAATGACCTTGACATGTGGACGTCTGTTTTCTTCCCAAACACTCACCCGCATTTCTTTGCCAACTTACTCACGGAGCAAAACACGAAGCAGATCTGGTTTTCACCAGCGTGATGACTGCCCGGACTTTGCAGCGTTCACAGAATGTCAAACACACCCACTCCTTCTGCTCTCTGGTCCCCGCCGGTGTCGTTGCTGGGGTTCTTCCTGGGGCTGGAGAGGAGGGGTCTGTGCTCCCCGTTCCAGGGCCGACCATAACAAAGGAGTGAGTGTGTCCAAGCTGCCCCGCCCTGCCCAGCGCACGGCCGGGTTTACTCGACGTCCGGCAGAAGACGCACTGTGCTCACTGGCTCCACACACACACGCACACACACACGCATACGCACACGCACGCACATGCATATACATGCACACATACACGCACACACAGGTCCTTTTCTGTGCAATGGCTCCCTCCCACCCCACTCAGAAGGTGATTCCCAGTGTGGGGACTGTCCTGTCCCCCACAGGTCTCAGGGTGTGCACCCTGCTGAGGAAGCAGCGATAGCTTCGGCTCCCCCCAAGCTGCCGCTGTGCCGTTCCTCCTCCTGGACAGGAATCTTGCCGGCAGAGGGGCCCTGCCTGAGAAGGGGTGCACAGACAGGCACTTGGCCACACTTTGTGAGGAGGCGGGGTGGTGGCACCCTGTGTTTTGCCAGAAACCATCTAGAATTTCCTGTTTTCCAAGCCTCAGAGTCAGCTTTACCTTTGGGGTCAAATTGTTCCTGGCAATTTGGAACTTTCTATTTCTGATCTCTTTAAGGATTGAGGGAAGATACCCAATGGGCTACTTATAAAAAGTGCAAAAAATGAGTTTTTAGCAGAACCGTTTACGAGCCAGACTCAGTGGATCTGAAACCGTATGCGTTCGATTCCCCTTAAGTATTCATCAGCTTATCATAACCATGGGAAAAACTCAAACGAGGGTCTAAAGAATTTCGTTTCATCCTTAAACACAGTGAAAGAATTTCAGACATTTAACATTCTGCGAACAATTTAAAGAGTTATATTAAATATCACCTGTAGTCAATAGAAACCTAAATATCACAATATTCATTTTATACAACCTTTAGCCGTGTATGAATGTTAGATTATATAATATACCTACATACTATGTAACTCTTCATAGTCATAGAGGGGAAGACAGTAAACAAATAGGTACTTTTATATTTTAGAGAACAAAGTCTCAAATGATTCTTGAAAGATTAAAAATATATGTCCACACACACACATCAGTGATCTTTGAACAGAGAAAGACAAACACAAACTCTCAGTGACATAAAACTGGACCCTGGAGAAACTTTCAAAGAAGTCAGTCTCAAGTCTATAATCTGCTTGTTGCTTCCTTCAAATCTCCAACCAAGCGAGTACTAATTTGAGTTGGAATGCAGGCTCATGAGCAAGACCATCTACTTTTAAATGTTCCTCCATCAAACTCGGAGTCTAAAATAGAAGCACTACACACTTTCCCTGAAAAATCGCCCTCTAATTATTCTGGAAAATCCTCGGTCCTGCCACCCATCGTCACAGCAGCATAGCCCCGTGAAAGCTGGCCCTCGTCTTCTGTGTCCCCGCTTAGAGGCAAGGGATCTGAGCACCCGCGACACCGCTACCAGCTGCCGTGACTCGGTCCCCCTTCTGCGTCCTGCCCCCTCGTCGCTGTGCAGGGTCCTGGCGAAAACTGCAACCTGCTCTTACAGGCCTCCCCGGGAGTCATGTGTCTCCCGCTGAGTTTTATTCCTGAGGTTCGCGTAAGGCTGAAGCTGAGTTTTTACAAGCAACGTTGAAAAAGACTGCCCGCCTTACATGTCAGCCTGTCGAGAGGCCAGCAGCCTCAGGCCTCTCTGCTCGGACTGGCCTGAGTGTCAGTCACCTTCTATCTGTGGCCAGGAGAAAGTCCATCTGCACGAGATTGGTTTTTAAAAGCGTGTATTGGTTGTAAAACTATACTAACCTTAACTTCACCTTGCCCATGACTGGGGCCGAGAGTCTGGAAACTAGATCTCAGTTAATTTTTGAATCCATCCCCTACGAGCCAGGTGCACAAACCTGTCCAAGTAAACTCCAGAGCTCAGCGAACTCCTGATCTTCCCACTGCTTAGAGGAAAGCGGGCGGGGAGCTAATCGCAAGGCCGCGTGTGGAAGGGGGGGACCTGTCTGACCGAGTGGGCAGTGGGGACAGCGAAGTGAGGGGGCAGTTAAGCAGTGATCCCCAAACATTTTCTTTCCCAGGAGACACACACATTCATTTGTGAAGAGTCTGTGTGTCACACTTTCCTTGTTGATGAAATGTTGATAGCTATTTGCCTTAACAAAGCCTAGGGAGGTGTTGAAAGAAACCAATGAGCTAATGGTTATGGAAACAGATTTTGAAAATGCTGTATAAACACGAGGCTGTCACCGCCTATGTGTGAGATCGGGGCGGGAATGACATGCTGGCTCAGACCGCTTCGACTGCAATCAGGACTTCATTTCAAAGCCACTGATAATTTCTGGTCGTTAAACGCACGTGTGTGCATGCACACACTCAAAAGGGTAAAAGCATTATGGAGACAAAATGGACACGCGTTAAAAATCATCTTTAACGCCTATGGTGTGAGGGAACCAGGCTGATGTGACAGCCCATCCAAAGAGCTAAACAGACAAACGGGTGTGGAATGAAAGAGGGTTGAACTAACCTGAAACTTGCGGAAGGGGTTGGGAAAAGGAAGTCATCCCCCCCTCCGGGGAGGAACAGAATCTGCATGTTTGTCAATGATCTGCCACACGCGAGACCTGCAGAAACCCCAGGGTGAGGGGCAGCCAGCTAGAATCCCAGCACAGGGACTTGAGCCCTAGGCCTGCGGTTTCCCGCCAGACCCTCACCTTTTCTGCACACACAATACAGACCCTTACGCTCAGGGGCTGGCACGTTCGATGTGGGGGGGGGGGGGGCCAAAGCGCCCAGAGGCTGTTTCTGTAAACAGGCTTTCCCGGAGGACAGCTGCTCCCGTTGGCGCGCGGCCTGTCTGTGGCTGCCTCTGGTGCCATGACAGGGCTGAGCAGCCTCTGCAGCGGCCGCCTGCACGCCAAGCCCAACGCGTTCACCACGCAGCCCGCCGCAGCAGGCCGCTGCCCCTGCCTCGGGGCGGCCTGGCGTGCTCCGATCCCCACTCAGCTGTGCGTCCGGCTCCCGGTGAAAGAGCAGGCGGGGCAGGCAGTGTGCGCGCACCTCAGTGAAATTCTTCTTTGCAGTGGACATCTTTCTCCAGGGAGCCAAACGTTTGTGGTTATCATTACACGGGGAACCACAGAAACCCAGCTGCCACCAACCCTCACTATTCCTTTGGGTTCCGTGAAATGTTTTCGTTCTGATGAGTTGGCAAACGGCGATACTGCTGTCTGAGTTCTATGGAGATGCTGAGCCCACTGCCGAACGGGCGTGTTTGGTGGCCCCTCCACCCCAGGGTGTCCCCTTCTGCCACTGTGCCCAAGATACAGGCAGGCGTCCGGGCTCCCGAAGCCATCTCCGACTTAGCCAGCAACCCTGGGGGCTTCTGTAACGGCAACACGAACGTCCAGTGGTCCGATCAGCAGCACCGAGTTTAACATGCACGCGAGCCTGGAGAGGGCAGGTAGAGACAGGAAGATCTTCCGTTATTTTCACTTCCCGTTTCGTCGTGATACCGCGGATTTGAAGGGGAAGAGGCGTGCCGGAGACAGCGCTTCACGGTCTCCCTGAGCTGCGGTCCTGCAGTCCTACTGGGCGGTGCATCCTGTGGCCCACCCACGCAGCCCAGTGCACATGCTGGTAGCGCCCGGCTCCCCGCAGCGCCGGGATTGGACCTCTGAGGGACCCGCCCAGGAAGAAAGACGGTATTTAGGCAACTGCCATTTCTGTGGGTGGCAACGTGGCCTTTACCTCCAACCCAGGATCCCACGTCTTCTGCCAGCCACCAGCGTCTGCAGCGCGCTGACATTTCAGCTTGCAAGTCGGCTAAAATCACAGGCCCTTCACAGCTCCCGACGAGAAGAAGTCGTCCCAGAAATAGAAAGAAGTGATGCAGAGAGAAGCGGTCTTTTTTTATCTTCACCTAGAGCCAGACTGGCCGTTTCCCATCTTAGGATAAATGCTCCAAAGATACTTTATGCACACCTGTAAAAGGTCTGGATCGCCCCACTTTGCATAGGGGTGCAGAAGCAGACGATGCTGCAGGCATATTAATTGCTCTGGGCTCTTATTTTAGAGGCGGCCAATTACACACGATAACGTATTTAGACTAAGGCCTTTATTTTCATCTTTATGTTTCTCTGTTACAGTTTTATGTCTATCAGCTACACATATTTCCAAATGATTCTTTAAAAGTTAACTCTGCTACCCATGATGCATCTTAAGCATGGACCTACTTAAGAATATATAAAAATACATGCAAATACTAAAGTCTGGAATGTACTTCCTCTCTCCAGAAAGAAGCAAATAGCAGATCAAAATATTTATCACCTGCCTCGTGTATTCAGCCTTACCTGAGGTGTGGGAACTAGATTTTAAACCGAATTTTCAATCCTGGTTGTTTCATATGGTGATGACGTCATGTCCAAACAAGGATCTTGCTGAATATCGAAAGTGGAAATATAAATGTGGAGTTAACAAGTTTGAAAAGCTCACGTTACCATGCCTGGTACCAACGTCATCTCACCAAGGTGGTTCCAGGGATCTCACCGGCTTCCGGGCTCCTGGTGACGGAGTTCGTTGGCCTAGAGGAGCGGACGTTGGTGACGGGCTCCGGGGCCCTGTGCAAGGCCTGTGACTCGCCCTCCTAAGACCTGCCCAAGGTGTGCGAGGACGAGAAAGGCTGTTTCCCACAAGCGGTTTCATTGTTCGACTTCGATCTGAAGCAAACTGTCCTCTTCAGTAAAAGCGAAGAGGTTGGTCACGCAGGGCGCTTTTCAGAATCAGAGGCGCTGATCACGCCAGCCCGTGGGTGCCATGCGTGGTGTGTCTGGCTATAACACGGCCCTTGTCAGTTTAACACGATCACCAGATAAGACCACCGTGCGTCCTCGTCAGCTGACACAGCAGAGCCAGGCCCTTCGAGTCTGAAGCCGTTACACCCGTCCCAAGCGTCACCAAGACCTCAGCCCCCGGCTCTCCTCTGCTGAGCGTCCCTCAGCATCGCCAGCAGCAGCGAGCGTTCGCTAGGACCGATGTCTGTCAAGGTCACCTTGAGCCGGAAGGAAGAACGGGAAGGAAGATGCTCGAGCGTTTCAAGGTCTGCTGCCTGGTGATCGTGAGATCTGATGCAGCGTCTCCATCTGACCAGGTGGCTTCTGCCCTTGAAGCAGGCAGTCCCCCAGACCTGTGACATAAGTCCCGGCGTCACCCCACGTTGCCCATGGGAACAGACACGGCGCTGGAGAGCTGTCAGAGACCGGATCCACGTCCTGAGCGACGAGGGGCTGCAGGGGGGAGGACAGCAGGGGTCCCTGGAGAAGCCAGGACGTGGCATCCGGCGGGACAGTGAGGAGCAGCGGGCGGGGGCGGAGGTGGGAATCCAGACCCACACCCCATGGCCATCTCGTAGGTGGACAGATCCCCCGTGTGCCCGTGCCGATCTCCTGTGCAAAGGGCCGTCGTGGGCCGCGGCAGGCGGCTCCAGGCTGTGGCACAGGACAGGGTCTCCTCGGGAGCCCATGCAGCGTGTGCTCAGGGAAGCAACGCTGGCCAGCCCCCCTCTCCGGCAGCTGGGGAGTGTGGACGCAGCCTGCACGCACCTCTGCCTGGGACCCTGAGGACGCGTCTGTCAGGAGCGGGGGCAGCACCAGCCACGGGACCGCCCCGGGCCAGTGCCACCATGGCCAGCGTGCACCGTCCCCCATCCTGGGAGGAAGACGCGCCCCACAACCTAAGACGCCTTCCTAACTGCGAGAAGCATTTCAGCACTGCCAAAATGTCCCCCTAGCTCTCAGGGCTTCTTTAAACCCATTTTTCTTTAGAAGATAAAATTTAAAAAGTCTGGTTCAATGCGAACAGCGCTAAGACTGTTTCGGAAACGTGCCGTCCACACTCACAGCCAGAGCTGGCTCCTCCTGGGGACCCCTCGGCTCCCGAATGGTAAACTCCTCTCTCACCCGACGTTTGGAGAAGGTACAGACTCTAGATGCTGACGGAGGAGCCTAATCGTGCCCTGGAAGACGGTGTAAAGAAGGAAAACTCTTGAATGTATTCAGCATCTACTCTGTCATTTTTCTTTGAAATGTGTGGAGTACTTTTAAATCTTCATCTATCAAATCGGGGGAGGAGGAATCAGAGTTACAGAAAGCTGAAGACATCCACTGAATGGCATATGATCTGTGGGCTAAAACTTTGGAAGGTCTCAGGTCGCTTTAGATTGTTCAGAGACGTGATCCGGTTTTGAAACAGGTTTTGAAGGACCGTGCTGTCGGAGGACAGAGTCGTTGGGACAGGCGTGTACAGGTGCGCCTCCGCTCACCACGGCGTCACGTCCCCATGAGCCCAGCCTGAGGCGAAGGCGTCAGCATCACTGAGTCAGAGGTGCGCGGCACGCGCCTGAGCCTCCACGCATCACCGCTCCGCCTCGCCGCCCCTGCTCGTGCTCAGGACACGCAGCGAGCCCACGGCTTCGTCGCACCAGGAAGGGCCTTCCTCGCCTGCCCACCAGGTGCAGGGGAGACCGACGCGCGTGCGACAGACGTGACGGGAGCGGAAGACACGGCACACGGCGTCCAAAGAGCCCGGCAATGCAGCGCGCTGCGAGGGCGGCTGCTGCCCCGTCGCCCCCTCTCGTTCAGTGGCTCTGACACTTGGTCACAGTGGACGGTAACAGACCTGCAAGCGTTGACTGTCACCCGCGTCCCTAAATTTCTAATCGCCCTCTGAACAGCTACCCTCTGCCTGGGACTTGCTTGGCAATTCTCCCGTGACCAGGCCTGCATTCCTCCTGGGAAGAGCTTTAGAGTGACCTCTGTTTAATAGTGGCCTGGGTTCAATTTTAATTAGGCTGTAAGTGGTAAATATTTGCTAATAGACTCGGGGTGAATAATTAATTAGTACAAAACTGCTGTGTACCGACAATTTACATGACTGAACTAATACATCAGATGTAATAAAGTCTTCGGGAAAGTAATTCTTTCTGACTTAATTGCTAAAAATTTAAGGTATCTACAAAACTGTTGTTTAAAAAAAATAAAGGGTGGTTGTTCTTTAAAAATTTATTGCTATATTAATGGCTTATATAAAGAAGATGTTCTTTCTATTCTGTTACATCAGTCCAAACAGCCACCCCATTAAAACATAATAAACTAGAATTCGACAGATTCTGTACTTTATCCCATTGTGGCACTTGAGCATGTTTCTGCTAGAATATTGTTTGAGACGCTAGGTTTTATTTTATTCTCCCAATGTATAGAGACTGTACTACCTGAAAATCCAATTATTTTTTAACAGCTTTACGGAGGTCTAATTTACATACCATAAAATTTACCCACTTTAGGTGTACCGTTCAATGATTTTCAGGAAATTTACAGAGTAGTGAAACCATTACGGGAATCCAATTTGAGAATCACAAAAGGCTCTAGTGCCTTTGCAGTCACTCCTTCCCCCCCCCGCCCCCCCCCCCCCCCCCGCCCAGCCCCGCCCAGGCAATCAGGAATCTTCCATTGTCCCTCTCTCCTGATGTGCCTTTCCTTGGATAGTTCGTACAAAGGGAATCAGATACTGTGTGGTCTTTTGCGCCTGGCTTCTTCCACCCGGCATAACGATTTCGGGGGCCATGCAAGCCGGAGCATGCATGCGTCGTTCCTTTTTTGTTGCTGAATGATGTTTCGTTATGTGGACACTGCGCATTTTGTTGATTCACGCACTAGCTGATGCACACTCGAATCGTTTCCCCTTATTGGCCGTTACGGAGAAAGCTGCCGCGAACATTCATTCCCACGCAGGCCGCGGCGTGAGCACGCGTTTCCGTTTCTCCCGGGCGGATTGCTAGGGGCCCGTTGCTGGGTCTCACGATAGATTGGCTTAGCTGTTTGAGAAACTGCCGCACGGCTTTGCGGAGTGGCAGCACGGTGTGCGAGAGGGTCGGGCCTCTCCACGTCCTCCTCCCGCCGGCCCCCGGGTTCCGGTCCGAGCGCAGCGGCGTCGGCACAGCGGCGGTCCCCGCCCCGCCGATGGCGGCGAAGGCGTGCTGTGCCGCGTGCTGGCAGTTCTAAGGGAGCGACGCGGGCGAGGAACCAGACCGGGCGTCCAGGGGCGGCAGCATGACGCTGCTCGCAGACAGGAGGGCCGCTCGGGCGGGTGGACGTGAGATGCAAAGAACGTGCGTTCCAGGTGGGGCGAGGGACGCAGCCTCGAGCGGGAAAAACGCTGTGCCGTGAAGAATCCGGTTCAGCCGGGCTGCAGAACACACGAGGGGACGAAGGGACGTCGGGGAGACTGGGTGTGATCCCGAAGGACTCGGAGACGCTAAGCAAAGGAGCATCCACCTCCTTTTCCAGAGCGAGGAGCCATGCATGGCCCTTGCAGCCACGGGTGGGCTGTGAACCGAGGGCGCGCACGACACAGCCGCCAAGCGCCGCCCACCGCGCCCCTCCTGGCGCCGACCTCGGTGCCAGCCGGTTCCTGCTCCTGACCAGCGGCCGCTCTGAACGATGCGCACGGAGAGTAGGGTCTGAAGGGCTGTCGGGTGGGCAGACGCGGGCGAGGGCGACAGAGGCTGGGCCCACGCCGGCGCTCATCCCCCAGGCCGACCCCGGGCCGCGCCCCACGCCCCAGGACGCTGGGGGCCCGGTGGGTGCTGGCCACCCCAGAGGCTGCGGCGGTGCCGTGGCCCCGGGACCACGTGTTGTCGCCTCCGCTCCCCCCGGCATGCCTCCCCGCACTCCGCGTGCACCGCGGGCTGCACCCGGCTGCTGGGCTGTGGCAACGCACCGCACGCTCCCTGCCCCGCTGCAGGCCCAGAGTCTGGGGTCGGCGAGGGCGAGGGCCGGGCTGCTGTCTTCCGAGGGAGGGCTGGTCCCAGGCCACTCCCCGGGGCTCACAGACGCGGTCCCCTCCTGGGTCTCTTCCCGGCCTGTCCCCTCCGGCACGTCATGTCCACTTCCTCCTTTCTGTGAGGGCAGCGGCCACACCAGAGTGAGGCCCACCCTCATGACCTCATTCTACATCAAGTACCTCTGTAAAGACCTTTCCTCTGGGTAAGGTGACATTCTGAGGCCGGCGGCACGTGAACTTGGGGTGGGGCCCAGGTTAACTGGTGACACTTCCCCATGCAGAGAGTCAAGCAGGGCTCATGAGTCCTGGCTGCTCCCCAGCACGGGGGTCGGGGGGGCAGGGTGCGTGGACTTTGGGTCTTAGTGTCTACAAAACACTCGGGCAGAATTCCCCAGCAGGGGAGGGCTAAGATCCCAGACGGCTACAATCGTACACATTTGTGTGTGCTGGTGTGCGTGCATGCGTGTGTGTGCATGTGTGTGTGCGTGTGTGAGAGCCTAGCCTCCAGTGCATTCTTGAAGAAGAATGAAGGAGCGCTCGGACGTAAAGCCCTGATGCGGGAGCGCACTAGCCCCTCGTGCTCATAGCTCAGGCATCATCAGAGCACCTTTCACCCACAGCTGACACTCCGCGCGATACCCAGGGACGAGGTTTACAAAGCCACGGAATACATAGCTGTTAAAGCAGAGTAAAGCAACATCACCTAGTAAAATGAGCACTTCACAGGGCAAAGGGGGCCGGCTTTCTGGATGCTCCGTACACTTCGTACTATTTTGTGCAACTGTGCTGTAAGTAACCAACATTCACCATGATGCTAACACTTCTAAAAATACATATATTTAGGCTGTTTTTCTGTCTCTAGTAGTACTACCCATCTAATTCAGCCTGAGCTGGGTCATCTCTATGAGGAGTCTGGTCCCCTAACGGGTTTTCACATAGTTAATGTGTTTTTTCAAAACATTGCTAACTTTATGATTCCAGGGAAAGCAACATTTCACCCCAAAATCACGTGGTTCACGCTGTCTTCAGGAAGCACACATTTTGTGCCTGACCCTGGGATGCATGCAGAGCAGAAACGTCAAGCCAGACCCGCACCTCGTCACCCACATGCTTTCATCAAAATCATACCTGAAACAGGACAAAACCGAGCACAAGATACCATGGTAGAGAAGGTCACTCACGTGTCAAGGTCAGATTTGATGCCGAAAGTGACCAGGGAAGTGCGGCGTGGCTGCAGGACTTGTAGAAGCTCCTGTGCCAGGCACGACAGGACACGTCACGGACCACGTGAAACCGGGGCCGGGGAGGCACGGCTTTGTCCGAACAGCTCCACTCGCAGCCCCACCTGCCCAGGGGACGGCTCCCGCCCAGCCCCTCCCGACACGAGCCAAACAAAACCCCCAAATGCCGTGTGCGGTTCACAGATTTCGCGACCGGGCCGCTGCCCAGACACACTGACCTCCCACGGGGAGCGCTGTCGACCTGGCTTCTCAGCCAGACTCTGCCAAGTCCCCGGTCTCGCCCGTTGCCTCCCAGCAAGGCCTTCGCATGGCCTCAGGGCACTGGAGCGCAGGCCGCCTCCTCTGGCCCCTGAAATGTGACAGGAGCTGCTTGGGTGGTGGCTGAACCGACCTTGAGAGACCTGACACGGGCCAGTAACTTCAGGCCGTTGCAAACCTTTTGGCAAACATCGTCGGCCCCGGCTCTAGGCGGGAGAGAGATGCGGTCCAGAAGGATACGCCAGCACGTGTGCCCTAAGGCCGCTGCACTTTCTGTGTCCAGCGAGGCCAGCGCAGCCTCGCTCTCAGCGTTTCCCCGGAAAGGACCGGTGATCGCAAACACCGGACCCTGCAGGCACCGTGCCAAAGGCGTTGGACTGCCGCCCTGGCTCACCAGCAGTAGCGGTCGCTGGAGGACCGGCTGCACGTGTGAGCGAGGGCGCTGGGCCAAGTGGCAGCGGAGAAGACGCACCTTCTCTTCCTGCTTCTCGGGTCCTCGGCGACCAGAGCCCCACGCGGCTCCGCGGCCGCTGGGTGGAGACCCCGCACTGTGAGTGAGCAGAGGTCCGGAGACGGGCCCCGCTCGGCAGCCAGCCATCCTCGGCCCCCCGCCGGCTCCTGGCTCAGACCCCCAGGGGACGTCCCTGAGGCGTCGCCTGCGGCCGCCGTTACGGCCACGGAGTGCCCCTCGCCTCGGCCCTGCCCGTAGGTGTCCTGCATGGAGAGGGTCCGCCCCACACGCCGCCAGGGGCCGACCCTCCTAGCCGGGGCGCGTGTGACGGGCACAGCAGTGCTGGCCCCCTTTCACCATCACTTAGAAACTCGCGTTTGGGAGCAGCCGGTCCGAGCGCGTCCTGTCTCCCTGCTACCCTCGGGCCATTCGGCCTTGGCGGCACGACGGGGACTCCCGGGCCCGCTGGACACGGCGGGCGAGGAGCCGGGGGAGGGCCACGGCCGGCGCTCAGCCCCGGGCGCTTCCCGGCACGTGGGGAAAGCCGCGGTGCGGCGGCGAGCACGCGGAAATGTCCAGAAATGTCCGCGAGCGATCGGGAAAAACGGGCTGTGTGCGAGGCGGCCTTCTCAGCACATCCGAGCGCTCAGGAAAATGCCGGCGCCCGCGCCTCGCAGCTGCCGAGCGGGAGGCGGATGTGTTCCATTGCAAACAAAATAAGAAGCCGAGACACTTCGTGTTGGTGTGTTTGAGGGAATCCTGGGACTGCCGAGATTTTGAAACACCGGCTTTGAGCAGAAGACAAGCTGCCTGTCAGGGAAGCCCGTCTCCACGCACTGAGCTGAAAACGGCGCGCTCTTTCTCCCACAGAGTTCCAAAACAGACGATTAATACAGCCAAGAACAGAGTTAGATATTAATGTGGCCAATGTGAAATAATACGGTATTTTGACAGCGTAAGTTAGTCTCAGTTCGGTGATGAAAACCGGACTTCAAGAGATTCGTCCCCAAGTGCTTCCGCCTCGGAATCGTTTTCATTTCATGTTGACCTCATTAGTCATTCCGATCACGGGAGGAGGGAGAGGGAAATACGTTTCCTCAGTTCACGGTCAATAATTCCATGCCCGTGTGGACATTTGTGCTCACCAGGGGCTGGACTGCTTCTACCATCTGATAATGGACGGTGACGGATGCATGGAGCGTTCACACGGCGGGGGCGGGGTGGCGACCCCAGGCTGGGGGGTGTCCCCCCGCAGCGAGGCAGGCGGCCACAGAGCTCACAAACGAGCAAGCGGGTGTTTCTGCCGCCTCCTTCAGTATCTGCAAAGAGCCAGGCAGAGACCCTGCCGTGATCGGGTTGTGATCTGGGACTCCTGAGGCTGACCACGCACGGGGCTGGGGGCGCACCCCCAGACTCACACAGACATGCAGAAGGATGAGCAGTGGGAGCCTGGGCGGGCGGTGAGCCAAGGAGAGAAGGGGGCCCGGCGGCCTGCCCCCAGAGAAGACGCGTGTGAGCCAGGCCGCGCCCCACGCGGGGTCCGTCCCCGCTGGCCTCCGCCCTGCCTCGTGCCGGACCGGCCCTGGCCCCAGCCCAGCACCCTGCACCGTGCTCAGGCAAGGGCACTGCCCTGCCCTGCGGCCAGCACCGCCCGGCCAGCCAGGGTGCGAGGCGAGGGCTCTCCCCTTATTGCGGAGGGGGCCGCCGCCCCCCCCCCCCGAGCTCCCTCCGTGGCTGCGGCAACCGCGTGGCCATCGGCTCTGTCCTGCAGCCCAGGCGCGCGGCCCTCAGCCCCTCCAGGCATCCCCCCGGGGCGGCCGGCCGGCTGGAACGCGGACGCAGCCCGTGTCCAGACCCGCTGGCCCAGGCCGGCCTCGCGCCAGACTGCGGCTCGGCCCGCCCATGGGGCTTATGCACATACGCTCCTGGAAAGTGTTCCGGACAGACGAAGCGGAGGGACCAGGGGTGGCACCCGCTTTCTTCCTTAAAGCGGCCATCATTTTGAAGAACGGTAGTGCTTAAAAAACAACAGCAGTGAAGCAGAAAAAGCACATCGCAAAGTTGCTTCTTGGCGGAGGCGAACACGCCATTCCGCGCTTCGCTTGTTTGCCCGCAGCGCAGCCCCGCGTGGTCTCTGCGTGGCTGGCGCGGTGTCCTCACAGCGGGCAACGCGCGGCGGTAACGTCCTCAGCTGCTCGGCTTCCGTGGGGCAGGGGCGGGAACGCCTGCCGCCCATCGCGTCATCCCGCAAGCCACGGCCCGGGCTCCCCGCGCCGCCGGAGTGTCCCAGCGCTTTGTGAGCCCCTGGAGGAGGACGATGGACTCGATGGTGCGAGGACACCCCGGCGTCATGAGGCGTGGCCCTGCGAGCGGCCCCCCGCCTGACTGCTGGGAACCCCCGGGCAGTCGGGGCAGACCTCTATCCTCAGAACCCGTCTGGAAAACCAGTCGTAGCCTCGTGCCGTGATCTGGCCACCTCGGCCTCCCGTCCCTCAGGGACGAGCAGCCGGCGGGGTAGGAGGAAGAGACCGAGCTGGGAAAGGGGGGAGCGTGGTCCCCTTAGAACCAAACTCATCCCCATCGCCCCAACGGCTGCAGCCTCAGCGCAGGCTCGTTCTGAACCCCGCTTCCCCCCCCCCCCCCCCCCCGTCGCACAGCCCTCTGGACTCTGTCTCGTCCGCCATCGTCGGCGTCCTAAACGGCAGGAACCTAGCTCGCGTCTCCGCCTCCACCCGTGTCCCCTGGAAGTTACTCTTCACACTGCCAGTAAAGCTCATGAGGAAAATCCAATTCGCTGCTCCTCAAAAAGTGTAAAAAGGAGACCATTAGACGAGAAGAGACGATGGTTCTATTAAGAAGCGTTAAGTGCGTGACGAGTCAATGCCGTCTAGACGTGGAGGGAGATTTTCCTAAGTCATGCGCCTCAGACGAGCCTGTCCCCGTCAGGGGTCTGCACTCACCTCGCTGGGGGACTCCAGTTCAGAACAGATTCTACGGTAACGAGCGTCAAGGCTGACGGGAGATGAGAAAGGCGTCCGCAGGCCTGTGAGGAGCGAAGCAGTGTGATGGGACGTGAGGGTGAGGCCTGCGTCCCCACCTGCTGCAGGACACCGAGGGCAGCAGGACGTCGCTCCGCGTGGCTCGGAGCCGGCCACGGAGGCCGTCGGCGTGTCTGCCGCCGCGTCAGGCCTGTGCTGGCCGGAGGCCTCAGGCACACGCCATGCCCTAAGCTTCGCAGAGGCCGACCGCGTCTGGGGCCACGTCCCGCGCTGTGCTCCCGCGACCAGGAGGCTCGCCGCCCCTTCCCCGCCTCGTTCCTTGTCCCCACTCAGCCACACACCCGGCAGATGTGTGTGGAAGGCAGGGGAGGGCCCAGGAGGGGTCACGGCCCAGTCGACACAAACCAAGTCCATGGCCCTAGGTCGTCATTCCACTTGCTTTTGCAACGTCCCCCAAGCAGCTAGGACTGGGTGCTGTCTTGCTTTTCCTCTTTTTCAGACCCCCACCCCATTTCTATTTCGAGTGGAGAGACCGTCTCTGTGTGCCGCAGAGGACACTGTCCTTCAGGGGGTCATGACGTGAAAGATCAATGTTGCTTCCTCTGCAGTCACTCGGGAGATGCAGAAAGCAGATACTGAAGGTCAGATGCACACTCTGCACCAACTGGCTAATTCAGCCCCAACTAGAGCAACTTGAGCTGCTGAGGTGGACCAGGTTCGGACACCGTGTCGGTACCGACGTGAGAGCCAGCGCAGTGTTCACAGGCGGGCAGCATGTTCCAGCAGGAGCGTCCGCTTGTGGAAGGGCGAGGACACAAGTCCTCTACGCCCTTCCCTCTGGGACGTCCCCCCAACTCCCGTGACTGAGTCCCACTCCCACGGCGGCTCGGGAGACCCTTCCAGAAGCAGAACCACGTGGGCTCCAACGCCCAGCACGCTGGAGGAGAAAGAGGCCCACATCGTACCAGAGCGCAGGAAGCAGCCCCACCGAACGCCGACGCGGCGTCGTTCTCTGGGCGAACGAGACGACGAGTAGAAACGGGCTTTGTCCCCGCGAGCGATGACAGGAAGGGCTGGGGCCACCCCGCCGGGGGGCCTTGCCCGCACCGGGAGCGGCCTGCGTGTGGGGTGACGAGGACCTCCCGCCCCGCTGCCCCGGCGTCCTGCGAGTCGGAGGAGGGGGCCACCACCGACCGGGAAGCAGAGGCGTCGTCGCTCCCCCCGAGGCTCTGATGAGTCAGGCCTTTTCCCAAGCAAAAGTTGCCCCCAGCCGCACCGTGCAGACCCGGATACACACGGAGAAGCTCTGGTCGAGGTGCGGGGCGACGAGGGGCGTGAACTGCGTCCTCCCAAACCTCATCCGTCGAACCCCCGACCCCAGCACCTCAGGATGTGGTGAATGCAGAGCGAGGTCCTAGGGCGGGCCCCTCGTCCAATGGGAACGGAGTCCTTGTGTGAGAGGACACAGATGCACAGAGGGACGGCCACATGAGGCCACGTGAGGGACAGAAAGGCGTCTGCAGGCAGGAGGCACCGGCCCGCCCGCCCCCGGTCCCCGCGTTTCTGCCTCCAGACAGTGGGAGAATAAGTGTCCGCAGTGTTCCTTATGCAGCCCGAGCTGACTCATGCACCTGCAGAGCGCAAAGGCCGGCGGTTTGGAGTGACCCGCAGGGGGCATGCCCTAAGCCTTGGTGATAATTCCTGCCTCGTAGAGGCCGATGGAGCTGAAAGCAAACGACAGGATGTTTGTGTAAGATTTAACATGGTGCTCAACAAATCAGTCACATGGCGTAGGGTCCCAAACACGACGGCTTGGAAATTCAACATGATCTAATGCATCAAACGGTCTATTCAACCACAAGCATGACCGGAAGTCACGGTTTAGGGTCCCTGACTGCAAGCGCGCACAAGCAGAAGCAAGGTCTCTAGCTTCAGCCAGACATTTCTCATCCTGCTTGTGTTTAGAGACCCGCTAGCCCAGTCTCCCGCCCTGACAGCTCAGTCTGTTCTAAACAAGAATCAAGGTTAGAGCCTGCGTCCGTCCAATCTTAACAGCTTGATTGTCCTCGTTCTCATCGTGATGTATTTCAAATACTTTCATCGGGAAGCAGGGGATAGATGCATACATACGCGTGTGTGCGTGGACACACAGTTATTCACCGCGTGAAACCCATAAGTGCCAATTCTGCTCTAAATTCTGTTTGGAGGAGAAGTCACAGTCAAGCCTGGCTGAGTAAAACGCACCTCACGGCGTCAGTTTCCCAAACCAGGAGTCCACGGGAGCCTGACAGGGACTAGCACGGGCAAGTTAGTGCTCTGCTCCGCCTCCAGCCCGCTGGTCAGCTCTTGCAAATCAGCCAACCTTCCCGAATCTAAGTTTCTGCATCTCAAATGCCCCTTGAACTCACAATGGTTGTTAGGGTCAAAGTAAAATAGCATAGATCGAAGCAGTTTGAAAGCATAAACGCAGATGTGAGTCGTTTTCAGGGATATGTGTGCATTTCAGCTGTAAAGTAAAAGACATTTTTAATATCACGAGAAAAGTAAACACCGTAACCCTAATTCCTCGCCTCTCCGGGTTTTATCGCTCATAGTACATGTACATGGCATGACTTCAACATCTAGCTTTCCTAACAGAATAGCCTATCTGGTCTCAAGTATAATTACTCTAAACTGTAATCACTTTAATAACTGTCCCTCTTGATGCTCGTAAACCTGTGCCTTCGGCAGTGCACGCCGTGGCCTCAGCCTGACGCGGGCTGTGGCGGGCGCAAGGCGCTGTGCTTCGGAACCCCCCTCATTGAAATGACTCACAGGCTGTGTGCACCCCGACGTCTCTAAGTGCGCATGGCAGTGGGAGAGGGGAGTGGCCTTTACTCTGTGCCCACGTGTGCCCGAGGCCACACCGTGCATTTTATACTTGAGACCACACGGGTCCCGTGGTGGGGACCCCGAGGCTGGGCAGCCCCCATCACCTGCCCAGCCCCACCCGGATGAGTGACAGCCTGGCATGCATCCCTTTAGAGCCTGCTGTGACACCCAGAACCAAAACAGGTAGATGCTTAATACAGCGAGTATTTCTACCGGATCAGAGGCTGTGTGGGGTGGACTGAGGGTCTGTGTCCCCCTAAATCCATAGGTTGAAACCTAACCCCAGTGCGAGGTGTCCAGAGACAGGCCCCTGGGAGGTGACCAGGTCATGGGGTGAGCCCTGTGATGGGACGAGATGGGTCACTTATAGAGACCACACAGAGTCCTCAGCCGTCACCAGGGGGCCTTACAGACCCACCTGGCACCCTGACCCTGAGCTTCCGGTCTCTTTTTGGATAATGGGGGGGGGGTGCGGCGGCGCACCGTCGGAAGGCGGGGACGTCCCGCGGTCCTGCCCGCGGTCCCGGTCCGGGTCCCGGTCCTGGTGCACCGGACCTCCGGGCTCACGCCGGAGGCAGCGCGTCCCGAGCCGCCCCGCCGCGCCCCAGGGGACGGGGACGCAGGCTGCACGGTCACCCCCGGCCTTCGGGGGCGCAGACCCCGCGGGGGCAGGCCGCCACCACTGCCACCGCCTGCACCCCGGACGGGCCTGGGACGCGCGTTTCTCCAGAAGCCACGCGGAAGGTCCGCGCTTAGACCTAGCACCGGCCTCGGCTGGCCAAGCAGGGCAGTGAGCCTGGGGTGAGGGGGCGGCGTGCGCAGCGGCTGGTTACGAGGGGACCCCGAGTCGGGGGGACCGGGCGGAGTGCTCACCCAGCCAGTGGGTGGGGGCAGCAGCCTCCCTCACCCTTCCCTTCTTTGCGATCTGTAGGAACAGAAAGAAGCCAGCTGTCCACGACGCGCCTTTCATGTGCAGAGCCCGCCCGGTTCCTAAAGATACGGAGCAAAATTAAAACGGGCTAATTTTCTAAAAAATCAGCTTATTTCTGTGACCGTTTATGCTCAGTTTATATTCAGTTTAACAGAGGAAAGCAACAAATTCAAGCAGCAATAGGTAGGTATTATAAACCTTCTAGTGAAAAGGATGTTCTTTTCATTTGGTTAACATAAAACTAGATTTAGACGAACCACGCAAACCCATACTTCATAACAAATGCATCTGTGTGTACGCATTGAATTTCCCATTCACAGCACATAAAAGCGTTTGGAATAAGGCGTTTTATTACCTGACGTCAGGCCCAGCTCTATTTACACAAAGGTTGAGACGCACAGGGCTTAGTGAGGTGACGGCCACACATGCCAAGGGCCTTAATTGAGTCCGAGAGACCTGACTTCTGCAAATGTAAATATTTGGGCTTTTGCTTGTTGTGCTGTGGTTTTTACAATGGCTTTGAGTCAGGCAGCTGGCTTGACTGCAGGCGTCAGTGCCCAGGCGTCGGTTATGGCCGCACTACGGCAGGCGCCCGCCATCAGCCTGTGCCCGTAACGGCTCGTCCTGCCCCTAAGGGAGACCCAGATGCCTCAGAGGACAGCACACCATGCCCACCGGCTGCCACCGTCCCGCACGAGAAAGGGAACAGCCATTCGGTAACCATCGGAGGCATCTCGTTGAGGCGGACAATCCATCTGGAGCCTTTATTGCCACCACAGTACAAGGAGATGAATTTATTTTCGTGGCCCGTACAACCACGTGTGGCTACCTTTAACGCCTATTGTACCATGTCGCCTCTCCCACTGATGAATTAAGTTAGCCAAAAAATTGTACGGAGAAATCAAGCCTGAAGGGAATCCTGTGTTTTCGCATCATGAAAAAGAACATCATCATCATCCCCATCATCATCATCATCATCCAGGACAGAAGCAATAAAACGGGCACTAGCAAAAGAGCTTCGTTCCTGTGCATCAGCAGCTCGGCCGGGCCCGGGGTCCCAGCCTGCTCCGTCTGGCCGCCTTCTCCGCTGTCCCGCCTCCCTGTGGCGCGCAGCTCGACGGGGCTCGTCGTGCGGCCTGAGTGTTGTGGCGACAGGCTCGGGTTATCGTAAAAGCCGGATCCTCAGCTGAGACTGTTCGTCACAACACCACCCCGCAGCGAAGACTTTTACAGGATGGCCGTGTGCTGAGCGAACAGCTTCATGTGCCCCAAATGGGGCGCCTTCTCGCCTGATCACCTGCCCGTTGCTCACGTATTGCTGAGCAGGGCGAATGCCACCCACCGAGCAGGGAGCAGCGCTTCCCCGTCCTTGGCTGTCGCGTCCCCGTGTGGCTCTAGCGTAACGAGAGCGTTTAGTGCTGACTCCCACGTCGCAGTCAGGTGACCTTGTCGCCGCGCGCCCCGTGGGAGGAACGCGGAGCCCGGTCTTCCGCTTCGAGCGCTGTAAAGATGGCTTTGCAGGCTGTCCTCTCAACGACAGGTGGGAGGGGACAGCGTCCTCCGCGGGCCGCGCGTCCCCGCGAGATGCTCTCTGCTAGGAGCCGGGCCCCAGGCGGGCCAGGCGTGGCTTGGCGAGGCTCATTCCCTTGTCTTCCCCTCCGCCCTTCCTCTCTTCTTTCCTCGAGCTTTAGGGAGCAGTTACCATGAACAAAGCTCATATGTTGTTAATCCCATTTTTTAAATTCAATAATTTTTATTTTTTAATTGCTGTTGGAAAACGATATCTTAGTTTCAGGTGTGCAACACAGTGACTAGACATTTATATACCTTACAAAGTGATCGCCCTGATCAATCTAGTGCCATCTGACACTGTACATGGTAATTACAGCATCATCGACTGTATTCATTATGCTATAGTTCACATCCCCCTGACTATTTTGTAGCTACCAATTTCCACTTTCTGATCCCTTCCCCTTTTCCCCAGCCCCCCAAACCCCCTCCCCTCTGGCAACCATCAAAACGTCTCTCTGAGCTTGTTTCTGTTTTGCTTTTCAGATTCCACACGTAAGTGGAATCACGGGGCACTCGTCTTTCTCTGTCTGACTCTCTCCACTCGGCACAATGCCCTCTAGGTCCATCCACATTTTTGCAGACGGCAGGATTTCATGACTTGCTGCGGTTGAGTGGTGTTCCATTGTATATACGTGCCTCCTCTTCGTTACCCATTCATCCACTGGTGGGCACTCACGTTGCCGCCATATCGTGCCTACTGCAAATAATGCTGCAATGACCACACAGAGTCACGTGTCCTTTCGCAGTGATGCTTTGGGATTCTTCAGAAAATCCCCAGAAGTGGGATTCCTGGGTCCTCCTTTGTCTCTTGGTATAGCCTTTGTTTTCAAGTCAGTTTTGCCTAGTATAAGTATTGCTTCCTGGTTTTTTATTTGTTTGTTTCCATTCTCAGGAAATATCTTTTTTAATCCCTTTATTTTCAGTCTGTGTAAGTCTTTCAACCTGAAGTGGGGCTCTTGTAGGTAGCACATGTAGGGCCTTGTTTCCTTGACCATTCAGCAACCCGTCTTTTGATTAGAGCATTCAATCCATTTCTATTCAAAGCAATTATTGGTAGATACATAGTTATTGCCATTTTATTATTCATATTTTTTATCTTTTCTTCTTTTTTTCTTCTCCCTCCAACATTTCCTAAAATACTGGTTTAGTGGTGATGATCTTCGTTAGCTTTTTTTTTTGTCTGGGAAACTCTTTATCTAATTGATAGATAAATCTATCAATTAGATTCTAATTGATAGCCTCGCTGTGTAGAGTCATCTTGGGTGCAGGTCCTTGCTTTTCATCACTTTGAATATTCGGTGCCAGTCCCTTCTGGCCTGCAGAGTTTCTGTTGAGAAATCAGCTGACGGTCTTATGGGAACTCCCTTGTAGGTAACTAACTGCCTTTCTCTTGCTTTTAAGGTTCTCTCCTTGTCTTTGACCTTTGGCATTTTAAGGAGTCCTGGTGTGGGCTATGGGTTCATCTCATTTGGGACTCTCTGCACTTCCTGGGCTTCTGTGTCTGTTTCTTTCATCAGGTTAGGGAAGTTTTTCATCATTATTTCTTGAAATAGGTGTTCAGTTCCTTGCTCTTTCTCTTCTCTTTCTGGTACCCCTGTGGCGTGAATGTTAGCACACTTGATGTTGTCCCAAAGGCCCCTTAAACTATCTTGATTTTTTTTTTGAGTCTTTTTTTCTTGTTGCTGTTCTGATTGGGTGGTTTTTGCCACACACTGATTCGATCCTCTGCTTCATCTATTCTACTGTTGAGTCCTCCTAAGGTCTTCTTCCTTTCAGTTGTATTCTCCATTTCTGACTGGTTCATTTTATGTTTTCCATCTCCATTTTATGTTTTCTGTCGCTTTGTGAAAGTGCTCACTGGGTTCGCCCACACTCCCCTTAGTTCGCTGGGCATCCCTGTGACTAGTGGTTTGAACTCTGCATCTGGTAGGTTGCTCGTTGCCATTTTGTTTCGCTCTTTTTCTGGAGCTTTGTTCTGTCCTTTCCTGTGGGACCCGTTGCTTCATCTCCCCATGTTGGCTGCCCCGCTGTGTCTGTTTCTACGTCCTAGGTAGGGCTGCTGTGTCTCCCGGTCTTAGTAGAGTGGCTTTATGTAGTAGGTGTGCTGTGGGTCCCCTGGCACAGTCTCCCCGGTCACCTGAGCCGGGTGCTCCACGTGATTCCCGCGCGTGGGCGGTGTGTGCCCTCCTGTTGTGCTTGAGCCTCGGTTGCTCTTTGCACATCAGTGGGAGGGACTGACTCTCGGGCTGATTGGCTGTGAGCCCTGGCCGTGACCACAGTGGAGGAGCCGTTGGGCAGGGGCCGACCCCACAGAGCAGGATTCGCTTTAGCAGGGCTCCGGTGCCTGCTCCTCCGTCTGCCTTTTGGGTGTGTCATCCCCACTTGTGACCCCAGGTGGTGCTCTGGCTCAGATCGAAGCTGGCCTCTGGGTGTGCAGGCCGGGCCTCCTGGGAGGGGCCTTGCCGCAGGCCAAGTTCAGCTGCAGCTCGCGCCCTGCCTGGGGCCACCTGGCATGAGCCACCAAACAATCCCCAGATGGCACAACCCACACTGGGCTTAGAAGCGCCTCAAGAGGCCAAGCCACACCCCGAAGCTGGCTGCCACTAATGCCAGGCTCGGGGCTGCACTGCAAGAGGTACAGGGCACGCTGAGGCCAGATGCTGATTACTTGGGGTTTGCAAACCTTTGAGAGATTTCAGGAAAGTCCGTAGCATAAGCCAAGACAGGGTGTGTGTCTGTAAAAGCCACTGGAAGGGGCTTGGGTGAACCTGCATGTTGGGGAGACAGGTCTCAGGGACTCACCTGGGCAGGGCGAATGTGTCAGCCAGGTAGAAGGAGACGAGGTATGATGGCCGCCTGGGTCTGCACGCCGGGCAGGGGAGGGCTCAACAAAGGGACAATGCCTCCGCCCGCACGTCTGTCTGAGAGGAAGCCTCCCCTCGAGCCCTCGCCCTGAAGCCAGACCACTTGGCGCCTCCCCATGCGCCCCTGGTGCCTTGCGAGCCGCGGGCCCAGCACTGAGCTCAGAGAGGACGAGTCTGTTGCGGTGGGTTCGTGCACAGACCCCCCGAGAGGAACATCTGTGACTCAGCCGCCCTCCGTCTCACTCGGTCACCGTCTCCGCTGGTTTTCACAGCCAGGGTTGTGGGGACGTCTCTTCCCAGCACTGGACCCAGGGCTGGGAGCCCGGTGTGGGGCTGGGACCCTTGCTCCTTCAGGGACCTCTGCGGCCAAGATGCCCCTCCCGATCCTCCGCTGCCACACGCGGTGTGAGACCAGGCTGTCCCACGTCACCACTCACCGTACCCGTCTCAAGGCGGCCTCCTCTGTGGGTCCCCGGTTGCAGGGCCGCTGCTCAGCTAGACTCCTGGGGGCTGGCCATTCTGTCGCTGAGCGGGAATTTTGATGCGGTCGTGGGAGGAGGCCAGCACAGCGGTACCAGCTCGGCCATCTTTACCGGACGCTCCGTTGACTGTCTGGTTTGAATCCTGTATTTTAATATGCTTTTTTAAATTTATTTTTTATCGAAGTGTAATTGACATACAACATTACATTACAGTACAGTACAACATAATGATTTAATAGTTAGATTATTGCAAAATGATCACCACATTAAGTCTAGTTAGCATCCACCACTACACCTAGTTACAGCTTTTTTTCTGCAGTGAGAAATTCTAATATCTATTCTCTTAGCAACTTTTAACATACAATAAAGTATAAATAACTACAGTCACCATGTTATATGGTACATCTCCAGGACTTATTTATTTTATAAATGGAAGTTCCTTTTTTAAAAATGAGGAAAACGAGGTTTGACGAAGTTAAATAACTTGCCTGTTGTCGCGCGTCTAATGGGTGAGGAAGCCGGGTTTTCGCCCGGGACCTCCCGGCTGCATGCGAATGGCGCCCACCGGTCCCCGCTTTAGAACTCTCTGGGGTGCCAGTCCAGCGCCACTCGGGGGAATCGTGAGCACAGGCTCGCTGGGGACTGTCTGGGCGACAGCCGGATGAGGGACTCCCCTCACACGGTCCCGTTCTCACCCCCGGGCCGCTGCGGCTTCTCTCTCTGCCCGCTAGTGCGCGAGGCCAGCAGCTCTCCACGCTCACGGCCGTGCCCACGAGCGACGGGAGGTGACGGCGAAGCCCGCGGCATGGCACCGTGCGAACGAGCGTGAACCAGGACGCGTGGAAGCGGTCGCCCTGTTCTGAGACGGGAGCCCTCCCCGTCCCCATGTCCCCCTCGTCTTCGTCCCCAGCTCTGCCCTCCCTCTGCTGAGAGGCAGGGCTCAGCCTGTCCGCACCACCGGACGGGAAAAGCTTCCGTTGTGTTGTGAGGCGGGTTCCACTGACTTACGCCCTTTATCTGAGGCGCCGTGACGGCTGAATCGCCAGGAACTAGAAAGGGAGGGAGCCAGGTGTCTCCTGAGCGCCGGCGTGAAGAGTGAGCAGTGGCAGGGCCGGCAGAGCCGGGCGGGCCGTGGGACAGGGACCAGGAGGGGCCTCTGAGGGCCTGGTGTGGCGTCGAGGGGGACAGCCCTGGGGGCAGAGACCACTGCCAGGCAATACCAAGGACATGCACAGACAGAAGGACAGAGCTGGGAGCTTCGCACGAGTACCCAGCAACTCCCAGAACCCAGGCCACGCGTCCCCAGGCCACCACCAATTCCCTTACCAGAGGACACTCCTGTCCCTGAACTAGAATTGTCCTCACTCTGCAAGAAAGGACCCATCACGTCCCAGCCGAACACGTAGAACCACGGTCACCAGGCAGGCGTGATTTGATTTATTCGCTGTTTTAAAGAACACTTTATTACAAAACACTTTAAACACGAGGGAAACTAACATAGTACATTTCCATACATTCTTAACCTGCCTATGACAGTTTTTAATGTTTTCCTTTCCTGTTCCATCAGTCTCTACCACTTTTTAACTATGAAACGTCAAAGTCAATCTCAACACGTCATTTCATCCATGATTTATTATGTACCAAAAACAAAACCCGTGTTTTATATGTACCCACAATTCCATTACCACTCCCAATAAAATTGGCCATAATTCCTTAACGTCTAATGCCCAGTCTGTGTTCAATTTTCACTGATTGTCTCAAAATAAACTTCTTTTTACTATTGTTTTGTTTATATCATCCAAGAAGGACCATGCGTTGCACTGGGTTGGTAGGTTCCCTTCATCTCATCTCTTTTATTCTGTAATAGTTTCCATTCCCTGCATCTTTCTTCCTTCCTTCCTTCCTTCCTTCCTTCCTTCCTTCTTCCTTCCTTCCTCCTTCCTTCCTTCCTTTCATGGCACTTCCTTGCCGGGCCATTGAAGAAGCTGTCTTGTTTGGAGAATTTCCCACAGTCAGGGATTGGCTGGTTTATCCTGTGGCTCTGTGAGCGAGTGTGTGAGTCTAGCTAGTGTCTGATCGCAGACAGGCTTCTCCGTGCCGAGAGCTGTCAGGCGTTTCTGGGCATGAACGACCCTGTACATGGTGCGTCAGCCCATGGCCAGCAGGGCAGGGCATGTGCCGTAATGACCTCACTAAGATGAGCTTTATGTCTAATATACTTTCACGTGGGCACCCTTCCTCGGTTCCAACCTCAAAACATGCACAAATAAAATCTAAGTGTCTTTATTCCAGATTCCAGCTTCCACTCTAGCACCGGCGGGCGGGGCGGTAACGGGGCTTCTGAGCAGTGTGCGGTCCCCTGAGACTCCGCTGTGTGCCCTCTTTTCCTTTTCCGGCCTTTTCCCCGGAAGACCCATGCTGCTCTGACCTCGGCGTGCAAATCTCTGTTTCCAGAGCGGGATTCCCTCCAGTCCATGCCCACTCCCCTACGCTAGAGTGACTCCAGCCAAACTCGGGACTCAGGAACCGAGTGTCACCCTGCAAGGCCCCCGCTTATCCGTGGCACCAACTCCGAAAGGCTCAGCGCCTTGACACAGCGCTTCCTCTGCACAGCCGGTTTGCTCACCGCTGCTCAGACGCGCCTGCCTCGGCTCGGGCTGGAAACGCGAGCAGCGGGAACGGCGAAGGTGACCCGAAGGTGACCCGGACGGGTGCGTTGAGAAGAGCTCGCGGACCTTGAGGGGAACGCGCAAGTCCCAGCCGGCCGGAGCCTGGGCGGCCAGAGGAGAGGCGGCTTGTATAGTGCTCAGGCGCCCCTCAACCCCAGAGATCAGCGCCCAGTGGCTATGAACTGTTTGCAAAAAACCAAAAAAACAAAAAAACAAACAAAAAAAAAAACCCCTCAATTTCCAAAACAAAGACCTTCTATCATTGAGGAGGATCCGAAGAATGGGCCAGAAGTCCTAAAAGCAGTTTCAAAAGATAGCTCCGGGTATCCTGACTAATCCTTTGGAACACGTGCCCGTTCCCCAGAAAGACAGCTGTAAAGAGCTCACGTTCCCCCTCCCCCCCAGCACTCGGTGAGTCAAGATGCGCTGTATTTATAGCTGCCGTTGAAAGTGTTTCTCCAAACCAACATATAACATGAATGAGTTGTAGCCTGTCCCAGGGATAGAAAGTATTGCTCAGGAAGCCGTTGGTAGTCAAAGACAGCCTGACCTCGTGCATATTTTCTGAACTGCGTTATTGCCCACAATGCAGCCCAAGCCTTGGGAGTCAGCAAACCCACAGCCTGCCCCGGCCCTCTGGGAGAACTCGGACGTCAGTCAGCTTGTCTGACGTCCCCCAAGTCCCATGCAGAAGTGCGTCTTCACGAGGGGCTGACCCCGGGACACTGCTGGGTTTTAGAGACTTTTCTGACAGAATGCTGCCTTTCGTCTGGCATTTGCCCCCCAGCAGAATCCCAGGTCTGTGCCCAGGAGGGTGAGTGACCAGGCTCACTGACAAGACTGCACAACTTTCGAAAAGAAAGACTCGTTTGCCGTAATCTTTTTTAAGCTTAAAACTGACACCCTAGTTAGTGATTCACTTAAACAAGGAGATCAAGGTTCTGAGGACGAGGAGTCAGAGAATGGCAATGCCTAGAATATTCTCTAAAAAACACTTTCTCCTAGGGAATGATGGTTCCGTTTGGCACCCACAACCGTCACCCAATCTGTTAACAAATATAATTTAAAGGTTTGAGGTTTTTTTCTGTTCCTAAGAAAATTCAGACTGAAAAAGAACTATTTTCGAGCAAAATGATTCAATCCGAAAAGCAGAGCCTCCCACCACCACCACCGCCCCCCGAAAAATAAACTGCGGTTACTTAAATCTTAATAATTACAGCAAATGGTTGAAGGGCCTCCATCTTGACTCTTATCCTGTGAATTCCTTTTTTTTTTTTTTTTGAAATTTGCTCAAGTTTATCTCTGTTCTCCTAAAATGTTTCTATTGTGCAAAAACAAGTGTGCTTTGTGGTCAGTTGAAAAACGTAATAGGTGGCTTAGGCTTCTGCTTTGCTAGACACGCGGCTGTGACGTCAGAGCAGGGGCCCACTCACGGGAGAACTGAGGAGGCAGGAGGCTGCCTGGCGCCCTGGGGGGGGGGTGGCACGGAGGTTGTTCCTGGGGTCATGGCCGAGCAGCCGCCGCTCCCGCCTTCCGGCCCTGCCAGGGCTGTTACCCGCTGCAGCACGTCCCTGCCCCTGCCGGTCCCGAGGCAGCTTCCTCAGGCGACAGGCAGAAGGCTTGGACTTCCTGTCTTCCGTGTTTGCCTCCCGGGTGCTCTGCCCAGTGTACGTGCCGCCGTGGGCCACCGCCTGGGGCGTCGCGCGGGGGTCCACACAGCCATCCGCCTGCGGGCCAGCGCCTGCCGTCGCTGTAGGACCGGGCTCAGACAGCCTTTGCTCGTCATGAAGGCCCCTCTCCCAGTGTCACCCCACGGGGCACGTCGCACGCGGTAGGTTTTCCTCTCCGCTCTGGGAGAGGACCTGGGGTGGAGGCCGAGGCCCAGCAAGACCTCCTTCTGCCTGGCTTGCGAGGGCAAGGACAGGTTGGTGGCCGATCTGTTTATGAACAATCATCTTGACTTTTTAAGCCTAAAACAAAGGCTTCCAGGGAACCAGTGCCTGGACCCCCCTCCTGCTGTGTGCACGGCACCCACCTTAGAGGTGCGGGAACCTGCTTCCTTAGGGAAGTGGTGCTCTCACTCACCCGTCCCCACCCTAGGGCCACCTTGATGTAGTCTCCAGGTTCCATCTGGCACGTTCCAGAAGAATCTGGGCCATGGTGGGCCTCACGTAGAGGCCCCGGCTGCTGGTGGCGGGCTGGTGTCGAGCGGTCAGGCCGGGGCCCGATGGGGACTGTCATGGGGTCGGAAACAGAGCTGAGAGTTGGGAAGTCATCGAGGGTTAGGCCGCCACGGCCTCGTCCAGTTGTTATACTTTTAATTGCTCAATAAAATGCACCCCAAAGGTGCAAACTCGTTTCATGTCCATGGCCCGTGAGTTTAGGTCAAGCTCCCCCCATCCCGGGAAGATCAGCCCCGAAATCGTTGCAGGCACACGGGGATTCTCCAGAGCACAGCATCCGTCTCTGGGGCAGGCTCGTCACGGCACGCTCCACTGGCTTAAGGAGCAGAAGCCGGTGCTGGCCGCACACATGGGTCCTGGGCCAGCGACCTGTCCTGCCCCTTGGGAAACGGCACCCTTCGCGGGCTGGGACCAGGGAGCCCGGCTCCGCCCCGCCCCAGGCTCTCGCCTGCGGGCCTGCCCCTCCTCCGCGCTCCCCTGTGGTCTCACCGCCCAAGAGAGTGAGGCGAGCACGGCTGGGAAGCACCCTCGCTGGGAAGGACACGCGGCCCCGGGGAGCCTGCACGCCCCACCCTGCGTCGGCCCCGGCACAGGCCCCAGACGCCCCGCCGCCGCGCCCCAGTCGACAGAGTGCACGTCGAGTGCCTGCAGCAGCCGAAGCCTCTGTCCTCGTCTTCCCCTCGTTAGGGGGAATCCCTTTCCTTGGAAGCAGTTTGTCTTTACAAGTCCTAAGACTGACGTCGCTGTCACCCGGCGAGGGCGCGATCGTGACACGGGGTGTGCGTGCCCGCTGCGGGCGGTACTGGTCCCCCGCGCCCCGCCGCGCCAGGCGTCCCGTGTCATCAGTGGGCAGACGCCGGCGTTCGGCGGAAGGGCGGCGTCCCCGGGACAGGGCGCCACGCTCGCTCTGTGAAGCGCTGCCTGCTGGCGGGGCCAGGGGTCTCACCAGCGGGTGTCAGCAACAGAGACGATCAGCCCAGGGGACGCTCTTCTCCGCAGCACAGTCGTCCGCTCCGCAGACATGGTGTCCTGCCTTTCTCCACGCAATCGCTTCCTCTTTACAGGAAACGAGCTTTTCCTAGGGTGGAAAGCGTGGATGGCTTTGGCCGCCGGCTGAGCCGACCCCGCAGCGTTCTGAGCTCAGGGAGTTTTGGAGCGCACGCAAAGCAGCGGCTGGTAATTAACAGGCTATCGCCTGGTCCCGCCTCCTCTAATCGCAGGCTGCTTAATAAATCACAAGCTGTCTGCAATTAGGAAAATCCATACGGAATAGCAAAGTGCCACCATCTCAGTGGCTTCAGTGGAGTGACTGCCGGGGAGCGGGCGGACCTGTCAAACCAGCCCCATTCGTCCCAGACCAGGAGCCTCTTGCTCAGGGCACGGCTATGCTGGCTCAAGGTCACTGGTGAAGTAGTTAATGTCCCCAAATGCATGTTCACCCCCCTTTCCATGCCAAACCCTCAGTGGTCCCTCTCCCCCCGTCCACAGCCAGTGATCAGAGCCTGCTTCCCGTCAGCGTCACGGCACCTGTGGGGCTTCCGACGTTCCCAGCACAGACCCCTGCTAAATGACCTGCTGGACAGCGAGCTCGAGCCCCAGGGAAACGGGCATAGAAGGGTTTCTGCCCGCGAGCGGGTCTTCTTTTGAGGAGATGTCCCCATTTATTCTTAAAGTGTGTAGGATACTTTCAGTTACATTTGTCATCTATTGCATAGAAAAAATGCAGAAGGGAACTGTGTTACTCTTTTTATTTTGACTTAATGTAGCTTCTTTTAAAAATGAGACGCTGGAAACAACTTTTTTCTTGGATGAGTGCTCATGCTTGCTCAGCAGGATTTTTCTCTAATGTCCAGTCTGTGTCTATGGAAGGTTAAAGCCTATGAACTCCGTATCATTGTTTGGTTGGATGACACCTTCAAAATATTTATTGTATCACCTGTCTCCGCACAAAGGGGAACCTAGTCAATGATATTGTGATAAGTTTGCATGGTGACCAACGATTTTTAGAATTAGTGGGGTGATCACGTGGAAAGGTTTACAAATGTCGAATCACTGTATCATACACCTGAAACTAATGTCATACTGTACGTCACCTGTACTTAAATAAAAAGTTGTGCAAATATTTATTTTAGAGCTGGAAGGGCACTTCAGGCCATTAATCCAACAGTCACTTGTGAGGTGAGGGAACTGGGGAGGAGATAATAAATGAAGGGGTTTAGGACCCGCCACCCCAAAACACGCCGCTTTGGTGCCGGAACTGGAACCGAAGCCTCGTGTTCCGGTTCGTTGTTCCTGAGTCAGTACGGTGGCCACGGCTGCTGCTTCCTACCGAGGCCGGAGCCGCCCGGGACTCGCGTGCGGAAGGCTTACGCTGTCCCAGGTGGAGAACCGGTACGTTGCCGGGCTTTGTCCGCCACTCGGGTGTGGACGTGTCACCACGCTCGTGAACCACGGGCCGCCCGGCGGGTCGTCCGTGAGTCCCAGCCGCTCGCTCGCAAAGCCGGCCCGGGGGGGGGGCCGCTGCTGCGGGGCCAGCACCGCGGACGGCACACGACGGCCGAAGCTCGGGTCCTCGCTGCCGGACGGACGCTGCCGGGCCGGGTGCACGGAGCGGGCTCCCGGCTTTACCACCTAAATCCTGCTTACGAAGGGGCTGGCGACTGGCGTTCTTCACTTCCGTGAAAGTGGAGACAACTTGGCTTCCTTTTTCACGGGCGAAGACACCCGAAGTCGAAGCAGCATGTGGGAGGTCAGCGCTGCCGTCGGCCTCTGCTGGGTCCACCTCCGGTGTGTCCCAACGTGACCCCGTTCACCAGGAACAGGAGTCACACGTGGGTGGTGGGAAGAGAATTTTCCCTAGGATTTTGCATAGGAAAATCCCCAAAGGCGTGATATTTCCCACAACCGGCATCGCCCCGTCACGACCTAGTAATTAAGAAATCACAACAGGCAAATTCGGATTTCAAGCTCGGTTTTATGGTTACAGCTGTTCTTCCCAGCATAGTGCATTCAGCGGTGCCGTGGGTCGTAAATGTTTAATTTTTAATCTTTTATCGGTCTCGTGTAATGCAGACTGCTGGAATACCCAAAGGATTTTTACTAGCGCGTTTTACGTGGGAAGTTTGTGCTAATAAAAGCTTTAGTGAAATAAAATAAGGTGCAGGCCCCTAAGAAAGAGAGTTGAGCCCTGTGTCAGCTCCAAACACAGGCGCGTCCGTCACACAGGATGTGGGCTGCATGGGCCTCGCGTCCGGCACGGCCTGTGAGCGGCCACCTGTCTGTTTGCAGACCGAGAGAGGTCCTGGAAAACCACCTGCCCCGCAGGTGTGCTCCTGAGGACGCACGTCACCTGTTTGCACTGGAAACATCCTCTCAAATGATCAGGGACCGAAACAATAGTCGTGTCAGGCTGTGTTTGTCTCCCGCGGGGCAAACAGCTGCCCGCGTCTCGGGAGTCTGCGCGATGCAGACGGCATGTCTGACCGTGTCGAGACCACGGACGGGGCCGACGAAGTCACCCGTGACGGCACAAGTTCGCGTGTTTGTCAGTAGCTGTGAACCTCCGTTTCAGTTGCCTTGGACACCGAGCGGTCTTTGCCACGTGCTCCTGGCGTGACACTTGGCGGTGAACTCTTCTGCTGGGCGTTTGCCCTAACGTGCAGCCGAGCACGGGTCTGGCCCCCTGGAGACGATTCCCCGGCCTCCTTTGACCTTGCCGTCGCCAGAACCCGTTCCCAGTCCCCCTTTCGGTGGGACCCAGTGCACCAACAGGCGGGGCGGCGTAGCCGTTACGGGCCGGCAAAGCCCTTATCGAAGGGAAGAGGGGACAGGAGCTGGTCAATCAGGACAGTCATAGCCGCGAGCGAGCGAGCGAGCGTGTCCCGTGCCCGGCAGGCTGCACCGTGCCCCCCTGCCCCCCGTTACACCCCCTCCCCAGACTCTCTCCGTGGCTGCGCTGCTCCCCAACGGGCCACTCTGTTGGTTCCAGGGTTGGCTTTGGGACATGAAGCAGAACAATCTCGCTTCAAACCGACAAAACCCCTCCCCAGTTCCCCTAAAACCGAAACATTGCACCCGCTCATCCCACAACCGAAGTCGACTTTCTGCCATGCTCCGCCATGCCGTGTCACCCTGCCTGTCTGTCGGGCTCACCTGGGTGCAGGCGTGGGGCCCCCTGCTGCCGGCACTCACATGTGCCCGCAGAGAAGCAAAAATGAGGTCTCCTGTCCGAGGATCCCTCGGGGCCGTGCCCTCCCTCTGCTCAGCCATTCACGTGGACACCGCTGTTTGCGGGTGGCCGCCGGGTGGGAATTTTACAGACACCGTAGGTGATAATGCTCGCAGGTATGTTGAGGCACTTTATCTGCTCACGGTTTACAAACACTCCTCACAACTCTGTGAGGCAGGACCAAGACTCGGAGTCTGTGGCGGAGTCTTGCGGGCACAGGCCTCTTTCAGCGTCTGTCTCCACGGCGATGATGTCACAGTGCCCGGACAGGCGGGGCTCGGAGAGAGGATAAGCTGGCGTCACGTCAACTGCTCCTTGTAAGAAAACTGGGAGATTTTTACCAGCGGCCCAAAGAGCCCGAAGCCGGTCAGTCCAGGAGCTGGACAGGAGCCCTGGTTCTCCAGGGTTAGTGCCAGGACCCAGGGGACCCCAAGGGACCCCAAGACACCCCCAGGAAGCCCGTCAGGTCAAAACCCCTTTCATAATTATTCTGAGACCTTCCTGTCTTGCCGCCGCCTTCTCTCGTGAATGTGACAGGTGCCCGGAGGCCACATGCTGTCCGCAGTCAGGACAGGCAGGATGTCCAGCGGAGGTGAAAATCCAGCTGCCTCGGGGTAAGCCGGGCACGAAAGAGTATCACAAACACGCAAAATAACACCATCCCTCTCGCTAGGTTTTGTGGAAAAGTTATTCTTCGTGAAAACATGTATTCGTGTGAACACGGAATGGGTTCATTATTCTGATTCCTAAACAAGGTGATCAACAATTGGATGTCTAATTTGGCGAACAGGTAAGCATAGGCATAGGCCGGAGCCCGTGAGGTGCAGAGGGGCCCTCGGCCTGGGTATCGCGAGCCGCCCGCCATGGGGCCATGCCGGCCGGGGCCGCGTGGTCGCCGGGGCTGGCAGGCGGGGGGAGCCTGTCCCCGGCATCCCGGGCACTGCTCCGGCACGCTCCCCGCTGGAGAGAGGCAGCCCCTGGGGTGACCACAGGGCCCTTACGAGTCCGGCCTGCGAAAACCAAGGCTGCCAAGTGCTCTCGAAAGCACAGCGGTCCGTTCACCCCCGGAGATTCGCGCATCGCTGGTCAGTCTGAGCAGGGGCAAGCGCGTCAAAATCCGACCCGATGAGAGCCAACCAGGCCGGCAGGGATGGCGAGAAAGCAGCCGCTGTGCACACGTGGAACATTGCATTAAAGACATGATTTGATGGCGTCGCTGCAATTTCTTAAGAATGACTCGGGAGTCTTGGTGACGGCGACCGGCGGTGACGGCGGGGTCTCCGAGGGAGGCGCCGCGGGGCTGCGGCCGGCCGAAGTCACGTACGCTGAGCGGCTTTGCCGGTGCCGTGCAGGCGCTCAGCAGCACGTGGCCGCCGTTTCCCAGGCGACAGCGCCACGCCGCACCGCCTGGCTGTTCCGTGGGTCGCCCCGGCCCCCGTCTGCTTCGTCCCCTCTCGCTCTTCTCGCCACTGTCCAAATTCCTAGCGGGGCTGGGGGGTCCCCAAGACGCTGCCTCGGCCGTCTCTCTCCTTCCCCTGAGACAGAAACGTGCCCTGCCACCCGGCCCCGGTCGGGCTCCCAGCTGAGCCTCGGTGTCTCCCCTTGGGTGCAGAGGGCATCACCGACCGCCCACGTCGGTCAAGGCCGCCCTGAGCTCGGGGAGGATCAAGACACAAGCAACACCTCAGAGGGGTTATTTCTGAACAGAGGCAAGAGGGGAACGTGGAACGCGCCCCGAAATGACCGAGCACCCCGTTACCCAGGCGCGTGGGCGAGACCACGGCTCCCGCACGGCTCACGCCCCCGCTGAGGTCGGCTCTGCCCCCAGAAAAGTCTCACAAAGGCACCACGGGGTCATCCGCCTCCCGGCAGCACCCAGCCCGGAGTGGCCCCACGCCTCGGCCATCCCTGAGCCACCTCACCCCGCCCAGCCCTCCGAGTCCTGACGCCGCGGCCGAGATGCCCTGCAGACCCCAGGGTGTGACGCGGTCTGCCCCCACACACCCACGCTCGCCCGCACCCAGCACCTCGCGCGCCTCTGCAGACAGCTGTCACGTCTCCGCTGGCCTCGCCTGTGCAGGCCACTCGAACTTCAGGGGCCTGCGGGGCAGCCCAGGCGACGGGCCGCTGGGAATCCAACTCCTTTTGTCCCAAATGAAACACATCGTCTTCTCCCATAGACTCTCCGCCTCCCGCAGCCCTCGTGCCGCCCACGGGCACTGACCAGTCGTTAGTCTCTGAGGCGCCGAACAGAAATGAAACCTACAGAACCGTTCCGTTTCCGGGTCATGCACCAACGGCACGCAGCACGCCGACTGCGCCGCTCCCTTGCCGCCCCAATACGTATTCCGACGCCTGCCAAGCACAGCAAGAAGCACGTCATTCGAGATCGGGCCACCGGGCTCTGGGCGTCCTCTCGCCACTGCGCTACCAACCGCACTCGACCGTATGTCACTCCGCTCGGGCGCCGGCTCTTAACTGAAGGACCGATACGCGAACGAACCGACTCGCGCTGGCGTCAGTGGGCCGGTCGGCCTGTCAGCCCCCGGTGGTGACAGTCGTCGCTCTGACCACAGCGAAGTCACTCGCCCTGTCAGAAGCAAACCCGTGCCCACTGCCCTCACCCAGAATTTGAAAAGCTTGAGACAGCGCTGCCAAAATGCGGGATCAGGTGATGTCATTAAATCACGGGTCTCTGCATCTGGGAAAACGTCGTATAATGTAAAGAAACGGCGCTGCTGCAAAATCTGATTTCAAGACACATTTGTCACGAACTTTGCTGTGGGAAGTTTTACTCTACCTTCAGCATTATAGGCCTCGGCTTCCCACGGGCATAACAGTGTGAGGAGTAGGGTACGTTACCTTTAGCGGTCGTAGCAATTTGAGGGTCCTTCGTTATTACACGATTTTAAACCAAATGGCAACATAATAACATGAATACAGTCATTTTGTGAACCAGAAGGAAAAGTGAGATACCTGTAGTCATCTATTGATTTTCTATAACAGGGACTTCTCTCTCTTTACACACATGGTCGTGGTCTCACCCCTGTGCTCCTCACTTCACACTATTGCGGTGTTTAACCAATGCTCCGTCTGTGACTTGCACATGTCATGTGATCCCGTCCGATCTAGTCCTACATCCGCCCTTCCTCCTGATGTAGTTGGGGAGAAGCACATGGACCGAATTTCTTTCTTTGCCCTTTGCCAGCCACAGTAGCTGATACACTGTAGGTGCCCAACTCAACTTTTATGGCCAGATAAGTGAACGAATGAGTGAATGAGTGAATGAATGAACACATGAGTGCAGAACTGGATCGTCACTGAGAGAACAAGAAGACAAAAGAAGCAAAGGTCGACCTCGCTGCTTTGGAACGCAAGAGTCCCCCTAAGGACGAGTGATGTGGAGCATCTTTTCTTGTGGTTCTCGGCCCTACGAGGCAGTTGCTCCGTTCCTGCTCTGAATGGTTGTCACCAGCCCATATTCGAATCTATAGCGGGCCAGTTCTCAGCCAGCTGCCTGGAGGTGGCGTCTGTCATTCATTTGATTCTCACCAGAAATAGGGGTGGCGTCCGTCGTACAGATGAAGCTGAGACGAGCTAACAGCACAACTAGGCACCAGCCCTGCTGGAAATCAAACTGGGCGCCTAACCTCGAGACAGGTTATCTAGTGAACACACTGTGCGCTCTGTCTAGTGAACACACTGTGCGCTCCGTGTCGACAGCGCTCATGGGGAAGCACAACCCCAGGCACCGAGTACTGTTTCCCGTTCAGACTCATCTCGAGTAGGGAGCATCGGGTCGGGGAACGGGCCAGGTGTGTCCACACCCTGCGGAGCTGCAGCAGAGGAGATAAAGACAGACAGACGGGTGTTTCCACTCGTAGGAGATGAGTATAAACATTTGCATCGCAAAATATACAAAAAGAACGTTTTGTGTGTTTTGCAGCAAAAAGGCTCTGAACATTAAAGAACGTCAACTGACACATTGATGAGTGAAGTACAAATGATGCTGGAATACGTGGACTCTGTTTTTAGGGATCTCTTTCTTTTTTATAGGTTTTCCGATTACAGTTGACATTCAGTGCTATTTCATGTTAGTTTCAGGTTGCCGCCTCGCGGTCAGTCAGCCATCTGTGTAACTTGCAACGTGACCCCCCGGGGTTGGCCTCGCGCCCACCCGACACCACACAGTCACCTCAGTGTCACTCCCTGCACTGCGCCTCCTTCCCGTGGCTGTTTTGTAGCCGCCACGCTGCCCCCTCATCGCCCCCCTCTCCCACCCAGCCCCCGACGTCTGTCTGTCTCCGTGAGTCTGTGTCCGTCTTGTTCACTTGTCTGCTTTGTTCTCCCGGTGCCACGTGGCGGTGAGACTACCTGGCGCCTGTCTTCGTGTGTCTGGCTTATTTCCGCACAATGCCCCCAGGTCCATCCGTATTGTCGCAAACGGGGAGGTCTCATTCTTTGTTATGGCCGAGTAATAATGTCCTATCGCGTGTATGCATCACGCTTCTTTATCTGCCCGTCGGCTGATGGAGACCTGGGCCGCTTCCATAGCGTGGCTGTGGTAAACAAGGCTGCAGTGAACATAGGGTTGCACGTGCCTTTCCAAACTGGTGTTTTGAATTTCTTCGGCTAAATACCCAGAAATGCAATTGCTGGGTCAGAGGTGGTTGCATTTTTAATGCTTCGAGACACTGCCAGGCTGTTTTCCTTAGCGGCTTTCTCGGTCTTCAGTCCCAGTTCTGCTCCCTGTTCTCCTCGCTCGCCGGAATGACGGCCGTTCTGACAGGTGTGAGGTGAGAGCCCATTGTGGCTTAATTTGCATGTCTGTGAAGAGTGACCTTGAGCCTCTTCTCGCATGTCTGTTGGCCATCCATATGTCCCTTCAGAGAAGTGTCTGTTCAGGTCCTCTGCCCAGGAGTGAAGGAAGTGTTGGCAGAAACCGCTTGGGATTTTCCTAAACCTGAAACTTTCGCAGGGATTCGCCACGACCTTGCGCCACACGTGACAGTCCCCCCCCGAGCTTCGGGGAGTGGGTCCAGGTCCATCGCCTCTGCGAAGTCCCTCGCTGGCCCCTAGGAGCAAAGAGTGGGACTTCAAGGCTGGACAGCTGGCACCTTCTCTTCCTTGTCACCGGGTGTTCCCCGAGTCATCGCCCGTTCGTGCCTCAGTTTCCCCAGCTAAACGAGCAGGCTGCTGACGCCGCGTATGAGTGTGCTACCAGCTCTGACTGAGTTAGACACTGACCCGTGCCTCTGGCGCCCCGCCCGCGCCTGATGGACCCATTTCCTGGGCTAATTAGGCGATGGGGCGGCCCAGAGTCGGGTGCCGGACACAGCGCGGTTGCATGTGACTTCCAGGTCAACGATGACCACTTTTTCAGTGTGAGTACATTCATGCAATGTTTGTCTTTTCATTTGCTGACCGTGCGACCCTCAGCCAAAGCGTGCTCCTCACACTCGGGTTCCGGGCCCAGGCGCGACAGTGCTGTCCCACCCTGGGCTCGAAACGCACTGCGGGAACGGTGGCGTCGTGTCCCATACCGTCCCTAAAAACAAACAGAAAAAAGCTGAAGCTAACTGAAGTTAAATGACTGTAGCACTCACGGAGACACCTATAGACATAGACATTACAGGTATCATCTATGGTCCAGGGTCTGCTTTCTGAAGGAGAAAGCTGCCAGAAACCTCTCCGGGCTTCTGGCCGCCGAGGGGCCTGCCCGCCCTGGCGGCCTGGCCTGGCGGCCACACGCCCGTCACGCTGTCACCGGGCCCTGATTCTCTGGCGCTCCGAGTGTTTCTGCAGCCGGGACCCGGGGTCCCCCGCCTCTGTGCTCTACAATTGTGGATGTCCTCAGACTCCATCCACAAGGGCCATCACGTTTCCATAGCAACCAGTGAGTTTCAACCAGGGCCAGCGGAGGGTTCTCAGCTATAAATAGAGTGAGGATTCAGGGCGTGAGGGGGAGGCCAGCCGGGTGCGGTGGGCATTGCCAGCGGCAGAGCCGGGGTGGTGCAGGTGCGGGGTCTCCAGGGCCGCCCCGTGGCCGCTCACGCTGGGCTGTGAGTTCCAGGTCGGCTCTTCCTCTCCTGCCCTTGTCTGGCCCTGGCCCGGCACGCGCAAGTCTGTAGCTGTGTGCCAGAAAACGTGCGTCTCCAGATGCCGTTTTACTAAATGAAGACTCTGCAAAACCCTTAATACTATTATATGTGAGTTACCAAGGAGAATCCAATTGAGGATGGAAATAAATGTCTTTCTCGATGATCCATTATTTTTTAAGTAAAGAGGGAAGAAGAGAACAAAAAAGCCCTATTGATGCGTTAGTGACAGGCTGGCCAGGGCGTCACAGACGACTCGACCTGAAGCACAGCTGCCTGAACACACAGAGTGCATCAGAGCAGGTCTAAGGGGACGCCTCGGGGTCTCAAGGACCCCCGGAGTGTTTGCACGTGTATCTCACGCATACTGCTGCCCAGAAGGGGAAAACAATTGCAGTTCAGAGGTCAATTATTCTGACGAGCCACAGAATCACAGGTTTGCAGGGGCCTTGAGAGGCCGCTGCTTCCTCCCGGGTCCCAGAGGCAGACTGGCTCCTTCCTACCCACCGGGAAAACGTATCCACTGCGGGGACCGCGTTGGGACGCGGACTCCACGGCCCCCCAGTTCTGGGCAACTCGCTCCACCCTCCCCCCAATCCTCCCAGCCCAGACAGTTCTCGGTCCGAGACAGGACCACGCCCACGAGGACTCTGCAGGGTCTCACGATGGCCTCTCACATGTCAGCCCAGTATCCGCAGTTTATCCTCAGCCGCATGGGGGGGATTTGTTCATTGTCTCTGGCCTATCATTTCACATATTTGCAGCTGTTATTAAGTCTCCCACATTATTTTTTGGCATAGGAAAATTTCACAAAATGTGGTTTGGTAAAAAAGTAAGCTCAAATGTGGGGGGCGGGGAGTGAAGAACAGCAATGAAGGGAGAAGAAGGCAGGTCAGCGATTTCTCCCCGGCCCGGCAAAGGGCGGCGGGAGGCGGCGCCCCGGGGCGCGGGCCCCGTCAGAGCTCAGGGACGTGTTCGTCCCTTCTCTCCTGCGCTTCGAAAGCTGAACATATTTTAGGATGATACTGTTAATGTCGTGACAATAACAGGATTCTGAGAAAAAGGAATGATGGGATTTAGTGAAGTGAAAACCCAAACCAGCAGCAGAACGTGAGTCTGACTGCAGACGGCTGCTTCCGGCTGCGAGGTCACCCCAGGCCACCCCCTCCCTGGACCGGGCGCTCACGGGCTCCAGCAGGGACGGAGGGAGTGGCCGCTCACCTTCCCTCGCTGCGTGCGTGACTCTCCATGTCCAGACTCCCTCTTGGGATCAAAATTGTTACCTAAATGACCGAATAGCTCAGCAGTTATAATATTCAGAGATCTAATTTCAGTCAACGGGATTGTATTTGGCAGCCAGTAGGGCCGTGGGTAAGGTTTTATTTGAATAGGAGGCGGATGGGTACTTACGGCTGCACCTTTGCTAGAACTGATTTGCCCTTTTTCTGACTGCAAATGTCTTTAACAAATTGCCACTGCCCATGTGAATATAAGTTTAAGTCGTCTTTGGCCATCTGAATTCAAGAATTCCTAACATAACAGTGGCCAGACTGATTCAAATTAATCTGGGTCTGAATCTCCAATGCTTTTCCACCAAAGGGCTACTCCTAAGTTCAGTCTCTCGCCCGTCTCTAACAACACGCTCCCTCAAAAAAGAAAGAAAGAAAGAAGGAGGGAGGAAGGGAGAAAGGAAGGAGGAGCCCATTTTGTGGCATTTGTCCCCTGTGCATTTGCCCATTGTCCACAGCCAACTTCCACCTACGAAGGCAACATCGCTGACCTCACAATCCAGAGGACGTGCAAATGACGGGCCCTCGAGAGTTGCCGTGAGCCAGCTCCAGGAAATTCCCAGACAGGAGTCTGAAGTTGTCACCGAGGACGGGTGCTGCAGCAGAAAGGGCCCCAGGGAGAGGCCGTCGCTCCGGAACCCAGGGAACTGGGGGAGCAGCCGCGGGGTGCCACAGTGAGGCCAAGGGGGTGCAACACACCACGTCTCCTTAAAATGTTTATTTTTAAAAAGACCCGTTCTTTCCATGCTGGGCCCCTGCGCACAGCGAACCTCTTCCCCAAGTCCCGGCCCCCGTCCGGCTTGGAGGACGGTCCTTGTCACCGACCGCATGTGGCCTGCTGTAACGGGAGAGCCGGGTGGCACTGGTGCCACCATGTTCCCGCTAAGGCCAGGGCCAGCGAGCCTGACCGGGTCCCTCCACCCCGAGCAGCTCTGCCGCTGCGGGAACTGGACGTGCCCTGGGAGGCCTGCGAACCAGCATCGGCGCGTCTTCCGCGTGCGTGGAACATTCCGGAGCTCATGATCCGCGCCTTCAGTCATTCCCATTTGTTTGGCCACCGACTGTTTTTCTGACTTTGGCCAAATTCACCTAAACATGAAGTGAATCGAAAAAGTGGAGTTTCAAGCAATTTTCAGGTGGCTAGGGGAAAACCCGAGCAGGAACCTGGGGGTCAGGTGCCACAGCAGTCAGCCATGGTCACCTGCTGTGGATGGCGACACACTCAAGCCAAGATTTCCGTCCGCCAGACGTCCGGCAGGTGCTTGGAGCCCCCGTGCTCCCTTCCTATGAAATTACCAGCCGAATCAACCCTCAACGTGTGATAACATCAGACGCTTCGTGACCAGGCCCTCCCAGCGCGGCTGCCGCTCAGGCCCGTGCGTTCTGTGCTCTCCACGGTGCGTCTTACTTTGAAACGTGGTCCGTATGTATGTCACATTTGCCAAGAGAAAAATTCAGGAGAGTGAGTTCCTTTTGAAGTAAATTCTGCGCGGGGGAAAGGTCGCCGTGTGAGTCCGCGCGTCGAAGGCGGGGGTCACGCCGCGCCATCCTCCCAGCCCCGCCGCGCGGTGCCGGCCAGAGGGTGTTCCATGCGCCGCGTTTGTTTTCCCAGCGGTCTGTCCCTTCCTTGCAGGCGCTATTCTCACTGTACTGAACGTCCTAATGCTTCGCTCACAGGAAGCTCTTTATATATTATGAGCTATTTCAAGCATCAAAAAAAAAACCCGAAAAACCATAGAGGACAATAGAATGAGCGCTCACCGCTCAGCATCCTGGGAAATGCTTTTTGCAGCATTACCACAGTCCTCATTCCTTTAAAGGAGCACGTCGGTCCAGGTACAGTTGAAATTGCCCACCTGCGCGCCTCCAGTGCTTCCTTTTCTATCCTTTCTGAAAGACGACTGGGAGCACGATTTCGGGGTGGAATCAGCCCACGGGCACTCTGATGCTTGGCTGCCTGTGGGGCGCGGAGCCACAAGGGGCTCGGCAACGTGCGTGCGTGAGGCAGGACAGGGTCGGCGTCGCCCCGCGTCCCCGCTGTTGCTTCCCGACGCCCTGCCCTGCGTCCGTGTTGCTCCACTAAGCTCCACTCATGTCAGCTGTGCGAAAACGTAAGCATTCATCCCTCCGCCCGTGGGCGCCGGAGGGATTTCCAGCTCTCTGCAGGACCCGTGAGGCTGCCTCGTGCGTGTCTCATAGAGCACGCGTGTGGGAGCGTCTGACGGGGGCACCCCCGAGGGTGGCCTCGGGTTCAGCAGGTGTTCACCTTCGGTTGCACCGCGTGGTCCAGGCTGCTGTCCAGCGAACGTCCTTTGGCCCGGCTGGTTGCATCCGGCAGGAGCTGGCACCACCAGCCCGGCCCGCCGGTGCGTGGGCAGGTGGCAGGTGTAACCTCCGCCACGACCTCAGCAGCGGAGCAAGCTGACCTCGGCCCACGGGACACCCCGACGTGGAGCTGCGGTGTGACGAAATACGTGACCCCAGTTGACCTTGCACAGCAGACAAGTGATGAACCGGCCAGAACTCTTCTGTCTGAGAGTCAGCCCGCGCGCTTACACAATTGAACCGCGTTCCATAAGTTTAATTAGAGTGTCACCAGCCGAGCCCTGAGAGTTTCATTAATTTAATGGCGTCAGAATTAAACGACCCTGTCTTCTCATGCAAACAACCCTGCTGGTCTTTGACGGGAGCACCCACACCCGAGTGCAGCCCAGGGGACCTCCTCCAGCGAACGCCTGGGATGGGGACCCCACTGCCAGCGGGGGCCACGGGGAGGAGGGCAGTGGGGACGGCGGTGGGCACGCTTGCCACCCGGGGCCTGGCTCACAGCTGTGTGGCGGACTCACCCGAGTCATCCCCAGCCGCACGACTGGTCCCGCGCACGCGCAGTCTGACTGCGCGTGCAGCCTGCAGCGGAGCCGACACCCCGACGCTTCCCCGGGGGTGACTGCAAAAGAGCATCGGCGGGGAGGAGGCGCAGTGAAGAGGGTCAGGGGCCGCACGGGCCGCCCCCGTCAGTGCTGGGGCCCCAGGGAGAGGACAGGGACTCCGGGGCCTGGTCAGTGTACCCCCAAAGTTCCGGGAGGCGCCGCCTGACCACAGCGAGTGGGGAAGGTGGGGGAGGGGAGCGCGCGGCAAGCGCGGGTCTGCGCAGCGGGGATGCGGCGGGGGGTCTGCACTGCAAGGGCGCGTGGGCGAGGGTCGGGCCTGCTGCGGGACGGGGGGCGGACCGCGAGTGCCCCGCATCGGCGGGCGGCGTCTGCGCCCGAGGCTCTGCGGAGCGGGGAGAGTGGGGGGTCCCGCGTGCCGGCGGGTGCGCCCGGGGAGGCGGCACGGCACGCGCTCCAGGGCCCGTGCGCGCGCCTCGCCCTTCCCCGTGGGCTGGATGGCCCGGGGGCCGCCGGAGGAGAACTTGTCAGTGTCGCCGCCTGGCCGTGGCGCCGGGCCTTGCGCCCTCTCTCCCTCGCGCTGGGGACCCGGGATCGGATGGAGCCCGCCGCCGGCCTCCCTGGTACCGCCCTGGCCTCGGGACCCCGCGGCGAACCTTCACGCACACGCCGTGTGCGCGTCGCCGGTGCTGCGCACCCCCGCGCGCCCTGCTGCTCCCGCGTCGCCGCAGACCCCGCGTGGCGCGCCGTCATCCCGCACGCCCTGTCCCCGCGGGGCCCCGCCCCGCCGCGCGTGGACTCGCTGCGGCTCTGGCAGTTGCCCTCAGACGTCCGCGTCCTCGTCGGCGCATCAGGCTCGATGACGTCCCGGCCTCCGCTGGCGGCCGTCGGACACCTCCCAGGACGAAGGGGGCAGCAGGAAGACCCAGCAGTGGGCAGCACAGGTGCCTCGCGTGGGCAGCCGGTTTTCCGAGGCCCCTCGTGGGCGGGCGCGGGCGGCCGTGTCTGCTGTGCTCACTGGGAGCAACAGGCCCCCAAAGCTCAGCGTTCCTACCGCACGGTTAATGCGAACCTGTTTCAGTCCTTTGGCCGGCTGGTTGCATCCAGTGAAAGACGGATTCCGAAGGGAGCGAGCGAATATGTCCCTAAGCACAAGCGCGTGGGAGGCGCGGTGGTGCGTCCCTCTGTGCGCTTGTCCGTGTTTGAAGCCTCGCAGTCCTCGGTGTCCAGGGGCGGAGCGGGAGCCCGAGAATGGCCGCAGGTCAGCACATGGGACGCTCGGGCCAACCGCTTAGGTCCGAGGACCTTAACAGGCGTGAAGCGCCGAGGACTCTGCACTGTGATCACCGGCCCTGCCAGCTCGCCGCACAAGGCTTCGCAGGAGCCTTCATGGGCTTGGTGGAGCTTCGCGCGTGGGACTGGAGTTTTCTCTGGCACCGGTTTCTTCTCGTGTGTGAAGAAAGGGAGAGATGATCAACATGTAGCAGACATGAGGCTTAAGAAACATTCTATAACCATATTTAAATACTATCATTTGAGCGAGCTGTGTCTCTCATGCCTGTTTTAACCATAATTCTCTTAAATGGAATTTATTACAAGCTTGTAAATATTATGCTTGTAACCATTCTGCAGATATCACATGCACTTTGAGCTAAGAGCATCCATCAATAATTCAAAAGATTTCACTCTCACTCCCTCTCGTCTTAGCGTCTAATACTGAAGACGTTACCGTAAGAGAATAGAAATCGTGCAGAGGGCGCTTGCTGTGACAGTATGAGAACGATGGGGACATGGGCCATCGACCCCTTTACGATAATTACGAGCAGTCAAGCAGGAAGTGAGCGCAACGCCAGTCACATCGGAACCATGTCTCTGATCGATTCTGGCCTCTTGTCAATCGTTCGCTTTTGCACGGAAGGGTCCCTTCCAGTGCGCACACTTCTTGCTCCCTTCCCTTGTGCAGCCTGTCCCCTAGATGTGTCTGTCTGTGGGTTAGCCCAGAAATCTCAGAAACGTTGCAAATGGCACGGTGATCAGCCCGGCCGGGGGCCCAAGGACGGCCCCGTTAGCTGCCGGCAGCCTTTCCGTTCTCTGCTCTTGAAATAATCCAGTCTTCAGCGATCTCTGTGTGAGCCGTGACCACACGTGACTAGCCCGAAATGGCCCGATCGCATTGCATGTGACGCCTGTGCCAGGAAGGCTACGTTGGGCTGCTCCGCCCTGTAAGCTCCCACGGGGGGCACGATGTGTCACGTCTCCGTGAAGGAAGTACGGGGGGCGCGGGGGGGGGTCACGCTCCACTTGGCCAAGCAAATCCCGCAGGCTCTGCCGGGTGCTCCTCACGCCGCCTTCTTCGAGCGGACGACAGCCGCTCTCAGGCCAGAATCAGGAGCTCTGCACGGCTACTCGGAAACCTGACGGGCGTGAGGTACGCGGAGCCACTGGTCTGCGTCTGTGCAAGTGCAGGAGGCCTCACACCCGCCCAGACTGCTAACGGAATTGGCCGTGGCTTCCGCCTGCCGCCCGCCAGCTTGCTGGCTCCAGCCTAAGGAGACCGGTTGTTCCCTTCCCTTCCTCCGCCGAGCTTGGTGAATGGGCAGTGGGCGTCTACGGCCATGGCACCCTGAACACGCCGGAGCCCGTCCAATCTCGGAAGCTAAGCAGGGCCGGGCCTGGCTAGTACTTGGATGGGAGACCACCACCTAGCAAGACCAGGTGCTGCAGGCATAAAAAAGAAAAGAAAAGAAGGGGTTGTAAGCAAGCTGACAAGGTCCTTGCAATCTGTGAGGTCAACCCAGGGTTGCCTCGCCGAAAGAAAGAAGGAAAGAAAGAAGGAAGAAGAAAGGAAGGAAGGAAGGAAGGAAGGAAGGAAGGAAGGAAGGAAGGAAGGTAGGTGAGCAGGACTCAGGTGCCAGCGGCAGGAGCCGGGACCGGGGAGAGCCGACTGCCCGGCCAGCAGGAAGGAGGTCACGGCTTGTGCAGTCCCCGAGTGCGGGCTCAGAGCAGATGCGCGTCTGCATTAACCTGGTGAAGCCCGGCCACCTTTCGAGGTTGCCACACTGTGATCACAGATGACGGTGGCGGGTGTGCTGCGTGCTGTTTTTAGCACGAAGCGTCACACACGATCTAAAGTGGTCCTCACGCCCCGGGCCCATTACCGGGAGACGCCCCCCTCCAGAGGCCGGCTCAGCAAGCGACACGTCGCTTTCTCGGGCTCCACCGAGCTGCCAGACGAGAAATAGTTTTGAAGGCAAATCCTCCCTCGGACTGTGGCTGTGCCATGCAGTAAATTCCTGGCAACTCAAGTTCAGGGAGGAGACGGCCTTTGAAAGAAAGACGTTGGGCTCTGCAGGGTCTGCTGAAGAAGCGAGGCCTCCACGCAGCCAGGAAGTCGCCGTCGCCTCTGGTTTTCCTCTCTCCGGAGCAGGCTGACCTCAGCGCAGCAGCGTTAAGCTGTGTGACGAGGTCCTTACACCAGCCCAGCCCCATCGCACACCCAGGGTGCGCACTGACTGCTCCACAGGGAAAGGGCTGGGATTCCGGAAAGGAGGCCTGTTTTAAATTGGTGAAAAATGTTTCTGTAACCGGCAGATAGGCAAACCTGCAATAAGTCAGTGTCATTTCTGCCCGTGCTGTTTCGGCACCCCAATAATGCAGGTTACATGGCCAAAAGCATCCCCAGCATCTCCCGACGAATAACCCCGGGAACTCCACGTCAGCAGAAGTCGCTCCATCATGAGCGAGTGTCCTGTCCCCGTGGTGACACGCTCGTTCCGGTAACTGGGGTGCGAGGCCGCAGGCCCACCTCCAGCCCCATGGGTTTTCCACCCTGGGGTGAGCCCGGGAGCCCCAGTCTTTTCGGACGAAGAAGACGATGCCATTATGGGGCCAGGAGTCACGACCGTCACTGTAACCCATAGCTCCGCGGACATCTGTGTTCACAGGCGGCCACTCAGCTGAAGCCCGAGCTGTCAAGATTTTTCCTTACGCTCTCGGCCACCGAATTGGTCTTTTGCACAATGACAGACACAGAGTATCTGTTTAAAACCACGGGCTTTCCCAGTTGGTTCCAGTTTTTTTTACCTGTCTGGGATGACTAGTGGTCCCCCAGGCGATCAGATCAGCGATGGAGTGACCAAGTCAACAGAAAGTTTGGCAACCTGAGTGCAGCTGGCTAAAGGATGAGCTGCTTGACCCCACACGGCCAACGGCCTTGTGTCTGAGTCAGAAAACTCATGGGCTCTCCGAAAGGGCCTGGTAATGACTCCAGATTATTGTCATAAAAACGATTAGGTTTGGATTTGTGGTCTCCTGGGGATCCCACACTGAACCGAGCCCTCATCCCCATAAACAGCAAGCCCAGGAAGTCACACACAGACCACCCGCTGAATCGGGCGGACAGGGGCCGCCCGGACCCCACTTAGTGACACGCCAGTTCATGTCACTGTTTACCATGGCCACACGGATCGCATCACGTCCAGGGTCACCTTCCTGTTTTCGTCACGCATCTCGGCATCTCTCCAGAAAGCTTCGATGTTAGTACGGAAATCGAGTGTAAGTGTATATTCCGATCGAAACCCGTTCATGTTTACCTCAGGGCTCTGCCGAGTCGGCCCAGACTAGTTCATTCATTCAGCAAACGTTCGCTCACCGTACACTGCGCAGCGGGCGCTGGCCCGAAGCGCGAGGTGTGAGTCTTGGCACATTCCACCTTGAAGCACCCCCCAAGGCCCAGGGCCCTGAACACGGGGTGCGTGCAGACGGGAAGAGCCGCGGCTTCCACATCTGTGTGTGTGTGTGCACCGCACGCCCACACTCACCACTGAGAACGGGGAGCCTCACGTGGGAGGCCGTGGCCCCCTCCCACGAAGCTGGGTCCCCTGAAACCCAGAGGGCGGGGCAGGACTGGACCAGAGTCAACCTGGTAAAGCAGGGCGGAGAAGCAGATGCGAGCCCAGGGGTGACCCCGGAACGTCTCGCCACCGTGAGAGATGACCCGCAGCTCGGCAGCCAAGGCCGGAACACCTCGCCCCACCTCACCAAGGTGCCTTCGTGGTATATTTTAACACAACAAGAACGTGTCTGCTCTCAGCCCCAGAGCACAAAGTGCGGGCCCTCGCTCTAGACCGGAGCAGGACAGGCCCCAGTTGGCGCCCCCTCGAGGGCGGATGGGAGACGTGCTGCGTGGATGAAGGACCCATCGCACCAGGAGGCCGAGGACGTCCTCTTTCTCACCCGGAGTTCTGAGGATTTCTCTGATTCTGCGTGTTCTGCTGCTCCCTCTTCCGCTCACACACGAGAACCCAGAGTGACCGAATCTCTAATTCACACACAGCATCGTTGGCCCTTTGGCCTTCACGGGATGGGTTTCCCCAATTAGAAATAACGTTGTTCGTATTGTTTATGGCTCCCAGGCCTGTCGGCTGGAGGGCGTGTGTTTCAGGTCCTCTTGAGGTGGAGTTTTAGTCTGTTCCAGCTGCTGTAACAGAATCCCGCCGCCCGGGGAGGGCTGGTTACTCACTAGTTGCTCACAGCTCTGGAGGCCGGAAGTCCAAGATCAAGGTCCTGGCAGATGTGGTGCCTGATCGGCACTGTGTGCCTGGGTCACAGACATCTTCCCCCCCACGACCTCACATGGCAGAAGGGCAGAGGGCTCTGTGGGGGCTCTCTGATCTAGACACTGATCCCATCGTGGGGCTCCACCCTCGCGGACTCGCTACCTCCCAGACGCCTCGCCCCCTGGCCTTTGGGGTCAGGCGTCAGCACAGGAATTTTGGAGACACAGACATTCAGTCCCTGACAGGTGCTTTGCAATGTGCACTTCGGTGCGTTGCTGAGAGCCTACGGCGGCTCTCTCAATATCTGGCCTGGAGAGGAGCACACGTTTGCCACAGTGTTCTTGGCCACTGGGTCCTGAAGAGCAGAAACCGACTTTGGGCCCTGATGTGACGCAGGGGACTTCCGCCAGCGGCAGCCCAGGCTGAAGGGACAGTGCTTTGGAAGCACCGTCCTGCACCAGCCATGCCCACCTCAGCCCTGCCCTCCCGAGTCACGGCTCACGCGTGTGAGCAGGAGGAGTAAAAGTGGAGAGCAGGCCAGTGAGGGCGAACTCGTGCCCCGTAGAGACTTCCCAAGACCCTGGACAAACTCCTTAAACACAGGACGTTTTCACAAGTCGGGGTGTTGGCCGGTCGTCCAGCTACCCGGTGTTGGCACCACCCGTACCTGGCCCTTCCTCCGGTCTCTGCGACCGAAGATGAACGCACACCTGCAGGATGCAGGTGCCTTCTCGTCGGGTTCCTGCTCTTGAAGCGAGTCACAGTTTTCAGATGCACACGCAGAACGCAGAGCGTCTCTCAAAGGACGCACCGTCCAGCGTCACCCTGCCGGGCGGCCACCTCGTCCCTGTGACTGCAGAGCAGCGTCTCCCCCCATCATGTGCTCCCCCGGCCACCACACCGAGTCCCACTGCCCCCGGCACGTCCATCGCTTGCTGGTTTCCCTCCGGTGGCCATACCACCCCGTCACGGGGATGCGCCCCGCGAGGACAAAGCCTTGCTTGTCCCCTGCACCTCCAACTGCTCCAGCACTTCTGGGCACGTAGTAGGAACTCGGTAACTGCTGTCGAGTAAATGTGTAAAGGTCTACAAAGGTTCCACTGAGCAAAAGAAAACAAGCAAACAATTGAGAAAATGGAGTTTATTGCTTTTCACTTTGAATTCTATAAAGTTTGATTAAAAAAAAATATAGCTAGTGATAGATCACATTTTTTAACACTTTAAAGATGACGAATTCTGGACATCAATAACCCTTACCCCAAAGGACAACCCTTTATGGAGAGGGTCTTTCGGGCGCTCAGGCTAAGGAAGCAGAGGGAGGGGCGTTTGAGGGGTCTCAGAAGTGTGGCTGAGCCCACAGTGAGCCCCGGAACCAACCCTGGGCTCTGCCTCCGAAGCAAGAAAGAGAGGCAGATACTCACGGAACAGGAGGCGTCTGAGTTGGTGCATCCAGATGCCACCCCACAGGTCACCCAGCCTGGGAGCTGCCGACACCAGGCTCCCTCAGGCGCTCGGGACGTGGCTGATGTGTGACCACAGGCGGATGCCAAGGACACTGTGAAGGCGCGGTTCCCGGCCACACGCCAGGCCCGGGCCGGCGGGCGAAGGCACCTTCCTGCCCGTGGCGGAGAGCGGCTGCGGGTACCGACGCGCGGGACGTGTCAGGCCGGGGCGGCGACGCGGGGCCGCGTTCATCCGCGGAGCGCGCGCGCTCGCCCCAGAACCGCACCGCGTTCATCCGCGGAGCGCGCGCGCTCGCCCAGAACCGCGTTGCCTTTCCGCGAGACCTGGGTTGGTTCTGTTGCGCTGGACTTTACGGGAAGGAAGGAGCGGAAACGCTGAGCAGAGGACGGTTCTGAGGAAGGTGGGTGCGCTCGCCCCTCCTCGTCTGCGACGCCCCACCCGGCCCCACGGAGCGGCGGAGGCCCGGGCTGCGTGTCCGCGGAAGTGCAAGTCACCGGAGGCAGCGGTTTAGAAAGGGGGTCGGAAGGAGGCGGCACCACCGTCCCGAGAGTCATTTCTGGGTGTGCGGAGCAGCCACAAGTTGCAAAACAGAAGAAAAACGAAAAAAAGATGGACAAGTGGCCGAGCGGAAGCCAAAGCCACACACTCCTCCCTAAAAGGCCACAGGATAAAAGGCCCCTGGGACCAAACGGTCCGCGTGCTTTGCAGGAACTGGTCTGGAAAACACAGGGAGGAAGCCTCTGGCAAGCCGGGAGCCCGGGGATGCTGCCGCTGGCGCGGTTTCACCAGAAGTGAGTCCACAGTGCCCCCGACAGCCCGATGGTGCTGGGACTGGTGTGCAAAAGCTCAGCCTGGCGACCGGAGGGTCTCCACTGACTTCTCGAGATGAGGACGGGAAGCGCCCTGCCCTGTCCGCCGCGGCCCTCCCCTGCGGCCTGCGCTCAGTGTCTCAGGACCAACAGCCCCCAACTCGCCAGAACTCACGGACGCAAGGGCGGAGATGTCCCCAGGTCTGCGAAGATGGCTTCTGGTGACGTTTACAGAGTTCTGCTTTTTACCAGAATAGACTACAGAAGTAGCCGAGCAATAGAAGGTCAGGGGCGACGAAATGCACCCTCCCTCCCAGTCAGGCAACCGGGGGCGTGGTCTCCTGTGTGGCTACCACAGGTCCCCGCAGGCCGGATCGGTGCTACAGACCGGGAGCAATCCTGCAGATCAGGATCAGTCCTGCAGGCCAGGTTCAATACTGCAGATCAGGATCAATACTGCAGATCAGGATCAGTCCTGCAGGCCAGGTTCAATACTGCAGATCAGGATCAATCCTGCAGATCAAGATCAGTCCTGCAGGCCAGGTTCAATACTGCAGATCAGGATCAATACTGCAGATCAGGATCAGTCCGCAGACCAGGATCAATACTGCAGACTGGGACCAATACCACAGACCAGAATCAATACTACAGACCAGGATCGCTCCTGCAGACAGGGGTCAATAGCACAGACCAGGATCGCTCCTGCAGACCGGCTACTGGCCTAGCTGCTTCCATGTCCTTTTCCGGACGGCCACACGCCCTGATCCCTGCCAGGGATGAGTGGCCTTTGCTCTCTGCTCACGTCACGCTTGGCTCCTCCCTGGGTCCCGTGGTCCCTCTACCGTGGTGAGGACCAGGGAGGGGAGGTGGCCGGTGAGAGCCGGCTCGTTCCGCGCCCTTCTGCTAACGACCCCTCCCCTGCTGCGGGACAGGCTGTGCGTGTGCCCTCAGGACGCGCCCTGCATAGACTTGACAGTCAGCCCCGGCGCTTGTGTGTCAGACACCAGAACCGTGGGGTGTCACATCGAGGCAGAGTCGTCACCAGCCGCCCCCATGTCGGTCCTTGCCGGAGCCGGGCGTGCCCTGCGCCTGAGGCCGGCTCCCTCCGATGTGGGGTCAGCCTCTCCCCTTCGGTGCCAGGTTAGGAGCAGGTTTAGGAACACGTGTGCCTGGACCCCAGGCTCGTGGCCGGCAGCCCTGTGTCTCCCGCAGGTCACCCGAACAGCTGTCACCGTCACCGGTTCCTGCTTTTGCGACTCTGACGGTCATTTAGCACTAACCTCGACCGCACCTGAACAGGGGACGCAGCCAGCCTGGCTGCATGGCCCTGGGAAGCCAGGTGGGGCGGGGCGAAGGAGCGGTTTTTTGGGGGGGGCAAGGGTACTGCTGCTGGTCGGCCCCGGCGGCCGGGGCGCTGGGGACGGCTACGTCAGGCAGCGAAGCTGCGACGTAAGCACAGTCCACGTTAGGTCTCTGTCCCCAGTCCTGGGGCAGAGACCCCGAAACCCTCGCGACTGCCTAAGTGACAGGAGCCACACGGGGAAAAGCAGCATGGCTGAGGTGGCTTCTGGAAGGTGCCCAAGGACGGGGCTGGTTGCCAGGGGCCCCCGCCCTGTGGGTAGAGGGTGGGAGCTACACCCCACCCACCCCGACCTGCTGGGAGGGAGCGGGGCTGGAGGTTGAATCTGTCGCCAGTGGCCAGTGCTTTCGTCACCCTGCGTGTGAGGTCAGGGCTCTGAAAAACCCCAGGAGAAGGGGTTCGGACACCCCTGGCTGGACCTGGTCGGTTGGGACAGACCAGGCTGCAGCAGAGACACAGAGGCCCCTGACCTCCGGAGCTGGAGAGCCATCTCCCGCATCGCCAGCGCGTCCGGGGGGCGCGTGGAGGCGGGGGCCGGCGCTTTCATCTCCCGCCTCTTCCTCACGCTGGACGACAGCTGCCCAGGCGGCGGCCGGCACCCACGCTGCTGCAGGAGCACGGGAAAAGCAGGCTTCACATCTCCCTTAGAGGAGGCCCGCGTTGGTTAGCTTCAGTCCGCGCGGGGCCGGGGTGGAACGGCCCTAGCCACAGGACCGGCGCTCCTCACTCCGCCGAGCGCTCCGTGCTCCGTGCGCATCACTGCCGCTGCCTCCTGCGACCCCGGGAGGCGGGGCGGCTCCGGTCCAGACGCCCACCAGGGCCGCCCAGGGCGTCGCACCCCAAAGCCAGGGGCAGGCGTGGGCGCGGGAGCAGAGCCCGCGCTGCTCCCGTTTCCCGGCCGGGCCTGCGCAGAAGACAAGCGGCGCGCGAGGCCGCGGCCCGGCTCCCGGGGCGGACTCCCGGCCCCCACATCTCACCCTCTGCGCCCCGCTCCTCTCCCCAGCGCGTGAGACCCCCGCCAGCTCGGACCCGCCGTCCGCAGCCGCGGCCCCACCCCCACCCCCTCCCGCAGAGCACCCGCCGTCCCTCGACCCCTCAACGCGTGGCCCGTCCGCAGAGCTCCGGTCTCCCCCGAAGGGCGCTTGCTGGACGGCCTGGCACGCAGAGACCTCCGTCTGCTCGGGAAGGCCTTGGAGACCTGAGCAGGCGGGCGAGCCGGCCCCGCGTCCGCTCAGCGCTGCGGACCGTCGGACACCCGGGCCGCCTCCCAGCGGAAACCTCTCCCCTCTCAGCCCAGCAGAGAGGAGTTTGCGCCCGGAAGCAGCGGCCCGGGGGGCACACGCGCGGGGCTCCTGGGGCCGGCCCCGGCGTGAGGTTCCGCTCTCCTTACGCAGCAAACGAGCCAGCAGTGGGCCAGCCGCCTGTCCCGGTCCGTCGAGTCCGGGTTGTTGGAACAGGTTTATTCATCTCGGCCCTTCACACAGGCGAGAGTCGGCCGCTCGCTGACCACGGCTTACGCGGAGCAGGACAGCTTTCACGTGGCTCTGGACCCGGCCGAAGCCACAGGAAGGGGGTGCGAGACCGGCGGCCCCTCTCGGCCGCCGTGGACACGCGCCGCGCCCCGCCCCGCGGACAGCTTGCGTGGACGCCCGTCTCCGCGGACTTTGTCTGACCGGTCAGAATGGCCCTCAGGAGTCTCCGGCGTGCGCCCCAGCTGCAAGCGTCCGACGTGGAAGGGCCCGGGTTGTCAGCGTGGGTGTGTGGGAAGGGACATTTGGAGCGACGACGCTCGGTCCCCGAGCAGACATCCAGTGCCGGTCACGATAAAGCTCCGGGCCTCCCCGCCCCCTCCGAGCGCAGAAACGTGTGAAATCAGACGGAATAACAGGGCTGCCGGGCCCCGTGGCCAAATCATCTTTCCCTTAGTGTAGCTGACTAGTATTGGCCTGGCTGTGTAGAATTTAACCTTTTAAAAAGGGCACTGTGAGTTTATAGATCTTTTATTAAAATATATATATATATATATATATATATATTTTTTTTTTTTTTTGGCTGCCCCTTGGCCCAGGATGACGCAGAAGAGAGAAGCAAAGACTCGCTGCCTCCGGGGGGGGGGGGGTGTTGGGGGGGCGCGCCCAGGACTCGTGGAAACCGCAGCCCCTCCTAAGACCACTGCGTCTGCCCGCGGCTCCACGGCACGTCGCTCGAGACCCTCAGCCGTGGCGCGATGTCGCTGGGGCGGAGCCGTTCCCCGTCCGGGCTAAGCACACGGACATTGAAGTAGGACTCCATCACGCTGGGGCCTCAGGACGCCCGTCAGACCCCGGGGACCCCGCGCCCGCCCGGACCTCCGCTCCCGCCTGTGACGTTTCCTAGGAAGACCTCTGTACGCGAGGCCTTTAAAAACACAGTCGCCGGAGGCGAACTCCGCGGAGAGGCTCCAGGCGCGTCCCATCGGTCGCTGGTAGATGGCTCCTGGGAACCAGAGCTGGGCTCCAGGCAGAGGAAGCGCAGGGAGCTTCGTTCCGGCTGACGCCGCAGAGTCTGGGTCCCCACACGGCTGTGCTCAGGACCCCACCGTGGGTGCCCCGCCCCCCAGAGCCCAGGACCGGAGAAGAGCAGGGCGTCCCTAACCCCGGCGCCCCGCACCGGCCTCTCCCCGCAGTCCGGTGCCGTTGCTGCTGACCATAAGTGGATGATGGTAAAGGATATGAACGCGAGTTAATTTTACAGCCACCCAGGGCCAGGGATGGATCCTACAGAGAAAAGAGTCTGTTTGGTGCAAGTTTATGGTCCATGCAAGACACCCGACAGGACGAGTCATGTGAGTGGGGCCGGCTTCCTTCTGACACCGTGGCTCTCCAGTCAGGGACTGGCCCCACACTGCAGCGGGAAGAGGCTGTGGGATGGGGATGTGCTCAGCCCCGAGCCAGCCTGTCACTGACGCTGCGACTCACAGGGATCCCGGCCGCTCCTCTCGGAGGACCTCCTACAAAGTGAGCTCCTGGCCGCCGCGGTCTCTCGTTCCCTGTGGAACGCACCAGTCAGACGGGGAGGGCGGTGGTGGACGGAGCAGACGGGCAGACTGGGCCAGCCTCAGGCTGGGAGGCGGCCGGGCCGGGTCCGCTCTGCTCCGCCCGCCCAGCTCTGGGCTCTGCCCCACCCTTCCTGGCTGTGCACGGGAGTCGGGATCGGAGGAGAGGATCTGTGCAGAGGACGTCTCGCACTGTCCCCCAACGGCCTGCTCACCGGGAAGGAATCACACCAGGAACCCAGGACGTCAGCGTGTGGACGTGGGCTTGTCCCCACAGGGGGCTCGCCAGTCCCTCTCCCGGAGCCGGGAGACGTCCTCCTGCCCGGAGGTGTGCTGGACCTCAAGACGACAAGGTGAACTCGCAAACGGCATCGTGCGGTTCGTGAACGCCCGTCTCCTGCCACACTTATTTCTTGACCATCTTCAGGCAAATGCCACGCTGCAGACAGGGCTCTCCCGTCCGCACCCCCATGCCTCCGGGAGCTGCCATTTGAAAGGAACATTTCAAACCCTCTGCAAACGTGTCTACTCTCGCCACGAATCCCAGCTCTGCAGGCAGAGCCCCCATCCCGAGGAGGTACGACTGCGTCGGTGACGAGGGAAGGTCACCCCTGCCTCATTAAAAGGGAAACAGAGGTGAAACAGAAATTGAAATTCTCTCTCCCATCTCCCTGTGCCACCAAAGAGTAACCATAGTAACAGATGCCTAGAAACTGGGGCAGGGTGAGGGAGAGGCACCCTCAGATGCGGGACCCGTCCACACCGCCCTGCTCGGCGGGGTTTGGTGGAGGCATGTTCCTCTTTCTTCCCAAATCCCCAGGAAGAGAAATTAAAATGGAAACCACTGTATGAATACAGAGTGTAGCAAATAAAGGCGAAAAGAAGAGGAGGGGAAGATAATGCATTCCTTACACACACACACACTACACGCACGCACACATATGCACAACACATACATAGCGCACACACATGCACACACACCCCAGACTGTGAGAATAACCTGTTTTGAGTAGAATTGAAGTTAGCTAAAATAGTACTGGCTGCAAGTGCTTCCAATACAACGAGAAATAAAACTCAGACCACTGGGTTCATTTCAGAGAGGTCTCTCTCCGTGGCGATGGTGATGACGGCCACTCGTCGGAGATTGCGGGTGGATGCGCGCGCTGACGGGGACGGGGACGGGGGGGGGCTCTCTGGTGCACGCCCCAGCCCCAGCCGCGCTGCCTTCTTGTTCAGGGGGCCAGCTCCTCCCGCGACAGAGCTCACGAGTCCCACCTGCCCAGGGCCCCCAGGGGAGACTGGGTTTTCATAAATGACAAAATGTTGGGGAACAGATTCTACCAAGTGCACCTCACAGAAAGGGGAGATGTTTCAAGTTGCCGGACGTGGACCCGCTCCTCTAGAAGGACACTGGGTCAGGGGTGGGCCGGCGTGGTCCCCAGGGCTGAAAGGTCAGGTCCCCGCCGGGCGCTGAGTACGAAGCGGAAGAATGCCGAGTCGCCTGCATGCCACGCAGGCAGCCACGCGGGTCACCACGTGGCGTTACTTCCCCCAAGGGCTGAGCAAGGCCGGCCCTCCGGGCCGTTTCTGTAGGACGGGAGCTCGGCGCAGGCCCGTCCACCTCCAGTGGACAGAGCGGCTGCATCCCGTCGGCCTTCGCTCTAAATTCCGAGGCCACAGGAAGCAGCCTGGAAAGAGTGGCCTCTGTTCTGCATGCAAAAGCTCTTTTCATCGGTTGCGTGTCCTCTGCTAATTGCATGACGTGATGATCTGATCTCGCCATTGGGATGGATGTGTTTACTGACTCCTGCTGCCAGTCCGTCGGCAATGTGAAGGAGTGCAGAATCATTTCCAAAGTCGGCAAGAATGAAAGATAATGAAGTTGCGCCTGAAAAACAAAATTACTAAGTAACTTCTTGCCCCTTAAAAAATGACAGGATTGGGTGATAATTTTTCTTGAAAAGCAAGAAGGATCGTCGTATGTGACAGCGGCGAGCAGGCGGGCTGTTGCGTGAGAGGTGGTGCCTGGGCGGCGGAAGCACGTGGTCTCTGAGCGCGCTTCAAACACGTTTTCTGGGGTGAGAGGGTAAGCGTGGACCTCTGCTTCCCGCTCCAAATCCCATTATCTTAGTAAGAAAGAGGTCTAAGAACTTGATTATCTGCGCGTAGCTCGCTGGGAATCACCCGTTCGTTTCGGAAAAGCGGAGGTGATCTTCGTTTTAGAGACGTCATGAGTGTTGCGGGGAGAGCCCAGAGACCTCGATTCTTGCTTCCAGCATCTGGCCTTTGGCACTCATCTGAAGAGGAAGGTTTCTCTTTCTGGTTCTGTGTCCTTGTTGTAAATGGAGAGAAAGCAAACAAATCCTCATCAGCACCAAAAAAAAAAAAAAAAAAAAACGTGGAAGAGCTGGGTGTATGGGTGGATTAATAAACAGGAAACCAGTAGATTAGAGACAATAGATCGATAGATGATAGATAGATAGATAGATAGATAGATAGACAGATTAGATAATAGACAGATGATAGATATGTTTAAATGAGCTCTAACGCCCATTCCTATTTTGTGACATGACAACAGTTACTCACAAGGAAAGCTGTCAGCAACTCTTCAAATAAGAAATTTCAAGTCTTCATTATCAGTTAAATCCCAAAATTTTAAGACTATTATCCGTAATTATAAGCCAATACAAAAAAATAAAAAAAAAACAGACCAATAATTCTCTTTAAAATAACTTTTTAAAAGAAAACACTACAGGTGTTTTGAACCAAGTTTTCACTGATGTTTAAACACTTCTGTTTGGCAGGAAGGTCATGGTGCGTGTGAAGCGTCTCTGCTCCTCTCCCCCGTTTTAACGTGGGGCGTGCACACTGTCTGGGTGAGCCTCTCCTAAGCTGGGCTGAGTCCCCCACAGGCAGGGACGCCCTTAGACCTATCACGCCAAGGCAGTCACGGCAGGGCTTCCAAAGCTCAGCCAGTCACACGGCGCCCTGGCCACCACACACGTCCTGAGTCCCACCCGCTCCAGGTTGGCGCCTGAAAATTCTTAATGGAAAATCACAGTGAAGAGAGAGAATCAGTTGCACTTTCTAACCATTTTTCTCTGGGACATTTTGACTATGAATTAAGCAACACTGGGTCGTTTTAGAACATTAAATGCAACGAGCAAATGCGGGTAGTTTTACAGCCTGATCAAACTTGATGTCTCTCTACAGCTCTAGAAATGGCTTCTGTTTTTTTGCAATTTACATTGCTTGGGTTTCACCCTAAATTACTTGAGCCTCATGCATCACAGACATTCTCTTTTTTATGTGAATACACGTCATGAACGACGAGTCTGCTAGGCTGGACCTCACCTTACAAAATACGTGTATTTCTGAGATGTTTCAGGCCAAAAACATTCTACTTAAGAGGAACCGAGCCAGGGGATCTGTAGAATCACTCAAATAAACACTTGTTATCATTGCCACCATCATCATCTCCTTATTTCCGCTATGAAATTAAGTCCTTGACAAATCTCGTTGCACCTGCAAACCTGGTTCTGCCCCTTTTTGTGAGCTGTTTTGCTCTGAGGCCCCTATATACAAACATGAGAAAGCAAATTGAATTAAAGAATTCTATTTAAAAAAAAAAAAGTTTACTCATCCAGCTGGATCTTAACTTTTGAACTAAATTCTGAATCTTTGGGAAGCAAAACGGTTTTCATATGAGCAGCCGTCAAGGTCCAAGAACCCTAAACCACAGTGGGGCCCGATGCATTCCGGGCCGGGGTGCCACACCCACCCAATCACTTTTTCCAGCACTTTCCTTGGTTTCTATGAAAGCAACCAGACTTCCTGGCCGATTACAGAACACCAACCGCAGCAAAAGACAGCTGAGTCACAGTTCCCTTCCACTCTTCTCCAGGGGGCTGCCCCACTCACAGAGGGAAGAGTCAAGGAGGACAAATCTTTGCAGACCGCTCTGCTCACAGGCCCGGTCAGGTGACCCGGCCGAGCAATGGCTTCCTTCTTACAGAACAGGGTCAGGTGTACCAGAAAAGCACAGTTCAGCCCCGCCCGGGGAAAATGGTGGAAGTGAAGCCGTTGGGTTCGTCACTCGCCCATGCTGCGGCTCAGGCTCATGGAGCACCCCGGTGGAATGAACCCCGATGTGCCTCCCGGTGCCTTGCTCCCCACTCTCGCCCTCAGGGGTCTTGTCTACCTCGTCTGAGGTAGGAAGAACCTGCAAGCGCCCGCCCCAGGCAGATTCTCCATGCATGGGCACCAGCGTTTGCTGAGCACTTACTGTTAACAGCATGACTCGTGTTAGGTGATAAATATTTCAGACACACACAGAAATGACAGGAAGGGAAGGAAGGAAGTAGATGGGGGGGAAATCCCATTTGATATTGTGAAAGGTAACCCAGATAAATGTAAATCTTGACACGTTTTTGCATAAAGTTTTTACGATATTTGTGATTCCATCCCTTCTTATTTTTAGGGAACAGTAGTTCAGATGTGGGGGTCCTACGTGCGTGTGGCCATCACTCCCTTTCATTAGATGTCGCAGCTCGGGGGACAGATGCACAGCTGTCTGCAGCTCACGAGGTCCTGCTTCCGTGGGCCTCACGCCCCGCGTTCCCCCTGTCTCCCCTCTCCTCCCGTGCCCGCCTTCCCCCTCGGCGCCGCTGCAGACCCACGACGTGCACTCCATGGACCCACAAGTGCAGAAGCCCTGCTGCAGGTGGAACGGGACGCGGGCGTGTCGGGGTGCGCGGGCAGCAGGCGACCCCCACCCCTGGCTGCCTCCCCACTGCAGTTCAGGGTCGGAGCACGGAGAGCCGAGGGCGGGATGGAGCGTCGCCCTCATTCCGCGTGCTGCTGACCGGCGCATGCGCGGACGGCCTGCCCACCCCCACCACCCTGCCGCCCCAGGGCGCTCCCCGCGTGTCCCGGAACTGGGGTGGCCTCTAAGCGGTTCAGGCATTTTATCCGCTTCCCAAGGCCTCGGTGCCGCGGGGCCGGAGTCGCCTGCTCCGGCGCCGGCGTGGGGACCAGGGGGTGCTGTGCGTTCGTGGGGCTTCTAGCCTGGGCCATGACGTGACATGAAAAACTATAGATACGTGTTTTCTGAAACGGCAGGAGGAAGCCGTTTGCGGTGAGTGTGCTGTGTCAAAGCACAGTGTCCCGATCACGGCCCGCCGGCGTCGCAGGCGGTGACGAGGGACTGCCACTCACGCGGCTTCCGTAGGCGAAGGCGTCTCCCGGGGTCCCCAGGGGGCACAAGGCCACCAGGGACGGTGCCACAGGCCAGAGCATGAGACTCACCATCTAGACCCGCTGCACCCCAACCCGGCGCGGCCCGCGGCCCCCCCCCCCCGAGCCTACGGCTGCTCAGCGACGGCTGGGCCCGGCGGAGCTCGGCCCGCAGGTGTTCGCAGCTTCGCGGTGCAAACGCGAGACTCGGACCGTGATGGAAGGCGGCGAGGGCGGCCGGGGCTCCCCTCATGCCCCTCCGCTCCCGCCGTCCAGGGACCGGGCACCCTCCAGCCTGCTCCCCCCATCCGGGGACCCAGCACACCCCTCCCCCTCAGCTGCCGGCCCCTCCTCCCCTCCGCCCACACCCGACGCCCTCCCTCCCATCTCACCCACAAGGCACAGGTGACACATGCAAGACGCACAGCACACACAACACCTATACAGCCACAAAACACACACGTGACACGTGCAACATGCAAAACACACAGTACCCGTACTCCCGCCAAACATGCATGTACCACATGCAACACACATGTACACAACATACATATACCCACCTGACACACACATCTATGACACACATGCAACGTAAAATATACACATGACACATGTTGCCCATATGGCACACGCAACACACATACAACATAAGCAACACACTGCACACATGCACAACACACATGCACACAATGCACAACATGCACAAAACATACAACACAGAGAAGCACAACACACATGCCACGCACACCGCACACACTCACACACACGGCAGGCTTTCCTCGAGCGAGGCCACCGTCATTGTCACAGAGCGCTGGCGTGGCCGGCCAGACTGCAGCAGGGTGAGCAGAGTGACCCCTGGGTCAGTGGCTGCCTGCCCCGCGCTCCCGGCCAGGCCCCGTCCTCCCCACACAGGACTCCCGCGCCCCATTTTCTCTTCCACGGTTACATGCGTTGTCCCAGAATGCCCCTGTCACGTGCGAGGTGTGGCTCGTGCAGCAGGGCTGTGCCCTGTACACCTGACTCTCACAGATCTGTGTGTGATTGTGCACGCCTGGGTGTGCACGTGTGAGCGCGTGAGACTGTGCGTGTGTGCCCGAGCCGGTGAACCTGTGTGCGTGAGCACGGGGTGTGTGTTTCTGAGTGAGCGTGTGTGTGTACGTGTCTCATGGGCTCACCCCCAAGGTTCATGGCTGAGTATGCAGGACTCGGGCTGTCGTCAGCGCTTGGAGTATGAAGAGACGAATTCGGACCACACTGGCGCATGCGCCGCTTGCAGCCAGCGGCTGTCCATCGTCTTCTGACGCCACGTCCAGGAGCGTGCGGTAACTGCCATGGTAACAGAGCCTGGGCACTCTGGGCCCACGCCATCCGGAGCCCTGACAAGCCTGGTGTCAGTCCTCGCACAGAGAAGTGAGGACAGCTGGAGACCCGGCCACTCAGAAACATGGACGACCGACCAGGCCGGACCGTCGTTGCCATGGCAACGTGCAGGCACCGCGAGGATGCATCTCCAGCTTAGCGCTCTCCTGAACCCAGAACGGCGCCTCCTGTGGCGGGGCCGGGGCAGTGGCTCCTGGGGACGCCCCCGCCCCACGGCAAGCGCCGAGCTGCACAGCGACTCTGCAGGACAAGAATCCCCATCTACCGTGCAGAGCTGCTCGGTTGCCACCGGGCGGAGGTCGGCCCACGGCTGCTGGTGGCCGCCCTCAGAAAGAAGCCATTCGCAAATCACGCCGGCAGCCTCTGCGGGCAGCTCCCCAAGCCCCAGAGCTGACGGGAGACGGACCGGCCACCCCCGGGGTGTCAGTTCTGCACACGAGGGGCAGGAAGAACGCGGCAGAGTCCACGTGCGAGTGACTGGAAGCCCGTGACACGGCACAGCTCAGAAACTACAGCGAGGGGCGCCCGGCCTGCCCGGCTCTCACCCCCGGCGTTCACGGAGGGACGCGCCCCGCCTTCCTCCTGCTGCAGCCGCTTGTCCCGCACAGGGCCGAGCGGCCGGCGAAGCAGGCCAGTGTGGCGGCCGGGACGCACGTGCTGCTCTCGTGTGTCCAGCTGCTTCCCCAACGACGCATCTCTGCTTCCTGACGAGAAAGCGGCGGCTGGGAGCGACTTCGTGTCTCGCTCAAAACCCAGCTCCAAGTCAACGCGGGGTCAAACTTGGAGTCTGCTGGGCTCCCAGACCCGCGCCCTTTGCCCTGCACCCAGACGCCACCCATCCCTGTCCTCCCGTTGGCCAGCTGTGATGGAGCGGGAAACGCGGCCGCCCCGAGAAAACAGGAGGGATCGTCCGAGGCCCCACGGGGCCAGGGGCTGCGCAGCAGGGGCGAGCCTGCCCAACCCGCTCGGGCCCCACGAGGAGGAGGACAGCCAGGCACGAGGCACAGCCGTCAGGCACGGCCGCAAAACAAGCAGGGACAGGAGACCACGGGTTTCACGTGCTGCCTGGCCGAGCCTGAAGGGGGCGGTTCCTGCTGCTCAGAAGGGTGGCTCTCATGGCTTCGCTGCACCCGCTTCCCCAGCGGACGCCACCTCCTCACCACGAGGAAGGACGGCTCATCTGCAGCCTGGTCAGTCTCTGCCCTGTCCTCCGCCTGGTGCTTAGGCAGGCGGCGGGCCCCATTCTGAGGACAACAGCGACACCTGGTGGGCTGTGGGGGACGTGTCACATGTCCTGGGTGGCAGGTTACAGCGGATGAGACTGTGCAGTCAGGGAGGACAGCGAGCCCCCGGGTGTCCCATCAGGCACTCTCCGTGTCCAGCCTGGCCGCACGCCGTCATCCGTCCCCTCTGTCCTGGATGGCAGGATCACTCTCCGTGAAACGCCCTGCTCTGAAGTGGGAGAGAGGCTTGTCCTGCTCTGGAATTTTCTCTGCAGAGGAAAGAATGGATTTGGGCCATGTTTTCAACATCGCCCCAAATGACAAGTGTTGATATGGTGAATCCATTTTTTCTGTATCCAAAGAAAAAGAGGAAAAGAAAAAGAAATTGGTATTTTGCGATGAAAAGGCCAGAGTGGGTGTCTGGGTGGGCTGGTGCGGCAGCAGACCCGGACACCCTCCTCGGTGCTTGGGCCGTGCTTAGGGGGGCCCTGGGTGGGGGGGACCACTATGCATGTGGGAGAGTGACAGGGAACACGGGGTCCCCAAGCATAGAAAGGACCCCCTGCTCTGCTCTAAGGAAGAGCTTCTGCATGGCGGCCAGCCTGTCACTGCCCCCTCCAGTCCCCTACCTGCAGGACCGGCCTGGGCTAGGGGTCCCCAACCTCAGGGCCATGGACCGGTACCGGTACCAAGATGCACAGCAGAAAGTGACCAGTGGGTGAGGGAGCAAAGCGTCATCTGTATCTGCAGCCACTCCCAGCACCAGCATCACCACCTCAGCTCTGCCTCGGATCATCAGGCATTAGATTCTCAGCGGTCCCTGGTGCCACAGAGGTTGGGGACTGCTGGCCTAGGCCACAGGGCCTAGTACTAACCCATCACCAGCACCGTCACCATCAGCAACACCATCACCACTATCATCACCACCAACATCACCATCACCATCACCAACACCATCACCACTATCATCACCACCAACATCACCATCACCATCACCATCAGCATCACCATGGAGACCGGCCCGACTGGGCGTGGCCGCACCCCTTGCTGCCCTTTGCCATCAGGAAGCCTGGCTTGGAGAGCCGGCCTTGCCGACGCGGGAGCCAGGTGCACTTCCGGTCCCGTCTCCAGCGTGCAAGGCTTCTTTAAGTCGTTTGCAGTGTCTGACTTTGTTTAAAGGGAAAACGTCGAATGCAATTACGGTAGCAGCCGTGCTGACCTATTTTAAAGTTGATTTCATTCAAAAGTGATCTGTTTTCTCCCAAACTATTGGTATCTTAGAGTGAATCGAGTTCCACGACCCTTTCCGTAATGCACTGAGCACCGAAAAATCCACATAAGCATGTCGAGCTCCACAAACTGAAGTTTGTGCACATACAGCTTTAAAGAAAATTTATTTGGTCAAATGCCCCTTGGGTGATTATATATATTCTGTCATTGAGCTGTAGCTATTACCACAGCTATGGTCAAAAGTCTCCATAAAAATTCAGATGCGTGTGATTTTTTAAAATCTACCTTAACAGGAAAAAATAGGGACGGGGGCGAGGGTGGGCAGATGGCACTCAGGGGACTTTGAGGACAGTGACACCGTAGTGGTGGACACGTGTCATCATACGGTGTTCCAGACACACAGAAGGTTCACCCCGAGAGTGACCCCGATGTCAGCTGTGGACTCTGGGTGACGGCGACGTGGCGGCACAGGCTCGTGGATGGTCACGAACGTGCCATCTGGTGGGCCGTGGACAGCGGGAGGCTGTGAGGGTGGGCAATCTCTGTGCTGTTCCTCCATTTTGCTGGGGCCATAAACCTGCTCTAAAAAAAGAGAGTCCTTTTCTTCAATCGAAATCACTCTAATATGGAACTGAATCCTAGAATGTCTCGCTTTTGAGGACGGCGTGGTTAGAAGGTGCAAAGGGAAAAAGCGAAAACGCTCTCTAGCTCTGATCTATAGATAGCTATCAAGATATACAATGAAGTGTTCTTTTCTACAGAAAAGAAGCCCGCGGGTCAGACCCTCCGGCTGGGAAGAGGCGCCTCACCCAGTTCTTCAAAGCCCGTCAGAGCCGGTGCTGTCGCCCGCCTTCCGCGGGACACCTCCCTTTTGTCCACACGGGTTCTGCGTCGCAAGGTGACTCTTTGTGGGACCGTCGCTGGCCGTCTCTGGCGCAGGTGACAGAGGTCACACTGCTGGCCGCCTGTAACCCGGAGGGGCCAGGCTCACATGGCTCTCGTCCAGGAGCCCCGGGACCACGGGCTTTAACCCCACCGCAGCCCCGTTTTTGAGTGACCGTCGTTTTTTGTGTCTGTTGATAATGAGGAAAGTGGGCAGAGTGTGCATGCACTGGGCGCTTAGAAAGGACTAATTAGCTATCAGCTCGTGCCAGTCACACAGTGTCCACCGGTGGGAGCCCGGGCGTCTCTGCTGTGGCCTTTCAACTTGCCAGGCCCGTCGCCTCGCGGGTACTGGCTGCCTCTGCCCACGCCCGGCCTGTGAGTTCCGTCTCTTCCTCTTCCTCCTCCCCCCTTTTTCTTCACGCGGTTGTTAATAGATCCCCTGCTCTTTCTTTTCGTGTTAAACCCATCTTTACTGAAGGGGTCTTTCTGGAAAGGCTGCTTACACAGGCTACAAATGGGGCCAGGTCAGTTCCCCCTGGTTGGAAACGAAGCTCCCTGTAACCGGAGGCTGTGTGTGCATGTGCGTGTGTGTGCACGTGTGCATGCACGTGTGCGTGTGTATGTATGCGTGTGCACGTGTATATTATTTTAGTTGTGACTTCTCCCCAGCACAGAATGAGGGCCGCGGCTGCTCACAGTCCGGAGTCCCTGCCCTGAGCTCCCTGCAGCGGTCGCTTAGTGGGTCGTATCTCCAGGGCCTGGCACCGCACCTGGCACAGGGCGAGCTCCCCAGCGGCGCCAACGTCACCCCTTTTCTCTCGCTCGGTCTCTCCCACTCCTCGGGGCTCGCGGGGAAGGTTTCTGCAGCTCCCGCCGCAGACCCCGCCCTTCGGGACAGGGGTCCTCCTCCGGGCGGGCTGCAGAGACCTGTGGGAAAGCCAGGGGCTGCCAGGACCACCCGGGGCGCCCTCTCGCGGGGCCGGGGCGCCTCGCACGTGCTCTGTGCCTCGCGCGTGGCTCACAGCCACGCTGTCTCAAGGAAGACAGGCTTGCTTCCTGACTTTCGTCCTTCTCGTTCTTGGGGTAATGAGGAAATACAGGCGTCTTTCCTGCGCTGTCAGAAAGCGGACACAGCCCGTTGTTCTGGTTTTTAAGAAGTGAAAAAGGCCAGCTCTTACAAGACATTCGTGGATTCATCCATCGTGCAACAGAAGTTGATCTCGTGTTGACGCTGGTGGCTTTGGTCAGCGCTAGGCATACAAGGAAATAAGACCCCAAAGAATCAAGAGCAGGGCTTGGGCCGACATCTGCGCCCCACGTTCCCAGCAGCACCCCTCACAGCCGCCAGGAGGCGGGGGGCTCCCACGTCCGCCGGCAGGTGGCGGTGCACACAGCGTGTGACCCCACGTGCGCCGTGACTCAGCCTTCAAAAGGAGGACGTGGCGACCCAGGCGCTGCGTGGCGCGTCCCGGAGGACGCTGTGAGCGCGTTCAGCCCGATGCGAAGGGACAGGCACCGTGTGATCACCCGTGATCCCGGAAGTCAGAGTCACACAGGAAGTGGGAGGGTGGGAGCCGGGGCGGGGCTTGGGGGCCCGGGGAAGTCATCGTCCAGTGGGCGCGGTTTCCGACCGAGGTGACGAGTGTGCTCGACGCCACCGAAATGGGACCGGGGCGGTCGCCGTCGTGTCACGTGTCGTTCACACAGTTAAAAATAAGTAAACGAAGGGACTCGGACACAGGCCAGCCCCCCGGGGTGAGACCCCGCTCTCTGTGTGGGTCTGAGACGTGACCTGTCCCCTCCGAGCCCGGGCTCATCCGCCGCTACAGCAGAGGATGGGAGCGCGCCCCGGGTCCCCTGGTGCTCCGTGCGTTACTTCCCCGCCCCCCTAGAAGGACTGTAAATCTAACAAAGACCAGACCCCGAAACCGGGACCTTCCCACAGGCGTCCCCCGCACGTGTGGGCCGGTCCACGCACTCGGGAGCAGACCGAGGGGAAAGCGGGGCTGGGCCTCTGCGCGGCCACACGCCCCGCGGGGCAGCTCGTCCATGCAGCCGGCTCGCGCACCACCATCATGCCCGGGGCATGCTGAGCCGCTTCATTCTCAGAGCTGGCAGCCCTGGGCTTTGTACGAGGACAGCTGAGCAGGGCCTCGAGGTGCCCCGAGAGGCCGGCGGGCGCCCTGGAGGCCGGCCGGCGGCGCCCCGGGAGCACCCCCACACGGCGGAGGGAGAGGCTGAAGCCGCCGCACCGCCTGGGACCACGGCGGGGGCGGACGGAGGGGCGGGTCCGAGGTTGGTTTAAGATGACCACGCTCAGCCCGATTTATATCGCTGTTTGGCTCTTCACTAGGTTTTAACTCAGTTCCCAATCAATACATGTCCCCAAAGGCTCTCTTCTCTCTGATCACAGATGGGTTTTTACCAGCATTTCGGACAAAGAAAAAGGAGGAAGGGGAGAGGTTAGGTGGCCCCACATCGGTCCGCGCTGCTTTGAGACGGCCATGACTCACTGACATTTAAATAAATTTAAGATAAGTGGTTAATCATCCGGAAAGCGAGGAAGATGAGAACCAGCGCCGGCTCAGTATCTCGCAGTCGCGGGGGACGCGGCCGCAGTGGCAGCACGGCGGGGGGCGGGGGACTGCGAACCGCGGGGGCCAGGACGGGCAGGGCCGGAAGCGGGGCCGGGAACCCCCTCCCAGCACCCGGCCGCGGCCTTCTCCTCCGCCGGTGCCCCCCCCCCCCCGTGGCCTTCAGCAAGCTGACCGGGCCTGAGGTGCCTGCTACCTCGCTCGCAGCCTCGGTTTCCCCATCGCGAAGTGAGCATCCCACGCAGACGGCTGCGTGCTGGTGTTTGTGCGGGTCAAATGCAGTAACACCAAAAGGGCCTGGAAAGAGCTTCATTGTCAGAAACGTGATGTTCCCATCGCTGTCTGAATCCACAGGCAAATTTCCTGCGTCCGGTGGGCCTGCACACCCTGGAGGGTCCGCAGAGCACAGATTTTTGCTAGCAGAGCCCACAGTGTACACTATTTGACTCTCTATTTAAAAAATGTGGTCACACACACATGCAAACTTTCAGAAGTCCAAAGTCTACTGAGGCGTCAATAATTCTTGAGATTTCCACGTCGAAACGAGTCAAGTAAATACATCCCGAACTCCCACAAAAACTTCAGGGACGGTTCTGCTAAAGAGTTTTTCTGTGGACGACAACAAACCGTTAGCGCCTGCTACCCACGAAGCACCCTCGTTGCCAGCATTGCCTGGGACGTGTTAGAACCACCTGCTGCCAAGATTCACAGCCGTGAGCAGCACACGTCATGACCATAGTGACCGTGGCTGCCGCGGTGAGCGGCACTGCTCACGCCATCCCAGGAGAGTGACCGCGGCGGCCAGCCACAGCGCAGCTCCTGTCCGAGTGTGAGGGCTGCTGGCCGGTTTTGTCCTGTTTCTGCTGCCGAGCCCTCGTCACGACCACAGAGTTGTGGGTCTTCTATTTAGGTCCTTAACAGACCCTCAGGTTGAGAGACGAAGGATTGTGGGGGACAGGGGGACTGGGTCATTAAGTGGGGTTTCGAAGCGCTCTCCTACCCTAAGAAAAAAGCCACGGATAAATTCTAGTCCAATTCCGCCTTGCCTGGGGCTTGACAGAAATTAGGACTGTGTGATTGTAAGAAAGACGTTTAAGACTGTAGCTTCGGTTAATAATACATTTGTTTTTAATAAAACTCAACAGACTGTCTCCATTCCAGCATCTCCCTGGGATAGTATTTTATATTTTGCTGCATTTGGTGTCTTAATGTCCTTCCTGTGGCCTGGCAGGGCAGGGCTGACTCATTCATTAGCAGGCAGCAAACTGGACAGATAATCGGCCGACTTCTGGAGGGTCTGTCATCAGGCCAGCTGGTCTCAGAGGGCCACACCTGCTGACCATGCTGTCACCCTGTCGTAGCTTCTCCTCACCTGCACCGCCACCAAAGCCCCCCGGGTGCCCCCACCACTGCCCAGAGGAAGCATTCTCATCCTTGTGCCTAGACCGGGACACCAAAGGAGATTTCCCCAAAGGAAGAAATCCAGGAGACAGGCATCTCTTTCATGCTGTCATTTCACAAACGCCTAGTGGCCATGCGAAACCATGAGCCGCCCACGTAGCAGGGATTCAAGGAGGAGAAACCCTGAGAAGCAGAGAAAGAGGGTCTTTGGGAGCAGGGAGCTTGGCTGGAGCGAAGCTGTGAATGTGCGCCCCCCAGGCTCATGCGTGTCTGTCCCCCACCGGGTCACACGTAGTTTCCTGCAGACACCGGTAGTCACGGGGGTTCACCTGGAAGCTCTGAGGCCACAGCGTACGCTTGCAGAGCACACATTTTCAAAACGCGCGTGGAGGCTGGTTCACCTGCGCTTCCCTGTCACGTGCTTCGTCCCCACGTTGGCCAGACGCTGGTCACTCACGGCTGGAGGACAGCGGCAGGGGATGTATGCGGGAGCCTGGCGCGTGGCGACCAGTGTTCACCAAGGCCACACCCTGACGGCGGGCTCCCAGAGAGCGTGCTGCGCCCCCGCCCCGGGGTGGGGGGCGGTTCTTGGAAGCAGGGCCTTTGGGAGATGACGAGGGCAGAGCCGGGTGGATGGGACCCCAGGTTGGGGCGGGGGCACAGCAGGAGCCTGCGGTCCATGTGCTGGGACGGTCCTGGCAAAAGAACCGGCGGCCCTCACGCGAGCGGCCGGAGCGGCCAGAGTGGCCGGCCACCTCGGGAGTGACGACTTCCGTGATGACGCAGCTCCCCGCGTCCCTTCTGGAAGCTGGCCGTCCCATCCCAGACAGCAGGGGCCGCGGTCCTTTCCATCGCGCTCAGACACCCGAAGAACGAACGACGAGAAATGCAATATTTAAAGAGAAAACAAAGTTTGAATTATGTCCATGGCCCACAGGCATCCGATCGATGACTGGATGTTCACATTCTCAAATAGCTGGGGCCCTGCGCACAGTAGGCGGGGCCCTGCGCACAGTGGGGACCCGGAGATGCCTTCGTGGGGTCGCTTGCCAACACACCGGGCGCAGTTCTGCTCAATCTGATTCAAAACAGTCGACTCGCACCCCTTTGGGCGGCGGGATTCGGCCCAGGCCCCGCGCCGGCGGAGTGACCCACTCCGAAGGCCCTTCCTGCCTTTTCTCCAGGACATCAGACACAGACCTTTGTCCCTGATAAGCCTGGTTAGTCATCGTGACTCACAACTCTAAGAAATTGCCTCGTCATTCTCCGGGCTGGGGGGGGGAAGAGGGGCCCCGGGGAGACTGCGCCGCGCGGCCCCCCTTCGTGGGGGCGTCTCCTCCTCCTCCGCCGGTAGCGCGCGGGACTGATGGGGCGCGTTAGCCCGGGTCGCATCCCCGCCGCAGCACACCCTGGCGGGTCCGCTGGGCCTCTGCTGCCACCTAGTTGTTCCCTTTGCTGGAAGCCCCGGGGACACCTGCCGATGGGGGGCTGCAGCACCTGGTCCAAGCCGCTGGGCTCTGGGACCAGGTCGGGCTCCTGCGCCCCAGTGCCGGGGGTGGCAGCGGGGACGCCTGGGGGTGGCGGCGGGGACCCCGGGGCTGGCGGCGGGGACGCCGGGGGTGGCAGCGGGACGCCGGGGTGGCAGCGGGGCGCCCCTGACACCGCTCGCGGCGCTGCAGGGACGGGACCCCGGGGCTGGGGAGCGGGCTCTCCGGGGGGCTGGCGCCGCTCCCGGTGCTGCGGGGACGGGAATGCGGGAGGGGGCTCTGCGGGGGGCGTGACCACAGGGTCCCCAGGAAGCGAGGGGACTAAAGCACAGGCATGGTGTCGCCCCTGCGAGGTAAGCCAAGATCTGACCGGAAGCACTGAGGGGATCCACGGACCCCACAGCTGTGCAGGAGCTGTGCAGGAGCTGTGCTCGGGTCCTCCCGGGAAACCCTGGCCCAGCTCTCCATGGGAGGGGGTGGGGCTGAGATCCCCGGCATGTGACAGCCGGGTCCCCAGACCCCGCATTTCCGGTTCTGACAGGTGCGCCTCTCATTCCCATTCACGGCACAATAAGGCCACCGCCAGTGTGACTTTGCCGGCCAACAACATGGATAAGTCTTAGGAATGCAATACTGAGTGCAAAGGACAAGCCCCCAGAAGCTATCCCGGGATGTTGCTATAAGATTCAAACCAACGAATATGAGAAGCGCCTACACTTTAGGGTGACGCACAGATGCAATGAAAACTTGTGAACAGAAAGTAAGGAAAGAGTTTTCTTGGGACAAGGAGGGAGGGAGGATTATCGGGGAACAAAATCATCGCGTCAGGATTTTAAAATAAATAAACGTGCAGGACGCACTTGTAACGTAGAGGTGTCTCCGCCCAGTCTGTTTCTTGGCAGAATTCACGTTGCGTCTGATGCTAAGCCTGGTCCAAGCTGCTTCGGGAGGGTTCGGGAGGGTTCAGGAGGACAGGAGGATGCACGGCTCCTTTCCTGCCAAAGGTTTTGAAGGAAAGAAGGTGCTTGTTACACATTGGGGTTCTCGCCAGGCTAATCACGGCCGCACAACGAACTCCTATGGTTAGAGCTGAAAGGGACCTTAGAGGCCTGCGCGGACCTTTTTATTTCGCAGAAGGAGGCTGGAGCCCAGAGAGGGTGTGTGCACTTCCCAAAGCCACACAGCAGGGCAGGAGCGGGGTGTGTCCCCGAGCCAGGCCGGTGCTGTGGAAGTCACCTGCCAACTACGATTCAGGATCTGAATCATGTCCGTGACCTTGTCGACACTCAGTTGACACTTCCAAAATGCCTGCCAACAACCTAGGAGAGGACGGTTTGTGGAATCACAAACAGCACACGTGCTCTTTGTGGACCCGCGTGATTTTGGGGGGGAATTGAATGGAATTGACTCCTCTTCCTTGCTACAGGCTTCGTTAAAATATTTCCACTCGCAGACCTGTTTGTGACAGACTGCCTGCATTCGATTTCTGTGTGACCTGTTGTGGATCGACTGTCACGTGATATGTTTAAATATTTGTCGTTTTAACGTGAGAAAATATCTCCAGAAAAGAGAGAAACCAGCCTGTGGTAGTAGTCAATATTTGTGGAAAATAAAATAAAATGATACCGAACATAAGGATCCGGGTAATATACGATCAATACCAACATGGACCCGCCACCTGTGTTTTTACATAGCATTCGCTTTGCATTTTGTTATTAAAGGCAGCCAAAGATTTCACAAAGGGGAAGGCGTTGATGATTCGCATCGCCTTGGTTTTGGAAAGCCTACAGCACGTTCATCCACAGTGAGAACCATCCAGCCTGCCTTGCCCCCGCCTGACTCAGCGCTGCCCTCTGGTGGCTGGCTGGCTGCATCCGCTCACCTCAGTCACAAGGGATAAATAGGGTAGCTCTGGCTCCAGGGATGAGAAGTACAAATTAGTAGTTACAAAACAGTCTTGGGGATTCAGGGTATAGCACAGGGTATAAAATTTATTTTTTTTTAAAGGAAGGTAGATCTATAAGCATTGCTTTTTTATGAGGCAAGAAAGAGTGAATCTCAGAGATATTTTTTAAAAGCCATACCGGGCCAGCCCGTGGAAGGCAGCTACATGGTGGTCCAGGGAGGGACCTTGGGCCTGCACCCTGTTCGACGGAGTCCAGCTGCTCTGCGTATTCTGACACGCTTTTCCTCACTTCCTCCTGGCTCAGTCTCTCTGATTTCCAATATCGTAGTTAGGAGAGGCCTTCTGCCAAGCTAAGCTCATAACTGTCGATTAATAACCTTTGGGCAGAGCCTTTGGCATTCGGTCATATCACAGACGTGAGGCCAGCCTGCGAAGGAACGGTCACTGGTTCCAGAGCCTGCTTCTAAATCCGAGACAAGGCCTATTGAGTGAAAATAAATCAGTCTTTTGAAACCCAGTCCCATTTTTCAATCTAATGGTAGGAGTCATAATGATTGATCATGGACAAGCAAGCGAATTCTAACCAGGTTTTGCAATGAAATAAATTGATCTGTAAACTCACCACATACTGGTTTGGAGGCTGAGTCTTTACTATACAGTCAAGGAGCTCTGCTGGGATTCACTTAAGACAGTGGTCCCCAACCTTTGTTGTCCCTGGTGCTCCTGTGAGTATCTGATGCCGAGGCAGCGATGCTGGTGCTGGGGAGCAACTGCAGATACAGAAGAAGCTTTGCTCGCTCACCTGCTGCTCACCTCCTGCTGTGCGGCCCAGGTCCTAACAGGCCATGGACCAGTACCAGTACGCGGCCTTGGAATTGGGACCCCTGGTTTAGAAGATCCCAAGGCAATGAATCCCATCACAGGGGGTTCATCCAGATCATTTGTGATGACAACCAGGAGAGCTAAACGATTTCTCTGATTACACATATACTTTCCCTGAACATTGGGTTTCATGTTCTTCTTTGCAATACTCTAAGAATTTGAATATTAAGACGTCCCCTAAAAGCCAGAATGTGTTTAAATAACTTACACATAATTTATATTGAAAGAGAGAAAAACATAAATGAGATGTATCAATTCGATGGTTAGATTAATACAAACGCGTTAAAAACAGGCTCAACAGTGAGCACACTGCGATTTAGAATTAGCGACTTAGCAGAAGTTATCATGTGGGCTACATATTTATACCTCATGGGAAAACAATTTATCAAATCTGGATAATTTCCTAAATGTATCCATCTGTTCGTTAACATTGTAACTGAAGTGTCAGGAACTGTTTTCACAAGCCTTGGTAAAGCCCGCCCCGGGCAGGACCGCCTGGAGAGTGACCTTCTAGAGGAGACGAGGACTGCAGAGGGCTCCGAACAGGAGAACAAGTAAAGCGTTATCACAAGAGCTATTCTGTGGCCCTGTGGATAGCCCTCCGGACACATCGCCTCCTTAAATTCTAGCAAAACCCATGGGGAGGATTCTATGATGGCTGCCCCCACTCCGTTTTACAAAAGGAGAGCATTTTGGGATTTAAAAGGTGATCATCTGTCTCGAAAAGTCTGCAGTAATCTCTTCTTTGGGGTTCATTGAAACTACCTCTAGAATATGAAGATCTAATTTAAATCTTCATGAGAGAAGAAACCTCTTGTTTATCCAAATTGCAAAGAAACAGCAGATTAGAAACTGTTGTGTTCTGTTCACACATCTTTTAAAGTGATTTCTCTACCACAGAGCGGAGTCTGCACGGAGTCTGTCTGAGTTAGATTGAAATCATGATGGTAGGACTCGTGAAGATCCGCTCTCCAGCTCTTAAAGTACCATTTATCCAGTTCCCACTGTCCAAACGACACTGTGCTGAATACTTCCGATTTTCTATCAGTAGCATTGAATTGATAAAGGAGTGATTTTAATGATTAGTATGTTGAGAGGTTGATGAAACAAATCTACTTAAATGGTGGCGAGTCCTTCGAATTTAAAACAAAATCGATCGAGAAGTAACAAGGGCAGCTTCTCCGCCGAGCTTTATGCTGTATAAATACGCTATTGCTTCTGGCTTCTACCAATAAGGCACTTCGCTAATGCGTATTTATTTACTGCCACAAACAATAATGCATTAAATGCCGAATAAGTGCCATCGTGGGTGTTTTCCCCTTCCTCTGTCCTCTGATACGTACCCAGTTATTCTTTCTCTAACTGGCAGGTATTTGTTTCAAAGTTCCAAAAAGCGATGTTTGAAAATTCAACTACAATATTCATTTCCTTCTGTTTCTGGCATGTTAAAATTCCTCCTTCATGCGCATCAGCTAGACTCTTTGCAGAGTGTTTTGCTGAAAAGACCAGCCATTGGCAATAGAACTTCATATTTATCCTGTGAAATAACGGTTTTGGCCAGTAAATGAAACTCAAGAACAAAGCTCAGGGGAAAAGCTGGGCCGGGGGGGAGTGAATGCATAACAATGGATACCTCTTTTTAGGAATAGACCTAAAATTTTATTCTAAACTATTATCAACAGAGTAGGAGGACCTTAATTTTAACAAGCAAGCTCTTTATTTTTAAGGACTCCTCTGGCATTTCGTAATACAGGCGGGAGATTTATTTCCACGTTGCAGTAGACAGCATAGTGGCCCCGAATATGCCCAGACGCGAGCGCCTAGGCCTGTGACGTGTTGGGCTATAAGGCACAGAGGGACTGAGCCTGCCAATCGGATGAGCTTAAAGTACAGAGACGACCCCGGATCACCTGGCTGGGCTGTCTGTAAGCACCGGGGGCCCTAAGTAGGGAAGCCCAGGCTGGAGCCAGCGTCCCATCGCTGTCCGGCTGGGCCTCGCCTTCAGCGCCCGCCTGTCGAGCCTGTCTCTCAACTCCTCCTCGAATCTCAGCAGCAGCAAAACATGTGGCCTGTCCCGGGAGCTCGGTGCGAATTGATCCGAACCAAAGTGATTCTGAACGCGTCGCACGCCTGCTTTGGGAACCGATGACGAAAGCACTCTACCGTGTCACGAGTTGGAAAATGACGGGTCACGTGGAGGACGGGACCCACGGCCACAGAGCACACCAAGGCCGAACACAGCAGCGCTGTGTCGCAACCACCCGGGTGACCTCGGATCAGTCACACCAGCCTCCGGGGCATTCTCACGGCCGCAGGGGCCTCTGAGCTGCTAAGATGCCCGCACTGCACAAAACGTTTAGAACTGGCGCAGTGGCTTGCCTGAGAAAAGGAACATTTGAAGCCAATACATGTTGTCCTGGGGAATTTCCACAGTTTGCTTCTTCCTCTTTGTTTTATCCTCTATTCTTGTAACCTCTTTTCCCTGTCAGTAATTTCCCTGACGACATCATTCAACGTCGTTCACTCTCAACAACGCGAACTTCAGAAAACTGGTATTTGCATTTCAAGCATCTAGCTCCGTTTGAAACCCTGCTAAACTAGGCCAGCCATCATCAGCAACTGCCGGCCAGGGGTGAAGAGTGGGTGGACGTCCTTCCTCTGCCTCAAGTCAACCCTAAACTTGCCCCGTGAGTTGAGAGTGCGACCTAATGACTTTTTCTGAGGTCATCTTATCCCTGAGGGTTTTTCTATGACAGGAAGTAGAAACAGAACTCCGACCATGTGCCTCAGCGAGAAAAGCAAGGTTTCCAAGTCCCCAGAGCACACGGCATGTCGCCGTGGCCGGAGCAGCCATTTGAAGTCACCATTCAATCATGTTTTCCACGGAAATGACAAGGTTGTTGTCTGTCCTCCAGTGACCTACTTCTAGGTGGCTTTTTCTGTATTTAGCTTCTCTGCCTCAATCTCTGTGCCAATATGCACTGTCTTATCTGCTGTAGTTTTAAGACTTCCTAAGTCTCAGTGTCCCTAATAATAAGATTTGTCTTAATTTCTGCTAAAGATGAGTTTCCCACGTGGTCCTTCTTCAGAACCACTTTTGCTGTTCTCGACTCTTTTCCCGTTCAGCTGTATCACGGGGTCCCTTCATGCCCCCAACCTGATGGGCTTCTCGTTGGAATCGAAGCGCATTGTTTCGGTGAGAAATGACGTCTTCATCATCCTGAGTTTCCTCTCTATGAACATGGAATGTCTCGGTTTCGCTGTTTAGCTCTTCCCAAATGCCTGTCACTAAAGCGCTGTGTTAAGGTTCAAACTCAAGTCTCCTTTTGGCTTGCTCTGCTCAAATGGAAGTACATTTTTCTCATTCAGCTGAGAGCGTCAGCTTGTATCTGGCTTGTTTTATCTTTTTGCTTACTTTTTTTTTTCTTACTAATATATACACTTGTGCACACACACATATTTATAATATGTTTTGCCACCCCAAAATGTGCCTTTTGGCATATTGACTTTAAGCTGGTTATTAAGAAACCAGACTCAGAAAGAAGCTCGGACCCTCCCCTTTCTGGCCTTAGAGAGTCAGGTGACAGGACCAGGAAGGGTCCCTCAGCGCAGCCTCTGAGCGTGTTCACTGCAGCGGATTTGAACCGGGTTCGGTGGGCGGGAAGGACCCATGCGGGGCCCGTGCCCTGGACTGCCCCGTCTGCTTGTCTCCGGTGGCCTGGCAGGAACTCGCTTGCTCTTTTCTCTTTCGCATCCACCTGTGACTTCCTTGCTCCTCCTTCGAAATCTCAAGTGCCCCCTCCACCTTTGTCCAAAAGGGCATGTAGACCTCAGCGCTCACCGCCTCTGTGGGTCTCATGTTACGGACCCCCAATCTACATCCATAGTAATAAACCGTGGACATTTTCTCCGGTTCATCTATGTGAATTCGATCATAAGCCCAGCTAGAAGAACTTAGAAAATGGGAGGGGAAAAATGATCTTTTGAACCTCCATCATGTGTGTGTGTGTGTGTGTGTGTGTGTGTGTGTGTGTGTGTGTGTATGAAAATGACGTGTATCACTATTTTTTAGTGTCTGGATAGTACTTAGTTATATGTGTTGCGGAGACAGGAAGAAGAGTTGGAGTCTGGAAATGCTTTTACTAACGTGGATAAGGGAGACGAGGAATGGCAAGGAATGGCAATGCTAGCAGCCCCCACGCCTGTCTCCATGGCTTTTGATTCTCTCTCGCAAAGCTGGCCTTGCAAAACATCATTAGTTACTATCAGGTTAGTAATTACAAACGACAGCCAATTCCCAGACTCAGCCTCAAGGCCACGACTGTGTTTTCGGCTATTTCTTCTCAGGTATCTTTTTCCCATCCTCGTCCCTAGAGCAAGAAGTCCCAGCATAGGTCAGGCATGTGTGCCCTCCCTGCAATGTGTCCTTGTGTGCAAGTCCACATCTGCTCTGATGACCTCGTTGCTCCAAGCACCAGGCATCCTGCCAGGACTGCAGGGGTTTCTCACAACAATATGGACATGTTACATTTTACTTATGAAAACTCCTCTTTGGTAGACTTCCTGTTGTTCGATACTTGTTGCAGTCAAAGTGATGAAGGAGACCATGCCATTTACGCAGCCCTGTGCCCAGAGAGAACACAGCTGTGGGGGCCTCTTCATGACACCGTCAGAAAAAAACGTCCTGCCTACAAAAGTCTCAGGAGTTTATGTGAGCCAAACTGACAATCATGACTGGGAAGCAGAACCTCAACGGGCCGAGAAAACACTCCGGAGAGGGGGCGTCCTGCAGCTTATTTCACACTTTATAATCAAAGGAGGAGACGTGAGGGGGTCCGTGACGTCCACTGGTGGTAGATCAGGGGGCTGGGAGAGAGCAAGGCGGGGCCGTCGCTGGGACTGGATGAAAAGGTGACACAGAGAGCCAGCCCAGTCTTTTCTACGGGGGGGAGGGGCGCGGGAGAGCTATTTGACGTTCGCGGCACATGGAGCTGGTGGGCCGGGGACAGGGTCGCAGGGAGGGCTCCGTGGTCTCTGCCCCGGTACACGGCTGTGCCCCCAGGAGGTCATGCTGACGCTTCTGAGGCATGCGTGTGACCTTGGAGGCACCAGGGCGACAGGCAGGCTCACTGCAGGCAAAGACTGACCTTTGCCAGACAGTGACCTGCCCAGGACGCAACTGCCCCCCGCGACCCGCTTCCATTCGGGATTTTATGTTCAGACTGTCCTATGGGGCTGCTTTCAGTCTCTGAGTTTGTAGGGTCTGTCATGTGGGCCTCCACTGACATTGTCAGGTTTCATATGTGGCCTCTTTTTCGTCCACAAAGTGAAATTTCAGGTGAAAGAGCACACGCATTTAAAATTTGTATAAATATGCCATATCTTTGTATAAACAAGTCCTAAGTCAGGTAGCTTAAAACAGAACCTTACTGTCTCACAGCCCTGAGGCCGAGATCGAGGTGTTAGCTGCCTGGGTCATGGCGACGCAATGAGGCTCCCTCCGGCTGTGCCCCTCCCCCAGCCCCCGGTGTTGCCAGCAACCGTGGTGTGCAGGTTTGGTGTGTAGCAGCATCACCCCTCCTGTGCCTTCACCCTCACGTGTGGGCATCGGTGCGTCCGAACACCCCCTTTTCATAAAGAGAGTAGTCATACTGGATTAGGGCCCCCCCTCAAGGCCTCATTCTACCTTCATCAGCTCTACAAGACCGTTTCTAAAAGAGGTCACACTCAGAGGTTCCAGAATAGCTTGGGGGGTGGTACACAATTCAACCCACAACTCCCCAGTATTCGTTCGAATGCCTTTCTAAGTCCCAGTCCCCATCGATTCTGATCAACGCTTGCTTGCCGAGCTCCCTAAAGCAATGAGTCTCATTACAGCACAGGATATGTTTTTTTGTAATGTAGAATATTATTGCAGTGACAATTTTTTAATTTCACATTGCAATGATTTATGTTAATATAAATCAATATTACATAGGAGTGGAAAAGTTATATTGGGTGCTGCTCAAAATAATCATTTATAAATTCTTATTCTGTGGGGGGTGTGTAGGCCAGCCATCAGGGAGGCCGCGCGCTGTGGGAACGCACTCATAAGTGGCAATTACTGGATTTATACAGCATCTGTTTTTCAGAGAGATCAAAACGTTCTCCTCCCCCACTGCCTCAGTTTCCTGCAATCTCAGTAGGGTTAATAATACCCCAAGGTCACAGAGCTGCGAGGTGACGCGTCTGTCACACCGACTCCCAGCAGAAGAAGGGTCTGTCCGAGTCAGCATCTCCCCGTGGCCGTGGCTGGTTCTGGTTCAGCTGGCTGTCCTCAAAATGGAAAGGCTGGGTTGCCTGCAGACTCTGCTGCGCTGTGGCTAGTTTGTGGCGGCTTCTGGTGGCTTTCCCGCAGGGTGTTACACTCGACGTCGCTGCTGAAGCTTTTAGGGGCCTAGGCCCCGCGCACCTGGCTACTTGGCCTTCTTCCTTTAGAACCTGGAAGAAGGGGCAGGGAGATTCGGGTCCATTAGCTTAGTGGGCGAGAGGGAAGCAAACAGGGAGCCAGAGAAAGAGGAGGTGAGAGTTCTGAGAGCTGGGGTCGGTGGGTCCCCCCTTCCTCACACCTCACTCTGCAGCGCCCAGGTGTGGTTCATCCCAGATGGCCCTCCCAGCCCATAGCGCAGTGCAGGGCACCCCCCCTCATGTTCTGCCTTCCTTAAGGCTCTTCTCTGGTTCAAGAAGGGCACATGAGTGCTTTGGAAATCTTTCAAATCACATGCTTAGTCTCCCCAATGCAGTGGGGAGAGCAGTGGGCTAACACACACCTGTGCTTTGAGCTGTCCTGCGGGTTGCTAAGGACTTGTGGGCGGGGCCATCTGTAAAGAACGCAACCCCGTGGAATCGTGGCCTTGGAAACCCTGTGGTCTGGCCCTCAACGTTATGCACGAAGCCACCCAGCGGGGCTAAGGCACCTGCCGGGGTCTTCCAACTGGACGTCCTTTACTCTGACCTCGCTGCGCGAGCCTACAGATGGACGCGTGAGCATCAGAGTTGCAGGCGCACAACGCCCACCCGGGAGGCCAACGCCACACCTGGCCGGGGCCTACGGCGCTCGCCGCGCCGAGCCCAAGCCCGCCCCTCGTCCGCCTCTCGTCCACCCAGCCCGGCCGCTGGCGTCCGCACCGGCCTTTCGCCACGCCCCGCCCGCGCGTGCGCCTCGGCTCCGCGTGCGCCCCCGCCCTGCCGACAGCTGGTCCACGAGGCCCCGCCCACCTCGTGCGCAGGGCGGTGCGCAGCCCGGAGCCCCGCCCTATTCCTCGCCAGCCTATTGAAAAAGGGAGTCGCCGCGCGCGCCGACCAATGGGATCGCGGCCGCGTGCCCCGCCCCCGCACGGGGCGTCGGGATAAGTGGCAGCAGTTGCCGGCCCTCCGCCGGTCACACGCCATGTGGCGCTGCAGTCGGCCTGTCCCTGTCGTGCTGCGGCGGCTGAGCTGCCGGTGAGACGCGGGCAGGCGGGTGGGAGCGTGGAAGGAAGGAGGGGAAGAGGAGAAGGGGACGACGGCGGGCTGCGCGCCGGGCGGCGGCCTTCAGGGTCTCTCTGGGCCGCAGGCGCCGCGCCACAGCTCTGTGGGCCGGGGGCTCCCGCACCCCGAGGCCCTTCCCACGAGCCGGGAGGCCAGCCTGAGGACCCTTTCAGGGTCTGGGTGGCGGGTCCTTTTGGCCCCCCTCGAGCCCCCCAGCCCAGCACCCACACCCCCAAGGGAGGGCTGCCCGGTAACCCGGGCCGCGGAGACCAGCCACGAGGTGCGGAGCAGCAGGACCCGGCCCTGCGCCCCTCTCCCCGGGGACCTCAGGCGGGTCCACCGTGGGTGGCCCTGTGAGCGGGTCGTCAGGGCTTTGGAGGTGAAGGTGGTGGTTATGTGGATTTTAATACGCGTGATAAAAGTAACTGGCAGGTTATGGGTCCCATTAAGTGGTTCGTTTTTAGTTGTGGGCGGAGAGTCCTTAAGAAACCCGAGGCTTCTACCCCAGGTGGATAAACTTCTGTAAATATGTTTTTAATTAAATTGTAGCTTCCAGGATTTGAGCTTTTTTAAAAACGGCTATTTGTAGAAAAAGATTACATTTAGTTTTCAACAATGGGTGAGCTTGAAAAATGTAACATTTTACGTCTTACCAAAAGCTCAGCTGTGTCGTTTAATGCTAATTCACAAAACTTGTTTAATTTATGGCGCCCTCAGCCCAGGTGAGGAAATACTGGAGCACGTGTTCTTGAGGGGGGGGGTGGTGTTTAGTGTTGTTTATCAGGGCTGTTACCCTGTACCTGCAGAAGCAGCTCCGGCTTTTCGTAGACTTGCAGCGTAAGCATTCGTTGTTTGTGATAGTGTTCATGATGATAAATAACTTCTTGAGTTAGTGGGTTTTTTCCTTTCCTGCTCCTGTCTTCTTTAAAGGAAATGTTTCTGTGAGGTGTGTTAATATAGAAATCCTGTAAAACATAATAAATACTGCTGAGAGAAATTTTCTTTAAAAATAAGCTGTGTCACCATTACTCAGTGTAAGATTACTCTGAACTGGTCATAACTCACCCTCCCTCTTAGATGTAATCTCTCACTTGGTTTACAGAAACAATCTTGCTTTTCTATGTATGTTCCTACAAGACAGCGTTACCTGTTTAAAGTTACACGGTGTCTGTCGTCTGGTTCGGGGTTTCTGGTTCAGCGTTGTGACCCACACCTTTATTACGTCCAGTTGCAATTGGTTTGTTCTTATGGCTAGTTTATTGATTTACCCATTCTCACTCAGTTCTGTTGGTAGACATCTGGGTTGGTGGAGCTTGGGGCTCTGAGGAATGGTGCCCACACTTGACTGTGTGCGCTGGTACACCAGGCATCTGCAGGTGTCCCCCGCTACCTGGAAGCAGGTGGGTTCTGCGAAACCTTTCCCTAAGCCAAAGTGGCCCAATGCATATGAGGCGCGTGAGCTGCCATTTAATGCCCAGGGCTGTCCCAGAGCCACTGTCTCGGCTCGCACACCCAGGAGGCCTGCGAGGGTCCTGGCAGCGCCACAGCTCGCCCGCGTCCACTTCGGCAGGTGCATGCGGCGCTGCGTCGAAGTCTGGGCTCCCTGAGATACCGTGATGGAAGGAGCCATTTTGTCACAGCGGGGTTTTTTAATGCAGTTAAGGGAAATTGGTGTCATAATAGAATTATAGTTACAAACCTGTACAAACAAAAGGTTTTTAACAGTTAATTATTGACATCATAAAGCTTTAGCTGAATTGAGATAAAAGACCATTAAAATTGAAAGAACCGTACTAGAAGTTAGTTTTCTGCAATGTGTTTGGAAGATACAAGGTTCAGTTTTTCTTGGAATTAGCTTTATCGCGTGACAGTATTTTCATCATGTCGCTGAATTACGTGTGCCAGCTTTCCAGCGATCGCCTGACCTTGATGGCTTTCTGTGCATGCAGCAGTGCCGACCTCAGAGCATGGCGGTGGGGGAGCTCCGCGGCCTGCGAGAGGGCGCTGCAGTACCGTGTCGGGGAGAAGATGCACGGGTACACCGTGAGCCAGGTGCGGCGGGGCGGGGCGGGCGACGCCTGGCGGGGCTCCCACCTGACCCCTTCCGGCTGCAGAGAACAGCAGGCCTGGACTCTCTCACCTGGGCCGCAGGCTTCCTCCTCCTCCACAGCAGGTGCTCCCCTGAATGGGGTTTATAAGGCAGGTCAGACTCATTACCGTTTTGCCTCTAGAGTCTGAACGTTCACACTGAGTGATACGCAATGACCCCAAGTGCCCCACGTCCACTGGGTCAGGCTTTACCATCGAACACACGTGCTGTGAGCTTGTGCCCTCTGGGTTTCAGAACTGGAAAAGAGATGGTGATCCTGTTCTTATTTGGGTTCATGTTAACATGGATTTCATTTGCTCCTTGTTGTGCTTAAACTTTCATGTCATTTCTTCTTTAATAAGGTAAGTGAGACATGTGCTAAACATGATTGGCGGCTGGCGGCTTCCCGCTGTAATGCAGGGCGCCTGGGGGCCCGTTGGGGGAGGGGCGGGGTGCAGGGTCGCCGCTGGGGGCCACAAAGAAAGGTTGCCGCCCATCTCCAGGCCACGGGGGCAGGGCCAGGACGGGCGCCCTGGTGGGGTCATGTTTCTAGTACCGTGATGGTGACGAGGGCCTTCCTCAGGGGAGCCGACTCTCCCCTTCAGGTGCCTAGTTTGTTTACCAGTTTTATTGGGAACTGAGTGACATAAATCCTCACGTAAGTTTGAGGCGCACAGCATGACGGCTTGATTTACATCCAGTGAAATGGCTAGGAGGTTTAGCTCACGTCACCTTCCGGCGTTTTTCATGTTCTGTGGAAACGTGTGATAAACCAGGCTCACGCTGGCGTGAGGAGTGGGGCCGTGACGGCGGTGACGGGCAGCCCTCTCCTGCGGAGCACGGGGCGCTCTGAGAGAGGAGTGACGTGCGAGCCCTCAGTCTCACAGGCCTCAGAAAGCCACTGCAGCGTGCCAATTGTGTCGGGGCCCCCGGAGCAGCTCAGGACACCCCAGCTCTAGGCTCTGCCCTGCCAGCGGCGTCACTGTGTCAGCACAGCAGACAGCTTGCTTCCACGGCCTCTGAAAAGTGGGGTGGTGGCGGTGTGCTTGTCCCAGGGACGTGCTGTGACGGGGGTGGGGTGTGTTTTCAGTTCCCAGGACTCGAGACCCAGGAGGGTCTGACTCCGAGAGGACCGCCCTCAGGGCTGCTGCATTCCTTTTTATTGTCCCCTCCTGGGTGCCCCCACTAGGAACAAGTCATGGCCAAGTGAGGCCACACTGGCCCCCAAGTGTCCCAGCCGCCCGGGCCAAGGTGCGTTGCAGCATTAGCTGCCCATGAGCATCCCGACACCCGGCGGCTTGGCGTGACCGTGGTGTCTGAAGCCCGGCTGGCTCTCGGCCGAGCCTCCGCGCTTCCATCGGTACCTGGGGGCTAGTGCTGTTTGGCAAATGCCTAGTGATGGCACGTGTTCTAGAAAGGAAGGGCGCGCCTCATCACTGGCCCGGCTCCCTGCCTCGTTCTCATCTGAGGTCTGGTGTCACGCCGGCGTCCCCGTGCGGTCCTCGGTAAGGCATGTGATCTAACGTAACCATTCTGAGTGCCCCTCCTTCCGGGTGAGCTGCTTGTATTCGTGTCGATTAGGTCACGTCTGTCCCTGAACTGTTCCTGACTGCCGTGAAGCTCGACCACGACGGCACAGGAGCGAAGCACCTGCACCTGGCCCGGGAAGACTCCAACAACCTGTTCAGGTGCGTGCATCCCGAGAGCCCCCCAAAGCCCTGCTCAGGGACCCGCCGAGGTTTAAAGCGGTAGCGAGGACAGCGCCCACTAGTGAAAGGACATGTTAGGCGAGTTTACATCCTCAGCTACAGTGACCACTGACAGTCGGGGTCAGTGATTGCACACGTCACAGTCAGACATCTCCATGAGAGGCCACGAGGCTAATATGACGTGTGCCAGTTACCTGAGCGAGGCCGGAAGCCAAGCCGTGGAGGCGTGAGCCTCACCTGGCTGCCGTCTCTCCCGGCCGCAGCGTGCAGTTCCGTACCACGCCCATGGACAGCACTGGGGTCCCCCACATCCTGGAGCACACGGTCCTGTGCGGCTCGCAGAAGTACCCGTGCCGAGATCCGTTCTTCAAGATGTTGAACCGGTCGCTGTCTACCTTCATGAACGCCTTCACTGGTAGGCACGCGTCGGCCCCGGGGTGCGGTGGGCATCTCCGGACGGGGTGAGCACGGACTGGCACTCTGGGCAGAGGCGTGGGGACCGGGGCCTTGAGGAAGCCAGTCAGGACGGCAGTGCTGGAGCCGGGTCTGTGGGGGAGGGCACCGCAGATGGCCTCTAGCGTCCCATTCTGGGAGGGACAGGGACGGGCTGTGGCGGGGTGGTGTGGGGGAAGCAGGCCAGTCAGGGGACAGAGGATGTGGCCTCCCGCAGACAGCCGTCTCCTGGCCTGAGGTACTGCCCGGCCCGCCAGCCGGAGCTGGGGCAGGGCACAGCCCCACGCGCCAGCAGCAGGGCTCCCGTCAGCTGCAGAGTCGTGGCGGGGCCGTCCCCGTGGGGGCCGCCGTCTGAGAGCCGCCCTTCCGTTTGCTCCCAGCTAGCGACTACACCCATGTATCCGTTCTCCACGCAAAACCCCAGGGACTTCCAGAACCTGCTGTCCGTGTACTTGGACGCGGCCTTCTTCCCCTGTCTGCGAGAGCTGGACTTCTGGTAGGTGGCGGCTGGGCCTGGCGTGGACTCGCCGCCAGAGGCGCTGCCACTGCCATCTCCTGTGCTCTCTCAGGCAGGAGGGGTGGCGGCTGGAACACGAGGACCCCACCGACCCCCAGACAGCCTTGGTCTTCAAAGGGGTTGTCTTCAACGAGATGAAGGGAGCCTTCGTGAGTGTTTTCCTTTTTGCATTGTGTGAAAATGGCCTCGCTCTGAGATGCTGGCGCATAAGTAGCCTTGGACGACATCTGACGTTCTGGGCTCGTTAATGAGCCGAGCGGGGCGGTGCCGTGAGCGGCACCCCAGGGCTGCAGAGGCCGGGCTCCCTGGCGCCCTGACCCCACTCTTCTAGACGAGAGGTTGTAACTGGTCTGGGGACTCCTGCTTGCTACCTGCAGCAGATCTGCAAGAGAGGGGCTGTTTCCATGACGACACTGGGGCACTCTCTTCCCCCTCCCGCTCCCCGCGTGTACAGCGGAGCCCCCCACGGCTGCTGTGCAGAGTGAGGTCTCTGTGTCAGCACAGACGCACACAGGGATGCCCACTGCCTTCTCAGAAGCCGGACACAAGCGAGTTCCCAAAATGTGCAAAACTGTTCTCAGTCCTTTTTATATGAAAACTATGTTTCAAAAAATACTTAACATTGTAACAATGGTTAATGAATGAATGTAACTATTTTTACAATGTTGCAGCTAATTTTTAATACAGAGCAATTATATACACACACACCCACGTGACCAAGAAGCCCATGCCATCGAAAGTTCCTTGGCCTCACTAACGTTTAGGAGGACGGAGGGTCTGAGACCGGACGAGGCTGTCCAGGGCCTTGACCTCGTGGTCCCATTGCAGCTGGAGGCTCGTTCTTACCTCTGATGCTCGGTTTGGGCGTCATTTCTTCCAAGCACCTTTTTAAAACTGAACTTGGGGTGACAGCATTCCCTTGGACACCCTGGGACCCCGCCTCCCGCAGCCCTGCAGTGCTGGTCACCAGTGTGCACTGTGAGGGCTGTCCCTCCTGTTCCAGGGGCCAGTCCCTGGGTCCCACATGCAGGTGGTGGCAGGTCGAGCGCTCCGTCACACAGCGCCTGCGTGGACGTCCTCGTGTGCTGTGAGACGGCTCCCTTGCAAGGGGGCAGGAGCACGCTCCCAGAGGGTGAGTGTCATGTTACCGTGTGCGCCTCTTTCGTTTGAAGGCCGACAGCGAGAGGGTCTTCTCACAGCACCTGCAGAACCAGCTGCTCCCTGACCACACGTACGCGGCCGTGTCGGGCGGCACCCCACTGTGCATCCCGGACCTCACGTGGGAGCAGCTCAGGGAGTTCCATGCGAAGCACTACCACCCCAGCAACGCCAGGTGAGCTTCCGCCAGGTGAGCGCCCGCTCGCCGGCACTCGGCAACGAGCTGGCGCGTGTGCGTTTTCCTGCGCTCCACGGCGTGCTGCTGACATTGGGCCGCGTGTGTGTGCACTCGGGGAGGGCTCTTCCAGGTGTCTGTCCCAGCCACCTGCACGCTCGGTCGAAGGGCCATGGCGACCTCTCACACCCAGCACGGTGCAGCCCCTGGGGCCTCCTGTGGGCCAGCAACAGGGCACTGGGAGGTCCCGGGAGCACTCTAGGATGGTGCTCACCAGTGTGACCCTTCAGTCCCCTTCACGTAGGGCAGGGCCTCCCTGTCCCACCCTATTTCACCAAAGTTGACAGAAGCAGGCGCTGCCTCTGGCTGCCCCGCTCGGGCGTCCGGGCCCCTCTGGCACTGGCGGACATGGTCCTGTGCTTCCGAGAGCTGGCCTGGGCTCCCCGGGCCTGTCACCTGCAGAGTGATGCCTGCACTCTGCTGGGCCCCATCCGGTGACTCAGACCCGCCGTGGTGCTGCAGCTGGCATGCGGTACCCTCAGCGACAGCGCCACCGCCACTGGAGAGTGCTTCTCCTACAGACCCGGCATCTGCCCCTGGTCCTCACACTCCCTCAGCACCGCCGCCGAGCGGGCCTCAGCAGGGCCAGCGCAGCGTCACACCTAGGCGATGCCTCCTGCGCGTCTCAGCCACCCAACACGCCTCCCTGTCTGTGGGTGGGGGGGTCACCCCGAGTGTGGCTCCGGTGGGGAGGATGGGCTACTGCTTTCTCTTGGCCGTCCGATTTCAGGGGACATGGTGGCAGTCGTTCCTCCAGTGATGACGGAAGTCTTGTACACATATTTTTATACATGTCTACGTCTGAGGTTGTGGCATCTGACGGAACTTTTTAGCTTACGTGTTAGGCTCACACCATCTCGCTGTGGCCGAGGGGCCCGCAAGCTCAGCCCATCTCTGCGGGCTGCGAGGCTTCAGTAAGGTCCGTTTCGGACCCTGCCCGCGGTCCAGGCTCACCCTGCTGCGGAACTGCAGCTGGTCCAATCCCACGGCGTCTGCAACCATGAGGGCAGGCGTGACAGACCAGTGTCTGCACGGGCGCCAGGGTGCCACAGCTGAGCGCCCTCTACACCTCTGAGCGGGGTTTCACAAGTCTTTCCAACCTGAGTTCCCGCAGTAACGCGAGAGTGAGGGGCGCACCACCGCCATCGTAGTCTTTCCCCGGCCAAATAGACTACATCTGCCCGTCTTCGGTGGCTGTCGGTGCTGTGGCTGAGGTCACGGTGCTCTAACGTAGGAAGGAGAGCCCGTGGGCAGCAGAGCGCGCGCCCGCCTGAAGCGGGCCATCTGTGCGCACTCCTGGTCTTCGAAACTAGAACAGACTGCTGTGTTCCCTCCACATTTCAGGTTCCTCACCTACGGCAACTTTCCGTTGGAAGAGCACCTGAGACAAATTCATGAAGAGGCGCTGAGTAAATTTCAGAAAATTGAGCCCAACACCGCGGTGCCGCCTCAGCAGCGCTGGGAGACACGGTGAGTGCCCGTGCCGAGGGCCGTGCGAGGTGCGCCCTCCCGCGTGGGGTGGGGGGCCAGCCCTGCTGGTGCCAGGGCTGTGAGAGCCGCCCTGGGCTCTCCACCGCGGCAGCGCTCAAGCCAGGAGGTGGTTCTCTGTTTGGAACGGAAGCTAATTCGGTGAAAAGCATCTCTTGGACCATTTTGTCTGTCTGTCTGATTTTTCCCAGCACCCTCCACCCTCCCTTTGGCAACGAATCAGCTTGTTCTCCATACCGAACTGTTTGGTTTTGTTTATTCACCTCTTGTTTTTTTAGATTCCACCTATTAGCCAGACCCAGTAGTAGTTGTCATTGTCTGACTTATTTCCCTGGGAATGTTAACCTCCAGATCCACCCATGTTGTCGCAAATGGCAAGATTTCATTCCTTTTTATGGCCAAGTAATAATAGTCCATCGTCTTTAGGTCCCACAGCTTCTTTGTCTGGTCGTCTGTTGATGGACACTTAGGTTGCTTCCAGATCTTGGCTATCGTAAATACTGCTGCAGTGAACGTAAGGATGGATGAATTGGTGTCTTGAAATTCTTCGGATAAATACCCAGAAGTAGAATTGCTGGGTGATGAGGTAGTTCTACTCTTAGTTCTTCGAGAACCTCCAGACTGTGTTCCACAGCGGCTGCATCAGTTCGCAGTCCCACCAACAGCACGAGGGCTCCCTGCTCTCCCGTCCTCACAGGCCCTCGCTGCGCTTTGATTTATTGATGACGGCCATTCTGACAGGTGTGAGTGATACCTCTTTGTGATTTAATTTGCATTTCCCTGCTGATTAGTGACCTTGAGCATCATTTTATGTGTCTGTTGGTCATCCGTATGTCCTCTTTAGAGAAATCTGTTTAGGTCTTTTGCCCATTTTTTAGTAGTTTTTTTTGTTTGTTTCTGGTTTTTTTGTTTGTTTGTTTTTTTTTTTTTTTTTTTTTTTTTGCTATTAAATTGTATGAGTTCCTTATTTCTTTTGGGTACTAACCCCTTATCAGCTCTGTCATTTGTGAATATCTTCTCCCTCTCCGTAGGTTTTTGTGTTGTCGATGGTTTCCTTTGCTGTGCAAAACCTTCTCAGTTTGATGCAGCCTCATTTTGTTTCTTTTTTCTTCTGTTCCCCTGGCCCAAGGGGACACACCCCAAAAGGCATTGCTAAGACTCATGTCAAAGAGTTTGCAGCCCAGGTTTTCTTCTGGGAGTTTTACGGTTTCTGGTCCTACATTTAAGTCTTTGATCCGTTCTGAGTTTATTTTTATATATAGTGTAAGTGATCTTGTGGGGGTTTTTTTTGTATGTTTCTGTCCAGTTTTCCTAACACCAATCACTGAAGAGACTGTCCTTACCCGATTGGACGTTCTTGCCTCTTTGCCATAGATTAATAGACATTATATGAGACGTGGGCTTATTCCTGGGCTCTCTGTTCTGTTGATCTATGTGTCTGCTTTTATGCCAGTGCCATGCTGTTTTGATTACTACAGCCTTGTAGTATAGTTTGATATCAGGGAGCTTGATACCTCCAACTCTGTTCTTCCTCAAGATTGCTTTTGCTGTTTCGGGTCTTCTGTGGTTCCATATAAATTTTATGATTATTTGTTTCAGTTCTGTGAAGCACTGGTGTCTTGACAGGGACTGCGTGGAATCTGCAGATCGCTCTTGGTATTATGGCCATTCTAACAGTGTTACCCTGGCCCGCCCATGAGTACGGTGCACGCTTCCATTAGGCCGCATCTCCTTCAGTTCCTTGTTTCGGTGTCTTATTGATTTCTCAGTGCGGGTCTTTCTCCTCTCTAGTTAAGTGTGTTTCTTAGTATTGGCTCCTTCAGGCAACTGTCAGTGGGGTTGTTGTCTTGATTTCTCTGGTCACTTGGTGTGGTGCGTAGGGTGCACCCGAGTTCTGCGTATTGATTGTGTCCTACTTGACTGAGGTCAGTTTTCAATTCTAGTAGTTTGGGGGAGTCTTTCTTGGGTCGTTTCCTGCACCCCGACCACCGCTCTGACCTGAACCGCTCCCGCCCCCGCGTGCTGCTCCCGCACGCGCTGCAGAGGGAGTGCCACATCCGCTGTGCGCCGGACGCGCTGGCCGCCGGGTCCCAGACAGACGATGGTCAGCGTCAGCTTCCTCCTGCCAGAGTGAGTGCCCTGCGTGAGCAGACCCAGTGCGGCGGCGGGGCCCGGGGAGCACACAGGAGCAGGGGCGGGTGGGTGGGGTTCGGGGCTCTAGGGAGTTTTTCTCATCCGGGGCGGTTTTGGAGGAAGTTGCATTGGGTCGCTGTCCGGAGGAGAAGTCCATTGCGTGTTTACGGGCTCCGAATGGCAGTGGGTACCATTTGGGGTCATGGGCAGCCCCGACATTGAGGCTCTGACCCCTGAGGGCTTGTGGCAGGGAGGTCATTGGGCTGTCGGCTCCCGGCAGTGGCACGCCTGACCTGTCGCCCCCTCTGTGCGAGTCTCCTGTCTGCTGGGCAGACTCGAAGTCACATGGCAGGGTGCTAGGCACCCCCTCCCGCCACAGCCCTTGTCGTGCACTAAGCTGACTTGCGGCTGGCGACACCCCACTGTGTCCGCACTGCAGTCAGGAGCACAGGCACGCGCTCACCCATGTGGCCGCCAGAGTCGGGGTGCAGTGCACACATTTCTGGGAGAGCCTCGCTCCTTCAGAAGTGCGTGTCAGTGCAGCGGCGATGTTAGCGGCCTCTCTCTCCTCCTCGGCCCCTGAATGAAGCATCACCAACACGGCGGAAGCCTTCACCTTGAACCTGCTGTCCACGCTCTTGGTCAGCGGGCCCAGCGCCCCGTTCTACAAGGCCCTGATCGAGTCTGGACTTGGCTCGGATTTCTCCCCTGACGTCGGGTGAGTGTGTCATCCGATCGCACCAGCATGTCACTGCTGGGCGTGGTTTGGACATTTGGCAGTGTCCAGACACATTTCTGGCTGTCACAGCGGACGGGGGGTGGAGGGGTGGGGGTTGGGGAGGGTGTACTGGAGTCTGGGGACCGGGCAGGGATATAGGGGCCCTTCCCACGCCAGCATGGAGCTGTGCGGTAGAGTGTGGCTTCAGCACAGGCTACTCAGGTCCCCCTGCAGGGCGTGTAGGGTGGGGGGGGGAGGGAGGATTTAAAAAAGAAATGAGAGGGCTCTTGCAAGATCTCAGAGGGCCATACCTCTGCCTGTTTGGAAAGCCAGGTCATCAGATGGTCTTTAAATCTTAAGATTCTGTAACAGTGCAGCTCCCTGTTCTGGGTTCATTTTGCACAGCTCTAGCGTTCGCGTTGGGGGCCATCCAGACAGGCTCAAGGGCGTGGTGGCTGTAGGCGCTGTGTCTGAGCTGCCGGCACCTAAGGATGCTGCGCTCACGGCCTCCGGCGGGTCGTCGTCCTCAGCCCCGACCTGTGGCGCTTCTGACCTTTACCTGAAGCGCTCGGTGTGTGCGTGGTGGGACCCGACCCGCTCCACAGGTAACCTTCTTCTGTGTCCCAGGTACAACGGCCACACCAGGGACGCCTACTTCAGCGTGGGCCTGCAGGGCGTCGCCGAGACCGACGTGCCCAGGGTCCGGGACATCATCGACAGGACGCTGGACGACGTCATCGCGTGCGTGTGGCCCTGCGCGTCCCCCAGCCTCCCCCGCGGCGCCGTCGCGTGTGGCCGCGCAGCGCGGCCCCGCCGCCTTGTCGCCAGGGCGTGGCAGCCCTCGTTGCTAAGCAGCACTGCCCCATGTCCGCCCCCCGCGCCCGCCCAGCCAGTCCGCCGTCCGCGGGCGCGGAGCACGCAGGACGCAGGCGCGCCTTGTCCCCGCCGGGGCGCAGTGTCCTGGTCCTTGGAGGATCTGGCGCCCCCAGGCCCCCGCGGCCCTGCAGCTTCCCGCGCACCGCCGCGACGTCCTGCGCATTCACGTGGTTGCGCCTTTTCCCGATTGGATGTTGCTTCTCTTGTGCACCGACTGGCCTGGCCACTGTGTATCTCGGGAGAAACGTGTAATCACATTCTCAGTCGGCTTTTTATTGGATTACGTGGCTTTTTTATTGTAGGGTTATAAAAGTTATTTAAACATTCTAAATTCAGGGTCCTCAATAGATAGGTGATTTGTGAATATTTTCTCTCACATGACTTGTTTTTTCACTTTCTTGATTGTGTCCTTTGAAGCACAAAAGATTTTACTTTTGATGTTCTCAGATTTACCTTTTTTTTTTCGTTTGTGCCTTGTGCTTTTGGTATCACTTAAAACCATGGCCTAACGCAAGGCTACAAAGTTTTACTCCTATTTTTCATCTGAGGATTTTGTCCCTTTTATTAAATCGATTGGGGTGACGTTGGTTAGTAACGTTATGTAAGTTCCTTAAGGCAGCACCTGTATCTCGCATCGTGTGCTCGCCACCCAGTCTAGCCTCCTCCTTCACCACGTGTTTGACCCCCTCGACCCTTATCTGCCCCTTGCCCCCTTCCGCTTTGGCCACCGCCGCACCGTGTCTGTGTTTGTGTGTGGCTTTTTTTTCTGTCCCACGTGTGGATGAAGTCATGTGGTTCTTGTCCTTCTTTGCCTGAATCAGCATGGTTATCTCAAGGTCCATCCATGGTGTGGCAGTGTTTCCCCTTTCTTGGAGCTGAGTAATACCCCATTGTACATATGTGCCACCCCTTTACCCAGTCTTTTATCGAAGGACATGTCCCGGCCACCGTGAGTAACGCTGCAGTGAACGTCAGGGTGCATGTGTGTTCATGGACACGTGCTTTCACGTTTCTTGGATAGATCCCCAGAAGAGAGATTTCTGGGTCGTATGGTAATTCTATTCTTCATTTTTCGAGGACCCGCCACACCGTTTTCCAGCAGCAGTGTGGGAGGGTTCCCTTTGCCGCACGGCCTCGCCAGCAGTTGCTGTGCCTTGTCTTTGTGATGCTGGCCAATCTGACAGGTGTGAGGTGGTATCCCACTGTGGGTTTGCTTTGCGTTTCCCTGACGAGTAGTGTCGTTGAGCATCTTTTCATGGCTGTTGGCCATCCGCACGTCTGCCTGGAAGTGTCGGTTCAGGTGCTGTGCCCGTTTTTTAATCGGAGTGTGTGTTTTGTTGTCGGGTGGGGTATTAGCCCCTTGTGTTGGAGGTGTTGTTCGCAAGAACCTTCTCCCATTCCAATGGCCGCCTCTTTGCCTTGTCGAGGGTTTCTTTGGCTGTGCAGAAGCGTTTTAGTTTGATGATAATCCTGTTTGTTTTCGCTTTTACATCCCTTGCCTTTGAGGTCAAATTCATGAAATCCTTTGTAAGACCAAGGTCTGTAAGTTGGTGCTTCTGTTTTCTTCTGTGTATTTCGTTGTTGCCGGTCTCACATGGAGGCCTTCGATCCATTTTGAGTTAGTTTTGGTGTATAATGTAGACAGTGGTCTAATTTCTTATGTGGCTCTTCGGTTTTCCCAGCGCCTGAATGAAGAGACTTTTGTTCACTGTATTTTTTGGAACCTTCGTCGAAAGCCAGCTGCCCACGTGCACGGGGGTTACCCCTGGGCTCCCAGCCCTGTCCCATGGTCCGTGTGTCTATTCTGCCAACGCCATGCCATTTTGATGATTGTAGCTTTGTAGTACAGAAAAACTTATTTCCTTCAACATCTCCATTCTCAATATTTCTTTAGGAAAGGATTTGAAGATGATCAAATTGAAGCTTTACTTCATAAAATTGAAATACAAATGAAGCATCAGTCTGTCAGCTTTGGACTCGCCCTGACGTCTGTGCGTAACTTCTCACCCACCTCGCTGCTTTCTGTTGTTGTTACTTTCGTACTTAGTGGTTTCTCGAAAATATAGATGATAATTCATAGCACCTTTCATTTGAACCTTGAAAGTTATGTCATTTTGTATCTGATATAAATTTAATTTTGTTTAGACCAATTGGCTTTTGACAGCTTATGTTATGTGAAATAGATTTATGCCGAACACTTTAAGCGGGTGGGGATATATGGTAACTGTTGATCTGTGGGTACTTACAATTTAAACTTGAACTTTTTTATTAGGAAAAATAGGTTTAAATGAGTTAAATTTTTCTTCTACTTGAAGAATGACTTAATTTTTGTTAGTCACACGGTATTTTTAATCAGAGAAGTGGAGATCTTAGTAAAAGGCCATGACTTCGGTGTTTATCGCGCTAACGGAGCCTCGTCATGCGATGTGCTTTACGGGTTTAAATTCCGTCGCAGTACATCGCGTCCTGCTGGAATCACGACGGGGACCCTGTGGAGCTTCTGCAGCTGGGGGCCCAGGTGGCGCAGTTCAGGCGGCGGCTTGAGGAGAACCCGAAGTTCCTGCAAGAAAAAGTGAAACAATATTTCAAGGTAAGAAAACTGGAGAATTTAGGTCTGCACCTTTGAAGTTGAATTTTATAGTACTGAAAAAGAATATTAGGAATGTAATTTACATTATCTAAGAGAATTCTGTTAATGAATAGGTGATATAACTTCTTAATTAAAAATGTAAATGCTCATATTAAAGTAAAAATTCAATTTTCTAGATCAAATGGGAGTTAGTTTTTTTATGAGAAAGTCTGTGTGTGTTTTTATATGTGACTGTGCATTACAGAGCGTGTGCCTATATTTTTGTCCTAGTTTAATGGACACGAGAACCAGTCACCTGCGCGTGCACATATTCTGGCTTCGTGAAGGACCTTTCTGTCACTCCCTTGTTTGCATAGGTTTCTGGGCGTTTTTACTTGGTGTGTGTTCCCTTGTCGGAGCCATCAGTGGGCGAGGACTTCCTAGAAGGCCCGGCCATGGCCGGGTGGGGGGCTGTGTCATGCTCTGTGCCCTTGCTTTGGGCGTGGGTGTGATTCAGCCGTTCACCTGCCGTCTGAGTTATTTTGCATAAAGTTTTTGTACTAATTCTCCCTCTCCTCTATAGTATTACACATGAGCATTTTGTGAGTGTTTTTCGTTGTTGAAATACATTAGGAAGCAATTAAGTCACCTAACGTTTTTCATTACGTTAAGTTGACATCTGTTCTGTTCTTTAATATATAGTCATATTGAATGAGAATTCAGCCTTTGAGAGATTAACATATAAAGAAGACTAGATAAAAATTCTTTTATTCTACATTGTCTTCGATTAGGCTAAGGCAAAAGTTTATATTATTAAGAAGTACAGTTTTCCCTGTACAACCAAAGTATAAGAAAATACACGAGCATCGATGGATTTGTGGCTGTGACACTGGCCAAGATTTATTCACCCCAGTGGTGACTGAGCTCACGCGAACTGCGCAGCTAGGCGTAGCAGGCGTGACGCGTGATGCCCATCTGGCTCACGCGCTTTCTGCCACGCCGCCTTCACGGTTGCCCTCCGTGGTCACCGCCGCACGTCGGAAAGGTGGCGCTCAGGGCGGGGGCACTAGTGGAGGCCGGTCGCGCTGTCGACTTTCGCGGAGGCTCATTTGTGACGCGGGCTTTCTGTCGCTGGGCTGGTTGCAGAACAATCAGCATAAGCTGACTCTGTCGATGAGACCCGATGACCAGTACTCCGAGAAGCAGATGCAGCTGGAGATGGAGAAGCTGAGGCAGAAGATCAGCTCACTGTCCTCGGAGGACAAGCAGCAGGTCTATGAGAAAGGTGAGCGCGTCCCCCGCCCAGTGGCCCGCCTGTCCGCCCCAGATGTGTGCTGGGCCGTCTCGTGAGAGCCAGTGCACGGGCCCAGCCCACAGGCTCTGTCTGCGTGCGTGTGTGATCGCGATGGTGTGGTCTCCAGCGTGCAGCACAGGGGACGTCCCGCACAGGAAGCCTAGTTAACATCTGTCGCCACGGTCACCGGTCTTTTCTGACGACGACGACTTGTAGGGTTTACTCTCTGACTTTCGAATATGCAGCACAGCACCATCCCCTGGTCGTGGTGAGTCTGTGTGTTATGCCTCGCGGGGCCGCCAGCCCCGCCTCTGGCCGCACCGGTTCGGGGGCTCCCTGTTTGTTTCAGAGTTCAGGATTCCGCAGGCAAGCGAGAGCACATGGTGTCGGTTCTTCTCTAACTTCCCTCACTTAGCATGATGCCCTCCAGGTCGATCCGTGTTGTCACAAATGGCAGAATTTCGATTGTTTTAATGAATGAATGATGTTCCATTGTGTGTATGTACCACATTTTCTTTGAGAATTTTTTGCTTTTTTAAAATTTTTCAGTCATAGTTGACATACAATATTAGTTTCGGGTGCACAGCACAGTGGCTAGACATTTGCAGCCCTTACAGAGTGACCCCCACTAAGCCCGGTCGCCCCGGCACCGCACCCAGCCGTCACAGCTTCGTACCTCACGCCCCATGGCCGTCTTTGTAACTGGCCATTCGTACATCTCACTCCTTCCCCTTCTTGTCTCAGCTCCCAAACCCGTTTCTCATCTGACGACCATCAAAACGTTCTCTGTATCTATGGGTTTATTTCTGGTTCTTTTATTTCGTTTTTTAGATTCCGCATGGAAGTGAAGTCATGGTATGTGGCTTCTCTGACTTACATCACTTAGCCTAATACTCTCTTGGTCCATCCATGTTGTCACCAGGGGCAAGATCTCATGCTTTTTATGGCCGAGTGGCACTCCACTGTGCGTCCGCCCCGCCCGCTTACCCCGCCGCTGTGGACGGGCCCCGAGGCGCTCCCGCGTCTGGGCTGCCGGCGGCAACGCTGCAGTGAGCACGAGCACTCATGTCTTTTCAGATGACTGTGTTGGTTTCCTTCAGGTGCGTACCCAGAAGTAGAACTGCTAGGCCATGCTGTAGTTTAATTTTTAATTTTCTGAGGGGCCTCCGTACTGTTCGCCACAGTCTCTGCGCCAATCTGCAGTCCTGACAGCACGAGGGCTCCCTCCTCTCCACGTCCTTGACGGCACTTGCTGCTATTTGATGGTAGCCATTCTGGCGGGCACGAGGCGATACCGCATTGTGGTGTGGTTTGCATCTCCCTGCTGATTAGTGACCGTGAACATCGTGTCGCGTGTCTGTTGGCGTCTGTATTTCCTCTTTAGAGAAATGCCTATCCCATGCCTCTTGTGTGATCGGATTATTTGTCTTCCTGGCGGTGGTGTATGCCTTCTCCATTCGTTTTGGACGTTGACCCCTGAGTGGTATATCTCTGGCGATTATCTTCTCCCGTTCAGCAGATGGTCTTTTGTGTGGCTGATGCTTTCCTTCACAGTAAAAACAAACACACACAAGCTTGGTTCGCTGTAGTCCCATTTGATGATTCTTTTGTTTCGCTTGCCTAAGGAGACATATTTAAAAAATATCAAGAGCGATGTCAGAGAGTCACTGCCTGTGTCTTCTGTGTTTTGGGTCTTTTTAAGTACTTTCTCCATTGTGTGTGTGTGTGTGCGTGCGCGCGCGTATGCATAGTGTAAGAAAGTGGTCCAGTTTTATTCACTTGTGTGTATCTGTCCAGTTTTCCAAACACCTCTTACTGAAGAGAGTGATTTCACCCCGTCGTATATCCTGTGTCCTTCATCATAGGTTAATTGACCGTGTAGATGAGGGTTTATTTCTGGGCTCTCTGTCCTGCTCCACTGATCCGTCTCTGTTTTTATACCAGAGCCGTGCTGTTTTGATTACTGCAGCCTTGTGGTATAGTTTGATAGCAGGTAGCATGAGACCTCTAACTTTGTCGTTCTTTCTCAGGATTGCTTTTACTATTCAGGGTCTTTTTTGTGGTTTCGTATAAATTTTAGTAATATTTGTTTTAGTTCTGGGAACAAATGCCATCGGTACTTTGATAGGGGTCGCATGGCATCTGTAGGTCGCTTTGGGCAATGCAGCCGGTTTAACAATGTCGGTTCTATCCGTGAGCACGGTATATGCTTCTGTTTGTTTGCGTCTTCCGTGTCTTACAGTTTTCTGAGTACAGGTCTTGGTTAAATTTACTCTTAGGTATATTTTTGATGCAACTATAAAATGGCATGATTCTTAATTTTTATTTCAGATAGTTACTAGTGTATAAATAATGCAACCAGTTTCTGGATTTTAATTTTGTATCCTGCTTCTTTACTGAAGTCATTTTTTTTTCTAATAGTTTATGGAATCTTTAGGGTTCTCTGTGTGTAGAATCATGTCATCTGCAAACATGACAGTTTTACCCCTTCCTTTCCTATTTTGATGCATTTTATTTCTAGTCTGATTGCTATGGCTAGGACTGAAAGTGGCATAATGAACATCTTTGTCCTGTTCCTGATCTTAAAGAAAACTCTTTCCGTTTTCATTTTGAGTATGGTTTTAGCTGCAGGCTTGTCATAGTATGGCCTTTGTTATTTTGAGCTGTGCTCCTTCCGTCCCCACTGTGCCGAGAGTTTTTATCATACATGGACGTTGAATTTCGTCAAATGCTTTTGCTGCGTTTGCTGTTGTGAACAGGATGTTTATCCTGCATTCCGTGTGTGTGGTGTAATACACATGAAGTGATTTGAGGATACTGAATCAGCCTTGCATCCCGGGAATAAATCCCCCTTCGTCATGGGTATGATCTTTTTAAGGTATTGCTGAATTCCGTTTGCTAGTATTTTGTTGAATATTTTGGCGTCTGTGCTCATCAGGCAGAGTGGCTATAATTTTTGTTTTCCTTTTTTCCTTTTCTTGGTAGCGTCTGGTTTCAGAGTCAGTGGAACGCTGGCCTCGTAAAGCGAGACCGGGAGGCTTCCCTTCACTTCGGTTTTTTGGAATAGTTGGAGGATAGGCATCAGTTCTTACTTGCATGTTTGGTAAGATTCCCCTGCGACCCCATCGGGTCCAGGACTTCAGTGCGTGGGGAGTTTTTGATTACTGGTGTGATTTCATTAGTAGGAATCGGTCTGTTCAGGCTTTCTGTTCTTCCTGATTTGGCCTTGGAAGATTGTCTTTTTCCAGGAATGTACCCATTCTTTCCAGGTTGTCTAATTTATTGCCACATAATAGTTCATGGTATTTCCTGATATTCCTTGGTTTTTCTGTGGTGTGGTTGTCACTTCTCTTTCATCTTTTATTTTACTTTGTTGGGCCTGTTTTTTTTCTTGATGAGTCTGGCTAAGGTTTAGCAATTTTGTTCATCTTTTAAAGAACCATTTCTTGGTTTTAATAATGATTTCTATTGTTTTTTTCTTTCAATTTCTACTCTGACCTTGATTTTCTTTCTTTTCTCTTTGGGCTTTGTTTGTTCTTCTTTTTCTAGTCCCTTTAGGTTTAGGGTTAGATTGTTTGAGATTTTTCTTGTATCTTGAGGTAGGCCTGCATTGCTGTGAATTTCCCCCTTAGAACTGCTTTGGCTGTGTTCCATGTTTTGGGGTCACTGTGTTTTCATTTTCATTTGTCTCAAAGTATCTTTTGATTTCTTCCTTGATCTCATTATTTATCCATGTGTTTTGTGTGTTTTTCAGTTTCCTTCTTATAACTGATTTCTAGTTTCAAACCATTGTGATCAGAGAAGATGCCTGATATGATTTCAGCCTTTTTGAATTTATTGAGACTTGTTTTGTGGCCTAATGTGGTCTGTCCTTGAAAATATCCTATGTGCACTTGGAAAGAATATATATTCTGCTGCTTTTGTGTGAAATGTCCTAGATACATCAATCAAGTCAGTCTGATCTAGTGTGTCATTTGAGGCCACTGTTTTCCTGTTGCTATTCTGTCTGGATGATCTGTCCTTGATGTCAGTGGGCCCTCAGAGCCCCCTACGAGGACTCTGTTACTGTTGCTGTCCCTTTATGTCCCTCAGCATTTGCTTTATGTACCTGGGTGTTCCTGTGCGGGGTGCCTAGATGTTTAACAAGAGCTGTATCCTCTTGTTGGGTTGATTCCTTTATCGTTATGAAATGCCTTTCTTTATCACTACAGCTTTGTTTTAAAGTCGGTTTTGTCTGATAGAAGTATTGCTGCTCCACCAGCTTTCTTTTCATTTCCATTTGTATAAAAGACCTTTTTCCACCTCTTTTCTCTCGGGCCTCGTGTCTTTCAGTCTGCAGCGGGTTTCTGGTAGGCAGCGTGCGTGTGGGTGTTGCTTTTTATTTTCGTCCCTCAGCCGCCCTGTGTCGTAGTTGGAGCGTTTAGCCCCTTTACAATGACAGGGGTCACTGCCGGTCGCCGTAGCTGCCGTCTCACCGTCTCTGACCCTGCGCGTCCTCTGCGGCTCTCGGGTCCCGCGCTCGTCCGTCTCCGCGTGTGGCGGACCCCGCAGCACCGCCTGGCTCGCTGGCTGCGGTCGCTGTTTGCCTGGGCATCGCCACGTGCTCCCCGGAGCCCGCTGTGTGCGCGGCAGCCTTTTACGTGGGTGCTCGAAGTTCCGGCACATCGTAAGATCGCTGCGGTTTTGCTCGCTTTCCCTGCCTTTGTTTCTGTCGTTATTGTTTACTTTTCGCATGTTTGTGTACCTTTTAATGTATGGCTGTAATTACACGTGGTCTTCCTACTTTTTCTTCTCTGGCAGACTCTTTCTCTCTCGTTTGCTTCTCAGTGATAGCCTGGCCGGGTAGAGTCACCTTGGGTGCAGGTTCTTGCTCTTCATCACTGACTGCTCCGTGCCAGTCCCTCGGGCCTGCAGAGCCTCTGCGGAGAAGTCCGCTGAGGGTCTTACGGGAGGGGAGTGCCCCTTTCAGGTAACCGACGGCCTTTCTCTTGCTTTGAAGGTTCCCTCTTTGGCATTTTAATGAAGATGTGTGCTGGTGAGGGCCCCTTGTTCGTCTCGTTTGGGACTCTATGCTCCCTGGGCTGTGTGCTTCCTTCACTGGGTTAGGGACATTTCCTGTCACTACTTCTTGAAACAGGTTTTCAGCTTCTTGCGCTCTCTCCTCCTTCCGGTGACCCTGTGACGCGACTGTCACTATGCTTGATGTGGCCCCAGGGGCCCCTTAAGCGAGCCGCATGTTTTGATCCATTTCTCTTTTGCCGAAGAGCACTCGCCAGCGGCGCTTACAGCTGCAGCGTCTGCCCGGAGAAAACTCGGGGGCCAGAGCCCTAGCCTGCACCCCCAGTTCGCGCGTCTTACATAGCTCGCTTCTACCCTCATCTTCACGTCGCTCAGGACATCGACAGTCTGGAAACAGATGACATCATTCTACTTACAGCATTCTGTGTGTAGCTGTTTGATCGCTGGAAACGTCAAATCCCTGGAAAACGAGCTCAGGAATTTCTAGGATTCCTACGCTCGATGTTGCGTGAGCGCTGGCGGCGAGCTGCACCTCGCTTTCCTCAATGGGGAGAGAACGCTTTTCTCGGTGCTGTTCTGGTTGGGTGTTCTCCGCCCCCTGCCCCTCCAGATCACTCTGAACCCCGTGCCTCACCTCCGCTGCTGGTTCCCTCCGAAGTGGTGTTCACTGCAGCTCTGCTCATTTCGGACTGATTCGTTTCCTGTCTCCTTGTGTGTTCCCTGTCTCCTTGCCGACGTTCTCACCAGTTCCTCCGCGCTTCCCCCAAGGTCGCCGCGCGGCCTCGTCGCCGGCGCTTCGAGCTCTGCCTCCGGCCGCTGGGCTCCGCTTCCCGCGTCGTGTCCGCGTCTTACTTTGGGACAGGTGTCTTTGTCTCCCCACGCGGCCGCCGCCTCGTGTCTGCTTCGCATGCGAGGTAGGGCTGCTCCGTCCCCCAGGCGTGGAGGGGTGGCCCTGGGGGGCCCAGGGCACAGTCTCCCTGGTCACCGGAGCGGAGCACTCCGGGGGGACCTCGTGTGGGGTGTGTGCCCTCCTGTTGTAGGTGCGCCTTGGTTGCTGGTGTCGGGTGGGGCTGGCTGAGGGCTGGCTGTGACTGCAGTGGACAGGCCGTTGCGTGGGGGCCGACACCAGGGAGTACTAGTCACTTCGGCGGGGATCTGGTGTCTGGCGAGTCGCCCCTGGGGTGTGTCACTTGTGGAGCTGGTCGGGTGGGGCTCTGCCGCAGTCTGAAGCCAGCCCCCGGGTGTGTCGCTTCTGGAGTCTCTTGGGATGGGCTCCGGTGTAGGCCAAGGTCAGCGCCATCGCGCCCGGCTTGGGGCCACCTGGCGGTTCGTTGCCACTTGTGCTGGCCTCGGAGGTGCTTGGGAGAGGCCGCACTGGGAGCCGAGGCCGCTGTCACTCGTGCTGGGCGGGAACTTGGTGGGCACCACGGTGCGAGCTCCGTCAGCCACCGCTTGTGCCAGGTTTGTGGCCACTTAGTAGAAGCTACGTTCCAGGCCAACACTGCCCACAGCTTATGCCAGGATTGGGGCCACCTGATGGGAGTCACAATGCGAGCTGAGACCGGTTGCCACTTGTGCTGGGCTCGGGGGCACTTAGCAAGAGGTACGGGACAAAGCCGGACCCTCCTCATGAGGAGCTTGTGGACCTTTGAGAGCTTTTGTAAGTCCGGAGCATGCGCCAGGCCGGCTGTTTCTGTGGAAAAGCCCCTGGAAGCAGCTTGGGCCGGGTGCGTGAGTTGGGAGGGTCAAGGCCTCAGGGCATCACCGGAGTGGGGCAGATGGTGGCAGTCAGGGCAGGAGAGGCTCAGATTAGGCGCCTGCCCACCAGCTGGGTGGGGGAAGACTCCACGAAGGAGCAGTGGCGCCGGCCAGCACTTGCGTCCCCGAGAGAGCTGCCTGCCCTGCCCCTCCAGTCCTCGCCCTGGAGCCAGACGGTCCAGCTCCTCCTTGTCTGTCCCTGGCGCTCGTCGGGCTGGTGCCCCCGCACGGAGCCCTGAGCCAGGGCGTCTGTGGGAGAGCGAGGCTGTGCACAGCCCTTCGAGGGGACACCCCGGGCCCCTCCAGCCCTCCAGCTCACCGGGACAGAGTCCCTGCTGGTTTCACAGCCAGGTGGTGTGGGGACTCCTCTTCCTGGCACTGAGCCCTGAGGGGGGCCTGATGTGGGGCTGGACACCCCACTCTGGGGCCCTCCTCAGCCATAATGTCCCTCCCGATTCTTAACAACCACACATGGTGTGAAGTGGGACCTGCCCTCTCTGCGTCTCTATCCCTCCTGCCAGTCTCGACGTGGCTGCTCTGAGTGTCCTTCGTTACAGGATTCTGCTCAGCTAGCCTTCAGGTGGTTCTTGAGGGTGGTGGTTCTGTGGTTCGGTTGTGATTTCGGTGTGATCCTATACCATATTTTTTCATTCGTGAACTGATGGATGCTTACGTTGCTGCCACATCTTGTCTGTAGTAGATAATGCTGTAACGGACGTAGGCGTGCATATTTTTCAAGTTAGTGTTTTCATTTTATCCAGATAACTATCCTGAAGATAAATTGCTGAGTCATAAAGTAGGTGTGATTTTAATTTTTGAGGACCCTCCATACCGTTTCCTGTAGCTTCTGCACATGGCTTCACTCACGCCAGCAGTGCCCAAGGGCTCCCCTTTCTCCACGTCTCCACCGGCACCTGTTCGTCGGTTATGATGAGCAGTCTGACAGGCGTGAGATGATGTCTCATTGCGATTTTGATTTGCGTTTCCCTGGTGATTAGTGATGTTGAGCATCTTTTCATGTCTGTTGGCCATCTGTGTGTCCTCTTTGGAGAAATGTCTATTCAGGTGTTCTGTCCATTTTTTAATTGGAAGGTTTGTTTTTTGGTGTTAAGTTGTAAGAATTCTTAGTTTGGATAGTAATCCCTACTATGGTAGATAAGTTGTAAATATGTCCTCCCTTTCTGTAAGTCGCTTTTTCATCTCGTTGACGGTTTTCTTTACCGTGTACAAGCTTTTTAGTTTGACGGAATCCCACTGTTTTCTGTTGGGTTGGTTTGGGGTTTATTTTGCTATTGTTATAGAAGGTATTTTTAAGTTAACCGTATTGAGACACACTGGTTAATAGAATTATGTAAGTTTCAGGGACACAGCTGCACAGTGGGCCATCCGCGTAGTCTGTCACGTGCTCACCACCCACGTCTAGTTTCCGTCCGTTACTATATATTTGACCCCCTTTCCCTACGTTGTTCTCCCCCCAACTCCCATCCCCGAAACCACCAATCTTTGTGTCTGTGTCTTTGCGTTCATTCATTCGTTACTTCTTTATATTCTGCAAACGTGTGAAATCGCACGGTTTTCGTCCTGTCCTGACTTGTGTTAGTCATGGGGCGATGCTCTCGAGACCCATCCTTAGTGTTGCCAGTGGCGATTAGACTGCTGCAGCCAGGGCGGAAACTGTGGCAGAGGGTCCCAACACTCAGCGCCAGAGCCGCCGTGCGGCCCGGCCACGCGTCTTCCGGGATTCACCCAGTGAGCAGCAGACTGGTTTATAGACGCGTGCACCCCCGTTCGCAGCAGCCCGGGCACGGACATGGCCAGCTCCCCTTCCTCAGGGACGCCGCCAGTGCAGGAGATGGTGCCACGCTCAAGCCCTCGCTCCCCGGGTGACCAGGCCGCACTGCGAGCGACCGGCCGGAGGGCGTCAGGGAGGTGTTTTCTGTGGGCGGGACACGGGGCTGTGCGCTGGTGGCTCCTGCAGGCCTTGGAGGGAACCAGAGTCCAGAGCACAGGGCGGCTCCAGGGGGTGCAGGTGGGGTTTCTAGTGTATTTCACGCCCCAGAGCCACCTCCCCATCGGGGTCGGTGGGGTGGGGGGGGACTGTGGCCCTGCCATCCGGAGGCCACAGCCTGGCCGGGGAGGAGACGATGCTGCGTCCCCGTGCGTTCACAGAGGGATGGGGTGTTGCAGAGGGCGAAGGGGGTGGCCCCGTGGACCGTCACCAGGCCTGGACCGGTGAAGAGGCACGAGGCCCCGGTGTCTTCAGGTCACACAGCACTAGGGAATGTCTGTAAAGGGCGAGGGTCGGCACACCTGTGGTGCTGATGACCAGGTGACGAGGGCTGTGAACGCCAGAGGCGTGAGTGCGACGTGCACTGGGGCCAGCTCAGCCTGCCCCGAGTCCCACGCGCGTGTGGGGGCCAGGCCCGGGGTCGCCCGGGGACGCCGACGTGCGGTCAGGACAGCCCGCAGTGGGTTGGCTCAGGCGTGTGCTTGACGGCGCTTTGACCTGCATGCCACTCAGCTGTGGCTGGTCCCCGGAGCCGTGGGCCCTGCCGAGGGTGGTCTGTGCGGAGGGGGACACGGGCCCCCCCCCCAGTCACAGGCCCCAAACGTGGGCATGCAAGCAATTCTATAACTCGTGGAGCATGGTGATTATACAAGCATTTTGTCGAGGTTCGCGAATATGAAATAAGAACAGAAGTTGCTAAACTTCAGCAAGAGAAGGTTTGAGGGCCCTAAAAGCGAGTCCCGTCTCCCCAGGGCATCTGTGGCTGGAGCTGACCGCTCTGCGGACACTGAGGGCGGGCCCACTATTCCGCAGTCACTGGGGGGCGCTGGGAGGGCCCCTGCGCGGGCGCTACGTGTGCCCTGTGCTGTACCTACACCACGTGGGCGCCCCGGTGACAGGAAGTGACGGGGTGCCGTGCCCTGAGCCTCCCCCTCCCCCTCCCTCCCAGGGCTGCAGCTGCAGACTCAGCAGAGCGAGGCTCAGGACGCGTCGTGTCTGCCGGCGCTGAACGTGTCGGACATCGAGCCCAGCATGCCCTGCACGGAGCTGGCGGTGGACCTGGCGGGTCGGTATCGGGTTCAGGCGATAGGGAGCACCCTGTTTCCCACGTCTGCCCACCCTCGACGATTCCTGAGATGGCTCAGTGACAGCGGGCTTCTCCCCGGGGGCGTGGGGGGTGTCCTCTGCTCCGAACACGAACACTGTGACCGGCCCTGTGACCCGCACTCTGGGGTCAGGGCCTGGGTGCTGCTGCGGCTGCATGAGGTGCAGCTGGCTCTCAGAGGACACGGGCGCCATTGGATTCCCGGCCACACGCCCAGCTCATCACCGGGGCAGGTGACACTCCTGGAGGGGCCCGGGAAGGCCACACGGCGCTTCCTGCGAGGCGGGGGCGGAAGGGAGCTGCAGCTGCTGGCACCTCGCGTCTGGTCCCGGAGGTCCCCCCAGCGCCCCCCAGTGACTGCGGTGCTGCCTTCTGGTGTGCGGCAGTGTCTCAGGGGACAGTGTCCTCGTCCAGGCGCGTGCACCCCCATGTGGCTGGCTGATGGCACAGCGGGGCCCTTCCTGACCTGGACGCCTAGTGCCACTCGGGGGTGCTGAGCAGCTCGCTGCCCCTGAGAGGCGCCCGTCCCCCACTCCTGGGTCACGGGTGTCCCCTCGCCTCAGCTGGGGCGCGTCCCGCTGACCCTTCGACCTCCCAGGCAGGGTCTGTCAGTGGCCGTTAGTGTCTGTGACAGGACTCGTGAGGGTGGTTCATCGTGCGTGCCTCGGCCGCCTCGGGGCTCTGGGCGGGGTGTGAAGATGCAGTGCACAGAGCACCCCCCGAGGCGGCTGGGACGCCAGCAGGGCACAGGCCCCCTGTGCCGGGCCGCATGGTGGCCGTCGGGACCTGGGAGCTTGTCGGGGCATGTGAGTGGCATCGGGTGGGGTGACGTGTGTGTGGGAGGGTGCAGGCGGCACAGCAGCCTGCACGGCGGGTGGCCGTCTGCCTGCTGTGAGGACTGTCCACCTGCCCGGGGCCAGGGCGCGGCCGGGCAGGGTGTCTGAGGCGCAGCTACCGACAGGCGAAGCCTCCCTGCAGAGCGGCAGCCCAGCTAAACCCCGCGCTGGGGCGCGTCTGAAGGCCCCGCCCTGTCCCCGCAGCCGGCAACATCGCGGTGCAGTCCTGCGTGCAGCCCACCAACGGCGTGGCCTACGTCCGGGCCTTCTGCAGCCTGCCCGCCCTGCCCGCCGCGCTGCGGCCCTACGTGCCGCTCTTCTGCAGCGTGCTCACCAAGTAAGGCCGGGGCGGCGGGGCCTCTGCTGCGGGGGGCGGGGCGCTGCGTCGCGGTGTGCAGGGGGCGGTGTGCGCGCCCAGGTGCTCCGCGTGACAGCCGTGCTTTCTCACGGAGATACGGAGCCTCGCGGCGCTCGGAGCCCCGAGTGTGAGGTGGGGAGGCGCATCCCACGGAGGCAGGTGTCCGTTCCGCGTCAGGTCACCCGAGCACGGGGCTGGCCCCGTGGGCCTGGGGCGGCTCCTGGTCGTGGCGCCGCCACGCTGGCGTCGTGGCCCGTGGGCCCCGGCTGGTGGCCCGGCCTGAATCAGTTCTCACTGGGAGCTGTGGGAGACCTGAAGCCTCGTCCACGGTGGCCCGACTTCCGGCTTTATTAATGCAGAAAGGCTTGTCGTCCAAATGTCGCCCCGAGACGCCCAAATAAGCGGGCAGGTGGTCGGTGCCGGACGCTCTGACCGGACGCATGGGGCGTCTGGGCGGTCAGCTGACAGCCGGCCCTGGGGCAGCGGCTTGGGGGTCCGGGCGTGCTGAGGAGCCCTGGGCAGGATCCCCGGTCCCCGGGGAGGGCCGGGCAGACAACCTGCCGTGTGCGTTGGGGGGTGCTGCGCTCCTGGGGTCCCCTCACGCCCCCGTGACCCGGAGCCCTCTCTGCTGCCCCCAGGCTGGGCTGCGGCATCCTCGACTACCGGGACCAGGCTCAGCAGATAGAGCTGAAGACGGGCGGGATCACCGTGGCGCCGCAGGTGCTCCCCGACAGCGCGCACCTGGACACCTACGAGCAGGTGGCGTCTCTGCCGCGGGCTGCTTGGGGGCGCGCTGTGGTGGCCCTGTTTTCCTCTTCAATTGTCATCATTCGTTTCTTCCCTTCTCTCCCTGGTCCAGGGTGTGCTGTTTTCATCATTCTGCCTCGAGCGGAACCTGCAGGACATGATGCACCTGTGGGGTGAGATATTCAACAGGTGACTAGGAGCGCGAGACGCTGGCCCAGGGCGAGCCAGGCGGGTGGCCGTGTCTCGCGGGCTGCGGGCTTCGGAGCCCGATTTCCTGGGCGTTCCTTGGCTCGTGACATCTGACGAGCTTTCCGCGACGTGCAGGGGTCTGGGGGGCTGGGGCGCGGTCCGGAGGGGTCTCTGGGGCTCAGCGCGCTCTGTGTCCATAGCCCGCGCTTCGAGGAAGAACAGCACTTCAGGGTCCTGGTCAAGATGGCCGCTCAGGAGCTGTCCAACGGGGTCCCGGACTCGGGACACCTGTATGCGTCCATCCGGGCGAGCAGGACCCTGACGCCCGCGGGGGACCTGCAGGAGACCTTCAGCGGGATGGAGCAGGTGCCGGCCCGAGGGGACACGGGTCTCCAAGGGCAGCTGGTCTTCCCCCCAAGTGACCGCATGTCCCAGGAAGTAGATGTCTTGGACGACCACCCTCATTCCTCTCCAGCCCCCCACATGGAGCAGAGCACGGCCCCGGCGGGGTGGGACGCGGAGCCCCCTGCCCCGGGGTGTCTGTTGCTATTGTGTCGGTGCCCTGTCTCAGGTGAGGCTGATGAAGAGCATTGCGGACATGGTGGACGTCAAGCCCGTGCTGAGCCAGCTCCTGCTCATCAAGGACCACATGCTGGACCGCGAGAACATGAGGTAGGCCGCGTGGGCACACAGCGTTCCTGCCGCCCGGCCCGTCGTCACAGGCGTGTGACAGTCCCATCACGTGGGAGCCAAGCGTCAGTGCGGGGGGTTCACCGCACGCCCCGTGGCACTGCGCCTGGTGGTGAACCGCGGTGCTCTGTGGCCGGCCCACCGGGAGGCGCGGGCAGGCGGCCACGTGGAGTTCAAAGGTGACAGCTGATGTGTTTCGGTACCTCCTCATGACGCGTGGGTCTTGGCTAGCTCGGGGCTGAACATGGAGAGTCTACACCTCCCGGCTGTCCTCGGGGACCACCGGCAGGTGCCTCGACATCCGGTGAAAGGAGGGGTGCCCTCGGGCTCCCTCCAGCACCCACACTGCACCTGTGGCGCCTTGGGGTGCAGCCAGGGGCCCCTCGCTGTCCCCCGTGAAGCACTGCGGGGCGCGCGGCCTGGCTTCACACTGCCGCTGTCAGCTCACCCAACGTGAACTCGGAGGCGGCAGAGCAAGGGCGTCCTGTGCTGGCTGCAGTCACGTGGACTGTGCCGCGCGTGGCCTTTGGTGGCAGCTCAGCTTCCGATCCCTGCGACGACCACGTCACAGGTGCACCACAGGTGCACGCTGCGGCTGTCCTCGGGGCGGGGCGTCGGCCGACGTTCTCACGTCTCCACAGCAGAGTTCGGTGCGAACGCCACCTGCGTCCGGAGGCGCCGCCGGGCCCCACGCGCACAGCTCTGCCGGGCGTGGGCGGTCACCGCCGCGCTTCGCTGCCCTGTCCCAGCAACGTCTGCGTCCCTTCACACACAGGCCGCGTCCCGTCCCTGTGCCCCGCGCCCCCGTGGCGCGTCGCTGAGCCGTCCCTGCGTCTCCAAACAGGTGTGCGGTGAACGCCGCCCCCGGGCAGCTGTCGCAGGTGCAGCAGGTGTAGGGGGACTCCTGGGGCAGCCTGGGGCAGAGGACGAAGGAGAGGAAGCCGGAGTATCCGCACGTGGTGGAGGTGAGGGCCGCGGGGTCCCGGGCTGCGCCGTGTGTGGGCGCTGGGGTCCCCACTGCCCGCCAGCCCCGTGGGTGGCGTGCACGCCTGCGGGCCCGCTTGTGGCCTGTGCTCCTGTTGTCACTGGCGCCCAAGGCACGCGGTCACCTGACGGAGGACATTAGGGCCTGGGACACGCCCCTGTGACACGCCTCTGCGCTCAGCAAGGCTGTCCCCGAGCAGCGGCTCGGGCCTGTCTCTGGGTCACACCAGCGCGTCGCGGGCACAGAGCCGTGCTGCTCACGGACAGGCCGACGCTGCCGTCTCCTGTCACGGCCGTGCGCCCTTCTCCCCCGTGGACAGCCCCGGCCTGCAGGGCCGCGACTGTCTGGAATCCCACGAGCAGAGCCCAGGCCTGAGCGCACCTGCCAGTCGCTCGGACACGCGCCCTCGTCCGCGGCCGGCCGTCCCCAGCGCTGGGGGCTGTGTCACCTCTCCTGGAAACGCTTCGTTTTCAGAAACCTGTGCCTAACGGTCCCGGGGACAGCGCATGCCTTCGCGGCTCCCACATCACCAGGAAGCTGATCACGGTGAGTTCGCGCTGTCCCTGGCACTTCAGAGTAAGCCGTCCCCAGCTAGCCCATGCCTGCGGGCGGCCAGCCAGGCGCCAGGACAGCGGCGGCCTGGCTCTCGTGCTGGTGCCACGAGGCCCTCGGTCCCTCCGCCTCCACTTGACGTGGCCGCGTCGGCGTCGCCTCCAGTGGGGCAGTCCCCTCCGCCCGCCTGGCCGGTCAGGGCATTCGGCGCGGCCCATCGCGGGCGGCGTCTCACCTTGCTGGAGGAAAGGGGACAGTGAGGTCCCCTGTCGCTCCGTGACCGACCGACAGCTGGGGCGGGACGGCGCGTCCGCACTGCACGCTGCTGGCCTGCGAAGCCCCGGTGGGGCTGGACGTCTGCATGCATGTGGAGTGACGTGCTCCTCGGTGTCTCTCGCGAACGTGACACACCGCCTCCCTCTCCCCAGGCCCCCACGTTCAAGCCGTGCCCGGTGAAGACGCACCTCCTGCTCCCATTCCCAGTCAGCTACGTCGGCGACTGTGTGCGCACCGCCCCGTACACGCACCCGGACCACGCCAGGTACAGGGGCCAGCAGACGCGGGGCAGAAGCCGACCGCAGCGGGCGGTCATGCCGTCGCTCCGTCCGCTCGCCTCGTGGCCGCAGGAGGTGCGGGCAGGCCGCTGCCCAGGGGAAGGGGAGGCCGAACACCGCGAGAGGCCCGCCCTGCGCGCGGGCCTTCGTATTGCCCTCTGTGTGTCTGGGAACTTCCCAGCAGTGAGTGTGCGCCTCAGGTAGCACAGCGGAACTTTCCAGGGGAGCACGCACGCCGCGCCTGGCGCCGCTTGGGCCGCTGAGGGCAGGCACAGAGCCACCGTTAGGGACACGCGTGCTCGCACCGCCGGTCACTGCTCCTCTGGCCTGTGCCACTGCCACTGGCCCAGGTGGATGCTTCTAGAAACACGCTGTTCCCCCCAGGTCGTCAGGGACCTTAGCAGAACAGAGGCCACACACGACCCGACAGCAAAGCAGGCTCTAGGGAGGAGCTCCCTGCACACAGAGGAGCACGCCAACGGGGCCACGCAGTGGCCCCCGATTCAGATGCTCGTGCCGCAGGACAGACAGGGCTGGAGCCGTGGCGGGGGCCTGTCCCCTCGGCCCCCACCCAGGGCCCATAACCTAGTTTTTCTCCTGGGGACCACGACGTGCTTGTTACTTGTTCGTTTTCACCTTTTCACCTGACGTCTTTCCGGATTACTCGATGTTTTGTGTGACACTTGCCTGCCAGCCACGTTGTTTGTAACGTGGCATTTTTTAATCTTTCGTTTCAGCCTTAAGATCCTGGCACGTTTGATGACGGCTAAGTTCTTGCACACACAGATTCGAGAGAAAGGAGGCGCATACGGCGGAGGCGCCAAGCTCAGCCACAGCGGGGTCTTCACTTTCTACTCGTACCGGTGAGTGTCCTCTGGCCGCTCGGTCGTGTGGACAGAGCCTCGTGCCCCTGGCTCTGGTCGTCCACCTCTTCCGCGCTCAGCCACACCAGCAGTGTCCTTTGGCCTCCGTGTCAGGGGCGGCAGGGCACAGGAGACGTCTGGCCTTGAGTGAGCCCCGGTGTTCAGTGAGGAGTATTTCCAGGGCCCTGCGCCCTCAGGGCTCCTGTGACCCTCGCCTGAGGACACACAGTCCAGGCCTTGAGGCAGGGCGGCTGCTGTTCCCTGGCTCCTCCGCGTCCACCCCTGGTGCGTCCAGCGCCGTCGGGGATGAGGACAGAGGGCTCTGCACCTTTGTGTGCGCACGCGAGGGCTTGGGGGCCGGCCCAGTCACAGTGACGTCACGTCTCCGGGATGCTCTTGTGCACGTGGCGGTTTCCGTGGTAGCCGTCGGTGCTTAGCATTTCTCCACGCGTCTCCATTCAGTGACGGTGCAGAGGCCGCGTGGCCCGCGCCGGCGCAGGCTGGGCGGGTGGCCTCTCCTGCAGGGGCCCGGCGGGGGTGTGCATCTCCAGCGCGCTGGCTTGTTCGCTGAGGTGGCACTAGGAACGGTGAGGCCGTGCCGAGGCCGTGACGTCAGGCCGGGTGTTGTTCACTGTCTGCCGGCACTTGACGCGCTGATTCTCGGGTCCCCTAGGGACCCGCGCCCAGCAGAAACGCTGCAGGCATTTGTGGAGGCCGCGGACTGGGCCCAGGCCGGGCGGTTCTCACAGCAGGACGTCGATGAGGCCAAGCTCGCTGTGTTCTCCGTGGTGGACGCGCCCGTGGCACCCTCAGACAAAGGTATCGGCGGCGAGGACGGGCTCGGTGCTGAGTTCCTGGGTCCCGTCACCTCTCCCACCAGTGACACGCAAGCGTCCACCTTGACTGAGCCTTGGTGTTTGCCACACGGAGGTGGGGTCACATCCCGTGCCCGCGTGTGCTGTGAGGGCCCCAGGCAGCATGGTGGCCGAGACCGTCCTGCCCTGGCCCACGGTGGGGAGGGAGGGAGAGGCTTATGGGAAAGTGCCCGTCAGGGGACAGGCCCACAGCTGAGGCGGCCCCCGTCACCGCTGTCCCCTAGGCCTGGACCACTTCCTGTACGGCCTCACAGACGAGATGGGGCAGGCGCAGCGGGAGCAGCTCTTCGCCGTTCACCGTGGGGTACTCATCGACGTGGCCCACAGGTGAGTGAGGCCTGCGGCACCCTGATATCCTGTGGCCCTGCCGCTGCCTCCTGTGGCCCCGCCCTGACCCCTGCCCACCTTCCAGGTACCTGAGTGATGGCAGGGGCGCTCACGGCCTGGCTCTGCTGGGGCCCGAGAACGCGAGGACCACCAGCGACCCCTCGTGGGTGATACAGTGACTGGCAGATCCCGCCAGGCCCGGACTCGCTCACCGGCCCCCAAGCAGCAAACTGGAGCCAGATTTACTTAGGTCAGAAAAGCGAGGGTTTTTTCCAAATATCTTGATCGTTTACCATTCTGGAAGTTTTGCAAGTCACGTGCTGCCCAGTGGAGCAGGGGCCTGGTGTGAGCAGGACAGAGGCGTGGGCCTCCGTGCGAGACACGCCACAGACTTTCTAGTCACAGGGACGCTCGTTCTACTCATCCCAGAATATTTATTAAAAAATAAAAGGCAACACTGACCTAACCTGTGCTCTAGTCATTTTAAGTGGCACTTTACTTATGTTCCTTATTTTTTTAGTAAAAACCCTAAGAATTACCTTAACAAAGGTTTTTCCAGCGTCTGCCTAGAAATAGACGTGGTCACCAAGGACCCAGGAGGCCTCTGATGGGACGCAGGACACGCAGAAGCCTGGGTGCTGGTGGCAGGGTGCGGCCTCGCCCATCCCTACCGAAGGCCGTCTTGTCTGGTACTCACTTTGCGTTGTTCTCAGACAGGGAGCTTGTCAGTGCTGTCTGCTCTGTCACCACGTCCCCAGTCCCTGCGTGGCCGAGCAGACCCCGCTGCACTCGGCCCTGTCCGGGGATCTCTGACTGAGGTCCGTTCCGTACATTCAGATGCATCGCCTCGCACACCACACCTCTGACTGCAGTGTGCGTGGCGGGGGCTGGAACCCAGCCCACCCGCCTTCCTGCAGGACCCCATCCCCCACGGCTGGTCCCTTTCCCGTCTCAGACCTGAGAGCAGAGGCTGGACAAGGTGACAGAAAAGCTCTTCACTCCAGACGCCAAGCTCATCTTACCTGGGACCTCGGGGCAGCTGCTGCCCCGTCAGGCCTGGCTGCAGGTGGGTCTGCTCATTGCTTCCTGTTCAATGTGTCCCACATCTGTGTCACAGTGTGACCCTTCTTCCCCACATGCGGTCTGGGGCACCGTCCCTGTGAAAACGCCCCCGGCTCCTGCCCACGGACCCGCCCACAGAGCCTGAGGTTTGAACAGTAACTTAAAAAGATGAAGTCAACTTTGTACTGCAGCTGGAGTATGAACCAAACGTTTAATTGCACTGGCCGTGCAGCTTACAGCAGGAGACGGCCCGCCGAGTCCCCAGGTACGAGGGTGTGAGGGGCAGGGGACTGGCCTCACACACAGTGCGGGTAAATAACTTAACGTTCCAAAGATGGGCGGGGACCAGGAAGTCCAAGCATTGAGGGGGGCATGCTCGGCAGTGTCTAGATGGCCGCTGGCTCGCCGTGGCCACGGCCGGACACATGCTCCAGCTGGCCCAAGTCCGACACCTCGAGGCTGGCCTTGTACTTGGCCAGGATCTTCATGAGGGGCCGCAGCTTCAGCCACCACTGTTCACGGGGGATCCTGTGCCTGTGAACCAGATGGAGCACGCGGCCGGTGAGGCCCGCGCCCACGGAGGCCGGACAGGGCCCGGGCCGGGTTCCTGCACCCCGCCCGGTCTCCACAGGGCTCGCATGGTTTCCGTAGAACATTCAGCCAACCTCCTCCCACAGGCACACGGTTCCCTTACAGGAACTACGTGCGACAGCACTGCCCCGTCACCCGCGCTAACGGCAGGAAGGTCTAGACTTGTGACGCTTTATTGACTTACTCAAAGTCTGTCTCCTTCTTCAGCTCCGCCACGGGCCGGAAGAGAAGGTTTCTCTTGGAAATCCCCAGCACACAGATGGACTCATCGGTCACGAACCTTTTCCCTGTAAAAGACATGACCTGAAGATGGAGGCCAGAGGAAGGAGGGGAGCGAAGCTCACCGCGGCAGGGAGCAAGGTCCGGGGGTACAATGACAGTTCATTCTCCTCACACCTCTCCGGTCGGACACCAGACGCCTGGCTCCCCAGGTCTGTGACAAGGGGCTGGAGAGCAGCCTGAGTCCCCTCAGGCCTGGGGAGGGGGCAGAGATGGTGGGACGGGCTGCCCTCACTCCATACTCACCCCGAAAGGGGCTGCTCCCTGCGCCCGGCATACGCCAGGGCAGGGCTGCCGCAGCACAATGTCAAGGGAGGCCAGCCGGCCGCACGGCAGGAGCAGCTGCAAGTAACGGGTAAGCACCATCACACAGACCGGGAGAAGGGAGTCCACAGAGCAGGAAGAAATATAAACGCAGCAGCTAACGTCAAAAACAAACTGTAGACAGCATTGAAGTCCATTTTTTGAAGAGGAAAATCAGGCTGAAACTACATCACTGTTTTTGTGTCAGTCAAACGCTGTAAATGAAATTAACCAATGCCCACGTCAGGTGAGACTGACGGAGAAATCAGCGGAAGTGACTAAACCTGGGAAGAGTGGGGGCATCAAAAAGAGGCGACTATGAAAATTTTCACGCCAAGCTTTTTGAAAATTTAGATGAACTTGAGAATTTCCTTGAAAACGTTAACTTACACAGATGATTTCAAAAAACTGGGAGGTGCATAAACAATACAGAGCATCAGCGGTCAGCTATGCCCACAGAAATTAAAACACCTGTCTCTCAAATTATTTCCGAGGTGAACCCCCAAGAACCTTCCAGACGTCTGACCTACCAGCTGACAAGGACAGGAGCAGCGGGAAGTGGCCGCAGCAGGACAGTGGCAAAGTGAGTACAGAGATGCACGAGGGGGTGCGGGGCCCCCAGGAAGGCCAGGTGGGCTCGACACCAGGAAACCCGTTAAGGCGGCCTTGACGACCGTCTCGCCCGAAGCAAACACTTAGATGCCCAGGACTGAAACGCTGTGGCAGACATCGGGGGTAGCGGCCACGAGCGCCTAGGCCTGGCCCAGCCCAGGTCCCGGCCGCCACCACGTCCATCCAGGACGTGTCTGAAGGAGTCGATAGACACAAAACGCAGCAGGAAAAAAACAAAACTCACATACAGATGCAAACATATGTGAACGTAGAACCCAAAACACAGGACGTATTTCTAAATAATGACTGTAATTAACATACACAGGAAATTGCTGATTGAAAAATCACCTTATGAAAACTAGTTATATTTCTATATACTAGTGATACATATTAAGTAGCACATAAAAATATATATTTTAAAAAAAATCAAGAACTGAAATGTCTAAGCTTATGGAGATACAATGATCATGAATTAGAAATTCAGTGTTTTAAAAATGTCAATTCTTTCTCCCAACGACTTATTAAATGTAACCCCCAGCTCCAGCGGCATCTCTGGTGTGCACGGCAGCAGGAGGGGCCGGGAACAGCTCCAGCGGGACACGCAGGTGGCACCCACCCCACCAGGTGGCAGAGAAACTGGAATCCTGGCAAAGACTGATAACTACGAGCCAAAAACGAACCAGATAACCAGAAACAACCCTGTATGCTTAGAGATGCCTGGTCTACGATGGAGGTTATACTGAGGGTGGGAGGAGAATGGCTTTCTCAACAAATGGCACTGAAATAATTGATTGTCTACATGGAAAAAAAAGAAACTAAACTTCACAGTGGTTGAAGCGGATTAAAGAACTAAGACACAAGCTCCGAGCGTCCAGGGGAGTCAGTGCACCGGCGCACGCAGGCTAACCGCGTTTCACCAGAGGGCGCCATGCAGAAGGAACGAGGTACACACAGGGGGGACATTCTGCAGCGTGACAGACAGAAAACACACCAGCTAGAACAGAATACTTAAAAACTGCCATCAAGTAATCAAAGTACTTCTAAGTCCTCTAAAGTGACGTAAACAAAGCACAAGATAAACGCGGCCAAGCAGCAGACACACAATACTCAGGGTCCAGAGAACGAGATGGGCCTATAAGCACAAAGGACCCACATTCCCGCAAAGTTGCAGTGCAGGTCAGGTGTCCAGGACGGGGTGAGGCTGGCTCACCCTGCAGGGGACCCCACCCTCTCCAGGAGCAGGCTCGGCGCCCCGTACCTGTGCCCCGCGCCTCCTTCAGCTTGGCGCTGATCCACTGCATGGCCCGGGCCGAGATCTTGGTCCCAAAGTTCCTGTCAAAGGGGGACGGCGCTCCGCCCTGTGGGGACAAGGGGGTCGTGGTTACCCGCTGAGCATCAAGGCCAACAGGGGTACGTACAGTCTGCTCGACAAAGTGTGCAGCATGCTTTCTAAGAGACTCATTCAACACGGGTTTTGGGTTTTTTCGTTTTGCAAACCGTACCTCCTCCTGTGTCTTCAGGACACTCGACTGCACAGGGCCCGTGGGGCACGCAGCACAGCGCTGTCCCCCCGGGTCTGCCCCACCCCAGTTTCCCGAGAGCTCCCAGCTCTGTGGGATCACTTTTACAAAACGTGCCCTTTCCCGAGACCGGGGGACCCTCTGGCGTGAACGCTGGCCCGAGGCGAGGCGCCCTGCGGGCACAGGGGGCGGCGGGGTGGACGAGGGCGGTGGCCGCCCGCCCCGGCTCCAGGGCGTGCACCAGTCACCAGCACCCGAGGTCTGGACCACCCGACTCCCCGCTGGGCGTGGCAGGCGAGGCCAGCACTGAACCAGCCGCCGAGTTTGACCCAGGGCCCCCCAGCTACACACCCACCTGAGGCCCACCCCTCAGCAGGCGACACGGCGCGGTTCCAGGGCCGCAGCCGCCTGGGCAGCTACTTATAAATGACACGAGACCCCGAGAGCCCCCGGCCCACCTGCTGCATGTGGCCCAGCACGTTCTTCCTGCAGTCGAAGACGCCCTTGCCCTCCTCCGAGTACAGCTGGTAGATGAAGTCGGTGGTGTAGTTCTCGCTGCAGCTCTCGTTCCTGCAACGCGGTCGAAGGGCACGTGGCCGCGTCACCCCACCCCGCCCGACTGCCCGCACGGTCCCCGCCGCCATCAGCACCCTGACCAAAGGTGGCCTGGAGACAGCTTACGCACCGCAAGGCACACACCCCCCGCCCCCCCCGGGCGGCGCGCACCTGAGCACGAGCCCCCTCTGGATGCTGGTCTTCATCTTCTGTGTCAGGTGCTCCACGTTGCTCTGCGGGAGAACGAACACCCGTTGGCAGGCAGGACCCTGGCGAGCGCTGCCGCCCTCGGACTTACTACCGTGGTGGCGAGGACGCCAGACGGTGCAGCGGCGAGTCCCACGGGACGATGACCAGGCCACGTTACCCACACGTTCACTTACTGAGTGGGACTTGGCTTCGTGGGGGAAACACTTCAGAATAAATAGGTTTTTCCTCTAGAAACGTCTAGTCCTACGCTCTGTGCAGCTGCCTTATAAGCAAGCACACGCCTACTGCTCCGTTCTCGGTCCCAAGGGAGCAGCCGTCACCTCGCCTCACGCAGCTCTGCGTGCACTCACCAGCATTTCTGGGCCAACGGAAGCCCCAGAGACTCGGTTTTGCACAAATTCTCCGAGGAAAGGGACCCTCACCTTTGGAGACAATGTGCAAAACAGGAGACACTGGCGTGCGCAGGTCCGAGCAGCAAGGCCACTTCCTGCCTGCTGCGCCAGGCGCCGGCCAGGAGCCACGCTCACGCTGGGGGCGGCCGCGGGCCAAGGTGACAGTTCACAAGCAAAAACACCCAGTACCTCCTGACTCCGTCAACTTTGGACACGTGACGACACCATGACGTTCGTGCTACGATTACTGTTTTGTAATGCGTGGTTTGCGTGCCAACACCTGTCTGAGCCGGCTAGCCTCCAACACCCCCTGGACGCCCCAGCGCCTTCCTCCGCCACCAGGGGGGCTGGCCGATGCAGCTGCCTGCCCTCTTCCCCGAAAGCCGGGGCCCAGACACCCGTGTGGCGCAGGAAGTGAGTGACATCTGCAACGTCAAGACTTAAGGAGAACCCCGTCGGCAGCAGGCTGCGTGTGGGCGGGCCTGGCCACAGGGTGTGTGGGGGGACGGCAGGGGTGGGGGCCGGGACCCACCCTGAGAATAAAACCTGTTGCCAACGAACCAGGGAGGGAGCTGCAGGAGAGCAGGGCACGTGGTCCCTGTCGCGTGCCCATGCTGTCCCCCCAGCAGACACCATGCCTCCCCTCACGTGGCAAGCACAGGGCAGGGCTGCAGCCGCCCCGCGCAGGAAAGGGGTCCCCTGCCCCGCTGCGTCCGCACCCCGGAAACGCTAGGTCTCCTTGCCGAATGGCTGTGACGCCCTAAGGGAGCGGTGGCCAGCGAACACGTGACGGTGACGCAGACTCGGGAAGGCCAGGCGCGGGGGGCCCGCCCTGTCACCCTGCAGAGCTTGGGCTCGGCATGAGGCGCCGGCTGCGGCCCGTGTCTCTGGACGCCCGCCGCGGCCTCACCTGCAGGTCCCGGATGTCGAAGGGCTCCTCGAAGATGTAGGCGGCGTCGGCGCCGGCTGCCAGCGCCCCCATGTTGGCCAGGTAGCCGCAGAAGCCGCCCATGGTCTCGATGATGAACACACGCCGCTTGGTCCCGCTGGCCGACTGCTTGATGCGGTCGCACGTCTGGCCACAGAGAAGAACACGGTCACGCCGTGCAGGCCTGAGCCCCGACCCAAGTCACCACACAGCCGTGTGGCTGCCTCCCGAAACGTGCCCGTCACCTCAGTCTGGTCACCCTCCAAGTGACCTCACGTGGAGGCCTCTCCTGACACGGACGGTGGCCCCTACACCAAGGCCCCAGACACAGACACCCGGCTCCTGAGACCACACCAGCCATCGTCCCCCCTTGGGGATACACACAAACCCAGCCGTCACGGGCAGACGGCCACCCTCCCTCAGGCCCTGCAGGCCTGTTACTGGCTCCATGACAGGGCAGGGAGGCAGCTCCAGCCGGGCCCGCCCCCAGTAGCACCCTCTCCCCGGTACCAGAAAGCCAGGCGCACACCCGTCCCCCGCGTCCCCTTCTGCTCAGTCCTCCCAGACGTGCCCGTCCTCCCTGGGGGGAGGCCCAGTGGCCCCACAAGACACCGGAGGCCCGGGCAGAGGCCAGCGACGCTGAAGCCAGACGCTGAAGCCAGACCACGCACACTGCAGCTGAGGGCGGGGCCCGTGACGGAGGCGGGGCGGTCCTGCGGCAGTGACGACTCCCCAGGAGTCTCCCCAGACTCGCAGCCGCTGCCGTGACGAGCATGTGCGGCTTTAGCGTGCAGGCCTGTGGCTGTCCCAACAGCACAGGTGGGGGGCCCTTCCTACCTCCGGACACCGAGCCAGACAAGTGGCCCCTCGGGAGCCCCCGTCACGGGGACTGGATGGTCCCCACTGCCGGGGCCCAACTCTGCAGCCTCCATCACGGCTGCGTCTGGGGCGTGCCCCGCACTGGGCTGCGGGTCTGTGTGCAGGAGTCCAGCTCGGGCTCACGGCCCGCCCGGAGCAGTCTGCGCCGTGACCACTGGCCATGATGGAGCATGCCATGGCGCTTGGCCGACCACTACCTGGGTGACGCTGACGACCTAGCCAAGGCCACGCTTCTCCGTAAGCCGCTGGGTGTCAGCACCTCGGCCTGTGCGTGGAGCCCGGGCACCCCCCCTCACTCCTGTGTCCCTCCGGCCGCGTCTGATGGCTCGGGTTTCCTTCTTGTAAAAAGGACACACTGGTCCAGCCCTGTCTCACTCAGTTTCTAGAAGCAGCACTGACGAGTGACCGGCCAGGCAGCTGGTGGCACGTGGTGGGGAGGGGGCTGTGACTCTGGCTGAGGGAGGCATTGGGGGGCAGAGGTCCTGCCTGGCCGGCCAGCTCCACCGGCCGTCACCCACGGGGGGAGCGCTGGCGCCCTCCAGTGGCCGGCAGGCGGCTCTCCTAGGACCACCTCTGGAGATCGACCCACCGGGAAAACCTCCCACTCGGGGCTGCTCTCCGCGGCACCAGGCACCAGAGCCCAAAACAGCAGTCAGACGTGAAAAGGAGACGTCAAGCTCGAAACGGCATCACGACAACACGGCCCGTGGACCCGGGCCCGGGAGTCAGTCCTGCCCCGTGAACAGGCTGGTATTCCCAGGAGGTGGGTGTCAGCTGAACTCGGGGTGTCAGACGTGGCTGGGCGGGACCAGGAGGGACCCCTTCCGCAAAGCGCAGGCAGCTGGCGGGGGCGCGGGGCACACGGGGGGCAGGCCGCAGGCGGAGGCGGGTGGGCGGCGGGCACTGCGGACGGGGCCTGCAGGGTCCCGACTCACGACCGAGCCCGCGCCGACAGCGCCAGGGCGGGTGGGGCACCAAGCGGCCCGCGGGCCCGGCCCGGGAGTGGCGCCCACCGCGGAGGGGACTCTGCACAGCTGCCGGTGAACCCGGGCCACGCAGCCGGCCCCAGGGCCATGCTGCGGCCGTGGCGCCTGCTGGGCCCCGTCCCTCGTGGCGGACACGCCCCGCCGCAGAGGGGAGGCTGGCGGGCCAGGCTTGGGCTCGGGGGGCGGAGCAGGTGCTGCCCACGCACAGGGCCACCAGGTCCCGGCCCCAGCACAGCACGTTCGCTCCCGCAGCTCCACCCACAGCAGAGGAGTGTCCACTGCCCCCGATGGCCCAGGCCCACGCCCGCCAGCCCCGAGGTCTCCCGCGGGCCTGCTGGCACGGTCCAAAGGCCACGTGGAGCCTGGCCAGCGCCTCGCCGTGGACCGGCGGGGACCGCCGTCCCGCCGTGCCGAGTGCGGCACGACCCCGTGGTGGGCCTGGCCCCTGCTTCCCGACTGGCTGGGGCCCCTCGGCTTCCACACGAGGGTAAGAGACAGACCCTCGGGGTCCCCCCACGGCAGGGCCCTGGGGCGGGCGGCGGGAGCCGGCACGCGGGGACAGCGTTCTTACCTCTACGACTGTGTTCAGAGAAGTGTCACAACCCATGCTCAGGTCTGTGCCAGGGACATTGTTGCTAATGGTGGCAGGCAGGACACAAATGGGGACGCAAAACTCCTCATGGCTGCTACGCGCCTCAGCAAACAGGACTGAGCTCTCGAAAGCCTGAAGCGGGTGTGGTTGGTCAGCGGGCACCGGCCCCTCACCTGCCGTCACCAAGTGGGGCCAAGCGCCCCGTGAGTCAGTGGGAGAGGAGGCTGCAGGCGCGGGGTGACCGGATGGGGCCTGGGTGCAGGCCGGGGCAGGGGGCCTCCCAGTGTGCGGGACCAGGGCTCGGGCCTCGGCGGGGGTCCTCACCGCCCAGCACGAGGGGACGCAAGCAGGAGGCAGCAAAGCAGGGCCGGAGGCGGCTTCGGGGTTAGTGGTGGCCGAGCAGCTGGCCTTTCGGGCAGCCCGGAGGCGAGGGGAGCAGCGGCCAGGTGACGTCCTGCCCTGCACAGCGCGGGCCCTGCCCGCCGGGGACCCGAGGCCCGTGCACCCGCAGTGCTGCCCTGCCGTTCTCACACAAAGCAGCAGAGAACACAGAACCCCAATGTGCTCTGGGACCCGAGGTGAATCGTTTCGGCTCCAGTGTCAAAAAAGCCAGCTGCTGGCACGCGCACGGCAGGTCGTCTGCCTCGAGTGTTACCGGAACGGTCTGTTAGTGACACAGCCCACCGTCCCCGAGCACACGGCACGCCACACGCAGCCAGCCTTCGGTGCCATCTGTGGGCAAACGGCCCGCGTGTGTCTCCACTCGCGCCCAGCTGGGACCGCCGCGTGTCCTGCTGCGGGTCCCGTGGGAGGAAGGCTGGGCCCACCTCCCCTGGGGCACGCCCCCCCCCCCCGCGCTCCAAAACGTGCTGGCTCTGAGGGCGCCGTGGCCTGGGACTGCAGGTGGTCGACCTGCGGCGAGTTAGTCCAGGGCACCAGGAGGTGAGGCGCGGGCGTCACTCACCTGCCTGATGGCCCCTCTGCCCCCGCCCCGCCCCCCGTCTCCTGCTTCCGAGCAGAGACGTATCACGGAATCACGAAGCCACCCTGGACACTGGCGCTGTGCACGCCGCAGACAGACCCCCGATTCTCCACCGTCACAGTTCCCGCCCTCAGCGCCTCTGACACTCAGGCCAACACCTCCCACCCAGTGTCTTCACATCCTGGGGGCGTCAGCAGCACCACGGCTCCGCCTACCGGATGTGGCGCCCCCACACCCAGTGTCTGGACTCCACAGAAGTCCCCCAGGGGTGGAGCCGCCACCAGGTGAGAACCACCTGGCTGTCAGACCAGAGGGGCTGGGCCCCTGGTGCTGGAGACGCTCCCGGGCTCCCCAGCGCGCAGCTGCACCACTGTCCCAGCACATCTGGACATGGCCACAGGTAACCCGCCTGCTCAGAGCAACCAGAGAGGGGACAGACCGACACTGCACTGGCTCCTGTCCTGGGTCTTCCACGCACATCGGAAGGGTCACAGGGCACCCGCGTCCAGTCAGCTCGGGTCCCTGCCCCCACATGGCCCCTTCCTCGTGGCCAGCCCAGCGGCGTTCCAGCCTGAACCCAGCCCTCCCGACAAGGACTCCTCTCCTCAGCGTTCGGCACGGAGCCCAGCAGACGGCAGACGCCACGTGCGTGCCCGCGGCCTCAGGGCGCTGGGTGGGCCCACAAGCCGGTCATCCTGCCTGCCCACCCCGATCACCACCAAACACCAGGCCTGGCACCAAGGGAACACTGCCCACCATGTGACCACTCAGCCTGGCTGTGAGAAACCAGGCGAACACGGCAGTGAACTTACGGGGCCACCTAGCGCACCCCAGAGGCCCCAGAAGCGGGCAGGTAGTCACTGGGAGGGTTTTCCATGGATGCTTCGGTTTCCAAATTTTGAACACCCCACACAAGTTCTAGAGCTTTGTAAACTAGAAAAAGACACTCTGCAGCAGAGGGTCCTGGGACTGCTGGGTGGGGGGGCCCGTCCCCGCACCCCAAATTGCGGGCTGAATGACGTAGGGAAGAAGCACCAGCCTGGGGACCTTCAGCTGACACCTTCTGAAGTCCGCCCACCAGCGTCTGATCAGGTAACACGGGGGGCATGAACTTCAGTTGCTTCGAGGGCAACAGGGCAGGGAGGGCAGCACACACGGGACGCGGCTCGCGGGGGGCGACAGCACCTTTCCACTCCACCTGCACATCCACCGGGAGAGTTAGTCCAGGAGCAGCGAAAGCAGGGGTGACAGGCGCCAGGACAGTGGGAACAGTGGCCCAGCAAGCGGACAGGGGTGCACACGGGACGGATGCTCTAGCGAGGGGACACAGGTGACACAGGACAAGGCTTTTTAGTAAAAAACTTACAGAGTTAAGAAGCTCACAAAAGCAACAAACAAGCGGTAAGCATTACTTATCCTTTGAATTTTACTTTAAAAGCGTTTTTTTTTTTTTTTTTTTTATTTACCAGCACCAGACACAAAGCTGATGCCATGGGTTTAAGAAAAATACTTTAGAGAAACACGAGCTTTTGGTCTCACAGGGAAAAAAAAATGTGAGCGTACTGGAAAATTTTAGACACCGAATTCGAAAAACGAATGCATCTGCATTAGATACTGGTCTTCAAACTCTCGTGTGATTGGGCAGTGTGACTTACAAACGTGACAAAGATACGTCATGCTTACTGATTTTCAATTTTAAAAAACTGCCCAAATAGCACTAATGTTGTTTCAGAGGCAACCCACCGTCCCCGGTCCCCGAGAGGGAGAGGCGTGGCGGCCGCGGCCTGGATGAGGCGCTCCGGCAGATTCGGGTCAGAGAATCGCTGAGCTCGCAGCTCAGGTGCTGACCTCAAACACCAAAGCAGGCCCATCGGACTCGGGCTTTGCCACCATAAGGTGACAAAAGCGACAATAAATTTGGCTCAGCCAAAAAACAGGAAAACAAGGCAAAACCAATTTAACCATTGTCCAAATCACAAAACACTGTGACCCACGACCGCCTGGGCTGCGGCACAGGGCGTGAGCAGCCCAGCTCCGGGCCTCTGGGGGCGGGTCACAGACGTTCACACTGCCCTGGCAGCAAAGGAGCCACACGGCAGGGCCTGCGTCTGGTGCATGGCAGATAAAAGGGGCTGCGCCCGCGGTCAGTGCACGGTCAGTGTGCGGTCAGCGCCCGCGCCGCCTGCTTTGCTGGCCACAGACTCACGTCAGTGATGGTGTTGAGGGGGTGTCGGCGCCGATGCTGAAATCGGACCCCGGCACGTTGTTGGAGACGGTGGCGGGGACCATGACCACAGGGACGCACAGTTCCTCGTGCTGCTCCCGGGCGGCGGACAGCTCCAGCAGACCCAGATAGGCCTGTGGGGCAAGCGTGGCCGTTGGGGGCGGTGGGGAGGGGCAGGCGGCGCCGAGGGCCCGCTCAACGGCAGCGTGGGAGCGTGTAACGTCACCCCACGGGTGACGAGGACCCACGGGACCTCATCACGGTGACGCACGGCACGCTCCCCACTGGCAGTGCCCACGCGGCGGGGACGTCTGCATTCCACTCAGAGTAAAGCAGGGGATGTCGCCGGCCGGGCTGGCTCAACAAGAACACGTGAGGCCTGCAGCCCTGCCACGGGGATCTAGCCACCACCCGGCCACTGAGCCACCTTCCTCTCCGAAGGGCCAGTGGGCTCCCGGGTCAGGAGAGAACCAGTTCTGGTGACTTAAAGACACTGGAACGCCCTGGACAGACGAACCCCGGCCAAGGGATCACGTGTCACTTCCTGCAGGCCAGCCTTGCCACCTGCAATGCTTGGCGCGGCAGCTGTCCAAGGCACTGGGGGACTGGGATCAAGGACCTTAACTCGTGCGGTGTGTGGTGGGCCGGTGCAGGCCACCACTCGGCCTGCGGCACTGCCGAGCCGGGTGCGCCCAGGGCCAGGGACGTACCTCAAAGCCACCGATGATCAGCAGCGCGTTGAGGCTGTGTGCGCGCATCTGGGCGGCGATCTGCTCCAGGTGCTTCCCCGGGAGCGTCCTGAACAGTCAGGGCTGCAGTCAGGCACATCGCCCCCACCCCCGCCTCGCCCCGCCCGCCTGCCCAGCCGCATGGCACCGAGCCTCCCCCAGCAGGCGGATGGCAGCGGTCACGTCTCAAAGGGCCTTTGCAAAAGAAAGCGGGAAGCAGCTTCCCAGCTGCCCCAAGACTCCCCCAGCCTCGCTGGAGACGAGGCGATGAACAGGACAGCTCACACGCGGGCCGAGGGCCACCGGGAGGGCCGCCTCCAGGCCCGCACCTCGCCCCACGGCCTCCTGTGCCGTCCTCCCACTTCATCACCTGCGCGAACACGGCCGGCCATGGAGATCGCGCTGACAGCAGCTGCCCTAACCGCCCGCTGCCCGCGTGGGGCCTGCAGGAGGCAGCGTCTGCGCCGTGGGCAGGCAGACAAGCTGCGGGGCAAGCGTGGTCAGGGACGGGTAGTCAAGCACACAAGTGGGCGTGACGTCAAGGACAGGTCCCTGGCCGGAGGCCACAGTGAGCCGAGGGGCATCGTCAGGGGGCTGTCAGCTCACCCAGGGCCTCCGGGGGCTCCTAAAGCAAACGGTGCCTGGGCCGTCACTGTGGGCTGCAGGGGCTGGGAGGTGCCCTGGCAGGTGTCCTGCCTCTGGTCAGGGCACCCCCACCCAGAACCCCATGGGCGCTCAGGGACTGGACAGTGCACTGCTGGGGAGAACTGGCCACATCCCGAGGAAGCCACCAGCAGCTGGGGACTAGCAGAGGGCAGACTGTGGCGGCTTCCTGGGACCAGCGCCCGCCTGCGCGGGAGCCGACACCGACTGGACCCACGTGCGAGCAACACGCCTGCCACGTGAAACCTGACAACGGCGACCGCTGATCAGCCTGCACCCTGAGGTGGAGGGGAAAGCAGCTGGGCTTCAGTAAGGTCGCACTGGCCGGTTCAAACGTCACCCTGGCCACGCGGGAAGCGGGCGTTCCTGTGCGTTCTGAGCGCGATGCATTCTGCCCCTCCTCTGGCCACTGGAACCTGGCCCAGCCCAGGGGCAGCACGAGCCCAGGGCCACTATCAAGGACACTGATTCTGGCGACGAGATGGTCACCGTGGCTCAGTGACGTCCCTTATCTCTGTCACCTCAAAAGAGACACAGGGCTTCTGCCCACCGTCTGATTCTTCAAATCGACAGACAGGACTCTCGGAGGAAACAGGTCACGAGTCATCTGCCTCCTGCGTGGGGTGTGGCCCGGCCACTCTCCTGTGGGCCCCCTGCACCTGACACCCCTGGGAGACGGCTTTTGCTGCTCCCGAGAGGTCAGAATCAAGGTGGAAATTACCGTTTTGTCCCCAGAATAGAGCCGCCTTGTCCAGTCCAGCCTCCGACATCCGACCAGCCGATTTCTTTTATCTAACGAACAAGCAGAGAACCAGAGGGTTGACGTGAGACAAGAAGGGACTAGTGAGCTCTACGCACAGCCACGACCTGGGCCTCCGGGCGGCGTGAGGGGCGGCGTGCGGTCTGGCCGCTCAAGGAGCCAAGCCCCGCTGCCCGGTGTGGTCTGCACCTGCCCCACCCCGGCTGAGAGTGGATGCTTCAGTCAGCCTCACGCTACCACTAGGAAGGAAAAAACAATTAAGACCACTTTTATTTTTAAACGACGTTAAGGTTAAAAAAAGTCTTTAATTGAAAACTGAAAAAAACACCTAGCAGCATAGATGCTGTTGGCCAAGTGTCTGAACCCCCACCTCCTGGACCAGCTGCCCTCACCTGTACTCTTGGGGACCTCTACACGTCTCCATCTCACACACCACCTGGCCACTGACACCTCCCCAAATGCGTCCTTCACCCACACCCCGTGAAGACCTGGCACACGACCCATCTGCTCACGGCCCCTTCCCTCAGACGCCCCTGACACCCCACTAAACATCCCCAAACCTTAGCACCAGCCACATTCCCCACGTCCCCCGGCTGCAAGTGGGGCCAGATGCTTGTTCTCGACTCCCTGGGTCACCCCCGCGTGTGCTCAGCAAGCGAATCTCGCCGGCCCCGCCTTCACCACACCCCACGGCCCCCGGGCCTCTCGGCACCTCCACTGCTGCTCCTGAACCGGGCCCCGCACCTACGGCCTCTGCTACCGGAGTCCTGCGTCCCGGCTGCCTCTGCCCTCGCCTCGTGTCTGCATGGCCAGGCTCCTGCTTAAAACCCGTCTTCTCAGAGAAAACGCCAAGCCCCTCACGCCTGCCTTGGGGGACCTGGCATATCTGCCCTGCCCCCCTCCCTCCGCTGCGGTCATGTGAACCCCCCCAACCTCTGAACACCTCAGGCCTTTGCCTTCTGTCTACCTTGGAGTATCCGATGTCCCCTGGGCCACTCGCCCAGCCCCTCGACCTTGAGTTGAAGACACCTTCCCGCAGCACCTGTCTCCAGCGCCTCAGCACAGACTGCCCTGGGACACCAGCCCCTCCGTGCGCCCCCAGCACCACGCATCCCCCACGTGCTGCAGCCACACAGCGCTCCGCGCTCACTGCCCCTCCCTCCCTGAGGTGAGGCCACACTTGGCTGCCTTGTCATTAAAAAAGCCCATGAATGGCCACCAGGTACTGGGAATGGCTCACGCGGTCACACGTGTGGGGCTGGCAGCAGCACCTTGGAGTCTGAGACCCTGCAGAGGGGACCGCGGTGCAGGCCACGTCTGTGCCTAGTTTTCCCACAGGGAAGATGGGTGCTGCTTCAGGTCTGCCCTGTGTCTTAACTGGGTTCACAGACAGTGCCCCCGCGAGCACAGTCACAGCCTTCCCCGGGACATGTCCCTGAGCAGCAGCCGCTGTGCGCCCCGGGGCGGCCCCGGCTCCCCCACTTCCCCACGCGCTGACCGCTGGGACGTCCCTTCGCCAGACGCCTCCTCGGGGCCCCACCTGGCCTCTGGCGAAGCCCTCGAAGCCGTCGTAGATGGCGAACATCTTGTGCCCATCGGAGATGCCGACGCGCACGGCCGAGCGCACGGCCGCGTTCATCCCTGCGGCCGGCGCGCCCACGTTGACGACGCCCACGTTGTACCCGCTCTGCAAGACAGGGGCAAATGCCCTCACGTTCCGCACACGCGGCGGGCCGCCCGCCCGGAGCTGGACGCGAGACACGGGCAGCAGCGCCCAGGCCGAGGGGCCGGGCAGGGCCGGGGCACGCGCAGCTGTCACGCACCTTGGGGATCTGGGAGTCCGGCATCTTGCTGGCGAGCCGCTTGTAGGTGTTGAGGTTGCCCTCGAAGCTCCTGGAAGAGGACGCAGTGGGCGAGGGTCACGGCAGGGACGGGGCAGGCGGGCGCACCCCTGGGCAGGGCCCGCACGGTGCCAGGTCCTGCCAGCCCTCGCGGGGCACACCGCTGCACGTGTCGTCATGTGGGACACACTGAGTCAGCGGCCCAAGACACAATGACGTCCAGTCCGCTCCGGCTAGCCGTGGGCCACTTCCTATCTGAACGTCAGCAGGTCTGACACCCTCCCCCAAACCGACAAACTGCTGCCTCTGACAGGGACGGACACACAGCCAGGCCACGGGCACACCTTCCCGCGACAGCCCCTCAGTCACCTTCCTCGGAGCTGCACGGCGTCCTTGAACCTCCTCTCGTCCATCGCCTTCTGCACGTCCTGGGTCTGGGGGGCGACGAGAGAGAGCGGCGGCGTCACGGTCGGCACGTGCTCACCCCTGGGACAGACGCAGCACCGCCCCGGCCTCCACCCGGCCCACGTCCCGGCCCACAGGCCAGCACCCTCCGCCCTGCACGTCTGCACCAGGCTGCCCCGGCCTGCCAGCACTGGCAGTGAGGGACATGCCTGTCGCCGCCTGGCGTGGGCCACTCCGCACCACAGGTCAGGGCGACCCCACCAGCCACACGAGGCCAGACTGAGATCTAGGGCTGTGCTCTGGGAGACCAGAGACAACAGGAAATGCATGTCGCAGACACAGCTCCGACAAACCCCAGCTTGACCCTGCTGAGAATAAAGCAGCCAAGACAGCCGCCCAGGAGCTATGGGGCTGCGTGGGGTCGCGGCGGGCGGAGGGCAGTGGCCTGGAGGTGACGTCCCTTCAACCTGCGGGTCTCCAGAAGCCGGACTGTGCTTGCGTGTTGCCTCTGGAGGAACAGACACGCCCAGTCACGCACACATACACAACCACAAACACATGTACACAGTCACACACGTGCAGACAGAAAAGCACAATCACACAAAAACATGCACAGACATACAGACACAAACACACGTGTGCAGACGCACAGACACACGCAGTCATGTGCGTGGAGGCTCCGCCCTTCGTGGGCTCTCAGCTGTGGCGTGTGCAGGCCCTTCCGACAGCCCATGGCTCCGTGGCCTAGCCGCCCCGTAGCAGGCGCTGCCACACACGCACGCTTCGGGGCCACGGGCAGGGCAGGGAGGTGACAGTCATGGGGAAACTGACGCACACGAGCGCGCGTCCCCCGCTCCATCCCCTCCGGGATCCCCGCAGGCGGGACTCTTTCAGGGGTGGCCGCAGGAGCCACAGAACTGAGAAAGGGCAGGGGTCGGAGGCTGCGGCCGCGCCCACGGGCAGCTCCTTGTACCCTGGGAAAGGGCGCTGAGCCCCCGCAGGCAGCGGACGAGGGGACAAGGGACAAGGGGCCCGTCTCACCATCTGCACACACTCCATGAGGGGCAGGCGCACGGCCTGGTTCCCGCTCAGCGACACCACGCAGGCCGGGGTCTCCGGGGTGGCCTGCAGGAGGGGCGCGACGGCCTCCACCCCCATGCGGCTGGCCTGCAAACGACGCGCGAGCAGGTCGGACACGGCCCACACGCCCGCCCGCCCCCATCCCCCAGGACGGGACCCCAGGCCGTCCTCCCCACAACGACCTCCAATGGAGGCTTCGGCCCGGGAAGGCCGGGCGGGGGGGGGGGGGCGCCCTGTGCTGCAGGCGGCTCTTTGGCCGATGGCGCCGCTGCACGCGTCAGTGTGGCCAGCTGGCTCCTTCGCACGCCCCAAATGTCCCTTCCTGGCGACTCCGCAGTTCCCACACACACGTACCAGAATCCTGTCGAAGGCCGAGGGCGTCCCGCCCCTCTGCACGTGGCCCAGGATGGTCACGCGTGTGTCGTAGCCCAGCTGCTTCACCACCAGCTGCGGGGACACGTGCGGGCAGGTCAGTGCCCTTGGGGGCAGGGGCTGGGCACTGACAGAGGGGTCCCCACTCTCCTCAGATCTATGTGGACGAGTCCCGATTCTTAAATTTCTCTGCCTGAAGGAATGTTCAGTTTAATGGCTAGCTGAAATTTTTTTAAAAACAAGCTTTTAACAGATAAAACCTTTATTTCTACCACCTCACAAATGAATGTAAATAATGTGGTTTTTAAGAAAAACACTTTCTACAGATTGTGCCTTAAATATGATGAATACTTTACAAACACGCAAACATTTCCAGGTCACTGTGCCTCTGTACGGCTGCATGTGAAAAGCAGGACGCAGTCAGCCAAGGTGTCCCCCACGGCCAGGACCCGTGATGGCTGGGCGCCCGGGACCTCGCTGACCGCTCTGCAAACAACAGAGCTCTTAGGGAGCCAACAGCATGTGGTTCAACCCCAGCTACAACTCTGGCCTTACTGCTTCCCGGGAACACTGGCCTGCACCTTGCACGGCTCTCTCCCAGGTACACGGCCAGGACAGGAACAAAGAAGGTAAAACACAGAAACCAACTCGCAAGGCCAAGCTGATAACACTCTTTGCCCCGACAGGCGGCTTCAACCACAGCCTGTCAGTCTGCGTCCCTGGTGTTTTGTCCAGAATGAGCCCATCACAGGCCTGACAAGCCAGCACCGTGGCCCAGCTGCTGGCACAGGACAGCGGTGTGGCAGTGACTCACACCCAACAGCGTGGCTTCCCCTGTGAGGACATGCTCAGTTCCTGCTCCGGAGGAGGGGACAGGGCCTGCTGCTGGGGTTTCCTCCTCCTGGCTCTCGGGGAGGCTGGTGCCCAGAGCTGGACCCTCCCAGTCCCGCTCCGCCCCATTTCCTCCCTCTGTATGTGTGTGTTTGCGGGGGGAAGGGGAGGGGAAGGACAGGAGGAGACTCCAGCCCTTGGAGAATACTGATGCCTCCCAGAAGCCGGAGCTGCATGATGCTCATGTCACTGATGTAATGAGTCACTATGAATGTTTTTAACTATTAGGAAACACAGAAAAATATTTCAAAATAATAATGCAGTGTGCCAAATCCAACTCCTGCCAGTCATGTCACCTCCCCCGATTTCCAGGCAGGTGACAGAAGGAACGTGGAAGTCGAACACACTCACCTCCTTGATCTGCTCCGAGGTGATAGGCTTATTTTGGTTATCGATCGCTCCTTCAGCCACGATGATGATGTTCAGCCTTTTCTTCCGGGCTCGGTTCTAGGGAAACAGAAAAGGAAAACCGGGGAATGCCTGAACTGTCCGCGACAGCAGACCTGCGGCAGTGTGCCCAGCTGAGCTGGCCTCTTGCCAGGCACAAACTGTCACCTACTTTCACAATGGTACAGAAAGGAGGTGAGGTGCTCTGGGTGAGTGGGTGCAGGAAGGCAGGAAGGGGCCTGCGAGATGGCGGTGACGTCGCCACATCTGCGGTCAGCACCCAGGCCGCCCCTCAGATGGCGGTGAGCCCAGAGGCTCGCTCCCCCCGCCAGTGTCCACTGCAGACCAGGCAGGCCCTGCTGGGACACCCAGGGCTGCTGCTGTCCTCACAGGCTCAGGGCAGTCACCCGAGGACGCCCTGACATCACTTGGTGCCAGAGCCACACTGCCAGAATCCCAGAGGACGTCACCCATGGTGGCCTGTTCTCACGAGGTCACGCCATCCATGTCTGGGGTCACAAAAAAGTGTGTTGTTTGGCTCGGGGTTTTTTTTTTGATGGCCGTTAAAATAGGTGTGCTACACTTGGAAGACTACACAATCCAGAAATTTTCTAAAAGGTGTGAAGTTGAGACAACAAGAGGAACTCTCGTTAACACCACTTGAAAACACAGAAACAGACGTAATGGCACGTCCAGAAGCAGGGCTCAGCCCAGCAGCCACGCTCCCGCATAAGGCACAACACCCTGCAGCCGCCCAGCCTGCACGGGTCGCTGGGCGCCTCTGGCTGCCCACCTGGACTGACGCACGCGCTCACCGACGGTCACACAGCCACTAAGGCACCACCCAGCTGCACCCGGCAGCGAGGGACGTCACCCGGGGTGGCCGAGCCGGGACCCAACCCCAGGCCTAATGCTAGAGTCCTTCACGGTCCTACATGGAAACACCTGTGAGATCTGGGGTGCCCGGGCTTGCTTCCTAGGCCAATTCATCCAGCAACATATCTGGAAAATTCCGTCATGTGTTGCATTAACAACAAATAAAGAACCCCCACAGGTATGAGAGTATCAAGTGTTTCCACACGCGGGGGTGACGTGCCCGGACCCGAGTCTTGGCTGACAAGGCAGCTTTCCAAGTATAGACCCCAGGGAGCTGGCAGGTCGGGCCACACGGCCGCAGAAATAGTGGACGAACTTAGAGTCTGTGCCTAAAGCCAGCACAGCCACCTCAGCGCTGGCCTCTGACCGGCCACAAGGGGTTTCGGCCCTGCGGGTGACAGCAGTGGCCTCGGTCAGGCAGGGTTTGTCAGGCAGGAGGACGGCTGGCAGAGACGGGCATGCCCTCGGTGTCCCGAGAGACGGCAAGTGGCCGGACGCCCACAGCAGCACACAGAACTGCCCACCTGGGAGGGCCACCGAGGTCCCACGCAACCAGTCACACGTGTCCCATCACCAAACAGCCGACAGAGGGCGCCGCCACCACCCGGGTCAGACCAGGATACAGCAAACTCATTTGTCAAGTCCCTGACAGTCTTGTACTTGGGGCACTTCCAGAGCCACGAGCTCCAACCTCACCCTGGCAAGGTGCCCCCCTGGGTTCTGACGGAGAAGGGCCTTAGGTCAGCAAAGACCGCCTGGTGCCGCCTGCACTGCTGTCTCGGAATCTGTTACCACGAAGGTGGCCGTGACCCCTGACTGCAGGAGCGTCCTTGCCACGTACCTGGAAGGAGCCTGGGCCACAGCCTTCCCTCCTCCTGCAGGCTAGCGACGAGGCAAGGCTGGGCAGACAGGCACGTGAAGTCCCCCACGCGGGAGGCCCCCCCACACGGCAGGTCCCGTCCTGAAAGCTAGCGGAGGCTTTGCGTGAGACCCCACCTGCCCGTTAGAGGGGAGTGCGCCTCCCGCGAACCCCCTGCAGCGTGAAGCGCGACCACGCCGTGAACTACGGCCGGGACAGTGACGCCTGCTTCAGAGAGGGTCGCCGAGCGTCCAGCGCGGGGCGCTGGGGACACACAGCTGACCGAACCTCCTGACAGGTGGCGAGCCGGGAGCCAGGTGCACCCAGCCCTGGTCCTGCGTGCACACAGAACTGGGATAAGGGGGAATCCTCCTTCCACAGCTGTGACCTCAAAGCGCGGCCCCTCCCGCACCTAAGATGCCGACCTTCGCCTCGCAGGGACAGGGCACTGTTGCCCAGTCTCCCGTGCGCTCCGCCCGCAGCGCTGGGGGACCCGCCCACACACGCAGCTGGGTCCCCGCAGCTGCGGGACTTCGCGCTAGGAGCCTGTGCACCCCAAAACACGGCGCCGCTGAAATGAGTCCCCTTACCTCCGACAGCTTGACACACATGGTCTCCTGCCAGCCCTCTTCCGGGGGCGACTCTGGGATGAACACCCAGTCTGCCCCACAAGCCAAAGCGCTCACCAGCGCGAGGTACCTGTGGGGGCACAGTGACGGTCCTGTGAGGCGGCCGTGGGCGGACAGGCCCAGCGTGTGCCTGTGCGTGGGGCCGCCAGGCCCCGTGCACGCCTGCACGTGGGGGCACAGGCCAAGTGCGCCTGCGCGTGGGGCAGGCAGGGCCTGTGCGCGCCTGCGCGTGGGGCGCATAGGCCAAGTGCGCTTGCGCGTGCGAAGGCAGGACCTGTACGCGCCTGCGCATGAGGCGCACAGGCCAAGTGCGCCTGCGCGTAGGGTAGGCAGGCCCAGAGTGCGCCTGCGCGTGGGGCAGGCAGGACCCGTGCGCGCCTGCGCGTGGGGGGGGTCCCACAACCCACTGGACCGGAGTGGGCCTGTGCGTGGGGGGGGGGGGCCCGCGGACACACTGGACCGGAGTGCGCCTGCACGTGGGGCAGGCAGGACCGGGGCGTGCCTGCGCATGAGGCGAGCAGGACTGGAGCATGCCTGTGCGTGGAGGTTGGGCATACAGGACCGTACCCGCCCCTGGAACGTGGGGCAAGCCTTTCACCCTACTCGCCTGCGCCCTTGTACATACCCACAGTGTCTCCCCATAACCTCAAGAACGAAGGTCCTCTGGTGGCTGCAAAAAAGACAGAGAAACATCACCTAGCGCCGCTAGGAAGAGCCCGCGGGACGCGGGGCGATGCGCACTGGCGGAGAGGCGGCTCAGTAATTGCGCACCTGCCCCGCCCCCTCCAAAGGGGCCGTTTCCTGAAGCAAATGCTCTTGCGAGTAAAGGGATTCGAGCAGCTCCATGCTCTGTGACGTGGTCGCTGGGCCCCTGACAACACACCGATCCTCCAGGACACTGCCACCCTCCCCCGGGCGGACTGGCTCTCCTGGGTGGTCAGCCACTCTCCAGCCAGGCGCTGTGACACGGCCCCCAGAACGCCCGCGATGGACAGCTTGGGTAGCACCTGTGACGTGCAAAATCTACGTGCTGTGGGGAACCCTGGAGGGACGACATGGCTTTCATGTGTCCCTGGGTCCCAGGCGCCGGGCTGAGCCAGTCCCAAGGCCCTCGTCCACGAAATGGGACACTCCTGCTGACTCCCGCAGTGCGCTTCAGGAATTAGTGCCACCTAAGGGGTTGCTGCAAGGATTCTGCTGAGAGGGCTGTCACCGAGGATGAAACGTCACCCGCACTTGGGCACACGGCAGGCGAGGAATGTAACAGTGCGGTGATGCTGCCTCTGTTACTGACAGGGCGTGTGGTGACGTTCACAGGCCCATCTACTTTCCACTATTCCTACAGGAGACCCCAGGGGCAGGACTGAGATAATGTCCTCATCCGTTTTCTAAGTTCTCTCCAATGAACACACTTCTATAACTGGGGGAGGAAAGAAACTTCATAAAATTGAAGATGAGATGTAAACCAGGACAATTTTCCTGCACTACTTTCAAACACTCAAGTGACCAGACTTGCACCAGAAACCCGTCTGTGGAACCTTCCAGAAGCATCACTAGCATCCATGCCACAGCTCGCCATGGGCCCCATGCCGCCTGCCCCACTGCCCTCCGGTTCAGCAGGCTTCCTGTCTACCTCTGGGCGGTCGTCATGATGGCGTCCACGACCTCGATTATCCGGTGTAGCTGGTGGTGCCGATGGTCATGTCGGTCCCGCAGAAGTCATTGTCAATGGAGCCCACCATCCCCACCACGTTGAGGTGCGCGTGCTTCTCCACCGCCCCCTTGTCAATCTTGCCTGCGGAGGACACAAGCCACACTGCCCGTCACTGGGAGCAGCCCATCAGCCCCCTGGACACACAAGCTGGGGACAAGAAGGCCGTGGGCGGGAAACACGTGATCCTGAACATGTTGTCTATCCACTGCTTGGTTTCCTCAGAACTCTGCCTGACCTAATCCTGTTTGCTCAGGGGAACAAAAGCTAGACAGTGGTGGAGGTGGTGACGAGGAGGGCGCTGTCCTAGCGCATGGGATTACAGAAGTACAGGAAGGGGCCACAGTACCAGGGGATCAAATCTGACTCCCAGGGGTAGCAGCAGGGAGAAGGACGTGGCTCAGAGTGAGGGCATGTCCCATTCCCGGAATTAAGCGCTTCAGAGTGTTATATCGAGTCGCATGGATTTCCCAAAGGCCCCGGGGCTGTCAGCGGTGGTCTACTGGGTGCTCTCAGGAAAGGCCACCGAGGTGGGCAGACCTGCCTAAGCAGAGTCAGGATGGGCAGGGCTGGGGACAGCTGCTGCTGTCACCACCCAGCCTGCGTCAGACCAGAATGCAACGCACAGAGGCTGCCGCCTGGTGTGCCAGCCACTGTGCTCCCCAATGGCATTTAAGAGCTGGGGGCGAGCGCCCCACGCCTCTCCCGAAGCGGCTGTTCACGCAGGGAGATGCCTCCGCTGGTCGTGTTCCATGTCACCTTGGAACCACACGACAGCACTCTTAGCGCAGTACAGAAAAGTATCATCATCACCCTTATTATCGCTGTAAATCAAGGCCCCACTTACGTGGTGAATGTGAGACCTGGAATGCCACAGACACTTATGTAACAGTTAACAGGCGGAGTGTGTGAAGGGGAGGGGGACCCCGTGGGGGACAGGAGGGCAGTGCACAGGGACATGGAAACAGACCGTTGCGGGCCAGCTCCTCCAGCAGCCCACTCCACTCCTCCCGGAAGATGTTGGCCCCGGTGAGGCTCCCGTCCCCGCCGATCACACACAGGTTGGTGATGCCACGCTGGACCAGGTTGCAGGCGGCGCTCAAGCGGCCCTCACGGGTGCGGAAGGCCTTGCAGCGGGCGCTGCCGATGATGGTCCCTCCCTGCAAAAGAAACGGCACCTATCACGTCTCCTCCTGGCTGGACCGGAAGCTGGACGGGCACGTGTCCTGCTCATGCACACACGGGGCTCTCCAATGGCATGTGTCAGTCCCCTGTGAAGCCGTGGTTTTCCCATTTTTAGCTCCAACCTGGAATTCAATGGATGGAGACCCAGGGGAGCTAGAAAGGTATGGAAACAAGGACCAATGGTGGCTGTCAGCGACACAGGCAGAGCGGGGGAAATTCTGCAGCAGAACAGGAGGCCCATGTGAGGCTGTGCAGCAGGGCGGACTCGACCCCGTGCTGCCACGCCCAACAGGCCCTGGCTGGCCATCAGCCCCAGCCAGAGGAGTGCGTGGCCAGCAGCCCCTGGTCACAAGGCCCCTAGCCCATTGGTCCAAGCTCGGCCTATGTGCAGGCAGAGAAAGAGCAGCCTGCGAGGTGGAGATTTATTTCCCCTACGTCTCCCCCACCCCCCACTCCTTCTTAAAAGCCAAAACTTGGGAAAACAAGTTGGGTCATCCAGCCTCCTGGGAGAGATACTCAGATCTTCCCCACGTGGTGTTTCAGAACTGAAGGGCTCTGAGCTGTTTAGAAAGGGCAGGGCTCCTTGGCAGACATGATGGGTCACTCATTAAACTGGAATATGTGTGCAATTCTTCAGGCGCGTAACACGGAATCGCTAACTGTAATCACCACGCTCTCATTAGATTTCCAGAACTTCTCTATACCTGGAAGTCGGTCGCTATCTCCCTACCCTCCAGCCCCTGCAGGTCCCATTCTACTTCCTGCTTCTGAGGTCGTATTTTAGACCTGCATGAGTGTCATCACGTGGCACGTGCCCTCTGCCTGACTGATCTCGCGTAGCACATGCCCACCAAGTCCACCGTTTGTCTGATTGTGGAACTGCCTTTTTTTGGCTGAAATGTTCTGTCCCTTCATCCACTGCACTAGCACCTTCAGAGGGAATGTACCGATTTGGTTCTTTCTACTAAAAAGTACTCAGTGGGAGCCACAGCTTGATACCCCCGTGTCAGAGCTCGGCATGGGAGCTGTCGTGAGTCTGCTCTCCCCACGTGACGCTCCATCTGGTTCTCAGCTGTGTGGAGCCGCCCCTAAGCCTCAGGGTTCCAGGAACATACCAGGCATGATACGACATGAACGTAAAGCACTTGGGCAGGTTTCAGTTCAAAGTAAGTAACTGTTTTTCCGCCCAGAGTGGCAGCTACCTCATCCCCGGGCGCCCGGTCAGGAGTCCAGGACGGGGTGCCGCGTCCCTCCACGCCCACTGACCTCTCCCTGGCTTCGTCACCCTGACGCCAGGGGCGTCGAAAACCCTGCGGGCACAGGGATTTGGCGCTGAACACACAGCACCAACCAACCAGCGGCCTCGACACCATCCTGGCGCTGACAGAACGCAGACCCGCTGCGTGCGCCTCGGTGGGCACGCCACCGCACGGGGCTGCCCGCAGGTGGGACGCCACCGCTCGCGTGGTGGAAAGCTCTGCGCGCAGCGTGACCGGATGGCACAGCGAGGGTGGCCTCTCCCTGCGCGGCGACGACGAGGCCGCAGCACGCGAGGTCCGCCCGGAGCCCGAGCGCACCGGCCTCCAGATGAGGTCACCGACCGACGCGCACGCGGCACGCACCACTTGCAGGATGCTGGAGACGCTCTCCCAGTCTGCCTCGACGATGTTGCTGCCGCCGTCCACCATGCCTTGGTACCCCTGGGGAGAAACGTGGAAGTCTCTGTTAAACGCACCGCTGCAGCATCATCTGACCCCGAATGACACGGGACGGAAATGCCAGTGGCGAGGCAGGCGGCGCCCGCCAAGTGCGGCTCACAGCGCCGATGGCAGCAGGGCCTGCGACGCCGGCCCCCGTGTGGGGGCCGCCCACCCAGACGCGTCCAGAGCCCCGCGGGCAATCTGTCCGGACACCGAAAAGGGACACCACACACTTGCCCCAAAACTGTTCGTAACTGAACACAAACTCACGTGACACTTCCCTGTGAGGACCCCCACCTGCCCAGCAAATCCTGCTTTCCGTAAAAATAAAACGCTTTTTAAAAGTGTGGCTGAATGTTACCCCAATAATTCAGTCTGTCTGCCTTCCCATCTGTGATGTCTCGCTGCGCTGTGAGTGACTCAGGGGCCAGGGCGCACTTCTGTCTGGGACCCCCAAACAGTCACCTTTTGGCGCCATCTGTGTCTGCTCTGCCCTGCCCCCCGCCCCCAGAACAAACAGGAGTGAGGAATGCAGACATGTTCAGCTGCGTCTCAGTCCCCAAGACCCCCTTTCCAAGGCATTTGCCCTCAAGGAGAACAGGTATGAACCCTTCCGGAAAGCTCGTGCCAGGTGGCTGTCGTGGGCTCACGCCCCTCCCAGGGGGCCAGGAGGGGAACAGGAAGGAAGACTCCCCCTGATGAGATGTGGTGGCCTCAGCGCCCTGTGCATACATCAGTGAGAGCGTAACACCTTCGTGGTGGCCCGAACTGAACTCACAGATGTGAAATTCCCACTGACAGTGTGAAAATATAGAACATGTTTATACAGGAAAGAACTATTGTACATAATGCTACATTATATGTACACATATGTATTTATATTTATACGTTATACGATATAAAGTATGTAATTGTATTTAATTACTAATCATGCACATAAAACATAATTACAATGTATAATATTTATATCTATGATTACACATGTATGCTACACGGTGTAACACCACATTATATTCTATATGCTTAAACGTGCCACACGTGTGACCACAGGAGAGGGAAGCCAGCAGGAGCGACCTGGGACAGCGCCGCCGAGCGCTGGCCCCGCGGCTTGCTGCCTCGGCCCCCAACAGTCTGGTGAGCTCAGGGGCGCCCGCCGCCTCCACGGAGCCCCCGCCTGCCCCCCAGCACCCCTCGGCCCGACCTTCGTTCCCGCCGCCCCGCTCCACGCAGGCCTCGTGAGGTGCACGTCTTCAGCCTCTGCCCCTTCAAGTGCGGCGCCCCACGTGGCTGTCGCCCGTGGACAAAGGGGTGAGGAGCACAAGAGGGACGGGACCCGGGCTCCCTCTGGGAGGGGAGCGCTTATTAGAGGCGCCACTTCTGCTGCGTCCTGGTACGGGACGACCTCAGGGACAGACTGCCCCAGGGCCTGGCGCAGAGCTGAGCCCCCTCCTCCCAAGGGGCCCACAGGGGCCTCATCTCAACAGAGCATTAAAAACAGAGAGGTATAGAGGGAGGTAGGGAATAGGGTACTAGATGTCGGATGGTAGATGGCTGTATGGTAGAGATGATGGATGGATAAATAACAGATCGACAGGTGAGATGATGATAGATGAAGAACAGAGAAAGAATGATTCCGGTCACCAGTGGCCCTCTCAGTGACCTCTGCCACCCCCGGATGCCCAGGCTGTGGTTGAGAATGGCCTGTCACAGCTGGCACGGCACAGCACGCCAGTCCTGAGGCAGGAGGCCAATGGGGACGGGCCACCACCGGGGGGCAGGGCTGACTTTCCAGCCTCGGCACACTGGGTCGCAGGCTGCCGGGGGCACACGTGAGCAGGCCTGTGGCCAGGTTTCCGCCGCTCGGCCAGCGCTGGCGTGGGCCGACACAGGGGACGACGTTTCAGTGACCAAACCCACGGCTCCCGAGAATGGGAGAGACGGGCCGTCAGCGGGCGAAGGGCCAGCACCCCGGGGCCATCGCAGCCGGGCAGGGCGGAGAGCTGCCTCCCCGCAGGCCTGGACAGGAAGGACAGCGCGAGCCCGCCACCCGGGCCCGGACAGCCCCGCAGTTCTGGCACACTCGGCGCTAGGTAACCAAACGGAAGGGAGCCGTCCAGCCGCGGTGTTGCCTAGAGAGGTGACGCCGAGGGGACGGACGGGTCCCGAGACTGGCCCAGCCGTGCAGGCCGACGGCACCAACGCCCCACCGTTCCTGCAGACACGTGCTCCCCCGCCAGACCCCCTGAGCCGTGCCGGGAGGGGGAAGTTCCTGTCCCTTCCCCACCTCTCAGAATTTAAACGCCGTGTAACGAAGGCATTCACACGTCCTTTCCACGTCCAGAGTGAGAGCGTGGAAAACAGGTCCACGAAGCGTCAGCTCATATTCTGAGAAGCAAAATGCTCTGCGGACGTAACCTGGCTGCTCCGTGTGGCACGGACACACCCGGGAAGGGCGATCGGGAATAAAAGGGCACCCGTGTGACGCTGGCGTTCACAGCGCCCCCGGCCGCACACGCGGGCCAGCTCGTAGGACACAGCTCCGTCTTCGACGGGCGACGTCACGAACCTCATGCGACGTCGGAAAGATAACCACCAGCGGCAAGCCGCAGTCTGCCAGGGGAAGACGCGACACAGTGAGGCTTTACACAAACGCGCCGCCACCTGCAAATCCAGGTGAGCGTTTCCAGTGAAGGCCGAGCACTTGCCAAATCCCACCGAAGCCCGGAACAGTCTCTCAAATCCTCCTGTGGCATTTGGCTCGAGAACCAGTTCTGTGACTCACGCGAGGAAAACAGGCCGTGAACATTTTAAAGCCGTGCTCAGTCGCTGAGGCGAAGGACCACTCCCGCCCTTGAGGCCATCACTCACAGGGGGCACCTGAGCGCCCCTGGCCAGACACATCGACCCATCGTCCAGCCAGGTTTACAGGCAGTCCTTCGACTGCGTCGAGAGGTCATGGTGACCCCTTTTGTTAGGCATTTGTGTAAGAATAAGGGCTCATCCATGTGTGGGTGACGTTCTCACCTAAGAGATCTGTGGCTTTCAAAACTGAAGACCCAGAGGGAGCAGGCAGCCAACACCCACCGAGAGGCAAGCACGCCGCCCAGCAGAGGGAACCACGAGGGAGAACACACCTCACGGCTGGTTCCTGGCCCAGCGGCCCCCAGCCCTGGGCTGCGGACCGGTACCAGCCTGGCCTGTCAGGAGCCAGGCCGCACAGCAGCTGAGCAGCGGGGAGGAGTACGGGACTGAAGCTTCGTCTGTTTCTGAGCCGCTGCCCAGCGCTGGTCACCGCCTCCGCTCCGCCTCAGATCCCCAGGCATCAGATTCTCACGGAGCGCCGGACCCTGGTGCCACAGAGGCCGGGGACTGCCAGTCTAGACACCGTCTTCACCGGTGTTCAGACTTCTCCGGAACTTTGGCTGCTTTTATCTAAATACACATCTCTGTTTCCTGTAGGATCACGGTTTTCTCAGTTGGCTCCCTAATAACTCACAGCGTTTGGCTCACAGAGATTGAGCGAGCACACAGCGGAGCGGTCAGCTCTGAACCACTCGAGGGTGAAATTGAGTAAAAGCCGCCATGCGAAATGAGGTGTGTTGAAACAGGCGGGCCAAGGTTCTCTGCGGACAGTCATTCACAAAACTCCCACGAGGACCTCCCATCATGCATTGCGCCGCCCACCAGGTCCTAAGGAAGTCACCGTGGTCATTGATCCGTGGCTCTGGGGACAATGCCTGTGTCTCACTGCATGTGTCCTTGGCGAGATTCGGTCAGCTCCAGAATTCTAGAACAGGCTGGAGCATGAGAGGCCTGCGCCTCCTGCTCGGGAAACCCGAAGACGAACCCACAGGGTTTGTTTACCCCGCCGGCATGACTCGCCTTCCAGCCACACCTGACTACGCAGTTCCAGGAACGGCAGTAAAAGCGAAAGCCACAGCGGGGCAAAGCCGGTCCCTGACCTCCCCACCAGGGGGCCCACCACGGGCGGAAATCATCTCATCAGTCCCACGGTGACGGTGGCAGGGGCAAAGGTGGGGGACAGAGGCCACCACTTCTGCGACTTGAACACTAAAATGCTGACTGTCACTAGGTTTGTCAGGTGGTGTGAGGGCCAAGTCAGGAGTCACAGATCCCACAGGAAGCCTTCGGCCGGGTGCTCAGTGCCTTGGCCATTCCTGTCACAAGCTCCCTGTGCCGGCCGAGGCTCCCACGGATTTGGAGGGACTGCAGAGGCCCCGGTCACCTGCCTTTGGGGAATTAACTTAAGGAAGCACCTAACCTGGCCTTGTGCCTGCGTGGCAGGGGCCGGGCCGGGCCTGGCCGCGTCGGTGCAAACTGCACACCAGCTGCAGAGAGAGAGGGCCCACAGGACGCGTGGGCATCACTGTGACTACTTTCAGACAGACACTTAGTGGTTAAGTAGCTTTGCTTTTAAGGAAGTTAAAACTCAGGAACAGCTCAATGTAAAACCTCCAGGAGATGAGGCAGTGATTCCCGTCATTGAAGCTCAGAAAAGCGAGCCACTCAGGGCCCCCTGGGAGGGCAAGGCCCTGGGCCCCTAGGCATCGCCTATAGCGAGGCTGCTCCCTGCCCACCCCCGTTCCCGGCAAGTCCTGACTCTGAGTCCTGACTATCACATGCCTAGTTTCGAACCACAGAAAGGTGGGGGTGCTGCCCCTCGCCTTCCTCCCATGAGCATCCCCGACAGACTAGGCGCCAGTGCCTGAGCTGCACCCAACTGTCCAGTTTACGGACGGAAGGCTTTCAAGTCGGTCAAGTCCAGAGAGCCATAATAATAATGACCTTGTTTAAGTGCAGCAAAGCGTGCGGCTGATGGGATTCTGAACCCACCTTAGTATCACAAGCTGCGGCCGGCTCTGCAGCGGCAGAGGCTGACGGCGGGCCCCACGCCCTGTACCCGGCTGACTCGC